>OV656733.1:5000-2505000 GCA_927399415.1 Macaria notata
AACCTAACCTAACCTAACCTAACCTAACCTAACCTAACCTAACCTAACCTAACCTAACCTAACCTAACCTAACCTAACCTAACCTAACCTAACCTAACCTAACCTAACCTAACCTAACCTAACCTAACCTAACCTAACCTAACCTAACCTAACCTAACCTAACCTAACCTAACCTAACCTAACCTAACCTAACCTAACCTAACCTAACCTAACCTAACCTAACCTAACCTAACCTAACCTAACCTAACCTAACCTAACCTAACCTAACCTAACCTAACCTAACCTAACCTAACCTAACCTAACCTAACCGGAGTCGCGTTCCACCCGCCTTCGGGAAGGCAGCAAATCCGTAAGCTCCGTCGCGATTATTCATCTATTTATTTAATCTTGCAAACCTTGCCGAATCGGCAAGCTCGGCAAGGCCTGCAAGAAAATTCGAACAAAACTTGCAAGCAAAGTGTAAAGTGTTGGTGACAAACCTTGCCAGATTTGCCGAAACGGCAAGATCTGCAAGCTCGGCAAGATAATTTGAATTAAATTTGTATGAAAAGTGGCAACAACGGCAAGGTCTGCAAGCTCGGCAAGGATTGCAAGATCTGCAAGATCGGCAAGCTCGGCAAGGTTGGCAAGATCTGCAAGACTGGCAAGGCAAGGCAAGGCAAGGTCTGCAAGCTCGGCAAGGATTGCAAGATCTGCAAGATCGGCAAGCTCGGCAAGGTTGGCAAGGCAAGGTCTGCAAGCTCGGCAAGGATTGCAAGATCTGCAAGATCGGCAAGCTCGGCAAGGTTGGCAAGATCTGCAAGATCGGCAAGCTAGGCAAGGTCTGCAAGGTTTGCAAGCTCGGCAAGGTCTGCAAGATTTTCAAGCTTCAAAAATCCAATAAATAGGAAAAAGTGCTCCGTTTTTCGTGAAAGTTTACAAAAAGTGCAGTGTGTTCGAACGCGCAGAAAACCGTTTTAAAAAATAAAAATCCGTCCACTACGGACGAGCAGAACATTTCACCAAAAATTTGGATTTATCCCGACATACCCCGAGGAGATATCGACGTTTGAAGAAATTCCTACGCGGCTTTCACGTGACGAAAAACCAGCTCAAAAGAGCTGGAACCACTCTAAAAGACTATACTTAGATTATTAGTTATTTTTATTTGCAGACTAACATTATTTAAATAACCTACATACAACAGAGTTCCCGATTGTAATCTGAGTGTAGCCGGCGCCTGCTCGCGGTCACAGAGTACCGTTGCCGGGATAAAATCTTAATTCTAATTAGGCATAGGTTAGGTAGTATGTTTGTGATTGTAAGTAACAATAAATTGACATTATAATTAGTTATAAATTAGGTCACTAAGTTGAGAAGGTACCTGTACCTACTACATTTTAAGTCAAAACATTTAGATAAAATACCTTATACGAGTTTTGTTTGTTTGTATAGTTCGTAGTTAAATTGTACACGGGTTATTTATAACTTTCGTCGAAATAAGACTGAGACCTATTGTATTTAAAAATACCTATTGTATGTGTACGGCGTGTGTGCGTGCGCGGGAGCAAGCTGTTATCAGGCGGCGCGGAACGACTTGTTATCTTGTTATCGGACGACCTCCTGCCCCCGCGCTCGCGCCCCGCGCCCGCGCCCCTCGCCCCCCTCACGAGCGCTCGCCTTCTGGAGCGGTATCTCGAGAACGGGAAGAGCTAGGAACACGGGGTTTTTTGTAAAAAGACAGTAAATACGCTTACAAAATAGTGGCTTATAGCTTTGAGCGCATCTGGTGGTAGTAGTGCAACTCGTGGGGCGCCCCGCGACGCCCTCGCCCTCACCTTTGAGTTCGGGAACATAGTAACTTTCGAACGGTAAGACTTACAAACACGTGGTTTTTGTTTGTGTTAGGACTGTTTGCTTTTGTTTTCTGTGTTTCTGCATACTGTTACGGTTAAGATGTCATTGATGCGCACGCCAACAAAAGCCGGCGTACGCGTCAGCGGCCGCACCAGCTCGCTGGACGATACCGCGGGACCCTCGGACGCCACAAGCGCGCCTCGTAGGGAAGGCGCAGTACGCCGCAGCATCGGCGAGTGGGAGACTGGGCTATCGGAGTCCAGTGCCGGCACCGTTCCGCTCCTGAAAACATCCGCGGTGAGTCCGCCGCAGCCGCGCCGGGCGGCGCCGCGGCTGGAGCCCGACGCGGCGGCGGCGGGGAGCAGTGACTGTGGGCTGATTGAGAGCGGCACGAGCCACGCCTCCCCACCGACACTGACAACTGAAAAGGGAATACGACAAGCAGAGGTGGCGTTAAAAACCAAGGACTCAGCTCCAGCAAAAGTGAGCAAAAGCGGCCCTCTCGCTACAGACAATCAAGCGGATCGAGTCACTGAGGCGAGACGCTGCCTGAGTCGACTCAAGGGTAGCTTGAGCCGTTCAGGTAACATCAAGAAGGAAATAAAGCAGGAGGTGCAGGAAGCCGCCGACCGCCTGTACCAGCTAGTTAAGGAAGCGGAAGGAGCGAAAAAGTCGCAGTCCGCCCCTTTGCGCGCTGGGGAGCCACCGACGGTGCCAGAGCCCCCTGTTGAAGTTTTTCACAGACTAGAAAGCGAAGGAAAGCTGCTGGAAAAGCTTGAGGAGCATAGCAGAATGCTTCAGGAGAACAAGGAGGAGCTCTTGAAGATCGGCGAAAGCCTGAAAAAGGCGGCCGATCGAGACAGCTACGCGAGTGTCGTGGCCGGCCCCGCCAGCGGGCACACGCGTGAAAATACCGCCATGCACTCCATAGTGGTCGCTTCGGTGGACGATCAGGAGACCGGAGACCAGGTCTTTGAGAGGATTAGGAAAGTGATAAATGCGAAGGAGGAAGGACTAAGAATAGACAGGATAAGGAGGGCCAAAGACAGGAAAATCATAGTAGGATGCAGAGATAGGGATGAGATTAGAAAGGTGAAGGAAAAACTGGCAGAAAAGGACGGAATGAGTGTGGAAGAAATTAAAAACAAAGATCCCCTCGTCATTATGTATGGAGTTTTGCAGAGCAACTCAGACGAGGACATCATCAAAGCACTCAAGACGCAAAACAGACACATTCTGAAGGACCTGAGTAAGGAGGATGATCGCATGGAAATACTTTTCAAAAAGCGCGCGCGGAACCCGCTCACATCACACGTGGTAGCCAGAGTGTCTCCGTGTATGTGGCAGCGCCTCACCGACGCAGGGGCAGTACACGTTGACATGCAGCGGGTCAGAGTCGCCGATCAATCCCCCCTGGTGCAGTGCTCGCGCTGCCTGGGATACGGCCATGGGAAGCGATCCTGCACTGAGGCGGTCGACGTGTGCAGCCACTGCGGCGGTGCGCACCACAAAGCGGATTGTGCTGAGTGGCACAAGGACTCGTCACCCAACTGCACGAACTGCACCAAAGCAAAACTAGGTAGAACTGACCATAACGCCTTCAGCAGCGAATGCCCGGTGAGGCGTAAGTGGGAAGCACTGGCGCGATCCACCGTGGCGTATTGCTGAGGGCGTCCCGTACAAAATCATCCAAGCAAACCTGAGGAAAACCCAACTAGCCACAAATGAACTCTTCCTTGAAGCAACAAAAAGCAAGGCGACAGTTCTCCTCATCCAGGAGCCATACGTAGGAGCCCAAAAGACCCTAAAAACTTATGCAGGAACAAGGGTTTTCCAGAGCGCAGACCAAGGAGACGGGATTGTAAAAGCTGCCATAATAGTGATGGACCCCACGCTGGACGTCATCCAATATCCGGAACACACCAACAACAATATTGCTGTGATAGGGTTAAGGACGACAGCGTGGACCATCACTCTGGTATCAGTCTACTTTGAAGATAATTTGCCTCTGGAACCATACCTGGAGCATCTAACAAAGATAGTCCAAAAGTTGGGACCACGTAGGATCCTGGTCGGGGGCGACACCAACGCATGGAACACCTGGTGGGGGAGCGTCACCACGAAAACGAGAGGAGAAGAAGTGCTGGCAACGCTTGATGACCTGGGCCTACAAGTGTTGAATAACAACTTTTCGGTACCCACCTTCGATACCATCCGGGGAGGTAAGCGCTACACCAGTCATGTCGATGTGACAGCCTGCTCGGCCGATCTCCTTTCCCTGGTTGATGACTGGAAGATCGAAGAAGGCCTCACTAGCTCGGACCATAACGGCATCACACTCAACATACTCTTACAAAAATCACGCGGCACACACATCACAAACACAACAAGACTCTACAACACTAAGAAGGCAAATTGGAGTCTTTTTCGTGAGAAAATGGCCCAATTTCTGGAGGAACATCAATTAACACTCGAAAGTGTAGAGAACATCACAGACACACAACAATTAGAATCACACATTCACACATACACACAAGCAGTAACACACGCATGCAGACACACACTAACACAAAAGAAAAACACACAAACACTTACCTTGTCGTGGTGGACCGAGAGGCTCACAGTTCTAAAAAGGGATGTCATCACCAGCAGAAGACGAATCAGGTGCGCGGCGCCAATCCGAAGGGCGGGGGTGGTTGCCGAATATCTGAAAAAGAAGGAATATTACGAAATGGAAGTCGGGAATGCAATGACACAGAGCTGGAAGGAATTTTGCGGGAAACAGACAAGGGAATCGGTCTGGGAAGGGATCTACCGGGTAATAGGACGGACGAGGAAACGGGAGGAGGATCTGCCACTTAAGGAAAATGGGAAAGTGTTGGACGGCCTAGGTTCCGCAAAACTGTTGGCAGATTCTTTCTTCCCGAAGGACCTACTATCCGAGGACAATGAGGAACACCGCCGCATAAGGGACGTAGCGGAAAGTGTAAATGTTGGAAACCAGGATGAAACCTGCGATCCACATTTCACAAAGGCAGAACTGAATGCGGCTGTGAGATCTTTTAACCCCAAAAAGGCCCCTGGCTCTGATGGCATCACCGCAGACATCAGCCAGGCCGCAGTAGCCGTGGACCCAGATCTGTTCCTAAGTCTGCTGAATAGATGCCTGGATAAGGGGCACTTCCCCAAGTTGTGGAAGATGGCGACTGTAGTTGTCCTCCGGAAGCCAGGAAAGCGGGATTATATGACACCCAAATCATACAGACCAATCGGTCTCCTTCCCGTACTTGGCAAAATCTTCGAGAAAATGTTGATCACCCGAATCAAGTTTTACCTCATACCAAGACTCAGTACTCGCCAATTCGGATTCATGCCCCAGAAAAGTACGGAAGATGCCCTTTATATCCTAATGAGACACATACGCGAGAAGTTAAAACAGAAAAAGATCGTTACACTCGTGTCACTAGATATAGAGGGCGCTTTCAACGGAGCTTGGTGGCCAGCTATTCGGGTCCGATTGGCTGAGGAAAACTGTCCAGTAAACTTGAGGAGGGTGGTAGATAGCTACCTTCAAGACAGGAGAGTAAAATTAAGATATGCCGGAAACGAGTGCGATAGGGAGACTGAAATGGGATGTGTGCAAGGGTCCATAGGAGGTCCAACTTTTTGGAACCTGCTGTTGGATCCCCTCCTGCACGAGCTGGAGAGGGGGGGCAACTACGTGCAGGCATTCGCCGATGACGTCACGCTGGCTGTCGAAGGTGAGACCGCGCTGGAGATCGAGAGGAAAGCTAATGCCGCACTCGAACATGTTAGGGCGTGGGGTGTCAAGTATAAGCTGAAGTTTGCCCCAGAAAAAACCGTGGCAATGGTGATCACCAAGAAGCTAAAATACGACACCCCGCGACTGAGCATGGGAGGGATCGACATAGCGATGTCAAAGAAAATCAAGCTGCTGGGACTCACAATCGACGAAAAGCTGACCTTCAACGAACATGCTGCGAATGCCTGCAGAAAAGCGGCAGTCTTCTACAAACAATTGGCCAGAACAGCGAAAATACATTGGGGGCTAAAGCCAGAGATCGTACGAACAATGTACACAGCGGTGGTAGAGCCAACAATACTGTACGCTGCTAGCGCATGGGCACCGGCAGCTCAAAAACTGTCAATTAGAAGGGAGTTCGCCTCGATTCAACGCGGCTTTGCCCAAAAGATGGTGAAGGCATACAAAACCGCGTCCCTGAACTCGGTGCTATTACTTGCCGGGTTGCTTCCTCTGGACATTAGAGTCAGGGAAGCAGCCCAGCTTTATGAAGTTAAGAAGGGTTATAACTGGCAAGTAATAGGAGACCGGGAGATGGAGAAACCAGTGCCGTACGCCTCAATGCCGCACCCTGCGAAGAAAAGAGAGCTCAGCTTTATATGCCTGCCAGACGAAGCAGCACTCGCCCAGTACAGCAACGAGGATTGCCTCAATATTTACACAGATGGGAGCAAAATAGAGGGGAAAGTGGGAGCGGCACTGTCCATTCGGGACGGTGCCGAAGAAACGAGTACCCGAAAACTGAAACTGGAGGACTGCTGCTCCGTCTATCAGGCCGAGCTGCTCGCGCTAATGGAAGCAACAGCAAAAGCGGCAAAGAGTGAAAAAACGAGGTGCAACATTTACTGTGACTCAAGATCAGCGCTGGAGACAGTCACAAACTTAAGTTCCCCTCACCCAATAGCCGTACAAACCAGAGCCAATGTTCAGAAGCTGAATGACGAGCACAAAATAGTGAAATTATTTTGGATAAAGGCTCACGCAGGGTTAGAGGGGAATGAGAGGGCGGACCAACTTGCAAAAGAGGCAGCGTTGCACATCAAAACCAAGGCTAACTACAGTGGTTGCCCGGCATCATTCGTCAAGCGACAGATTCGTTACGCGTCGCTTGACGAATGGAACCAAAGGTACAAGACAGAAACACAGGCTGCAACAACAAAATTGTTTTTCCCGGATGCGCTCATGGCTTACCCGATAGTGAGACGGATAGAACTGGACAGTGTACTAGTACAAATGTTCACAGGGCACGGCGGATTCTCTTCATACTTGCATCGCTTTAAGTGTAAGGAGAGTCCGGCGTGCCACTGCGAACCTAGTAAAAATGAAAGCGTTTCCCATGTTTTAACTGAGTGCCCTATATACAGTCGACAGCGGTTTGAAACCGAAAATATAATAAATGTAAACATAACGACACAAAATATTTGTGAAATTTTAGCAAATAAGAACACTAGAAATAATTTCATAGAATTTTGTAAATATGTAATAAGTAGAGTAGCGAAACAAAATGGATGTAAAAATATAGGACCACTACGGTCAATTCAATTTGACGCAGTAAGTGGACCTACGTAATAATATGTATTGATAAGAAAAATGTAAATAACATAGTGTTAAACCCTCTTCCTTTATGTTAAGATTGAATAAATAATAAAATATTGCATTTAAAACATGGTTAGAATTTAGGTTGGCTCCCACCAACATGAAGCGAAAGAAGGTTAGCGACAGAAAGATATAGAATGAGGCATGAAAGATAGACAGTATGACAGAGAAAATAAGATAACACACCTCCGAAAAACTTGGACATCGGAGATAGACGGCGTGGTAGGAAAAAAAAAAAAAAAAAAAAAAAACCTAACCTAACCTAACCTAACCTAACCTAACCTAACCTAACCTAACCTAACCTAACCTAACCTAACCTAACCTAACCTAACCTAACCTAACCTAACCTAACCTAACCTAACCTAACCTAACCTAACCTAACCTAACCTAACCTAACCTAACCTAACCTAACCTAACCTAACCTAACCTAACCAGTCGCGTTCCACCCGCCTTCGGGAAGGCAGCAAATCCGTAAGCTCCGTCGCGATTATTCATCTATTTATTTAATCTTGCCAACCTTGCCAAATCGGCAAGCTCGGCAAGGCCTGCAAGAAAATTCGAACAAAACTTGCAAGCAAAGTGTAAAGTGTTGGTGACAAACCTTGCCAGATTTGCCGAAACGGCAAGATCTGCAAGCTCGGCAAGATAATTTGAATTAAATTTGTATGAAAAGTGGCAACAACGGCAAGGTCTGCAAGCTCGGCAAGGATTGCAAGATCTGCAAGATCGGCAAGCTCGGCAAGGTTGGCAAGATCTGGCAAGGCAAGGCAAGGCAAGGTCTGCAAGCTCGGCAAGGATTGCAAGATCTGCAAGATCGGCAAGCTCGGCAAGGTTGGCAAGGCAAGGTCTGCAAGCTCGGCAAGGATTGCAAGATCTTCAAGATCGGCAAGCTCGGCAAGGTTGGCAAGGTCTGCAAGATCGGCAAGCTAGGCAAGGTCTGCAAGGTTTGCAAGCTCGGCAAGGTCTGCAAGATTTGCAAGCTTCAAAAATCCAATAAATAGGAAAAAGTGCTCCGATTTTCGTGAAAGTTTACAAAAAGTGCAGTGTGTTCTAACGCGCAGAAAACCGTTTTAAAAAAAAATAAAATAAAATAAAAATCCGTCCACTACGGACGAGCAGAACATTTCACCAAAAATTGGATTTATCCCGACATACCCCGAGGAGATATCGACGTTTGAAGAAATTCCTACGCGGCATTCACGTGACGAAAAACCAGCTCAAAAGAGCTGGAACCACTCTAAAAGACTATACTTAGATTATTAGAAATTTTTATTTGCAGACTAACATTATTTAAATAACCTACATACAACAGAGTTTCCGATTGTAATCTGAGTGTAGCCGGCGCCTGCTCGCGGTCACAGAGTACCGTTGCCGGGACTGCTTCGAGCGCGTCTGGTGGTAGAAGTGCAAGCTCGTGGGGCGCCCCGCGACGCCCTCGCTCTCACCTTTGAGTTCGGGAACATAGTAACTCTCGAACGGTAAGACTTACAAACACGTGGTTTTTGTTTGTGTTAGGACTGTTTGTTTTTGTTTTCTGGGTTTCTGCATACTGTTACGGTCAAGATGTCATTGATGCGCACGCCAACAAAAGCCGGCGTACGCGTCAGCGGCCGCACCAGCTCGCTGGACGATACCGCGGGACCCTCGGACGCCACAAGCGCGCCTCGTAGGGAAGGCGCAGTACGCCGCAGCATCGGCGAATGTGAGACTGGGCTACCGAAGTCCAGTGCCGGCACCGCTCCGCTCCTGAAAACATCCGCGGTGAGTCCGCCGCAGCCGCGCCGGGCGGCGCCGCGGCTGGAGCCCGACGCGGCGGCGGCGGGAAGCAGTGACTGTGGGCTGATTGAGAGCGGCACGAGCCACGCCTCCCCACCGACACTGACCACTGAAAAGGGAATACGACAAGCAGAGGTGGCGTTAAAAACCAAGGACTCAGCTCCAGCAAAAGTGAGCAAAAGCGGCCCTATCGCTACAGACAATCAAGCGGATCGAGTCACTGAGGCGAGACGCTGCCTGAGTCGACTCAAGGGTAGCCTGAGCCGTTCAGGTAACATCAAGAAGGAAATAAAGCAGGAGGTGCAGGAAGCCGCCGACCGCCTGTACCAGCTAGTTAAGGAAGCGGAAGGAGCGAAAAAGTCGCAGTCCGCCCCTTTGTGCGCTGGGGAGCCACCGACGGTGCCAGAGCCCCCTGTTGAAGTTTTTCACAGACTAGAAAGCGAAGGAAAGCTGCTGAAAAAGCTTGAGGAGCATAGCAGAATGCTTCAGGAGAACAAGGAGGAGCTCTTAAAGATCGGCGAAAGCCTGAAAAAGGCGGCCGATCGAGACAGCTACGCGAGTGTCGTGGCCGGCCCCGCCAGCGGGCACACGCGTGAAAATACCGCCATGCACTCCATAGTGGTCGCTTCGGTGGACGATCAGGAGACCGGAGACCAGGTCTTTGAGAGGATTAGGAAAGTGATAAATGCGAAGGAGGAAGGACTAAGAATAGACAGGATAAGGAGGGCCAAAGACAGGAAAATCATAGTAGGATGCAGAGATAGGGATGAGATTAGAAAGGTGAAGGAAAAACTAGCAGAAAAGGACGGAATGAGTGTGGAAGAAATTAAAAACAAAGATCCCCTCGTCATTATGTATGGAGTTTTGCAGAGCAACTCAGACGAGGACATCATCAAAGCACTCAAGACGCAAAACAGACACATTCTGAAGGACCTGAGTAAGGAGGATGATCGCATGGAAATACTTTTCAGAAAGCGCGCGCGGAACCCGCTCACATCACACGTGGTAGCCAGAGTGTCTCCGTGTATGTGGCAGCGCCTCACCGACGCAGGGGCCGTACACGTTGACATGCAGCGGGTCAGAGTCGCCGATCAATCCCCCCTGGTGCAGTGCTCGCGCTGCCTGGGATACGGCCATGGGAAGCGATCCTGCACTGAGGCGGTCGACGTGTGCAGCCACTGCGGCGGTGCGCACCACAAAGCGGATTGTGCTGAGTGGCACAAGGACTCGTCACCCAACTGCACGAACTGCACCAAAGCAAAACTAGGTAGAACTGACCATAACGCCTTCAGCAGCGAATGCCCGGTGAGGCGTAAGTGGGAAGCACTGGCGCGATCCACCGTGGCGTATTGCTGAGGGCGTCCCGTACAAAATCATCCAAGCAAACCTGAGGAAAACTCAACTAGCCACAAATGAACTCTTCCTTGAAGCAACAAAAAGCAAGGCGACAGTTCTCCTCATCCAGGAGCCATACGTAGGAGCCCAAAAGACCCTAAAAACTTATGCAGGAACAAGGGTTTTCCAGAGCGCAGACCAAGGAGACGGGATTGTAAAAGCTGCCATAGTAGTGATGGACCCCACGCTGGACGTCATCCAATATCCGGAACACACTAACAACAATATTGCTGTGATAGGGTTAAGGACGACAGCGTGGACCATCACTCTGGTATCAGTCTACTTTGAAGATAATTTGCCTCTGGAACCATACCTGGAGCATCTAACAAAGATAGTCCAAACGTTGGGACCACGTAGGATCCTGGTCGGGGGCGACACCAACGCATGGAACACCTGGTGGGGGAGTGTCACCACGAAAACGAGAGGAGAAGAAGTGCTGGCAACGCTTGATGACCTAGGCCTACAAGTGTTAAATAACAACTTTTCGGTACCCACCTTCGATACCATCCGGGGAGGTAAGCGCTACACCAGTCATGTCGATGTGACAGCCTGCTCGGCCGATCTCCTTCCCATGGTCGATGACTGGAAGATCGAAGAAGGCCTCACTAGCTCGGACCATAACGGCATCACACTCAACATACTCTTACAAAAATCACGCGGCACACACATCACAAACACAACAAGACTCTACAACACCAAGAAGGCAAATTGGAGTCTTTTTCGTGAGAAAATGGCCCAATCTCTGGAGGAACACCAATTAACACTCGAAAGTGTAGAGAACATCACAGACACACAACAATTAGAATCACTCATTCACACATACACACAAGCAGTAACACACGCATGCAGACACACACTAACACAAAAGAAAAACACACAAACACTTACCTTGTCGTGGTGGACCGAGAGGCTCACAGTTCTAAAAAGGGATGTCATCACCAGCAGAAGACGAATCAGGTGCGCGGCGCCAATCCGAAGGGCAGGGGTGGTTGCCGAATATCTGAAAAAGAAGGAATATTATGAAATGGAAGTCGGGAATGCAATGACACAGAGCTGGAAGGAATTTTGCGGGAAACAGACAAGGGAATCGGTCTGGGAAGGGATCTACCGGGTAATAGGTCGGACGAGGAAACGGGAGGAGGATTTACCACTTAAGGAAAATGGGAAAGTGTTGGACGGCCTAGGTTCCGCAAAACTGTTGGCAGACTCTTTCTTCCCGAAGGACCTACTATCCGAGGACAATGAGGAACACCGCCGCATAAGGGACGTAGCGAAAAGTGTAAATGTTGGAAACCAGGATGAAACCTGCGATCCACATTTCACAAAGGCAGAACTGAATGCGGCTGTGAGATCTTTTAACCCCAAAAAGGCCCCTGGCTCTGATGGCATCACGGCAGACATCAGCCAGGCCGCAGTAGCCGTGAACCCAGATCTGTTCCTAAGTCTGCTGAATAGATGCCTGGATAAGGGGCACTTCCCGAAGCTGTGGAAGATGGCGACTGTAGTTGTCCTCCGGAAGCCAGGAAAGCGGGATTATATGACACCCAAATCATACAGACCAATCGGTCTCCTTCCCGTACTTGGCAAAATCTTCGAGAAAATGCTGATCACCCGAATCAAGTTTTACCTCATACCAAGACTCAGTACTCGCCAATTCGGATTCATGCCCCAGAAAAGTACGGAAGATGCCCTTTATATCCTAATGAGACACATACGCGAGAAGTTAAAACAGAAAAAGATCGTTACACTCGTGTCACTAGATATAGAGGGCGCTTTCAACGGAGCTTGGTGGCCAGCTATTCGGGTCCGATTGGCTGAGGAAAACTGTCCAGTAAACTTGAGGAGGGTAGTAGATAGCTACCTTCAAGACAGGAGAGTAAAATTAAGATATGCCGGAAATGAGTGCGATAGGGAGACTGAAATGGGATGTGTGCAAGGGTCCATAGGAGGTCCAACTTTTTGGAACCTGCTGTTGGATCCCCTCCTGCACGAGCTGGAGAGGGGGGGCAACTACGTGCAGGCATTCGCCGATGACGTCACGCTGGCTGTCGAAGGTGAGACCGCGCTGGAGATCGAGAGAAAAGCTAATGCGAGTGCAGTGAGGAGAGTGTCGTCCGCGTAGCAGATGACACTCGTGCCACGGAGGAGAGCTCCCCGCAGGAGCCAATCGAAGCCGATGTTCCACAGGAGTGGTCCTAAGACAGACCCCTGCGGAACACCGGATTCCGCGCCATACCGCCGGAGCTGGCCCGTTTTGTCTACCAGGAGGACCGCTCGGTCCTCCAAGTAGCTGGCCAGGAGCCTCCGCAGGTACTGAGGCACTCCGTGGAAGCGGAGCGCCTCCAGTATTGTCGAGTGGGGGATGGAGTTGAAGGCGTTGGCTATATCGAATGACACAGCCAACACTCCATCCCCTGCCTCCACGGCCTCCCTCACTTGGCCCTTGAGCCGGGCCAGCGCGTCGATTGTCGAACGCCCCCTTCGGAAACCGAATTGGGCGTCCGACAGGTTCGGCCCCACCTCCAGGAGGTGGCCATTAAGCCGACCAGCGACGATCCCCTCGAACAACTTTCCGACCTCATCGAGCAGAACGATGGGCCGGTATGCCGAGGGGGAGTCCGCCGGGCGTCCCTCCTTACGGAGGAGGCACAGCTGCCCCTCCTTCCAGGGTTTCGGAAACCTCCCCGACGCGAGACACGCGCTGAAGAGGTCCCGAAACCTTCCCTCCATCTGGGTGGCGGCGATGGCCACCACCCGCGCGGGAACGCCGTCCGGCCCTGGGGCCGTCTTCTTGGCACGGAGATGGAGAGTCTCCGCGGCGAGCTCCCCCGCCGTGACCGGAGGTATCTCCTCCTCCTCCGGCGGAGCCGCCCCCTCCGGTGGATCCATCACTGGTGGGGTGAAGTTGGTCCCGGATGGAAACAGGGACCGGACCACCCCATCTAGCAGTGCCGGCTCAAGGGACTCCGTCAGCGGGGGACCGAAGGGGCGCAGTTTGTTCCGCGCCGCCTTGTATGGTCTCCCGTACGGATCCCTGTCGAGACCCTCTAGCATCTCGTCTCGCGCCGCGTCCTCGGCGGTGCCCATTTCCGACTTGAGGACCCGCTTTGCCTCTACGTAAGAGGCGTAGAGCTGGTCCTCGGCTTCGGGGTCTCGCTGGCTGCGCCGTCGGCTCCGCGTGTACTCCCGCCTTGCCGCCACGCAGGCGGCCCGAAGCTCCGCTAACCTCTCCGACCACCAATAGACGGCGCGAAGGGGAGGCGGGCGGCAAGACCGAGGCATGCTGGAGTTGCACACCTCAGTCAGGGACCTCCTCAGTTGGGCCGCTGCGGCGTCCACGTCCAGGACTTCGACAGGAGGCGTGAGCCAGTCCTGCACGAACGCCGCCTCCTTAGCCGCCTCACAGTCGAGGCGGGTAAGGGCCCACCGCGGAAAAGGAGACTGGCCCGAGGAGGCCGTCCTCCGGGGGCTCTGGGTGGAGATGTCGAACCGCACATATCGGTGGTCCGACATTGTCTCCACCATCTCCACCCGCCAGTTCACGACGCGGGCGGCCAAGATGGGGGTGGCGAACGAAACGTCGACCACTGACCCTCCCCATCGCCGCACACACGTCTTGACCGTCCCTCTGTTCAAGAGGGACACACCGGACGTGGCCGCCCAGAGTTCGACCACACGTCCTCTTCGGTTGCAGGAGGCGGCTGGGTTGCCCCAAGCCACCGACTTGGCATTCAAGTCGCCTAAAACAGCGACCTGACGCGGTGCCGCCCTACCTATCACTGCGGTCAGGATTTCGAGAAAATTCTCAAAATCCTGGAGAGGGCGATTTGGGGAAAAATAGACGCCCACCAGGGCTATTTCTCCCCACGCGGCCGCCACGTATCCCGGTCCCCTCTCTAAGAGCGAGAGGGGAGGGGAGTCTGTGGAAGACCGCGACACCAATGCCACCAAGCCGTCCCGATCGCCCAGCCAACGGCCGGGGACCGAGTACGGCTCTGTGACCACCGCCACGTCCACCAACCGCTCAGCCATAGCCTGCATGAACAGGTCCTGGGCTGCTTTGCAGTGGTTGGTGTTCGCCTGGAGGATGCGATGTTCGACCCTATCCATCAAACGTCCATCGCTCCCTCCTCATCGGCCGCCGAGGTTCCCGCTTCAGGAGCGGCGGCCGCAGCGGCAGGCGGGGTCGGCGCCTGCGCTTTGCCCTTCTTAAGGGGAGGGTTGCAGTTCCTCCCCTTCATGACGTGCCCCGCTGGGAGGCCGCTGGCTGCGCACACTGCGCAACGAGGCGTGGGGACCTTGCAGGAGGCAGACTTGTGCCCCTCCTTGCCGCAGCGGTAGCAGCTGTCCGCCCTATCCACCTTGGACGGACAGAGGGCCCGCGTGTGCCCAATTCCAAAACACTTGAAGCAGCGCAGAGGCTGATCTTCAAGTGCTCGGACTCGGCAGGAACTGAAGCCTACCGGAAGCCGTCCCTTAGCGAGGACGGCTTTGGCCGCAGCGACTGGGCACTCGAGGCGGATAGCGCCCATGCCGCCGCGGCCGGGCCTGATGTCCCGACCCTGCACCGCTGTCGCGTCGCAACCCCCAATCGCTGCGATCGCCGCCACCACCTCCTCTTTGGTGACCGAGTCGTCGAGGTCGGTCACCTCCAAGGCCGCAGACCTGACGGGCCTGACGACCTTGGCCGCGTCCGCGATGACCTCTCGCAATTTGATTGCAAAGAGGTCCGCGTTGGCACCACCCTGGGCCCCCGGGAACTCGAAGATTCGAGCCCCGGTTTGGGTCCGGCGGCACGTGACCGCTCCGATCCCAAGTTGGCTGGGATCGGCGTTGGGACGAGCCCGTGTGAGGACGGACCCGTACGTCTCACCTCGTTCAGCAGCCTCCGCGGTGAGCGTCACAACGACGGCCGCGGTCTTGGGAGGAACCAGAGGCTTCCTCCCACCAGCGGGGGCCCTTTTGGCTGCGGGGGCAGCGGCGGCGGGTGCAGGGGCCGACTTTTTCCCTTTCCCCTTCCCTTTTCCCCTGCCGGTCCCTTGGGACGGGCCAGAAGAGGTAGCGTCGGGGGCGACAGAGGCGGCGGCCGTTCTCGCCTTTTTCTTGGCCTTGCCCTTTCCCTTCCTGACCACTTCCGTCCACGACTGGTTGGACGGAGTGGTCGCGGGGAGTTGGGCGTCCTCCCTCTGGGAGGATGGCCCCGGCTTGTTTGGCCTCTTGTCCGCCGCTAGTGGCGGCCGCAGGCGCTTCTCCGGTAGGAGCCTGTCTTCGATACCTTCGAAGCAGGCTCTCGTGAAGGCCCTTTCCTCCATGATAACCTTGCGGATGATATCCTCAAGGTTGGAGGGGGGGCCCTCGGCCGCCGATTTGGTTTCGGCCTGGGGAGGCCGAGCCGAGGTTCCTGCCGCCGGTCTAGGGTCGGCCTGGGAAGGCCGAGCCGCGGCTACAGCCGCCGGTCTCTGGTCGGCCTGAGAAGGCCGGGCCGCAACTTCAGCCAGCTTCTTGTGCAGCTGGCTGACCTCCGACTGCAGGTGGTCGAGCTTCGCCTGCAGTTGCCGCGTCTCATCCGTTGCTGTGCGCTGCACTAGCTCCTGGATGATGCCGCGCATGCTCGCGGCCCTGCACTTCAGGGACTTCTGAAAAGTCCCCTTCAGGTTGGAGGACTTCGAGGTGATCTCCGCTATCTCCTCCGCGTCCTCCTGCGCCATGCGCTCGAGCTCGCCCAGGGAGTAGTCCGAGTATATGACGCGCGATGCGCCGTACCCGGACTTGGCCCGCGAAACGCGCGCCCGCTGCTCCTTAGCGGCGACCTGCTCCTCCAGGTCCTGCTGCAGCTGCGCCCGCTGAGCCAGGTTCAGCTGGCGCTGCGCGTCCTCCAACCCCACGTTGTGGGTGCCCGCGATGGCGGGAGGTCGCTTCCTGGCCTTCGGCTTTCTCTTCGGCCTACTTTTGGCCGCGTCCGAGGACCCGGATCCAGCCTCCTTCAGGAAGGCCCGCTTCCGCGACTGTCCGATGGCAGACCTCGTCGAACAGACTGATGACGCGAACGACATCTCGCTGTCGGCATCCGACATCCCGTCTGCCCTGCTGTATAGGCCAACCGCAGATGTCGCGCGGCTGACCTCTGAAGTCGACGCTCCTCCTCTTCCTCCGTCGAGGTGGCCCTGAGAAGGGCCCTTTGGGTGGCCCTGAGAAGGGCCTTCGGGTTGGCCCCCAGAGGGGGCTTTGGATTGGCCCTGAGAAGGGCCTTTTATGAAACGCCCGGAGGCGTCCCGCAACGGTTTTTCTAATGTATTTAAAGATTCCATAACAAATCCCACGAGTAGTAGGGAAATAACTCGTCACCCCGACCAGAGCCCATGTAGCCGGGGAAGTCTAGCGTAACTCGCACAGGGGGTCGACCGGTACCCTGGCGAGGAACGCAGTAGCGGCTGGAATTCCGTCCAACCAGGCCCTCCCATCGCAATCGACGGCAAGGACCTAAGCTCTCGCGCTGCGTTCACCGCACTAACTTCGGGTAATTTTTTATAGAGGTTTTCTTCCTCGCGGCCCGGGCGGTCAAGCCAAGGCCCTCGGTCCCACTAGAACCCGGAGGCTCATTGTTGCAGGATTACGAGTTTCGAGCGGTGGTAAGGAAGATGAACTACCTCACCTGCGCAATGGCAGTGTTAGTGCACACTGCGCCCAACTCTAAATGCTCCCTCAAGGAGCAACCCGCGGTCACCCAGCTCCACCTACACCGCGAGGTGCGGCGAGCTCCACGCCTCGGCCCTACATCCTGCCCTCACGAAGGGGAGGTATAGGCGAGGGCCCCCACTCGATCGGACTTTTGGACACAGGCTAGCAAGATCCACCGGAAGGTGGAAGTTACTAACCTGTGGACGGGGTGCACCAGGTTTCCCCAACTAATCCCAAATCCCCAAATGGAGAGATGAAATTAGTTGGGCTTACCCAACGTGAAGGTAGTCCGATCATCGCCACCCCAACCTAACCTAACCTAACCTAACCTAACCTAACCTAACCTTTTTTTTTTTTTTTTTTTTTTTTTTTTGTCGCTGGGAAAAATGCGTTACGCATCCCCCCCTTGGGGGATTGGGGGGGTATGTGGGACTCCCCGGCCCGGAGAGGACCGGTATACCCACTAAACAACCCAGCGGCACTCCGGCATCGCCTATGTGGAAGGGGACTGGGAGACCGGCGAAGCCTTAACGTCCAGCCCCCCGCCGACGACCGCCCGCCTTTACAGCGGGGCCTGCACGCCCCCCCCTGCAGGGGGGGGTGGCCGGGTAAGACCGGGAGTGCTCGGCCATTTCCGCCCGGCGGGGTGGTGAATATGTGCAATGCGGGAGAAGGCGCCCCCGCGCCTGTCACCCGCTATTCACCACCACGGGGCAGACGACTATAATCGCCGTCGTCTCCTGCCCCTTCTCCGCCTGCGCAGCGGCACCGCAAGAGGGTCTTCCTCCCGCGCGCGCTCCGCCGCCTCCTTTTGGGACATCACGTCCTCACAGAAGGAGGCGACCGCTGCCCATGCCTCCTCGCTTCCCAGCATGGAGTTGACCAAGCTGGGAAGCGAGAGGTCCGGTCCGACCACCGCTACCAAGCCGCGGCGCGGCTCGGACCACGACGGGCACAGCTCAAGGGTGTGCTGCGCCGTGTCCTCCGCCGCACCACAGTCGTGGCACGACGGGTCCTCTTCCCTCCCGATTCGGTGCAGGTACGATCCGAAGCATCCATGCCCGGACAATACCTGCACCAGACGGAACGAGAGGAAGCCGTGGGGTCGCTCGAGCCAATCTCGCAGGACTGGCCCGAGCGCGTCCAGCGTCCGCCGGCCGAAAACGGCAGAGGCGAGGTCCACCGTCCAGTGTTGGACGATCGCGTCCCCCACCTGCTGTCGGACGGCCTCCCGCTCTTCCGGGGCGGGGCGCTCCCCGAGTGCCCTTTGCCCCGCTGTCCACTCGTATACTCTGGCGAGCACCCACGCCTCTAGCTCCCAAGGAGGGGTGCCCGCCAGAGCACAGGCCGCCGCGAAGCTTACCGAGCGGTAGGCCCTCGCCACCCGCTGCGCGATGGCCCTTTGGGGCCTGCGGATCGCGGCGGCGTTCTCTCTCCTTTGGAGGGAGTCCGCCCAGATGGGAGCCCCGTAGAGGGCCATGCTCTTGAGGATGCCGGCATACAACCGCCGGCATCGCGCTTTGGGCCCCCCCAGGTTGGGGATGAGCCACGACAGCGCGCCCGCGACCTTCAGCAGGCGCTTCGACAGCTCGCTGAAGTGCGGGCCGAAGCGCCACCTGCTGTCGAGCACTAGGCCCAGATATTTCATCTGGGTCTTGAGCTCGACCCTGACGCCCTCCACGACGATGTGGGCGTCGGTGGGGATGCGCTGCCGAGGCCCGTGGAAGAACACGGCCTCGGTCTTGTGCAGCGCCACCCCCAGACCAAGCCGGCGAATCCTTCCCGCGACCAAGGATCCGCCAGCAGAGGCCAGGCTCGCCGCCTCCCTGAAGGTCCTCCCCCGGGCAGTGAGGAGGGTGTCGTCCGCGTAGCAGATGACACTCGTGCCACGGAGGAGAGCTCCCCGCAGGAGCCAATCGAAGCCGATGTTCCACAGGAGTGGTCCTAAGACGGACCCCTGCGGAACACCGGATTCCGCGCCATACCGCCGGAGCTGGCCCGCTTTGTCTACCAGGAGGACCGCTCGGTCCTCCAAGTAGCTGGCCAGGAGCCTCCGCAGGTACTGGGGCACTCCGTGGAAGCGGAGCGCCTCCAGTATTGTCGAGTGGGGGATGGAGTTGAAGGCGTTGGCTATATCGAATGACACAGCCAACACTCCATCCCCTGCCTCCACGGCCTCCCTCACTTGGCCCTTGAGCCGGGCCAGCGCGTCGATTGTCGAACGCCCCCTTCGGAAACCGAATTGGGCGTCCGACAGGTTCGGCCCCACCTCCAGGAGGTGGCCATTAAGCCGACCAGCGACGATCCCCTCGAACAACTTTCCGACCTCATCGAGCAGAACGATGGGCCGGTATGCCGAGGGGGAGTCCGCCGGACGTCCCTCCTTACGGAGGAGGCACAGCTGCCCCTCCTTCCAGGGTTTCGGAAACCTCCCCGACGCGAGACACGCGCTGAAGAGGTCCCGAAACCTTCCCTCCATCTGGGTGGCGGCGATGGCCACCACCCGCGCGGGAACGCCGTCCGGCCCTGGGGCCGTCTTCTTGGCGCGGAGATGGAGAGTCTCCGCGGCGAGCTCCCCCGCCGTGACCGGAGGTATCTCCTCCTCCTCCGGCGGAGCCGCCCCCTCCGGTGGATCCATCACTGGTGGGGTGAAGTTGGTCCCGGATGGAAACAGGGACCGGACTACCCCATCCAGCAATGCCGGCTCAAGGGACTCCGTCAGCGGGGGACCGAAGGGGCGCAGTTTGTTCCGCGCCGCCTTGTATGGTCTCCCGTACGGATCCCTGTCGAGACCCTCTAGCATCTCGGCTCGCGCCGCGTCCTCGGCGGCGCCCATTTCCGACTTGAGGACCCGCTTTGCCTCTATGTAAGAGGCGTAGAGCTGGTCCTCGGCTTCGGGGTCTCGCTGGCTGCGCCGTCGGCTCCGCGTGTACTCCCGCCTTGCCGCCACGCAGGCGGCCCGAAGCTCCGCTAACCTCTCCGACCACCAATAGACGGCGCGAAGGGGAGGCGGGCGGCTAGACCGAGGCATGCTGGAGTTGCACACCTCAGTCAGGGACCTCCTCAGTTGGGCCGCTGCGGCGTCCACGTCCAGGACTTCGACAGGAGGCGTGAGCCAGTCCTGCACGAACGCCGCCTCCTTAGCCGCCTCACAGTCGAGGCGGGTAAGTGCCCACCGCGGAAAAGGAGACTGGCCCGAGGGGGCCGGCCTCCGGGGGCTCTGGGTGGAGATGTCGAACCGCACATATCGGTGGTCCGACATTGTCTCCACCATCTCCACCCGCCAGTTCACGACGCGGGCGGCCAAGATGGGGGTGGCGAACGAAACGTCGACCACTGACCCTCCCCATCGCCGCACACACGTCTTGACCGTCCCTCTGTTCAAGAGGGACACACCGGACGTGGCCGCCCAGAGTTCGACCACACGTCCTCTTCGGTTGCAGGAGGCGGCTGGGTTGCCCCAAGCCACCGACTTGGCATTCAAGTCGCCTATAACAGCGACCTGACGCGGTGCCGCCCTACCGATCACTGCGGTCAGGATTTTGAGAAAATTCTCAAAATCCTGGAGAGGGCGATTTGGGGAAAAATAGACGCCCACCAGGGCTATTTCTCCCCACGCGGCCGCCACGTATCCCGGTCCCCTCTCTAAGAGCGAGAGGGGAGGGGAGTCTGTGGAAGACCGCGACACCAATGCCACCAAGCCGTCCCGATCGCCCAGCCAACGGCCGGGGACCGAGTACGGCTCTGTGACCACCGCCACGTCCACCAACCGCTCAGCCATAGCCTGCATGAACAGGTCCTGGGCTGCTTTGCAGTGGTTGGTGTTCGCCTGGAGGATGCGATGTTCGACCCTATCCATCAAACGTCCATCGCTCCCTCCTCATCGGCCGCCGAGGTTCCCGCTTCAGGAGCGGCGGCCGCAGCGGCAGGCGGGGTCGGCGCCTGCGCTTTGCCCTTCTTAAGGGGAGGGTTGCAGTTCCTCCCCTTCATGACGTGCCCCGCTGGGAGGCCGCTGGCTGCGCACACTGCGCAACGCGGCGTGGGGACCGTGCAGGAAGCTGACTTGTGCCCCTCCTTGCCGCAGCGGTAGCAGCTGTCCGCCCTATCCACCTTGGACGGACAGAGGGCCCGCGTGTGCCCAATTCCAAAACACTTGAAGCAGCGCAGAGGCTGATCTTCAAGTGCTCGGACTCGGCAGGAACTGAAGCCTACCGGAAGCCGTCCCTTAGCGAGGACGGCTTTGGCCGCAGCGACTGGGCACTCGAGGCGGATAGCGCCCATGCCGCCGCGGCCGGGCCTGATGTCCCGACCCTGCACCGCTGTCGTGTCGCAGCCCCCAATCGCTGCGATCGCCGCCACCACCTCCTCTTTGGTGACCGAGTCGTCGAGGTCGGTCACCTCCAAGGCCGCAGACCTGACGGGCCTGACGACCTTGGCCGCGTCCGCGATGACCTCTCGCAATTTGATTGCAAAGAGGTCCGCGTTGGCACCACCCTGGGCCCCCGGGAACTCGAAGATTCGAGCCCCGGTTTGGGTCCGGCGGCACGTGACCGCTCCGATCCCAAGTTGGGTGGGATCGGCGTTGGTACGAGCCCGTGTGAGGACGGACCCGTACGTCTCACCTCGTTCAGCAGCCTCCGCGGTGAGCGTCACAACGACGGCCGCGGTCTTGGGAGGAACCAGAGGCTTCCTCCCACCAGCGGGGGCCCTTTTGGCTGCGTGGGCAGCGGCGGCGGGTGCAGGGGCCGACTTTTTCCCTTTCCCCTTCCCCTTTCCCCTGCCGGTCCCTTGGGACGGGCCAGAAGAGGTAGCGTCGGGGGCGACAGAGGCGGCGGCCGTTCTCGCCTTTTTCTTGGCCTTGCCCTTTCCCTTCCTGACCACTTCCGTCCACGACTGGTTGGACGGAGTGGTCGCGGGGAGTTGGGCGTCCTCCCTCTGGGAGGATGGCCCCGGCTTGTTTGGCCTCTTGTCCGCCGCTAGTGGCGGCCGCAGGCGCTTCTCCGGTAGGAGCCTGTCTTCGATGCCTTCGAAGCAGGCTCTCGTGAAGGCCCTTTCCTCCATGATAACCTTGCGGATGATATCCTCAAGGTTGGAGGAGGGGCCCTCAGCCGCCGATCTGGTTTTGGCCTGGGAAGGCCGAGCCAAGGTTCCAGCCGCCGGTCTAGGGTCGGCCTGGGAAGGCCGAGCCGCGGCTACAGCCGCCGGTCTCTGGTCGGCCTGAGAAGGCCGGGCCGCGACTTCAGCCAGCTTCTTGTGCAGCTGGCTGACCTCCGACTGCAGGTGGTCGAGCTTCGCCTGCAGTTGCCGCGTCTCGTCAGTTGCTGTGCGCTGCACCAGCTCCTGGATGATGCCGCGCATGCTCGCGGCCCTGCACTTCAGGGACTTCTGAAAAGTCCCCTTCAGGTTGGAGGACTTCGAGGTGAGCTCCGCTATCTCCTCCGCGTCCTCCTGCGCCATGCGCTCGAGCTCGGCCAGGGAGTAGTCCGAGTATATGACGCGCGATGCGCCGTACCCGGACTTGGCCCGCGAAACGCGCGCCCGCTGCTCTTTAGCGGCGACCTGCTCCTCCAGGTCCTGCTGCAGCTGCGCCCGCTGAGCCAGGTTCAGCTGGCGCTGCGCGTCCTCCAACCCCACGTTGTGGGTACCCGCGATGGCGGGAGGTCGCTTTCTGGCCTTCGGCTTCCTTTTGGGCCTACTTTTGGCCGCGTCCGAGGACCCGGATCCAGCCTCCTTCAGGAAGGCCCGCTTCCGCGACTGTCCGATGGCAGACCTCGTCGAACAGACTGATGACGCGAACGACATCTCGCTGTCGGCATCCGACATCCCGTCTGCCCTGCTGTATAGGCCAACCGCAGATGTCGCGCGGCTGACCTCTGAAGTCGACGCTCCTCCTCTTCCTCCGTCGAGGTGGCCCTGAGAAGGGCCCTTTGGTTGGTCCTGAGAAGGACCTTTTGGGTGGCCCTGAGAAGGACCTTCGGGTTGGCCCCCAGAGGGGGCTTTGGATTGGCCCTGAGAAGGGCCTTTTATGAAACGCCCGGAGGCGTCCCGCAAGGGTTTTTCAGATTGATTTAAAGACTCCATAACAAATCCCACGAGTAGTAGGGAAATAACACGTCACCCCGACCAGAGCCCATGTAGCCGGGGAAGTCTAGCGTAACTCGCACAGGGGGTCGACCGGTACCCTGGCGAGGAACGCAGTAGCGGCTGGAATTCCGTCCAACCAGGCCCTCCCATCGCAATCGACGGCAAGGACCTAAGCTCTCGCGCTGCGTTCACCGCACTAACTTCGGGTAATTTTTATAGAGGTTTTCTTCCTCGCGGCCCGGGCGGTCAAGCCAAGGCCCTCGGTCCCACTAGAACCCGGAGGCTCATTGTTGCAGGATTACGAGTTTCGAGCGGTGGTAAGGAAGATGAACTACCTCACCTGCGCAATGGCAGTGTTAGTGCACACTGCGCCCAACTCTAAATGCTCCCTCAAGGAGCAACCCGCGGTCACCCAGCTCCACCTACACCGCGAGGTGCGGCGAGCTCCACGCCTCGGCCCTACATCCTGCCCTCACGAAGGGGAGGTATAGGCGAGGGCCCCCACTCGATCGGACTTTTGGACACAGGCTAGCAAGATCCACCGGAAGGTGGAAGTTACTAACCTGTGGACGGGGTGCACCAGGTTTCCCCAACTAATCCCAAATCCCCAAATGGAGAGATGAAATTAGTTGGGCTTACCCAACGTGAAGGTAGTCCGATCATCGCCACCCCAACCTAACCTAACCTAACCTAACCTAACCTAACCCCCCAGCGGAGCACGGAAGACGCTCTATATACCCTAATGCGACATATACGCGAGAAGTTGCAGGAAAAGAAAATGGTGACACTTGTGTCATTAGATATAGAGGGCGCCTTCAATGGAGCTTGGGGGCCAGCCATTAGAGTCCGATTGGCTGAGGAACATTGTCCGGTGAACTTGAGGAGGGTGATAGACAGTTATCTTCACGACAGGAAAGTCAAGATAAAATATGCCGGAAACGAGTACGAGAAGAAGACTGAAAAGGGGTGTGTGCAAGGGTCCATAGGGGGTCCAACCTTTTGGAACTTGTTGTTGGACCCCCTCCTGCAGGAGCTGGACAGGAGAGGCGTTTACGTGCAGGCATTCGCGGATGACGTCACGCTTGTCTTCGATGGTGGAAACGCGCTGGAAATCGAGGGGAGTGCCAATGCTGCTCTCGAACATGTTCGGGCGTGGGGTGTTAAGTACAAAATGGAGTTTGCCCCACAGAAGACAATAGCAATGGTGGTAACGAGGAAGCTCAAGTACGACACCCCGCGACTGAGCATGGGAGGAGTCGAAATTGGCGTATCCAGAGAAATGAAACTGCTGGGCCTCACCATCGACGACAAACTTACCTTTAACACTCACGCCGCGAATGTCTGTCGAAAAGCGCTGAACTTCTACAAGCAGCTGGCCAGGACAGCAAAAATCCACTGGGGGCTTAAGCCTGAAATTATACGTATAATGTATAACGCGGTCGTCGAACCAACAATTATGTACGCCGCAAGCGCATGGGCGCCAGCAACTCACAAACTAACAATCCAGAAGGAGTTCGCATCAGTACAACGAGGCTTTGCGCAGAAAATCGTAAAGGCATATAAAACGGCCTCTCTCAACTCGGTACTATTACTTGCCGGGCTGCTTCCACTGGACATCAGGGTCAGGGAAGCAGCCTTGCTTTATGAAGTTAAGAAAGGTTACTCCCGGCAAGTAATAGGGGACCGAAGTATAGACACCCCTGCGCCTTTTACAGCCTTACCCCACCCCGCCGTGCATGATGAGATTAAGTTTATCTGCCTGGCAGACGAGGCAGCGCTCAGAGAGCACCACGATGGAGACGCACTGAATATCTTCACCGATGGTAGCAAGATTGAAGGGAAAGTCGGAGCGGCGCTATCAATCCAAGATGGTGCCGCCGAGATAAGTACCCGAAAACTGCGACTCGATGCGTGCTGCTCCGTTTACCAGGCGGAGCTCCTAGCATTGGCGGAAGCCACGGAAAAGGCGAAAAAGACTGCCAAAGCCAAGTGTAACATCTTTAGCGACTCCAGATCAGCTCTGGAAACAGTTACTAACCTAAAGTCCCTCCACCCCCTTGCACTCAAAATAAGGGCCAATCTCCTGAAGTTACGCAACGGAGACAAAATACTGCGACTATTTTGGGTGAAGGCCCATGCGGGGCTGGAGGGTAACGAAAGGGCGGATCAGCTGGCAAAAGAGGCGGCACTAAGACTGAAGACGAGGCCCGACTATGAAAGCTGTCCTGTTTCGTTCGTCAAGAGACAGATTAGAATCGAGTCGCTCGACGAATGGAACAGGCGCTACAAGTCCGAACAGAAGGCCTCAGTGACCAAAATCTTCTTCCCAGACGCAATCTCGGCGTACCCCATTGTAAGGCGCATGAACATGGACAATGTTATAGTCCAAATGCTCACGGGACATGGCGGATTCTCCGCATACCTGTATAAATTCAAGTGTAAAGAGAGTCCGACATGTCCCTGTGATTCTGAAACGGAGGAAACAGTAGCCCACGTCATCACAGAGTGTCCGAGGTACGGCAAGGAACGATTTGAAATTGAAAATATAATCGAACAAAGTATAAATGTAAATAGTTTAAATAAAATAATGCTAGATAGTAAGAATAGAGTTAGGTTTTTAGAGTACTGTAAAAAGGTAATTATTAGAGTTGCAATAAATAATGGATGTAAAAATTTAGGTGCACCACCCACCAATTAAGTTTGCTGGTGATGGTGCACCACAGTATAAATAAAATAGTAAGAAATAAATAAACTTAGATCTTAAGAAGATTAATAATAAGATAGATTAATAGTAAAATGTATATAGATGTAAATTCCCACAATCCTAAAATAAAATAAAGTAACACAACACACCAGTTAGCATAGGAAAATAGGTTGGCTGCTCCAACAATGAAATGGAAGGTGATGGATGATAGAAAGAACAGTATGAAGAAAGAATGACGACCCGTAGCACAAGCGAGAAGTATGAAAGGTAAATGTAAGAATAGTCTCCGAAATACCTGAATATCGGAGAATAGGTCGGCGAGACAAAATATAAAAAAAAAAAAAAAAAAAAAAACCTAACCTAACCTAACCTAACCTAACCTAACCTAACCTTTTTTTTTTTTTTTTTTTTTGTCGCTGGGAAAAATGCGTTACGCATCCCCCCCTTGGGGGATTGGGGGGGTATGTGGGACTCCCCGGACCAGAGAGGACCGGTATACCCACTAAACAACCCAGCGGCACTCCAGCATCGCCCATGTGGAAGGGGACTGGGAAACCGGCAAAGCCTTGACGTCCAGCCCCCCGCCGACGACCGCCCGCCTTTACAGCGGGGCCTGCACGCCCCTCCCTGCAGGGATGGGTGGCCGGGTAAGACCGGGAGTGCTCGGCCAATTCCGCCCGGCGGGGTGGTGAATATGTGCAATGCGGGAGAAGGCGCCCCCCGCGCCTGTCACCCGCTATTCACCACCACGGGGCAGACGACTATAATCGCCGTCGTCTCCTGCCCCTTCTCCGCCTGCGCAGCGGCGCCGCAAGAGGGTCTTCCTCCCGCGCGCGCTCCGCCGCCTCCTTTTGGGACATCACGTCCTCACAGAAGGAGGCGACCGCTGCCCATGCCTCCTCGCTTCCCAGCATGGAGTTGACCAAGCTGGGAAGCGAGAGGTCCGGTCCGACCACCGCTACCAAGCCGCGGCGCGGCTCGGACCACGACGGGCACAGCTCAAGGGTGTGCTGCGCCGTGTCCTCCGCCGCACCACAGTCGTGGCACGACGGGTCCTCTTCCCTCCCGATTCGGTGCAGGTACGATCCGAAGCATCCATGCCCGGACAATACCTGCACCAGACGGAACGAGAGGAAGCCGTGGGGTCGCTCGAGCCAATCTCGCAGGACTGGCCCGAGCGCGTCCAGCGTCCGCCGGCCGAAAACGGCAGAGGCGAGGTCCGCCGTCCAGTGTTGGACGATCGCGTCCCTCACCTGCTGTCGGACGGCCTCCCGCTCTTCCGGGGCGGGGCGCTCCCCGAGTGCCCTTTGCCCCACTGTCCACTCGTATACTCTGGCGAGCACCCACGCCTCTAGCTCCCAAGGAGGGGTGCCCGCCAGAGCACAGGCCGCCGCGAAGCTTACCGAGCGGTAGGCCCTCGCCACCCGCTGCGCGATGGCCCTTTGGGGCCTGCGGATCGCGGCGGCGTTCTCTCTCCTTTGGAGGGAGTCCGCCCAGATGGGAGCCCCGTAGAGGGCCATGCTCTTGAGGATGCCGGCATACAACCGCCGGCATCGCGCTTTGGGCCCCCCCAGGTTGGGGATGAGCCACGACAGCGCGCCCGCGACCTTCAGCAGGCGCTTCGACAGCTCGCTGAAGTGCGGGCCGAAGCGCCACCTGCTGTCGAGCACTAGGCCCAGATATTTCATCTGGGTCTTGAGCTCGACCCTGACGCCCTCCACGACGATGTGGGCGTCGGTGGGGATGCGCTGCCGAGGCCCGTGGAAGAACACGGCCTCGGTCTTGTGCAGCGCCACCCCCAGACCAAGCCGGCGAATCCTTCCCGCGACCAAGGATCCGCCAGCAGAGGCCAGGCTCGCCGCCTCCCTGAAGGTCCTCCCCCGGGCAGTGAGGAGAGTGTCGTCCGCGTAGCAGATGACACTCGTGCCACGGAGGAGAGCTCCCCGCAGGAGCCAATCGAAGCCGATGTTCCACAGGAGTGGTCCTAAGACGGACCCCTGCGGAACACCGGATTCCGCGCCATACCGCCGGAGCTGGCCCGCTTTGTCTACCAGGAGGACCGCTCGGTCCTCCAAGTAGCTGGCCAGGAGCCTCCGCAGGTACTGAGGCACTCCGTGGAAGCGGAGCGCCTCCAGTATTGTCGAGTGGGGGATGGAGTTGAAGGCGTTGGCTATATCGAATGACACAGCCAACACTCCATCCCCTGCCTCCACGGCCTCCCTCACTTGGCCCTTGAGCCGGGTCAGCGCGTCGATTGTCGAACGCCCCCTTCGGAAACCGAATTGGGCGTCCGACAGGTTCGGCCCCACCTCCAGGAGGTGGCCATTAAGCCGACCAGCGACGATCCCCTCGAACAACTTTCCGACCTCATCGAGCAGAACGATGGGCCGGTATGCCGAGGGGGAGTCCGCCGGACGTCCCTCCTTACGGAGGAGGCACAGCTGCCCCTCCTTCCAGGGTTTCGGAAACCTCCCCGACGCGAGACACGCGCTGAAGAGGTCCCGAAACCTTCCCTCCATCTGGGTGGCGGCGATGGCCACCACCCGCGCGGGAACGCCGTCCGGCCCTGGGGCCGTCTTCTTGGCGCGGAGATGGAGAGTCTCCGCGGCGAGCTCCCCCGACGTGACCGGAGGTATCTCCTCCTCCTCCGGCGGAGCCGCCCCCTCCGGTGGATCCATCACTGGTGGGGTGAAGTTGGTCCCGGATGGAAACAGGGACCGTACTACCCCATCCAGCAATGCCGGCTCAAGGGACTCCGTCAGCGGAGGACCGAAGGGGCGCAGTTTGTTCCGCGCCGCCTTGTATGGTCTCCCGTACGGATCCCTGTCGAGACCCTCTAGCATCTCGGCTCGCGCCGCGTCCTCGGCGGCGCCCATTTCCGACTTGAGGACCCGCTTTGCCTCTATGTAAGAGGCGTAGAGCTGGTCCTCGGCTTCGGGGTCTCGCTGGCTGCGCCGTCGGCTCCGCGTGTACTCTCGCCTTGCCGCCACGCAGGCGGCCCGAAGCTCCGCTAACCTCTCCGACCACCAATAGACGGCGCGAAGGGGAGGCGGGCGGCTAGACCGAGGCATGCTGGAGTTGCACACCTCAGTCAGGGACCTCCTCAGTTGGGCCGCTGCGGCGTCCACGTCCAGGACTTCGACAGGAGGCGTGAGCCAGTCCTGCACGAACGCCGCCTCCTTAGCCGCCTCACAGTCGAGGCGGGTAAGTGCCCACCGCGGAAAAGGAGACTGGCCCGAGGGGGCCGGCCTCCGGGGGCTCTGGGTGGAGATGTCGAACCGCACATATCGGTGGTCCGACATTGTCTCCACCATCTCCACCCGCCAGTTCACGACGCGGGCGGCCAAGATGGGGGTGGCGAACGAAACGTCGACCACTGACCCTCCCCATCGCCGCACACACGTCTTGACCGTCCCTCTGTTCAAGAGGGACACACCGGACGTGGCCGCCCAGAGTTCGACCACACGTCCTCTTCGGTTGCAGGAGGCGGCTGGGTTGCCCCAAGCCACCGACTTGGCATTCAAGTCGCCTATAACAGCGACCTGACGCGGTGCCGCCCTACCGATCACTGCGGTCAGGATTTTGAGAAAATTCTCAAAATCCTGGAGAGGGCGATTTGGGGAAAAATATACGCCCAACAGGGCTATTTCTCCCCACGCGGCCGCCACGTATCCCGGTCCCCTCTCTAAGAGCGAGAGGGGAGGGGAGTCTGTGGAAGACCGCGACACCAATGCCACCAAGCCGTCCCGATCGCCCAGCCAACGGCCGGGGACCGAGTACGGCTCTGTGACCACCGCCACGTCCACCAACCGCTCAGCCATAGCCTGCATGAACAGGTCTTGGGCTGCTTTGCAGTGGTTGGTGTTCGCCTGGAGGATGCGATGTTCGACTCTATCCATCAAACGTCCATCGCTCCCTCCTCATCGGCCGCCGAGGTTCCCGCTTCAGGAGCGGCGGCCGCAGTGGCAGGCGGGGTCGGCGCCTGCGCTTTGCCCTTCTTAAGGGGAGGGTTGCAGTTCCTCCCCTTCATGACGTGCCCCGCTGGGAGGCCGCTGGCTGCGCACACTGCGCAACGCGGCGTGGGGACCGTGCAGGAGGCTGACTTGTGCCCCTCCTTGCCGCAGCGGTAGCAGCTGTCCGCCCTATCCACCTTGGACGGACAGAGGGCCCGCGTGTGCCCAATTCCAAAACACTTGAAGCAGCGCAGAGGCTGATCTTCAAGTGCTCGGACTCGGCAGGAACTGAAGCCTACCGGAAGCCGTCCCTTAGCGAGGACGGCTTTGGCCGCAGCGACTGGGCACTCGAGGCGGATAGCGCCCATGCCGCCGCGGCCGGGCCTGATGTCCCGACCCTGCACCGCTGTCGTGTCGCAGCCCCCAATCGCTGCGATCGCCGCCACCACCTCCTCTTTGGTGACCGAGTCGTCGAGGTCGGTCACCTCCAAGGCCGCAGACCTGACGGGCCTGACGACCTTGGCCGCGTCCGCGATGACCTCTCGCAATTTGATTGCAAAGAGGTCCGCGTTGGCACCACCCTGGGCCCCCGGGAACTCGAAGATTCGAGCCCCGGTTTGGGTCCGGCGGCACGTGACCGCTCCGATCCCAAGTTGGGTGGGATCGGCGTTGGTACGAGCCCGTGTGAGGACGGACCCGTACGTCTCACCTCGTTCAGCAGCCTCCGCGGTGAGCGTCACAACGACGGCCGCGGTCTTGGGAGGAACCAGAGGCTTCCTCCCACCAGCGGGGGCCCTTTTGGCTGCGGGGGCAGCGGCGGCGGGTGCAGGGGCCGACTTTTTCCCTTTCCCCTTCCCCTTTCCCCTGCCGGTCCCTTGGGACGGGCCAGAAGAGGTAGCGTCGGGGGCGACAGAGGCGGCGGCCGTTCTCGCCTTTTTCTTGGCCTTGCCCTTTCCCTTCCTGACCACTTCCGTCCACGACTGGTTGGACGGAGTGGTCGCGGGGAGTTGGGCGTCCTCCCTCTGGGAGGATGGCCCCGGCTTGTTTGGCCTCTTGTCCGCCGCTAGTGGCGGCCGCAGGCGCTTCTCCGGTAGGAGCCTGTCTTCGATGCCTTCGAAGCAGGCTCTCGTGAAGGCCCTTTCCTCCATGATAACCTTGCGGATGATATCCTCAAGGTTGGAGGAGGGGCCCTCAGCCGCCGATCTGGTTTCGGCCTGGGAAGGCCGAGCCGAGGTTCCAGCCGCCGGTCTAGGGTCGGCCTGGGAAGGCCGAGCCGCGGCTACAGCCGCCGGTCTCTGGTCGGCCTGAGAAGGCCGGGCCGCAACTTCAGCCAGCTTCTTGTGCAGCTGGCTGACCTCCGACTGCAGGTGGTCGAGCTTCGCCTGCAGTTGCCGCGTCTCGTCAGTTGCTGTGCGCTGCACCAGCTCCTGGATGATGCCGCGCATGCTCGCGGCCCTGCACTTCAGGGACTTCTGAAAAGTCCCCTTCAGGTTGGAGGACTTCGAGGTGAGCTCCGCTATCTCCTCCGCGTCCTCCTGCGCCATGCGCTCGAGCTCGGCCAGGGAGTAGTCCGAGTATATGACGCGCGATGCGCCGTACCCGGACTTGGCCCGCGAAACGCGCGCCCGCTGCTCCTTAGCGGCGACCTGCTCCTCCAGGTCCTGCTGCAGCTGCGCCCGCTGAGCCAGGTTCAGCTGGCGCTGCGCGTCCTCCAACCCCACGTTGTGGGTACCCGCGATGGCGGGAGGTCGCTTCCTGGCCTTCGGCTTCCTTTTGGGCCTACTTTTGGCCGCGTCCGAGGACCCGGATCCAGCCTCCTTCAGGAAGGCCCGCTTCCGCGACTGTCCGATGGCAGACCTCGTCGAACAGACTGATGACGCGAACGACATCTCGCTGTCGGCATCCGACATCCCGTCTGCTCTGCTGTATAGGCCAACCGCAGATGTCGCGCGGCTGACCTCTGAAGTCGACGCTCCTCCTCTTCCTCCGTCGAGGTGGCCCTGAGAAGGGCCCTTTGGTTGGTCCTGAGAAGGACCTTTTGGGTGGCCCTGAGAAGGGCCTTCGGGTTGGCCCCCAGAGGGGGCTTTGGATTGGCCCTGAGAAGGGCCTTTTATGAAACGCCCGGAGGCGTCCCGCAAGGGTTTTTCAGATTGATTTAAAGACTCCATAACAAATCCCACGAGTAGTAGGGAAATAACACGTCACCCCGACCAGAGCCCATGTAGCCGGGGAAGTCTAGCGTAACTCGCACAGGGGGTCGACCGGTACCCTGGCGAGGAACGCAGTAGCGGCTGGAATTCCGTCCAACCAGGCCCTCCCATCGCAATCGACGGCAAGGACCTAAGCTCTCGCGCTGCGTTCACCGCACTAACTTCGGGTAATTTTTTATAGAGGTTTTCTTCCTCGCGGCCCGGGCGGTCAAGCCAAGGCCCTCGGTCCCACTAGAACCCGGAGGCTCATTGTTGCAGGATTACGAGTTTCGAGCGGTGGTAAGGAAGATGAACTACCTCACCTGCGCAATGGCAGTGTTAGTGCACACTGCGCCCAACTCTAAATGCTCCCTCAAGGAGCAACCCGCGGTCACCCAGCTCCACCTACACCGCGAGGTGCGGCGAGCTCCACGCCTCGGCCCTACATCCTGCCCTCACGAAGGGGAGGTATAGGCGAGGGCCCCCACTCGATCGGACTTTTGGACACAGGCTAGCAAGATCCACCGGAAGGTGGAAGTTACTAACCTGTGGACGGGGTGCACCAGGTTTCCCCAACTAATCCCAAATCCCCAAATGGAGAGATGAAATTAGTTGGGCTTACCCAACGTGAAGGTAGTCCGATCATCGCCACCCCAACCTAACCTAACCTAACCTAACCTAACCTAACCTAACCTAACCTAACCTAACCTAACCTAACCTTTTTTTTTTTTTTTTTTTTTTTTTTTTTGTCGCTGGGAAAAATGCGTTACGCATCCCCCCCTTGGGGGATTGGGGGGGTATGTGGGACTCCCCGGCCCGGAGAGGACCGGTATACCCACTAAACAACCCAGCGGCACTCCGGCATCGCCTATGTGGAAGGGGACTGGGAGACCGGCGAAGCCTTAACGTCCAGCCCCCCGCCGACGACCGCCCGCCTTTACAGCGGGGCCTGCACGCCCCCCCCTGCAGGGGGGGGTGGCCGGGTAAGACCGGGAGTGCTCGGCCATTTCCGCCCGGCGGGGTGGTGAATATGTGCAATGCGGGAGAAGGCGCCCCCGCGCCTGTCACCCGCTATTCACCACCACGGGGCAGACGACTATAATCGCCGTCGTCTCCTGCCCCTTCTCCGCCTGCGCAGCGGCGCCGCAAGAGGGTCTTCCTCCCGCGCGCGCTCCGCCGCCTCCTTTTGGGACATCACGTCCTCACAGAAGGAGGCGACCGCTGCCCATGCCCCCTCGCTTCCCAGCATGGAGTTGACCAAGCTGGGAAGCGAGAGGTCCGGTCCGACCACCGCTACCAAGCCGCGGCGCGGCTCGGACCACGACGGGCACAGCTCGAGGGTGTGCTGCGCCGTGTCCTCCGCCGCACCACAGTCGTGGCACGACGGGTCCTCTTCCCTCCCGATTCGGTGCAGGTACGATCCGAAGCATCCATGCCCGGACAATACCTGCACCAGACGGAACGAGAGGAAGCCGTGGGGCCGCTCGAGCCAATCTCGCAGGACTGGCCCGAGCGCGTCCAGCGTCCGCCGGCCGAAAACGGCAGAGGCGAGGTCCTCCGTCCAGTGTTGGACGATCGCGTCCCTCACCTGCTGTCGGACGGCCTCCCGCTCTTCCGGGGCGGGGCGCTCCCCGAGTGCCCTTTGCCCCGCTGTCCACTCGTATACTCTGGCGAGCACCCACGCCTCTAGCTCCCAAGGAGGGGTGCCCGCCAGAGCACAGGCCGCCGCGAAGCTTACCGAGCGGTAGGCCCTCGCCACCCGCTGCGCGATGGCCCTTTGGGGCCTGCGGATCGCGGCGGCGTTCTCCCTCCTTTGGAGGGAGTCCGCCCAGATGGGAGCCCCGTAGAGGGCCATGCTCTTGAGGATGCCGGCATACAACCGCCGGCATCGCGCTTTGGGCCCCCCCAGGTTGGGGAGGAGCCACGACAGCGCGCCCGCGACCTTCAGCAGGCGCTTCGACAGCTCGCTGAAGTGCGGGCCGAAGCGCCACCTGCTGTCGAGCACTAGGCCCAGATATTTCATCTGGGTCTTGAGCTCGACCCTGACGCCCTCCACGACGATGTGGGCGTCGGTGGGGATGCGCTGCCGAGGCCCGTGGAAGAACACGGCCTCGGTCTTGTGCAGCGCCACCCCCAAACCAAGCCGGCGAATCCTTCCCGCGACCAAGGATCCGCCAGCAGAGGCCAGGCTCGCCGCCTCCCTGAAGGTCCTCCCCCGGGCAGTGAGGAGAGTGTCGTCCGCGTAGCAGATGACACTCGTGCCACGGAGGAGAGCTCCCCGCAGGAGCCAATCGAAGCCGATGTTCCACAGGAGTGGTCCTAAGACAGACCCCTGCGGAACACCGGATTCCGCGCCATACCGCCGGAGCTGGCCCGTTTTGTCTACCAGGAGGACCGCTCGGTCCTCCAAGTAGCTGGCCAGGAGCCTCCGCAGGTACTGAGGCACTCCGTGGAAGCGGAGCGCCTCCAGTATTGTCGAGTGGGGGATGGAGTTGAAGGCGTTGGCTATATCGAATGACACAGCCAACACTCCATCCCCTGCCTCCACGGCCTCCCTCACTTGGCCCTTGAGCCGGGCCAGCGCGTCGATTGTCGAACGCCCCCTTCGGAAACCGAATTGGGCGTCCGACAGGTTCGGCCCCACCTCCAGGAGGTGGCCATTAAGCCGACCAGCGACGATCCCCTCGAACAACTTTCCGACCTCATCGAGCAGAACGATGGGCCGGTATGCCGAGGGGGAGTCCGCCGGGCGTCCCTCCTTACGGAGGAGGCACAGCTGCCCCTCCTTCCAGGGTTTCGGAAACCTCCCCGACGCGAGACACGCGCTGAAGAGGTCCCGAAACCTTCCCTCCATCTGGGTGGCGGCGATGGCCACCACCCGCGCGGGAACGCCGTCCGGCCCTGGGGCCGTCTTCTTGGCACGGAGATGGAGAGTCTCCGCGGCGAGCTCCCCCGCCGTGACCGGAGGTATCTCCTCCTCCTCCGGCGGAGCCGCCCCCTCCGGTGGATCCATCACTGGTGGGGTGAAGTTGGTCCCGGATGGAAACAGGGACCGGACCACCCCATCCAGCAGTGCCGGCTCAAGGGACTCCGTCAGCGGGGGACCGAAGGGGCGCAGTTTGTTCCGCGCCGCCTTGTATGGTCTCCCGTACGGATCCCTGTCGAGACCCTCTAGCATCTCGTCTCGCGCCGCGTCCTCGGCGGCGCCCATTTCCGACTTGAGGACCCGCTTTGCCTCTACGTAAGAGGCGTAGAGCTGGTCCTCGGCTTCGGGGTCTCGCTGGCTGCGCCGTCGGCTCCGCGTGTACTCCCGCCTTGCCGCCACGCAGGCGGCCCGAAGCTCCGCTAACCTCTCCGACCACCAATAGACGGCGCGAAGGGGAGGCGGGCGGCAAGACCGAGGCATGCTGGAGTTGCACACCTCAGTCAGGGACCTCCTCAGTTGGGCCGCTGCGGCGTCCACGTCCAGGACTTCGACAGGAGGCGTGAGCCAGTCCTGCACGAACGCCGCCTCCTTAGCCGCCTCACAGTCGAGGCGGGTAAGGGCCCACCGCGGAAAAGGAGACTGGCCCGAGGAGGCCGTCCTCCGGGGGCTCTGGGTGGAGATGTCGAACCGCACATATCGGTGGTCCGACATTGTCTCCACCATCTCCACCCGCCAGTTCACGACGCGGGCGGCCAAGATGGGGGTGGCGAACGAAACGTCGACCACTGACCCTCCCCATCGCCGCACACACGTCTTGACCGTCCCTCTGTTCAAGAGGGACACACCGGACGTGGCCGCCCAGAGTTCAACCACACGTCCTCTTCGGTTGCAGGAGGCGGCTGGGTTGCCCCAAGCCACCGACTTGGCATTCAAGTCGCCTAAAACAGCGACCTGACGCGGTGCCGCCCTACCGATCACTGCGGTCAGGATTTCGAGAAAATTCTCAAAATCCTGGAGAGGGCGATTTGGGGAAAAATAGACGCCCACCAGGGCTATTTCTCCCCACGCGGCCGCCACGTATCCCGGTCCCCTCTCTAAGAGCGAGAGGGGAGGGGAGTCTGTGGAAGACCGCGACACCAATGCCACCAAGCCGTCCCGATCGCCCAGCCAACGGCCGGGGACCGAGTACGGCTCTGTGACCACCGCCACGTCCACCAACCGCTCAGCCATAGCCTGCATGAACAGGTCCTGGGCTGCTTTGCAGTGGTTGGTGTTCGCCTGGAGGATGCGATGTTCGACTCTATCCATCAAACGTCCATCGCTCCCTCCTCATCGGCCGCCGAGGTTCCCGCTTCAGGAGCGGCGGCCGCAGTGGCAGGCGGGGTCGGCGCCTGCGCTTTGCCCTTCTTAAGGGGAGGGTTGCAGTTCCTCCCCTTCATGACGTGCCCCGCTGGGAGGCCGCTGGCTGCGCACACTGCGCAACGCGGCGTGGGGACCGTGCAGGAGGCTGACTTGTGCCCCTCCTTGCCGCAGCGGTAGCAGCTGTCCGCCCTATCCACCTTGGACGGACAGAGGGCCCGCGTGTGCCCAATTCCAAAACACTTGAAGCAGCGCAGAGGCTGATCTTCAAGTGCTCGGACTCGGCAGGAACTGAAGCCTACCGGAAGCCGTCCCTTAGCGAGGACGGCTTTGGCCGCAGCGACTGGGCACTCGAGGCGGATAGCGCCCATGCCGCCGCGGCCGGGCCTGATGTCCCGACCCTGCACCGCTGTCGTGTCGCAGCCCCCAATCGCTGCGATCGCCGCCACCACCTCCTCTTTGGTGACCGAGTCGTCGAGGTCGGTCACCTCCAAGGCCGCAGACCTGACGGGCCTGACGACCTTGGCCGCGTCCGCGATGACCTCTCGCAATTTGATTGCAAAGAGGTCCGCGTTGGCACCACCCTGGGCCCCCGGGAACTCGAAGATTCGAGCCCCGGTTTGGGTCCGGCGGCACGTGACCGCTCCGATCCCAAGTTGGGTGGGATCGGCGTTGGTACGAGCCCGTGTGAGGACGGACCCGTACGTCTCACCTCGTTCAGCAGCCTCCGCGGTGAGCGTCACAACGACGGCCGCGGTCTTGGGAGGAACCAGAGGCTTCCTCCCACCAGCGGGGGCCCTTTTGGCTGCGGGGGCAGCGGCGGCGGGTGCAGGGGCCGACTTTTTCCCTTTCCCCTTCCCCTTTCCCCTGCCGGTCCCTTGGGACGGGCCAGAAGAGGTAGCGTCGGGGGCGACAGAGGCGGCGGCCGTTCTCGCCTTTTTCTTGGCCTTGCCCTTTCCCTTCCTGACCACTTCCGTCCACGACTGGTTGGACGGAGTGGTCGCGGGGAGTTGGGCGTCCTCCCTCTGGGAGGATGGCCCCGGCTTGTTTGGCCTCTTGTCCGCCGCTAGTGGCGGCCGCAGGCGCTTCTCCGGTAGGAGCCTGTCTTCGATGCCTTCGAAGCAGGCTCTCGTGAAGGCCCTTTCCTCCATGATAACCTTGCGGATGATATCCTCAAGGTTGGAGGAGGGGCCCTCAGCCGCCGATCTGGTTTCGGCCTGGGAAGGCCGAGCCGAGGTTCCAGCCGCCGGTCTAGGGTCGGCCTGGGAAGGCCGAGCCGCGGCTACAGCCGCCGGTCTCTGGTCGGCCTGAGAAGGCCGGGCCGCGACTTCAGCCAGCTTCTTGTGCAGCTGGCTGACCTCCGACTGCAGGTGGTCGAGCTTCGCCTGCAGTTGCCGCGTCTCGTCAGTTGCTGTGCGCTGCACCAGCTCCTGGATGATGCCGCGCATGCTCGCGGCCCTGCACTTCAGGGACTTCTGAAAAGTCCCCTTCAGGTTGGAGGACTTCGAGGTGAGCTCCGCTATCTCCTCCGCGTCCTCCTGCGCCATGCGCTCGAGCTCGGCCAGGGAGTAGTCCGAGTATATGACGCGCGATGCGCCGTACCCGGACTTGGCCCGCGAAACGCGCGCCCGCTGCTCCTTAGCGGCGACCTGCTCCTCCAGGTCCTGCTGCAGCTGCGCCCGCTGAGCCAGGTTCAGCTGGCGCTGCGCGTCCTCCAACCCCACGTTGTGGGTACCCGCGATGGCGGGAGGTCGCTTCCTGGCCTTCGGCTTCCTTTTGGGCCTACTTTTGGCCGCGTCCGAGGACCCGGATCCAGCCTCCTTCAGGAAGGCCCGCTTCCGCGACTGTCCGATGGCAGACCTCGTCGAACAGACTGATGACGCGAACGACATCTCGCTGTCGGCATCCGACATCCCGTCTGCCCTGCTGTATAGGCCAACCGCAGATGTCGCGCGGCTGACCTCTGAAGTCGACGCTCCTCCTCTTCCTCCGTCGAGGTGGCCCTGAGAAGGGCCCTTTGGTTGGTCCTGAGAAGGACCTTTTGGGTGGCCCTGAGAAGGGCCTTCGGGTTGGCCCCCAGAGGGGGCTTTGGATTGGCCCTGAGAAGGGCCTTTTATGAAACGCCCGGAGGCGTCCCGCAAGGGTTTTTCAGATTGATTTAAAGACTCCATAACAAATCCCACGAGTAGTAGGGAAATAACACGTCACCCCGACCAGAGCCCATGTAGCCGGGGAAGTCTAGCGTAACTCGCACAGGGGGTCGACCGGTACCCTGGCGAGGAACGCAGTAGCGGCTGGAATTCCGTCCAACCAGGCCCTCCCATCGCAATCGACGGCAAGGACCTAAGCTCTCGCGCTGCGTTCACCGCACTAACTTCGGGTAATTTTTTATAGAGGTTTTCTTCCTCGCGGCCCGGGCGGTCAAGCCAAGGCCCTCGGTCCCACTAGAACCCGGAGGCTCATTGTTGCAGGATTACGAGTTTCGAGCGGTGGTAAGGAAGATGAACTACCTCACCTGCGCAATGGCAGTGTTAGTGCACACTGCGCCCAACTCTAAATGCTCCCTCAAGGAGCAACCCGCGGTCACCCAGCTCCACCTACACCGCGAGGTGCGGCGAGCTCCACGCCTCGGCCCTACATCCTGCCCTCACGAAGGGGAGGTATAGGCGAGGGCCCCCACTCGATCGGACTTTTGGACACAGGCTAGCAAGATCCACCGGAAGGTGGAAGTTACTAACCTGTGGACGGGGTGCACCAGGTTTCCCCAACTAATCCCAAATCCCCAAATGGAGAGATGAAATTAGTTGGGCTTACCCAACGTGAAGGTAGTCCGATCATCGCCACCCCAACCTAACCTAACCTTTTTTTTTTTTTTTTTTTTTTTTTTTTTTTTTTTTTGTCGCTGGGAAAAATGCGTTACGCATCCCCCCCTTGGGGGATTGGGGGGGTATGTGGGACTCCCCGGCCCGGAGAGGACCGGTATACCCACTAAACAACCCAGCGGCACTCCGGCATCGCCTATGTGGAAGGGGACTGGGAGACCGGCGAAGCCTTAACGTCCAGCCCCCCGCCCAACCTAACCTAACCTAACCTAACCTAACCTAACCTAACCTAACCTAACCTAACCAAACCTAACCTAACCTAACTCTCCTTTGGAGGGAGTCCGCCCAGATGGGAGCCCCGTAGAGGGCCATGCTCTTGAGGATGCCGGCATACAACCGCCGGCATCGCGCTTTGGGCCCCCCCAGGTTGGGGATGAGCCACGACAGCGCCTCCGCGACCTTCAGCAGGCGCTTCGACAGCTCGCTGAAGTGCGGGCCGAAGCGCCACCTGCTGTCGAGCACTAGGCCCAGATATTTCATCTGGGTCTTGAGCTCGACCCTGACGCCCTCCACGACGATGTGGGCGTCGGTGGGGATGCGCTGCCGAGGCCCGTGGAAGAACACGGCCTCGGTCTTGTGCAGCGCCACCCCCAAACCAAGCCGGCGAATCCTTCCCGCGACCAAGGATCCGCCAGCAGAGGCCAGGGTCGCCGCCTCCCTGAAGGTCCTCCCCCGGGCAGTGAGGAGGGTGTCGTCCGCGTAGCAGATGACACTCGTGCCACGGAGGAGAGCTCCCCGCAGGAGCCAATCGAAGCCGATGTTCCACAGGAGTGGTCCTAAGACGGACCCCTGCGGAACACCGGATTCCGCGCCATACCGCCGGAGCTGGCCCGCTTTGTCTACCAGGAGGACCGCTCGGTCCTCCAAGTAGCTGGCCAGGAGCCTCCGCAGGTACTGAGGCCAACCTAACCTAACCTAACCTAACCTAACCTAACCTAACCTAACCTAACCTTTTTTTTTTTTTTTTTTTTTTTTTTTTTTTTTTTGTTGCCCAGGAAAACCTATTACAGGTACCACCCAAAAAACCCCGGGGAGGGCGGGCGGTTATGTGGGAGTCTCCGCCCCACTCTATAAGGGCGGCATACCCACTAAAAACCTGGGGCGTTCCACCTCCGCATCGTTGGTCCAGGGCCACGAGAGCGCGATGCATACATCCGCAGCCCTGGTGATGCCGGCCCGGTAACGGGCCCCGCCTCGGGGAGCTTCAGCTCAACCCTCAATGGACGACGTGTCAGAACACGGGACACGTCATGCATCCTGTGGGGAATCATTCCAGGGCAACAGGTTCCCCGACCTGCAACCCAGAGCCCCCAGGAGTCAGGCAGTCGCACGCCAAAGCGACCGCCCTCCTCCAATGCGCCCTCTGCGCACGGAGTTCGGTTCCCGTGTCGCCGCTACTCGGCCGGTACACCGAACTCCTCTCGCCTCTCGGCGACCACCTCGGGTGCTCTTAAAGAGCACCCAGCTCCACCCACACCGCGAGGTGCGGCGAGCTCCACGCCTCGGGCCCTACAACCAGCCCTCTCGAAGGGGAGGTATAGGCGAGGGCCCCCACTCGATCGAACGTTTGGACACAGGCTAGCAAGATCCACCGGAAGGTGGATGTTACTAACCTGTGGACGGGGTGCACCAGGTTTCCCCAACTAACCCCAAATCCCCATATGGAGAGATGAAATTAGTTGGGCTTACCCAACGTGAAGGTAGTCCGATCATCGCACCCCAACCTAACCTAACCTAACCTTTTTTTTTTTTTTTTTTTTTTTTGTCGCTGGGAAAAATGCGTTACGCATCCCCCCCTTGGGGGATTGGGGGGGTATGTGGGACTCCCCGGCCCGGAGAGGACCGGTATACCCACTAAACAACCCAGCGGCACTCCGGCATCGCCTATGTGGAAGGGGACTGGGAGACCGGCGAAGCCTTAACGTCCAGCCCCCCGCCGACGACCGCCCGCCTTTACAGCGGGGCCTGCACGCCCCCCCCTGCAGGGGGGGGTGGCCGGGTAAGACCGGGAGTGCTCGGCCATTTCCGCCCGGCGGGGTGGTGAATATGTGCAATGCGGGAGAAGGCGCCCCCGCGCCTGTCACCCGCTATTCACCACCACGGGGCAGACGACTATAATCGCCGTCGTCTCCTGCCCCTTCTCCGCCTGCGCAGCGGCGCCGCAAGAGGGTCTTCCTCCCGCGCGCGCTCCGCCGCCTCCTTTTGGGACATCACGTCCTCACAGAAGGAGGCGACCGCTGCCCATGCCCCCTCGCTTCCCAGCATGGAGTTGACCAAGCTGGGAAGCGAGAGGTCCGGTCCGACCACCGCTACCAAGCCGCGGCGCGGCTCGGACCACGACGGGCACAGCTCGAGGGTGTGCTGCGCCGTGTCCTCCGCCGCACCACAGTCGTGGCACGACGGGTCCCCTTCCCTCCCGATTCGGTGCAGGTACGATCCGAAGCATCCATGCCCGGACAATACCTGCACCAGACGGAACGAGAGGAAGCCGTGGGGCCGCTCGAGCCAATCTCGCAGGACTGGCCCGAGCGCGTCCAGCGTCCGCCGGCCGAAAACGGCAGAGGCGAGGTCCTCCGTCCAGTGTTGGACGATCGCGTCCCTCACCTGCTGTCGGACGGCCTCCCGCTCTTCCGGGGCGGGGCGCTCCCCGAGTGCCCTTTGCCCCGCTGTCCACTCGTATACTCTGGCGAGCACCCACGCCTCTAGCTCCCAAGGAGGGGTGCCCGCCAGAGCACAGGCCGCCGCGAAGCTTACCGAGCGGTAGGCCCTCGCCACCCGCTGCGCGATGGCCCTTTGGGGCCTGCGGATCGCGGCGGCGTTCTCCCTCCTTTGGAGGGAGTCCGCCCAGATGGGAGCCCCGTAGAGGGCCATGCTCTTGAGGATGCCGGCATACAACCGCCGGCATCGCGCTTTGGGCCCCCCCAGGTTGGGGAGGAGCCACGACAGCGCGCCCGCGACCTTCAGCAGGCGCTTCGACAGCTCGCTGAAGTGCGGGCCGAAGCGCCACCTGCTGTCGAGCACTAGGCCCAGATATTTCATCTGGGTCTTGAGCTCGACCCTGACGCCCTCCACGACGATGTGGGCGTCGGTGGGGATGCGCTGCCGAGGCCCGTGGAAGAACACGGCCTCGGTCTTGTGCAGCGCCACCCCCAAACCAAGCCGGCGAATCCTTCCCGCGACCAAGGATCCGCCAGCAGAGGCCAGGCTCGCCGCCTCCCTGAAGGTCCTCCCCCGGGCAGTGAGGAGAGTGTCGTCCGCGTAGCAGATGACACTCGTGCCACGGAGGAGAGCTCCCCGCAGGAGCCAATCGAAGCCGATGTTCCACAGGAGTGGTCCTAAGACAGACCCCTGCGGAACACCGGATTCCGCGCCATACCGCCGGAGCTGGCCCGTTTTGTCTACCAGGAGGACCGCTCGGTCCTCCAAGTAGCTGGCCAGGAGCCTCCGCAGGTACTGAGGCACTCCGTGGAAGCGGAGCGCCTCCAGTATTGTCGAGTGGGGGATGGAGTTGAAGGCGTTGGCTATATCGAATGACACAGCCAACACTCCATCCCCTGCCTCCACGGCCTCCCTCACTTGGCCCTTGAGCCGGGCCAGCGCGTCGATTGTCGAACGCCCCCTTCGGAAACCGAATTGGGCGTCCGACAGGTTCGGCCCTACCTCCAGGAGGTGGCCATTAAGCCGACCAGCGACGATCCCCTCGAACAACTTTCCGACCTCATCGAGCAGAACGATGGGCCGGTATGCCGAGGGGGAGTCCGCCGGGCGTCCCTCCTTACGGAGGAGGCACAGCTGCCCCTCCTTCCAGGGTTTCGGAAACCTCCCCGACGCGAGACACGCGCTGAAGAGGTCCCGAAACCTTCCCTCCATCTGGGTGGCGGCGATGGCCACCACCCGCGCGGGAACGCCGTCCGGCCCTGGGGCCGTCTTCTTGGCACGGAGATGGAGAGTCTCCGCGGCGAGCTCCCCCGCCGTGACCGGAGGTATCTCCTCCTCCTCCGGCGGAGCCGCCCCCTCCGGTGGATCCATCACTGGTGGGGTGAAGTTGGTCCCGGATGGAAACAGGGACCGGACCACCCCATCCAGCAGTGCCGGCTCAAGGGACTCCGTCAGCGGGGGACCGAAGGGGCGCAGTTTGTTCCGCGCCGCCTTGTATGGTCTCCCGTACGGATCCCTGTCGAGACCCTCTAGCATCTCGTCTCGCGCCGCGTCCTCGGCGGCGCCCATTTCCGACTTGAGGACCCGCTTTGCCTCTACGTAAGAGGCGTAGAGCTGGTCCTCGGCTTCGGGGTCTCGCTGGCTGCGCCGTCGGCTCCGCGTGTACTCCCGCCTTGCCGCCACGCAGGCGGCCCGAAGCTCCGCTAACCTCTCCGACCACCAATAGACGGCGCGAAGGGGAGGCGGGCGGCAAGACCGAGGCATGCTGGAGTTGCACACCTCAGTCAGGGACCTCCTCAGTTGGGCCGCTGCGGCGTCCACGTCCAGGACTTCGACAGGAGGCGTGAGCCAGTCCTGCACGAACGCCGCCTCCTTAGCCGCCTCACAGTCGAGGCGGGTAAGGGCCCACCGCGGAAAAGGAGACTGGCCCGAGGAGGCCGTCCTCCGGGGGCTCTGGGTGGAGATGTCGAACCGCACATATCGGTGGTCCGACATTGTCTCCACCATCTCCACCCGCCAGTTCACGACGCGGGCGGCCAAGATGGGGGTGGCGAACGAAACGTCGACCACTGACCCTCCCCATCGCCGCACACACGTCTTGACCGTCCCTCTGTTCAAGAGGGACACACCGGACGTGGCCGCCCAGAGTTCGACCACACGTCCTCTTCGGTTGCAGGAGGCGGCTGGGTTGCCCCAAGCCACCGACTTGGCATTCAAGTCGCCTAAAACAGCGACCTGACGCGGTGCCGCCCTACCGATCACTGCGGTCAGGATTTCGAGAAAATTCTCAAAATCCTGGAGAGGGCGATTTGGGGAAAAATAGACGCCCACCAGGGCTATTTCTCCCCACGCGGCCGCCACGTATCCCGGTCCCCTCTCTAAGAGCGAGAGGGGAGGGGAGTCTGTGGAAGACCGCGACACCAATGCCACCAAGCCGTCCCGATCGCCCAGCCAACGGCCGGGGACCGAGTACGGCTCTGTGACCACCGCCACGTCCACCAACCGCTCAGCCATAGCCTGCATGAACAGGTCCTGGGCTGCTTTGCAGTGGTTGGTGTTCGCCTGGAGGATGCGATGTTCGACCCTATCCATCAAACGTCCATCGCTCCCTCCTCATCGGCCGCCGAGGTTCCCGCTTCAGGAGCGGCGGCCGCAGCGGCAGGCGGGGTCGGCGCCTGCGCTTTGCCCTTCTTAAGGGGAGGGTTACAGTTCCTCCCCTTCATGACGTGCCCCGCTGGGAGGCCGCTGGCTGCGCACACTGCGCAACGAGGCGTGGGGACCTTGCAGGAGGCAGACTTGTGCCCCTCCTTGCCGCAGCGGTAGCAGCTGTCCGCCCTATCCACCTTGGACGGACAGAGGGCCCGCGTGTGCCCAATTCCAAAACACTTGAAGCAGCGCAGAGGCTGATCTTCAAGTGCTCGGACTCGGCAGGAACTGAAGCCTACCGGAAGCCGTCCCTTAGCGAGGACGGCTTTGGCCGCAGCGACTGGGCACTCGAGGCGGATAGCGCCCATGCCGCCGCGGCCGGGCCTGATGTCCCGACCCTGCACCGCTGTCGCGTCGCAACCCCCAATCGCTGCGATCGCCGCCACCACCTCCTCTTTGGTGACCGAGTCGTCGAGGTCGGTCACCTCCAAGGCCGCAGACCTGACGGGCCTGACGACCTTGGCCGCGTCCGCGATGACCTCTCGCAATTTGATTGCAAAGAGGTCCGCGTTGGCACCACCCTGGGCCCCCGGGAACTCGAAGATTCGAGCCCCGGTTTGGGTCCGGCGGCACGTGACCGCTCCGATCCCAAGTTGGCTGGGATCGGCGTTGGGACGAGCCCGTGTGAGGACGGACCCGTACGTCTCACCTCGTTCAGCAGCCTCCGCGGTGAGCGTCACAACGACGGCCGCGGTCTTGGGAGGAACCAGAGGCTTCCTCCCACCAGCGGGGGCCCTTTTGGCTGCGGGGGCAGCGGCGGCGGGTGCAGGGGCCGACTTTTTCCCTTTCCCCTTCCCTTTTCCCCTGCCGGTCCCTTGGGACGGGCCAGAAGAGGTAGCGTCGGGGGCGACAGAGGCGGCGGCCGTTCTCGCCTTTTTCTTGGCCTTGCCCTTTCCCTTCCTGACCACTTCCGTCCACGACTGGTTGGACGGAGTGGTCGCGGGGAGTTGGGCGTCCTCCCTCTGGGAGGATGGCCCCGGCTTGTTTGGCCTCTTGTCCGCCGCTAGTGGCGGCCGCAGGCGCTTCTCCGGTAGGAGCCTGTCTTCGATACCTTCGAAGCAGGCTCTCGTGAAGGCCCTTTCCTCCATGATAACCTTGCGGATGATATCCTCAAGGTTGGAGGGGGGGCCCTCGGCCGCCGATTTGGTTTCGGCCTGGGGAGGCCGAGCCGAGGTTCCTGCCGCCGGTCTAGGGTCGGCCTGGGAAGGCCGAGCCGCGGCTACAGCCGCCGGTCTCTGGTCGGCCTGAGAAGGCCGGGCCGCGACTTCAGCCAGCTTCTTGTGCAGCTGGCTGACCTCCGACTGCAGGTGGTCGAGCTTCGCCTGCAGTTGCCGCGTCTCATCCGTTGCTGTGCGATGCACTAGCTCCTGGATGATGCCGCGCATGCTCGCGGCCCTGCACTTCAGGGACTTCTGAAAAGTCCCCTTCAGGTTGGAGGACTTCGAGGTGATCTCCGCTATCTCCTCCGCGTCCTCCTGCGCCATGCGCTCGAGCTCGCCCAGGGAGTAGTCCGAGTATATGACGCGCGATGCGCCGTACCCGGACTTGGCCCGCGAAACGCGCGCCCGCTGCTCCTTAGCGGCGACCTGCTCCTCCAGGTCCTGCTGCAGCTGCGCCCGCTGAGCCAGGTTCAGCTGGCGCTGCGCGTCCTCCAACCCCACGTTGTGGGTGCCCGCGATGGCGGGAGGTCGCTTCCTGGCCTTCGGCTTTCTCTTCGGCCTACTTTTGGCCGCGTCCGAGGACCCGGATCCAGCCTCCTTCAGGAAGGCCCGCTTCCGCGACTGTCCGATGGCAGACCTCGTCGAACAGACTGATGACGCGAACGACATCTCGCTGTCGGCATCCGACATCCCGTCTGCCCTGCTGTATAGGCCAACCGCAGATGTCGCGCGGCTGACCTCTGAAGTCGACGCTCCTCCTCTTCCTCCGTCGAGGTGGCCCTGAGAAGGGCCCTTTGGGTGGCCCTGAGAAGGGCCTTCGGGTTGGCCCCCAGAGGGGGCTTTGGATTGGCCCTGAGAAGGGCCTTTTATGAAACGCCCGGAGGCGTCCCGCAAGGGTTTTTCTAATGTATTTAAAGATTCCATAACAAATCCCACGAGTAGTAGGGAAATAACTCGTCACCCCGACCAGAGCCCATGTAGCCGGGGAAGTCTAGCGTAACTCGCACAGGGGGTCGACCGGTACCCTGGCGAGGAACGCAGTAGCGGCTGGAATTCCGTCCAACCAGGCCCTCCCATCGCAATCGACGGCAAGGACCTAAGCTCTCGCGCTGCGTTCACCGCACTAACTTCGGGTAATTTTTTATAGAGGTTTTCTTCCTCGCGGCCCGGGCGGTCAAGCCAAGGCCCTCGGTCCCACTAGAACCCGGAGGCTCATTGTTGCAGGATTACGAGTTTCGAGCGGTGGTAAGGAAGATGAACTACCTCACCTGCGCAATGGCAGTGTTAGTGCACACTGCGCCCAACTCTAAATGCTCCCTCAAGGAGCAACCCGCGGTCACCCAGCTCCACCTACACCGCGAGGTGCGGCGAGCTCCACGCCTCGGCCCTACATCCTGCCCTCACGAAGGGGAGGTATAGGCGAGGGCCCCCACTCGATCGGACTTTTGGACACAGGCTAGCAAGATCCACCGGAAGGTGGAAGTTACTAACCTGTGGACGGGGTGCACCAGGTTTCCCCAACTAATCCCAAATCCCCAAATGGAGAGATGAAATTAGTTGGGCTTACCCAACGTGAAGGTAGTCCGATCATCGCCACCCCAACCTAACCTAACCTAACCTAACCTAACCTAACCTACCCACTTTTTGGGCTCAACCCACTTTTTGGGTTCCACTTTTTGGGCTCAACTTTTTGGGCTCAACTTTTTGGGCTCAACTTTTTGAGCTCAACTTTTTGGGCTCAACTTTTTGGGCTCAACTTTTTGGGTTTAAGTTATTGAGTTGAAGATAAATTACAACAATTACGATTTTGTCTATTTTATTATGAAAAACGCTCATATCCCATACATTTGTATGGAAATATTGTCAACTTGAAAAATCTAACCCGGCCTTAAAATCTACATTTATTATCCTAGAGGGATAAAATTGGTGTCAAACGACGGGTATTAAACGAAAATTTTAGGTGAAGCATATACTGAGTTCATAAAGGAATTAAAAGTCGAGAAAATTAAAAAAAACCCCAAAAAAAAAAAAAAATGTATGGGAGGTACCCCAAGGGGTGCCGATAGAACCCCAAATGGGGGTATAGGAAGAAAGACCAGGTCAAATAACCCCCCGATACCGAGTTTGAAACCGATCTCCCGACGCGAGTACCCTTAACCTATTCCAATTTTTAAAGTTTTTGCCTACCGCTATGTATGATGTTGCTTAATCTACCTAGTTGATTATTTTTATTGTTAAATATATATGAGTATTAGGAGGTATTTCACCTTTTTGGGTTCTACTTTTTGGGTTCCACTTTTTGGGCTCAACTTTTTGGGCTCAACTTTTTGGGCTCAACTTTTTGGGCTCAACCCACTTTTTGGGCTCAACCCACTTTTTGGGCTCAACCCACTTTTTGGGTTCCACTTTTTTGGTTCCACTTTTTGGGCTCAACTTTTTGGGCTCACTTTTTTGGGCTCAACTTTTTGGGCTCAACCCACTTTTTTGGCTCAACCCACTTTTTTGGTTCCACTTTTTGGGCTCAACCCACTTTTCGGGCTCAACCCACTTTTTGGGTTCCACTTTTTGGGCTCAACCCACTTTTTGGGTTCCACTTTTTGGGCTCAACTTTTTGGGCTCAACTTTTTGGGCTCAACTTTTTGAGCTCAACTTTTTGGGCTCAACTTTTTGGGCTCAACTTTTTGGGTTTAAGTTATTGAGTTGAAGATAAATTACAACAATTACGATTTTGTCTATTTTATTATGAAAAACGCTCATATCCCATACATTTGTATGGAAATATTGTCAACTTGAAAAATCTAACCCGGCCTTAAAATCTACATTTATTATCCTAGAGGGATAAAATTGGTGTCAAACGACGGGTATTGAACGAAAATTTTAGGTGAAGCATATACTGAGTTCATAAAGGAATTAAAAGTCGAGAAAATTAAAAAAAACCCCAAAAAAAAAAAAAATGTATGGGAGGTACCCCAAGGGGTGCCGATAGAACCCCAAATGGGGGTATAGGAAGAAAGACCAGGTCAAATAACCCCCCGATACCGAGTTTGAAACCGATCTCCCTACGCGAGTACCCTTAACCTATTCCAATTTTTAAAGTTTTTGCCTACCGCTATGTATGATGTTGCTTAATCTACCTAGTTGATTATTTTTATTGTTAAATATATATGAGTATTAGGAGGTATTTCACCTTTTTGGGTTCTACTTTTTGGGTTCCACTTTTTGGGCTCAACTTTTTGGGCTCAACTTTTTGGGCTCAACTTTTTGGGCTCAACCCACTTTTTGGGCTCAACCCACTTTTTGGGCTCAACCCACTTTTTGGGTTCCACTTTTTTGGTTCCACTTTTTGGGCTCAACTTTTTGGGCTCAACTTTTTGGGCTCAACTTTTTGGGCTCAACCCACTTTTTTGGCTCAACCCACTTTTTGGGTTCCACTTTTTGGGCTCAACCCACTTTTTGGGCTCAACCCACTTTTTGGGTTCCACTTTTTGGGCTCAACCCACTTTTTGGGTTCCACTTTTTGGGCTCAACTTTTTGGGCTCAACTTTTTGGGCTCAACTTTTTGGGCTCAACTTTTTGGGCTCAACTTTTTGGGTTTAAGTTATTGAGTTGAAGATAAATTACAACAATTACGATTTTGTCTATTTTATTATGAAAAACGCTCATATCCCATACATTTGTATGGAAATATTGTCAACTTGAAAAATTTTACCCGGCCTTAAAATCTACATTTATTATCCTAGAGGGACAAAATTGGTGTCAAACGACGGGTATTGAACGAAAATTTTAGGTGAGGCATATACTGAGTTCATAAAGGAATTAAAAGTCGAGAAAATTAAAAAAAACCCCAAAAAAAAATAAATGTATGGGAGGTACCCCAAGGGGTGCCGATAGAACCCCAAATGGGGGTATAGGAAGAAAACCAGGTCAAATAACCCCCCGATACCGAGTTTGAAACCGATCTCCCGACGCGAGTACCCTTAACCTAACCTTACCGTGCCTTACCGTGCCTTACCGTGCCTTACCGTGCCTTACCGTGCCTTACCGTGCCTTACCGTGCCTTACCGTGCCTTACCGTGCCTTACCGTGCCTTACCGTGCCTTACCGTGCCTTACCGTGCCTTACCGTGCCTTACCGTGCCTTACCGTGCCTTACCGTGCCTTACCGTGCCTTACCGTGCCTTGCCGTGCCTTGCCGTGCCTTGCCGTGCCTTGCCTTGCCTTGCCTTGCCTTGCCTTGCCTTGCCTTGCCTTGCCTTGCCTTGCCTTGCCTTGCCTTGCCTTGCCTTGCCTTGCCTTGCCTTGCCTTGCCTTGCCTTGCCTTGCCTTGCCTTGCCTTGCCTTGCCTTGCCTTGCCTTGCCTTGCCTTGCCTTGCCTTGCCTTGCCTTGCCTTGCCTTGCCTTGCCTTGCCTTGCCTTGCCTTGCCTTGCCTTGCCTTGCCTTGCCTTGCCTTGCCTTGCCTTGCCTTGCCTTGCCTTGCCTTGCCTTGCCTTGCCTTGCCTTGCCTTGCCTTGCCTTGCCTTGCCTTGCCTTGCCTTGCCTTGCCTTGCCTTGCCTTGCCTTGCCTTGCCTTGCCTTACCGTACCTTACCGTACCTTACCGAACCTTACCGTACCTTACCTTACCGTACCTTACCTTACCGTACCGTACCGTACCGTACCGTACCGTACCGTACCGTACCGTACCTTACCTTACCGTACCTTACCGTACCTTACCGTACCTTACCGTACCTTACCGTACCTTACCGTACCTTACCGTACCTTACCGTACCTTACCGTACCTTACCGTACCTTACCGTACCTTACCGTACCTTACCGTACCTTACCGTACCTTACCGTACCTTACCGTACCTTACCGTACCTTACCGTACCTTACCGTACCTTACCGTACCTTACCGTACCTTACCGTACCTTACCGTACCTTACCGTACCTTACCGTACCTTACCGTACCTTACCAAATTTATTTTATTATTTTTTTCTCACAATTAGAACCGCTTAAAGCGAATTACTCTAATGATAAATTATCTAATCATAATAATAAAGTTAATTCTAGTAGTGACATAAAAAAGTACAAATTAAATCATTATACAATACAAAAATAAAACTAAAAGTCAATAAATATACATAGTATCAAATTAAAAATTCAAATTAAAAAATAAAATTAAAAAATACGCAGAAATCAAGTTATTAAATGGCTACAGTTGACTCCCGATAGCATGCTTTTTCACTATAGAGCAAACATTTTCCCAATAATTATCTCCAAGCATCACTGAAAATGTCCATATCTGAGTTAGCGCCAATAAGCTCGTTAAATGCGCCTAGGGAGCGCGGTATCGGGGACACTGTGTGAGCAACTGTACTACTCCACGGGACTGAAAATAGTTTGTGGCTCCTGGCCCGCAAGTAGTGGCTGGGTACAAATAAACGACACAAGCACAGAGAAACAAATACACAGAGTGTGCGACACTGTGGGACAAGCTGTGGAAAAGAGGAGCACTGCTCGGTAGACCTCCTGGCATACAAGGCATTTGATTGAGTTTGGCATGTGGGCCTCTTAAATAAGATAAAGAAGTATCAACCATACACATACTCTCCACTTAGAACTACACTTCTACTTGACCAGTCGCTTCTTTAAAATAATGATGAGCATTTCACTTCCATATTAATGACATAATTACAGGAGTTCCACAAAGCTCAGTTCTGATCCCTGCACTATCTACAAACAATATTCCTGGCCGAGCACCAGTCAGCACACACACCTACAGCTACATATGTAATGCTGCCGACACACATCCTGACTACCAAGGAAACAAGATCTCTCAGCTTCTTCAGTCGAGCTCAAATCCAATTGACGTCTGGTTGACAACATAGTGCAGCCAGAGCAAGTGCTGCCGAGTCAAATACATATCACATGGAGAGAAACATGTCCACCTGATTGCCTCTGAAATAAATCATTAACTATTATTATAGTTAGGTATAGTGAAATAAATATGCAACTAGACTGCAGACTGACTTGGAAGTCACACATTCAAGCAAGAATCAACTGAACATGAGGTACAGAGGGCTCTAATAAGTTATCTGTTGACAACAAGTTGCGGATATACTAGTCTTGAAAACTATTTGGACACATGGAATAGAGCTCCGGGTCTCTGCATGTAGACAGCACAAGATATAACAAGCACAGAACGGAACACTGAGATCCAAATCAAATGCACCTTGGTCCCTCAAATTAACTGAACTGCACAATATTATTGAAATAGACAAAATAGATGGAACAAGACTCCACCATATAAAGTACAAGGAAAAGCTCGAAAAGCATCCTAATCAATTGACATGGGAACTGAATGAAAATAAACACCAACAGAAGGGTTTAAAGGAGAACATATTTTGTGAACACATAAAAGGAGCGACTTCGAAACGACAAAACACACATAATTCCAGATTAAGGCCACACAATGTTGATTGCAGATCAACAAACAAGGTTCCTACTACTTATGAATCACTTCACATGGTGCAAAATTAATTCCTTTTGTAGAGTAGATTTCAAGCATACTGCAATTGGTTGGTTGCCTTCAATACATCATACATATATACTAGAGAAGGGAATGTTGGTCTCCTCATGTTGCATTGTAAGTTGCAGAAACCTACTAGTCTTCCTGGAAACCCTGAGTAGCAGAGTTCTCATCAGCAAGCAAGTATAATGTCAGAGAATGAGACTCACCCCGTCCCAGCAACATTGCAGCAACACTTCATTCTCCCGCAGTAACTCTGCAGCTTGTCTCTCGTCCGCCTGTGTCTCTCCTCAGTATGTCTCTGTAACAATGTACAGCAATATGTCAAAACTGAAATTGTATCCTGTCATATTAAAATATTGGCACAACAAATTGAGAAATTAAAAAAAAACAGCACACTTGAAACAGAATCATTGAATTAAGTTTCAGAGAATTTGGCAAACAAAAATTGAGACTTTGTATTCATTCCCGTTGTCTCTGATGGATGTGAGAGACAGCAGGACTTGCATTCAAAATGGTATGCAGGCATATGGACCTCATTCGCAAGAGAAGAAATATGTCATCATAGCCATATTTTACATTGTAATTACATACATTAAAATAGGTTTAAAAAAAATCACATTAACAACCTCTTTTTCAAGAAGTTGGTTAACAAGTAGCAATTAAATCATAGTGCACGACTAGATGGCACCACATGCCATGACAGTTAAACCAAATACATGTGTCAAAATGGCAAGAAATGTTGCCTTACATGTAAACATTATGTTGTTTAAAATGAGCTCTAAAATGGTTCATCACATTGTATGTGTGTATTGCATTAAATAAATAAAATATTTGAGTGTGTAGCTCATCAAGTACTGAAAATGATCACAGATGCTTCAAGTGAATAGTCATGAATTGTTAATATCAAAACATCTACTGCTATGCTAAATTGTCGACTGGTTCTTCACTTAACACGATATACCTAAAGGAGCATAAATATACACAACATGATAAACATGAAAATTTGGTGGATAATAATCCACATTCATTGCTACACACAATACACGTGAAACCATTCAAATATTCTCAACATGATTGACATTGATATTTGCTGTAAACTAATTCATATTAATTACTTAACACGATACACGCGATACAACATATATATATTCCCCACAGGAATTACATGGATTTTCACTAATTTACTACGATTAACGCGAGTAAAACGCATAGCATCATCATATAAAAAGTAACGATGGAATAATAAACCGTTTAGGTTGATCTGAGCAGTTAAATTGAGAATCGTGTGAATAATGATAGAAAACAATAAAAAATTTCAAATCATATCACGAAATCAGCAAAACAACGTATTCAAAGCCGCGGAATGCGCACACTCGCTAGGAATTATTTTTTTGACGTGAAATAGATTTACATTTGACTACAGTCTCTCTGTCTGTCAGTTATATCTTAATTAATTTTAAATGTACTACTTAGCAACAGTTTGCTAAAATGCAGATTTATATTCATTAACGATTAAAAAATGGAGTTAGAATCAAAATTAACAAATCATCATCATCATCCTCAGACCTGCTAACGGACGACATCACGAAGGCTGCCAAGTGTGCGCTGAAGGTATACAAGCGGCACCAGTTCCAAGCCTGGTACGGGTGGAAGAACCACTGCCAGCGCCCTGGAGCCCTGCCTGACATCAGCCCCTGCTAGAACCACAGGGGAGGACTCAGATAACACACTTAGCTCTTTAATGCACACCAAAAAGAAAAGAAAACAAAGTGATTTATTGTAGCAAATAATAATCTCCGATGCGTATGGGTTGAATTGTGGAGTAAGGCAGGGGGGGTTGTCCTCGCCACGCCTTTTCAACCTGTACGTGAACGGGCTTATAGAGGAGCTGAGCGCTGCCAATGTCGGATGTTCTATTGACGGTACCTTTGTTAATAACATCAGTTATGCCGACGATATGGCGCTGCTGGCGCCCTCTGTGAGCGCGCTCAGGAAACTCCTCAACATCTGTGAGGTTTATGCCGGGACACATGGTCTCAGGTACAACACTAAAAAGAGCGAACTCCTCGTGTTTCAGTCGCGCGGTTTTAAGATTTCCAACGTTCCGCCATTAACACTAAACGGAGTTCCACTGGCGAGAGTTTCGCGTTTCAAGTACCTGGGACACTGGGTCACGGAGAACCTCTCTGATGTTGAGGATATCGAGAGAGAACGTAGGGCGTTGTCTGTCAGGGGCAATATGTTGGCTCGTAGATTTGCACGATGTACGGCAGAAGTAAAGCTAACATTATTCAGAGCATTTTGTCAGTCCTTCTATACGTGCAGTCTGTGGGCCACATATACGCTCAAGGCAATCAACGCGCTACGAGTGCAATACAACAACGCGTTCAGGATGCTGTTGGGGCTGCCGTGGCGCTGCAGTGCGTCGGGGATGTTTGTGACGCTCGGGTAGATGGTTTCCACGCCGTACTCCGCAAACGGGCCACCTCGATGCTCAGCCGCGTCCGAGGCAGCACTAACAGCGTCCTGCGGGTTGTAGCTGCACGACTCGACTGCCCCATCATCAATCACGCCGCACAGCTACACATGTTTTACGACCCTTTCAAAAAGAAAATATTAGTGGGTAACAAAGTATTTTAGAGTTTGACATTTTTATATTTTTACTGTAATCTTTGACATTTTAATTTAATTTTTATTAGTAGACATTTAATTTTAATAACTCGGTTTGATTATTGTTTGACATGCCTGCTATGTAATAATTTTAATTTAATTTTATCTTTAATGTGTATGGACTCAAAGTCTGAAATAAATGACATTTATTTTATTTTATTTATTTAATAAACAAATGAGTGAAAACAAGTAATACATAAAACAACTTAAATATTATGATGCATATTTGCCACAAAACAACAAATGACATACCTACCTAATGAAAGATATTTAAAAAGTAATTTAATGCACATTGGGCGGCCTTATCGCCTTAGGCAGACAGAAGGTGTAGTTAGTTAAGCTTAGTTTAAGTACCAGCTGTATTGTTTCCACCATTACCTTCTCGGCGTATTGTACCGTTTTGTAATAAAAGCATCTAAATTATGAAATTGACCTTTTTTATGCTCTCCGATAAATTTTTGCGATAACCTGATGAACCTAGCTAGAATTATATTTAGTTTACACTTCCACTAACACTTACTCGTAGGTATTTGCTCGAAGTAGTAAGAAGTTCAGAAACACTAAACATACTGCTTGTAACTACAACGAAAAAAGTTAGTAAGTAGTATATGTACTTTATAATCTTTCATGCCGTCATATTAATAAGTGAGTTATAAGTGACTTTCTTTTATAGACGTTCTTTGTTAATCCTTGCCTTTTTTCTTCTTCTTTTTCTTTTCTACTGTTAGTAAACGTATCTATATTCAGCTTCCACTAGTTTATCAGGTATATCTTTACTTTAAGTGTAAAATACCAAATAGTCATAGCCACATTCTTGACTCTGTAACTATTCACTTCCTTCACGGTATGGGAGGAGAGCGGGTTGGAAACTCAACTTCCTTTACAGCGCTGATAACGGACATCCGCTGATATATATGGAAGTTGTAGTGAGTACGTATAGACATACATGGATGAAGAGGGATGAGCTAAATATGAAGCTGTAAAAGTGTGGATTGACGTGTCTGCGTCTATCTAGAATACCTATATAATTATTGTTTTATTCTATTCTATCAAGTCTTATGATTTCGTTCAACTCAGTCCGTCTGATTTCAAGACGCGGTTTAAATATTAGTCCAGGACTTTAAAAATAAAAAGTCGGTTCTTGTTGTTCAAACATTATATTATATAAACGCAAATGTCAACTTCAAATTGGAACGTTGATTTTTTATTAGTTACGTTTTGACAGTTTGATTATTATGACAGTAGGCAGACAAATTTCGAACAGCAAAAACAGACTGCATATTTTCAAAGTTCTGGACTAATAGTTAAACCACGTTTTGTAACAAGGCCCAAAAGGTTTTGCGCGTCCCCAAAGTTCAAGGCTTTGTGGAATCTTCAGTGCAGTAACTTACACCGAGTTCTAATTCACATAATATAAATCCGTGCTCAAACTTCAAACTAGGTACGTACAAGTCAGGTACACATATGCGTGTTCAAAGCTCGGAGTTTTTTACATGAAGTACTTGTCAAGTACTAAGTGCGCTAGTGGTGGGCCGTTCTTGGTTACTTAGTAATTAATGACTGTAAGTTTGCAACAATAACTGTTTTATTTTTTCTTTATGTAAGATATCAATAGATTCTTCATTTCGCATTCGTAGTTTAGGCAAGCGCTCGGTGATGACTAGGTATTGATAAAATGTGGAAACTATCTAAACTGTGATTGTACCAAAGCTTTTTGATATTATTGGCAAAAATATAACGCATTTAATACTAGTACATACGTTGTTAACCCTTACAATAAATTTTTCGTCCACCAACTCAAGGAGTCAATGCTATAATACAGGAGGACAATAATATCCTACTTTCCATGCGTGTTTAACGCTTTGACTGCTCTTAGTGCGTCTTTGCGTTTTCGGAGAATTAACGACAAGCCCGGGACGCAAGAATGCGTTTTCAATACGCTTCGTAAATTGAAATTCAAAAAGGGGGCATGTACAAAAATATTACCTAAATAACACTAGTACATACGTTGTTATCCTTTACAACTAATATTTCGTCTACCAACTTAAGGAATCAATCCTATAATACAGGAGGAGAACAATATCCTACTTTCCATGCGTGTTTAAACCTCAGAGTTAACACGAGGGTGCTAACTCGGTCGCCGCAATGAGTGTCCCGCAGACTACCCCCGTGATTAATGTCCCCCCTCGGCCCCATGCCTGAAAAATGGCTGGTTTCTCCCCGCGCATGCGCTTAGCACTCCGGGAGATTACCAAGAGTTATGATAGCTAGATGTGGCCGTTATGTGTTGCATTATCTCTCATTACTTTTCACCATAAAATGACTTAATTTTACTGCAGTTTTGTACCTCCGCAGAGATTCCGAAAGTTTGTAAAGATTTGTTTCTGTGGTAGTTACTCTGTCACTTTGAAAAATACTGACTGAGAAGTATTGTATTTTTACAAATTTTTACGTTTTCAGCATATAAAAGTTAATGACTTTTAAAAAAAACATCAATTTGCTCTGTACCGTACCTATGTGTACGATGTTGTCAGAATTGTCTATAAGCCTAACGTGGTGCAAAATTTCGTGAATGCATATTTGTACAGTCAAGAAGGCGTAAGCTGAGCTTTGCATTTGTGTGGGTGTACATAGATAGTGTAGGTGAGACAACCGGCTTACAGCGCGGCGCCACCTTAGTTTGGTTTAAACCGGTTTTTACTGTTTTTTGTCAACCGGCTTACGGCGCGGCGCCGTTTTACTCCCCCGCCAACCTGCCATACTTCACCTCTTGTACTGATAGCACCGTTACGTGTTTCATTTTAAATATTAAAAAAAAATAAAACTCTAAAATATAAAAATTCAATACGTAGCGAAAAAAAACGTATCCATGAATATGGATGAAATAATGAGGTTAGCGAAAGAAAAAAATGAAACTATCACTGTAGAAGAATGGAAATATGTATGTGACCACACAATAAAAGAAGGAGAAAAAGTTTCATGGATACGACGCCGCTATTGATAATAATAATAATTAACACAAACGACACATAACACGAGAGTGAAAATTAAAACGAGTGATAAGGAAAATTATGACGGTGCAATGTCCGCTATAAAAGAATTGGTAATATTTTTTTTAATTGCGGATTTTATATTAAAAAATATAAATAAAATTTGTTTTAGGATTTTATTATCTGACTGTACTTTTGGAGATCACTCACACAAATGCAAAGCTCAGCTTAAACCTCGCGGCCTGTACCTACTTTTGTTTTTAACGGTGTATGCTTTTACAATACAAATACAATACCATTCCACTTCTAAGGGGGTGAAATAACTAGGTGTTACAAGTTTTTATGATGCTTTTATTGATAATAAAACCACTTAACGGGAACGAAGCCGCGGGCACCCACTAGTGTCTTATAAATCTATACATATAAGCTGAAGAAGGTCGAAAGTTTGTAAGTACATCGAAAATACATAAAAAAAATGTTTGGAGATACTTCGAATTAATAGCAGAAAACGTTCCTATATTTTTTATAAGTTATATGTTTGTCTGTTTATATAAACGCTCATCACGCAAAAAACTATTTTTGGTATGTAGTATGAGGTCAGAGTGTCATAGGCTATTTTTTATCCTGAATTAAATGCGAGCGTAGCCGCGGGCGTCTACTAGTAAATAAATAATGACACATCCAGTATCTCTTAGATGGTTGCAGTGCGTGTGCGGGCAGTAGTGTGTTCGGCGTCAGTTCCCGGTGTGGTGATGTTGTGGCGCGGATGGGCGGTGCCGGGTGGACGCGCGGCGAGGCGCGTGTCGCTGACGACTCCGACTTCCAGACCCTGAAGAGCCTGCTGGCCTCCGAGGACGGCTGGAGCCTGGAGTACGAGAGGGATGGAGTCAAGGTGTGGGCCGAGGACGCGGCGCACGGCGCGCTGCGGACGGTCAAGGTCTGTTGTTGTTTTATGTGCTACATTCTGCTGTTTCAGATGTGCTTTACGGATTTAAAATTTTCATAGGAAATTTTGGTATAGTTATTTTTTAAATAAAATTTTGATATATTCTAATTAAAAAAGATTTTAAGAAAATTGTAGAAAATTGCTGTGTTACGTTGGTTACTGTTGGTTACCTTATTTGTGTATAGTATTGTACTTGTTTGTTCGTCGACCTATATTTACGTACATACTTGTGTTTGGTTAGTTAAAAGATTTTGTTGTTTTTCTTAGATACAGAATAAGAATTAAAAGTTATGAATAAATTTGATATTTTTGGCCCACTTAATTGTGATTTTGACCCAATTAATCGGTGGTAGCGATTTTAATACTACCGTCAAAAAATAACAAAAATGTGTTGCGTGCTTAAATTAACAGATAATCCCCATACATTATACTAGTTTATATACATAATATGTTTAAACACCTCTGTACCAACATTTGAACAAGTACCTAAGCACGAATTTAATAAAATTAATAAAATTAATAAAGGTATTAGGATCCGTCTAGTGAGGCAAAAAGTATCGATTATTTATATATGCGCCAGCGTAACATTTGTCCTGGTATCGCGTGGTTCAACAGTTTGGTTAGGTAGTTTAGGCCTTCGCAAATGGCCGCCTGCTGCTCAAATGTAGGTAGCCTATTAAAGCTGCCTAACTGCCTAAAGCGACGGAATAACCCACTGGGAGCTTAAAAAGTGCTACATAAAATCTTTTTGGCGAATTTCTTAATAGGTTTTTCTTGGAATTGGTCTAGATGGGCAGGTTTTAGGAAGTTTGGTATTATGTCTATGTTATTTATGTACCTTTGTCTATGAATAATATCGGCATCTGCAAAATCGTATCGTGATGTCATACATGTTATATTTGACGGCGCAGTATAAATGCATAAAGCGGCATTTTCAGCTAGGGTTTATTTATGTTATCTTGGATAGTTAAGTATTTGACCGTCAGGTCACCTGACACTGTATCCACAATTCCTTACAAGTAGCACCGTCGTAATGCAATAGAGCTGGCTTTCTAATGAGGACGTCAGAACAGACCGTAAGTCGGTAGGGTCAGTTAAAAGTCTCATAAAATCCCTTCATTGTAACATGTGATTATTTCGCGTGTTTACAATTACAAATACAAATATTTTATTAATAATACCACAAATTACATGTCATAACTATTCTTATAATTAGTCGTAAGCACGACATTTGTTGCTGATAATGTACTGAAGCCTATACGTCAATTAAAAGCTTATACGTCAAGTAACTTCTAACTCATTAACTCTAATTTAATAACATTATTTTTATTTATTAATTAAATAAACTATTAAGCTCTTAACCTGCCATAACTTTATACTACATAACTTACCTGTCAAACATGGCCGTCCTTTAACCGCCACATCCCCGTGCCGGTATTACCCAACTAGCTTGAGCTTCAAAACCGTACAGTTTCAAACTTATTAACCTAAAAGCAGTCTGCTGTTAAGTTGCAATATAATTTCCTGCAGCAACAAACTATGTGTAGATTTGATGAGGTAAACCAGAGACACCTACATATCTATCTATCCTCTTGAAAGTTTGCTATCTGAATTAAACTCAATTATAATAATATTCTTGCACAATTAGGTACATACAGATGACAACATCGAGGAATGCTTATAAAAATCTCCATAAGATCACCTTCGGTTTATAAATAATTTCGGCTTTTTAAGACACAAAAATTACAAATTGAAATACAACTAGTCGAAGGAGAGATGGAGTATTCCATCTTCGATTGCCATGTAGACTGTGCTGACTTCAAGTTTAAGCGGCCCAATCATTAATAAAAAAGTTATAATTTTCTTTCAACCTTACGTCTTGGGCGATCAGCGTTCTTATGAAATCCAGGAGTACTTAATTCAATACAAACTCATGACGATAGCGTTATTTTTCGCTGATTTAGAAGCTTCGTTGCATATCATGTCCTTTCACGTAGGTAACTAAATTCATGTAGTGGCATATGTGTGCGGAATATTTTCGACATAATAATACAATACAATACAATACAATACAATACAATATAACTTTATTATGCACACCAAAAATAAATTACAATATGAGATGCTTAAACTATAAAAGAATGCACAAGTGGGCGGCCTTATCACCTCTTCCAGGAGTGATCTCTTCCAGGCGTCAATGTAAGGTGTAAATAATAAGGTATAATGTAAATAATAAGGTGTCAATGTAAGAAAATGAAGTCAAGGTGTATTAGTATAATATATGTATCTACTAAGTATGTACGAGCAGACTGTAGGCACTTAATAAATGAAGTCAAGGTGTATTAGTATAATATATGTATCTACTAAGTATGTACTAGCAGACTGTAGGCACTTAATAAATGAAGTCAAGGTGTATTAGTATAATATATGTATCTACTAAGTATGTACTAGCAGACTGTAGGCACTTAATAAATGAAGTCAAGGTGTATTAGTATAATATATGTATCTACTAAGTATGTACTAGCAGACTGTAGGCACTTAATAAATGAAGTCAAGGTGTATTAGTATAATATATGTATCTACTAAGTATGTACTAGCAGACTGTAGGCACTTAATAAATGAAGTCAAGGTGTATTAGTATAATATATGTATCTACTAAGTATGCACGAGCAGACTGTAGGCGTAGAAACTAGGTAAACGCCATGACCGCTTTGCATACTAAATTAATTATATTTGTAAGCTCTGAAGTTTTATTTACAAGTGAAAGTTTGCTTTAGTATTTATGCGGACTGGGATTAAACCAACTGTAAGGTTTGCTAGTTTGTAAGTGAACTGTTTAAAATTATATAAATATTTCAAAAACAAAGTTTCAATTTGTTAAAAAATGTGTAAACCAAAATTTTTAATAAAATTGTATTCCTTACGCTTGACAAACTTTTAACACTAAACAACTCTCACTTAACAATATCGGATCTCGTCAGTCCTCTTAGGTATACCTCTCTTTTTGGAAAGGACTTTGCAGCTTGTTGCCCAATGCTCAGTTTTTATTAATAATCAGCTATACCGGATCACGTCAGTCCTAGGTATATTTATTCCTCTCACAGCTGGCCCGGACTAATCTCTGTCCGTCGGAGCGATGCTGCGAATAAAATTGCTATTGGTTCCGTAATTGAAACCCAGCATCCTTTCCCCTGACGGTTAAACTGTGCGTGTTAGTTTATTGGTCAGCAGAATATCTAATCTCATCACTATACGTCGCAGAAAACACCAGTTTACCCTTTTTACTTAAGAATTTGTATTTGCGGTCAACAGAAAAATAATAAGGATTAGCTAGATTTTATTGTCACACAGTTAAGGAATGTTAGTTCAAGAAAAACTAAATTAAATATAGTCAGCAGCGACCAACAAAATGCAAAATCCATCAATTTTCAGGATTTGTATATTGTAGGTACATGTTGCATTATACACAATGATAAAAATACAGATAGAGTTATTAGCATATTCTAGCCAAAATGAGGTTTACTTTCCGGACTTTATCTCTTACTTAAGAACTGATGAATAACTTAGTTTCTTTTGCTGACCAGTCCACAGCCGCAGACCAGTAAACAGCTACTCAATAAATAAGTCTCTAAACTATTACGGCTCGCGGCAAAAGGTTGAGTTATGGCGACCACATCTCCGGGGCATTATGGGACGCCGAGCGTATTCTTGGATAATGGACTAGTAATACATTTTTAACTAAAGCTTATTGGTTTAGCTGAGACTGTGATTAGATTGGCTGTATGTTTTTGCCACAGTATTATCATCTTATTGTTAGACGTGTGGTCTGTGTAATGGAGATTTATGACTCGAGATTTTCATTTAAAACGCTTGTAAAAAGGAATAACAACCTCATTGTAGAGGATCTGCACGGACTAATTCATCATACGAGATTCTCTCTCGTAGATTCTCTTTCCATAGGATGTACCAGCTGTTTATGGTTAGAGTAAAAAGCACTATGCCCAATAAAGGTACAAGACGTTTGTTTGTTACATCCGGCATTTTAGTTACAGCTTCTCTAAAACAGATGGCGCCAGATTTTCCCGATGCCGGAAATTAACCCTCTTTACATTATGAACCAGCAATATTGCAACAATTCAGCACTGAATACTTTTCTGTAAAGATACTAAATATTAATAAATTGCTACGCTCTGCCCCTACAACACATTTTAGAACAACGTAGCGGTATCTACGAAAGTGCTACGATTTTTTCAATGGACATATGAGCAATATTTCCATTAAACTGTTAATTCAAACAAGTAACTGTTACCGGGAAGTTACGGAATAAGTAAACCCACTTTATGTATTTCAGTGTTTTTATTTAGCAGATCCATCAAAATCCGACACCAGTTTTTATACAATGCAAACACGGAAGAAACACGCAAGCGTTCTTTGTTCATAGAGCGCACGGGATGTAATATACTGCGATACTGGTGACGTATATGCGAAAAAAATTACACCTAATAAATAAATAAAATACAAATACAAATATTTTATTTATCGAAACACAGTGACAGCACATAATAAGAATTTTCTAAAATAGGCTTAGGTACATTCTTTGTGTTGGCGTACGTTCGACATAAACCCTGAGCTCCACGCTAAGTCCCATACGGAACTTGTGCTTGTGGAGCCACAGTATTCATCCCAATGTCAGTCCCAGTGTCACATAATTTTACACAATTTTTTTTACACAATAATTTTACCTACTTTGCATCTAGTTTTACACAATTTGTTTATCTTTGTACAAAAATGTTGCCAGCATATCATAAACAATCGAGTTTATTATAAGTTTTAGTTAAAGTTTTAAAGTTATAAGTTTTATTACAAGTCAGTTTTGAATTTCTTAAGTACTTTATGTTTTGTAAGTGTTTTTAAACAAATCGAGTTTTGAAACATAGAAAACTTTTCTAGCGTCCTTAAAAAAATGATCCCAAAACTTCGAAACCTAACTAGAAAAGTTTCGTTCCATAATAACCATGTACAATGTCAAACATAGGCTCCTTGACAAACAGTCGATATAATGAAGAGATTTAACTCAACCTTATTGTGAAGTCGGCTTTTGTAAGCCAGAGGGAAGTTTCGTAGCGCAATGATGTGGAATTACTCGTTTGTATTCACTCCATGTTTGTTGTTTACTTAGCCATTGTTTTCTTAAGGTTTCAAGTGTCTGCCTTTTTGTGCGAGATTAATGGGGCTTGTCAGGAATGAATAGGCTTAGAGAGGCTTTTTCTTTTACCTATTTTAGCATGATGTGTCTTAAGCGTGCTCGTGTATAGCAATCTCTTTTTTATGATAGCATCATCATCATCACCAATTTATGGGGGCGAGGCTCTTGTCTGTGGATCATGAGCCAGCCTTCCCGATCTTCTGCCTATTCCTTGACCTCCTTATACGACATGACACCTGCCTTCTCCTTTACTTGGTCCATATGACCTCCTCGGACTTCGTCTTCCCATTCGTGCTTGCAGTTTTCCTTCAATTATGTTTTTCACAAAGTCTTCATATCGTATAAGGTGGCTAACAATCTTCCCTATTCTGTTTTCAATTGTCACCATAATTGTGGGGTGTTTTTGGACCATTCTCAGCACTTCTTTATTGGTTTATGATAGCGTGGATTTATAAATAATATCGTAATAAGTAAATAGCTACTCAAATAAATTAAATGTTTATTTCATACGAGGCTTGTTCTAATAATAAGAAGTGCTGTCCAGAGTTAGCTCCAGTCTTAACGCGTCTATTTCGTCTCTCTTACGCCACGGGCCTTGTTCCATCGGCCTGGAAAGTTGCACTTGTCCACCATATCCCTAAAAAAGGTGATCGTACGAATCCGTCTAACTATCGCCCTATAGCTATTACATCCCTACTCTCCAAAGTAATGGAAAGGATTGTCAATTCGCAGTTGCTTGGATATCTAGAGGAGCACCAGCTGATTAGTGACCATCAATACGGCTTCCGTCATGGACGCTCAGCTGGTGATCTTCTAGTTTACCTAACGCATCGATGGGCAGAGGCAATTGAGAGTAGGGGTGAAGCACTGGCCATTAGTTTAGACATCGCGAAAGCTTTTGATAGGGTGTGGCACAAAGCACTTCTAGCCAAACTTCCCTCGTACGGACTACCTAACGGCCTGTGCACGTGGGTGTCAAGCTTCCTATCTGGTCGTACTATTAGTGTTGTAGTCGACGGATCACGTTACGAAGCTAAGCCGATCAATGCTGGGGTCCCGCAGGGTTCCGTGTTGTCTCCTACGCTATTCATTCTGCATATCAATGACAAGTTGCAGATTAGTAATATTCATTGTTATGCAGATGATAGTACGGGTGACGCATGTTACCGTGGACGTGTAAACCACAAGCGCTCAGAGGTTGAAGAGAGCAGATGCAAGCTTGTGTCTGACATTGAGTCATCCCTGGAGAAAATTTCTCACTGGGGTGATATAAACTCAGTCAATGTTAACCCATCTAAGACACAAGTGTGTGCATTCACCGCATGTGAGTAGAGTGGTGGTGAGAGTGGGTGCTGAAATGACTGAAGAGTTCGGTATAGTAAGTGGTTTAAAGCAAGGAGACGCCCTGTCACCAATGTTGTTTAATCTGGTTCTTGAAAATGTCATACAGCATGTTATGAGGCTGGACGGCGGAGTGAGACTCAATGGGTTGCACCGAGTTGTCGGGTATGCCGATGATTTGGCACTTCTGGGCGAGCAGGAGCAGCAGGTGGTCGAAGCAGTTGAGGTTCTGGAAGCGGAGGCTAAGAAGGTGGGTTTAAAGATAAATTGCGACAAGACGGAGTATCTCCATATGCACCGCTATAGGAACAAGCGACTTCCCAGAGCAAACCTTAGTGTAGGCGAGACTGTTTTTAAAGGAGTAGACAAATTCAGATACTTAGGATGTACTATAACAGATACCAATACCAGAGAGGAAGAGATTGATATACGGACCCAGAACTCCCTCCGTTGTAGTGCAGCCTTGCATAAAGTCCTAGTGTCCAAGCTCCTTAGCAAAAACACTAAACTTCGTGTATACAAGACAGTCATCCGTCCAATTTTAATGTACGGGTGCGAAGCGTGGACACTGACACAAAAGGAAGTGATGAAATTGCTTGTGACAGAGCGGAAGATATTCCGTAAGATTCTTGGACCTGCCCGAAGAGAGGATGGTAGCCTGAGGGTGCGGAAAAACGCTGAGATTGAAGAGCTAGTGGCTGAGCCCAATATTATAGGCGAGATAAGTGCACAGAGACTTCGCTGGCTCGGCCATGTAGAGGGAATGGGGCAGGATCGGGCAGTAAGACGCGCGTACTTGGGGCGACCGTGTGGCAAGAGGCCGGTGGGGCGTCCTAAGTATCGCTGGAAGGATCAGGTGGAGGCGGACCTCCGCAAGCTGCAAGTGACCCAGTGGGAGGGTCTCGCTCAAGATCGCGGACAGTGGCGCCATTTAGTATCGGAGGCCAGGATCCAGTTGGGTCGCAGCGCCAGCTAAAGTAAGTAAGTAAGTAAGTAAGTATTGGAAACATAAGTAGAATGTTACAACATTAGTGTAGATAAAGAGTTTTAAAATATATTTGTTCTAGAGTAGTATTGATAGATGCTCTCAATGATCTTCTATTGAATAGTCTGTCTAATCCTATTTCGTATTATCTTTCACAATTTCGATTATACGACCTTTTCGTATTGAGGGTTTTGGCATATTCATTATGTGGAACAAGGAGAAGGGTATTATATTACGTATTGGTCTCGAAAAAATAATCAGATTTTGGTATATGAAGTCTTTATCATTTTACATATTGGATGCTTACATGCTGTATAAGTACTTCGCTATGCTATGAAATATTTGAACATTAAACTACGTATTTGTTACGAACAGATAAAATCTATATAATTTTGACCTCATATCTCGTTTTGATTAGACAATTTGTATCTCTATTTCAAACATTAGAAAAGTATTAAGAAAGTATTCTTTAGAGATGCCATTAAAGAGGTGATGCATGAATGAGCGGCTAATGAAAGAATCTTGTTAGAGCGATGAATAAATCAGCGTGGGTGGGTCGGCGCTAGCTCCGCCTGTTTCTACTCTATAGCTCTACCACGGCTCTACCCTTTTTGTGGATCGCTTGTTGCTTACCGACTGTAGCAGACACTTAGGTATATGTATAATTGTGTAGTTAAAAGCTGTCATATTTAACATTTTATGGTTCAAATATTCTTATCGGTTAATCAAGCTTTAGGCAATATTATGGGAGAAAGAATATAAACTTTTGTTGCGAAAAATATGTTGCGCGTTATGTCAGTTATGTTAGGTATCCGACAAGTCAAACAAAATATACTCTTGTCAACAGACTAGTTTTAAACATCGTTATTACCAGTTGCGCATTCCATCTGAGAATTATTATACAAATTTACCTTACAACAACAAATCACAAAATAACACGTCACAAAAATCTCGCTGCCTAAATTCTCGAATTTTCTAAACTGCAGCCGAAGCAAGTTCGTCATTTTGTATTTTAGGTACATAGGTCTGCAATTTGCGAGCTGAATGGCGGAGTGGTCGGAGCTCGGGACTACTTAAAAAGGTGTAAAAAAGGCAATCAATTGAATGCCAAAGTGGAATGGCGGTGAAAGAATTTATCTTCGCTTCTTGCTGACTAATTTGGGGGCTTAGCGGGCTTGTATTTCATTTGTGACGGTCACTAGGCAGAGGAGACTTTCTCAGAGGTCAGTAAGTATGTGAGAGAAAAGAATCTATTAGTATGTTGTCATGTCAATAAATATTATCACTTAAAAGGTACTTTATTCGACTTCTCTAGTAGTGCTTATATTTTTATTTAGCAAAAAAATGGTATCTATACTACATAAACTACGTATATTGTCAAGGCAGCAAATATTATCACTTAGGTATAGGTTAGTAGCCGTTAGCAGCCGAAGGTACTTTATTCAGAGCCTTCTCTTGGAATCGTATATTTTATCTGTAGCGAAAAATAACTGGTAGGTATCTGTGCCAGTTGGATATTTTCCATAAATTGTACCGTTTTCCGCAATTAGAGCCTATTAGAGCAATTTGCTTTGACGGCACACACGGGCATCGTTTATTCGACGATTGATTAGAAGGGAGTCAAAAATAATATCTAGTATTATACATAGGTAGATGTTTTATTAATTGTACCTAGTAAGAAGAATCCAACGAGTATTTTTTTCAGTCTAGTTTAAATTAATTTGTCAGTAAAAGTAAGTTAGTTCGCATGAGAGTTGCTAACTCTGTTGTCAGTTTTCAAACCGCCCTAAAGGTCTCTGACATGGCTTAACGACTGACGTACTATGATGAACAGCCTGGATCTACAATTTAACATGTTTGATTTTACAGTATCGGCCCACTATGTAGGTACTTCATACATCTTAAGTTTTGTTACATTAAGTCATAAGAAATTAAATAAGTACCTACTTTTCTTAACCACACAATTGTAAAGTGCCCAATCATTATGTACTAACTCTATCCTTGACACTTGTCCCGCATCTTACCTACGAGTAGCTTAGTTTATTAGTTTACTCAACATGTCGATAAAATCGGGGATGTTCAATACTGGATATTATGTTCGTCCAATAAAGTTAAGCGTTTGGCGATACTAGCAGTGGTTGATTTAATAGTATTTGTTACGTCCGCCGTAAAATGCGATAAGATAAGCAATATAACCACCACGCCTCGCCGTGATGGCGGAGGTACTCAGACCTACCGAGGGACGGTCGCTCACCGCTTTTATCGAGCTTGAGTGGGACATTGCCTTTGACAATTATAGTTTTTTCTTACCAGTTGCATTACAACAAATAAATTATTCGGGTTCAGAAGTCATAGAGCATTTCCAAAATTACAAAAAATTAACCGTAGTAACATAATATAAAAACTAACTATGACAAAATAAAAATGGGAAACCTTCGCGATCTAGCCCATTACCATAGTTTGGAGTTGAGTAGCGAGTTGCTTATTAAACATTTAAGCATGATTTACATATTTTATTCAAACCCCCAATTCCTGGCAGCCTCACAACAAACTGAACATATAACTACCTTGACAGGAGCACTGCTCAACACATTCATAGAACCACTTTTATGAACACGATACAAAACTTTGTCACTTCCGAATTGTCGGCTGTTGGTCAATGTGGTTTGTATGAACTAGTCTGATAAAACTTTTTCATGTACCTACTGGTTTTTGTTCGGAAAATAGCGTGGGCGCGATATGAATCGCCTCTCGTTTGCGAAAACCTTTCAAATTGCCGAATATAATTTAAAGATCAAAGTTCGGGGAAATTTATGTGTAGGTGGTAAAAGATAAGGCAATCAATGATGACATCTTGTACAATATTTTACGTGGTTCACTTAAACGTACCATTGTAAGACTTGCCTTGTTTGACGTAGTCTCCCTGATTATATTCTTGATATTAATTTATTATGCTTAAAGTATGACGAATACTTATGTAGATTTAAATGTAGGCTTAAAGTGAGCGGTTAAATGCAAATAGTTTACGTTACATCAAAGTTAAACTAGAGTCCCAAATATGAAACAAACACATAGAAATTAAGCATATTGGTTAGCTCCGTGTGTATGTGTTGTATGTATATGTAGCGCCTACTGGTTATTTGTCATGTGATCCCTGTCTGTGGGCTCTATAGACATGTCACTCTCACTGTCTACACAGAGTTACTGCAAACATCTGTAAAACTTTTGAAATTCGTGTCATTTTAATTCTTGAGTCAACTGTTTTTATGAAAAATCGCGAGGAACACGTAAAAGATGACTTTTGTACATACATCAATAACAACACATTTTGTTAAACCTGTCCCTGAATAAAAGTGATTGTCTTAAAAGTTAGCCGCCCCTAAAAGCCTAAGCGTAAGTTGGCCGTATCCACGTATAATTCCTACCTATTTCTCCTACATGTACAATATACTTGACCTTCATCGCACGCCCGCGCCCCCTGGCGGCCTGCGTCCGGTGACATTTCCCAGATGTTTCCAGCTGCTGCGCAATCACTGTACCCTACCACTCTATAACTCACAGCCTATGTTGTATAACTATGACTAATTTACTAACTGTTGTGGGTCTGTGGTGGCGCGCCTGCCCACAGCAGGCTAGCACTGTGCAATGTGAATTATCCGTGCCGATATGTGCTATAATAAAATGTTATCATTGTACCTAGTTCTATCTATTTCTTGCTGTAAGTAGTTTTCACCAAAATTTTAGCAAAAATGTGAAAGGGAGAACTATGATATTCACTGGAAACAGAGACAAACAATAATAAATACTTCTTGAATAACGTAGGTACTATAAATTATAATACTACATCTGACTGATTTACTTTATTACCAAAATTAATGAATGAAAAACCTACGCAATCTGCACTAAGATCCAGATGCGTGATCGAAACGAATAATTTACATCCACCCTCATGAAAATGTATGTCTTCGATGATTTTTTGAGGATTCTCTCCAATGTCTCCATAGATCCGAATTGTGTAGAATCCTGTTTGTACATCGAAATACAGTTAAGAATATCAGAAGTTAAACCTACACCAGCGTAGACCACACCATAGACAAATTTAGAGCGGCTTCGAAATTTTGTAAATTAAACTTTCCCACTTACTAAGACATTATTCGAGCGTTAGTACAAGCCCAGCCACAGATTACGCACAAGCGCCTCACACGCCCCATCTTCCGCGTAATTGGACATCCTCACGCAAAGCTTTTCATGTCCGTAAAGGTTTTTTTGTGTTTCTTTAAAAGGAAAACTTCGCGCTCCTCTGGGCATCCTACCTCGTTTAATTTAGGCAATATGTATAAGTAGCCATGTTTAAAGCGGTTAAAATAGATAAACGTATATACCTATATAGGTAGTTTTCTCAAGCCGAGAAATCTTTTCGAATTCCGTGATTCCTATTCAGAACCACACAGCCTTAATTTTTCAATATCAATAATACGTAACATGAAATCAGTGATCCAGCTCGATAAACAAACATAAACCATACATCGAGCCATTTTATCTAGAATGAAAAGGCAAAATAGGAATAGAAAGCAATATCGATATCGTTTTGCGCATCACTACACCTAAATGGCGGGAATTGATCGTTTACCATACTAAATACGGTTACTGGGTCGGGATCTAATGACTGGTACGGGATAAGGGGAGTGTTCCGAGCCTTGATTTATTACTTTTTATCATTTTATATTGCGTCCGTAACGATATTAATCGCTGTTGAGGCAGAACACGCTTTGGGATTGTATGGGGCCGGTTCTTTTGTGTGGCTTGAGTAGATACTCTGTGTAAAAGTAATTAAAAATGTATCGTGCTAATTTATAACTCATCACACAAGTGAAGTATGCATAATATTGTAGTGTGTGTAAATAAATGGCCTGTAGTGTAAACCATAAGATTTTATACGTTTCCTCAGATACAAGCATAAAGGATCCCTTCAAGTAATTACAAGTTCAAGTTCAAGTTCAATTTATTAATAATAATAGGTATTACAGGTCACATCTTAAACTACGAGTACTTACTTAAAAGTATCATACGTATAATTTCATCTTATAAAATTGAACAAAATATAATGTCAATAATCAGATTAATAAAACAATCAATAATACAATTAATAGGTATGTACTTGAAACAATAATTATTATTTCTATAATAATTCTGCAATAACAATACTATAGCAATAACATCAATATCACGTCAATAACATTGTCAGGATTAAGATCACCGAAAAACGGGAATGAATTCTTCAAAAATATAGAAAGCTTGGTCAACAAGCCACTTTTTCAATTTAAACTTGAAACTCTGTAAGCTTATAGCCGCAGTAATTTCGCTGGGCAGCTTGTTATATACTGTCGGTCCCATGACGTGCGTCGTGCGTTTACTTGGCCGACTTCTGCAGGCTACGTGCCACGTTGGCGAGCTTGAGGCCGTGGCGGGTGCAGTAGTCGTGCCTCGAGGCAAGCTCGGTGTAACTACAAGATCGACATTTCTAACACTCGGCTCTTTAACTAAATACCCGATAGACACGTGATGTGACATTTTCGTGTTTTCCCTCGATTTCCCGTTATCCCAGCGGACGCCTGACATTCCCGCGATTATTGGTGACCGCGCTTACCACTCACTTGCTCAACAATTTATATTATCAACATTTGGGAGACTTAGGGTCGATCACAAAGTATCTTGGCCCATACAAGTATTAGGGTTAATTTAGTTAGGTTACTTAGAGCAAAGTATTTTAAGTAGAATTTACAATCTAGCGGTCTTGAAGGCGAGAGAAAATTGTTTCTAAAGTTAGCAAGACAAAAATAAATTAATCTTAATTAGCAATTGACTGTTAACTGCCAAGTTTAGCTCTGTTTCAGTTTATTAAAAGTCGTTTGAGTACATATTTAATTAAAAAAAAACATACAATCAATACCAACGTTTTATAAACTTACTGCCAACCTACTTATTTATCTTAATCCCGATTCCATTATTTTCTTTTTGCATTTTCTTTTATCCTGGAGAGAATAAATATTATTCCTCCTGACAAATCCAATTAGAGGGTACAAGTAGGCAGTTGTTCAGCGGAGAGGTAAGGGAGCATTAATCGGGGTTTCTTTGTGTATCGAAAAGACAAATGGAATGTTATTTGGACAAATACAGCAAACTAAATAGCTTTAATGTAGCAGTGTTAGGCCTGCCTCGGCCCAGCAGTGGGATCCCAAGAGCTACAGATGAGGGTGAATGTAGCAGTATTTAGGCTATGAGTAAAGCTGGTTATGTTTGAACCCACGAGCTGCAGATGAGGGTGAATGTAGCAGTATTTAGGCTATGAGTAAAGCTGGTTATGTTTGAACCCACGAGCTGCAGATGAGGGTGAATGTAGCAGTATTTAGGCTATGAGTAAAGCTGGTTATGTTTGATCCCACGAACTGCAGATGAGGGTGAATGTAGCAGTATTTAGGCTATGAATAAAGCTGGTTATGTCTGATCCCACGAGCTGCAGATGAGGGTGAATGTAGCAGTATTTAGGCTATGAGTAAAGCTGATTATGTTTGATCCCACGAGCTGCAGATGAGGGTGAATGTAGCAGTATTTAGGCTATGAGTAAAGCTGGTTATGTTTGATCCCACGAACTGCAGATGAGGGTGAATGTAGCAGTATTTAGGCTATGAATAAAGCTGGTTATGTCTGATCCCACGAGCTGCAGATGAGGGTGAATGTAGCAGTATTTAGGCTATGAGTAAAGCTGATTATGTTTGATCCCACGAGCTGCAGATGAGGGTGAATGTAGCAGTATTTAGGCTATGAGTAAAGCTGATTATGTTTGATCCCACGAGCTGCAGATGAGGGTGAATGTAGCAGTATTTAGGCTATGAGTAAAGCTGATTATGTTTGATCCCACGAGCTGCAGATGAGGGTGAATGTAGCAGTATTTAGGCTATGAGTAAAGCTGATTATGTTTGATCCCACGAGCTGCAGATGAGGGTGAATGTAGCAGTATTTAGGCTATGAGTAAAGCTGATTATGTTTGATCCCACGAGCTGCAGATGAGGGTGAATGTAGCAGTATTTAGGCTATGAGTAAATCTGATTATGTTTGTAAGGAACAGATTGGTTATTATCACTAATTCTGTGCAATTAGATTAGCGCTCTAGGCTGTAGGCGCAAAGTGTAGATTTCGATTATCTCATCGTCATGTTCCTATTGTCATGCTCATATGAGCTAAGTTTATGCAACATAAAAAACTAAGTACATTTCTTTAACAATATAACACCTTAATATCACATAAATATGTGATACTAGCTGGTGCGCGCGACTTCGTCCGCGTGGAATAGTTATTACCTTAAAAACGGTTCTAGTGAGTTAACCTTAAAACATAGACATTTACTGTTGCGGACATTTTGTTAGATCATTTTAAGAGGAATAATTCTTTCATATATATATAGCCTAAAGCCTTCCTCGATAAATGGTCTATTCAACACAAAAATAATTTTTCAATTCGCACCAGTAGCAGGCCTACCTAACATAAAAAAAAATGGCGCGACGCAACTGAATTATATACCTACTGCTCTGTCCGTAACCCACGCGCAAGCCAAATTGAAATTTAACATTTCGTGTTAACGTTCATATTGCGCTGAATACCGTCCGAAACTCGCCCGATGGTCATGGTTGTCACGTGAAATGAATGTGGGCTTGTATTATTTTCGTGTTATGCCTAATCATTGGTGAAAGGTTTGTTCCCAGTTTATACTTCATCAGTGACTTTGTTTGACATAATATTACAATAAAATATTGTACTAGGTACTTGTTAAAACTCGAATTGACATAAAAATAATTTATAAATAGGTCATTCTGGTATTTGGCTAGATTATTTATATCTAGTCATGTACTAGGTAGTAGGTACCTATATATACCTATATCACATAAAAACGAAGGAAGGATCTAGTACGTCCTGCCACAGAGTAGGGTACAAGTACCTAGTGCTGCGATGCGTCTGTAGGTACACACACAGTAAGTAGTGGTGACTCGTGGCGCGGGTGCGGGCGGGGCGCGGGCAGTCTGTCTACTCGATAAAGCTTTAGCACGCTTTAGTAAAAAATATCTTCCACCATTTACATTTTAGGTAAGTACATAAGTATTAGTAATTAAACAAACTGATGTTTTATGAAATGAAACTAGATTTAATATACATTCATGGATACTTATCTACTTACTTGCACATACGGGTGGACCAAAAGAGTACCGCGGCCCGCCCGTTCTCGGCCAATGACCTTTGCCATTCGCTTAAGATTTTGTATGATGGAAATAAATAGTGTACCTAGTTACTTTTTTATCGAAAATATTTAAGTAAATTTCTTGACCATAGAATACAGACATTACCTATGGCCTACATTGTGTAAGGCAGAGCCACTAACAACTAAGCTAACAGGCCAGTCAAGGCCATTGTATTTTTTGCTCATTTTGTCACGCGGTGTGCGGGCGAGCATATAGTAATAACTCTATGCGGGCGAGTGACACACGACTGTCGAGCGTACTTTACTGTGCCCTCCGCGCGCCGCGCGTTACTAACCGGGAGATAGGTTTCTGTTGTATTATTTATTCTGTGCCAGTAGTTCCTGAGATTAACGCGTTCAAACAAACAAACAAACAAACTCTTCAGATTTATAACACTTCACAGATTCTCGGGCCTTACGCCCGGTATTTTTAAGGCATCAGTGGGGCCGTAGCCAACACTGAGAGGCCTTTTACAATGTTATACTTAAAATTAAGTAAAAAATACAGATAGAGGATGTTAGGTATATAAAGTAACTATTGCAGACATGGTATTAATGTTAGAGGCTATTGTGTTGAGTTGTTCATTGACTTAATTAAGTTGTTCATTGACTTAATTAAGTTGTTCATTGACTTAATTAAGTTGTTCATTGACTTAATTAAGTTGTTCATTGACTTAATTATATAAGATAATTAAGTCAATGAAATTAGATTTATAATATTATTAGTATAGATTAAACTGGTATATCAAACCTTTTTTCCTGTACAAAATCATGACCTACGAAATGAAGTGTGCTGTTGTATGTAATACCGGCGCGGCGCCATAAATCAACGTCTCATGCCGACGCATGTGACACCACGCCTAGTTTCATTATTTCGTAGCATGCCATGAGAGTGAGTATTACTATTTGTATTCATGTATGTTATATACGTTGTAATGTAGACTGGTGGTTTACCCCAGCTTCACCCCCAAATTTTCTAGATAATATTTTTAACCGACTTCAAAAACAAGAGGTTATCAATTCTTCTGATAGTTTTATTGGGTGTTATGCGATTACTCCGCTATGAACCCAAAACGTCGAAACAATGATTGAAATCATTATTTTTTTATTTAAAGACGGTCACGTTTACTGTCAAGTCAACGAGTACCTATTTATTGACATCCGTTGCAGGTAGAGTAGAAATGTAAAACGTACACCAGTATTCGACGATTTAATAGTAAATGGGGCTATTATTTAGGTATTATTAATGTCGTTGGCTATTACTGATACATGAATTATTACAGTTTATAAACTAATATGAACTTTTGGCGGCCTTCTTGTCTGTATGCCAAAAATCAAGTTATATTTCCCTCTCTTACCTAGAGAATGCGGAATAACAATGATAATCAGATACACAAATATTTAGTATCGCCTATATTATAACGGTGTTTTCTGATAGTTTTTACCCTTTACTTCACAAATTTTTAATTCCTTTTCATCAAGGACAAAAATATACGCCTTTCAACAAAGTTGTGAACTCTATTTGTAAACCCGAACACAGAGCACCTCGCCTAATTAAAGTTGTAATGAAAACTTTTAAGGACTTATAAAATTAATTCCCTTGGATTTGGATTATGGAAGAAAAGAAAAAGAAAACGTTCTACGTTTGTTTACTTAGGAACTTGGTGTTTGCAGAGGGGGCTGCAACCGTTGTGTTTGCAGAGGGGGCTGCAACCGTTGTGTTTGCAGAGGGGGCTGCAACCGTTGTGTTTGCAGAGGGGGCTGCAACCGTTGTGTTGTAGTCAAACTTTTGATACGTAGATATAATACCTACATGCAAAAAAAAACCGGCCAAGTGCGAGTCGGACTCGCGCACCGAGGGTTCCGTACAAACCTGCAAGGTTTACAAAATATATATTTTGTAATGTACCTAAAAATTTAAGGTTTTCGGAATTTTTCCTTTATGTGTGGTATAAAACGTTGCTTCATGCCAAATTTCAAGATTCAAGGTCGACTGGAAGTACCCTTTAGGTTTTGATTCCCTTGCAAGTACTTGCGAGTTTCAAAATATGCAGCTTAAATTGCTGTTTCTTTTGATTGCGTTGACATAGAAGTTTGATTTTGCTACAGCTTAAAGGTATTATAGACCTGAGTATTTGGTATGAATTTCAATTTAATACCTCTACGCGTTTATGAGGAAATGGGTAGTAAGTTTAAGATTATTAAAAAAAAAATATTTTGTGATGTAACTAAATTTTATGGTTTTCGTAATTTTTCCTTTATCTATGCTATAAGACGTTGCTTCGTACCAAATTTCAAGATTCTGAGTTCACGGGAAGCACCCTGTAGGTTTTGATTCCCTTGCAAGTGTCGAAAATTTGCGGCATAAATGGCTGTATCTTTTGATTGCGTTGGCTTAGAAGTTTGATTTTTTCACAGCTTCAAGGGACAGTAGACCTGAGTAATTGATATAAATTTCAGCTTCATACCTCTACGCGTTCCTGAGAAAAAGGGTCTTGACAGACGGACGGACGGACGGACAACAAAGTGATCCTATAAGGGTTCCGTTTTTTCCTTTTGAGGTACGGAACCCTAAAAATTGTCTAAACTTGAATTTAAAAATTTACAGCAATAGTTAGTTTTAAGGTGATAATGTTATAATAATAAATTCAGCAATGCATTTAAAATCATGTCATTTTATGAAAAACGTAGGTACTTACCAATATAAAAATGAATGTCAAAAATATTGAACTACGAGCTAGATTATACGCATACATATTATGTTGATTTACATGTACACGCAAATAATAACGCTGGCCTCGTCCATCTGTCCATATATTATTACTGCAATATATTAAGTCACGTCATGAATATTACCAACGATAATGTCCGAGAATGAACCCTCTTTGCATGCGCGCCACAACGATACTTCACCAGCTAGATGCCTCATTATGCTGAGAACATTCCGGCACACATATGATGGAACACGTCTATATAATAGACCGGTGGCTGAAAGGTAAAACTTACGTTACCACCATGAATCGGTATTTGGCATTCAATTTTGACAGGGGATTCTCTTATCTGGTGGAGTGAATGAATCATATAAGACGCAACATAACACTATTAAACTCTTGTTCTATTTTACATGCCAAAATATATAATTCTTACCCTTAGTTTACGCTTTACATCTGTTTTCATTGTTGATTGATTTGATTGGTCCGGAAGTAGTATCGAGATTTTATCCAGGGATGAACAACAAGTACTTACTATGTTTTTTTGATCGTTTCATCGAGGATGGTGGAGCGGTTTATATAAAAACAATGATATATAGGAAAGGTAGTTAGGAGTTTCTGAGTTGTCTTATCTATTGGAGGTATACATAAAGTTATAGAATGTCCCCAGGCCTCCGCAAACTTAGTTCGCAAGTGGGCCACAGCAGCCGTGATCACACTCAACTTCGCCACGCGTTTTATCAAGTGTTTTATGATAAATTTGACCCAAACATTGTTTTTGAATGAGTTTATTGTGGAATCGGTTTGAAAAGTTTGAGTGCCGGCGGCTGGAGTGAGGTGCCGTCATAATACAATGTCTGAAAATGATTGTCTCAGGACTTACTATGATCGAGTAGAAGGAGATCAAGTTGAGTGTGTGACTTTGAGGTGTTTCTTGTGATGTTTGTACAACAATAATGTCTTTAACGTGGTGCTTTATAAATGTAGTAGAAAATTATACTTATACAGTTTGATAAGGAGATTTATTAAGATATCAGAGATTCCGTGACGAAATCTCGTTAATTCTAGGTTCGTATTTCGTCGTTAGAATGATATAATAATTTGATATTTTTGTGTACGTTCACGAGTAATTTGAAATTAATGGTTCGTGTATTCTAACAGTCAAAATGAATCCAATTACTCACAATAATAATTCCTGAACACTTATTTTCCCGAGGTTCGTAAGCAAATAATCACACCATATACATAGGTACGAATTCAACTTCAAAAAACGTAGTCTCGCTTAGGTATTAATTATAATTTTACAGTTTTAGAGTCCAGTTTCGTAGCGGGAATATTTTTTCCAGCTGAATAAGCTTAAATGATAATTGCGTCGTAATTATACAGCGCTATTTCACCGTTGTTTTAATGTATGCACATCGCGCGGAGGTACGTTCAATGCTCCTACAAACTTATTTATATTCTGTGACTAGAAAGTTACGGTGATTCGACACGAAGTATGAAAAGCAGCGGTTGGAATCAGAGTAGGAATCAGCCGAAATAATTTTAACAAGATCATAATTGAATTTTTATATGTTTGTTGTTTTTAGTAACTGTTGAACAATGATCTGATTCTGTTGGTGAATCATAGGAATGTAGCTCAGCAGCATCGGTTACAAATATGTGACAAGAAGGCACAAAGGTATCGGACAATGGAATGAATACTGTTGTTCAAAAGCTAGATAGGTAAATCTGTATAAATGCGGCGTAAATATTATGAACCCTACCAACTTCTCTTGACGTAGACCTCCTACGCCTCGTAGGCATTTCTCTACACAGTTACAAATTTGCGTTGCACGTGCTGAGTTCTACATACTTAGTAAGATGGACTCAGAAATTATGTAGCAAGCAGTGATATCCTCATAATAGCATACACAATGTACCACCTGTACACTGTACCACAATTTTCAGTGGTACATTAATGTACCACTGAAAATTCTGCAATACATGGTATACGTTCTTAAATCCAATACATAAAAAATTAAATGTGCTGTATGTATCTCTTGAGTCGTATTTCGTCATGACTGAGGGTCGTGACCCCGCAGAAGTAATTCGTAAGCAGAGTTCTCTTTGGCAGATACATCGTGGTAAGCGCTCAGGTCCTTGCACTCGCTTAACGACGAAGGAAAAAATGTGAGCAAACCGACATGTCCTCGGATATTGTGGTCGGTTTTCGCCGCTAAGCGAGTGCACTCGCTCTCGCGAATCCACACTTAACTTGAAAATACAAGTCAAGGGCCGGATTCAAACCAGGATGGGTCTGAATGAAAATATATCAGACACTGGTACCGCTGAGCCACGCTCGCATTTTGTATGCTGTATGTAGGGCTTAGCAAACAGTATACTTTCTTGGAAATAAGTACAGGAAAACAGGGTATTCACAGAAATCGGAAGATCTGAAAGTAACATTCGCCAGCCGTTCATGAAAAGAGAATAGAGGAAAGCACAATGTAGTTGTATAGTAATTATTCATATTAGGTGCGAGCTTGCGCCGCCACCACTGACAATACCGCAGCTTTACTGGTGCCTAGCAAGGGCAAGGGGTTATGGGAAAGGGGCGCGAGTGAAGTAGGATTTTATGTTTTAATAGTATGAAAGAGTATATAAGTGACATTTCGTATAAATTGCTTTGTCCAAAATGATTTAACACTATTGTGTTAGTTGGCTTAATGTATGTGTTGGCTTTGGCTGTTAGTAAATAAATAGTTAACTGAAAGCTTAAGCCAATTAATTTGAATTGAAGCGACCCTATCTGTGCGCATGCAGAGTTCATACGACACGTGATGATCAATTTCTCGGCTATTCATTATTATAATAAATTGTTACACAGATTACAATTCTATCATAATCGTTCCCGTCAAAGAATATCAATCAATATATGAACCATTACCCCACGCTCCTTAGATTCTCCCCTCTAAGCTATAGGTATAATTTCTTTGCTGGAAGAGCGCCAAGTTTCCACCTTTGTAAGTCATCGTTACGAACCCGTTGCTCCGGTTTTTAGGCTCATACTTACACAATAAGCGATTGTTATCCTCAAAAAGGGTGTGATACAAATGTACAAGGAGTATACATAATAATACAACAAATAGTACTTTAGCAGTGTGTGTGTTGCATAGCAATAATAATACGAGAAATTAAGAATTTATTTTCACATCATCATCATCAGAGTGAAGCGGTTCCTATCTGGTAAGCGACCCATCTCAGACCATAGCTTGCTTGCCATCGGGCAAACTATGTATGTTTGTGAGCAAGTCCAAACCTGTTAAAATAAGTAGTAAAAACTCATAATCTTCAGCCATTGTCGACCCTCTGCTGGATATAGGCCTCCTCACCTAGGTGCCGGTCTTGTGCTTTTCCTATCCAGAGAGGCCCCGTCAGGATCATCTGGATGGTGGTCTGCCGGTTATTCACATATCCTTATTATAATCATAAACGCACAATAATCTAACTTTCAACTCTGTTTTGTGTTTCAATTAATTTCTATAAGAAATTAAGTAAGTACTCTTTCAAAATATATTGTAAAAAATAATAATATTTTTAAAAATGTATAATTACTTGTGTTGAGTCTGGTCGTTTGTATGTATAATAAGTATGTATTTACAAAAGAAAATTATATAAGTATTATATCCGTTACCTAGTACCCACGACACAAGCGTTTGCTTAGTGTGGGGCTAGATGGCGCTGTGTGCAATGTCCTGGAATATTTATTTATTTATTTATTGCTCTAAAATGAAACATCACAAATAAATATTTTATTTCTAGCATTGGTAAAATTATTACTGAATGTTGAAAGCAATAATTGGTTTCCACGATACTATATTTGTCGGTAAAATAAATATTTGAATGAAATATTGGAATCTGTAGCCAGGTAGCTTGTAAACGCGCCACCTAGGGATATCATTTATTGGAACATTTTTATGTAATAATAAGTACCTAATCATATTGTAAATTATGTTAAGAAAAAATATTCACGTCTATAATTAGTGTCTTTTTCACGTACTTGATGTATTCACGTACTTTCACCTTCTTATACCGGCAGATACGTCACTTTACATAATAATATGTCATCTGTATCTATATCTGTATCTATACTTACTATAAAGCTGAAGAGTTTGTTTGTTTGTTTGAACGCGCTAATCTCAGGAACTACTTGAGCGAATTGAAAAAATATTTTTGTGTTGTATAGACCATTTATCAAGGAAAGCTTTAGGCTATATAACATCACGCTGCAACTAATAGGAGCGGAGAAACAATGGAAAATGTGGAAAAAACGGGAAAAAATATTCATCTTTGAGGGTTTCCGTTGCATGCGCTGCGAAAACGGTTCAAGTCGTGGGCAACAGCTATAATTTATAAAGCTGAAGGAGTTGTTTGCAAAAATAAATATGATGCCCAAAACAACTATTCCGCGCGGACGAAGTCGCGGGCACAGCTAGTATTCGTAAATGAGTTTCAAAACAATAAGGTTTCTATAATTCTTCCAATTAAAGCGCCATCTATCGTCGAGTGGAAGTAACGACGACAAAAAAAACCAAAACATTAATACATGGTTTGCACAAATTGATACATATTCATTAAATAATTCATTACATTTTTGTTTGATAACTTAATGATTAATTATCTTAAATTATAAATGAAGTAATTACTAGTACAGAGTATAAAAGCAAATGATATGTAGCGTAAAGAAATTATAAAATTTTGTAACTAGCATAGAATTGATCAATAACTAATTATGTGCATAACAACGGACCCCGAACTAGGCCGAGACCTGTATCTCGGTGATCCAAAATAGAATTTAATTCCATACTTGAAATTCGCGCTTTTCCAGTAGAATTAAATGATTACAATAAATTTATAATGACAAATGTTGATGTTTGATGTGACTACATGAAACTATTCTAATAATCACAAGGTTAATAATGTACTAAGTACATATCTTGTTCAAGACCCTTAAATTTGCTACTTGCATATTCACATTGGAAATATAATGTTTACTCTGGTTGTGTTGCATGTGGGTGTATTTGTGTAAGAGAGAAAAGCTGAGTAAATGGTTAGAGGGTTTTTACCCTGTTTTAAAAAAGAAACTAAAATAAAATTATAATATTATTGTAGTGAGCAACACTCATCAGTAGTTTTGTTAATATTGTTTATAAAAATCAAGTAACAATAGTTTTTATTTGTTATGTCACCGAAAAATAACATGATCCGTACGTTTATAAATTTCTTAGAAAATTTATAAAATTTCGTAAGATTCTAAACGAGAGATAAATTGTATTGTTTAATTTTCCAGGAAATTTATATACGTACGAATCTTGTTATTTTTCGGTGACAGTTAAAAGATAGGTACTAATCCATGACTCAAAGTGATAAGTATAATTATGAAATTATCAAGCGTGTCTATAAAACCGTATCTTAAGAAGCAAAAGACATAAAAGTGAGACCAATGATAGTGATATGCCGCCATTTTGTCTTGTAACGGGTAGTTATAAGCGCTTGTTATAAGTTTAGTCTATGTGGCAGTAAGATATACTTTGAACTTAATGGCGTTTGTGTTTGGCTATTTATTAATAGCGCAAGAAATTATAAGTTTAAAATTTTAAGGAAAAAATTTCGCTATATTGAATATATTGCTGGTACTCGTAGTTCGTAAGAAGTAAAACTGTCGGTGTCGTTAATTCGTTGTAACAACTATAGAGACCTTATAATTCCTAAGTTTCTGACGAATTATATCTTAGTGTTAGTATGTTTTAGTTTATACAACAAAAATCAACGTTTAAACAGTAAAATGTTAACCACTTGGCTCGTAACGCAGTTTGCACACAGTTATCCATTACAGGAAAACATCGTGAGGAAACCGACATATTTGAGGACCACAAATATCCGAGGACATGTCTTCCGTGGAAGGAGCTGGGCGCCCACCACGATGTATCTGCCCAAGAAAACTCCCCTAACGAATTAATTCTGCGGGGGAGTCACGACCCTCAGTCATGAGGAAATACGACTCAAAGAGAGAGATCCATTACATGCACCTACCGCACTCGTAGCTTCTACAGCCACTTCCAGCTCGGCAAGCTTGTGTTACGATTGTTATAATAGCCTCAGAGCCGCATCTAGTAATACAATTTAAAACCTTTTGTTCCTTACATTTAATGTTTAGTATGTCTGCCTATCTAGAAAAAATAAATAAATGTAAAATTACTTCAATATTAGCGCAAAATTGTACCTAAACTTGACCCCATATCGTGAATTTTGTAGGAAAGGGTTACGTTATAACGTTGTCACAATATAAAATAAATTTAAAAAAAACTTCCTTTTATTTATAGTTGAAGACCCATTCTATAAGTATCACTTATTTGTCATATTCTAATTTGTTTGGTTTAGTCACAAAATGTACCGAAAAACATCCTAATTTTGCTCAAACTGGAAACGCGTCCTTAAGGACGCTGAGAAAAGAGTTTGATCCTTTTTACGTTTTTTTGACGAAAAAGTATATATACATAATTTTTGTAATTTTTCTAGGTTCTTTTTTTTCTAACGGGGCACTAATTTGGAGTCGTAAAGTTTTTCACTGTCTTTGTAGCCCTTCAACGAGTTTAGAGGAGGCAGCAAAATGGCTATAATACAGGGATATCAATATTTAGCCTCCATAATATCAACTCGAACAGAAATGGTCATGTTCTAATTTCTTAAAATTTTCTTAAGTTCAGTAAGGTAAAAAATGCTATAACAACATAGTATGTACCTTCCTATTACAATATGACCCTAAATTCAGTGCTAGTCTCGTTGCTTTCCTGCATTCTCCCCAAGGAACATAGCAGTTTCCTACCTACGGAATAAATAAAATAGTAATACCTATTGTGTCTGTGCAGTCCCAAGCTAATTCAATTTACTCTACGTTGCTAGTTTGTCGTATAAGTTCATTTACGTTTTTAAAGTAAATTTTAATCCGATGTTTTATTTTGTTAAACTCAAATATGTTATTTTTACGTGTGGTAGGTTTACGTTTGACTACAGCCTGCCTGATGTTAAGCATTGCTGCAGCCTAGTATGTTTTTACTGCTATTATTTACGTGATATACATAAAATGCTTAAAGCAAACATAATATTTCCTTTTCTGTAGAATGTTATCTAATCTAACCGTGTAACGGACCATTTTAGGCCGTTAAACCATCATCATTATCGTCAACAACTGAGAAATAATACACTAAATATTGCGCCGTTAAGAGCAAGTTCGAGCCTTGCTTCAAGCAAATAAATTAAGCCAATTTCATCCGTATCGACACTTGAAAATATTCACTTTATTTAAATGCAAGTTCGATCCTTGCTGTAGCAATTTCATCATTATCGGAAAATACTACCAAATTATATCGTCATTATTATTTAAGAATCAATAGGCAATGACAACAGGTTAAATTATGCACTATTAAGAGCAAGTTCGATCCTTGCTAGTAACTAATTACCAAATTAATTTATCAAATTTCATCCTCATCAATCAATTCATTCAATACATAAAGAACTGCAAGTTCGAGTATTGCTTATCACTTCGACGTGATAAATATTTACACCAATTTCATCACTACCGGAAGATAGTTCTAATGTTATCATCATCATCATCTTTAAATCATTGGATAATGGCAAACAATGACTACGGCGAGTTCGAATCTTGCTTAGTATTTCATAGTAATTACATCGATCAAACAAATCTAAGTGATAAACCACTGAAACTATGGCACTATTAAGAGGTCGTATTCCACGAAACCCGAGTACTACGATAACATAAATCGTTTCGATAAACGAAACATATTGCGATGACAGATCTACTATGTTAGTGGTATAGAAAGGGAAAGTTTGTATGTTTGTATCACATAATGACTACTGATGTCCTAAGCAACGTAAGCTATCATAAAATTGGTGATATGAGAATGGAAAGTTTTACGACTTTAACAGGCACTGATGACTTGAGAAGCGTAATCTGATAAAATAGTAATACATATATAAAATGAAAGTTTGTTTTGTGTCCAGTATTCATACAGGCGGATCCGAAGGAGAGAGCATGCGCATGCGCAGGCAATAAATTATAGTTACAAAAAAACCACTTAGCTGGGCAAACACACCACTAAGTTACAGTTCAAATGTTAGCAGCAAAAACTTGACAGGGCCATTAATTACAATGTTTATTACCTGAGAAAACACACACTGAAAAAGACGTATGTTAAAACGACGTACCGAGGTAGTAAAGGACAGACAGTGTGATTTGGGATTGGTTAGAGAAAGACAGACTATGAAGAAAGTAGGGTGGAAGGGGAAGCTATAAAAGCTAGTGTAGGCTAATTTTTGGGGAGACTCGGCGCGGTGTGTAAAGCTGCAAAGAGGTACACTAGGGCCGGGTTGGGATTAGGGAACCGATGTTCCGATTGTGAAAGTTTTGTGTTAAATTCACTTGTGGGATTTAAATTGTTGTGGAGATTAATGGGGAATTTTTATTTATTGGTCTGGAATTGAATCCACACGTTAAAATCATTTTGGGAATAAAATCAAGCTAGTTAACTAGATGGGGGTAGGTGAGGTAACTGATCTGCGAGGATGGGCCTAACGGTCTTAGCTGCGGTTACCTTGCATTTTTGGGGAATCGGAGTTGTTAACAAACAATACTTAATAAAACAACTTCCTGCTAGTTTTCGTTGGAATAGGGTGATTAGTGAAAGTTGTACGAAAGTGAGGTACGCTGATCTGCGAGGATGGGCCTGAAATACGGTCTTAGCTGCGGCTACCTAACTAGAAATGCAACTGAATCTGACTCACAATACATACGATTGGAGTTGTTAACAATTTAACTAAACACAACAATATCCAAACCGTAGGAATTCCAATAAGACGAATTAGTTGGGAGTATTTGATAATACGTCTTCTGGAATTTAGAGCTTTCACAATTTGTTCATTGGGAACTGGGTTTGTCCGGACTACGGTCTAGATAGATCTGGGCTCTTTCTTGTCGGAAACCGGTATGATTTTGCTGGTGTGAACGAAGACGAGTTAGAGTTGCTGGGGCGACGCAAAGTGGACGCTTGCGGGTCTGTTTACTTGGGAATACCAAGCAGGCGAAAAGTCCCCTTTCTTATTCATGTTGCCATGACGATTTATTTAACAGACGTAGAAGTGTCGACCCTGCCTTGTGGCATCTAAGTCGCCATGGTCAATGTGATGAGGATTGTATATTATATTTATGTATATATTGTAGGTATCCACTTGGCGTTTTATACACGCAAAACACGGGCTTTAGCACACTAGTCTTAAGGTGTTGCCCCACCTGCCAGTTCGGTGTAGGGACCCACGAGTAGCGGAATGTAAGTCAGGACAATTACCGGTTGGTAATTGCTTAGACTGAATTTCCTTGTAGGATTCTTCACACGTTTAAATGTAAATGTGAGATTCCGGAATCTCTAGTTTTGCTTGGTTATGTAGCTTAGCTGGTTGTTAGGAGAAATAGGCCCGGATGGGTAGACGATATGTTAGGTTTTGTATAGGTTTTGTGTTAGGACTCATTACTATGAGTTAGGGCGTGGAATGCTGTAGGCACTTTTATTTCAGCGGTTAGGCCGTTCCTGGTTGGTTCCTGATTCCTGAGTTTATGATCCAGATAAAGTTGGTAAAGTATTGTAAGTTAATTAGTAGGCACTGGTTAGGATTAAGTATCATTGTAACGTTTATAATGTATTTGTATAGGCAAAGGTAAACTGGTAATATTTTACTCCTCTGTGTATTTAAACTAATAAGTTTTGCTTCCAATTGTACAGAAGTACTCACAAATCAATTTTATTTTCACTCCAATTGAAAAGATATAAGATATTATAAAATGCTATAGTCCTTCCACTGTTTTACTTTATTTGAATGTTATTATTTACCTTTATTTATGAGCAACGCCTCATGTTTACTTCAACACTTTTATCCATTTGGGACCCTCAATAAAACTTATAGTGTAAAGATCATACACTTAATGCAAATTTTATTTATTTACACTGACTCCAACTGGAGTATATCTAAGAGAGACAAACTCTAATTTATTCTACGTTTGAATTCTACCTAGCCATGGGGAATTGCAGTTACAATTTAATTATATTATGTACCTATATTTATGAGCAACGCCTCTTGTTTACTTCAACACTTTTACCCATTTGGGACCCTCAATAAAACTTATAGTGTAAAGATCATACACTTAATGCAAATTCTATTTATTCACACTGACTCTAACTGGAGTATATCTAAGAGAGACAAACTCTTTAATTTATTCTGCGTTTGAATTCTACCTAGCCATGGGGAATTTAGTTATGCGACGGTATTACGCTATGAGAAAGATCATCTCTTAATTTCTCGTATACGGAAGATCACCGTGAGAAATGCCTAAGTGTATTATCGGGACATAACTTTATCTACGGATAAACTTTATCATGATTTACAAATTTAAAACGTCTCTCTTTGACTATGCAAAAGTTAGGATCATCTAACTTAGGAACATACACTCACTAGACATACAATAGGCCGCGTGTCCTCTTGTCTTTTGGATAGATTACATTTTATGTTAACTCACTTACGAGTTAATTTGCAAAGCTTAACTAAGCCCTCCACCCATTCAAACCATTGGTGTTTGCCAGAAGACTGTCCACAATGGCTGAAGTCTATGGCTATAGGCGTGCCAGGGGCCTATAACTTCCATTTTATCAAAAAAATGACATTGATGACTTGGAAGCAAACACTAATACTATGTCAGTATGATGAATGAAAGAGATGATTGAGTGGAAGTATTACAATTCTAAAGGAATATTTATTAAAGCCCAACATTAATGTAAAACCGTCATATTATGTACACTATCTTCAATATCATAATCATTAAACTATCTCATTCTTAATACTTTCTTTATGTACTACAAACGTGAGACTTGCAATAGATTGATGTTAGTTAAAGTATTTTCTTTGAACCTCATAAAGGATTTGAGTTATTACATACACAACGGGTCCGTAAACTACTAGACGATTCACTGCCAAAACAAAACAATTCACGAGCCAAATTGACGTTCCAATAAGTACTTTAATATTAGGAAAATGGTGTTTTATTTAGTATCGGTTTACAGTAGTCGAAAGGTAGTAGAAAATGAAATTTATATTTATATTTTAAAATAAAAAGGGGGGGTACATAAAATGGTGCCGTGACCAGGATATAAGGGGTTCTTTTTAATTAATTTCATTAATTTTATCTTAGTTTCATTTTAAATTAAATAAAATTTTCAAAAATCTTATTGGAATCCGTTTGATTGTGACTTGTTTCTAATTGCCAGGTTTGGCATAAAATGCTGTCCGTGAAAATGGATGGGGTCAGAAAATACTTTATAGAATAATAGGCAATACATAATCTCTATTACTTACGTTTTATTTTCCTTGCACTAGTTACTATATCACATACTTATCTTATTTCACTTTACACTTTCACTTCACTTTCACTAGTTCAAGAAACTTATAAGACTCTGGGGTCGACTCTTATCTACTTTATTAAAGTTCGCAAACTATGGGGGTCGTATATGTTTGTAGGTAAAGCGCTTGTTACGCCAATCGCCATAAATCGCCGATAGTGCCCTCAAAAATCCTGAAATAACAGAGATTGAAATTATTAAAACTCATATTATTAGGTGGTGCAGTAACAAATTAATAAAACAAACTGCAGAAACTGTGTTATAAAACCGGGTAATACTATCTTCATAAAGAGAAAACAAATGGTTGTGTGTATGTATGTATGTTATATATGTACATATGCCCGTTGTTAGTTTCATAACTCAAGTGATAGAGCTAATCAGCTGGTAGGGAAATGAAATATGTATAAAAATTAAATTGTTTAAATAAATTTACTTCTCGAAATACTGTATAACATACCTTAGTTTGAAGATTCTGGTTTGTGTTTAAAAATCCACCAGATGAAACCCAATCGAGTAAATTCTGAAAAAGAATAGAGATGATATTTTAAATGTATTGTAACCTTATGTTCCGTTCGAGATCAATGCCATGTGGCATACATTTTTTACTTAGTCCGGCAAACCGAAGCTTAACTATTATTTCTATTCATAAGAAAAGGGTCATAGGGCAGATATACGAAAGTCGAGAGTTTGAGAATTTTTGACAATTTTAAGCAACTTTTAACTGATTTCAAAATAAGTGCAGCTATTTCAGATTATTTATAGTTAACTTTATTTCAAATATTTGCAAGGTAAATTTAATTACACACTTAATACATCTAGAATATTTTATTGGGTTTATGGGATAGAGATACTTTTGATGTTTCAATAAATAGAATGATAGCATTAAATTAAGCAAACCTACCTGGCAACTTTCTATATGTGTCGTGTTCATTTCAACTCTTTTCTTCTTGTTTGAAACATATACACTGTTAAACTGCACGTAGATACTGTAACAAAAGCATATTATTATTAGAAAGAAACCAAGTTCTAGCATATGACTCCATTAAAATATCAGTTGTTGCAAAAGTTTTAAGTGGTGACTTGAGAAATTTTAAAATCATAGCTTTAAAACAAAAATAAATTCACGTGTGAAATGACAACTCAAGTGTATTGGGATCAAAATAGGGTATTAAAGCTAATTTACTTACGGGACACTTGGAAACATGTTCCATCATGGGAACAAACCCACTTCACATTAAACTATAAATCCACTTTTCGCGTTAGCACGCACTCGACGTAGAAATTTAAATGCACGCAAAAAACTGACAGCAAGTTACTGAAGGTTGCAACGAAATTCGAGTTACTGAGCAGCCATTGTAAAAAAAAAAAGGAGCAGGTCAACATTTCTTAGAAAAAAAAGGGAATAGGACAAAGCTGTCTCCGCCGCATGGCAAACTATTTTCACTGCGTATAATTATGGTCATTGGTTGCTCTTCTAACCTTCATTGTAGTCTCAATTTAAATATGAAATATTCCTCATCAATATTTATGTATTCACGTTTTCAATTTAGTTAGGCTTAGCGATAGTTATTAATCAGCATTCATAAATTTATATAAGATATTTTGAAAAGTGCTTAATGATGGGGGTCGTGATTTAATACTGCCCATTGCATAATATACTTACCTTGAACATATAAGTACTCAACTTAGACGTTTAATGATATCACTTTTGTTGAGGGTGTTAGTTAGTAATAATTGCTTGACCTTTGGTTAATTAGAAAGCTTGATTGATAAATTTTAATTTTATTAATTATCATTTATGATAGTTAAATTTTGATGAAAATTCTATGAGAGAAATAGCATTTATTATCTAAACTAAGTAGCATTCTAATAGTTGGCTGAAAGGGCAACAACTACAACAAGCAGGTAGATTTCTTAGTCAAAGCATATCGAGAAGGTTTATAATATCGGGACATTAGTTCAATAGTAGTTAGTAAAGAATAGCCTATTGTTTAGGATTCGCTGAGCAACTGCCGGGCAAACAGATGGGTACGGCTTTGTCTATATTTGTGTATTTTGAAATGTTACTTTCAAAACAATAGAAATCATCTGTGATTTATTTTTAGATGAGATTTCGATATCTAATTACTGTAGTTAATATCTTTCATTCAACAGTGAGACAAAACCAGCTGTGGATGATGATGACTCTGATATATTTCATATGATTAGTTAACGAATAAGCACAGATTTGATCAGATTAATAGCTGTACGTATTATTTCTTAGATAACAACACGCATAATATAATAACTTAACAAAATTTTAGTTGATCAGTTTAAACCGCATCTGATTACCAGATTAGTTAAACATAATTAAAGTATTGATTGTATGTACGCTGTGTATTCCATGATCTTGTAATTCTAAACTTAGCAGATTATTTTGTGAATTATATTTTTAGCCACGAAGCTTGCCATCTTGCAAGTGATTAGTCACGATACCCTTAATAAAAATAAATAAATAGGGAGATATTTTATTTTAGCAGAAATTAACATTCCTTATTACACAATAAACCACCTAGCATCAAATAACGGAACGATTACCCAGCTACTTAGCTATGGTTAAGCATTTGGTTCGATTATGATCGATAGGGTGTATGCAAACACTACCAACGACATCTAACGTAGGGTTGCAAAACTAATAGATAGAAACGTATTCATTGCAGTGATCTATTTGCAATCGACACCTTAAGCGCCTCTACAGGCTAATATTGAAACTATTATGCAAGGACATAGTTTCGTAGGATCTTGTCTATCAGGGTTTCTTGTAACCAACGCATTTAGCGCCCCTACGGACAAATAGGGAACTATGATATTTTCGTATAGGGTTACTAAGCGATGAATATATGATACGAAGTTGTAAGGGAAATTAAATTATGCATTTGATTGAAATACTAGCTTATTATTATAATACTATAATTATACCCGATCTTCGTTGAAAATAGTTTAGATTTACTTTAGTACATCCGTATAGTTTGAATAGATAAATCATCTTAGATAATTTTATGATGGGGTCGTAATTTTGTAAATTTTGAAGTATGTACGACTAGTCACTACAGAAACATAAACATTGTGAGATATTAACACTAAAATTATTTTAATATGGGGTCGAAATTTAATACATCTATTACAGTGTAGTGCTTTTGAAATTTTAGTGACTATATCAATACGTTCTAATAGATGTTAGGTTAGAAAAGATTATCCTTATAAGATTAGTCAAACTGTTATGATGTTTGACTAGTAGTACCAAACATGAATGGGAGATGACGTTCTGATAATGTTCGGATAATATTCGTTATGTTCATGAACTTGGATATAATAGTCTTAGCTACAAATACACAGGTAAAATATATATTTTTCTCCTCAGTACATATATAGATAGAAGCTGCTACAGAGTCTATTAAAAGAAAAAAAAAAAAAGGAAAAAAAAAAAACTTATCCTATCGGAATTATTAGTTGATTTTGAATATATATTCGCAAAGGTAACCTTGTTTTATTTTGGTAACGAGTTTGGAAAGGTAACGATGTGTGGTATGTACCCATGGATGTCATAATGGGGGTAACCAACTCGAAGTTCTCTTATCACTGCGAATTGTGCTGGGACGCTGGGGGTATGCAAGCCCATGAATGTTGAGGGTCTGAAAGAGTGAATGTGTAAAAAAAAAAAAAAAAAAAAAAAAATGGATGGGCCCTGTGATTCAGCATATTTCTGAAAGGAGAACAGTCTTCCATTTTCAAATTTGGTCATTACCTTTCTCTTCACACATAATGGTCACGAATGTTGGGACATTTTGGTGTTAGGATAAGTTAAAGTCCGCAAATTATACTTTTATCAGCATTCGTGATTATCTCCCCAAAACCATAAATGGAAATTGTTGTATGTTATTCCAGTACTGTGTAGAGCATCTCGTCTGAGTTGGACGATACAGCCGAATTGGTCTTCATACCGACGTACTTTGGTGCTTTAGTACCTTAGTGCGTAGAGTCATGTTTAGGTTAGTATCTAAGGCTAGGGGCATAGCTTGTAGTATCTTAACGGTCGGAAGATTGGGCCTGTCGAGAACTATACCTGCTATGTGTCACTAGGACAGAGTAGACGTTCATCTATTTCCTTGTGGTCTTTGTATACTTTCTGAGGTTCTTCCGCCGTGTGTAGCCTTCGGACCTTGATGTCTGAAGCTCAGTACTGGAGCATATAACGACGTTTCATTTTTTTTGGTATCTCTCTTTTCTCCCACAAACAACAATGAGTAAATTTTTACATGAAAGGCTAAAGAGGTTTTGGAATGTAATTAATATAATAGCTGATCTCTTAAAATTAATTATGACTCCATGGGGAGGTAAAAGGTCGTAACGTAAGTAGTGGTATTTGTTTGGTAAGTTCCTTACTTAAGACTATGATATATCATGATGATGGTTAGTTTGGAAGCTAAATTCGTTCCAGCTTAATATCAAAGCTTTCACGACTTTACCTTGGGGTCGCTGTAACGGACCATTTTAGGCCGTTAAACCATCATCATTATCGTCAACAACTGAGAAATAATACACTAAATATTGCGCCGTTAAGAGCAAGTTCGAGCCTTGCTTCAAGCAAATAAATTAAGCCAATTTCATCCGTATCGACACTTGAAAATATTCACTTTATTTAAATGCAAGTTCGATCCTTGCTGTAGCAATTTCATCATTATCGGAAAATACTACCAAATTATATCGTCATTATTATTTAAGAATCAATAGGCAATGACAACAGGTTAAATTATGCACTATTAAGAGCAAGTTCGATCCTTGCTAGTAACTAATTACCAAATTAATTTATCAAATTTCATCCTCATCAATCAATTCATTCAATACATAAAGAACTGCAAGTTCGAGTATTGCTTATCACTTCGACGTGATAAATATTTACACCAATTTCATCACTACCGGAAGATAGTTCTAATGTTATCATCATCATCATCTTTAAATCATTGGATAATGGCAAACAATGACTACGGCGAGTTCGAATCTTGCTTAGTATTTCATAGTAATTACATCGATCAAACAAATCTAAGTGATAAACCACTGAAACTATGGCACTATTAAGAGGTCGTATTCCACGAAACCCGAGTACTACGATAACATAAATCGTTTCGATAAACGAAACATATTGCGATGACAGATCTACTATGTTAGTGGTATAGAAAGGGAAAGTTTGTATGTTTGTATCACATAATGACTACTGATGTCCTAAGCAACGTAAGCTATCATAAAATTGGTGATATGAGAATGGAAAGTTTTACGACTTTAACAGGCACTGATGACTTGAGAAGCGTAATCTGATAAAATAGTAATACATATATAAAATGAAAGTTTGTTTTGTGTCCAGTATTCATACAGGCGGATCCGAAGGAGAGAGCATGCGCATGCGCAGGCAATAAATTATAGTTACAAAAAAACCACTTAGCTGGGCAAACACACCACTAAGTTACAGTTCAAATGTTAGCAGCAAAAACTTGACAGGGCCATTAATTACAATGTTTATTACCTGAGAAAACACACACTGAAAAAGACGTATGTTAAAACGACGTACCGAGGTAGTAAAGGACAGACAGTGTGATTTGGGATTGGTTAGAGAAAGACAGACTATGAAGAAAGTAGGGTGGAAGGGGAAGCTATAAAAGCTAGTGTAGGCTAATTTTTGGGGAGACTCGGCGCGGTGTGTAAAGCTGCAAAGAGGTACACTAGGGCCGGGTTGGGATTAGGGAACCGATGTTCCGATTGTGAAAGTTTTGTGTTAAATTCACTTGTGGGATTTAAATTGTTGTGGAGATTAATGGGGAATTTTTATTTATTGGTCTGGAATTGAATCCACACGTTAAAATCATTTTGGGAATAAAATCAAGCTAGTTAACTAGATGGGGGTAGGTGAGGTAACTGATCTGCGAGGATGGGCCTAACGGTCTTAGCTGCGGTTACCTTGCATTTTTGGGGAATCGGAGTTGTTAACAAACAATACTTAATAAAACAACTTCCTGCTAGTTTTCGTTGGAATAGGGTGATTAGTGAAAGTTGTACGAAAGTGAGGTACGCTGATCTGCGAGGATGGGCCTGAAATACGGTCTTAGCTGCGGCTACCTAACTAGAAATGCAACTGAATCTGACTCACAATACATACGATTGGAGTTGTTAACAATTTAACTAAACACAACAATATCCAAACCGTAGGAATTCCAATAAGACGAATTAGTTGGGAGTATTTGATAATACGTCTTCTGGAATTTAGAGCTTTCACAATTTGTTCATTGGGAACTGGGTTTGTCCGGACTACGGTCTAGATAGATCTGGGCTCTTTCTTGTCGGAAACCGGTATGATTTTGCTGGTGTGAACGAAGACGAGTTAGAGTTGCTGGGGCGACGCAAAGTGGACGCTTGCGGGTCTGTTTACTTGGGAATACCAAGCAGGCGAAAAGTCCCCTTTCTTATTCATGTTGCCATGACGATTTATTTAACAGACGTAGAAGTGTCGACCCTGCCTTGTGGCATCTAAGTCGCCATGGTCAATGTGATGAGGATTGTATATTATATTTATGTATATATTGTAGGTATCCACTTGGCGTTTTATACACGCAAAACACGGGCTTTAGCACACTAGTCTTAAGGTGTTGCCCCACCTGCCAGTTCGGTGTAGGGACCCACGAGTAGCGGAATGTAAGTCAGGACAATTACCGGTTGGTAATTGCTTAGACTGAATTTCCTTGTAGGATTCTTCACACGTTTAAATGTAAATGTGAGATTCCGGAATCTCTAGTTTTGCTTGGTTATGTAGCTTAGCTGGTTGTTAGGAGAAATAGGCCCGGATGGGTAGACGATATGTTAGGTTTTGTATAGGTTTTGTGTTAGGACTCATTACTATGAGTTAGGGCGTGGAATGCTGTAGGCACTTTTATTTCAGCGGTTAGGCCGTTCCTGGTTGGTTCCTGATTCCTGAGTTTATGATCCAGATAAAGTTGGTAAAGTATTGTAAGTTAATTAGTAGGCACTGGTTAGGATTAAGTATCATTGTAACGTTTATAATGTATTTGTATAGGCAAAGGTAAACTGGTAATATTTTACTCCTCTGTGTATTTAAACTAATAAGTTTTGCTTCCAATTGTACAGAAGTACTCACAAATCAATTTTATTTTCACTCCAATTGAAAAGATATAAGATATTATAAAATGCTATAGTCCTTCCACTGTTTTACTTTATTTGAATGTTATTATTTACCTTTATTTATGAGCAACGCCTCATGTTTACTTCAACACTTTTATCCATTTGGGACCCTCAATAAAACTTATAGTGTAAAGATCATACACTTAATGCAAATTTTATTTATTTACACTGACTCCAACTGGAGTATATCTAAGAGAGACAAACTCTAATTTATTCTACGTTTGAATTCTACCTAGCCATGGGGAATTGCAGTTACAATTTAATTATATTATGTACCTATATTTATGAGCAACGCCTCTTGTTTACTTCAACACTTTTACCCATTTGGGACCCTCAATAAAACTTATAGTGTAAAGATCATACACTTAATGCAAATTCTATTTATTCACACTGACTCTAACTGGAGTATATCTAAGAGAGACAAACTCTTTAATTTATTCTGCGTTTGAATTCTACCTAGCCATGGGGAATTTAGTTATGCGACGGTATTACGCTATGAGAAAGATCATCTCTTAATTTCTCGTATACGGAAGATCACCGTGAGAAATGCCTAAGTGTATTATCGGGACATAACTTTATCTACGGATAAACTTTATCATGATTTACAAATTTAAAACGTCTCTCTTTGACTATGCAAAAGTTAGGATCATCTAACTTAGGAACATACACTCACTAGACATACAATAGGCCGCGTGTCCTCTTGTCTTTTGGATAGATTACATTTTATGTTAACTCACTTACGAGTTAATTTGCAAAGCTTAACTAAGCCCTCCACCCATTCAAACCATTGGTGTTTGCCAGAAGACTGTCCACAATGGCTGAAGTCTATGGCTATAGGCGTGCCAGGGGCCTATAACTTCCATTTTATCAAAAAAATGACATTGATGACTTGGAAGCAAACACTAATACTATGTCAGTATGATGAATGAAAGAGATGATTGAGTGGAAGTATTACAATTCTAAAGGAATATTTATTAAAGCCCAACATTAATGTAAAACCGTCATATTATGTACACTATCTTCAATATCATAATCATTAAACTATCTCATTCTTAATACTTTCTTTATGTACTACAAACGTGAGACTTGCAATAGATTGATGTTAGTTAAAGTATTTTCTTTGAACCTCATAAAGGATTTGAGTTATTACATACACAACGGGTCCGTAAACTACTAGACGATTCACTGCCAAAACAAAACAATTCACGAGCCAAATTGACGTTCCAATAAGTACTTTAATATTAGGAAAATGGTGTTTTATTTAGTATCGGTTTACAGTAGTCGAAAGGTAGTAGAAAATGAAATTTATATTTATATTTTAAAATAAAAAGGGGGGGTACAACCGGACACATTGCACGTGTGTTTGTGTCCGCAATCCATATATGTACACAGCATACAATCTAAAAGTACATCTATACACATACATTATGAATGTCATTAGACATTATTTATTTTAAGTCGACTTTTTTTTAATTTGATGATTCCTAGAAGTTTTGTTTTTTACTTTCCATTTAATTTTAAATTTATTTGATTTTTATTTAATTTTGACATTTATACCATTATAAAAATGTATTATTTTTGGAAAATTAAGACATGTTTAAAATTTTTTAACTGAAAAATATTTTTGTAAGACGAGGAAATAGAATGACCAACTGTTAACGTATAGTTCATAAGTTGTGTATTACTATTGACGAATAAATGATTATCTTATCTTAATAAAGCTGTAGTGGGTCAAACATCTGTACATAGCAGATATTCGAATCCAACTTGGTTCACCTGACATCGATACGAGACACGTTTCAGCAGGGTTTAGAATGTTTGTCTGTTTGTCTTTTATCTGTGTATTTGGTTGCGCATCACACATAAACGAGTGCATGAGGTCTTGGGCAACATAGGCACATATTTATTTCCAAGTAATACGAGTGAAATCGCGGGCGTCCACTAATACAATGTAAACACAAATATGAACTCTGTATAAGCGCATTGCAGTGTCAAGTTTAAAACAAAGAGTACTGTTTGGGGACGCATAGCAAATGCGGTCTTGTCCCGGTGTATTTTTCAAAAGAGCTTTTACAAATTATTGAATGGTTGAAAGTTGTTGAAGGCTGCTTAAATGCAAGTTTTAGTAGCAGCAACAAGTTACTCCAGATTGTGTTATCCTTTGTCATATTTATACCCTGAAATCTCGAGTATCTTGAGTATAAAGAGAATACTCACGTTGAAGCAATTATTTAGGTATGCTTATTTTTTTGATTACTCGGCATCGTTGCAATAAGTGAATGAATGGCGCATACTCAAACGACAAGAGCCGAGCTCTAAAATTTTGAATGACTTAATGTTGCAATAAGGAAGATACATTGTTTAGGTTGCCCAGATCTTTGCACGATTGAATTTGATCTTGGATTTTATTGTTCTTAAATATATCGGTTGTACGCGATATTTTTCTCAATACAGCTACGTAGCAACAACAAGCACTAACTGAAAACTAATGGTCTAGCCCAGGCCTCGTCACTAAATCAGAAGTTCCTCCGCCGTGTTACCCTTACTTTTTAACCGACTTCAAAAAAGGAGGTTATCAAGTCTTCTGAAAGTTTATGTTGTGGCTATGTTACGAGATTACTGTGTTATTTATGAACCGTTTTCAATCATTGTTTCTTATTTGATTGGTTCCCGAGATGGTCCCATTTTTTACTTTTTTCACTACGAATACCAACTAGGTAGTTGACGATTAATGTAGTAATATTGTTTACGAGATGGTCCCATACATTTTTTTTACTGTAGGTAGTTGGTTTTAAGAAGTTTTAATAAGGCCGAGAAGGTCATACATGGACCAAGTAAAAGAAAAGGCGGGTGTAAAGTCGTATAAGGAGGTCAAGGAATAGGCAGAAGACCGGGAAGGATGGCGCATACTCCACAGACAAGGGCCTCGCCCTTAAATTTGTGATGATGATGTAGTTGGTTTTCGCAGTGAGGATAGATTTAGTAATATGCCTCGTGCTTGTTCCCAGGTGGTGTCTGAGTTCGAGGACGTGGAGCCCGACGCGCTGTACGACGTACTGCACGACCCCGAGTACCGCTCCGTGTGGGACACACACATGCTATGCGCAGAGGACGCGGGCCATCTCAACGTCAACAATGATGTCGGATACTACGCCAGTAAGTACTACTACGTCACTTCTGAGGTCTTTTCGTGGGATAGGTTTACGTTTGACTACAGCCTGACATGACATGTGTCTTCCGTGGAAGGACCTGGGCGCCCACCACGATGTATCTGCCCAAGAAAACTCCCCTAACGGATTAATTCTGCGGGGGAGTCACGACCCTCAGTCATGAGGAATACGACTCAAGAGAGAGAGACAGCCTGCCTGATGCCTGTCTTGTCTGAAGCATCAATCACCGTGTCGTGGTCTTTCCGTGGAGTTAAAAGTTATTCTCAATCACCTGTTTGAGCTGAGAGTGCTTCAAGCCTGTCATGCCGTGCGGTGGTGACTAGCTGCCACCAGGGTGCCGCGCGGTGGTGACTAGCTGCCACCAGGGTGCCGCGCGGTGGTGACTAGCTGCCACCAGGGTGCCGCGCGGTGGTGACTAGCTGCCACCAGGGTGCCGCGCGGTGGTGACTAGCTGCCACCAGGGTGCCGCGCGGTGGTGACTAGCTGCCACCAGGGTGCCGCGCGGTGGTGACTAGCTGCCACCAGGGTGCCGCGCGGTGGTGACTAGCTGCCACCAGGGTGCCGCGCGGTGGTGACTAGCTGCCACCAGGGTGCCGCGCGGTGGTGACTAGCTGCCACCAGGGTGCCGCGCGGTGGTGACTAGCTGCCACCAGGGTGCCGCGCGGTGGTGACTAGCTGCCACCAGGGTGCCGCGCGGTGGTGACTAGCTGCCACCAGGGTGCCGCGCGGTGGTGACTAGCTGCCACCAGGGTGCCGCGCGGGTGGTGACTAGCTGCCACCAGGGTGCCGCGCGGTGGTGACTAGCTGCCACCAGGGTGCCGCGCGGTGGTGACTAGCTGCCACCAGGGTGCCGCGCGGTGGTGACTAGCTGCCACCAGGGTGCCGCGCGGGTGGTGACTAGCTGCCACCAGGGTGCCGCGCGGTGGTGACTAGCTGCCACCAGGGTGCCGCGCGGTGGTGACTAGCTGCCACCAGGGTGCCGCGCGGTGGTGACTAGCTGCCACCAGGGTGCCGCGCGGTGGTGACTAGCTGCCACCAGGGTGCCGCGCGGTGGTGACTAGCTGCCACCAGGGTGCCGCGCGGTGGTGACTAGCTGCCACCAGGGTGCCGCGCGGTGGTGACTAGCTGCCACCAGGGTGCCGCGCGGTGGTGACTAGCTGCCACCAGGGTGCCGCGCGGTGGTGACTAGCTGCCACCAGGGTGCCGCGCGGTGGTGACTAGCTGCCACCAGGGTGCCGCGCGGTGGTGACTAGCTGCCACCAGGGTGCCGCGCGGTGGTGACTAGCTGCCACCAGGGTGCCGCGCGGTGGTGACTAGCTGCCACCAGGGTGCCGCGCGGTGGTGACTAGCTGCCACCAGGGTGCCGCGCGGTGGTGACTAGCTGCCACCAGGGTGCCGCGCGGTGGTGACTAGCTGCCACCAGGGTGCCGCGCGGTGGTGACTAGCTGCCACCAGGGTGCCGCGCGGTGGTGACTAGCTGCCACCAGGGTGCCGCGCGGTGGTGACTAGCTGCCACCAGGGTGCCGCGCGGTGGTGACTAGCTGCCACCAGGGTGCCGCGCGGTGGTGACTAGCTGCCACCAGGGTGCCGCGCGGTGGTGACTAGCTGCCACCAGGGTGCCGCGCGGTGGTGACTAGCTGCCACCAGGGTGCCGCGCGGTGGTGACTAGCTGCCACCAGGGTGCCGCGCGGTGGTGACTAGCTGCCACCAGGGTGCCGCGCGGTGGTGACTAGCTGCCACCAGGGTGCCGCGCGGTGGTGACTAGCTGCCACCAGGGTGCCGCGCGGTGGTGACTAGCTGCCACCAGGGTGCCGCGCGGTGGTGACTAGCTGCCACCAGGGTGCCGCGCGGTGGTGACTAGCTGCCACCAGGGTGCCGCGCGGTGGTGACTAGCTGCCACCAGGGTGCCGCGCGGTGGTGACTAGCTGCCACCAGGGTGCCGCGCGGTGGTGACTAGCTGCCACCAGGGTGCCGCGCGGTGGTGACTAGCTGCCACCAGGGTGCCGCGCGGTGGTGACTAGCTGCCACCAGGGTGCCGCGCGGTGGTGACTAGCTGCCACCAGGGTGCCGCGCGGTGGTGACTAGCTGCCACCAGGGTGCCGCGCGGTGGTGACTAGCTGCCACCAGGGTGCCGCGCGGTGGTGACTAGCTGCCACCAGGGTGCCGCGCGGTGGTGACTAGCTGCCACCAGGGTGCCGCGCGGTGGTGACTAGCTGCCACCAGGGTGCCGCGCGGTGGTGACTAGCTGCCACCAGGGTGCCGCGCGGTGGTGACTAGCTGCCACCAGGGTGCCGCGCGGTGGTGACTAGCTGCCACCAGGGTGCCGCGCGGTGGTGACTAGCTGCCACCAGGGTGCCGCGCGGTGGTGACTAGCTGCCACCAGGGTGCCGCGCGGTGGTGACTAGCTGCCACCAGGGTGCCGCGCGGTGGTGACTAGCTGCCACCAGGGTGCCGCGCGGTGGTGACTAGCTGCCACCAGGGTGCCGCGCGGTGGTGACTAGCTGCCACCAGGGTGCCGCGCGGTGGTGACTAGCTGCCACCAGGGTGCCGCGCGGTGGTGACTAGCTGCCACCAGGGTGCCGCGCGGTGGTGACTAGCTGCCACCAGGGTGCCGCGCGGTGGTGACTAGCTGCCACCAGGGTGCCGCGCGGTGGTGACTAGCTGCCACCAGGGTGCCGCGCGGTGGTGACTAGCTGCCACCAGGGTGCCGCGCGGTGGTGACTAGCTGCCACCAGGGTGCCGCGCGGTGGTGACTAGCTGCCACCAGGGTGCCGCGCGGTGGTGACTAGCTGCCACCAGGGTGCCGCGCGGTGGTGACTAGCTGCCACCAGGGTGCCGCGCGGTGGTGACTAGCTGCCACCAGGGTGCCGCGCGGTGGTGACTAGCTGCCACCAGGGTGCCGCGCGGTGGTGACTAGCTGCCACCAGGGTGCCGCGCGGTGGTGACTAGCTGCCACCAGGGTGCCGCGCGGTGGTGACTAGCTGCCACCAGGGTGCCGCGCGGTGGTGACTAGCTGCCACCAGGGTGCCGCGCGGTGGTGACTAGCTGCCACCAGGGTGCCGCGCGGTGGTGACTAGCTGCCACCAGGGTGCCGCGCGGTGGTGACTAGCTGCCACCAGGGTGCCGCGCGGTGGTGACTAGCTGCCACCAGGGTGCCGCGCGGTGGTGACTAGCTGCCACCAGGGTGCCGCGCGGTGGTGACTAGCTGCCACCAGGGTGCCGCGCGGTGGTGACTAGCTGCCACCAGGGTGCCGCGCGGTGGTGACTAGCTGCCACCAGGGTGCCGCGCGGTGATGACTAGCTGCCACCAGGGTGCCGCGCGGTGGTGACTAGCTGCCACCAGGGTGCCGCGCGGTGGTGACTAGCTGCCACCAGGGTGCCGCGCGGTGGTGACTAGCTGCCACCAGGGTGCCGCGCGGTGGTGACTAGCTGCCACCAGGGTGCCGCGCGGTGGTGACTAGCTGCCACCAGGGTGCCGCGCGGTGGTGACTAGCTGCCACCAGGGTGCCGCGCGGGTGGTGACTAGCTGCCACCAGGGTGCCGCGCGGTGGTGACTAGCTGCCACCAGGGTGCCGCGCGGTGGTGACTAGCTGCCACCAGGGTGCCGCGCGGTGGTGACTAGCTGCCACCAGGGTGCCGCGCGGTGGTGACTAGCTGCCACCAGGGTGCCGCGCGGTGGTGACTAGCTGCCACCAGGGTGCCGCGCGGTGGTGACTAGCTGCCACCAGGGTGCCGCGCGGTGGTGACTAGCTGCCACCAGGGTGCCGCGCGGTGGTGACTAGCTGCCACCAGGGTGCCGCGCGGTGGTGACTAGCTGCCACCAGGGTGCCGCGCGGTGGTGACTAGCTGCCACCAGGGTGCCGCGCGGTGGTGACTAGCTGCCACCAGGGTGCCGCGCGGTGGTGACTAGCTGCCACCAGGGTGCCGCGCGGTGGTGACTAGCTGCCACCAGGGTGCCGCGCGGTGGTGACTAGCTGCCACCAGGGTGCCGCGCGGTGGTGACTAGCTGCCACCAGGGTGCCGCGCGGTGGTGACTAGCTGCCACCAGGGTGCCGCGCGGTGGTGACTAGCTGCCACCAGGGTGCCGCGCGGTGGTGACTAGCTGCGACCAGGGTGCCGCGCGGTGGTGACTAGCTGCCACCAGGGTGCCGCGCGGTGGTGACTAGCTGCCACCAGGGTGCCGTGCGGTGGTGACTAGCTGCCACCAGGGTGCCGCGCGGTGGTGACTAGCTGCCATCAGGATGCCGTGCGGTGGTGACTAGCTGCCACCAGGGTGCCGCGCGGTGGTGACTAGCTACCATCAGGATGCCGTGCGGTGGTGACTAGCTACCATCAGGGCCCATTACTTTACTGGCCTGTTAGCTTAGTTGGTAGTGGCTCTGCCTGCTAATCTAGAGGTCGCGGGTTCGATTCCCGCATGACACAAGTATTTATGCAATTTAAAAATTTATAATTACTTGTGTTGAGTCTGGTCGTTTGTATGTATAATAAGTATGTATTTACAAAAGAAAAGTATATAAGTATTATATCCGTTATCTAGTACCCACGACACAAGCGTTTGCTTAGTGTGGGGCTAGGTGGCGCTGTGTGCAATGTCCCAGGATATTTATTATTATTATTTATTATTATTATTACTTGTTTGTATAAAAAACGATATCCGCCTGATCGCGGAAGATCATTCAATAGAGTATTGCCTTTATATCTGCTATGATTTGTGCCATAGATTCTATTAGAAGTCAATTCTTACACTAAGTACATCTACATAACTTCCAGTGTTAACTATGTCTTAATCTGTACAAAAAGTTCTATTAGCCACGACACACCGTTGATCTATGCTACGACACTTAACGTGTGACCTAATGACCCCTGGGTCAGGTCTAGTCTTATTGTGTTTTTGCAACCCAATTAACATCGATTCTGGCTCGTCGCCACTTTGCAAGTTTTTTCTTATACATCGTTAAACTACAGCGACTAGCTATCGCACCAATTTTGGTTAAATTGCAATGTAGCAACTGGACTCAATAATATATTGTTAATACAACACCAAGTAGCCCAACTATGCAATTACTACAACACGAAAGCGAAGCGAGTAAATAGTTTCAATGTAAAAACACGTAGACCAGAACAAACCTTTGAGAAATAAACAAGCAAGTATTCAATTACCGCTAGTAGAGCCGCGGAGTAAGCTCGGCTTTTCCGCTTCGATTGACTGCGTGGAAAACAAAACAGACCGACATTGTACAGTCAAAGAAAGGCAAAAATACTGAGACATTACTAGAAAATTAACACAAAATCAAGCATTATTAAAAATTGGCGTCTTTTGTGATATTCCTTCTCGCTTGTAGCAAAATAGCACAATACATTTTACTGATACTGTTTGGCTTAAACTACGGCAATGATAAGAAGCAGATTCATGGTAGTAGTCGGATACCGCGTTAAATAGTATAAGTAATAGTTTTGCCCGAGTGTCTGTCAAATAGGTTAACTATGTGACGTGTGTATGTATGTGTATGTGTGTGTGTGTGTGTGTGGTTAGAAAACACATTCTTACGTACTTACTCTGTTTGACACAGACAGTGTATCCTCCGTGCGCTTACACAATAGTGAGTCTAGCCAGTCTTACGTCTAGCCAGGCTTACAATGTCATTATCAGACATGGCTCCGTGGAACTGCGAGTATGGCACACAATCCACGTCGCGGGACGTGACGAGTGTAGCCAATACTGGGGCTGGGGGCGGCGGATGAGCTGGGACCTCGTACTCCGGGTGCACCTGGTTAGTGGTCTCAGGACCAGACAATTGGATAAAAGAAAGATAATCATGTTATTATTCGTAGCAATCGTATAATTATTTAACACGGGCCTGCGCCTGCGGGTTCACACGAGTGTAGCCAATACTGGGGCTGGGGGCGGCGGATGAGCTGGGACCTCGTACTCCGGGTGCACCTGGTTAGTGGTCTCAGGACCAGACAATTGGATAAAAGAAAGATAATCATGTTATTATTCGTAGCAATCGTATAATTATTTAACACGGGCCTGCGCCTGCGGGTTCACACGAGTGTAGCCAATACTGGGGCTGGGGGCGGCGGATGAGCTGGGACCTCGTACTCTGGGTGCACCTGGTTAGTGGTCTCAGGACCAGACAATTGGATAAAAGAAAGATAATCATGTTATTATTCGTAGCAATCGTATAATTATTTAACACGGGCCTGCGCCTGCGGGTTCACACGAGTGTAGCCAATACTGGGGCTGGGGGCGGCGGATGAGCTGGGACCTCGTACTCCGGGTGCACCTGGTTAGTGGTCTCAGGACCAGACAATTGGATAAAAGAAAGATAATCATGTTATTATTCGTAGCAATCGTATAATTATTTAACACGGGCCTGCGCCTGCGGGTTCACACGAGTGTAGCCAATACTGGGGCTGGGGGCGGCGGATGAGCTGGGACCTCGTACTCCGGGTGCACCTGGTTAGTGGTCTCAGGACCAGACAACTGGATAAAAGAAAGATAATCATGTTATTATTCGTAGCAATCGTATAATTATTTAACACGGGCCTGCGCCTGCGGGTTCACACGAGTGTAGCCAATACTGGGGCTGGGGGCGGGGGATGAGCTGGGACCTCGTACTCCGGGTGCACCTGGTTAGTGGTCTCAGGACCAGACAACTTGATAAAAGAAAGATAATCATGTTATTATTCGTAGCAATCGTATAATTATTTAACACGAGCCTGCGCCTGCGGGTTCACATGTGTTTATCCAAGAGTTTAAACAATGTCCAACAAAGTTCGTTTGGTATTGGTAGAGTTGCTTAGTAAGTTTGTTTCACCACGAAGCTTTAAAAGTTTAAAAAAGCTTAGGTAAACTCTACTAAACGTTTCCAAGCTAAATGACAATGAAAAATCTTATATTTTAGCTTATTTTGTTCTAAGTTCTGTTCGTAAACATAAAACGGAGTGTAAAATAAACATAACGCCCTTGAATTGAGTTAAAATGTTTATCTGTAGCGATGTTCAGGGACACGTGGCGTTTTATTACTAGGTACTTACTTCGTTTTATTTCAGAAGCAAAGCTCTTGGACCTTAAAAGCGTTGTAAAAGACACAAAATCGTTTAAAAGCTCCCGTAATTATTTCTTTGTGATGTGATTAAGACTAATTAAATAAATAACATAAACAAACTCTTTCTCAAAAATTATATATTTGCAGAGCAAAAATATCAAAACTTGCTTGAGAAAATATGGTAGATATACAAATATAATTACCTTACTTTTATAGAACAAAATGTAAGAAAGGTCCGGAAAGGAAAGTTATCAAGCAATTACCCATACGTAACCTACACTATTTGTTTTAGCTTCTTACTCATTTGTTTGTATCAAGTTTTCCTCTATCGTACTGCAGATCAATATGCGCTTTACAAATCGTTCAACAATCGTGGCTTTCTATGACTTGTTCATTGCAGTAAAGTCAACAGTCGATTCAGCGATCACTGTAAGATATCAAAGTCCCCACATGTCCTGCTCATGGAACGTGTCTCGCTTCCAGATTGTTCCTCAACATGTCGCAAATACTTCAGCAAATGGCCTCACGACTTCAAACCATCCCCATCATAATCGACCTTATGTTCTAGCCGATAAAGGGCAAAATATTGCGCGAAGGATTGCAGTAAAGAGCGTACGTGAGAGCATGAGCCTTGCAGAGAAGAATACTGATTGCAAAGGTTATGAATGCTGGACTTGCAAGATTGCCAGGGTTACAGGGAAATACTGAAAATACAAACTGAAGAGTATTCTCGGGTCATCTTTGTGGTCAATGTACTTTTATGATAGGATCGGAGAAGTTGGCTTGGTATCCACTGTTCATAACATTCCATTATCAGGAATTTAAGACAAAGAAATAGTGTTTAAAAAACATTGTGATCACTCGTCCTTTTCAGATTCAATTTCATTTTAAGAACTATATATTTGCCATATAACTGTCGCTGCCATTTTTTTCCATAGTTAATTACTATCGTTTTTATCCCTGGTAAGTCTGTGCACATGTCAGCTCTGAATATGACTATTTGCTAGACTTTGAGGGAGCTTTTTCGCTAAAGTATGTGACGGAAGTTCATTGCGAGCGAGTCGTGCATTGTTTAAGCACTAACTCGCGAGATATGTCTAGACGATAGATATCTTGCAGAGCCTGCGCCAGATGGCGCCTCTGTCTCGTGGAAGTAGGCCAAATGGGGCTCCGAAACAAATTACAGGAGCGCTGTACGACCAGATGTAAATTACTGTTTAAAGGTATTTAAAACAACTCTGACTATATATTATGGACTATAGATAGGTACGTAGACGGGCTCGTCTGAAATGTACTCGTAATATATAATGTTCTAGATTTCAATTTAAAGGTTGAAATGAAAAGACTAAGAAAAGCAATCGAGAGAGTTTATCGAAAGTCATCAAAATGTAGACATCCAATCTAAAAGGTTCCTTCCAATTAAAACTTTAGCTGAATGTATTGATCTCTTGACTTGAGGGTTTGGGGCCGGAAATACGTCATAACTGGCACGTTCATAAACATGTCTAATCCCGAAATATTCAAACATAAAGACATCTTTAGAATGCAAATTGATCTTAGAATTGGGTCGAGTGGTCGCGAAATGCCTACATAGTTAAAATTTTCTTTGTGGCTAAGGATTTTCTTAGGAAAATTCGCGGTAAAATGTTATTATATTCTGAAAACGAATGTATATATCGGCGGTTTGAATGTTCATGAATAAATGATGACTTCCTAGGCGGCGGGAGTACACGGAACGGATTTTTTTATTTGAACCGGGCGATTTAAACTCGTTGACATAACGCCTGCATTGCAGCTACTACAACTACAAGCAGATTAGCTTAACTCACTATGTTTTTTTTATGTTATTTATACTTTGTAATACGTAATATTTTAATATTACCATTGTTTCTTGAATTGTAAATTTATTCTTAAGGTCTGAGGATGGATTAAAAAGCGATAAAAAAAAACAAATTTTTACTACTGCGATTCAGGCTTTATCTAAACCTGTCAGTGTATATCACAAGGAAGGCAATGTTTAACATTTCTAGGTATTCATATATATTCGTAACTCCTTATTTAGGTACATAGTAATTCCTGAGAGCCGTGTTGCCACAAATCAGATAGATTTCCTGCGATATTGCCGCGTTTCGACACAAGAGCGGTTGCGGCGGTTTTGCCTCCCGCCTTAATTGAGTTCGAGGTTACAGTTTAGATGGGAGATATAATTGATAAACAGATATCAAATGATGCTGTTATTTTTTATAGCTACGTTCACAGATTTTTAGGAATTCTCATCTGATTTTTTTCATTCTCAAAACCCAATGAAGTAATAATCTATTGCAACCAATATTAAGTAAATTCAGGTGTAAGTTTATAGTTGATACAGCTACGAAAGTCATTCGCTTGTTCCGCGAGACATTGTGAGATGTGTCACTTTCAACCTCCGGGCAAGTATTAACATTAAATCTCATACAATTAAGTGCTTTACGCGTAATGGAGCAATCACACCAACTAGTAACAAAATAACTGTAAAAATTTTGCAGAGCCCAAAAAGTTTGAGTCCCCCAAAGTTGCTCAGCTCTTGATTTAATTTGAACAGAACTGGAAGGCCCCAAGTCTTCAACATTCAATGTAGACATTCATAAAATTATTCTACAAACGTCCCGAAACCCAACCAGTGATTTGATTTAATAAATTATTCAGGGTAATTCGAAGAATAAATACACATAAGACTAGTACGTGATGAAAATGAAATACTCAAAACAGACATTGAGGAGTTATTAAATTTATAAGAGAATGGTTATTTTTTTTGTTTATAGGCAAGTACATCAACCCTACATCAAATCATTTTCTTTGAGTCTAATGTAAATAATGCTAATATTTTTAGCCCTATTACGTAATGTACACCTAAATAATAAAGTAAATCAATAACCCGGGAAATTTGTCATAGCGCCATCTAGCCTTATGCTTTGTATAGCCTTATGTTTTGTTAGCTGCTTTGCAGCTTTCGTAAAATATTTCTCATAATTTCCTTCATTTTCAGTACAAGTTTCCTTTCAACCCTGTAACGAGTAACGAGGTCTCTCCTATAAGCACATGTGTGCTTAATCTGCAATATGTTTTGGTGCGATTATAATTTGGCGAAAATCGATACCTTCGCTGAATCCGCGCGAAATCGTGTAGCGGTAATTGTTACACGATTTGTATCGATTATGTTCTACATTCTATAGATAATCGGTGGCTTATGTTATATGGGGAAACGTTAGTAATTATCGGTGAATAGATTGCGTTTTGACTTCATTTTTCAATTGAATTTTTACTTATAGAGCTAGAACTAGAACGATACAAGTGTAGATAAAATAATGCTACACTGCTAACTGCTTTTCAAACAATACACAATTCTAACACATTTACGCAAAAACTAATGTACAATTTGTGCGTTTTAACGTTACAAAAAACATACAAGTTGTACAATTGCCAATGAAACTTTTATCCACAGCTAAACATAGTGGTATACTGGTGACTGCTAGGGTCTTCTCTGAAAGTAAATATAGACGATTGAGTATTTAAAACCGGTCCAGTTTGCCATTGTATAGTTTTAGACGTTTTAGTTATTTTGATAAATATCATGTTTAAAATAAATGCCTTTCTGTTAAAGATTATGACAGCACTTTAAACAAGGAAGGTAAAATCGCCAGTTCAAGCAAACTAATCTAGAATGTTTAGATGAAGTGAAGTGGCTGAGAGAGCCTCCGGCGTGTCTGCAAAGCCTCCGATGGTTGGTAATCTTCGTTAATGATAAAATCACCTGAACGCTTTAATTTCATTATCCATTTCTGAATTTCCATGAAAGACTTTGTCGCTGTTTCAGCTTTCCTTGAAGGTGTATTATAATTTTACGGAAGTGGCCGAAAAAGCACTTTTGGACAGTTTAAAAATAAAGTTTGAGCGCATCGTTTTCTTAAATTATTTCAAAAAAATTTTGGAGTGCTAAACATGACGTTATTGTTCGATCGATTGATGAAAGTACCAAATCTATGAAGATTCTTCTTGTTATCGAATGAGAGAGGCCAACTCTGGTGTCGAGAGTTTATCGAGTCGCCCGAAGGGCCTCTGACATGGTTTTACGACTGCCGTACTAGACAAACAGTCGGGACCTACAATTTGACGTGTCATACGACCCACGGAAGCGCCCAAATGGAATGTCACTTTTCGGTCACCCATCCAAGGACTGACAGCGTCGACCTATGCTATGTAGATTTAAAAATGTAATAACTGAAGAAAAAAACACAACATTAAATAAAATTGGCTGCTCATAAGAATCAAGGCTTGATTGCGAAGCTCGTGTGAGAGCAGTAATGTTCATTCTGCTCTGCATGGGTCGATTGGCTCTGTATTGGAAACTAATGCGCGGGAATATGAGCATTTTTATACTAAACGAACAGCATTCAACAAGTTATATGGCTAATCGAACTCTACAATGTTTCGTGTTTTTTAGGGTTCCGTACCTCAAAAGGAAAAAAAGGAACCCTTATAGGATCACTTTGTTGTCCGTCTGTCCGTCCGTCCGTCCGTCTGTCAAGACCCTTTTTCTCAGGAACGCGTAGAGGTATGAAGCTGAAATTTATATCAATTACTCAGGTCTACTGTCCCTTGAAGCTGTGAAAAAATCAAACTTCTAAGCCAACGCAATCAAAAGATACAGCCATTTATGCCGCAAATTTTCGACACTTGCAAGGGAATCAAAACCTACAGGGTGCTTCCCGTGAACTCAGAATCTTGAAATTTGGTACGAAGCAACGTCTTATAGCATAGATAAAGGAAAAATTACGAAAACCATAAATTTTTAGTTACATCACAAAATATTTAACCTTGCAGGTTTGTACGGAACCCTCGGTGCGCGAGTCCGACTCGCACTTGGCCGGTTTTTTTTTTATAAGTTATTGCTTTTAATTATAAATTAAGTAAAAAGGTTTGTTGTCTTAAAACCCAGATTTCAGCCAATTGAAAATGAGAAATTAGAGAAAATATTAAGTAATACTGAAAAACTGTAGTACCGTGTACTACGCTTGCCCATTTTTGTATAGAATTATTAATAACCAAGCTGCTAATGGATACGCTTATTTACACTTTTTAATACATCAACATTTGGTATTTTCATATAAGTACATGTAGTTTTATCAGAAAAAAGGAACAAATATAGAATGAAAAAAAAAACAAATAGAAGAACAAATAGAGAACTCTATTCATATACTATATAAAGTTCAAGTTCATTTATTCATAATATCAATTACATGTCACACAACTTAATATTAATAATAAAAACTAGGACACTGGATGTACACTGGATGTACACTGGATGTACACTGGATGTACACTGGATGTACACTGGATGTACACTGGATGTACACTGGATGTACACTGGATGTACACTGGATGTACACTGGATGTACACTGGATGTACACTGGATGTACACTGGATGTACAAGAAACATACAAATAAAACATGTCATCATAATCTTTATAAGATAAATCTTTCTTCAATTAATCAATTGACATGAATAAAAATAAAATTCTAAGCCTCATTATCTCCAGCGGCTTCTCGCAATGAATGAATAATTGATTAATAAATAATTATGCATGTTGTATTATATTATGTTATGTAGTTGTGTGTTGTATTGCATTATGTTATGATGCATTGTATGTTGTGATTGCAGTGTCCTGCCCGGCGCCGCTCAAGAACCGCGACTTCGTGCTGCAGCGCTCGTGGCTCGACACTGGCCACGAGAAGATGATCCTCAACCACTCCGTGTACCACAAGGACTACCCGCCCAGGAAGGGGTTTGTTAGGTAGCTAAATACTAAATCTAAATATGTAAAACTCAAAGGTGACTGACTGATATAGTGATCTATCAACGCACAGCCCAAACCACTGGACGGATCGTGCTGAAATTTGTCATGCAGATAGATGTTATGACGTATGCATCCGCTAAGAAAGGATTTCTGCAAATGTCACTATTAAAGGGGTGAAATAAGGGATGCAAGTTTTACTTCTTAATTCGAGTGAAGCCGCGAGCACCCACTAGTAGTATATAATATTATCTGACACTTTACAGCATTTGTTATTGTTTCACAACGGGTCAGCTCTGGCTTAACCACCACAAACCTAAATAAGTAAAAGTCTTTGGTACCTAAGGTTTTCATGCTTCAGAAAGCACGTCCAGCCGTTCACGTCGGGCCAAAGCATTGTGTTAGGTTACTGCCGATGACAGAAAGTTCTCTTCCGACCAAGTCCCCGTCCGGGAAGTACCAGTCCGCCATACGGCTTCCAAGTGACAAAACTGGTAGCCATAGAGTAATATAATACACCAGGTTGTAGCCCACTGCGCAGCTACCGTGACAGGGGACCAAATAGAACAACAATCTCACCACAATTGTTATATAAATACCAATTGATTTCAGAAATGCAAAATACGAACAATGAACGTAACATACTAGCAAGCCGCGTCAAAACTATTTCTTTGCCCGGGGACAATAGATTACGTTTTTGCATCCCGTCTCGAATGTTCTGTGCGTGTAATTGAGACATGAGTCTATGTAAGTAAGTAGCCTTGAAGTGGTCGGCGGCACATTTTTTTACTCGCAGTCCCTACGATACGACTATTAAGTCTATTCAAACATGTCATTTGGTTATTAGTTGGGTATTTTTTACGGGCTGCGAATATTCCGTTTCAAAAGATTTGCCTAGAACCGCCACCACTATTCCCCTTGAACTATAATTTGTCGGTCTTCAAGTCGAGAGTAAACCGGTTTCTTCTAGGCAAGCGCGCTAGATCGTAGATTATAACGTTGCTTAACATCAGGCAAGTTGTAGTCAAGCGTGAGCCTATCTAATGTAAAAAAAAAAAAAAAAAAAACCACCAATTATTTTTTACGCTATTTAACAAAATTGAATTTCACCTGTTGAATACAAAAAGCTCTTTGTTTTCGCTTTAATCGTGTAACGATTTCATAAACGTTATCTTTAAGAGTAATTTGGTTAGTACAAAAACCTTGACGAGGCACTGAGTGAGCGTAAAAGCTCTCGTTTTTAATTTGTAAAGACAATTAATCTACAGAAGGCGATGAATGAGGTAGCGATGCCGCAAAGTAATTAGTTTGGAGGATATTCAGCTAAATTGAAACACTTGAAGAGCGAATTTTAATTAGAACTAAGACGGCCAATGGAGAGTCTCTCAGGGCCCCTGGGACGACCCTCTACAGCCGTAGGCTGCTGGCGATTATAAATGGAATGTTCTTAGAGATTCCACGATGGAAGTGCATACTTTCAGTTTGAACTATTTTTAAATTTTAAAGCTAAAATTTTAATCCAAAATAGTTTAATTTAACAACAGAACACAATAACAGATCTTGACTATAATTAAGAAGAGAAATTGAAAACACAAAGCAGAATATAACCAAATAATATTACGGAGAGCGTAATAGAGAGAATGTTTATGTAGTACGAAAACTGGCGGCAATATTTTATTGTTCATAGGTCTGGCTGCTCGGGCTACAAATGTTTATGTAGTACGAAAACTGGCGGCAATATTTTATTGTTCATAGGTCTGGCTGCTCGGGCTACAAATGTTTATGTAGTACGAAAACTGGCGGCAATATTTTATGTTTCATAGGTCTGGCTGCTCGGGCTGCAAATGTTTATGTAGTACGAAAACTGGCAGCAACATTTTATGTTTCATAGGTCTGGCTGCTCGGGCTACAAACGGACAGGTTTTAATTTCAGAAGGATGAGATCCGGAACTTGTCGCTTTATCAAAGTCGACAGCAATGTTGGAATAAGTACGACTTCGCTCTGACATTTATATTTTGTTCACAGTTCGTTTGAAATGAACAATCGCCGACTGTTGGAATACGTCTCGCTTATTTCAAAATTATTTGGGTGTTTCGAATTTTCACTAATTTAGGTTAGTCGTATAATTTTTTGTCAGAGTCTTTTATGTAAGTTTTTATGTAATGCTTTACCCATTCTCTTGTTATTTATAAAGTATGTTTATTTTACGATACATATAATATTAGTATACATCGTTTTACGGTGGAAGTGCCGAAGAATCGAACACAGCGCTTTGCTTCAACGTTTATTGTACGGACGGCAAAGCTTTGGAACACTTTACCAGAAGCTGTGTTTCCTGCGAACTACAATCCAGGGGTTTTTAAATCTAGAGTTGATAGGTATCTTCTAGGTAAACGTGTTACATCCTAGGCTGCAGCAATGCTTAACATCAGGCAGGCTGTAGTCAAACGTAAACCTATCACACGTAAAAAAAAAACTTAACGTTTTTGCAGCCCACTGAGAAACATGAAACAAGCAAGTCTATATCTATGTAGAAACTGTCACTAATAGTATGACCATACGAGTACATATACTACAGACAAACAAATCGTTTTTTCTCAAACGAATTAACGTAATTTTAAACTAAATAAAAGATTGAATAAATGCCAATTAGAGTTAAAAGCTCCACTTATCCGAAAGCACGTCTGTTTGTAAGCTCGCCACCGAAGTCATTTTAAACCAGCTCATGCGTCCCGAGACTTAACTTATTCATAAAGTTCTTTCCATTTCGCTCGCGGCTAAAAAAACGCATAAATAAGAAGGTAGGTATCAAGGTTTTTGAAACACTTCACTGGAAAAATGTCGGCGAGTTCTGTTTAAAAATGCCTTTGAGACGCCCCTTATTCCAAGATGGGATTTTACGAGGTTCTGATTTTTTTGTGTGAGGTTTTCAGAAGCGATTTGCTGAATCGTTTCTGTCTGAAGCTTTTAGATTTTTTTAAGAGTACACAAGAGCGACTTATCCGGCACATGTAAAGAGAGGCCTATACCCAGCAAGACAAGCAAGGGAAAAGAAATGCTGTGGATAATAATGACGATGTTAAATGTCTATCGTGTATATAGAGAGCTGTATGTAATTATGAATGTAGTAAGTTGTATATGAACAAATTCCACGCAGCAAGCGAGCTTTGCCGACGTCATTACAAATTGTTGACTTGATGTATGTGTGTACATATATGTACATGAACGCTGCCAACCTATTCACAATATAAAATTGAACTGAATTGCGAGGCTTGGTTTTTTGACAAGTATTGGCTACTATTACAACCAGATGTGAAGTAAATAATTGTATACAATAGAAATCTCAGCTGACTAAATAGCACTCGTAATGTACACTTCCTAGACCCATTACCAGTCCCGGCTGATAGAGTGATGTGATTAGTGTATTTGCTCTCACTCCGTTGATAACGACAAGCCGTGCGTCAGAGCGTGACAACCGACCTTGACAACTTGCAATCTGGTTGGTACCTTTACAGTCTCTATCAATAACCATCGTTAATTTTATTCCTATTAAAATAAAATAAAACCAAAGGTTTGCGTGTCTATATGTTTGTTCGTTACTTCTTCACGACTAACGGCAAAATCGATTTGGATAGTATTTGGTATAGAGATAGACTCTGAATTAACGCGGGTAACACTGCAAGGCGCAACTTTACTAATACTTACATAACTATTTAATTGTATCATCTTATCAGTAGACAGCTTATGATCAAAAGTAACCAGTCAAGATATAGTCTAGGCTTTTCAAAAAAGTATTTAATTTAGATGTAGATTAACTTAACAAAGAGTTCATAAAGCGTGTGGCCCAGGTAAGGTTTGATTTAAGTAGTTTTCAACAGCTCAAGCTTAGCGATTATAACGCTGTAAAGAGATGAAGCACCTTTATAATAATGCTATAACTAAGTAATGGCCACAATTGTAATCCTAAGCCAAGTTTAGAAGCTACTTAACGCCAAAACTATCTCACTGTCCCTTTAACTCTTCAGGGTACGTATAGTACCTACCTGACACCGAGTCCACAGAGTAAGGCTTTGTTTGGTTTACTTTGCCGAGATTAAACGACCTTGATGGTTGTTAAGCTGTAAAAACGTAGTTACAGAAATGAAATACTATTAAACAATAATATCAAGTTGCTTCACAATAGTATTAACTTATTTATTGAATCTTACAGCTATTTTATCCAAAACCCAATTTGTAGAAAAAATCTATCAGCTTGACACTGAAACAAGCTCTATTGTTGACTGGAACAGTAGAGCTCAGCTCAGCTTTAGGTAGCAGACACTATCCCCAAATTCATATTAATTTACTGATATATGAGATGAACTATCTGTGATTAACTAGTCAATGAAATGCTGAAAAATGTATTAGAATTAACATAATAAATAATGGTCGATACTTATTGAATCTCGTTACTGCATTTCAAAGCCAATTTTTTCTTTGAAATAATAAATATCAAAAAGAGAGAATCTGTGAAGATAAATATGAAGCAGATTACGGCTGAAAGTAGCTCTCTGTTGCAGTCGGTAAGTAGCACCGCCCACTGCTTGGTTAGCTTTGTAGAGAATATCACAAGCCTCGAGTAGCTACAGAAAAAATGATAGAAATATGATATGATGGTATTAACAATTTCATTCTACAACAGTTATTGAAAGCTAAGTATACTTCGAATACCTATCAGCTTAACGCAAAACCAGTTCTCTGTTACAGTAGGTAACTCTGCTGACACCGTCCTGTGTTTGATTTACTTTGCAGAGATAAAGCGAGCTTAGCGAGGGCTCAAAGGCCCAGCCCGTCGGGCCGGCTTTGTAGCTACTGATACGATTGATGTACCTACCGTATTGGTTTTTCTTCACAAATCGTAGTGGATGAGAGATGACCGACATATATATGTACCAATGTGATTACGTTTTAGGCAGGTTTTTGATGCCACAAAGGTGGGTTAAGCACCAAGATAAGTAGAGGTTTATTATTCTGGCGCAAAAGTCAAAAACTATAGTATCGTTATAATATGAGATATTTTTTTAACTCTCTGACTAGTTTAGTTTAATTGTTTCTTCTGAATAATCTAACTAACTTTTGTCAACTAAAAGAAGTCCATATTACGCATACATACCTTCCTACATTACGCATACATACCTACCTACATTACACATACATACCTACCTACATTACGCATACATACTTACCTACATTACACATACATACTTACCTACATTACACATACATACCTACCTACATTACGCATACATACCTACCTACATTACGCATACATACCTACCTACATTACACATACATACCTACCTACATTACGCATACATACTTACCTACATTACGCATACATACTTACCTACATTACACATACATACCTACCTACATTACGCATACATACCTACCTACATTACGCATACATACCTACCTACATTACACATACATACCTACCTACATTACGCATACATACTTACCTACATTACGCATACATACTTACCTACATTACACATACATACCTACCTACATTACACATACATACCTACCTACATTACGCATACATACCTACCTACATTACGCATACATACCTACCTACATTACACATACATACCTACCTACATTACGCATACATACTTACCTACATTACGCATACATACTTACCTACATTACACATACATACCTACCTACATTACGCATACATACCTACCTACATTACGCATACATACCTACCTACATTACACATACATACCTACCTACATTACGCATACATACTTACCTACATTACGCATACATACTTACCTACATTACACATACATACCTACCTACATTACGCATACATACCTACCTACATTACGCATACATACCTACCTACATTACACATACATACCTACCTACATTACGCATACATACTTACCTACATTACGCATACATACTTACCTACATTACACATACATACCTACCTACATTACACATACATACCTACCTACATTACGCATACATACCTACCTACATTACGCATACATACCTACCTACATTACGCATACATACCTACCTACATTACGCATACATACCTACCTACATTACACATACATACCTACCTACATTACGCATACATACTTACCTACATTACGCATACATACTTACCTACATTACACATACATACCTACCTACATTACACATACATACCTACCTACATTACGCATACATACCTACCTACATTACACATACATACCTACCTTCATTACACATACATACCTACCTACATTACGCATACATACCTACCTACATTACGCATACATACCTACCTACATTACGCATACATACCTACCTACATTACACATACATACCTACCTACATTACGCATACATACCTACCTACATTACACATACATACCTACCTACATTACGCATACATACTTACCTACATTACGCATACATACTTACCTACATTACACATACATACCTACCTACATTACACATACATACCTACCTACATTACGCATACATACCTACCTACATTACACATACATACCTACCTTCATTACACATACATACCTACCTACATTACGCATACATACCTACCTACATTACGCATACATACCTACCTACATTACGCATACATACCTACCTACATTACACATACATACCTACCTACATTACACATACATACCTACCTACATTACACATACATACCTACTTACATTGCGCATACATACCTACCTACATTACACATACATACATACCTACTTACATTGCGCATACATACCTACCTACATTACACATACATACCTACCTACATTACGCATACATACCTACCTACAATACACATACATACCTACCTTCATTACACATACATACCTACCTACATTACACATACATACCTACCTACATTACGCATACATACCTACCTACATTACACATATATACCTACCTACATTACACATACATACCTACCTACATTACGCATACATACCTACCTACATTACACATATATACCTACCTACATTACACATACATACCTACCTATATTACGCATATATACCTACCTACATTACGCATACATACCTACCTACATTACGCATACATACCTACCTACATTACACATACATACCTACCTACATTACACATACATACCTACTTACATTACGCATACATACCTACATTACACATATATACCTACCTACATTACACATACATACCTACCTACATTACGCATACATACTTACCTACATTACGCATACATACCTACCTACATTTCGCATACATACCTACCTACATTACACATACATACCTACCTACATTACGCATACATACCTACCTACATTACACATACATACCTACCTACATTACACATACATACCTACCTACATTACGCATACATACCTACCTTCATTACACATATATACCTACCTACATTACACATACATACCTACCTACATTACGCATACATACCTACCTACATTACACATACATACCTACCTACATTACACATACATACTTACCTACATTACGCATACATACCTACCTACATTACGCATACATACCTACCTACATTACACATACATACCTACCTACATTACACATACATACCTACCTACGTTACGCATACATACCTACCTACATTACGCATACATACCTACCTACATTACACATACATACCTACCTACATTACACATACATACCTACCTACATTACGCATACATACCTACCTACATTACGCATACATACCTACCTACATTACGCATACATACCTACTTATCAACCAACTCGTGATTAGTATTTTACATTCAAGTCTAAATGAGAAAAAACATCAAAAGACTAATCGACTATTCCCTGACAATATAAAAATATATAAATAAAGACTGTAATGACAGTAGGTAGCGCCTAAGTACGCGCTCAGATTATTGCAGGTACTATTAAGTTGAAGTAAAGCCAGAAGTATACGCAACTTGGTGTTAAATCACTCGAGAGATTAATTAGGCGGTGGTGAGTTAATGTTGGTATGAGGCTGTATGTGATACTATCAGGCCTAAAACTGCGTGAGTCGCACAATTTGTGGCCAACTCACCGCTAGAGGGCGTCCTCGGATAATTAATTTAATGATAAGGGATGAGAGCTGATTAATTGTGTGTGACGTCGTACAGTAAGTGTTGGAATAGTAAATAAATATTCTGGGACATTTGATCACCATCTAGCAACATTCTAAGGAAACGCCTGTAACAAGCAAATAGAAGTGTCGAAAGTACGGTTTCAAAAATCAGTAGGTACATCTTTACAAACGTTAAGTTAAGTATTTGCTAATTAACATACGTATTTCATAAACATGTCAATAGAAGCTTCACGTGTATTCCAAATGTTTCGATTTGAAATTAAATATAAGCTAATATACAAACAAAAAACCTTCAGTCGAATTGCGAACCTCCTCCTTCTTAATATGTCGGTTAAAAAGTAACCGATTTTAGTTACACCATCACACAGTACACTGAGTTTATCTCCCCAGCTTCTACTCCACCTATCTCTGATGAATGCAATGACGTCACTTTGAATGACGTCACGAGCTGACTGCCACATGCCTCAGCAGACACAGTAAATGAAGTTACATTATTAGATACGCTTTCATTGACCTCGCCTCCTGACCTTCAGAGGGAATCTTCAGTAAATTACGAGAAAATAATTAAAATAAGACGCTTCGTTGGATAGGTTAGTGATCACATTGATAAGCCCTGTCTATTTCGACACCATGACTGGTTCGATTTATTTAGTGTTGTCATTGTTTTAAGAGATAGAAAGCCTAGCTTAGCCCTGGTATTAAATATTAAAAAAAGGCAGAAACATTGATAAAAGGTATTTTTTTATAACATACATTTGACTACTTCAACGCGTAGGTCTCCCAACGAACGCTCTTCGGCTGTGTGTATGCTCCTCTAATCTCCATACCTGCAACCATTATTATATTCTTTGCTCCGCTTGGTTTTAACATTTCAGAGCTAATCTACGCCATCATCGGTTATCGACTCTGTACTCTTTACTTACTACTACTACTCTTAAGTTCATACCAGTAGAATATTGAAAGTTTTTGGCCCGTTTATATATATGTATACTATAGGTATAGTGCAAAGCCAAGTTGCTTGCTGCGTCCGACTCTGTGTACATTTGCTTAGATCTTTAAAACTACACAACGGATTTAGATGTAAGTATTTTTTTTAAATAGATAGTGATTCCAGAGGAAGGTTTATATGCCTGTAGATATATAACGCGCAAGAAGTCGCGGGCAAAGGCAAATATGTAGATAAAATGTTGTACACAACATACCTAGGTAATAAGAGAATCGGTTTCTTCTAGGTAAGCGCGTTGGATCGTAGATTACAACGTTGCTTAACATCAGGCGAGTTGTAGTCACGCGTGAGCCTTTCTTGTTTTAAAAAAAACCTTTACCGTGCTGGTTATTACATTGCAGAGCGCTGTCCCTACTGACCGGGTTCGTGGTGCGCTCGCGGCCGGGCGCGGCGGGCAGCTGGCTGGGCTACGTGTCCCGCTCCGACCCACGCGGCGCGCTGCCCGCATGGCTCGTCAACAGGTAGTCTTTAGCTTTACACCGCGTGTGAAACTGCGATCACTTAGCACCGCCAAGCAAACATCTATCAATCAATCAATATAGATTAGTACACCAGAAAACAAAAATACAAAACAATTTACAGAAATATTACTTAACCTAGGTACATTAGGCGGTCTAATCGCATAGAGCGATCTCTTCCAGGCAACCTTAGTCAAGATCGCTAGGAAAGAAACATGTAAAAGTCGGTGGCGTACACACAACATCATAGCAGACCTTAACAAACATACCAAACACTAAATTATTGCTAGGAATGCAATAATTTAGTGTTGAAACATCATAAGGGATCGTAATGTTTGAAGACCAAAATCCGAGGACAAGTGTCTTTCGTTGTAGGATCTGGAGTACCTCGATATTCTTGTCCAAGAGAACTTTCCCAATGAATCGATTTTGCCTTTGGGAAAGGTTACATGGGCAAGTACCTACATCGTGGTGGGCGCCGCGCGCCCGAGCGAGATCTTTCCACGAACCGATCGATGTTCTCGTTCTGAACTTCCTAAAATTGCTGTGCCTCCATTTCCACGTACAACTCGTCTTCTCTCTTCTTTCTTCGGTCTTCTTTCTTGATGCCCTAGCCTACCCCTAACAGCTATAACTACACTTGAATGTGATCTTGTCCTCGAGACGGTATATGCGACTTCTCAAAGTATCGGTGATTCCCGCTTGTGGGAGGCCGACCCCCGATCCGCTACCGTCCGAAAAACAGTCAAGCGACGTCTGTACTTCCACGCACAACAAAACCAACGCGTTTGAGGTACGCTGGCCTGTAATACGTGCCAGTGTCTGTCTGTTATGTCGTCACCTACTGGGGACCGCGGTAACTACCTACTGGTTCAAACTTTTCGAAGGACCAAAATGCTCGAAGGACCAAAATGCTCGAAGGACCAAAATGCTCGAAGGACCAAAATGTACGGAGCTAAGCCCGTACAGAGAAATTATAGGGACCTGCCAGCTGTACTCCTACCTACAACCAACCTATCCCAATAACCTACCTACTACACTCTACTCCTATCTTCTAACACACAGTCTGGAATACTCACCACCTACCTTAACTGCTACCTATTCTCTACGTTAACACTCTTAACCTCCTACTGCCCTACTGCCCTAGCCCTACCGATACCTACACAGACAATATATAGGTATACACAGATAGATAAGTGCAGGATACCAGGTGCCACGAGACCTAAGACACCCAGCGGAAGGGGGAAGGACAGAAGGAAGGAAATGATTTTCCCACCACCCCGTGCACAGGCTCATACACAGGATCACCTACGGTGACGGCGAGGGAGTCTTGGCCGTGGTGGGAGGACTGAGAAGGGTTCGTAGCGCCCTTCCAGTGGGATTGGTGCTGGACGGGCCGATGACCCGTAGCTCGTTGACTCGCTGACGGAGACCCTCTGGAGCAGGTCCGTGTGGCCGGCTTCCTCCTCCTGGTGTGGCTCCTCTCGTCGACCTCGTGACGACTCTTCAAGTCTTCACCCTCTTCTTAGTCGCGTGTGCGCCTCTGGAACAGGTCCGTGCAGCCGGCTTCCTCTTCCTGATGTGGCTGCCACGACGACTCTCTGCTGCTCTGGTACTGACGGATACACTCCTGTTGTCTACTTAGGCCAGGAATAAAAACGCAGCTCATCACTTTAAACTTGCTTCCTTTATTCTCAGTACTCATATTAAATTATTACATTGAATTCCGTTTTATCTGTCTGTCGACAACCGTCTCCCATGGCTGCCTCGTGGTGTGTGTCCCCTCACCGCAGTCGGGCGTAATTGCACGACGCGCCCGAAGGCACCACTCAAAAGTGTGGCCAGTTTATCCTTATACATTAATCTATTGTGCAGTTGAATTATAAATTAGCAGATATTTAGTTAAGTCATCAAATTATTATTTACATAACAAACATTGGTGTAATAACAATATCTAGTCGTATTTGTATCCAACTATAGTACCTACCTATAAACTATGGTAAGCTAACACTCCTAACTACCTCTAACTAACTAGTAGCACAACTTTTACTAGCCACTACTACTTATAGGTATAACTGTACTGGGACTGTGGGATGTGAATTGAAACAATACTTTCTCTTGTACTAATAATTAACTCTGAACTCTCAATCTCAACAAACCTTTATTTCTAACAATATTCATCTTATATACAAATATTACTGACGAATCAGCACCTCCATCTGCCGCGGAATGTAGGACGCTGGCGAAGCTGAACGTGATCTGGTGTTGCAACCAATGTTTGTTTAAACAGGAAGCTCAGAGTAAATTCGATTCGAAAAGTAGGATACCTACTAAAACTAATAATGCTCTGTATTTTTTAACCGACTTCAAAAAAGAAGGTTATCAAGTCTGCTGAAAGTTTTTTTTGTGAATATGTTACTCGATTACTATTTACTCCGTTATTTAACCGATTTCGCAGATCAATTTTTTTCGACGGGGATAGTTTCCGAAACGGTCCCATATTTTTTTTCCCATTCGGTCTAGTACTTTCTGAGAAAAAACCAACAATTTGATAAGTTTACGCAAACCAATTTTACCTATATTTCCAAAACGACATTTCCAAACACATCATAAAAAACTGTATCAAAATCCGACTAATTTTGATACAGTTTTCTGTGATGTGTTGAGGTTTATTTGTGTTAGTAAAGAGGTGTATATAATTGGTGCAGGGTGACAGCCCAGCTGGCCCCGCGGCTGGTGCAACAGCTGCACGCAGCAGCGCGCCGCTACCCTGGCTGGAAGGCGCTCACCGACCTGCCGCACCACAAGCCCTGGCGCCACCCCGACCAGGTGCCGCCCTACAGGATCAAACTAGAGGACGTGAGTACTCACTGCGTACACACTCATCTTGCAGATACAGTTTGCGGATAATGGGCTTGGATTGTTGTGCTACTTCATGATGAAGACGACTGAACCTTTTAATTAGCAAACCAAAATACTATCATCTCAAACTCAAATCTTTTATTCGCAAGAACATGGGTAATAGTGGCACAAAAGAAGGTACATTGTTGCTGTTGTCCGCCATATTCTAAACCTCATAGCATGCAAATTTTATAGTTAAATTAATTAAGATTCATACCTTATGTCCATCAAGACTATTGCTACGTTTAAGATTTTAAAGAAACGGAATGGCAAGGATTGATTCTTGGCTTCCCAAAACTCACTAGAAATGAAATATGTTGTACTTGAAGCAAAAGACAGCCCCTCAGCATCCCAATCTCCCGGAATCAACAACTTCCAACAACGTCAGCCTGCCGGCTGCCGGCTGATGCCAAACAAACTCTCAACAAGTGACTGTCGGATTATTCCGCGACACTTTATCTACTTCAGTATTCACGCTGTCTGGTTGAGCGGCCTGCCACCTAGCTCTGGAAGATAGATATGTTATGATACTAATAATCTCCTTTATACAGCCTTATGGTTATTTAGTTATATTACCTACTAAAATGTTCGATAATTGTTAAATGAAAATATCTATTCAACAGCTAATGCAAATGTTTTAGATTGTGTTATGCGAAACGACTGGCGATGCTTACTCCAACATAGAACAGCTTAGACGAGTAAGTCGCGACCAACCACCTATTAGCTATTTAATGTCCGCCATGTGGGTCACTAGTCACAAAGGCGGTCGTTCAGCATAGTGTGTGAGGTCGTAAAGTGACATTAAACAAGCGAGCGAAGTTTCAGCACTAGGCCGATAATCCGGCTAACTTTCTGGCCCAAAGTTCTCCAAATCCTGCAAACTTCAGACGCGTATTGATTTTATTGTTTCCAACTGTATATAACAGCTCATCTGGGAATTAAGGATTGCTTTGAGTGCTTTTGTTTGCTATGAATATTTATTGAAGGTTTTGTGTGTTGGTGTTTCGAGTTTTCCCCGTATTTTATCAGGAGTCAAAATGTTTCCTCGGGGTCTTACGTCAATATTTCTATCGTCTCTTAATCTCAATACAATTTAAGAACTTTGCTCTGGCAGAATTTATGAGTTCATGCTCTTCTAGTTTTGGAGAAGCCAGGAAATTGTCTGGTTTTATCAGCTTTGTATGATGTGTAGATATAAGGAAACTTTTGTAGTAGGAGGAGTATGTGGATAAGTATGACAGATTACAATGATGGAATTGTATTACAGTGCGTGGACCCAGACGCGCCGCCTCCACCCCCAGCCCCCGAACCCAAGGCAGACTCCTCCAGAGCGCGGCTCGACGTGCCCGTCACGTCCTCGCGGGATGAGAGCCACAGCGTCGAGGACCTGGGGGACTTATCCTCAGAGTTCAGCGTTGAAGTAGAGGAGGTACGTCGTTTGTTGTCCTAGACAATAATGAGAGAGTGTTCTTATGTTGTTGAACGTTTGCAGCTTTGATGTATTAGCTGCTAGGTTTGAGTTTTTTAAGGTTTAATTTTTCGGATGAGCAGGGTGAAACTTCTCGAGCCTAATGTTCAACATGGTTTAAAGGTCTTATCTTTGGTATATGATAGAGATATGATATATACGGTTCAAATATACACCTGTTTCATGTTCCAGGATCTTGCAGACCCCCACGACCCTATCAAAAAGCGCGGAAAGTTTTACAAACTAGTCAAGTCCATGAAGAACAGACGGAAAAGCGTGCAAGTAGCAAAGAGTGCGGATAACCTCACCGAGAAGCCCGGAGGGGATGATAAGCAAGAAAAGAAAAAGGGATTTAAGTTCCATAGGAGATTCAGTCTAAGCAGAGGAAGAGAGGATTAAAGAATAGGACTACAGCAAATAAACAAGAACTTAAGAATTATCTCAAGTCTTCCGGTCAAACGGTCGTTAAAATGGAGCGAGACACAATGTTGTTTAGAAACGCTTCTCCGTTTTCTCTTACAGAAGATATAAATCAGGCCATTGAAGTTCTTTATCTGTGTATCTTCCATCCATACTTTACTTGTGTAAAGTGGAAAAATTAGGCACAAAACCGACGATGTTAACAGAATGTTGATTTGTACGTTTGGTTTTGGCTGGATCAGGTCAGAAGATACAAAAAAAATCGTAAGATAGATTGGAAAGAAGAGAAACTAAACGAAATGATTAAACTTATAAACGTCAGATGAATAGACGGAGCTTAAATAGTGTTGTGCTGAAGGGATGGTGACGGTAAAGCAAGTTCTTAGACGATGAGGATATTATTTCGATAAGTTACGATATTTTGGTAACATGAAAGTAGCAAGTCAGGAAAAAGTTTAATCCAGTAACTATCTAGAGGAACCTTTGAGGCAATGAAAGGTGACAGACACATAAACATATTATTATCGGTTTCCACAATAATTAATGAAATTTTGTTAACATTTACGAATTAAATCTTCTTCTTAGTCGTTGTCTTCATTGCTGAAGGTCGTGTCTAGCTTGAAGTGTTAATCACTTGGTGCACTATACTTCTCCATGATGTCCTGTCCTCCGCGGTCTTGAGAGCTTGGGTTATTGGCAAGCCTGCAAGGGTCTTAACTAGGTCAGACCAGCGGGTGGAATACGAATTATATAGAATCAGTTTAAATAAATTACAAAAGGAAACTGTCCCAGAAAATTGTGAGGAAACGTAATTTGTAAAATGAATGCCAAAAATAAAGTTGTTTGTAGTGATTTCATAGTTGTATAGATTTAGACCTTTCAGGAGTGTTTCATCTAAGTAGATATCTATCAGTATCTAATCTATACACTTTTTCCAAAATAGCAGTTTTATGCAGTTTACATCCTTTTAGGATAGAAATTAGACGCGCCTGACAAGTCATGTATAATTTATTTGATAAATTTATACCATTTATTATGTTTAAAGCATTTTTAAACGTTTAGTATTGTATCACTGAGCGTGAAATTGAGAATTATAATTAGATGAATTGTGACTAAACATTTGATAGATTACAAACACACATATAACTTGTGTCTATCGGAAACCTTCTCAATCGCTTCAAATAAAGCTCTGCTGTGATTTATTTATCAAATTCAAAATGTTGTCGTGTGATAAATATTTTATACCGAACATTGTATTATGCGTAGATTTAAGAGATTTCATGTTTATTAGATTTAAAATTGTAAGAGAGAGATCGCTATGACATATTTATTTATTCTTAATGAATACAAAGTTGCTGGTGACTAACGCTTAACCATTCTACGGCCTTCGAAGGCAGTTTAAATGCAACAAGATCAAGAATATAATTAATGCAAAATAATTCTATCCCAAAAAAATTATCTGAATACGGAACAAATAGCATCAGTTTATGGTCAAAAAATCTCTAAATGTGGAAAATCTCAAATGAGGGATCTTCTGCCACAAAGCACATTGAACAATGTAAGCATCACAACGTATCGTTAAACAAGTAAACCTTAGTGACCAGCTGCCTTGTGTTGTGTTACTTGTATGAAGATAATAATTATTGTACCACATAAATACATTATAACAGTGTGTACCTACATAGGTGCACAAAGACTAACATAATCTCGGATGTTATTCTATTCAATCTAGAGTGTGACATCTATTTTATTCAGTTTTTTTTTCAAATATAAATAACAGAATCACAAGTAACGACAATAAAATGTTTACTTCCTTATCTTTAAACTGTATATTAAAGCATTTTCCAACTATTCAACCAAATCTAGTTTACTTCAAATTTACAGTTTTTCCAAAGACTATAAAGTCGTGTTTTTTATCACTATTAAAAAAATAAGATATCAGAAAAACTGTAATGGTTCATAAGAATAGAATAGAAAACCATTTCAAACGTAACAATAGATTTTTTCCCCTCGATTCTTGCGAATTCCGCATTATATGAAAAGATTAGCTGATAATATAGCTCAATGTGTTTTTGTTCTGTGTAGGATAGATCGACACCAGGTTTTGTCAAGTTCAAGGTTAAATAAATTGATGGTAGTAGATAAACCTAGTATAGAGGGGTTTATAGAACGTGGAGTGATGGCTGAGAGGATTTATTGATATCAATAAGTATGATTGAAGTAGCAGCATCTTGTGTATAGTCTTAAAGTAAGGTTCAAATCATGATGGAATGAATTTTTTTAGAACACAACTACGAATTATGCCAACAGATTACATAAAACAACTTGCGATTAGTTTGTCTTATTATTTTAATGACATGGGACAAAAATAACATACATAAAGCAACTAAGTAAATATAATTTGGTTTTTGACAACTGCATGTTTACTAATAGTTAGGTAGCGATAAGATTCTTTGATACGATTGAAATATTTTCTTAGATAAAACGTAACATATACCTATGTAAGCAAATAATGTTCTTGTATGCAGAGGCGCTGGTGACTACCATCAACTTATTTAGTGCGGTTTCAACCATATTAAATTGTGCTACAATACTTGAAATTTTGCGAAAATTTATGTTATAGTATAGGTAATATTGTTTCCAAAAATATGCCGTAATCAGAATTAAAGGAAACTCACATGAAGGAAAGTTAAACTTTCAAACAACAATGGTCAGTATTAATGACACGTCATTAAGATGTTACCTGCTAGTCACCAGGCACCCTGCATAAGGTTCTAGTAGAGTAACCTGATATTATCAACTTGTATCACCGTTCTATCTTAACTTGTGCCTTTCGTTTGATCGTGTAAGTTTATTAAAACTATATCGCCATGCTTGGAGCTGTTAGCATATCAAAATGTATAATGTACAGTCAAAACGTATTTATTCTCAATGCGTACCTAAATGTTTGTGTCTATATACCCATATAGCAGATTATTTTAGTGCAAGTAAGTATATATCAATAGGCCTAAAGATGCTAATTGGCAAGCAACACTTCAGATAAAAATGTCAGGTTTAATTACATCTGCCTGCGACCTTTGAGCAAAAGATTATAAACATGTGAACATCAATCAAAACAAAATACAATCACAATTTGAAAGTTACTATTTTCGGTTAATTTAGCAAATTTGGTTTAAACTTCTTGGGAGTGCAAATTTTATCAAACTGTCTGTTTCTTTAGTGATAAAATTCTGTACTTAAATAAAATTCTTGAAAATACCTCTGGCATATAGATTTGTTAAAAGCTTATATATAGATCCATAACACCTTTAGATTGTTATAAAACGTGACATAGCCTTGAAAGAATTGTATTCAAAACTAAAATCAGAATAGTTTTAACATAGTCGTTTTATTAAGTAAGTCTGTTGTGTATAATGTACATAAGGATTGGCGCTGTTACTGCTGTACAAGATGTTTGAGAACCTGCCACATAGAAACAGTCAAGTTAATACATGTACATAAGGATTGGCGCTGTTACTGCTGTACAAGATGTTTGAGAACCTGCCACATAGAAACAGTCAAGTTAATACATGTACATGAAAATCTAATTTCATCATTAGCAATATTATAAACTGTTTCTTTCACAATTAAAAACAGTTTTCTACATCGAAGATCATTTTAATACTACCATCAAACCAATTTATCGACGTTGTAATTGGCTGAACAGTTGAATACAATACAATACAAATTACTTAATACTTAATTTAATTAACATAAAAGAACTAAACTAATACATTCATAACAATGTTGCATTGGGATTCTCTGCCCTCTCACTCTACTCTAATCGAGGATAGTCGTAGATTAAGCGAACACTGTAAAACATTTTAACTGTTTCAATGATGACAGTTTACACCCGTCGCGTCGTCGCGTCGTTTAAAGTGTATCAATGAGAGAGCTGATCTTGATTTGATGGAAGTATTAAACAGAGAGTCGTCCTTGAAAAAATGGATAATTGAAATAGTTACATTTTATAATCATTTTATGCTCAATAAATAATTTGAAGTGAAATTTCGCCCTTACTTGTATTGCAAATATTATGTTATTATTATGGAAAATATTTATAATGATTATTACTAAGTGTATTATAGCCATGTTACGCGCTGTTTAATTGTTGAACCAGTTAGTGGCTAGATATGTTCATTATATATATTGTAACATTCATTTCTTGTATTATTAACTGAGTCCTTTCTTTTTAACCGACTTCAAAAAAGGATGGTTATCAAGTCTTCTGAAAGTTGTTTTGTGTGGGCATGTTACGCGATTATTTATGAGCCGATTTCAAAAGTTTTAGTTTGACATTACAGATGCGTGACTAATTAGGTTCGATTTATAGTTCAGTGAGTTTACACAATTATTAACATGAACAGATGTGTCTGTCTTTATATGGATATGCTATGTTATAGTATTTTCATTGATAAAGAACTATAGAATATAAATGAATAGGTACACATGGTAGATACCTACCTACATATGTTACAGCGCGCTGTTTTAGCACAATCTAAGTACCTATGTGTATGTATATGCCTGCTTGTTTTATAGCAACATAGTTTGCGTAATATTATGTACTTCATTTACATATTTACATTTGAATTCAAGTTTTTGCTCGTAAAGTAGGCATAGGCGGATCCACTCGCAACAATAAGGTCGACGGAGGATCGAAAGAAGATATGCAGTTTAAGGAATAAAAAAGTATTACTTTTCGGTTGACTTATTTTTCGATAATAATTTATAGCTTATTTATTATTATTCTCTTAATAATTCCTTTACAGTAGTTGTCCTATTTCTTTATGGTAGTTGCCATACGATTATGATTATTGTTACTGAACGCAGGCATAAATAATTTCATTTTAATAGTCCCAGGAAATTATAAATAAATCATTCACCACTTTGTTTTTACATGATATATTAGGCTCACGCTTGACTACAACTTGCCAGATGTTAAGCAACGTTATAATCTACGATCCAGCGCGCTTGCCTAGAAGAGACCGGCTTCCTCTCGACTTGAAGACCGACAATCAAACAACTTTCAAATCTAAATGTTACACGAGTGTATGGATTGATTGCTACACAATTTAATTTAACATGTTAAGCAATCTAAGACCGTAGGCACAGAACACAGAGTACAACCTAAGGACGTGATTCGAGTACCTACCTACCTATTTGCCTGCCTCGGTCAGCATCAACATAAAATTAGGTTGGCTGATGCCCATAAATTAAAACAAACTGGTTTCACGCGTTAGTGTAGATAATGTATAGAAAATATATAAATACATATTGACATAATATGCCTGAGCCAGCGGGTACCGGTGACATTATAATATTATTTAGTTGTTTGTTGAACTGTGAACATGGCTGTTAGAAAACTTTGCTATTAAAATACTTTGAATAAACCTAAGTGGTACTTTCAAATTGATTAAAAGTTTAAACTATAAATGAACTTTCCGTAGACCCTTTAAAAATGTGTTGATATTATTCAAACTGAGTTAGGAAGTGACTGTACTGTACGAGCAGGACGTGGACCTGATGGTAATCATTGTGTTTACTCATTTCATATATATAGGTATAACTCTTTCAAGTAAGTGATCTTTTTTTCACATTAAATAGGCTTATGTTCGACTATAGCCTGCCTGATGAGTCTAAGATGCAGCACGCTTGCCTAGAAGAAATAAAAATAACATCTATACGTAGTGTTACGCTATTTGAAACCGACTTTGTTCATCAGAAGAATCTCAATTCTATTAATATAATATTTGATAAACTTTGAGAATGAAAATCTTTATAAAAGCTTTCAAGCTTGCATTTTCTCAAAAAAATTGGCAATAGCATGCACAATATGATAGACTAACATGCTCCACCTGATCCAAAGCAAAATCACCAACATACGGGACGAAATGATCACGTATTTCTTTTTCAAAGTCGGTTCGAATACATTGTATGAAAATAGGCTATATTATTAATCTGATAAAATATGTATGTATACCGGTCGTAAAGATTGTACCGTAATGCGTTGGAGAGATCTACAAAGTAAACATTGTAAACATTTATGTTAGGAACTATTAGTATAGTTACTCGTATTATGCGTCAATAAAATTTTGACTCACGCGTAAAACCATGTATTCATTCGAATCTCAATTTTGAGTTACAATATTTTGACAGTATTCCGGGACATTGCATACAGCGCCATCTAGCCCCACGTTGAGCATGATGTTTTGTTGATCTTGGACCTACCTAACAGACAACAGCCCTAAATATGTACCGAAACAATCATACCCAGTCATCTATGCAGACTATTCATTATATTGGCTATTGTAAAAACCTAAACATCTAGAAATCTAGTTCTCACGAAAGGCGAATTATAATATAATGACTATGCGACACGAAATCAGATCTTAATTCTAGTTTTATTCATTTGTAACATCAAAGAATACTTTGCATAAATAGATGCTACATAGTATGCAAAGAATTTAAAATTCGCTCTTGTTCTTAATTAATGTCCTCAAGTCTTCTTCTTCTTATCGAATGAGAGTTGCCAACTCTGGTGTCGAGAATTTATCAAGCCATCCTAAAGGCCTCTGACATGGCTTAACGACTGCCGTACTAGACAAACAGCCGGGACCTACAATGTTACGTGTCATCCGACCTACGGCAGCGCCCAAAATGGAATGCCACTTTATTGATTTTTGGTTGTAGGTAACTTTTATAAATATATAATTGTTGCTTGTACATATGCGACGTCCCTACAGGAAAATTAGGTCATCAAATACAACAATGCACTATTGAGTATTATCTAATGTGTACAAAGATTATGCTAATAACTATCACTAATAGCATATTCGCGAGATAGCGTTTGTCTAAATGGTTCTAACAGTTTAGCACATGATGTGGCCAAGCATCGCCATTTTAGCAACGCGTTTAGAACAACATACTTGCTTTCATTGTTAATTTCTCATTCTTTTTTCATCCCTTGGTGTTTTTTTTTTAATTTTGTGACTTTATGTTGCACGTGTCAGTTCCACCTAAACGTTATTTTATTCCTTTACTATTCGGTTTTGACTAACAGATACAGCGGATGACAAACATTCATAGATGCGCTGCATTTATTAGTGGGGTCGCTATGCGGAGTATGGCTTCCATCATTATGTTCCAAGGTCTACTGTTGGACTCCATGGCTATTTCAGTCTTTATCTCATCTCGTCACTTGTAAGGAATCACGTCTTCTTTATAAGAGCTCAATACTATGACATCTCATTTCCAAGATGATTTCCAACAAAATAAGGCATCGGGTTAAATCCGATTCTGATTTGCCCAAATATAGATTACAACAGCTTTTAAACGATATAACCAGGGCTTGTAAAAGCACGCAGACGGAAAATGTAAGCAATGTGCAGAACAATGCAGTGGAAACTCATTTATACGTGAACAAGGTAAGAGACCTACATTTAGGAACTTTTAAGAGACAATTATAATGTAATGTTTATGTATTATTATCTGAAATACATGTATTTTTTATATTGATAATGATTTATTAAAATATTCATGTTTAAAAGATTCAGTCAAGTTTTATCCCATTAACTAGTTAGGTATATTAAAAAAATATACTTTAGTAATGACTCAATTTTGCTTGTACATATTCTGTAAAGCTTTTAATTATCTAGCTATGAAGACGCAGATTTAAAAGAATATTTAGAAAAAAAATACAATATAGTGTAGTTCCATAAAATTAAACCAATCCCAAGCCGCTGTGTGGCGCTACGAGGCTGCAAATCGCTACCAAAAAGAGAATCTGCGATAAACACTCTTTTTTGTAACTTTAAAACCAATCAATGAAAACTGAGGTAAGTAGCGTGAAACGACAAATCGATTTTTAATATGGGATTATAGTTAGTTATATTTAAATATGTTTGGTCGAGGTTTCAGTCCAGTGGCGATCGATCTACTGGATGGGTAGTCCGCCCGCAGGCTTGCATAGAGCCTTTACAACGCGATCAGTAATATTCCACTACGGTCTACCGCCGGGAACACCGGTTCAATTCAAAATTATATTTGTAAAGAAACTATTAAAAATATACAGTTCTAAAACGATGTTGTCGATATATTTTTACAAAAAGTGAACTTTCGTGAACGTCATAATTTTGTGACGAAGCTAGAACAATATTGGAAGAATTTGTTGTGTCAACAGTTCAGTTCTGGTGATTTTAGTGTGATTAATTTTTAAGGTAACACGAATGTTTACTTTCACAATTGAAGTTTTTAAAATTATTGCGGTTGTATTTTTCGGTTGTTGTAAAGTTTGTGATCTTGTACTACTTTATAAAATGTTTGCAACATAGACTATCTCTAGGCTTTTCTAAATTTTATCTTAGCGCCCCCTTTTATTTTGTTGTAGCTAGAAGAATATTGTTTAGTTTTTCTTCCCTTATTTTTATATATTATATTATCCACAAAGTAAGTAAACCATACACAATTTAAAAAGGGAACATGTTATTTTAGACTAGTCACATGTTACCATGAACTCGTATTTATGATATCGACCATCAACGTACATACATTACATTATATATCTTTCAATACCAGTTCTATGTATTTGAATTAGTTGCTAATATATATTTTACAATTACTTTGCACAAGAGATACCTACCTATTTTTGGTAGAAGATTTAAAGTATATTGACCTAAGCTCTTTGAATATATTATGATTATGCTAGAACTCCGTGGCCTTGATGGTGTGAACACGAAACTTGATAAATTGAAGGTTTCACCCCAACGTTTTGACCGTGCGGACGGGACACAAAGATAGAAAGACTTTAACCTCCATCTTTTATTTTTGCGACTCTCTGAATGTGTTTTAGCGCCAACTTGAAGGCAGCATCTACTAAAAATAGTTACAGAATTATTAGTTTATTGAAATGGACGTTCAACTATTTACTGTTGCAAATAAGTGTATATTTGCAACAAAACAATAACAATAGAATAAGAATATTAATAGCAATAACAATTATTTATTGTAACTGTAAAGTTATTCGAATCATGAGACAAATACATAGATACTACACTTTATTACTTCATCTTTATCAAGTAAAGTTTACAGGAAAACCAGACAGATAAAAATATTGGTACCAATTTAGTGTATTTTTATAATTGGCGAGGCCTTGCGTGGCAATATCCATGATACTACAATTAACGTGGAATTAAATTAAAAGCTAGATAAGGAGCTAACAAGTATATGATAATACGCCTGATGAATTTTAAACAGCCATTCACTTGATATGTATTAAAATATCCAGTCCTTAAAGTTTTCTCCTGATGTGTATGTAGTAGCAAACCTATGAACTCTATCTACACAACACATTGAATCGACCAACTTCTGTTTAATACACGTCGATAGAAGCCATATACACATCATAGCCACATAACACATGTATGTGTCAACAATAATTGTATTTCTACAAGAATTAACGCGATTTTTCAAAAAATCTTATAACTATATTTGTTGCTTTTTGCGTAGGTACTAAATCCGCCTTTATGTGGGAAAACAGCGTAAACCAATAACATTAGTTAATTAAATGATAATAACAATACAAAGAACATACCTAATCAAAAATAAAAATAATTAAAATTGATATAAAAGGTTAGGTATAACATATTCTGAACTTAAATATAAACATGCATCAAATCGTATCGTATCAAATGTATTATAGTCAACATTTTGTACATTTGTCAAATTGTGTTAATATAATATAAATTTCTCATTAGTTCTCACATGGAGTGTTAGTATGCATGTTATACTGACTAACATCCATGTTCACTAACACTGACATATCCATTAACCATCACAACTTCAGATGCCACCAAACTGCTCGGACCCGTCCGAGACCCTCCTCCCGGAGTCCCCGCGCGTGCAGGTGAAGAAGGCACAGGCTGTGGAGAACACCCTCGATGATGAAGAGGATCAGGAGGCAGGCTGCAGCTACCTGAGCTATGGTATAGGTATCATTCAGTTTTACCACAGCTCTTACACTTAAGCAAAGTGAATCGGTTCTTACTGGGTAAGCACGTTCCATCCTAGACTTTAATTATTGCTTACCATCAGGCGAATTACGGTCAAGTGCAAACCCATTTAGTTACTAATAAATGTAAATTACCATAAATACATAATTTGCCCGAAGCAAAAGATACCATTGCCACAGTTCAATGTAAGTTAATTAGTAATGGCATTGTTTGGAAGTGTAGGTGAGACTAATCTCGCGGTCTACAATTCGATTATTTTCTGTACATCGAATAAGTAGTAGACTTGGCGAGAGGATTTAATAAAAGTACTACTTTCATACTTTCACAAAAAGCTTCCATCTTTTTATGTTGGGAGCCGAATCAAATTAATCTTAATTTATTAGATTAATCTCTAGATATGATTTAACAAACAAACATTAAGATTCCGTACCGTATAGTCAACATTTTGGTATGAAATACTTAGATTCAGATGCGAAGTATATTGAATTATTGACCTGAGCTGCGAACAGATCTCAACACATTAACCTTGGTAATGTTACTTCTGTATTCTGTAGTAGTAACACAGAATATAGTAATGCACATTACTTCGCAGGAGACGCCATAATGTCGACGTGCGTGGTGGCGCCGCAGGTGGTGAGCGTGTGGCGCGGCACGTGGGGTATTATGGAGTTGCATCCACACCTGTTCCCCTTCGCGCAGACCTTCGTGCTCGGCATCATCATGCACGTCTGCTTTGCTGTGCTCAAGTAAGGACGCCAACGTACTTGTCGGAGCCCAAGCGCACCGTATAAAAATAGATTCTAATAGAGCCTGAACCTGCCTTTTAAGGTGTGAGAGTTCTGTACCGGGTTACCTACCGGCACTGATAATCAATAAAAACTCGTGTGTGAAATTAATCAATTATGGAATTTAATTTCCCAACAACTAACACGTCCACTCAGACCACCAGTGCGCAGTAACTGGGTGTCGCGTCATACATCACGGACACATACACAAAATGCATTCGTCATCATTCACACTTACTAATGTGTCCCTACATAGTCCCTTAGTTATCTTAGTTGGTACTAGCTCTGCCTTCTAATCTAGGAGTTGAGGGGTCGATTCCCGCTTGACACAAGTATATATGAATTAAATACATAAAATATATAATTATTTGTGTTGAGTCTGGTCGATTCTGTGTATAATAAGTATGTAAGAAAAGTATATATGTAAGTATTATATCCGTTATCTAGTACCCATGATACAAGCGTAAGCTTAGTATGGGGCTAGATGGCGCTGTGTGATATGTCCTGATATATTTTATTTATTTATTTATTTTACCTACAACTTCAGGACACACCTGCTGAGTCGCGCCGCCACTCCTCCACAAGTGCAGGCGAGCCCAGTGCGCTGGCTCCGAGAGAGGCTCCTGTCCCGTGGCTACACATACCTGTTCATATTGGCCAACATCATGCACTGGCGCGGCGGCTGGGGCCTGCTAGACGCCCTGGTGGCTTTCATCATACCTGAGGAACAGGATCCACACAGGTTAGAATCTTTTTTTTTACATGATATAGGCTCACGCTTGACTATAACTTGCCTGATGTCAAGCAACGTTATAATCTACGATCTAGCGCGCTTGCCTAGAAGAAACCGGTTGACTCTCTTCTTCAGTAGCTAATCTTAAGTGATTTAAAAACTTCAGAAATAGCATGACAGCTACGTTTCCAAAAGATATAAGAAAAGCTAAAGGTTTTTTGATACACATATGTAGCTAGAATCTCGACAGGACTTTCGTCGTATTAGCACCGTGGTGGCTGTTGGGTAACATTGTGTTGTTTTATTAGGTACGCCGGCGTTACTGTTTTCCTATCGTTGTTTTCCAAACTAGGTTGCCTGGAAGGAATCATTCCAAGCCATTCCAAATTCCTATAATTCATCAAATTATCAATAAAATGTTTATCTGTTTATCAAGTGATAAGGTCGCCCTCTGTCCCAACACTATGTTCTAAGTTTCATTATGCTTGTGTTCTTTTGTTATTGGTGTACGATAAAGTATTTTGATTTGATTTGATTAGATTGTGTATAAGTGCAACTGTTAGGGTATACTGCTATTGTTACACAAGCCAAAATAATATACTCCAACGTATCATAAGAATCCATTTTTTTGAATGTTTTGCAATCCCCCATGTTTACTCCCCAGGCCGGTGGTGATAGCAGCGTTCACGGTGCTGTTCTACCTGACAGCCATCTCCCTGCGTTCATCGCGCAACTTCCTCGCCTCGCCTTACTTCCTCGTCACCGACGGGAAGGAACCCACCTACATCTTCACCACCAGGTTCAAGACCACTGTAAGTATATTTTTTACTGTATTATAGTTCCCGTGAGGCATGATTAAATTTAGTTGTAATAATCGTCCTCGTAACTCGTCCTCCTGATGATGGAAACCTCAGTTTTCCGAAACTTGACGACATAATTATTGACGTTAGTGGTAGCCGGTTATTACAACTAAATATTTTTTTAACTAAAACAGGTTTGACCATAGCTTGCCTGATGGTAAGCAATAGCTGTGATCTGAGATGGGTCGTGCTTACCCAATAGAACCGGTTCACTCCCGCTTTGAATATCATAGGATAGTTAATGGGGAACTGGGAGTCAGGTATTGAGTTCCACAACTCAACGTACCTACAATAAACGTAGAAGCATACTGCTTCGTGCGCCACTCGGACTATCACCATAAACCGAACCCGTGCTGCCGTATCCCAGCTCGTCCGATAGTAAAAGGGCGATGAAAAAAAATCTCTGTGTTCGTCGCGTAACATCTACATCACCACTGTATGTATTTTTATAACAGTAACCTTCCCACGAAAATACGTTGGTCATAGCCGAAATCGGTTGGAAAAGCATCATCATCAACATCAAGTATTCTTATCGTTTTATATTATTTAATCACCTTATTATCATTAAGGCGTAAATTTGTGTGTTAGTGTGTTTATTTGTCAGTTATGAACTTAACTCAAATAATAGTTTAATGTCCTAAGTATTGCATATATCCATTAAAGAACACGCTCACACATGTACAAGACTCCAGACCGTCTGCTTGAGTCTAAACAAAGTTAATGTGACAACAGTAGATTCATAACTTAAGTAAGGTGAGTAAATATAATAAGCACTAGCTGAACCCATATTCTTTTCAAGGTTACATTTACAGAAATTAACAAACTTGAATTAAATAGTAACTTGAGTTATGCTAACTAATATAGACGTAAGAAATCGAGAATGTGTACAAGTGTATAATATGCTGGAACAATTACATGTGGCCGTGTATTTTTATGTTGTTGTTCTGCTAAATGGAATAATAAGAAATAATAATAATTGAATTTACATAAACAAATATACATGAGCACCTTTGTATCGTTATTATGAATGCATGGTAGTTGATATGCTACTCGTAGGTTTTCTATTATAACTTGTGTTGTCAATGTTGTTGTGTATGTTGCATGTCCAGTGCATGCATGGAGTAGGCAAACGTAATATTTTTTATCTACACTAATGTTGTAACATTCTACTTATGTTTCCAATACTTGACTTATAATTAATACTGTTATAGCACAGACAACAAAACACTCAAATTAAGCAATTTCACATGATGGTATAATATCCACATCGATATCGTAATAGCTCATTATAACATCAGCAAAGCGTGACCAACCTGATTGCAGGGCCAATCAGGTTGGTCGCGCTGCGCTTTCGTTGGTTAGATTTTAATGGCGGCAAAATCACTGTGACAATACACGTACGCGTGAATTTAATGTTTCGGAATGTGTTTTGTTTTTAAATACAAATTAAAAGTTAAAAATGGATAGCGACGATGATATTTGTACGCCTCCGGATATTCTAGAATTGGCAACAAAAGTAACTCACAATCTTTTGCCAGAAAAATCTAGAAAATTATATGAAAAATTAACTATTGTCAGCTTTTACTTTTGTTGTTTGGTTAATTGCATTAGTGAAGATAAAGTAGTGTATGCAACTGCATATAACACTCGTTACTATTATGAAACTCACACTCGTGTTTTAATACCCTTAATTATATGACAGTTGCATAAACTACTATAATGGCACACGTTAGTGGTATAGATCATTACGTAATATATTTCATCAAAACATCACATACATGAACAGAAAGAAACAATGCGAAAGTATTAAACAGAACTTTAAATAACGGTTCTATCGGGTTCCGTACCCAAAGGGTAAAACGGGACCCTATTACTAAGCCTCCGCTGTCTGTCTCCCATAAACCGTGATAGCTAGAAAGCTGAAATTTTCACTAATGATGTAGTATTTCCGTCGCCGCTATAACAACAAACACTAAAAATTAAAAAAAAAATTAAGGGTTACCCAAACAACAAACGTATTTTTCCGAAATTTTTGCTCAATATTAAAAACGGAAACAGGTAGATGCTTCAAATTTTCACAGAATATTTACTTGTATATTACCTTTCAAAATAAATAATTAAATAATAAAGTAAATACTAAAGGGGGCTCCCATACAATAAACGCGATTTTTATGTATTTTTTTGCTCAATAATAAAAACGGTAACAGGTAGACGCTTAAAATTTTCACAGAATATTTACTTATACCTTTCAAAATAAACAATAATAAAATAAATTTTAAAGGGGTTCCCATACAACAAACGTAATTTTTAGGCAATTTTTACTCGATCTTAACAAACAGATAGAAAGTTGAATATTTGTAAGTAAATATTGAGAAATATATTAACTATAAAAATACACACATGAAATAAACGATAGTACGGAACCCTTCGTGCGCGAGTCGTACTCTCACTTGGCCGGTTTTTATTTCAATATTTTTTTTCTCCCTATTTAGTTATCAGTTAAGATACCAAAAAAATCGAATTGCCTAGTCTTACTTATATCTAAACGCAAGTAGCTGAACTAGCCATAGTCCATCGAGCAGTACTGTAGGCAGGTCCCAGACGTAGTTTGTTTGGTCGTGACTTGTTATCTGCCACTTTAGTGCATTGGCTCGATCTAGTTCGGATCCTGCTGCGCCGTGTGGACTCTACTTTGGAACCAGCTGTATTATACTAGCCTGTAGGAAAAATAAGATCCTAGAACCTGTTATAAGTGAAGATAGCTTTGAAATGACTATCAATAAATAATTAAGATGCGTTTGTCGGATATGATTGTTGAGAAGTTAAACGTATTTGGAGAAAGGCCTCGTATAATAAGATAAAGATATTGGGGACATTGAAACGTAAGCGCAATGCTTGTGATTCAAGTGTGTCCTCCCTTGCTTTCGGCACAGGCGTCGCTGGCCTCTGTAAAGCCTTTCTATTAGTTTGCAGCTAACTTGAAAAAAAAAACTTACATAATATAAGGTAAAAAATGTGTCAAATCCTAGCTGTCAGTGCGACAGCGTGCGACGTACCGTCCAGACTAGGAAGGAAGCGAGTAATCGCGCGTCCCTACTGATTTGCTGACCATTACGCAGATTAGTTGTAAGGTCGCGCATTACGGGCCCTCCGTGGGATGCCCACCAGTACCTAAACACGCTACTTGGACTGTGGGCTACCTCAATGCTAGGACAATTTGTTGGATGTGATGTCACGGGTACAACAATGTACCCGATATCAAGCAAAAAGTTATGGTTTTTGATGCATTTGTCCAAGAAAGTATACTGCGATCATCGTGATGTACAACAAAAGATAGACAAACGAATAGATAACTACCTATCTATCAGCCGATCAAGCTTCCTGCATAATCACACCACGTTATTATGTACCTAACGACGTGAGTCGCAGCGAAAACACCTCCATCATTAGATGTACACACCTACGAGTACATCATACTACATAGATATCATAGTACTGACTACTATTGCAGCTCAACGGAACTGAAACAGACGTCAGCAATCTATATCTGGGCAATAAAAGAGATCTCGATCTCTTTGACGAACAAAATCCTAAGTAAACGATGTGGTCGTCTGCGTGCGCTCGCGGGACGCGGTGATAATGCAATTAGGGGTCGGCGGCAGAGCGCGCGCGGGAGCACGGCACTCTGTCCCCGGCAGCATGCGCGGCAGCACGGCCGGCCTGGCCGACACGCTCGCGGGCGGCTCGCGCGCCTACTCTGCGCTCCTGGAGTGCGCCGACGCACTGTTCGCGTCCGTCGTGGTGGCGCCCGCCGTCGTCACCTACTGGCAGTCCACGTGGACGCTGCTGGACCTATACGTGCTGCCCGACGACCAGCTGGGCAGCGCGGCCGCGTGCGCCGCCTTCGGGCTCTCGTGCAACCTGGTGCTGTGCGTGCTGCAGGCGCGCCTGGCGCGCGCGCTGGCGCCGGCGCGCGGCCGCCTGCGCTACCTGCTGCTGTCGCGCCTGTACACGTGGCTGGCGGGCGCGGCGTGCCTGGCGGCGTGGCGCGGCGTCTGGAACCTGCTCAACGAGTGCACGGGCTCGAGCGCGCGCACGCTGCTCTCCACCACGGCGGCTGCCACGCTGTCGCTGGCCGCGCTGCGAGCCACGAGGAACATCTGCGCCGCGCCCTTCGCCATCGCAGTCGATTCGCCACACGACTACTTCGATGTGCCAACCATGTTCCGGACGGTTAGTTGCCGTTACAAACTCCAGTTTGATTTTTCTAATCTGGACTCCCCTAGAGGAAGGATACTCAATGGTGCTTCTATGTGTGTGTTCTGGTTTAATTCTTCTTATATTGTCAAATAGCAAGAGAATAAGCATATTCCCGTAACATCAGCATCATCATCCTCAACAACACATGGTGATAATCAATTTTAAACTAACTTACTTTTGTGGTATGCGGAGAAAATGTAGTAACATTTTCCCCGTAAATCACAAAAGCAGTAAATTGAATCGCGTTTTCTTCTATTTGAGTGCGTGAAGCAGTATTGTTAAATTTGGTGTTAAATAGCTTATTGCTCGAATCATCAAACTAATCTGCCTCACATTGTGGGTGTCTGAACAAATATAAATAAATAAATATTCCGGGACATGCACACATGCACACAGTGCCATCTAGCAACCCATAATGTATATATATATATATATATATATATATGTATTTCGAGGAATAATCTATACTAATATTATAAAGCTGAAGAGTTTGTTTGTATGTTTATTTGTTTTAACGCGCTAATCTCAGGAACTACTGGACTGATTTGAAAAATTCTTTATGTGTTGAAGAGACCATTTATCGAGGAAGGCTTTAGGCTATATAACATCACGCTGCAACTAATAGGAGCGAAGAAACAAAAGAAAATGTAGTAAAAACGGGGGAAAATATTATTCATCTTTGAGGGCTTTCGTTGCGTGTGCTGCGAAAACGGTTCAAGATATCAAAAAAATATATATGAAAGAAATATTTCTCTTGAAATGATCTAACAAAATATTTGCAATTGTATATGTCTATCTTTTAAGGTTAACTCACTAGAACCGTTTTAATGGTAATAACTATTCCACGCGGACGAAGTCGCGCGCATCAGCTAGTTTAAGAAATACAACATAACCTGTAAGGTTTCTTTTAAAGTTTTTTGCTAGTTTTTGGTTTGTTCTCTACATACCATAAATTAATTCACAGTTAAAATTTGTACGTCCCATACTTTTTGAACATTTCTCACACTAAAATTACTTCAAAATTTTAATAGTCATATCACTAGAAATGCGGTATCTTTTCGGTGACGTGATTTTTTTTATCAAGACTGGTATAGTTTGTAGGAGCCACAGACTTTTATTGACGGCGGGTCAAGGTTTAATTCCTTGTCACACATTTGCAACTACTTTTTTCAAGGTAGTACTGTGCTAATAGTAACTCAAGACACGAGTCAATAAATAAATGTACATAAGTATCTTACGCTGCTTCAAAGTAAATACAGCAATTATTTGGACAAATCTAGTAATTAGCTTAAAAAGCTGATCTATACAGAAACTTTAATTAACTTAATTGGTCGGTTTTCAAGTCGAGAGTAAACCGGTTTCTTCTAGGTAAGCGCGCTAAATCGTAGATTATAACGTGGCTTAACATCAGGCAACCTGTAGTCCAGCGTAAACTATCTCATGTAAAAAAACACAGTATTGTTTGAGTAAGTGTTAATTTACAAGTTGTAAATTTTACTTATGTGCATATAAATACATCTATTTGCAAAAGATAAATAATAAATTGTAATAGAATTTAGTGGATGTTACACTCGGGACCCAATACTACCTCCATGCCATAAATCACTATGTTTGCTATAAAACCATACATCAACAAACAAAAATCTCGGTCTGTCCGTTTTCCTGACAATTTTTTTTAAATAAGTGCATGAATTAGGTACTTACCTACATGAAATTAATATGAAATGCAACTATTTACTCTCAGCTTTCAAAATACCAAAATAATCCAACATACAATTTAAAACTTTATTAGGTAAGAAAACTACCTTGACTTTGGAATTATAAATGTACATATACCTACTACATTCTAGATTATATTCACTGTTTATTCATGTAAAATACCACCCTGCTAATAACCATAGTAATTGCATGCGATGAATATGAAATTGTATTTTTTTTTTACGTGGGATAGGTTTGCTTTTGCCTACAGCCTGCCTGATGTTTAACATTGCTGCAGCCTAGAGTGTAACATGCTTGCCTAGAACGTACCTATAAACTCTAGATATACTGTATGTTCTATGATTAACTAAGCGGGAAATCAAGTATCTTGGACGGTAAGGACAAGGTGCATAGTTTTCCTTAATGTCACGTATTTTATACGATTTGACGAATAATGCATGTGATAATGCTTGTGCATCTTACACAGAGTTACAAGCTTCCTTGCAGGGCTACAAATTAACATTATATTAAAACAATATTATTGCATGACCATTGGAAATTCGCGAAAAAACAGCGGTTCAAATATGTTCATTGCCCTCTGGCAAAATGTATAGAAAAACGAATTTGTATTTTGAGTATTTTCCATAAATTTCTTGTAAGTATATAATGTTATATATGGCTATGGCTTCTATGTAAGCGTGTTACACCCTAGGCTGCAGCAATGCAATTAAACATCAGGCAGACTGTAGCCATACGTAAACCTGTACCACCTAAAAAACAAAGCGATCTAGCATTGTGCGGGTGTTCCCGCCCTTCATACCTACTCAGCGATCGGAGAGTAGGTGCTAATTATACGTAATAGCCCCAGTACTCGTGACTACTACTATTATATATATATGCTGCACCAAGTAAGAATATTACGCAACAAACGAAGACGCGCGCACTTGTGAGGCTACAATACCAACTCTACGAACATTTCTATTTCGAGACTATTCTTATCATTTCTATTAGCAGAGGAGCTGCAATAATCATAAACGTATAAGATATAATTTAGGATTGTTTACTTTCAGAGTTAATGATGATCTGATTAATTACGTCTTCTAATTATGATTAAAGATTAGCATGAAACTCTGATTAACATATATAGGTAGGTATGTAAGTGTAGGTAGGTGTTTTTTTATTAACAGGGGAAAAGTACAATATTTTATCCTGTAGTATCAACAAAAGAGTTATCAATATCTTGTGATGTCTAGACCACATACTTCTGCTAGAACGAAGCAATCTACTAATTATATGTTTTAGATTTCACGAGAATCTGCAGTCTTTACCTACTGAGCGCGATGAAATTACAGTATAACTTATACTCACGGAGTCTCTTGCCATTTACATAATAGTTCCGGCGTACTTTGGTCAATATCGTGACGCATACAAATTGTAATTCAAGTTAACGGACTCTTAGTACTTAGGTACTCGTATATTTATTTATTTTTATTGACATCCTCCTAGACGATTAATATCAACTGATTATATGCGCGATTGTATGATAAAGATAATGCAAAGCCTAACTTAAACTAACCATCATTATTTCAGGTGTAGATAAACAAAGGCATTATGTATTAACATTTTTTTGCAAAAACTGACTGATATAGTGATCTATCAACGCACAGCCCAAACCACTAGACGGATTGGGTTGAAATTTGGAATGAAGGTAGATGTTATGACGTAGTCATCCGCTAAGAAAGGATTTTTGGAAATGCTACTTTTAAAGGGGTGAAGGGCAAGTTTTACTTCCTAATGCGAGCGAAGCCGCGAGCACCCAGTAGTAACTAATAAAAAACAAACTTCTGTAAAAGCATAACCCGCAGTGTGTTGTTACAGAACAGCCGCGAGACGGCGCTGTACGTGCTGGACTGCATCTTCTCGGTGGGGGTGGTGGGGTCGCTCGTGGTGTTCGTGTGGCGCGGCTCCTGGGCGCTGCTCGACATCTTCCTCTACCCTGACGACAAGGTGCGCTCCTGCTGGATCTCACTTGTAAGTACCTCTATTGTTTGTTCATTTACTTATTTTGTTTATTTACTTAGATTTGTTAGACTGAAGGTTGTGACTCCCCACAGATATAATTGCTAATCCAGTCTTTCCACTGAGACATGTCCTTGGATTTTAAGTCCTTCATACGTCAGTTTCCTTACGAGGTAGATACATGTTATACTTATTACTATATTCTATAATGCTGCATCTAAGTCATAAGTTGCTCCTGATTTAATATTCCGTCCTTAATGGCTTGCGAATGGCATACAAACAAAGAGGAACAGGCTTACGATAATAATGATGCCGACGAATGCACTTGTGTTCCATTTAGCTATTGACACTGAGTTCATGCCGCGTACAGCTGTATATCACTTACATCTCCGTGCTGTATATACATGCATTACATGGCAGAACACATTGACAGTAAACTGACTTTGTGATTCGAAACGTCTTCCACGAGTGACGTGCTTATTGACCAGCAAAGTTGAACGCGACTATTACTAGAGCTTCTTGACGTGATCTGTGTATGGCCAAATTGTGACATGCACGCCTGAGCACTTGCCTTGTACAATACATACAGTATCCTCGCATTATGAATAAGAAAATTACATTCGCAATTTGCAAATCCGAAGCAGCAATTCGCGGAAGCGTCTCACATTGGACCGTCTTACAGAATGAGCTCCTAAATTGACCTCCTTCCTCTGGTGACTTAATATTTAACAAGAAAACAAGCTTCTCAGTATCGCCGTCAACACTCCAGAAATAGCTTGCAAATTATCCCATTTAGTTCTCAAATCAACTAGTTTCAGGAACAGCTAGTTGGAGTAAACGGTGCATTTGTGTTGTTGTGTGACGTGCGACCACGTGCTTCAATTTGTGATGCTGGTCGGCTTGTTTGTCTAAACTGCAGCTACAGTTATTTGTGAGGAGCGGACACAGTCTACACACTAAAGTTGAGCGTTGATGCAGTAATGTGACTCGGAATATCAGTGATTGCTTCAATCATATTTTATAAGAAATTTTTAAAAATATAGACTTATCTTTTGGTAAAATAATTCGTCTATCGAAAAATCCAACGTTATTGCATTTGATCACTTTGGATTATAGAATAGGAATGCGGCAGATAGACCTGGTTTGACAATTAAAAACTTATTCGGTAACAGGTGATATTCTGTTGTATTGTTTCGAGTATATAACCTATAAGTCAGCTACTTACTACTATTGTTGCAGGAACATTTTATCCACCGGTCACTGTCCTCCGTTGCATGAATAGAAGTCCACAGAAAGCAATAAATCCTTGTTAAAGAAATACTAAAGCAAGGTTAGCAATTGGCAATTTGTAGCATATGTACAGTCGCGACTCGCGCTACCGGTAGGAACATCCGGACATTTTGTTATTGCGTAGTCGGAAGATAATTAGGTATGTTTAGTCCTCCTTTGGTTTTTTTTCACTGAACAGCAAGGATCAGTATATTACCGAAGTGATATTCTCACAAGTGGCACTGTAGCCAAAATTATACCTTTATTACTATTATTTTTCTGTACTGGAATAGATCTGTCTTTCTAAAGTGACTGCTCGACCGTTGGATCATCGTCTCGGTTCGATGACGTTCACATTACAGGTCTCAAGTATATGTCAGAAGTCTCCAGAAATGGTTTAAACTCTCAACATCAGAGTTCAAAACTTAGTAAAAATACACGTTTACCTACGAAGCAGGGATCTATATTTTTTATTACTTCTCTATGATGCTAGTAATACAGGGGGTATGTCGCATCTGTGTGTGGGAGTTTTTTTAAATTAGAGCGAGCTTACACTTGACCATAGTTTACCTGATGGTAAGCAAAGTACGAGTAATACAGGGGGTATGTCGCATCTGTGTGTGGGAGTTTTTTAAATTAGAGCGAGCTTACACTTGACCATAGTTTACCTGATGGTAAGCAAAGTACGAGTAATACAGGGGGTATGTCGCATCTGTGTGTGGGAGTTTTTTAAATTAGAGCGAGCTTACACTTGACCATAGTTTACCTGATGGTAAGCAAAGTACGAGTAATACAGGGGGTATGTCGCATCTGTGTGTGGGAGTTTTTTAAATTAGAGCGAGCTTACACTTGACCATAGTTTACCTGATGGTAAGCAAAGTACGAGTAATACAGGGGGTATGTCGCATCTGTGTGTGGGAGTTTTTTAAATTAGAGCGAGCTTACACTTGACCATAGTTTACCTGATGGTAAGCAAAGTACGAGTAATACAGGGGGTATGTCGCATCTGTGTGTGGGAGTTTTTTAAATTAGAGCGAGCTTACACTTGACCATAGTTTACCTGATGGTAAGCAAAGTACGAGTAATACAGGGGGTATGTCGCATCTGTGTGTGGGAGTTTTTTAAATTAGAGCGAGCTTACACTTGACCATAGTTTACCTGATGGTAAGCAAAGTACGAGTAATACAGGGGGTATGTCGCATCTGTGTGTGGGAGTTTTTTAAATTAGAGCGAGCTTACACTTGACCATAGTTTACCTGATGGTAAGCAAAGTACGAGTAATACAGGGGGTATGTCGCATCTGTGTGTGGGAGTTTTTTAAATTAGAGCGAGCTTACACTTGACCATAGTTTACCTGATGGTAAGCAAAGTACGAGTAATACAGGGGGTATGTCGCATCTGTGTGTGGGAGTTTTTTAAATTAGAGCGAGCTTACACTTGACCATAGTTTACCTGATGGTAAGCAAAGTACGAGTAATACAGGGGGTATGTCGCATCTGTGTGTGGGAGTTTTTTAAATTAGAGCGAGCTTACACTTGACCATAGTTTACCTGATGGTAAGCAAAGTACGAGTAATACAGGGGGTATGTCGCATCTGTGTGTGGGAGTTTTTTAAATTAGAGCGAGCTTACACTTGACCATAGTTTACCTGATGGTAAGCAAAGTACGAGTAATACAGGGGGTATGTCGCATCTGTGTGTGGGAGTTTTTTTAAATTAGAGCGAGCTTACACTTGACCATAGTTTACCTGATGGTAAGCAAAGTACGAGTAATACAGGGGGTATGTCGCATCTGTGTGTGGGAGTTTTTTAAATTAGAGCGAGCTTACACTTGACCATAGTTTACCTGATGGTAAGCAAAGTACGAGTAATACAGGGGGTATGTCGCATCTGTGTGTGGGAGTTTTTTAAATTAGAGCGAGCTTACACTTGACCATAGTTTACCTGATGGTAAGCAAAGTACGAGTAATACAGGGGGTATGTCGCATCTGTGTGTGGGAGTTTTTTAAATTAGAGCGAGCTTACACTTGACCATAGTTTACCTGATGGTAAGCAAAGTCTTTGGCCTAAGATTGAGGGTGCTTGTGCGATAAGAACCGATTGACTCTCGCTTTAGAGATCGCTGAAATAGTTTGACCATGTAAATTTTGTGGCCTGCGAGTATGTTTTGTCTACGTGCCACTTTATTTTCGTAACCAAAATACATACTACGAAGGTGTAAACGCGCTACGGAAGTGCTACGAAGCTCTACATTTAGCTACGAAATAATAAACATCGCCTGATTTACATTTAGTTCCACAAAGTTTTATCTTATCGTTGCAGAAATATTTTGTTCTGGTTCTTTTACTTTTTATCGAAGCATATTAAGTATTGTCGTCGAAAAATGTATGTAAGAAATACAAGAATAAAAGTGACATACAAATTACCTAATAATAATATCATTAACAAATATCGGTTGTGGTTTTCATTTTCAGTTGCTCACTTGAATATACATACTTTCCAGTACAGTAACTTTCACCAGCAATGTGGCACCGATCCATCTGAATGTTTACTTGTCACCTAATTGGAAGTGTCAGTGGAAAATCGAATAGTGTGTCGCATGCAGGGTGGTCCATATTTCTGATTTTTCTCGGACCAAGTGTTTTTGTAAAATAATATTGTAGGAATGTATAATAATAGGTACGCTAAAATTACATGATATTTTTCTGGTTTTAATTAGATTTATTTGCAAATAAACTACGTTTCAGAACGGTATCGTTCTAAAATCCGGCAGTCAAGATTATTTCCATTCACTTCCAAATAAGTTACATGCAATTTTACATCTACTACTCGTTCGTTGTCGCAACCCTCAATAATGAGGGTAACGACTTGAGCAGGAGGATTTTAATCGATTGCAAATGCATTAATCGCTAATACGCATAAGAACTAGTCGAATGCAACGTGTAAAAAGCATTTTTATGAAAACGCTTATGAAACCTATATTATATTCTTTCTCATCTCTGTTTAAAATTTTCGAAACCACGTCATAAAGCGTTTTACAATTGAAATTCATATTTTCGCTAAGTTCATTGTTGCTAAATCCAATCTATGTCCTACTAATGGCGTACCTATCGCGCGTAGGACGCCCGCCGTGCGCCCGCGCCGCCGGTGGGGGACAAGACGGTGGAGGATGCGCCAATTGCGCGCAACTAACCTGGTCACTGACTCAATGGCGCGCCACTGATCACAACACGTTTACGGAACACTACACAGATTTACCTGATATACCTTTTTACTTCTTCTTCTTTACCTAATGTGACACCAGGTTTACCTGATACACCTCTGATTCACCTCACTCTCTTCTTTGTTAATCCCATAAGTGTATTTGTCATACTAGTCATCAGTTATGTTAGAACCCCCGATAGTGAGACTGCACTTTAAATATTTTTTTTTGGATTTAGGTACTCACAATATATGATTATTACTGGGATGAGCACAGCATATTTCTCTCTCCCGTGTACTCTATCACTCGTCGTCTTTACATTCACGTCTATCACACACAGATCTGTTTTACCTCATCACAGTCATCTAAGTTTTAGATCCAGACTTTTATATGTGGTGTATTAGCTACCTCTCTCAGTTTCGACGATTTTTACCTGACATATTCAAATTTAGTAAGCAATGAATTGGGGAGTCATCATCATCATTAGCCTTGTCTGATGTAAAGATGTCACCTGCAGATACTCGTACCAATGGGAGACTAGTGCTGCATGCTAGCATCCAGCACATGCTGCACTACTTATATACTTCATAATATAATGTTTGTCTCTTTACTTGAGGTATTGTGACATATGAAACGTAAACAAGCTTAGGTTTACCAGAGTTTTATAACTAACTAAATAATCACGCCAGAGTTAGGCGTGGAAAATAATTTGAGTTTAAATACTATTTAAAATGAAACAACATGCACATTTTTTGGTTTGCTGGAATATATACATACCTAATATAACAAATAGACAACAGAAAAATAAACCAAACATTCTAGAAAGGGCCACCCACACCTACACACATCTTATTATATGTACATGTCTCAATAACAACAAACGAGGTCCTAGGATTCCATTGAACAGATAACAGCAATATTTGCCGGCGCGGGCGTCTACTCGGTTCAATTACCTATTGTACAATATTTACTGGAGATTATTGTGACAATAACACGCGATAATCTGCTTGTTCCGACTTACTTCTAGTTCCGACACCGATATGGCGAGATACTCGAGTATGATTCAGAACAAGCGGTTACATACATACATTACTACGGTTGATTGGTTGATGAGTAGAAAGGTTGTCAGATACGCATACCTACTACGTATGCATTATATGCTTGCTCGTTTTGTTTGTATGCTTATTGCTTATGTACTTTTTCTTTATAGTCCGTAACCGAATAATAAAAAAGGAAATACTTACTTACCTACTGGTGTTTAACTCTGAGAGTAAACATTTTTAACTTTTTCAAACTTTGTAATACTTGCTTTGATATTTTAGATGACGAACAGTATCATCCGACATTAGAAGCGGACAGGTATTTTTCTTTTTGCATGGTTCTCCTATCTGAAAGCTGACCGTGGTCGCAGTTGTTTATTTAACTCTTGCTACCTTAACACTGTTATCCATAACTATAATATGGTATACGCCGAGTTCAGCCGCTAAGAATGACAGATAATTAAATGTTGACATTATCGCTCAAATATTGCTGACAGCTCTCACATCTGTTTGTGCATACAAGAACACAAGCTCAACTGCACTGTTTCATTGCAATAACGCATCTTATGAAAATCTATTTTCGTCTCTCATATACCTACCTATACATACACCTATTTTCTTTACATACTGTAAACTCGTCACATAATAATAAAACGTTTATCTCAGTTCTTACTAGGTAGTTACCAGCGGAGCTTTCCACTACAAATGTAAACAATGTCTATTTTCACTTTTATTTACTAACAATAAAGTTTGGTACGAAGGTTTAGTGCGTAAAGCCTTTAATAAGGGGTTTGGCGCCTGAGGCTCAATACAGATAAGGAAATATTACGTTTGTTGACGCAAGGTTAGTGCAGGCGCCGCCCGCGCGAGATCTTATAGCATCTTGTTACAATACACAATCTAGATTAATCATACTAACTCAGTAAGAAATACTCAAGTTTGATTGTGACAAAGTACGACGAGAAAAGAAACCCGGAGTCGTGATTTCGAGCAATAAACTAACTCAGTATGCGAAAAAAACCCTTTCGCGCTTCAATCTAAATGAAAGGAACACAAGCTCAAAATCTTAAATGTACAATTCGGTTACTCAACTTAAAGTAATAATATTTATTTCATCATAAAGACTAGTGACGTATAGCCAAAATTCTCACCACATAAAGAACCTAACCCATTACGAAATCTATTTAAATCGTAAAGGATTTATTAATTACCAATTAATCCAAAATTTAAAAATAATGAGTTGAAGTTTTACTAAATTAGCATTGTCACTGTTTATTTATTTCTTACACAAGATATTTAAGCAACAGATCATCCAATGCAATATGAGCGCAACACTGTAGCCTAAGTTAGAGCATATCAGTGCTAAAATGAAACTAGCTCTCAAACGAGTCTGCTGGAATACACCATCAGACATTAGGCGGTAGATTTTACATCACACTTATTTTGTCTCGGTAATCAGATGTCTTTCCTTCTCCCCTCAGATAGCCGGGTACGTGATAGTAGTGGCCACGTTCGGGCTGCAGGCGCCGGTGCGCTGGGCGGCGGCGCGGCTGCACGGCGCGGCGCGCTTGCTGCTGGCTGACGTGTACCACCTGCTGTCCTTCCTCGCCACCGTCAACGTGTGGCGCGGCATCTGGGGACTGCTCGACGTCTACTTCTTCCCAGGTAACGTACCTTACACACACACATACTTGATTATAAGACAATATAACATCTAGTCAGCCTACTTAGAACTCTCTGCGCCAAAGCATCCCAACCCATAGGAACGCGTCTCGTGCTTCAGTTAGTGCACTTAGTAATTAAATGCCTTTCGTAATGTGACATGCAATTTATTCATCTCATGATTAGAAGACATGAACAAACACAATAAACATAGTTCTACTCAAACGAAACGAAGCTCTCAGAGCGAATCTTAGGCGTGTCTACTAACAGCCAGACTAATAAGAGCCCTTTTATTGTCAACAGAGACACCGAAGCTGAGCAATTGGTGCTCTCACATCATCAGCTTCTCTCTGCTGGTGGTGCTGAACTGCTCCAACACAGTGCTGGTCCGGGGCGTGTACATCGACGCCGAGGAGCCTGCGGGCGAGTGCGTGGTGTTCCCCTGCCACTATCTGAGGCTCTACTTCCACAAGGAACGCACCAAGAAGCGCCACAAGCGAGCCCTGGCCGCGGCCGCCAGCGCAGGACAGGCGCGGCGCTCGGAAGACGCCAGCGTGCCTCTACAAATACCGGAGGAAAAAGTCTAGTCTAACACTCGGCTCAAACAGACATTTCCCAGAGGGACGCACGCGTAGATGCGCTAGGTTGAACTACTCAAGTTCAGTCAATAATAGTTAATTTTAATTTTCCACAAACACCCGAGAAAATAAAGAAGAGCGTTGTGTACCTTCCTACGTTAGAAAGGACTGATTCTACAGGTCCCAATACTTACTTGACTTATGCCCTCTTGAGTTAAGCTAGTTTACTATGCATGAATGGGTCCCAAGGAGAGTTTACATACTGCACTTTGCTGTTGATCGCAAGTTCAGTGTCATTTGATCAAGCCTAGATAGTTGTTGGTGCTGCTAAAAGCAAGTCTTCCCCGTCAGTTTGGAATCATTTTGTTTATAATGAATCTGTTGAGTGACTCGAATACTTATTGTTTATATATTAGCGGAGGCAGCTGGAGATACTAGAGGATAGAGATTAAAGTAGAGAAGTAAGTGTATCTTATATTTTATCAGTATTCGAGATTGTACCTTGTAACGATGACTAACGATGACACATTCCATGTAAAGTTACAGTGATTGTTGTTACTTATTTCGATATATAATATCTGAGATAGATAAGGTTTTCAAACATAACATCCCGTACTCAGACTCCGGTTGCAATTATTAACCTGACCAAATTGTCTAGACCTGCCTATATGGTAGAATCCACTGCAACATTCTGAATGTTTCAGAGCACATCATGAAGTTTTGTATCGCTAACTTTTGCGCTTATATTTGTAATGTGGAATATTTCTATATGTTTTTCTCGAACTTATTTTTTATAGTTTGTAACTCTAATCTGACATTTTAAATGTATGTAAATCATGAAATGAGATTTTATCTATTTATTTCGTTACATAATATAATAAGTGTTTGTAATCGTATTGTGTTGTGAACATAATATTCGTATATGTGGTGACTTGCCTCAATATATGTAAATTATAATGTTTCAACCGCCCCTGCTAACGTCGCGTTACATACATGTGTAAGCTAAACACCAGTTTTGTGATACAAAATAAATAAAACAATCTAAGTCAAACTGATCAACGCGAAGTTATCTAAGTGAACATGTAAATAGGTAGTCCTAAGTTATAGTATGTTTTAAGTAATAGCTATACTCGACGACGTACAATTATACAGTAATTGCAACTTTATCTGGTGTTTTATTGATGATTCTGTTATTCAATTTATCGTCAATGGTAGTACTTGAGATTACCACAGTATGGGTGGCATTTATTATCCCCTTGAGTCGTATTTCCTCATGACTGAGGGTAGTGACTCCCCCACAGAATTAATTCGTTAGGGGAGTTTTCTTGGGCAGATACATCGTGGTGGGCGCCCAGGTCCTTCCACGGAAGACGCATGTCCTCGGATATTGTGGTCCTCAAACATGTCGGTTTCCTCACGATGTTTTCCTTCACCGCTAAGCGAGTGCAAATCTACACATAACTTGAAAAATACAAGTCATTGGTGTAGGGCGGATTCGAACCAGGGTACGTCTGGATGAAAAGCAGACACTGGAACCGCTGAGCCACACTCGCTTTTATTATACATCCTATCTTATTCACACAATTTTATCATCGTCTAGACTTTCGAGACAACTCATTCACAACGCAATCTATCTACTTGTACAAAAATAAGTATCTTGAAAATTATTATTTTTCAAACATTACCATAATTGACTTCAAACTGATTGTGAATATCCTTCATTAACCTGATTATTAAACTTCAGTTGGTATGCGGAAAATATACCAATAAAATACTTGTGTATTGTAGCAACCACAGAAATCTAAATAAACAGGCACTTTGATTTCTGTGGTAGCAACAATAACAAATAATTAATAAAACTTACTTTGAATGAATCAGTCACGAGGTGCTAGTAATACCTAGCTATGGCCATGGCTACCTCCTCCGCTTTATTAGTATCTACAATGCTCTTACGCACATTATTTATAACTAAATTAATTCATCGGTTTGCGCGGCAAAAGCTATAAATATGACACATTTGTCGATAAATTCAATAAATTAAGATAAGAAACATAAAGGACTGTGGTCCTCAATGTACTTATGTATCGTACAGTAGATAGTGTATGTTGTCTGGAGGATCCATACATGTGGTCTTTTGTTGGTTTTTCTTCTGTGTGAGCACCAGAGCAGGCTATTCCAACTCCAACCCTTGATATTTATGTATGCAACTATAGATATAATGACTCGTATTTTCAATTTATGTGTGGATTTGCTCCCTTAAATATGAAGGAAAACATCGTGAGGAAACCGACATGTTTGAGGACCACATCCGAGGACTTGGACATCCAACAAAACTCCCCTGACGAATTAATTCTGCAGGGGAGTCACGACCCTCAGTCATGAGGAAATACGAATCAAGAGAGAGAGAGATAGAGATACAAATAATATAAGTGTCACATACGTGCGTTTAAAAATAATTTTATTGTACAAATAGGAACAGTTGCACCGGCAGTGAGTTTAGAATCGAATGGTGAAGTCGGTGTACCCTCGCCTCACCATGTACTCCCAGTTAGTGAGCTCACACTTTTCTATCTTGCATCCCGGGGAGCCAGCGTTACTGAGCCAGTCGATCCTGGACAAGGTAAACAGTGGTTAGAGTAAGTATTCAAATAAAACTGCGCGCTGCTGCTGCTGCGCTCCCAGGACGAACGTACGTACGTTCTGATGATGGGTGTCATTACACGCGAAACGTGTAAACAACATGCATACACGAAATTATTATTACTTGTGAGTGGAAACCGTATTAGTTACATATTGATTCAGTTATTTATTTATCGTATGGCATTTTTCTATATTTATTTTTTTATTGATAAAATAAAACTGTTCAAGTAAATAAAATTACAGTTAAATCAGAACGATTTAATGTAACTCACACACAAACTTTCCTAATACAGCGCACCTAGTCACTAAAGGAATTCAAAGTTATCTGAACTACATACATTATAGAGGCAATGTGATGATCATACAATTAATACTGAGAGAGGAATAAACAATCCTTGGATGTGATATGTTGCACTAGGTCACTGGTAACTAACGTACACCTTTTAGGGTGGTTCTAGTGCGCCAAAGGCATCTCAATCTACAATTATATCTTAATCCTGCAACTATAGAAAGTTGCGATCTTTTAGAAGATCACGCCAACGAAACCAACCTAACCAAATATAAAATGTATAGATCGAATTATTGCATTATATTTCACCATGTCATCGTGGCTTACATGAACAGTTTGCAACTAAGTACGACGTAGTTGATAAGCGTTAGAAAATGATTTGGCTCTCAGTATTAGTTGTTGACTCGCCGGGTGATAACGACATGCCTAAAATTGGTCGGAATATTCGGGAATCTGCTGCTTTGGCATCGATCCAAATATATTTATCGACTAATTGGACTATCAGTCAATGGAAAATATTGAGGATACTATACTAGAGGTGCATGTCTCTGCCAAGGCAATAAAAAAATCAAATAACTCACGGCATTGTACATCACTCAGTCTACCGCTTGGGCCAAGTTTTTATCATAAAAAATACATTAATACTGGTATTAACATAGTTGTCATTTCTTTGCAGTGTAGGTACATAAACATAACATCTCCTATCTCAGTCATATGTATGTATGATTGTGGTATATAATAGGAATGAAACCTATTACACGTAAAAACTCATGTATAAATTAATGAAAATTACATAAAAAACACTGCGTTACATTTTCTAGCAATATAACTGTCGACTGCAATAGAGAGACAAATTGCCATCTACCGGCCAGCTTTACAAACTATAGACGTTGGGTCGTATCCACGGATTCACGAATGTTCGATCCGAACAAAACTAAGATACAAGAACGCCTGCGTAAAAAAGATTGTTCCTGAAGAATGGATGAGAATCTTCATGAACATGTTACAAAAAATTCTAAAAAAAAATTGTTTTCTTCCTGAAGAAGGATTGAGAATATTTGAGTGGGTGCTATTTGATTGTGTTTTCTTTAGAGGGTTAAAAAACTACTAACATGTGATCGAGCTCAGCCTTGTACCCCTGTATCTTGCCGACGATGGTGCCTCTCTTGGAGTTCTTCACCCAGCCGCACACGCCGAGCTGCTCCGCCAGCTCCTTGCAGTACTTTATGAAGTTGCAGCCTGCACACAACAATACATATTGTTTTCATTACTCATACTCTGAAAGTAGGTCTGAAGTTGCCTGAGGAGCGGGTTGTAAGTAATACTTTTCATCCCTAGGGAGAATCGCTTTCAACTGACAGCTGTCAAATTAACTGGTAGTTCTTTTTCACATATCTATTGAACCATGTTCCAACTTTCTATACAGCCACGATGTAAAATTGAAATAACTTAAAGTTAAGTATTGATTAAAGAATATATATATTTTTTAAATAACTTTATTATAATTTAGTTTCAACAATTTCTTTAAAATAACTTAAACATGACTATTATATTATACATTAAACCAATATTTCAATGATGAAAATTAAAAATTATGGCAGAATAGCTGGCCGGCCACAGAAAAATAGGCGAGTAAGCGGCAACTCGATCTTCATTTATAGATAGGTATCTTAGCAGAGATTTGTACCTGTAACATGAGTTCATCTGAGTCTGTATGAATTTAACGCCTGATTTTATAAGAGAAGAGCCTAAAGCGGTAGTGGAAATAAAATTATCTCATCAAAGTTGTTGTTAAACGTAAAATAAAATTTACTCATTTTTTCTATAGCTAATTCATGTTTTTATTTTTACTTTCCTTGTATATGTAATGAAAAGCACAGTGTTAACCTCGGGTTAAAGACTTATTTAGTCCCTCGAACTATTGGCGCCCTCACTGCGTTCGGGCGCCAAACCCCGTCTCGGGACTAAATAAGTTACTTTCATCCCCTGGGAAACCATGTATTATTACACCACAGTGTGATTTCACCTTAACAAAAACAGCATTCGTGAGTATCTCTATGTTCGTATGAAAGTAGTTCGCTGGTGTAGAGTTTTGTTTGGTTTGAAGGCTTTCGCCGCTTTAACGATTGTCGTTTCACGATGTGTTCCTGCCTGATAATACGGCAAATACAAACAGCACAAAATATAAATGAAAAAACTGAAACTTTCGAATGTTAAAGCTCATATTAGCTGAACTGGCTCATCTAAGAATTGACTTTGGTGATCGCATAAGAATACTACTTTAGCGCTTGAAAATAGATACATCTGATGGTCTTTGCACCGATCGAAAAACTTTGTGCAAGCCGAATCTACAAGCATGTAGACTATACATAGTTTCACCGCAGAGACATCAGAAAGAAGAAAATCGAATTTTCTTTGTCAGGCTTCTATGCTGTTTCCCAACAGATAATGTCCCGGAACCTTCATATGACGAATGAGTGTACACCTGCTAGCTCTGCCTGATTTCACGACCAACCAGCGAGTTGACATCGACCCACTTGCGGCGCTATTTATACGGCGGATCAGAAGCATTGATTGCACTCACTACTGATTAATGCGCCAGACTATTACACACGAGTTTTATAGCGAGACCGTGATCATGACTTTTTGGCGAGATTGAATTGAATAGGGAAAGATAAAACAAGCATTTACGTGCTATTTCGTTATTCTGTGCCTAGATACGCCTGGTAGCCTACCGACCTCTATTTTGCGTATTTGAAGTGGGTACTCTATGCAAAGCCTATAATATTACAACACATATAAACATGTGTTTATACTTTAAACATTTTAATGAATTTGTACAAATTCTAATTTGTCCAAATTCTTACATTTTACGAAACACTAGCACAATCTTGACTTTCATTCTATACAAGCTCGTATTCTACTAAACAGCACTTAAAGCAAGAGTAGAGTCATGATTGTAAAAATCATATGAATGTATTTTATAAAGCCTAGCCAAACGTCTAAATTTTTTTGCAACTATTTTTTTCATAATCTCATGACGTACGCATAACTTTGAATTAAACATACGCACGCATAATTTAATAAAATAAATTTGAAGTACAAAAGTTGATGGATTAATAAGATGTCATATTTACATTTTAAAAAAGTATACAAGCTCCAAAAGTTATAACATAATGTTTTCTCCTTTTTCACCCGTACCTTGCACTTGCCCATAAACTTCAAACTCGACCGCAGCTAGCGTGTTGGGGTCCTCCGCACCCATCACTACTCCTCAGTATATAAACAATAATATAAATAAATAAACAACGTATAAATAAAGTAGAAGTATCCCACTATAGCGGTGTAGTCGGCCGCCCTAGCGCGAATGTTGGCCGCCCGCCCTGTACCGCGGGGCGGGCGGGTAGCGCACAGGGCCGGATCGTTACAATTGTCTTTTGATAAAAAACCATTCCACATGTACCTACCTTGAACATTGCTAATGCAAGTTATAGACGTTTTGTGTAAATTACAAAAACTCAAATGTTATTACTCTAGGTACCTACACACTCTACCGCTTTCAGCGTTTTGCCAACGTCTATAAAAACAATCTGTATACCTTACAGTTATGTATACCTTACGTATATTTTTTTGTAATATTGATTTATATTGGACCTAATAATTTCACTGTCGAGCCTAAATAATGTTGATCAAATTTTGAAGTTATGTTTTTACTTACCTAAGTAGGCAAGCTAACATATTCATCAAGTAAGAACAATCGTAAGAAAAGATGCTTAAAAATACTGTTTTAGGCATAATTAAGCGTTACCTAACTGTTCAACAACCTAGACTATATAAACATTTCAAGACGCAATAAGATTTCGTACTTATTTATATGGATCTGCAATCGAAGGAAGATAGATCTGTAGCTTCTAAAAGCTTTTACGTCAGAACAAGATAGTAATAAATCAAATTGTAATTACTGGCCATCGCAATCCGTATCTGTGTCGTAAATAGGAAAAGAAGAGTGTTTTACCAACGACATTAATAATTGTTTTACACGTAACGCACTCGATATACATTATGTACACACGTAAAGTAGCTTTATATAAGTAACAGGTTTTGGTAGTTTTCATCCCAATTTTGATTCCATTACACACGTAAGTACGTATTATGATTTTGTTTCCCGCCCACTTTCCCGCGAAAAGACGATTTTGAAATTTATTATTTTATGCATATTAAACGTTTCATAGTCAATATTGGCGAAGAGATTATAACAGCTGAGAGAGTTACCAATTAAAGAGGTTTAAATAAGGCAAAGATTTAAAGCGCCATTTATCTTAGAGTAGACTTACTTGCACAATACCGGAAATATTTAGCAATGCAAAAATTATGGGCTGTTACCCTTTCCGGAAACAACTAGCGCTGTCTGGTGCTGACTAGAGATATTTATCGATAAAAGAGGTTTTATTAAAGCCATGAGGTAAGCCTCATCATTTGGGTTCTGAAATGGAACAGCGATGAGAACGACAAATTAATAGCTCTATCAAACGGACGGTCAAGAAGGAAGCCCCTCCGTACTGGAGTGGACGGTTCCGCTGGCAATTACAATTATACGATTGGAACGCTGATTGCTCAACCATTTCCTAATAAACTACCCGCCCAACGTGACGTTGCAGCGATATAGGTGAAGGATTTGTTGTGGTGAGTAATATTGTGGTCTTTTGGTTAGGTTTTACTTCGGTAGGGATAGAGCCAGTGATGTGGGATATGTCTTGTCTAAGGATACAGCCTGTCTATCGCATGGGTCGAGATCGTCTGTCAAAATAGCCTCGGTATGATCACCGAATGCCCGAAATTTCTTTCCGTCATGCTTTTGCTATTTTGAACTGTAGGCGTTAAGTTGTTAGCGACAGACATATGAACTGCAATAAAATTGTTGAAAATATGAATCGCTGGTAATGCAAGGATTTATAATTTACACTTTTAGTATAAATTGTGGTAATTTAATTTATTGAATGCAGTATAACTTTTCGAATAATTTACTTGAGTACCTTGATTTTCCGAACATCGGAACGTAATATTAGCTGTCAAATATCAGATACCTTTATATGACATTGACGTCTACTAAGACGAGTTTATACTCGGAGGAAGGACAAGAGTTTATAGCTGCAATCATATTAAAATGTAATCCATCGAAATAAGATGCATAATCGTATAAACTAAACTTAAGCTTTTATTAAATTCTTGTTTGTTTTGTTACGGACGAATCGGAAAGTTAATTGGGTAATGGGTTTGGTTTCGTTTCGGAATTATTGAAAATTGTTTTGAAGTTTCTGCTGTTTATTGACTCACTGGTGTTGTGTTGACCGATATTGTGATAACACGCCGCGTAATCTTTTTAATTTCTTACTAATAAAACTGTGGCAGTGTCGTAGATTCTTAGTTAAAAGTTCCGGCATCTTCGCTTATTTACCGTATCGAAATATTTCTGTTATTTGTAAAGAAATGTCTGTTTCTTTCAATGGGGATGCCCGGCTAGAAGCCGCAGTAACCAGCTGGTTAAAACGAGACAAGGTAACTTATGAAAATTATATGCATAAATAAGTCGATATTGAGAGTGACATCACAAGACTCTCGACCTTGGTGTACCTATTGCATTCAATGAACCCTTCTCATCAGACAAGTAGATTATTATCAATGAAAATGTTAATGCAAATAGAATTTAATTTGTGCATTGCATGATAAAGACTTGTTCGATATTTAATAAGCAATCTGCTAATTTCAAGATCTGAGATGAGATGCTATTGTGCTACTTTACTTTTTATGTTTAAATTACTTTACATGACCTTGCTAAAAATTCTTAGAGACATTATCAGTGTACCTACCTATTAGGTAGAACATCTTGTCAAGTTTGAGTTAAAAGTTTGGACTATACTAAGTAAAGCTGGTTTACAATGTAAACTAGGCTATCTTTATATCTTAAAAACTACATCATTGTTGAAACATTAAAAAGAAATTTGCTTAAGAATTTGTTATATCCACGTAGACATGTTATTATAGACAGTCAACAATATTATTCTTAGGTACCTAAGTACTTACAAACAAAAAAACTTTCCTGCTTTACCTACCTAATATTTGTCAAACACAATTTTAGATACAATCATACATATACTTTTCCTCTCTCTGAACATAACTTGTTTGGTTCTAATTTAATTTACAATAAAGATAGATATGTACAACTTTGGATTACTTAACAGATTATTTTATTAATGCATTACATAATACTACTAAAGCCATGTCAGAGGCCCCTATGGCGGCTAGATTAACCAGAGTTAGGCACTCTCTTTCGATAAGAATTATATCCATTATCTAGTACCCATGATACAAGCGTAAGCTTAGTATGGGGCTAGATGGCACTGTGTGATATGTCCTGAAATATTTATTTATTTATTTAAGAAGATAATACTACTACATAATAACCCTAATTACAAAAGCAGCACCACAAAATGTCCATACAGTAGTAACAACATAGAAATAATCTTTATTGAACCATTTATAATGTTGATCACTTGACTACTATCATTAATTACTTACTTACTTATTATATTTCTTTATGTCAATTAAATAAATTTAGTATTGAGGCAATATTATTATAACTAAATATCCTTTTATGAATTATTGAAACATTTATACACTTATTTTTAGAATCCGGACACCCACAAAGAGGTAGAGGAGCTGGTCTCCGGTCAGAAATGGAAGGAGCTGTCCAAAGTGATGTTGTCTCGTATGAAGTTTGGCACGGCGGGGCTGCGCGGGCGCATGGCCGCCGGGTACAGCTGCTTGAACGATGTGGTCATACTGCAGACTGCACAGGTAAAAACATATAATTTTCTAATAAAGTTTTTTTTTCAACCAACTTCGAAAAAGAAGGTTCTCAGTTCTTCTGAATCTTTTATACTAGATAGGAGTACATCTGACTACAACTATACTTAAGCAACATTGTAATTTCTTTATAAGTACTAACTTTACTAGCACCCATGCCTAAATGAAGATACAACCCAGATTGCACTAATTTACCATTTGCAATATATAAGCATATTTGATGTACATGTTCACTATGCTCAATGTATATGTGTATGTATGACATCACAATATGAATTGAATCCAATGTACCTAGTCGGGACATGATTGTTATGGTAATTTGAGAGCATTTAGTGCATTGAGCATGTGTGCTGCAAACTTGTTTTACTAAGTGGATAGCTTCAGAGTCAGAATTTTAATAGTGTTTTGAAATATGGTGTTAGATTTCAAATGTATCAATGATGTTTCAGTTGCAAAGACAGCTGTGGTTGGTGGTTTGAGGAAGTTTACAGCGATAAATACAATTGCTTTGATAAAGTTATTATTGCAAAGACTATACACTTGAAACTTGTTATAAATTTTATTTATGGCTAGATGAACTCTGTGGTTTTGTAGTGTTGGGGAAATTAAGTAAATAATGAAAGTAAAACAAAAACCTGTACCTTTCCAAATCAAATCATTTTTTCGAAAAAGTTCATAGTTTATAAGTCTGCTTGCTCTGATTAGAGCGACGTTTCTTCGTTATTTTTAACCGGCTTCCAAAAAAGGAGGTTATCAAGTCTTCTGAAAGTTTTTTTAGTATTACGGTAGAACATCCATAACATGGTTACCCAGAGAGATATAAGTTACTTTCTATCTTGAAACCGAGCTATATGTATATCATGCATCTAGTTTTCTCATCATTGGTGTTGTTGTTGCGTTCCAGGGCCTGTGCTCGTACATCCAGAAGGTGAGCAACCAGGCGCAGCTGCACAACGGAGTGGTCATCGGGTACGACGGCCGCTTCAACAGCAAGAGGTAATTACCATCACTTTTTTAAATCAAACGTATTTGTGCAAAGTTATATTATATTCCTGGTAACCGCCTAGCTAGCTATCACTTTTACTCTCGGTCGCTATAATCCTACAGATATAGACTCCTTGCCCGAATCTCTATTCCCCTTGAACTTGTAGTCAAGCGTGAGCCTATCTCATATAAAAATAAGATGAGATATACTTCCTTTTTTTGAAAGCCAGTCCTATTCCTAGTTTAGCTTGTAAATGTCTAAACAATGGTCATCAAATTCAAGCTTAATAAGTATAAAAAAATACATCCTATTGTTGCCTAAAATAAAATGTATCGTTTGGCCTACATGACTATTTCACACAGAAATCTAAATGAACGCACCTGTTTATTTAGATTTCTGTGCTATTTTATACCACTTTCAATTTCCAAGAGCCAAAAATAATCACAAGCATGTCGCCTGTCAGTGAGCAGTCTGCAACCGATAAGCATGATTCACTATCAGAGTAACGTAAATGGCCAAATAGGATAAAGGTTGCGTCATATACTCCCTCTGATCTCCACTGGCTTCGATAACATTTGGCGACGAATAACTTATCGACAGTAATGGAGTGCTTTTATCATATGTGTAGGTACCTATATTTCACAGGGTTATTATGAAGAGGTATTTCACTATCAAGTAGTATCAAAGCTTCATCTATGATTTAGTTTTATAAATCCTTTTAGAAGTATCTAATCTTTTTTCCTTATCTTATCGGACACGTAAAGAAATGCTTCTAATATCAGTACCTCCACCACCTTCACCTTTTTTTCCTTCAGCCAGTTCCTTCAGAGTTGCTTATGCTGGTGTCGTGTTAGGTAAACTGCTGATCAAATACCTGACTGGTCACTAATACGTATGTAGTAGTAATAGTAGGTATGTATGTATAAAAATAGGAAACAGCAAGTTATACGAGTATATTATCTCACTGTTACTGACTGGGAGAAGAACGTGTGTTGGTCCATACTTGTGAAGAGTAAATCAATTGATAGTTATTACCGCCAACATGAAAATACAAACATGTTCTCTTTGTTTGTAACTACCACATTATTGATTAGTGAGGCATATTTTTAAATGAAATGATTTTCTGTTTCACCATTTTCGCGCACGAATCAACAATACACACATAGCGACGAAACAGTGGTCAAAGAAACATTGATTTACTATTACCACGGTGAGCCTCTTAAAGAATGCCATCGCCAAACAAATGGAAGTCAATCTGTTGTTTATCGTTCAAGTAAACAAAAGTTTATCTTCTCGGTACTGTAACAGTGCTAGGCTTATCTACGTAGTGCTCGCGCGTGGTGGATGCCATTGATGGAATGTCAGTTACTATGCTACACTACGAGGTAAACACGATGATCGTTTATGAGTAGATAGTTAATTAATGAAAATCGCATTAGAAACCCTAGGGATTCTTACTCTCAGGAGCTAAAAAGTTTTGTCAGTACTATTTTTAACGTAACATAATATATTAAATTTGCGCTTGATATGAGATTGTTGTATGGTGTAAAATCGTCACTACAGACAATAATTTAGAAAATTAAAAAGTAACAAAAACTAAAATTTATGAGGTAATTAATTTAAACAACATCAAACACAAAAACTGAAATTTTACAAAATGGTCTCTGGGGAAACAAGTTAAGATCCGGCATATTACAATTAAAAAAGCGTCGCGTCGGCTCCTTTACTTTGATTATGCGAAGGTTATGCTGCATCTTTAAAAAGTCGGTTACACGAAAATGGATCTGCTGCAATGGTTCTGCCAATTTCAATTGTGTTGATAGTAATATTGGCTGCAATCGGATTGAAGCAGACAATTCGAAGTAATTTTGTCTTATTGGATCTGGTTCACACTCGATGTGACTTGAACGAGCCAATTTTTTTAGCGAAATAAAGCCATTTGGCTATTAAATATGGTCTAGTTATAGTAAGAACAATAGACAAGTAATCATAAAAACACAAAACACATTTTTACTAAAAACGGTATTTTAATCATCAATCATCACTGTAAGGACATCACTGATCGCCACCTCAATTTTTGAAAGAGATTTTACAATAATTTAACTAGTAATTACTCAACTGCCTGATGATAAGCATCACGCTGCGAATCCTAGTTACAGTATCTCTACATTTGGAACAGTTTTTAGTGTTTCGCGCAGTCAGCTCTCAGTAAAGCTTGCGCACTACTTACAAACAGCGTAGCTTACTAAAGCATGATACTTTACCAGACGACTTTAGTCCCAAAGGACACTACATAACTTAGTTATATATTCGAATAGCCTTTGCTTAGCATCATGCAAACTATGGCCAAGTGCAAGCCCGTATTAGTAAATAAATATATCCGTTGTAGGTTCGCGGAGCTGACAGCCAAGGTGCTGGTCTGCTCATCCACCCCGGTGCACCTGTTCTCGGCGGTGTGCCCCACGCCGCTGGTGTCGTTCGCCACCATCCAGTACCACGCGGCCGCCGGGGTCATGGTCACCGCCTCGCACAACCCCAAGGAAGATAACGGGTATAAGGTACCTACTGGAAAATTTTATTGCTATATTATCTTTTATAGTTACCGTAACGTAAGGCATGATTCAATTTAGTTGTCTGGACGAGGCGGCCAACCGGGACGCGCGTGCTGACTCGTCCTCCTGATGATGGAAACCTCAGTTTTCCGAAACTTGTCGAGCTAATTTTCGACATAATTAGTGACGACTTACGTCACTAATTATGTCGAAAATTAGCCGGTTATCACAACTAAATATTACTTTTTTGTTAAGTCTCCATTTGAGTCGTATTTCCTCATGACTGAGGCTCGTGACTCTCCCGCAGAAATAATTCGTTTGGGGAGTTCTCTTGTGCAGATACATCGTGGTGGGCGCCCAGCTCCTTCCACGGAAGACACGTGTCCTCGGATATTGTGGTCCTCAAACATGTCGGTTTCCTCACAGTGATTTCCTTCACCGTTTCTGTCACGTACACCAGAACAAAATACAAAACACGTTACAGTGTTACATATAAGTACGTATTTATAGTTCTCCCGTCAGATCAATGTTGGTGCTGTCATTGACGAAATCATTGTGTAACTTGAAGCCACCACAGCCACCGATGATAGCGCGACGAAATTTATTTAATTAGAAAATTAAACAGAAGCCGTTCGTTATCCTTGTTCGTTATCCTTGTTCGTTATCCTTGTTCGTTATCCTTGTTCGTTATCCTTGTTCGTTATCCTTGTTCGTTATCCTTGTTCGTTATCCTTGTTCGTTATCCTTGTTCGTTATCCTTGTTCGTTATCCTTGTTCGTTATCCTTGTTCGTTATCCTTGTTCGTTATCCTTGTTCGTTATCCTTGTTCGTTATCCTTGTTCGTTATCCTTGGTACATTGGACAGCCTTATAACCTAAAGCGTTTTCTTTCAGGTGTACTGGAGTAATGGTTCGCAGATCATTTCGCCGCACGATAATAATATCTTGGAGGAGATAGAGCAATGTCTCGAGTAAGAATTGTTTTTTATTTATTAAAATACATTTAACATCAAATGCTGCGGCAGTATGCACCCGTAACAAACTTTTTATAAATTTGAGTAAGTTTCCGTGAGAATAAAATCACTGATGCCAGACAGAGAACGTGTCTATTTGATCATTTCTTTATGTAACTGTAGCAAGCAATTATAGGAAAGTTTGGCGTTTAAAAGTTTAAATTAGAAGCTAATATAAAACATAGGTATAGACGGCTTACTCGCTGTACTGACGCGAGTTAAACACGCTTAGTAAGTAAATTCACACTACATTATCATACCTACATTTTTTTTTTAATATTAAAACCTTCGTGAAACATTTTATATCACTCACGTGTAATTCGCGTATGTTGTTCACGCGTTTCGGATGTAATGACACCCATCTAATACATAATTACAATGTTTGTACACGTAAAGTTTGTGTGTGTCTCAATAAATATATTTTCTTTCTTTCTTTCTAATTTTGTAAGAGCAATGTGTTACACTTCCCAGCATCCCCGAGGAGCACTGGGACATATCCAGCATCCGCTCGCACCCGCTGGTGTCGGACTGTACCGAGGAGGTCACATCCAGCTACATGCGCTATATAAAGGACAGCCTGCACCTCGACGTGCTGGAGGACAACCGCAGGGCGGCCGTGAAGGTGGTGTACAGCGCCATGCATGGGGTGGGGTACCACTATGTAGTGAAGGCGTTTCAAGTTGCACAGCTACAGGTGAGTTAGTAATTATATTTTTAATTTTATCGCATATAGTACAAGAGTTTGCTCAGTATGGGGATAGATGGCGCTGTGTGCATATGTCCTGTTTTTTTGAATAATCTTTTAAAACAATAATACCTAATACCTACATAAAAACAAGGGAAGAAAAACTAAACATACTACTCATAACTACAGCATAAATAAAAAAACAAGAACCGACTTCTAGTGTCACTAAAAAGTTAATAAATACCTAATTTATTTTCGTTTTTGCAACTTCAAAATTCAAATTGGGAGTAAAGAATCTATCAAATTATTGAAACTTACAATCCTATAAGTATTCTTATTGAAATGCGTTATATTTGTTGTCGGTGCACTGGCTGTTACTCTTATACAGAACCATATTTCCAACCAGCTCTGGCCCAGTTTTATTAGTACCTAAACTAGCGCTGGTATTCCCACACCTCTGTCTACGCAGGTAGCTTATAATTAGGGTTGTAACGGAACTCCGCCTCCGCCTCCGTTACTGCGGAACTTCCGCAAAGAATCGAACCTCTGCCTCCGCATCCGCCTCCGCAAAATGTATGCGGAGTTTTAACGGAGGTTTATTTACGTTAAAATACAACGCGTAACGAGCGACGCTGGGAGACGCAGCCGCAGAGCTGCGTGTTTGCGAGTGAAATGATCTTTAAGATTTTGTCTTCTGCGCCGCCGGCCGCGGGAACACGGGGGAACGCTGGCGGGGAGGGAAGACGAGCGGGACGCTGGCGGGGCGTGAACGATTGAATGACAGGATTCAACTTGTCGAAATGTCGAATTGTTCGGTATGCGTAGTTGTATTGTGATTGCGCCGCGTGATTGTTTATTTGTTTTAAGTGATTTAGTGCGTAATTAATTAGTAGTCTTTGATAAATTCTTATTTAAATCACGTGATGAAGCCGAAAACAAGTGAGATTTGGCAGTTTTTTGTTGAAATAGATGATAATTATGCAAAATGCAAAAGCTGCGAAAAAAAAATTCAAATTCCACCTCCGCCTCCGCCTCCGTTAACCTCCGCCTCCGCGGAGGCGATCCTCTTCTCCTCCGCATCCGCCTCCGCCTCCGCTAAGAGGACCTCTGTTACAACCCTACTTATAATATTTACTTAGTTTTACCATAATTTAGTACTAGGAACGTAATCTCGATGAATCTAGTAACTGCGTCTTGAGATTAGGAAATCAGTTTAAATTAGGTTAGATATGTAATTTATTTGTTGATCTTGCAGACACATATATACTTGCTTATGTAGTTTTATACTACCTACTTACTTAGTTGAATAATTCCTCAACAACAAAGGGAGCAGCTTAGAAAAATATTATACTTAACTTGAAATGAGTTAGAATTGTTTAGAAACGACAACCTACTTTCTAATCATGTAAATATATGAATATTGCTCAATTACTCTAGTAGAAATATTTTTTTTTTTTTTTTACTTGTGATAGGTTTACGTTTGACTACAGCCTGCCTGATGTTAAGCATTGCTGCAGCCTAGGGTGTAACACGTTTACCTAGAAGATACCTATTAACTCTAGATTTGAAAACCCCTGGATTGTAGTTCGCAGGAAACACAGCTTCTGGTAAAGTGTTCGAGAGCTTTGCCGTCCGTACAATAAACGTAGAAGCAAAGCGCTGCGTTCGACACTTCGGCACTTCCACCATAAAACGATGTCTACCTGCGGACTTTCTGCTTGCTTAATTAAATATTATTTAACAAATTGGTCTGATTTTTGTTACAAAAAGAATTTTTATTCAAATGTTAATCAATGCAACCATAATTCTGTTTTGAAGAAATTGAGTTTGAGTATGAAAATGAATATATGGCTTGGTTGTTTTACTTTGTTACTTATGTATTTTTGTTTAGAGATTATAATGGCTTTACAACATGTCCCCACCGTCGCGTCGGTGTTTACAACATGTCCCACCGTCGCGTCGGTGAAGACAAGTGTACTGGTAACATTATTATGACAACATAGGAAATACAATAAAATATCTTCCAGTAAGTAAACAATTTAAACCTCGTCTAAGTACAGTATACCTGCTGTACTTTACATATGTAGCAGATTCAATATTACGTAGTTATTTATGAAGCCACTTACTGCATAAAAGTATGCTTGTAAAGTCACAGCATTACGTTTAGGTATCGTCCATCTCTTCCATAATTCGTCTGGCGTTAAGTTTATAGTCTATTTGTATAGAGCGTGTGTTTACCGAGTAAGAACTTATTCACGCCTGCTCTGAAAATTATTAAATTGTAAAACTGTACATGAGAATTTTTTAAACGTTTGCTTTATACTGAGCTAGATGGCGCTTCGCTGTGGGAATTGTCTCTAAATATTTATTTATTTATGAGTTATTTGTCAAGTGCGGAACACGCACTATGGTTGTTTAATTTAAACATTTTATAGGAAAATGAGCGAAAATAATCACGACTGATTCGAACCTGCGTATTTCTGCTACCGTCGAAACGCCTTAACCGACTAGGCTACGGTCTACTAACTGCCAGGCATGAAAATCCACACTCGAATCTTGCCGGCCGTCATTACTTTAGCTCATTTTCCAAAAATCGTTTTTTTTCCTTACTTCAGCCGCCAATCAGCACAGTAGAGCAGCAGGAGCCTGACCCCACGTTCCCCACAGTGAAGTTCCCCAACCCCGAGGAGCCAGCATGCTTGCAGCTGAGCAAGGAGCGTGCTCGGGCGGCGGCTGCGCCGCTCGTGCTTGCCAACGACCCTGACGCAGACCGACTGGCCGTCGCTGAGCACGATGCCAGGTAAGATAAGATAAGATATGTCTTTAATGCACACCAAAAAAAATACATAGGTAATGAAAGAAATTATGCTGAGCTAGCCAGCATTATGCTGAGTTGGGGCTGTCTTGTGGCAGACTTTATGTTTGTTTGATTATTATGTTCTTACTTGTGTTTGTTTCTCTGATAAATCTGCCGTAATAAATGTTTTCTTTCTTTCTTTCAAAATTTAAAAACTAATCTAATTCACTTTGGGTATAGTAGTCTAAAGATCTATAGGTAGTTATCTATAACGAAAGGACGTAATTTGACTAAATTCGAGATTTATTCATCATTTTGCACGAAATTGGAGAGTGCATCAAGTTTTAAATGTCAATCAGCCGGCAAAATATGAAGAAATGACACGAGCAACGAATTAATTACAACTCGAAAAATACCCGAAATGTTCAGTCAGCCTTTTTATCAGCAGTTTACTTTATCACGTATTAGACCGGTACTCTACTCCATGCTACATGCACCCTCACGCTACAAAGTGTTCTTCACCCTTTTGACCCTTATGTAACGTATATATTTTGTTAATCTATACTGTTCCACTCCTGGGCAAAAGTCTTCCCCAACTCCCTCCACGCGTCCCGATCGAAGGCCTATAGGCCATTATTATATTATAAGGCCAATTAATATCTTTAAATCACTAAAAACTCCCTTCTTCCCCCTCCAGCTCCGAAATTTGGAAGGTGTTCTCTGGCAACGAGATGGGCGCGCTGCTGGGCTGGTGGCTGCTGCGGCAGTACTACGTGAAGCACCCCGCCGCCAGCCCTGAGGACGTGTACGTGCTGGCCAGCATCGTCAGCTCCAAGATGCTGCGCGCCATCGTGCGCGGCCGCGGGGAGTTCGTGGAGACGCTCACCGGCTTCAAGTGGATGGGTGAGCGCTGCTGATGCTGTTTGTATTGGAACAGTTCTAGCACAGTCACCCAGACTCCCAAAAAACGTCATTGTACTATAAAAATAACTATGTATGTACAATGTACATATGTCTTCTTGTTCATCATCTTCAGCCTTTGTCAATCCACTGCTGGGTAAAGGCCTCCTCCCCTAGGTGCTATTGGTGTTGGTCTTATGTTTTTCTTGTCCAGAGAGGTCCCTCAATGGATTGGATTTTCTAAAACGTTTTATGATATTTATTTACTTATCGAAACTATTCAGCTCCAAAGCATACAGTCGACTACGATCAGGTACTTGGGTTTTACAAGCAATTTCCCTTATCACATCAGCATAAAGTTCATTTCGCCTTCCAGGTAATTGTTCCCTGCTGCTGGCTCAGCAGAGCAAGGTGCCTGTGTTTGCGTTCGAAGAAGCCATCGGCTACATGTGTGACCCTCGCGTGCCAGACAAGGACGGAGTATCTGCCGCTGTACAGGTTAGTTACCTTCTATCCCTTTCTTATTTGAATGAATCTTTTCAGACATGAGTGTAGCGGACTAGGGAATCAAGTTTCGCAAAAAAAAACTACATAACCTTATTTCTAAGATTGAAGTGTATGAATGCTCGTACACTTACTAGTACGTACTTGGTCATGCCTTAAGGCAAAATGTCCTGATCAAGACTATTGGCTACTGCTTCCATGACAAAAAATATAAATAAAGGTCGCTTCGACGCGTATGGATTTTAATACATCTGAGTCTTTATCACTACGTGGATCTGTCTGACTCCTTGAATGATTCTACAAGAGAGTAACAACTTTCATTAATGTGAATTACGACTAACCATTTACTTCCCAGGTGGCATCTCTCGCATCCTACCTGTACTCGCGCGGGCAGACGCTACGCTCGCAGCTGCAGGCGCTGTACCGTGAGTTCGGGTACCACGTGTCGCACAACTCCTACTACATCTGCCATGACCCCGCCACCATACAGCGGATATTCCGCAGGATCAGGAACTACACGAGCCCGGGCGAGGTGAGTCATGTAGCCGAGTGTCCGAGTCACCTAGTCGAGTATCTGAGTCACCTATCCTCGCGTCTGAGTAATCTAGTCTCGTATCTTAGTCACCTAGCCTCGTATCTGAGCCACCTAGCCTCGTGCCTGAGTCACCTAGACTCGTATATAATTTTCAAATAGGCAAGTGTGAAATTCACTACAAATACATTTATTGTCCCTGGCACGTCTAATTGGTTTATTAATAATAATAATAATAATAAATGTAGGTTATATTTGTTGTCCGCAGTACCCGCGCTCGGTGGGATCCTCAGACATCGAGTACATAAACGACTTCACAGCCGGAGTCAAGATACCAGACCCACAGAATGGAGGAGGGGCGCATTTGAGTGAGTACAGCACTTTCTGATTATTATTTCACTTATTTGCAAATGGTGCCATTATTACACCAGAGTTCACTAGACCTACAAGTTGACTTTTTCATTCAGGTGCTTTTCTAAGATAATAAATTTTACAGTGAAAGTATGACACTATTGACTGCCCCGTTAGCTCAGTTGGTAATGGCTCTGCCTTCTAATCCAGGGGTGCGGGTTTGATTCCCGCATAGCGCAAGTAATTATGAATATTAAAATTTGTATCTATTTGTGTTAAGTCTGGTCGTTTCTATGTAAAATAAGTATGTATTTACGAAAGAAAAGTATATTATGTATTATATCCGATGCCTAGTAACCATGTAAACCATAAGCTACTACTTGCCAAAATGGAGACATATGGTATCAAAAATAATGTCAAAAGTCTGGTAGTCATTTTTAACAGGAAGGAAACAGACTGTTGAAGTTAAAATAGACGGAGAACAAAAAAGATCAAAAGAACAAACCACAGACATTGGTGTCCCACAAGGCTCGTCATTAGGTAATACCTTATTCTTAATCTTCCTAAATAACATTGCGCACGTAAAAATTAAGGGTGATCTTATCCAATATGCCGATGACACATCAGCCGTGGTATATGGCAACACTGACGAAGAACTCTATGAGAATATAAATGAGACGCTTCGTAGCTTGAATGAATGGTTTACCATGAACGGACTAAAATTAAACACATTGAAAACAAACATAATTTGCTTTAATGCAGTCTCCCCATTAAAAGGTATAGTGTCCATACCCATACACAATGGACCGGAAACAAAAAGTGTGAACGCCGCAAAACTATTGGGATTTGACATTGATTCGTCACTGACATGGAAAAATCATATAAACAGTACATGTAATAGGATGGCTAAAGGAATTTACGCCTTTAAGCAGTTACGAGATATAACGACAGAACAAGTTCTGTCGTTATATCAGTAGTTCAACAGATTACGAAAGAATTTTAAAAATGCAAAAAAGGGCCGTGAGAGTACTGATGAGAATCAAATCTGGAGATACTTGTAGAGACCATTTCTCTAAGCTAGGTATTTTAACCTCTGTGTCAGTGTATATCTTTGAAATAGTAAAATATGTTCTCAAAAATATAAACAAATATGAGATACGTTCTAAAACGAATAGCAGAGCATGCAAAAACAAGGTATATCTCGAATATATACCTCATAGACTTGTCAGAAAAACTTCTAAAATTGATGGGACAGAAACTTTATAATAAATTGCCCGAGCAGCTGAGAAATATACAAAATCAAGGAAGTTTTGACGCAAATCTAAAGAGGCTTCTCCTCTCAAAAAAATATATAATATCAAAGAATTTTTATCCAATGATTACAAGGAATTTCAAATAAATACTAGGTATAGTAACGATAACAAAGAACTAATGTAACAGTGGAATCAAGCAAAAATTGCTCACATACATACAAACATAGCAATGTTGATGTTTATGGTTTGTTATGTTATGACTTTTGCACACTGTACAAAGTTTAGTTTATCTACCTATATTTTTTGACGTAGCCTCTATACAGCTCTATCGTATATTATATAATGTATTGTTATTTCTAGTTTACCAATTTCTATGACACTACTTGACGATGCCTCTTTACAGCTGATAGTAAAACAAAGATTTTATTTTAAATACGTAATTAATTAACCTTTAAAATAGTCACTACCTAAAATTGTATTTTTTTTCTCTATGGTAGGTACCTAATAAAATGTAATAATTGTAATAATTTTGACGAAATAAATCTTGAAATGTGCTTTCCCTATGCGAATGTAACGTGACATGATTTTGAATAAATTATTTCATTTCATTTCATGATACAAGCGTAAGTTTAGTATGGAGATTGGAGCTAGATGGCGCTGTGTGATATGTCCTGAAATATTTATTTATTTAACCATTATTGTACTTCGTTCCAGACGTGCTGGGCACCGGGCTGGACCAGGAGTACAGCAGCGGTGAGATGATCATGTTCCGCACGCGCGCGGGGCTGGCGGTCACTGTGCGCACCTCGGGCACAGAGCCCAAACTCAAGTACTACGCCGAGCTGCTCTGCACGGCTCACACGGAGAGGTGACACATCTAAATATATTTTATTCTATTGACATTTTAAGCAAAATGTTGGTAACTCACTTACTCAGCAACAGAGTGGTTCATAACTGGAACAGTGAGGTGGTCAGTGCAACATTTGTAAACAAAGTTAAGAACCGGTTTGATAGCTGGTTACAGAAAACCAAAAAAAACTCTTGTTAACTTGTGATCATTGCACCAGTGGACTGTATAATTTTGAACTTTGTGTGGACTATATAAAAGAATTTTGACACAGTGTGATATGGGCACATCAGCAATTTGCTGCTCGCCCATTAATCAAATAAATGAATGACTAAAAAGCGTCAAAACATGATGATAACGACAGCTTCTCAGATCTTACTTACAGTGTAACAATATACCTTGTATCTATTCTTATTCATTTATTAAAAAAACTTTTGACTTTACAAATAATGGTGAAATATTTTTCTAAATCTCGTCAGGTCAAAAATGATCCCAGCATTCTAGATGGCTCCGTGCTATAAACTTCACTATTTTGGCGCCAGTATCGCTGTTGCTTGTTGTTCGTTAGCTAGATTGGAATGTTTGAAAATTGATTTTCTAAATTAAATAGCTATAAAAAGGTTGTTTCTTCTATTTCCAGTGAACAAAAACAAATGGAGGAGAAACTTAAAGAAATGGTGCAAGAGTTTGTTGAAGAACTTCTGCAGCCGAAGGAAAATGGACTCATCGGACAATCTTAGAGAATAGATTCCACTATATCGCACACAGGTAACTTAGGGTAATGTTATTGTATTTATATGGAGATAGTCTGAGAGTATACATTGTTGTAGACCAGTGATTATATTTATAATTATAAGTGTTTATATGCTATTTCTATTAACATAGATGTTGAAATAACTTGACGATTTAATGCAATTTAAAAGGTCTCAAATTATTGTACATAGTCAAACACTCAATTGGCCTAAGTACTCGTCTTAATTTTTAATTCATGTCCAATTTTATAATTTGTGTAAAAAATCTCGTTATTTATATTATTATTTGCCAAAGAAACAAGATCATTCCGTTCTGTGATAGGTGTATAACAGAACCTAGCGTAGAGTTTGTGATATAAAATAAGGTCCGAAAAGATCTGCCTAATTATTTTTTGTTTAATGTCTATAATCGAATAAAATTCAAGATTGTCATATATTTGACTAGTTTTAATTGAAAGGACATGATGAATTAATTATCACGTTAGGTTAACTCTAACAATATATCTTTAAAAATAAACAAATTAGTACATTATTTCGCAGCCTTTGTCATCTCGATTATATTTACCATTAGTAGCTAGAACCAAATCCAATTGCTGAAAGCCAAATTAAAAGCGACATAAGTACATTTCAAACGTTAGGCAAAAGCCACCTCTATTCCCCTACAAATAGAGCATTCAGTCGGACTCCTCAGCAGCCCTGGCGGCCGCCTCCGCGGCTGCTATCTCGGCCTGCCTCGCCGCCTCCTCCGCCTCCAGCCGCAGACGCTCCTTCTCCTTAAGCTGGATCTCAATCAGGTTGTCCAGCTCGGGGCTGAGCAGGATGGAGAGACCTGCCGATATTGGCACCTGAAAGAGATGGAGATGTATTTATCCGATATATTTTTTTATTTTTAAAACGAAGCTGTAAAGAATAAATTATTGTTCATCTATTGTTCAGGACCGATAATAGCGTTAAAATACAAATTTTAAATCAATATGCCCTTTACATAATAAGTTATGACTAAATTAATACAAGCGCCCAAGGGTTGGTGTCAAAAATAACAAAATGGCTGCCATTCCACCATGAGGAGGAAAAAAAAAATTTTAGAGCTTGATTTGTCGATAAAATTAATCATATATTTTACCATTTCAGGCTCCGACACGGGTAGACAAACACATTGTATACATATGATAGATAAGTAAAACAAACAAACAACATTTGCTCATATCTACAATTAAAAAAATATGGGTGGTTTAAAATTGTAAAATAGTTTACCTCTGCGAATATAGGTTTAGCCGCGTCCCAGCGTTCGATGTGGTTCTCTAATATTTTAACCGAGTTGGCGAGTTTCGGTAAAATCTGCCCTAATATACTGAAACATGCAAAACACACAATGAATATTATTTTAACTTGAAATCTTGATTTCATCAGCAAAATGTACCTATGCATGCGTTATGTTTTGTATGGGTAGGCAAAAACGTGTTGATATTGATAAATAATATGGACGGCTCCGACGGAAAAATATCTCTAGTCTAACTGCAAATAACATTACCGAGCATTTCTAACACATGCTGTACATTCTGAACCAGGCGATGATAAAACATGAAATATCTTCAAGCAGACTAATCGTAAAGTTTCATTGAAGGCTTTTCATTGATCTGAGGTATAGGGGTACACCTCAGATAAAGAAGCCAATCTCAAAGCCCTATACACCATACTACCACCTACAAATGGATAGACAACTAAATAAATAAATATTTCGGGACATTGCACATAGCGCCATCTAGGCCCATACTTACGCTTGTATCATGGGTACTAGATAACGGAAATAATACTTATATACTTTTCTTTTGTAAATACATACTTATTATACATACAAACGACCAGACTCAACACAAGTAATTATAATCTTTTTAAAGTACATAAATACTTGTGTCATGCGGGAATCGAACCCGCAACCCCTAGATTAGAAGGCAGAGCCACTACCAACTAAGCTAACAGGTCAGTCAAACTAACTTAAACAGCGGTATGCACGTGTTCGTAAGAAAGTTGATCTCGAGCTGCGGTATGAAGCACTTCTCTCGATCCATCATCATCATCGGCAGCTCGCCGCGAGACTTCTCCGCGTCGCCTTGCTTGAAGAACTCCGTCAGAACTGCCGCCTGGATTACTTAATGTTATTACTATTTCTACATTTTAGTATCTACTAAATAATTGGATATACTCGCAGCTTTGTTCGCGTTGTATCGAGGTAAAAGTAGTCTATGTCACTCGCGTACCAAAAATAACGATCCGAAAAAAACAGAACAAAGCTATGAAAATAGCTTTGGCATTATGAAAAAACATGTTCTGATGTGTGGCGCGGGGAAAGAAAGAACCGCCATAGTCATAGTACGTATGCCTATTGACCGTGTCGATAGCGGTTCTGAGTAGACTTCCTGGCAGATGAAGGTTCTAATGCTTCAATATGTACCGCCTGTCCGCGCGTTCGAGTTAATCGAACCTTAAAACATGTAAATTTCGAACCGTGATATATCATATTATGTTCTTAGAAGTTTAACATTCAAGTAAGATCTGGTAAATACTGACCGCAGTTTTCTTGATGCAGCCCCAGTCCTTGATCTGGTCGCTGAGGTCGGCCCCGTTCATGAGCAGCGCCTGCAGAGCGGCGCAGTGCACGCGGTTACCTCGCTGGAAGTCCAGCGCGATGGTCTTGTACTCGTTCAGGTTCCTATGATCAGAGGATACTTGTCATGTTGTGCTTCAAAGACTGCTTAGCACATAAGGGCTAAACACTGGACTAACATAACTGTACATCTAGACTTGTCAAGCCGAGCACATAACTTTATCTACTTATTTTGATGCCGCCTAAACATGGCTTTACTTTATGAAATAGTGGACTTTTTCTTTTATCTAGCACACAATTCATTATTATAAATTCATAAGAAAGAACAAAAAAAGATATCATCTTGTCTGTTGGTTTGCCTACCTTCTTGTACGTGCGTGACGTCACAGCCAGCCCCAACGGAAGACCAGCGCTGGTTGCTTCCATACAACCAGCATTATGCTGAGTTGGGGCTGTCTTGTGGCAGATTTTATGTTTGTTTGTTTATTATGTTCTTACTCGTGTTTGTTTTTCTGTTAAATCAGCTGCAATAAATGTTTTCTTTCTCTCTAAAAATATTCTAAAATAATTTAACATATTTTCTGACAAAATATTTTTTTTTTTATTTCTTTATTACAACAAAAAAATGCATCAATGTAACCCATTTCCTTAATAAACACTTAACAATCTTACTTGAAAAAGTTAGCCAAGTCGGTGGCCAGTATGTAGTCCCTGAGCAGCATGATGGCGCGGTCGTAGTCCTTCCTGGGCAGCGACTCCAGCAGGTCGCAGCCCTCCGTGGTGAGCAGGCACATGGCCTGCGCGATGTGGTGGCGCTCCATCACGCTGCCCTCGCTGGAGTACAGCGCCGCCAGGGTGGTCTCTTGGGGCACGAGTTGTTGATAGTCAATAAACTTAAATTACTTTATTAATGATGCAAGGTGCACCACGCAATTTGATGAGTCAAATCAAACAGTTACCTACACCTGTTTTAAGACCAGGAAATAAATGAAGAGCTATATTTTTTGTGAGTAGTACACCTTTTGCGTTGAAATGTTAGCCTAGATACGATCATGTTACATACATGTAGTTAATGTTTACTTACGTCCTTGAATTTGAAAGCTGTTGGTGGTTCCGCGGTGATCTATGTCGTGCAATAAAGCCGCCAAGAAGAACATGAGAGCTTGAAGATCCCTGAAAACAACATACCTAGGTAGTAATATATAGGTACTTAGATACATATTGGTACAGTGTTCCTGGTATCTGTCTGATGAGCAAAATCAGCTCCTAGAGTCTATTGCAGGATACAAGTAGGTAAATCGTTTTCTCTTTCAAAAATGTTGGCTTTATTTATTTAACCATATAACAGCTGAAACAAACCATAAAAAACTGTAACTATACAAACTTTAACAGCTTAAGCGTTGTATCAATCATCCAAGGAAATAATAGTTGGAACAAGCCGTCATCTAAGTATCACCAAACTCTAAGGTTTTTTTTTGTAAGAAAAAAAGAAGTAGGTAAAGAAGTGTATGGATCTTAAAAATATTTTGTCAAACCCACGTGAGGTATCCATTCTGCACGAGCCGGAAGTTCATACAAGCGGAGTAGGCCCACTGCGCCACGTTGAAGGCGTGCTGCCAGCTGTGGTAGGGCACGTCGCGGTACCCGCGCTTCACGTACAGCACGAAGCACGCCAGCTTGTCCCCGTGGATGTTGAACCTGGGACGGGCCACAGTCTAAACAGATAAGCAAAGATCATGCCATCCTTTTGCCACTAATAGGGATGGAATGATTATTTACTTGACTGGAACATTGCAAGTTCTAACTGGCCCAAACGATTCTGTTCCCAATGCTAATGGCATAGAACTGTTACGCGTCTTGAGAGTCTAATAAACTTCGCCTTTACGTAAATAAACAGGTTGAAGACGCTTGAACTGACACCCACCAAAGCGATCTATGGCCAAAGGTGGAGCAACGGGTCTGTAAGTAAGTAGGTACTCTCTACTGGAATTAGCTATCAATCGTATCATACACTCAAATGCTGGGTCAAAAATTTAATATCTATTATACGTAGATCAATGCACCATAATTGTTACTTTTTATCAAATCCCAGGTCGTTGAACATCTTGATGGCGTAGCAAGGCAGCTCTCGCAGCGGCAACGCGCGCGGGTTGAAGTGCAGGCTGGCCAGGTGCGGGTGGCCGTGGAACCCCGTGCACTCCATGACGCGGGACACTTCCACCTCTGTTACCTGAGTGGAAAAGACAAAAAAAAATAGTGGATAAGGCTGGCGCACCCTCTACCGCGTCCTTTAAACGAGTGCTCAAACATTGGCTTGTCGAAAATAGTTATTTGTTATACAAGAGTGCAAAGTTGCTTTTTAACCGCGTGCTCAATTTTGATGACCGAGCAAGCGAAGGATTCTAAAATTGAATCACGAGCGCAGCGGTTGATTCATAATTACAATCCTGAGCGTTAGCGAGGGAATTAAAAGAGCACGAGGTGAAAAATCTTTGCACTCGAGTGCAACACGTAACTTTTCATTCCACCTCAGCGAGGAAATGACTAAATGCAAAACGCGTGATTGTTGAGGGAGAAAGCTCATTTGCGCATTATTAACAGTTTCAGTCAATTCTGTTGGCGTCAACAAACTTCCTCGTCACTAGAATCACTCATTTTAGTTTTTTCACTGGTTTTCAAGTTTCTTGTTTTTAATATAAGGTTAACAATAACGTGAAAATATGCCGCGTAAAGAACCGCGTACAAAGAAAATTGAAAAAAAGAACACCAAGAAGGTTCCGAGTCTGAGTTTTTAACAAATTTAAAAAAAGTTGTATGATATATTCGGCACCATAGAGGTAGCAGTAAATAGGTTTAATGATTTTTTTAATTCAAAAACTTGTAACACACGATGTTCTAAATTCAATTTACTTTATCCTCTAGAGAATAAAAACGGCTTTTGCACTCAGATATTGAAGAGCAAAAATACTGTTTCCGAGATGGTGGGATGAAAAAAGTATTAATAACGTTAATGATATGTTTAATATCATAAAATTGTTACGTAATTATTTTAATGTATCATGTACCTATATAGGTATACAGGAGTACGACAGTTATTTTATTGATATGTAACTGTATTTTGTTATAAATAAATTGAGTTTGAGTTTAATAAGTAGGTATCCTCTTGGTAGGGCCAATATATCTACTATAATAACTATACCTACCGAAATACATATTACTTTGCTGTGGCGTGAAAGGAGTAGATAAACAACGCTTTTTGAGCTTTTGTATTGCACGGCTTATCGACTAACAAACCTTTACAAAGTTAGATGAGATTTTAGATGTAGGTCATCAGAAGCAACCCTGGTCGAAGGTAGAGCATGCTTAAACTGACTATCAATCAAACACTACCTTTCTAAGTATATTTCTCTGTTTTGTAATATCTGCGTTGTATGGTGTACATTAAAGTTATATTCTGTTCTACCTTCATATGATACATGACTAGTTCGTTAGCGAGCGCGCTGCGTATGTGCGCCTCCTGTATGCGCTGGTACACGACGGAGTGCGTGATGCAGACGCCGCAGTAGATGCTGAGGGCCAGCGCCATCTCCTCGTCCATGCTGTCGAAGTAGGGGTCTCCCAACTTGTTCACCAGCTGGCCCACGCCGATGATGCCTGTCTGCTCGCGAATCGGGAAGCAGAGGATGGTTCTGGAAGAAAAACGTCGGTAAAGAATATTTTTTTGTTCTTTTAGAAGATACTTACTGACCAAATTCTGTGCAAATTTTGTAATAATCACAGGGGAGAGAGTAGTCTATTCTAACTTCCGCCTTAGGCGTCTCTGATTTAGCTGCTAGTTTGTCATTCGTTTGGTCAAATCAGAAACCTTCGAGTACCTAATACCTATACCTACAACAGAGTTTTGGCTAAGCATGAAATACTTAATATTTGGCTGCTAGTTTGTCTTTCGTATGGTCTAATCAGAGACCTGTGAGAACTTGAAAGCCAGTTCCATCCCAAACAACGGCGGTCAAATAAGTATATTAAGTATAATAAACCTTTATTCAAATTACAAACTTACTTAGCCTCAACTCCCGGATATCCATCAATAGCAGGATCATACGCCGGGTAGTCCTTCAGCTCCTTGGCGTTGACAAGTCCACCTGTCTGGATCACGTGGCCAGCGATGCCCACGTTCAAGGGGAAGCGACGCTCTACCGCCTCTTTCTCGCCTTTGGCCTGAAACGTAGAAATTATGAATTCAAACTTAGGCTTACAATGAAACACAACACAATGAATTTTATTAATTACAAGCGTTAACTACCAGGGCTCATAAGCATATGAGCTAGTTGCAAATGGCGAAACCGGTTCATCCGAACCGGTTTCACCATTTTCAAGTAAAAAAATAAGTACTTACTCAATAAACATACATACGTGTATACCTAACTACACTAGGGTTTAAGTAGATATTGTAAGAAGAGTTCAATGCCCTAAACTTCAAACTAGCAACCGGGTTGCACAATTTTTTTTTTTTTAGAATAAGTTCTAAAATTTAATTTTGTATTGTGTACAGCATAAATAAATAAATACACAGAATTGTTTCATATTTGTATATTAAAAGAATAATAACGGTACCAATTTAGATAGGAATCTAACAACTCATTATTTCTGGCCGCATTTCTCAATTTTTTTATTTTTTTTCGTGGAAATAAATACTTACCTTGGAGTTGTCAACCAGCTGCATCTTATCCAGATCGATGAGCATCACCTTGCCGTGCTCTGCCTTCGTGAGCTGCTTGGCTTGGTCTGTCGCTATCTGGAGCAACGTGTCTAGCGACGCCACCTGAAGAGACACGGTCGGGATTTCAACTACAGGTTGATGGGTATCACCAGGGTCAATGGATAACTTAGGCAAAACTTTTTCAGTAAATACGTATGTACTTACTAACTAACCTGAGTAAATACATTTGAAAAGATCCAATAGATTACTAAAAAATCGTGATTCCTATTCATTTTTTTGCGTGCCTTTTATAGGGTGGAACTTGTTTTTTTGTAAACTAAGTTATTCTATTGTCTTAAATAATAGATCTTACTTGCGTGAACAGCCTCCTGGCCACACGCAGTAGCTGCTGGCACTTCTGTTTCAACGTGCATTCGTATTCGAACGCAATCGCTTTTTTCAATGTTGGCCAAGCGAACCTGAAATAATTAATATACTCAATAATATAATCAACCATATTCATAGCAAATAAATACATTTTAAATTTTGAATGGGGAATACAATATCGAGCAAAAGTGAGGAAGAGTATGAGTACTAAAGATAAAGTTGTTGTTTAAAGTAGCATGTATGTGTGTACATAGTCTGTAAGTAAGTATCTTGTCTGCATCAAGAGGGCTGTAAGTGCTCGTAATGTTCTTCTTATTTACTATAAGGTATATCGTGTGTTTTAGCGTAGTGCCTGTTTTGTAGACTATTAATAAATAAATAAATCAATCAACCATATTCTTAGCGAATAAATATTTTTTAAATTTTGAATGGGGAATACAATAGTGAGCGAAAGAGTATAAATACTAAAGTGTACATACAAGAAGCACTCCTGTACATAGACCGCCACGTCCTCGTGCTGCAGGCTGGGCCCCACCACGCACACCAGCGCAGAGAACGGCTGGTCCACCACCGGGAACATCACCACGCGGGTCTTCGGGTGCTCCTTCTTATCTAAGTACTGAGGGTTGCATGGTTAGTAAGTACCTAGTAGGTACCTAATTAAGTTTGAGAAGGGCAACTTTGGCATCGAGTCAGTAAACAGCCTTATTTTTAAGTTTTTTTTAATTAGATAAAATATTGTATTACGCTTTACTACAACTTGCCTTTAATTTTAAATTAAGTATTTCATACCTAATTTAAAATTAAAATGTAATACTAACATAAACTCCATAACCACAAAATGTTATTTAAGTTGCTGGGAATAAATGGCTTTGTTTATTTATTGTACAACTTGCCTAATGTTAAGCAAAGTTGTTATCCACGATCTGCTGCGCTTGAGTGATGCAGTCAGGCATATTTTACCTACGTTTCAAACAGATTGTTTGTGGTCTCATTCTCTTACTTACGGTAACTACTACCTACAGCTAATCTTAACGTTCGTATTCAAATAAAAACTTTTCGGATTTGTTTAAAACCCTTTGCACTTTTTGTGAGTAAAATCTCCTGGGGCTTGTACCACTTGTACTAGATTTTGGTTATCAGACAAATATCTACTTACATTCGTAATGGAGTGCAAATACATGCACTCATCATGCACTATTTATTTATTGAACGTTGCTTAACATCAGGCAAGTTGTAGTCAAGCGTGTGCCTATCTCATGTAAAAAAAATATATATCCTCATGTATAAGGATGATTGCTAACCGGCGTGATAATTTCCATAAAGTCTGGCGGGAAGTTACTCAAATATTCAGATTGCTCTATGCTTCCTCGCAGGGTCTCATTCATGCGGTTGAACATCTGGAACAAATAAACTTTCAAGTTTTTGTAGAAATAAACTATTGATGGTTAATAGGCCTTGTACCTAAATGCTAAATAGCTTGTTAAAATAAAACTTTACACCAACGTTTTAGTCCTAAGTATTAAACAATGCGACGTGCACAAAACATAACTAGGTACCTACTTAGTCGTAGAAATTAACAGTTACCCCACCTAAGTAACTGATGATGATTAACAGAGGTAAACTTACACAGATCTTCATTTTCCTGGCCAGTGCAGTTTCCCCGACTGCTTCTATACCTGCTTCCATCCGCTCTCTGTTCACGATGATCTGTAGCACTAACTCTGCTTCAGTTTCTTCAGCTAGCTAAAAGAACGCAAGGCATACTTACATAAACATAAAACAATATAAATATGTGTAATTTTATAAAACTACCTTCATATAAGAAAGTCATACCTAGTTCTAAAATCGAGATGAATAAATAGTATACTATATTTATTAGGGTAAGAAAAGCATACGTATGTATTAATTTTAATCTGCAGCTGAGCACAGTTATCGTCGTTCAGACTCATAATCAAGTCCAATATCTTTCCAGGATCGCTGCTTTGTATGGCCTTTCGCTTGTGTTTCTTTTGTGAAGCCATTTAGATTCACCCAACGTCACAGAATAATCTATTTCTAAACTCTATTATTTTACTAATACCTACTAAAATTATTAGAAATCAGTAATTTTATTTTGAATATTTGCTGCTCCGAAATGACAGCTTTGAATGACATCTGAAGATTGAGCTAAAGTGAAATAGAAAATGAAAAAAAAATGAATGAAAAAAATAATTATAATAATAATGAGAAATAAAGACATAAATAATAATCAAATCTACCTACGTGTGAAACCTGTGAAACGGAACGTATTGAAAAACTTTTCTAGCTGTCCTTTTATCTGCAGGTGTCTAAGTCAAATTTACGATTTTCTGTCAAAACAGCTGATTCGTTTGCGTTTGGTGGATGATGATTGAAAATTGATGTTATTTGGTAAATTGCGGCGGTTTTATTTACTGAAAAAGTTCTAAAACATAACAAGCGATGGCAGAAATACAGACACTCATCGAGATGGGATTCTCCAAAGAGCGAGCGTGAGTATTCTTCCAATAACATGAGTCCGTAAAATATAGGTTACAAGTCCGGCTTGTTTGATGTCGTTATTAACGTTTTCAGGGAAAAAGCACTGGCCGTGACTAACTATAAAGGTGTAGAGCCGGCTATGGAGTGGTTATTGGCGCACGCCGAAGACCTGGGTCCGTCTACAGGGCACACAGTGGGCGGCGCGTCGAGCAGTGTTGGCGCGGCACCTACCACCACTGAAACAGCGTCTCAACCGGAGTCGTCGAGCCAGGACGCCGCTGCAGCTGAAGCAAAGTCCCTCCGCTGCGACGAGTGCGGGAAACTATTCAAAAACCAAGATGAAGTAGAGTTCCATGCAGCCAAGACTAACCATAGCAGTTTCTCAGAATCCACTGAGGAGAAGAAACCATTGTCTGAAGAAGAAAAGAAAGCTCAACTGGTGTTGTTGGAGGAGAGACTCAAGCTCAAAAGGAAAGAGAGAGAGGAGAGAGAAAAGGTATATGACATTAACTAGAAACCTGAATGTATTAGGTATATTGACACTTGCTCTATTATGTAAGTTATATGACAAGTAAGATTATTCATTTAGATAAAAGCACACACCAATTTTAAATGTTGCCAGTGTACCATTGCACCAGAAAAACAAGAATACCCTTATCTTAAAAAACTACCAAGCTGATTTAGACTTCAATTAATTATTTCTTAGGTTGTAAATTACCTAATCTATATGTATAAAACTCAAAGGTGACTGACTGAGTGATATAGTGATCTATCAACACACAGCCCAAACCACTGGACAGATTGGGCTGAAATTTGGAATGAAGGTAGATGTTATGAAGTAGGCCACCTACCAGAACCACTTTACCAGAAGCCGTGTTTCCTGTGAACTACCAATCCAGGGTACAGCAATGCTTAACATCAGTCAGGCTGTAATCAAACGTAAACATATCCCATGTAAAAAAAAGGCATCTGCTAAACATGGATTTTTGAAAATGCCACTCACAGCAAGTTTTACTTCTTAATGTGAGTGTAGCTGCGAGCACCTACTAGTCAAAAATAGAACTACTCTTATTAAGTTCACATATCCATCCATCCAAAAAATCCATGAACAAAGATATCACAAACATGCACATATAAATTTGGCAGACTTGTTTGAAAGCCCAAATAGAACTTATCACTCAAATTTTATTAAGCTGATATTTATAAGTCTCCTACAGATGTCTTCTAGGTTAGAAAATTCTCTTAGAAAAAAAATGGATTAAAAGACATGTGTGAGTGCATATTGTTTAAAGAATATATATATAGTCCCCTTTGGCCAATGGCGAATCTCCACTACCTACTTATCTTTGTTACAGTTGTGAGCCTGTACTTGGCTTGCAAAACCAAATTTAGGAAAATGGCTAAATTATCACTATCAAACCTGATTTGGCTTGAACTTGTATTCAGTATTCATTTATTTAGCAAAGCATTAACTTAAAGCAGTTTATAGTTAATAATAATAAAAACCGGTCCTGGAGAACCAGCGGCACAAAATGTATTACGACAGAGCCATACTTACAGATCGAACTGTACATAATAACCGGCCAGATATAACTCTCATAGACAAAACAAACAAACAGACTTACCTGATTGATATTGCAGTTCCTAATACACATAACTTACAGAAGACAATTACAGAAAAATACATAAATACACAGAGTTGAAAGAAGAAATTATACGCCTTTGGAACATGAACAGGGTATCAATTGTGCCCCTGGTGCTCTCCAGCACCGGAGTCATCCCAACACACCTACTCCACTACCTGAAACAAATAGACCTAGACATAAACATTTACATGACGATGCAAAAAGCAGCAGTGTTAAATACTTGCAGGATCGTGAGGAAGTTCTTGCAGGATGATGCTTCTGAAAATAACACTCAAAGTGATCTCCACTTGGCCTAGGCCCATGGTTTTCATTTAAATGACCGAAATTCTAAAAATTTCGAGAAAAACAAACGTTTAAAAATAATAATAATAAATGTTTATTGGACACACAATTTCTTAAAATACTAACACTTATTAATAATGTAACTTAAAATAAAATAGGGCATTTTAGTAAACAAAAGAGAAGTTAAAACATGTATACTTTGTTCCTCCTATATGTAATAATTAGCTATGGATTACTGTGATTTTCAGTATAAAGTTAGTAAGTATAGGTAGTAAGTTAAATACAACATTTCCCATCACAATGTTGCACGCTTAAACCCTTCAAACCTTTTTTGAGAGATTTTGAGATTTAGTTTAGATTGTTTATGGTTACTTTTATTTTTTAAATAAAATCATTGTGTGTGATTAGTACCTACTTACTTACCAAAATTTAACAGTATTTCCTGTCAATATTCCAGGCTGAAGCGCTAGAGCGCGAGCGCCTCCGCATCAAGTCGGGCAAGGACATGCAGGACGCCAAGCTGCGGCTGCAGGAGCAGGAGATGCAGAAGCTGGTGGAGCAGCGGCGCCGGGAGAAGATCGAGGACCAGAAGGCGCGGGACCGCGTGCGCGCGCAGATTGAAGCTGATAAACAGGCTCGGAAGTATGTGCATTGTTTAGTTTGTTTATATTAAATGACCTGTGTCTTAACATGCATTGATTTGCTATTAAAAGTAGCCTTTATCTGTCAGTCTATCTAATCATGATCATAGAATAAATTTATTTTACAAAAAATGTAATGAACCTATTTCTTGTGGCTTAAAAAAAACAACAAAATTAAATATTACTTTATTTAATTTCAACAAAAGGAATGGGAAAAAACTACTTGCTATGTATTTTATGATAGGTATATTTGTAGACAAGAGTAGCAAGTTATGCATCTGATTATTAATATTTTACCACAATTTGTAGCAATGTAGCCTATTTTTTGTTCATATTTTCTAAAAGTTCCTTTACTATATTTTTTTTATCAATTCACGCAAACTAGTTTTGAACACGTCTTTTTATGTTTACTTGTAGATAGAAAGTGTCAACCACACTATTCTTTCCCCTCCCAGACTAGCGGCAGCCGGCAAGTCGGCGGGCGAGGCGGCGCCGGCGCCCGCCCCCGCCCCCGCGCCCGCCCCGGCCCCCGCGCCCGCCCCCGCCGCCAAGGTGTCGTACGAGCAGGCGCGGATACAGTTCCGTCTGCCGGATGGAAACTCACTCTCGCATACATTCTCTGCTAAGGAACAACTGGCTGCTGTCAGGTATGAGGTTTACCCAAGGTAAGGTAATATAAATATATTAACAGAACAGCTTTATACAAAATGAGATGGTGCTCAGTTGGTTTTTAGAGTAAATTATCGGCACATAAGCTTGCTTTATATAGATAAGAAAAAAAAGTGACAGCTCTTGCATCAACGACAAAGTAAGCAATCGCCTCGCCGAGTTTACTTAGTGAACCTAGTGTTCTGTATGTATTATGACCTAAATATTTCAAAATTAATTGAAATCTGTTCTATAATTTTATTGTGAAGAAAATACTTGCAATGTAGTTGTGTTTAATATGAGAATTTTTAAGAAAATATCAATGACAAGAGTTTATTAAAATGTATACTATGAAGAATACCATTCACCCTCTTCCCATGTACCTACTACAATTAAAACGAAACACTTTGCGTATTGTTAACTCTGTTTCCTTGTATTTCAGACTGTACCTGCAGATGAACGCAGCACAGTGTGGAGACAACTACAAGATGATGACCACATTCCCCAAGAAGATCTTCACCACCGAGGACTATGACATCTCACTCGAGGCCTTAGGTAATTCAATTACTTACATTTTTGTACCCAACGAGCTTTAACAATTTTTTAGTAGATTTTGTCATTTAAAGTTAAATATGGTTCGAAAATTGTTTCCCAGAATGAAATATTCGTTTTCTATGCTATACTATTTATGAATAGTTGTCTCTGGTCTATGATACCGTGCATACTAATCTCATCTGAGTGCAATATCAATTTTAAGATTATTTCTAATGTTTTTTTATTTCTGTAATAAGTTTTGACATGCATACATTTAGTTTCTTGTCGGGTCCCACTAACCAATTATTTTTATTGATTTTGTATGAGTCCATAGCTTTTACAGTCTGTTCAGCTATTTAAACATGGTGTTGTATATTCCAGGACTGGTTCCGTCGGCAGTGATCATAGTGTCTCGAGGGCAGCAGTAAGTAAGTACTGAAGGCTCACATTCAAGAACTGATCGCTTTTAATTCGTGATTGTATTAACTCTGGGGTGGAACAATAAACGGCATTTGTCACAAATCATGTTTTATTATCAAATCCATATTATAATATCCGTTCAATGGACATTTGAAACTAAAAAAGAACAAAAGGCTAGTTCTTTGATTTAATTCATCTATACCTATGTATGGGGTCAATGCCCAGCCTGATTGTATTTTTAACTACATTTATTATATTTTTACAAAACGATTAATTAGTTGACAAAATTTTTGGTTGTTATATCTCTGTAACATCTTATCCATCTGAGATAATATTTTATCTACTTGAAAGGGCCATAAACTATTCCGATATCGGAGTCACACAATTCATACTTAAACCTGCAATCAATCATGTTCCACTCTCTCGTAAAACAAATGAAGATCTCTTGAATATATTGCACCTTGTTCTGAACCATGCATTTTACTCGCGGTATTTTTCCTAGACTTTTGTGTACTGCTGTTTTGAACTGTTGTAGCGTATAGTTGTAGTCATTGGACGGCGAAATTCGAGCTCTATGTAAGATGTCATTAAGATTGTATTTCTTTTGTAGTTGGATGCCCATTTGTAGGTATTTAATAGGAGTATGTGGTGCCGGGACCGGGAGCAGACATGTGCCATGTTTTCTCCATTCATTGGCCCAGAGAGATCCTGTGGATACAAGTTAAACAACATTTTATTAATATACTTGTGGACGCCCGCGGTTTCACTCGCATTATTTGAATAAAAAGTAGCCTATGACACTTCTACTTAAGATCAAATACTTACTACTTACATACAAAAAATAATTATGATCCGTTCAGCCGTTTTTGCGTTATGACTTATGACAATAATAAACACAAAAAATCTAAAAAAAACTGCTGAAATGGATGGATTTAAAGTTAACCCAAACATTTCATTTTCCTAATAAGTATCTTCTATGTTCAAATGTTTAACCTACTAGCTTTATTACATGTACCTATGTATAGACACATGCATGTAGATAGAAAGAAGAGCACCTAAAGTATAATAAAATGTTTAAACTTTTTTATCTTAGGTCGAATGTAACAAGCAGACTTTCTAGAAGCCTAGCTTTAAGAAGCTCTAAGTATTATAATAACTGTTTCCTTTATATCACTACTCATAATTGAATCACCATGAACTTATGAAAATTTGGAACTCGAGAGTAGCATAGACTGCGCTTTGGTCTAGATGAAAGCAGATAACACCGCGGATATAAAGTACAAATTTAAATAAATAAAAAAGGTATATACATACGTGAACAACTCATGTGTCAGATTTGAAACCGCCCTAATGGCCTCTGACACGGCCAAGTACTAGTTGTTAGTACAAAATATTTGTAGTAGATAGATAGATACATGTTAGTGTGGCTAACGAATAGTAAAACTGGTAAAGCGCGGCAAATTTAAAAATATCAGTGTGGCAGCACCAAGTTCAGAAGGAAAGTTGAAACAACCCGTTATGATGCTTTGACATTTATTTTTGTTTAAGTTGTAGTTATGCCACAAGAATGCGGCGCATAAATGGAATAAACAGACTCTCAAATACTAATTCTAAACATAATTTTGCCTATCTATTTGTTCGGTATTTATATTAAATAGAAGAAGACCTTTATGTACGATGATAAGAAGGTATTTGAATAAGTTAACTTTACAGAACCATGATAATTTTATCAATTATTGATATTTTTAACTCTCTACATGTTCCATATAACTAAAAAAACATATAGACGTTAAAATGAGCGCAACCATTTTCGATATTCAACATTGTATACATCCACATCTAGCCTAATTATGTATATTCTATCTGTATCAGACCATGTGCGTCCACTATGTCCGGCCAGGCCTCGTCCAGGGCGGGCCGCAGCGGCGCCAGCTCCTCCCGCCGGAAGGAGGCTGCGTGCGGGCAGAACAGCGGGGGGCGACCCGTGAAGCTGGTCGGCCATACTCCGTGGACTGTCCACGAATCTGCCTGGTTATAAATCATTTGTACTGTAAGTTAACTATTTTGACATTCTAGATAGGCTTAGAGTTGTGGCATGCATGTGCTCGAGTAGAAAGATGCGGTATATTTATGTTCCGTCTCCATGCTCAACCAGCGAAACCACGGCTGAACCGGATTGGATGAAATTTGATTTTGAGATAGACAGTTGTCAATTCGAACTCGACATCTATATCTCATGGAAGTAACTGCAAACAGATACAATATCTTTGGGTTTTTCTTAGCATTCATATCATGGGATGACATATTCTGTAAGAATGGGCGTCAGATTGCGCTGTTATTAATAAGACCGGCCAAGTGCGAGTCGGACTCGCAAACAAAGGGGTTTAAATTTTTAGTACTTGTTGTTATAGCGGCAACGGAAGTACATCATTTGTGAAAGTTTAAGCTTTCTAGCTATCACGGTTTATGGGAGACAGACAGACAGCGGAGGCTTAGTAATAGGGACCCGTTTCACCTTTTGGGTAGGTACGGAACCCTAAAAAGGATGGGAAAAAATATATCTATTGCAAATCATCATTTTGTACAAAAGGTTGTCCTGCACTTATTCCTATGTTCTAAAATACTTACTTGTATTGGCATCCGGCATGACTTAGCGTGGCCGTGGGTGAGAAGCGCCTTGCAGTTAGTGGGCAGCCAGTGCTGGACCAGCGCTATCACATCCCACTGAATAACTGTCGTATTTTTACACTCAACACTTAAAAACACTGAAAATGTAAGCAGCCCTAACAGTTTGGTAGGCAAACACATAGCTACAGGTGATAAATATTTATCAGAAAACACTATCCTTAAGTGTAAATTTTATATCTTCTTCATATGAGAATGGCCAATTCTACAAAATAAGTAAATTTTGTAAAACAACCCGATTTACTATGAAAGGTAAACAGCCCATTCGAATATGATGACCTTTAATTGCACAATGTGTCGGAACTAAGTATGTTACCGGTTTTAAGACATGCAAACCAATAAATTAGAAATTAATATGACATATTAACTAGGTTATTAAGAAAAGAGAGTCCTTGTATGGGTTACCGAAAAGTGGCATTCCATTTTTGGCGCTTCCGTGGCTCGAATGACACGGTAAATTGTAGGTCTCGGCTGTTTGTCTCGTACGGCAGTCGTTAAGCCATGTCAGAGGCCTTTCGGGCGGCTTGATAAACTCACGACACCAGAGTTGGTGTCGACTCTCATTCGATAAGAAGAAAAGAGAAAAATGCCATGCGCCATTGTCGCATATCTTAATTTAAAAATTTAATAGTTTTACTATGTAACGCTGTATACCCAGGAACGCTCAAAAGCGCTATTTATTGGTATTGTAATTAAAACCTATTAATAACATATTCTGCTAATTCACAGAACCATTACACAAATTATTTGTTGAATTAACTAAATCTATACTAATATTATAAAGCTGAAGAGTTTGTTTGTTTGTTTGAACGCGCTAATCTCAGGAACTAAGTACTGGTCCGAATTGAAAAATTATTTTGTGTTGAATAGACCATTTATCGAGAAAGGCTTTAGGCTATAATAACATCACGCTGCAACTAATAGGAGCGAAGAAACAATGGAAAATGTGGAAAAAACGGGGAAAATTATTCATATTTGAGGGCATCCGTTGCGTGCGCTGCGAAAACGGTTCAAGTCGGGGGTAACAGGTGTAATTTATAAAGCTGAAGAGGTTGTTTGCAAAAATAAATATGATGCCCAAAATAACTATTCCACGCGGACGAAGTCGCGAGCGCAGCTAGTTAGAGATATTTATAGAACAGAGTCAAATTAATTCACTGTTTCCAGTATTATTCTATAAGGCTAGCTTCAATTTAGCTTCATTTAAACAAATTCTTTAAATCTTTAGCCAAATTATTTTTTTCTACAGCTGAAGTTATATGAGCACATACCTATCTAGTTGGATCTAAGAAAAGAAAGAAAAAACCTGTAAGTAATTCAATTGTTTTATTATGCATGTTTCAAACACAATTTAGCAAATATCTTAGTAGCATAGGTACACCAGTAATTATTTTGTACATAGTATTTGCTGACATGTAAGAGGTAATGGTACATTCATACATAGGTATACATATAAAAATACAAAACAATTTAGAGAGCAACAGTACAAGAAAAGATCTTATTTTCACCTGAAAAGAAACAATGTCAAACAAAGTCACTGATTGCAGCTCAATAATTATACTAAAAGGCACACAATTCATATGAGTGATAAAGACATGAATATAATATAATGTATTATGGATAGGCAAAATAATAGATAAACACAAGTAGGTATAGGAACAGCAAAGTATTAATTACAAAATATCAAGTAATTATAAAGGGCATCATTCTCATCAATGTAATGCTGTCAAATAATTTCATAGTCACAGGTACACATTGTTGAAATTTGATTTCAGATAACAACTACATATGTATAATTGTATATTTTTAAACACATTTAACCTTGTAACATTGATTAAGATTTATGGGTTTATTTATCATAGTACTGGTCTCACAATTAATAATTAACTAATTTAAGTACACATGTATTGAGCCAATTTAGGCCGGCGATATTATTATGCATTGACTTCAACATCAACATCAGCCTAATGGGACCCACTGCAGGGCATAGGCCTCCACCCTCTTACGCCAATACTCCCTGTCTTGCGCTGCTCTTGCCCAGATGTTTCCTTCTAACTTTCTTACATCATCCAGCCACCGTTGCACAGGTCTTCCTACACTTGGCTTACCTAGCCGTGGGTACCATTCAGTTATTGCTTTGCTCCATCTGCCGTCAGTACGTCTCGCCAAGTGTCCAGCCCATCGCCACTTGAGTTTCGTAATACGAGACCCGACGTCTTCCACCTTCGTACGTTTTCGGATCTCAGTATTACGAACCCTGTCGCGTAACTTAATGCCTAACATGGACCGTTCCATTGCTCTTTGTGCGACTCTCATCTTTTCGATGGTTTCCTTGGTGAGCGTCCATGTTTCGGCAGCATACGTCATTGTGGGCAGAACACATTGGTTGTAGAGTCGTGTCTTCAAGCATTGAGGCATTTTACGGTCTTTAAAAATATCGCTTAGTTTGCTAAATGCCGCCCATCCGAGTTGGATTCGTCTTTTGATCTCCTTGTGTTTATGCTCTCTGCCAAAGGACAAACAGTGTCCAAGGTAAGTGTATTGTTCCACTACTTCTAACTTTTCACCACCAATCTGGATAATTGGTTGTGAATCTCCAGAAGCGTTGGTCATCACCTTAGTTTTGGACATGTTCATCTTAAGGCCCACTCCAAGAGAGACATGGTGAAGGTCTTCTAACATCGTTCGGAGATCAGACTCAGTTTCACTAATAAGAATCAGGTCATCGGCAAAACGAAGATGGGATAAGTGAACACCATTTATTGAGACGCCTCTATTCTCCCAGTCGAGAAGCTTCAAGACGTCCTCCAAGACAGCTGTAAATAGCTTGGGAGAAATGGTGTCCCCTTGGCGTACACCTCTTTTAATCACAATGCGATCTGTAAGAGCATGTAACTCTAATGCATTGACTTACCATAGTAAAATATATATTAGTACTGATCAATATTTAGGTATACAATAAGGTATAGAATCTATGTTTGATACATCAGGCATGTTGGTAGGGTACAGTTCTATTAAATAATACAAAAAAGTTGACCCAACACACTGGGAGAAAAATGAGACAAGAAGCATAATATTGAAAGAAGAAATAAAGAAAATGTGAAAGTAGTATGTATAGATATAATTCATTTAGTTTTATCTACATAGGTATATTATAATCTGAGTAATTTTTTCAGAAAATGTATAAAGTTATGGCAGCTAATTTTTTTTTCATTCTGTGACAACTGATTTCAACAAAAATAGTCATTACATCAATATTATATTCTTCTATTCATCAATTTTACGGGATATCCAATAATAGGTCTCCCACTCTTTGCATTTTAATCAAAGTGTGATCCATTGGAGGAAGTTGGTGAGCTTGTACATATGTACAAGGATCCGATTTGGCGGGGAATAAGTAGCCGGGTAGGTAATACCCGGGGTGGGCAAACAGTTGGTCGTAGCCAAGAAACCAAAGTGGTAAACTTCACTGCAGTCAATCAATTTCATATCCTTAGTGAAGCAGAGACGAATCTCAAACAGGTATTGCTTCCCACCCTTCTCAGATCTGCATTCTATCTGAGGCTCCACATTCAACTTAGATTTGACAGCATTATATAATTCTTCTAGTGAGTATACTTTGTCATCAGAGGGTACAATGTTACTTTCCGCTAAGATTTTGGACATGGATAGTTCCTGTTGCCACTCCAGGCCTTTGTTGAAGTATTTGAGCTGAGAGTTGAGAGGCTCGATGGAGGCTGCACAGGTGCCGTGCTTGTTCCACTCGTGAGCCCACAGGTCATACAGGCCTGTGCCTGGAAAGTAAACAGAAAGTTGTGATAATCAGTAGTTAAGAACTGTACTGTATGTTTTTTTAGTTCATTAGGAATACCTATAAACAATCTACACAGTAGTGTAGGAAACAATGGTAAAAAAGTTGGACAGCGTAAAAAGTAGATTACATGCATTGTAAAGTTTGTGGCAAATTCCTACAGAATATATTAAACTGCTTTGCAATGTTTAGGAAACAAACAAAGGGAAGTACTAGTAGGTATTTGACCTGCCATTAGTTTAAAAAATACTGAATTAATAAAAAATTGTCAAGGCAAATGCCTGAAATAGTTTCTACTATACCTAGTCAGGTCATAAATTCTGTCACATGTTTAATATAAAATAATTGAAACAACTTTATTCTTTATGTAACCATTTATATACCAAAATGACTTAACAAAACATAGATTCTTATGACAATAAAGTTTATTCAAAATGACCTCCGTGATTTTGAATACAGGCCTTCAATCTGCGCGGCCAGTCGTCTATCGCTGCACGAACGAGGTCCATGTCAATATCGGCGGCTGCCTTAATCAAGGATGTCTTGAGTGACTCCAAATTGGGATGAGGCTTTGAGCACGCCTTTTCCTCCAAGTGTTGCCATATCTTGTAATCTAATCTAACGGATTCAAATCTGGACTGGAGGAGGGCCAGTCTTCGTGCCGGATGAAGTCGATTTCACGCGCCGCCAGCCAGTTTTGTGTGCTCTTCGCTCTATGAGCTGGCGCCGAATCTTGTTGGAATACCCAGTGCTTGTTATTGAACATGATATGAGAAACAGGTTCCACAAGGTTCGTCAGGACTGTATTTTGTTACACAACTGCATTTGTTTTTACACCTTTCTCACAAAAATGTACCTCTGTTAAGCCCCAATAAGAAACTCCCAACCATACCATGAGCGAGGATGGAAAATGACCTCGTTGGACACGCGGAATACGTTTGCTCGCTTCTTCACTACTGTGTGCGTACACCTTATCATTTTGTTTGTTGTAGCTCTCTTCTACGGTAAAAATTTTTTCATCCGAAAAAAGAATTTCCCGTTATTTTTTTCCCGCGTACCGCTTCAACAAAGCGCGGCATCTCTTCAGTCTTAGGTCCATTAGACGAGCATTCAAACGATGTCCTGTTTTTCTTCGATATGCCCGAAGCCCTAAGTCTTCATTTAACACCTTTTTCACCGTGGTTCTGCTTAACCCTATCTGAAGGGCCTACAGTATCTGCTTACGTTTAGGATTTCTTTGAATTCGCGCCTTAACAGCTTTTATCACTGCTGGAGTCCTAACAGACCGAGGGCGACCACTTCTTGACCTCTCATCTACACTAGAGTCTTCATTGTATCGTTTGATGGTACGATAAACGAATCTTTTGGTTATATTAAAAATTTTCAGTATGTCAAAAATTTGAATTGGCGCGTAACCGCAACGATGCAATGCAATAACTGCAACACGGTCTTCTTTAAGCGTCCACTTCATATTTAAAAATGAGTAAAATTCTAAAAAGTATACATTTTTATTTTCATGAACAATTCGAAATTCAAATTCAATAAACTTTTTTAGTGGCCAGCATTCTAAAAGAAAAGTTTTTACTGTGTGACAATACTTATGACCTGACTAGGTATAAGCAACTTATATTTACCTATACCTATATTTACATCTTAAAAACAGGAAATATTTGCATAATAATGTTAAAGATAAATAAATAGCAAACAAGGTCATGAGGCCATAATGTATGTTAATAAGCCAGTTTCTACCTGCTTCAATATTGATCCAATATTTTTCTAACTGGCTCTCAATAGGTCTGACTTCTTCTGGGTCAAATCGCCAAGATGAGTTGCAGAATTGTGGGCCAATGGTCCTGACTTTAGTGGGCCACACGCCATGGATGGTCCACGTGTCAGGGGTGCTGGGCATGGAGCATGTGTGCGAGGGGTTCTTCTTCTCCCAATCCACGCACACCGTGGGAGGCCAGTGTTGGGTAAACAGGAGGTAGTCCCAGTCTTTGCTCAGAGAACGTTCTGCCTTCAGCTCAGCGAGTTGAGGCCTGAATAAAAAAATATATAATGTAATCGTCGTCATTTATCTCCATAACAATGTATGGAAGCCACTGATATTACGATAAGGGAAACTTACCCAGAAAATAGAAACAATATGAGACACAAGCTGAGGTCCTTCATGGTTAGAATAGGACAGGTTTCTGACACAGCTATATATTTTTAATTATGTAAAACAATTCTAATGGTGCTAATTGAAAACGGTTTTGCGCATTTTAACTTCTTAAAATAATTCTGTAATCTGGTAATGGTATTTTTAAAGAAAATTCCAAACACGTAGCGTTATATTCTCTTGGATTCCAAAAACTTCGCGAAGGTGCCGTCAAATGTCAATCAACAACTCAAGTCACGTCATGGAAAAATGACAGTGACAACTACAACTTTGACAGTAGGAAGCTTTTTATTTTTAATAATTAGGCTTCGCACACCAGCAGTATTTAACCTTAAATATATAATAGAAGTCTACAGTCAAATGTTAATTGTAAACTATTAATTGTAGTAGACCCGAATGATTCAAAATATATTATATTAATTCATAATTTATCGAATTCAATATTTACTAAGTTTTTATGTAAAAGTATGAGAATCTATTGTGATAAAATAAAAAACATAAATCAATTTTGAACTCCTTACGTTAGGCGGCAAAATAAATGCGGGAAAGTTTAAACTTTAACAACAAACTTGACAAAAGTATCAATGTTTTAACTTAAGTTATTAGGGACTATAGATGTAGATGTAAGACGCTACTTCCTACCCTTAAAGTAATTGTGGAAACTAACAATGATTCTAAGTTTAGGACGCTCGCGTCGGCGATCACCCAGATATCGTTATAAATGAATAAAATGGAGTAAGTATAGAATAACATTCCCATCAAAAATTAGCAATGAGTCCGATCGGTATGTAGGTGTAAGTCAAGGTTGGCAGCACTGTGGGTGCATCCGATCACGGGGGCGCTGACCGACGCTTTTTTTGCCCGTATACCGTTCTGGAGCACCATTCCGAGTTTTTCTTGGCCGTCATTCGGTCCGATGCATTTGTGAAAAAATGCGTTCGCGTGCTACACGATAGCTGCACAATTATGAGCACATGCATTGTGGACCTCTCTAAGTTAGTAATTAGTGCGATGCAGCTATCCTAGGCGTGTCGGGAAAAATAAATCGTGGCTGGCTGGCTGGTACGTCATAAATACAGCCTTTCAAATATACGTGATGGATTAGTGGCAGCGCGAGGAAGGAATTTTATATTTTTAAAATATTATTATTTGAATAGAAAGAAATGCAATGCAAATTTATAATATACCTACATTAATAACTATAACACATTCTTTTACAACGGAGGGTGAATCGAAAGCTTTCAATGTGCAATTCAATGTACTTGGATAAATTTGGTGGTTAATTTTAGTAACGAAGTCCAAAGTGTTGAACATAACTTGTTATGACCTTTATTCGCCTGATGGATTGATGATAAAATCACAGAACATTAGATTAGGTTCCTACTAATCAAATAATTAATTATTCTAATTTTAGATAGTATACAGATATTTGCAATTTAACTTCTTGAATGATTCTTGAACGGTACTATTTTGGTAACGTAGTTTCGTCACTATACTGCAGGTAGGTACTAGGAGGCATCGGTTAGCCACTCTGATCAATATATATACTTTTTATTGTCTATATACAAAAAACAACCAATAAATTTGAAATATTTGTAGCTTCAATGAGAGTTAGTAACCTAGCGTAGTTCTGACAATATAAGGACAAATTAGTATATTACACTATGCGATAGTATTACTTACCTACTCGTAAGTAGAATAGAACAGTTATGGCTATTGATAGGATTGATATAATATTTCGCTCCTGTGAAATTATATACTTACTTTTTTTCTGTTATCCCAACTTGAAGCGTTTAATAGTCCTTTCTTGAAATATCTGCGAGGGTCGGCGAGTGTCGGGCACCTTGCGACTCAATGTCGTGGGTTCGACGACTCGCTCAGATAACTGCCTATAAAGTAGCTTATAGCTGTATAATATTAGCTATAGCAATTTGCTCGCTTTTCGAGTTTCTTACCGCTTTATATGAATTTTTTGTAAATTTTAGAAAATTTACAAAATAGTAATAAGTAGGTACTTAAGGGTTACATTTACGGAATACCTAGTAAAAGAAACAATCTTGTTAGAGTAATTTTAGAAAATAAATAAATTACTTCTTTCGTCTACGATTTTGGAGACGGTGTAAAAAATTCAAACTCAGGACAGCAGACGACTTGCAATTTGACTTGATTTTTAAAACCAGCATATTTTCGAAATTAGTATAATAAATTCATATCCTTGTTCTTCGTATCCTCGTTCGCAGCTTTGATGTCGGCTCTAGGCTAGGTCTACTAGACTAGCGAAATATTGATTTATATAGGTACAAATACAGCCTACAAAGTTAAGACGCGGTCAGAGAACCATCTTAAAAAGTCATACCTAATATTATATTAGAGTTCACATTCATGTAAAGCCTCTTATGACATTTGGTCGGTTAAACTAATTAATTTGTTTTACCTCATATGGTCAGGTATTATCAAGTACTAGTGGGTGCTCGCGGCTTCGCTCGCATTAAGAAGTAAAACATGCTTCCTCCTTTGTTATTTTTTAGGGATCCCCTATTTCAATTCTTAAAAAGTGGCACTTCCAAAAATCCTTTCTTAGCGGATGCATCTACTTATGTCATAACATCTACCTGCATGCCAAATTTCAGCCCGATCTGTCCAGTGGTTTGGGCTGTGCGTTCATAGATCACTATATCAGTCAGTGGTCACCTTTGAGTTTTATATAATATTTAGATTCTATCACCTGAAGCGACGTACACGTATAGGTGCTACTCTGGTCAAAGGTCGAGCATGCCTGTACTAGAATGCAACTTAAACTAGACACTGTACGAGAATTCGGCACTCTCATACAATATTTTTATTCCGTAATTTAGCATTAGTCAAGTTATAAACAAACAAGCAATGCTAGATCTAGTCTCAGCACGGCACCCCACACACCCCACACACCCCATGCTCACTTCCATACTTCCATTATAAAAGACTGAAAAACCCGTCACGGGTGTTGGCGGCGCGCGCCACTTTTTGCGCGTCGTCGGAAGCGCACGCGCATGCCGCTTTTTACTTCCCCACAATGCATTAATTTTCAATACGAGAGCGTTGCCCGTTTTTTAATTAATCCGAGCTGTTTTATGTTCTAGTGTTATTGGAAATCTAGATCTTGATATCTAATTTGCTCATGGTGAGTGATACGTTGTTTTTTATATCTAAAGTGATGTTAATATCACTTAGATATTCTATTTTAGTCTTAGCGTAAACAATTTTTAATCATATTTGTTTTCAGAGGATGGCATTGTATTATAAATCAGAATTTTAACGAAAAACTCATTTATTTGTTATTTGTATAGCTTCGCTACAAAGTTATAGACATAAAACTTATTTTCTAAGAAACCTACAAAGAAAGCTGTCGTCAAAATACAATAAGTACACAAAAACAGCTGTGGCCGCTTAGTTCTGTGACATTTTCCTCAACATTTCTGTCCAATTACAGCGCGGAGTTCAAATATGGAATGTGACAGGAATAGCCGCGTGCGCACCCCATGACGTCACTCGCTCTTTGGGTCCTTTTTTCTAGCTATACTTTACATAAACATTTTTCACATAATATATATTTTTACTTATAGATTGCTCCATGAGTTATTTTATTATGTACATTATTTACTTGTTAGCACGCTCCACTCTAGACCGTAGTGATTGCTTACCATCAGGCGAATTACGGTCAAGTGCAAACCCATTGCTTGTTAAAAAATGAGCTCTTCCAGAGATGTAGATAAGAACCTACAAAAAATGTTGCCCGTGATCCTCATAGACATTAGATAACTAGTAGGTAAGTGATAATAACGTGCAGATAGCACGGAAAGTGATCCTAGAATACAATTAATATTTTATTTTTTATTCCGCTGTCTCAAGGTGAATCTAATCCTAAATAGTTCTAAGTGTACCAAGTTTTATTCTATTTGTTGTGCACCTTGCCTGGCTCGGTGTGGTGTCGGATGTGAGTCACACAGCTCCATGCCTGCGCGCTGAGTCACCGGGACCAGCCACCCGGGCTGGGCTGGCTGAGGGCTGGATTCATGGCGACAGACACATTGCGACTTGAGCGAAAGTAGCACAAGAAACACTTTTTTGTTATTGTTTTTGAACAGACTTCCACAAAAGAAGAAGGCTCTTCAATTTTCTTTTTTTAGTAGTAGGTATATAAATTCTTCAAAATATTATTCTTACGCCTGTCTCACATTATACCAAGCGTCCAAAATGAAATGATAAACTTTCTACATCTAGGACTTCATTTTTTACGGTTGGGTTGGACCAATGCTGTGTTTTGTCAGAGTTTAGAGATTTTTTGTCAGAGTAAAATAATATAACAAAATATGATCTCTATAAATAATGTAAAATTTATAATTAAGACCAAGAGTATTTAATAATTTTTCCTATTTTTAATAATCTGCCTGCCTCTTCATCAAAGTTATCACTAAAATTAAGTTAATTCAACACAGTAAAGAAAACATTGAATATTAAAGTATAGGTACCACTAGATCAAGTGAACTGATATATTGTTACTATTAACTTTATTGGAATAAACGACGCTCTAAAGATAGTTCAGCCCTTTGCACATACGACCATTATTAGCACAGAAGTAGCCCCCGCTGGTCAGCCCGTGGTACCCCCTCGTGATAGTGTAACGAACTCCGGTGGTGATGTACCTAATGAGTGAATCAGTGATCGCGCCGCTCCACCGCTCCACCGCCGAGACGCATCATTGGATACCTATATGTATGCCGCATGTGTATGAATGTACTGCTTATAAATATAAGGCTGTAAGTAATAGGTTTACACTTACTGAGAATTGTATGAAACAGCTATTAATTAACTTCATTTATGTTCTTTACAGATACAGTCAATTAATTATATTAAAGCTAGTACATAGTGTGGTTGTTAGTCTGTATACTTCCTTGCACCACATCGTAACGGAGCGACAGATCGTGATTTTTGGGATGTAAAAGCATAGGGTTGGTATAAAGACGTTTATCTTACTGTAACTTTCTTCTATGGCTACTCTATCAATAAAGGGTTATTTTTCAAATTAAAACCAACAGGTAAACAAAAATATTATTAGGTAAGTTATTATTATAAGCATAATGCTTACCAATGTAACCAGCAGCATTTTTAGATACGTTTGAATTTTCTAAACGCAGTACATTTTGTTCTGTGTAATATTTTGCTTATCACGGCAATTTATTTTGGGTTTTTGTCACCAGGCTAGGCCATGCTTGATGCTAAGGGTCACAAAACTTTAGCCACGTGTAAATAAATACTGGGAACTTATTTGCATTTGCCTCATAAAATAATCAAGCCCCCATTACCCCATAAAGTACCTATTATTCGTGCTCTCTTTTTTCTAAACCAACGCGAAGCTTTAAAGTATATAGAAGTATAATTATGAAGCCTATTTATATTAGGCTAGGCAATCAGACCAGTACGCTGATAATCAAAATCATTATAGCATCTTTACATAATACATAATCAACGCCCCAGTCGTGTTTTGATACTAATGACGATTGTAACGTTTAGAGATATAAAACATTCCTTTTTACAATTATCCTTTTTTCCGGGACTATAAGTATCCATTTTAATATTTGCACATTTATTTTATTGATTTTGTAATTAAATAATCACTTATCTATAGTCTTACATATTCATATTTTTGTTTTTCGATTAATTCATCCCTCAATTCAATTCAATTCAATTCAATTCAAAAATTCTTTATCTACACTAATGTTGTAACATTCTACTTATGTTTCCAATACTTGACTTATAATTACTACTGTTATAGCACAGAAAACAAAACACTCAATTTAAGCAATTTCACATGATGCTATAATATCCACATCGATATCGTAATAGCTCATTATAACATCGGTAAAGCGCGACCAACCAACCGGTCGCGCTTTAGAGATAGTTAGATTTTAATGGCGGCAAAATCACTGTGACAATACACGTACGCGTGAATTTAATGTTTCGGCAATGTGTTTTGTTTTTTAAATACAAATTAAAAGTTAAAAATGGATAGCGACGATGATATTTGTACGCCTCCGGATATTCTAGAATTGGCAACAAAAGTAACTCACAATCTTTTGCCAGAAAAATCTAGAAATTTATATGAAAAATTAACTATTGCCAGCTTTTACTCTTGTTGTTTGATTAATTGCATTAGTGAAGATAAAGTAGTGTATGCAAACTGCATATAACACGGGTATTAAAACACGAGTGTTCATTATATGACAGTTGCATAAACTACTATTATTGTACACCAATATAGCAAGAGAACACAAGTATAAAGAAAAAAAACCATAATATTGGGACAGAGGGCGGCCTTATCACTTAGAGTGATCTCTTCCAGGCAACCTAGTTTGGAAAACAACGATAGGAAAACAGTAAAGCTGGCGTACCTACTAAAACTAATACAACTTAATAATAATTTAACAAAAAGAACAACTAAAAACCTAAAAACATGTAAAATGCCTACATTTATATCTAAATCCCTCAATTTATATTATGGCCAAATTTTCCTACATTTTAATAAGTAGGTATTAAAAAAGATAATTATTATTTTATAGACAGGCTTTATTGACAAAATTAAAAGATTAATCTTACCATATTATATCTAACTACTACTAAAGTGTTTGATTGTTTGTTGACAGTATAATATAATAAAATAAAAGCAGCAGTAGGTACATAGTATCAAAGGCACGTAATCAGCGACTGGCAGTTGATCCGGGGAGTTATTAGTGAAATGGCGTCTATTTGCAGGCCACCTACAGATGCTAGAATCTAGGTTACACGCGCCGTGACGTCATCAATACCTACCACTGTACAGCACCAACTCAGGTCTTCAAATAATAACAAACTGCTTTGCAACCGGCTTCTTCAAATAAGGTTTGTCAATTCGAGCTGCATATAAATGTGATTTTGTTAGAATTGAGTAAAATTTGAGTACCTATGATGTTCTTTTTAGGCTTCAAACGTATGCAAGCCTTCATGAGTGTCATGAAGTAGGTATAACGTGTCCACTGGTTTCTCTGAAATAGTATGTGATAATTTATTTACGCTTTAGGTAACCTAATGACCTACCTACATTATCTACCTACTTACTACCTAATGGTAAGTATACCTTTCCGGACAGTGTATTTTTTCTGGTAAAATTATATAGTGCTGTATGTACTAAGGCTGTATTAAAACTAAGGCTTACTTCGTGGTATAGAATGTAGGCCAGGCACTTTCTGCTTCCTGCTGCCAAAACCTTATGACGTCAAGCACCTCACTGACGTCATTCACACCGCTTCGTCACGTCCTGAATATAATCATCCTGCTAGTGGTAGGAGTAAAAAGTGCCCCGCGGGTGTACTCGTTACTATCAGATGGGGATTTTTTACTTGGTATAAGTTTTCGTTTGACAACTGAACAGTCCGCCTGACGTTAAGTGTTGCTGCAGCGTAGGAGGCTAGCCTAGTGTTAGATGTAGTTAAGGGTAACCTGGTGGATTTGAGGATCTCTGGATGTCACATCAAAGATATCACAGAATCTGGTCAGTGTTTCGAAGTTTTACCTCCCTTCAATGATAAATATAGAAGCCAAACGCTTTTGGACTTCAGCTCTGCCACTCGATTGTTTACTTAAAGTGTACCTAAGCTATTTTCATACTAAATTTCATCCAATCCGTTCAGCCTTATCAGATTATAATTTAAATAAATACTAGTAATTTATTCAATTAGAACTATTACACAAATGATAAAACAGATAGGTACACACACAAACTTTCACCATTATAATATCAATCTGTCGTGCTTGTAACATATTACTATACCTACCTATATTCTATAGTACTTTATTCTGTGCCCCGAAGTTAGGCCTCTATCGTGTAATCTAGCACTTACGATCTAGAAATCTGCCTCTTATTATTATAGTTCATTGACCCCGCGACTCATCGCCTACTAAAAGTAAAAGATGCGTCATTACAACATGCTGAAAAAACCAATTGCTAAGTACTAATGGCTTGGATTTTATATTGATTTGTAATAAATAAAATTTACTTGTTAAATATCATCACTTCACACATCACATTATTTTATAATTTAAACAGTGTTGAATCTTTGCTTTGGGACGACCAACTGGTGGACGGCCAGTCGGACGTCCCTAGTACCATTAGTTCCATGCTACCGAGTGGCAGGAGATGGCACAGAACCGAGAAAAGCGGCGTCTCTTTATGTCGGAAGCCAGGGTCCACTATGGGTCGCAGCGCCACATAAGTTATTAGTAAGTACATGCTACTATTATCGCACCGTCCATACAAATACTATAAGCAAACATACTCATAAGCTTCAACTTTCATTATGAGTATTGCGAAATTGTGAAACTTCCTATCTTACTCCCTGTTCCCTAAGGAATATAATCTTCAAAGCGAAATTGAATCGGTTCTTACTGGATAAGCACCTTCTCTAGACCATTACTGACAGCATAGTTACATATATCTGCTGTAATCCAGGATATAATAAGTAGCTTAATATGTGTTAATCCATGGCTTAGTCTCCCTCCACACCACATCATCCAAATCGGTCCAGCCGTTTTAGCGTAATGAAGTAACAAACATAGACACTCACTCACACACACACAACCTGTCACCTTTATAATTTTAGTGTGAAGTGATGTGATGCAAAGCCGCTATAGAAAAATTCTGATACCTAACGCCCATAACTTATACCTGTGTTTATACTTACATTACAAATATTACAATCGATCTAAATGTAACGTGATGTAACGTAAATTCATATAGCAACAGCTGTATTAAAAGTCGCTTAGTACACTCAGTGTCACAAGCTATCTATACTAATATTATAAAGCTGAAGAGTTTGTTGGTTTGTTTGAACGCGCTAATCTCAGGAACTACTGGTGCGAATTGAAAAAATATTTTTGTGTTGTATAGACCATTTATCGAGGAAGGCTTTAGGCTATATTACATCACGCTGCAACTAATAGGAGCGAAGAATCAATAGAAAATGTGGAAAAAACGGGGAAAATTATTCACTTTTGAGGGCTTCCGTAGCATGCGCTGAGAAAACGGTTCGTGATATCAAAAAATATGTATGAAAGAATTATTTCTCTTAAAATGATCTAACAAAATGTCCGCAATCTCTATCTATCAATGTCTATCTTTTAAGATTAACTCACTAGAACCGTTTTTATGGTAATAACTATTCCACGCGGACGAAGTCGCGTGCACCAGCTAGTATCTATATATAGCATAGATGCCTGTGGTCGATTTTCGTGATTTGTGAAACTACCTTTTATGCAATCAGATGAAAAGATAAATCAAATGTTAGATTAAAAGCGAAAGATATTTTCTGTTATCACTGCATTTTTTTCCTTGAGCTAGCAATTAACACCCTCGCCACTACTAGCGTTTAATTCTCCTCTGCTTGAGTCATATTTCTAATTTCTGAGGGTCCTGACTTCGCAGAATTTATTAATTAAGGTTCTCATCGCACCTAAATGTAACCCCCCTTTCAAATTAACAACAACTAGCAACAGTAAGTAAGTTAGTATGAGAGTGACATACTCTAGTGTCATAATTTTCAAACCGTCTAAGGGACTCTGACATAGCAACAGAGTGACCTGTATTAAAAGCTGCTTAGTACGCAGAGGGCGCCTCAGGCTATATCTATATATAGCACAGATGCCTCGGGGGTCGAGAGTCTACAGCTTTTTTGTCTGGAGCTTTCGATAGAAATTTTGTTTTGTCTGGATTATTTTTGTAATAAATTTTGAGTAACATTAATGTTAAGAACATTGTATCTTAGTCTATGCTGGTCCACCTGAGGTCAGACACAGCTTGTTACACAAATCGTTATATTAACACTGGAAGTTGCTTTTTACACATTATTAGCTACTAGGCATATAGAATATATAAATAAAACATGTAAATAATTAAAAGCCCATTTATTTTCAACACTCATAATTTAATTATACATTATCTAAATTTGTTCTTTACCAATTACAGCAAAAAGCTTGTAAGCTCTTATCTAAATTTGTATAGTATAGCCTATGATCTCATCTCAGTCAGCATTCCTGCATTTCCGTCGAAGCCTCCATTCCGCAGCCTTGTCGCAACCGATCTTCGTTATAGATGTAGCCGAATTTGTAGTGTTGGATACTCTGTAAATTGAAATAGGCCATTCGTTTTTGGATTCTAGTAATTTTATACCTCTCGACACTAGAGATAACCCCTTTCATAAATTAAGAATACTGTTATGAAAGACGCACTTTAAAAAAAAAAACAAAAATACAAAACTGATTTTGACGAAACTTGCACCTGATCTTTAAGTCGACACATACTTAATCTGATACAAAGAAATGCACAAAAAAAAACAAATAGATACCACTAATAGTTTTTGAGAAATCTCATAACAAACGATCATCTTTACGAACAATACACATACACAATTTGGCACGTGTTTAGAAAATCTTGTTCAGTTTAGGTTAGATAAATTCAATGAAAAACCTCCTGTTTTTAAAGAAGACTCTTCAATATGGAAAAAAGTTACATCATATGTGTAAAAACTAGTTAGTGAATTTTTAGCATGCTGATATTTCGCACAACTGTCATTCAGTGTATTCGATTGTACTTTGGTAGTGGTTGATATTATAGGTATTATTATATAGTTGATATTATAGGACAAACATCGTCCATCCATGTGTGGCATTACAATACAAGTGTGTATGTGTGCGTGCCATGCATCTCTGAAACCAGTCTTCACTCACTGAAATGGATGAGGCAATTACACATATTTATTTATTGTAGAAACTATTGATGCATTATTTATAACGTAACCACTATATATATAACTAACTAGTGTTTTATTTCTTAAGTAGCTAGCCGCTTTCTAATTCAATTACGCTTTTCAATAAATAAATACGAATTAGGAAATTATTGCATCGCGTGTTTGCGTTTGAGGAACATTACGAGATTTACAATTATATACTTGTTACGAGCATTAGTATTAAACGTAAGTTTTTTACTTTCTACAACATGCATATGTATGCAACTCCATATATTTACTCGTTAAATAAATGAATATCGATCACGTGTGGACCATCGTGTTTGCACCCAATCTGAGTAAATACATAACCATTACACCTAAACAAGCCTTTTGTACGTTACTCTAAAATTAGACGCCAGTAAAAACAAGGATAAAGTGCCTACCCGTCTAGAATTCCAAAGAGTAAAAAATTATAAGATATCGTCAACCTCTTTGTTCGGACAACAATGACGCAGCGTCCTTGATTCCACTAAACAGCAAACAAAGTGCCGCCTCGCTCGATTCATGCATCCTTGCCCGGAGTCGATGAACTTATCAGTGTGCGAAATTGGCGAACGAGACCCGAGGTGCGAGTCCGTCGCCTGCGCACCTCGCGTGCTCTCCGCCGAGTGAAACACGCAGCGCGCTGACCACTGCCGCGTGCCTTGCCAGCGCGGTGTTAGTGGTAGAGCGGAGCCAGCGATGTACGCAGCAGGACGCAGACGGCCGCGCCAGGACTCGCAGATCTCGCCGCGTGGTGGCGGCAGCGTCTCCGCCACAAGGTCGCGCGCCCGCCGCCCACCGCTATAAATACACACAGACATGCAAAAATGTGATACATAAACATTTATGTGCCCTAATATGTGTGTCCGTTGTATGTAAAGTGTACAAACTGCCGCCGAAGCTGTGGCGCTTTGATTTGTCTCGAGCTTGATTGGTTCGCCATCGATCTTATTTCTGAGAAAAACTCGTCTGAAAGATTTGAATTTAACCGTGAAAGTGTTGTCGTTTTGGGATTATTCGGTGTCGAGGGGCTCGTAAAGTGTGTTTCGATCAGTTGTTCGGTGGTTTATAGCGAGTCTGTTTATGGCATTGTTGGAATCTAGATGAGGTTTTCAAGCGTCCATTGTGGCATAATGTCAATGTTCAATGACCACGCAAGCCGTAGTTCATGCGGCGTCGCCAGGTGGCGCCACATTAACACGCTACGTGACGCTGTACGTTTTGAGGCAGTACACCTACTAAGTAATTACATACTTGTAAATTGATACTTGGATACGAGAGCTTGTATTTACTCCACGAGTAAATTGTGTATTATGTATCTTTCTTTGACAAATTGCAGAAAATTGTTTATTAGTGCTAGTAGGTAATTTTTGATGACTTGTTGTGTTGTGCTAATATAATAATATGTAGTATATTATGATGCCTACTCGGTTTTTGAAATTTAGAGATTTAGTTTTTTAGCTAGAACAATCAAACCTTTCCATCATGCTAGTATAACAACTTGAATAATTTATCTAAAAGTTTGCAATAAAGCTTCCTCTGGTTAATGGTAAGTTTAGTGTTCGGTGTTTTGTTTCTATGACTGGCACAGATTTTTAACACAAGGCAGTAATATTTTTTGGGGCAGCTATTTATGAAAAAATATTTATTACCTATAGGGATTCTAGGGATTAGATATATCAGTAAATTTAATATTTATAACATTTAAACATATCTTCTTCTTATCGAACGAGACTCTCACTCGATTCGAGAGCGAGTTTATCAAGTTTATTTATTTTAACATATTGAAAGTAGGTATTTTATTCCCTAGATAAAAACACAAACATTAAAAAATTCACTATGTAAAGTCATTAATTAGTATTAAAATGGAGAAGCTCACAGACGACCATACAATATGTTTACCACATTACCTGTATATAACACATAATACGTAGGTGGGTACACAGCCCACGTGCCCGCGTTGTTGGCGGCACGTGTGGCCGCCAGGAACCTGTGGAGCCTTCCAGAATGTACTCACAGCACGCGATGTAAACTATACTTACCTGTAAGGACGACTTAGTTATACAATACAGTAATAAACAATCCAGGGGTTTCAAATCTAGAGTTAATGGGTATCTTCTACGTAAGCGTGTTAAATAGAAGATACAGCCATGCTTAACATCAGGCAGGCTGCAGTCAAACCTATACCTATCCCACGTAAAAAAAATCGGCTGTAAGAACGTGTTTGTACGTATATTTGATATATATTTGTTTTTTTTTGTTCTGCACAAGATCGACGCAGATGTCACATGCAAAGGGAGGCCTATACTCAGCAGTGGGATCCCAAGGGCTGTGGATTATGATGACGATGATAAAGTACGATTTAATAGTATAATACAGCAACAGAATAGAATAGAGATGTATACTAAAGCAAGGTTAGCTACTAAGGTTACAAAATCGAAAATATCTCTATCAATTCACTACTGTCACTGTCTGTGCGCACAAATTTTCTATGCTACAATGAAAATATGAAAGTAGACAAATAAATAACACTGCATACAGCGCCAGCTAGCCCCACACTAAGCAAACGCTTGTATCGTGGGAACTATCTACATCAAATCAAACAGCAAAGTGATGTATACTAAAACAAAAGAAGTGTAAGATTTAGCAAATTTAGTTATGTATTTGTACGATCGAATATGTCGCAGGAAAATGAATTTCGTGAACATAAAAAAACAATTCATGTACCGGTTTGATTTTTATGGTTTCCTCGCATAGACAACCCCCTTTTTGGAGTTAATTAGTTAAATTCTACAAACAAATTGATTAATTTAATTCTACAAACTGAGAAAAAAATGGGTGGTAGAAAATACAGGATTATAATGTTTTTCTTTCTAGTAAAGAACTAAAAATATCTTTGTACCTATATGATCATTTGCCTACAGACGAGTGTCCTTGTGAAGGTTAATAACCTGAGTAACATGTTAACCTTTGTTTTGTTTTAGAACGCACCATCAGTTTGTTTTGTATGTGAGGAAAAAATGTAATGTACCTACGCGAATACATAGATACTATAAAACAACTATTTCAATTACTAGGAAAATACTTATGTTTATGAAAAAATAAATACATATTTTTAAATATACAAATACTTTACTATACTACTAAGTACCTACTGCTCTGTTAGCTTAGTTGGCAGTGGCACTGCTTTCTAATCTAGAGGTTCGGGTTCGATTCCCGCACAACACAAGTAATTGTGTTAAGTCTGGTCGTTTCTATGTATAATAAGTATGTATTTACAAAAAAAACGTATACATGAATTATATCCGTTATCTAGTAACCATGATACAAGTGTGAGCTTAGTATGGGGCTAGATGGCGCCTGCGTCCTGAAATATTATTTATTTATTTGAATATTTATTACTAGTGTAAAATCTCAATTTATATAAATATGTTTTCAATGTGCGAACACAACTTATTTTTGTCCGAACATAAGTCTATATGTTAATTCTGTAGTCTGTGATGTAACGATCAAAGAATTACTTCCTATTTCGTAGTTAATTATATGCTAACAGGAAAAATAAATCTAAAAGTTTGTCACTTCGTTCCTATTATGTCGGTAGAGCCAAAAACTTTCACTCTCTAGTCCGCCCTAGATAATCCATGAATCATGAATGTATTATCATAGACAATGAGTTGATGTGACTCATGATTTATACCATAACCAAAAATATAATGGTTCAAAGAATTGTTCGAATTGAACAACATAGTTCTAAAATAGGTTGATGATTACCATAAACAAAAGTAAAATATACGTATATTTTACTTTTATTTATGGTAATCATCACCTAAATTCAATCATTTGCTGACCTGAAATTCAACTTGGGAGCTTCCGTGGATGGGATGATACGTCCAACTGTAGGTTCCGGCTATGTGTGATTGGGAAGTCGAAGCAAAGAGACGTTAAAACCTCTCAACACCAGAGTTAGCTATTGTCATTCGAACTTACTTTAGTTTATGTTTAATTCACTTCGTTTACTTTTCAAAATTAGCAAAAATCTGTTTACCTATCAAATAAACAATTGAAGTTCCATAGTAATGTGAGGGGCAGCACCCTCGCCATTAGAAACAGGTTCATAAAATAAACCTGTCTACTAAAACAACTCCTTGGATACCTGATAGATAGCGCTGTGTGCTATGTCCCGGAATATTGATTTACTTATTATTATTTTATTTACCTCCTTCACATGCAATCCCATTTATTTCTCACCTCTACAGTTTTCTTTCGAGAATTTAATAATTTTATGCAAATACTACCTACTTAGTGTGAGCCCGGGGGTGTACAGGCCCTAAACGCCGGCTCCGGACGTTCACCTGCGACCTTGTACGTCCGACAGTCGTCCGGGAGTCGTCCGGTCGCCGTCCGGTTGTCGTCCGGCGTCTGAATAAACAAACATAAACTAGAGTTTCATTACAGAGAACAGATTACTGAGATGGCAGCACATTGACCTTGTAGAACATGCATCGATCAGTATTTTAGTTACGATTATATCCGCGTGTAAAGTATAAGAGTGGAGTACCGAGTAGTAATAACTAATGGCTGACTAATGTAGGTACGTATGTAGTTGTCTCAATACATTCTGTGCATGGGGAACCAGTACTATGTATGGAATGTCTGATAGTTAGTCAGTTATTAAACCATGTCATAGATAATGGAACTCTCGGTTATTTTGTACAGTACACTACTTATGTTAGTCTGAAATAAATAGGTCAATAGTCAACTTTGGACTAATATTATCAGAGTATTTTTTTTAATGCTCCACAAAAGTTAATATTATAATTATCATTGCATCGTTTATTTGGTCTATTTATCGTAGATCTTCTACGAATTAGTATTCTACGACCACGCTACGAATAGTCCCTTCGTAGACAAATGCTACGAAACGCGAAGGGATTTTACAATTCCTAATTGTAAATTCAGTTCATTTTTCTTTGCAAACGATAAAAATTCAAAAGAATATATTTATTTAGGCTTGGCTGAAACCAGTTAGGTACTTTCTGAAATCACAAAAAGTTATTAAGCAATTAAATTTTACTAAAAATACGATATCAATATTGAGTATCTAACGAATAAAAATACCATTACAAAAAACAGTTCCATTTCCATTCATACGATTATTAAAAAATAGGAACTAAACAGTTACGCATAAGAAATCCTTAACTAAGCAGGCAGTAACTTATTTCTTCAGAAGAGATTTAACGAAGTACCTACAGAGCTTCAAATTTTGACGTTTAATTTGGTAACTTTTCTTACAAAAAAACATATGCAATTGATTCAAATATATCAGAGACGTAAAACGTATTTATAAATCCTATAAGTTTTGTATTTACGTACCCCAATCACGTCCCATCTTTCCTGTCGTCCAAAGGTCCTCTAATGTCCTCTGTTGGCCGACAAACGCAACTTGCGGCAAAAACTGGAAACCACCTGGATCGAACCACGTTGATGGCATTCCCAGACACGACCAACCACATGGGGTTACTATGGCACTGGGATTGTGAACTGTAACTTAGATTTTTAGATTACTACACCCTAGAACTATACATGAATAATAAATATAAGTATGTCATATTTGTTAATTTAGTTTTTAGTGTGACAGCATTAGTAGTTAGGCCCGGTTATAATTGTAGTAGTAATTTTTAAATACATTTAAGAATCGTTACGCAAATGATTTTACGCATTTGCCTAAAGTTAACTTTTGTTCATAACACATACATATGTACATACGTATGTATAAGGAATAACGCATATTCGGTATGTATGTGTGGCGTAGATAGTAAAAACCCGCAGCCATATTTGGCAAACTGTTATGTATAGTGCATATTATAATATCACAATTTATAAGTACCTCAGTATACTGCAAAGTAGGTATACTTTGTTAATAAATACATTTCTCGTCGCGCATCTAAGAATTGAATTCCTATGAAGAATCCATTGTAGTAAATACTATATAGAAATCATCTTTTGGACTATTTTGACCGACATACATAAGTAAAGAAATTCTCAATTAATCTAAGTAAATCAATCGCTAAGCCATGTCAGAGGCCCAAAGTGCGGCTTGATAAAGTCTCGACATCAGATTTGGCTACTCTCATTCGATAAGCAGAAGAACTAAATGTGTTTTTATACCACTATTGAATATGTCTGCTACCAGCAACATAGCGTATTTCCACTAGTTCCACAAGTGTCCGAAGGCGAGTTAACGAATAGAATGGTCGAGATTGATTGTATTATTCTGATACGACGCGGGGGCTTCGTCGCTAACTACACTACAGTCTACATTTAGACCTAAGAAATACTAGCTCGGATGAGACGGGATTGTAGGTACATGGTGGACTTGAAATAGGACCAATAATCGGTATTTCAGCAAAGAGAGTTTTGTATTTTTTTTACACTTGAGGCTCACTTGCACAACGAGTCTATAGTTAAATGAGTTTAAGACGCAAAATGTACCATTTTATAAAAAAATAGAAACGAATTTTTGAATCGGTACATAAATTACAGTGGTGGTTAAAAACGAAAACTTTATTCTATTTATTTAATTATTAAAAATAACTTTCAGAATACTTAATAACCTCCTTCTTGTTAAGTCGGTTAAAAATCATTACGCAAATTGAAAATCTTGTCGTTTTTGTAGTCAGTTAAATATTTGAAAGATGTTTCAATCGCCTCTGTTCCCACCAGTTTTAAAGCAATATAAAACGGTTCATATGTACAACATTGAATAAGGTCAGCTGTGAATATCATATACATAAATGAGTAATGTAAAGGTAGCATTACGAATCTATGGCTAAATAAAATTGTGAGCGAAGGTAACACATACATTGCAAGACTAAATTAATAGCCGGTCTTTATTGACTTGCTAACATGTACATACTTTTTTAAGCATGCCTTTTTGCCCTCAACCCAAAAACACATAATTCTCAAGAAAAGAATATAAGCTCAATGTTTTTTTAATACACGCGTTCTATTTGAATTTATTTTATCTAATTTTATTCAATTTTAAACACTAATCTATTTACACTAATATTAATGTCATTTCATAATACCAGTCAGTTAGAGCTAATAGGAACCAAAGAACAGGAATAGAATGTAGACATATTGAATAAATAGGTATATTTTAAAATAAAGCCAATAAGTTTGATTTTCGCCTGGAGATTCACAACGTGACGTAATAGAGCAGTTCCTCTATCAGTTTATTTGGAGTGTTACAAATTTGGAAAGCTAGCGTCTAGTGCGGCTATAAAGTGTGTCCTGCACTGCACAAACCAGTTGCTAGGCAGACAGAAGGCCGACGCGCGTGCGCGAAACTGTGCGACCTCGGCCACAGACATCCATTAAATTATCTCGTGAATTGTGTTTAGTCCCTAATTTAATAATATAAATAATAACCAGTCCAACTAGACGGACAGCTTGATTCTTACATTTCTAGTTAGATAGATATTTGAAATAAAAATCTATTCAAAGACTACATATTATTTATATATGGTATTTTGCAATTTTAATGTTTTATAACAATTCTTTCATACAAAAGACATCAACGCGGTCTATTAATCAAGTTTTAATTATACGCTGGTTTTATATAAGTATTATATCCGTTATCTAGTACCCACAACACAAGCGTTTGCTTAGTGTGGGGCTAGATGGCGCCGTGTGCAATGTCCCGGAATATTTATTTATATTATGTATACCTATAACTTTATATTTTTTACAAACCATTTATATAAAAACAGATATATCTAACTACATACACTACTGCTAAATCGCACACAAAGAAGTACGAGTCGACTTGGTATTTAGCTGATTTAAATGTTTCATCCTTACTGCCCCCTTAGACAAGAGCCGTATTTTAGTGAGCGTACTGGCGCTCGTCTAAGGAATAGAAATATCAATGTATAGGTGTGACGTAGCATGTTGTCAATCATCGCGATGTCAATCCCATACATTGCTCTTTCTATTCTATAAGTGAGCGACAGTACGCTCACTAAAATACGGCTCTTGTCTAAGGGGGCTGAGTTCGAACCCCACCCAGAGTTTATTTTTGAAAACCGCAATCTCTTGCCAAGCGGACGGTATATTCCATGATCGCCTCGTAAAGTTAACGCAATCGCCTCGAGATACAAATAAAGCTATCCCACGTATTGTCTTGTCTACGGCGCGACCTCGGCGCCGGCAAGGACATTGAGGAAGGTCGGGCTCCCTAGACGGAGGGCGCCCTCCCGCCACCCCCGCCCCGGGGCGACGTACCTAAAGGGAATTTTTCTATTACTCCTCACCTCGAGACGCCCTCGAAACAAGTTCAACTGTTGCTAGGTTGAAACGAGACGATATTTAGGAATTTTTCGCGCGGCTTTGAATGTTACAGGCTGCTCATAAAAAAATGATTTTGAATTATTTGGTCCATTGAATTTGGATGTGATAACACAATTTCTTTTAAGTAAGTATGCATTATAGTTATTATGTACAAGCATTCGTAAGTTATCACTGAACTACTTATATTTATTACATTTTGTCGGTAAATGTTTTTTTTTACAAGAAATGGGTTTGCACTTGACCGTAATTCGCCTGATGGTAAGCAATCATTACGGTCTAGGATGGAACGTGCTTACCCAGTAAGAACCGATTCACTCTCGGTAAATGGTACATTCTGATTCTCTTTAAACAAATATGTAGGTACATTATATCCGACTCTTGTCGATATAAATTATAAAAACATATTGAATTAGAGGTCTCTGTTGTTTTATTTTACCAAAAATAAGGCCTTAAAATAATCTGACTAATGTTCGAGAAAAGAGCCATTATTATGAAGATGTACCGTGGTGGACAGACGACATTGCGTTGCTGCGAGAAACTTGTAATAGTAATAGGCGAGAATATACCAGATCTCGCAGGCGACGTAGTACATCAGAAGAAGAAACCTTGGGATTATACGTAGCATTTCGAAGAAGCGTTCGAGTACTGCACGACGCTATGAGCGAAGCACGAACTCGATCTCATATAGAGTTGCTCGATAGCCTAAACAGAGACCCCTGGGGAAGGCCCTATAAAACCGTCCTAGGAAAGCTACGCCCATGGGTGCCTCCCCTAACTGAGACATAAGACATAACTTTTGTCAAAACGGTGGTCGATGCTCTCTTCCCTAAAGATGTTAATAGAGTTCCAACTACTGTCCAAAACGAAATTGTGGAGTGGTCAAACGAGTATGAAGTGTCGGACGATGAGCTCAGTATTGCCATCAAGAAACTGAAATCACGTAATACGGCCCCAGGGCCAGATGGAATTTCGGGCAAAGTTTTGGGAATTGCGCTCTCTGTTAAACTCAGGGACAGACTTAAAGCATTGTTTACGAGTTGTCTCCGTAACGCTGTCTTCCCAAAAAATTGGAAAAAAGCTAAATTGGTGCTACTGAAGAAAGCAGGAAGGCCTGCAGACTCTCCCTCTGCCTACCGCCCCATTTGCCTTTTGGATGAATCCGGAAAGTTATTCGAAAGGGTAATAGCTGGTCGCATCACTAGGCACTTACAACAAAAAGGGCCAAACATTTCTGAGCACCAATTTGGATTCAGACGTGGTAGATCAACAGTAGACGCAATTCTACGCGTACGTGAGCTGTGTGAAAATGCAACGGCAAAGGGAAGGAAATCAATTGCAGTGAGTCTTGATATCGTGAACGCTTTCAATTCACTCCCATGGCACACAATACAGGAAGCGCTCGTGTATCACGATATTCCTACTTACTTGCGACAAATCGTGGAAGAATATTTCAAGGACAGATCCATACAGTATATTGGCAAAGACGGTGTCCTTCGAACTAGAGAAATGTTCTGCGGGGTACCGCAGGGGTCTGTTCTGGGTCCTCTTCTTTGGAACCTGGCCTACGACACGGTTCTCAGAAAGGAGCTGCCCAATGGTGTTAACTTGGTTTGTTATTGTGACGATACCTTGGTACTAGCCGAAGGGCAAACCTTTAGCGAGACACTTCAACTCGCCGAGACTGGAGTAGTGAGTGTCGTTGGCCACATCCACGAGATGGGTCTCCAGACGGCTCCTCATAAAACAGAAGCACTGTGGTTCCACAAGCATAGGCGAGGAAATGACCCTGGTACAGCCGTGATAAGAGTCGGAGATACTGAAGTGGAGGTTGGGAAATTTCTAAAATATCTTGGACTTACCCTGGATAGCCACTGGAGATTCGATGAACACTTTACGCGCATTGTCCCCCGAATCAAAAAAGTAGCAGGTGCATTGCAAAGGCTGCTTCCAAATCTTGGAGGACCAAACGAGGAAGTTCGTCGGTTATACGCAGGTGTGATACGGTCTATGGCCCTCTACGGTGCCCCAGTATGGTCATCAAGGCTGCAAATTAAACGCAACCAAGCCAAACTTAGGAGTGTTCAAAGATTGGTGGCTATCAGAATAGCAAGGGGATATCGCACCATCTCTTTTGAGGCAGCAACACTCATTGCAAGATTTCCTCCTATGGATATCCTTGCAGATATGGATGCTCGTATATACCAGCGGATGCATCAAGGAGACAGCGACCCTCTTTCTTGGTCGCAGATGCGCAAAGATGAAAACGATAATGCCCTAGAAAGATGGCGGCAGAGTCTAGTCGTGCCACAGGTCTCACAACAGAGGGCAGTAGAAGCTATTCTGCCGAGTTTTCACTCATGGTTAGGCAGAAAAGAGCGAGTCACGTTTCATTTCACTCAGATTCTGACTGGACACGGATGTTTTGGTGCATTTCTACATAAAATAAAGCGAGCGACCACCTCTCTTTGTCAACATTGTGAGGTGGCTGCGGATTGCGCGCAACATACTCTGGAGGAATGCCCAGCATGGAGGATGGAACGACAAGCTCTGGTAAGTGTTATTGGACAAGACTTGACTCCGAGCACACTAATAGTGAAAATGTTGGCAGATAAATCAGCCTGGAAAGCAGTGGTAGAGTTCTGTGACGAAGTGATTTCGAAAAAAGAAATTGCCGGTCGAGAAAGAGATAGAGCTAACAATGCTTCAATGAGACGACAAGAGGGTGGTGAAGGAGATTGCCCCTTTGACCCTGGAACCGGGGTAGAATAGAATACTGTTCCGGTAGCCCCTGCCTGTCGTAAGAGCCGACTAAAAGGAGGAGCCAGGGCTTCGCTGGTAGACTGATAAGCCAAAGTCCTTAGGTCCTAAGGGATATGGTCACCAAGATACAAGCGAGCCCAGAGGTGAAAGCAGTGCCAGACACTGTAAGCCTGGAAGAGAAACCCAGAGAAGTGTTTTCAATTACGATGTGCTGGTGGTTTTCTGGTTGTATTCCCTGCAGAAGTCCCAGAGCCTCTAGAACAAAGCACAAGGGATGGGTTAGAGGGGGTTTTAGTGAGTAAGAATCTCACATACCCTGACCATATTCCCATGGTCGGGGATCTAAGAAGATTTCCCCCTGGCACAAAAAAAAAAAAAAAATTATGAAGATTCCCATCAAGTGCCGTCTTCCATCCGAACTAAATACCCAACTCATTGATTCCCATCAAGTGCCGTCTTCCATCCGAACTAAATACCCAACTCATTGATTTTATAAACATTTTGCTAGCTCACAATTTCTTCTAAGGCACTATTTTCTTAGAGAACATTCCAGACGAATAAACTAGAACCTTCTCGAAAACGATATCTTGAATAATAAAAGGAGCTTTTGTATATTTTGCAGGTCAGAAAACGTATAACAAGAGAGGCTAAGTAATTATGACAAAGAACCAGATTTTAAAGAATACGAATTTTGATAAACATGTATTTGATGGAAAGCCCCGGGGGGGGGGGGGGGGGGTTTCTTTGGATTTGATGACTTTAATCATAACGGTGTAATTATTTACTCATTTTTAATGTTATTTTCTACAACTACAACACAATTATTTATACCTATGTACTTAATGCCTGAAAAATACAAATGTACCCAAAGTTTCAATGTGTTTTGCCTTGAAAATTATTTTAAGAAAACAATAAGCATAATAGACGAAGGTTATCTAAGTATAATGTGAAACTAAGTAACAACGACGTTCAGACCACCTAGGACTACACTAACTTGTAATTCTGCCGCAGACTCGAAATAATTACATTCTATTCAGGCTTTATAGAACCATATAAATGCAAATTAAACAGCCATAGAGTTGCTAACACCACTTAATTCAGAGACAACTCGCTAACTCAGACATATTTATACGTATTTAGTGTTTTAATGTAGATCTATTTGCTTCTATTTGCTTAGTTTATAATGAATCGGTGACATTCAATGTATGCAGCGTAGAAGTGATAAGGTTAGTGTGTTTAAAAGGTTTATAAAGTAAATACAGATTCGTTTCGTAACGTACTTATGTTAACGTATAGTATGAGGTATTTATTTAATTTATAAAAACCTAAGTTATGTCCACCTTATCATCTCAAAACCATTTGCAACTGTACCTAACAACTACCAACCAACCAACCAACCAACAAAAAGCGGAAACCAAAACCCCTTAAATACTATAAAATATCATTCATTTCATATCATAATATGTTCATATTTATTATTCAGCTTCAAGTATTTAGTTTTGTTTATGCAAGGCTGTAAATTGAAATTATAACAATTAAAAAAGTTGCCGAGTTTTTAATTGCATTGATTATGTGCAAGAGCAGGCAACTCCAACAAATACAACTGTATGTATGTATACTGACAGCGAGGCGTTACGAAAACTTCAACTTACTTGAGTTAAATATTATTTTGTGATTGCAATTCATTTGTATTTCTGCTATTTTATTTAAAGAATACCATTGCCACTTATTATCTTAACTATGAAACTCAATTACAGAAATTCCTTTTTTATAATCGAATTAAATCAAAATTGTTATAATACAATCAATATATGCATTTGCGTATTATAAAATCTCAGCATAAATACATTTGAATACCAAATCCAGATTACACGACAATACTTTTCAAGAAATAAAAGAAATAAAATTATTGTGTTGCCATTTTATTTGGTTTTTCAATTAGTTCCAAGCAAGGTGTTTACTTGAGTTCAATGACATTCATTTAGAGCTTAATAATACATTGCAATTTATATTCAATTGATTAATTGGGGTCCTAATATTGACACACATCCAGCAACCATAACGTCTCAATGTAATAACCTTCTTCACTTTTAAACACGTTTGTTTACGATTAACTCGAGCCCGGCGGCATTCGCGAATGATCCTAATAAACTGGTGACTATCTAGGTGAGCTGTGCAATCACTAACTCGGTTTCAAAATGTGATGATTCTGTAGAACAACGACCTTAACACTCGTATTGCAAACGGAACTACAATAAAAATAGCTGAGTGAATTAGCAATGTAACACTCGACGGTTAAATTCACAAAAAGCAAGACCAACATGTGGTGTTATCAGGATAGGATCTATGTGTACATGTATGCACTAATAATAAATTGGCTCCTTAGTTCTATCTGATACGTCAGGAGGGATATTAAAAATATATCTGCGAACCCAAACAGGTTAACAATAAGGCTAGACTAGAAATTGTATCCATCTTCTATTTTGTAACTTAAATATCAGCTCAAGTCTTCTAGCTTGTTAATACTTTGTTCAGAATCTATGTATATATTTATATAACTCATTTATCATCATCTACTAATTCGAAAACAATAAAATTTAACATAACACAATGGCTAACTTTGCGCTAATTTGTGCTACTCCAATAGTGTCAAACATGACGAAACTCTTAAGTTGAACACCTGTATATACCTAGTTTGCCAAGCAATAAATAATTCATTCAAAATAAAAAGTGTTGTAAGCCAAACCACGCACTTAAACTTACAGGCTCCTGCAATCATCATTTACAAATGAAAGCTTATATTTTGGCCAATTATATAGTAAAAACACACATACAAACATAATTCGACAAGTCAGACAACATAATCATCGGTCGTCATCAACTAGCAAGCAATAGACAGTTGCCTAAACTAAAGTAACCCGATGGGCCGTTCAAGGAAAACAGAGTAGGACCAATATCTCCAGATAAAGGCACAGTCAATGACTTCTCATACCGCAGGCACCTTCTTAAGGCGAAAAAGTCCATAGACAAGGCAAAATGAAAATACCAAAACTGATACTATTGATCAAATAAAAATAACATGCGAAATATCTAAATATTGAAATCACATTTGGTCCGTCTACTGCTTTGAACTCGTGATAGTTCTATTTTTTATCGCAATATAGACTCAAGTTTGTTTACAACCCGCGTGTAAATTTTAAGCACGACTTGAGACTAAATCTTGATGAGAGCTAGAATACTTCCTGGTATATTATATTACTCTATGTAGAATACACTCGGCATTTCGTTTGATTGATATTAAGTGATGATGATGACTGAATGACATCTCGCTTTAGATAGGTATGTTAGGTCTCTCTGTGTTATGAAGTCTACATGCTTTTGGTTAGCGTCCTCTGAGTCACGTGTCAGTGCACTGGCGACTCACCAGCGGCGCCGGCGGCGCAGGCGCAGGAATGGCACCAAAAAGAGATAGAATACATATGGCCTAAGAAACAGCATCGTAAATAGCCATATTTTTACCGCCTAGTGACGCAGCTATGGCACTTTGCAACCAAACAGGCCTTTGTACAAATAATATAGCCATGCTAGTGTGAACAATGAAAGGGTATGCTTTCATGATAAAGTAATAGCGAAGAGGTCGAAAAGTTTGCAACATGTATTTGTTAGTTGGTTTGTGAAATAGTTTAGGAATTATCTACCATTGCGACATTTTGAAAAAGTTTATATCTACTGGCAAGAACAAAGAATTAACCATTATAAAATAAATGTTATAAACAATCAAGATGTAGAAGTAAAGTAAAACCCGTAGTTTTATCTTTGAGATCAGCAGAGGATCGTTGCCGAGTGGAGCAGCCACCGGCAGTTAAATCAATCTTTCACTTAACTTTAACAAGGTGCCTGTGCAAATAAGCGAACGATTAACTGCTACGAGAAGGCACGTATATAAATTGAATGACAAACTCGAAACCGGCTTCGAAAACCCCTTATATTTTATCAAACTAAAAAACTGGAATTTGCTATCACGTTTTTGTCAAAACTCGAATGATTTTGTAAGAAATAGGCAGCAAGTTGGTCTCTCTAGTTTGCCGCTTGGATCATTATAATTCTTATTAGTTATCTTTGTTATTTTGATTCTTTCCTAAACTGATTTTGTACTGGTTGCGACTCAAATATGTTTTTATAACGATTAAACTTATATTACCGACCCAATTCATAAAAACTCAATTGGAAAATGTTGTACAAACAAATAACGTTCCAAGAAGGAAATATAACAGCAACCATCAACACACAAATAGGGCCTCAGTTTGGCTGAAAATGAGGTTAAGAAAGTGAGAGAAATCATCGAAGAATTGGCAAAGACTCTGCGGCGAGAGGTCCAAACAAAGGAGATATTTTGCATGCTCTCTAAAATTCTGCTCGGATAGGAATTGCTTGATTTCGCAAATGGCATTGTTTTATCCAGTTAGATATAAACGAATTAGGCAACTTCGCAAAGTTTTCGCCAAATTTTGTAATCATTTCACGCGTATTAAGTTTGTAAGACACGACGCCTATACTGTGTTGTCGATATAGGTTTTTTGGGTTAAGGTGGTGCTGCACTGGCGAATTACAGTGTGTTAGAAACTAACTAATTGCAAGTGTCGGTGAAACGAGTCCGCCACAATATGAAAGGAGTCGTAAAAAATACGATCGGCTCGTGGTGTGCTGGAGCCACTCAATTACGTTTCACTTTAATTTGAAATCTAACACGAAGCATTCCTCGCGCTCACTCCGACAATTAGACGCATTCCCGTGACTCATCCACCCGAGACTTGTATTTTTATTGGCTGTTTGCATTAATATCTCGCCGGAGATATGTGTTCGCGAAACGGCACGCATCGGTGGCCTTATCTGCTCTACCCAGCACTCACACAGGCAGCGCGCGGCCCGAGGCCGGGCACGTGTCCACGCGCCGACGTCACGACAGTTTTGTCTACAAACATAAAAAGCCCAATTGTAATTGGGAGCGCGAAACGACTAACATTAGCATTATTACCATGAGGCGGTCTGTCCTCGAACGAATTCGCACCGCGGCCGCCGCCCGGAGGCCTATTGACACAATAGCGGCCGAGGAGCGACACTGGGCCTCGGGGTTAGTCACTCGGCGGCGTAACGCTGAAAATAGGCATCAAAACCCGCAGAACACAGATACGGACAGGCCGACGAGTCGTACAGGAAAACGGCGACGCCGGCGCCGACCGACCGACGGCGAAAATATGCGAAAACCAGTTCGAGCTGCTTTTGTTCAGACGTTTCGGCAGGAGTTCGATGACCAATGCAAGCGTGTGGGCGGGACGTGCGGGAGGGTCGCCGGGAGGGTGCTCGACTCACCACGCCGGCCCTTTGTGTCCGCTACTCACCTCACTCCACGTGCTCGCTCCCGCGGGCTGCCGGCGTCGGCCGATCGCCGCCGACACGGTAAGTGTACTCCAACAAGCGCCTGGAACCATGACCACCAGAGCACCTGATGAAGTACAATGGGCGTGCGGCGGTCCGGGCAGGGTCCGGGGGCTGGCGCGGGCGGTGGCGCGGCGGCGGCAGCGCGCGCTACTTCAGGTACCTGACTCGTGCGGACAGTCCCGGCGCCTCAGTAGCGCGCGCCGCCACCGCCCGTCCTCCTATTTATAGGTGCGGGAGCGCGTGGAGAGACGCGTGTGTCTCGGGCTGCGAGCGCGGAGCGACTGCAGCTCGGCGCTCGTCCCCCGCGCGCCGCCAGACGTCAGCTGACGGCGGCTGCACCGGCCCTGACATTGGAGCGCGCCGGCGCGGGGGGGCGGCGGGCGGCGGGGGGGGCGGTCGCTGACCCCGCCCGCGGAAGCCTCCTCGCGAATCCCCGCCCCGCGGCCCGCGCCCCGCGAGGTGACATTCACCAGCGAGGGCCCTCGGCCTGCCGGAGCCTGCCTCCAGCCTCCAGGGGCGCGCATGTCAGCCTCACGTAATCACCGCTGATACACACGACACATGCCTGCCATCTGGAGGAACCTGAACTTGATTGTGCTTCTGTAGCTGTACATATTCCGTAGTTCATGAGTTACCAGTTTAACATAGGCGTTTGAACAGCCAAACATAAGTATGACCAAGCCACATAGATATCATAGGAACCTACAATATTAGACATTCAAAGTTATAATTCACACTTATAAAACTAGCAATGTAACGATTTTTCTGTGATGGACCACCATAATGGTAGCAATAAACTTGTTCAGCTAGACTGAGTTGGCAAGAACCAGAAGAAGACTACAAGAACCTTAACCTGATAGACGGATGTCGGAAACAGTATTTAAAAAATCTTGAGTTTTGATCTTCATAATTAATCAATTCACAAGCTCCCAGCTATAATCATGACTTCAGAGAGCAATGAATCATGATATAAATTCATTCGTCATTAACTAAAGATTACCTTATCTTAATATCTGAATATTTCAGTTTGTCTCCGCGTCATATTTTACACAAATTTATCATTTAGTAAATACTCATTATGTCAGCATATACGGGTATTTTCTAACATACCAACTTTCCACATTTCCGGAATGAGTAAGCAATTCTGTGTCTGTCTATACATAGGTATATATATATATATGTAAAGCCTTTTCTTGTAACTTACTTACTTAACTTACTTCTTACTTCTTGTCCATTATTAACATTCACGTTTGCAAACTATTGGAATGTATTTCTGTCTGCCTCGCCATTAAACATTCTCCTAACACTAAACAATACATACCACCTGTATAGGTATAACAATAAAATATGCTTGTTGTAATCCGTGTTAATCAATATGAACTACATAATTATGTACATATATTTTGAAATAACTAATAATAATAAACTTTTAGAACCTTTTGTTTTACAGTGAATATCAAAGCCTCGATCTTATTCAATTATTCGTATTACATTTGCAAAGATATCACCACATATGTGTGGCCAAGCAACACCTCAAAACAAACTCAATAAATTAATCAAAACGATAATCTCACATGTAGTAGCACTACTAAACACTCCGGTGCCAATAAGCAGTTTATCTTTATTTAATAAGGTCTAAGTCGTAATTAGATATAAAGCCTAGATTTATATTATAGTATAGGTATACTTTAACTTATTTCTTCTTTAACTTATAACTAAGAGACCAACACCAAACCATGTCAAAAAAGAAATCATACGCCATAATCAGGACTACATCAAAGAACGCCTTGACTCCAGTTTGAATGCTGATGAAATGGTCGAACACTCAGTAGATGATATGTGTCAGAGACTGGTTGAATGCTTAAACACTACTTTAAGCTCCGTCACTCCGGTAAACGTGCAGGCAAGTACACAAAAACTTACCGCAGATACACTGCGCCTGATCGAAAAAAGACGCCAAATGAATAGTGACGTAAATGCTGATCAAAAGGAACTATCGCAATTGCATAAGGAAATCCGAAATAAAATCCGCAAAGATCTGCAAGAGCATAACCAGAAAATCATCCAAGACGCTATAGAACGGAACAAAAGTCGTAGGTCTCTGAAACTTCAGCTATCTACCGGTAAAAAAGCTATTTTCAAGTTACAGAGAGAAGATGGCACTGTCACATCAAATCGGGATGAATTACTGAACATTGCTCACCGATACTACGAGAACCTCTACAAAAGCAAGGTTACAAACCCAGCCATCGCAGTGGAACAACACAGTTCGCGAAGGCCACCTGTGCTCAATGTAGGGTCTGAAGATCTGCCAGATGTTACGCCGGATGAAGTCTGTTTGGCCCTACGGCAACTCAAAAACCGAAAATCTCCTGGTGAAGATGGCATTATTCCTGAAATCCTGAAAACACCTTCTAAGAAATTGCAACTAGCACTAGCAATGCTTTTCACAAAGTGTTTAATAGAAACAAAGGTGCCTGAAGACTGGAATAATGCCGTTATTACACTACTACACAAAAAAGGAGATATAAAGAAGTTGGACAACTACAGACCAATAAGCCTCCTATCTCATGTGTACAAGTTGTTCACACGAGTAATAGTCAACAGACTGAAGAATAAGCTTGACTCATATCAGCCACGGGAACAGGCAGGATTCAGATCCGGATACAGTACCTGCGACCATCTACAAGCTGTAAAAACCTTAATCGAGAAGTGTCATGAGTACCAGAAGCCGATTATGGTGACATTTGTAGATTATGAGAAAGCTTTTGACTCAGTTGAGGCTTGGGCTGTGGAAAACTCGTTAGTGGAGAGTAGAGTTGATGAGCGTTACATAAAGATGGTTAAGTATCTCCAGGAAAATGCAACCGCATGTGTCAACCTGCATGAAAAAACTCGAAAGTTTAAGTTATCTAGAGGAGTCAGACAGGGTGACACAATTTCTCCAAAACTCTTTACCGCGACTTTAGAAGGCGTCTTTAAGAAGCTAAATTGGGAAGAGAAAGGTATCGAGATAGAAGGAGAGCGGCTCACAAATTTGAGGTTCGCCGATGATCTGGTGTTATTCTCAGATAATGTCCCTGATATGTTGTCTATGATTCAAGACCTGAAGACAGAATCTGGAAAAGTAGGGTTGAAAATGAATATATCGAAGACCAAAATTATGACTAATATACCAGGCGTGGATAGATACCATATGCCTGTGGAATTGGTGACGAGCTACATCTACTTGGGACACAGAATAACACTAGGTTTAGGAAATCAGACTGCAGAGGTAGAAAGGCGTATATCCCAAGCCTGGGCAGCATTCGGCGCAAACAACCAAATACTTCGCAACAAGAAGCTGTCTATTAAGCTGAAGGCCAAGGTATTCGAAGAATGTATCACGCCGGTCTTCACGTACGGTGCTGAAACTATGACTCTCACAGAACGATCAGCTGAGAAACTTAGAGTCGCGCAACGTGCCATGGAAAGAGCTATGCTCGGAATCACCTTGCGCGATAGAAGGAGAAACGAGTGGATACGGCGAAAAACGGGACTAAAAGACGTAGTAGAAGTCATTACGGGAAGAAAGTGGAGATGGGCTGGCCATATTGCTCGAATGGACTGTCACCGATGGACACGAAGACTAGTAGTGTGGAGACCATGGGCAGACAGGAGACCACGAGGCCGCCCACCGTTACGATGGGTTGATGACATCCGGAAGCACGCGGGTCACAACTGGATGGCTAGAGCAGCAGATCGCGAGTTATGGAGAAAAATAGGAGAGGCCTATGTTCAGAAATGGACTCCTTAAAGGCTAAGAAAGAAGAAGAAGAAGAAGATAGGTATACTTTGCAGGGAAGTTCTTGTTTGATTAGCCGTTTAAGGAAATGGGCAGCAAATAAATAGGAAATATCGATCTATTCATATGAGATAGATATTTATGATGTCCGACATTAGGCTAAAAGATAAGAATATTGATTACATTCGACAAGATTTAGAAAAAAATAATATGGCAGGTGAAAATTTATAAATTTAATTTAAAGTTTCTCATATTTCTATAGCTAATATTTCATACAAGTATATTAGATTGTCTTGATGAGATCGATCTTAGCAATAAGACCGCCCCTTGTAAAGCTAGAATTAATTAGTTTTCCCGTGAATACATGGTTTCTTAATGTTTTACAAAAAAAGAATTGTCTGAAGTGTAACGGGTACAGCACTTACACATGTTTAGGCTTTTCCTAAACATTGTCCAAATACTTTTTTGTAATGGTTGATAGTAGTATATTTAATTTTACATTTTGATAATTTACTCAATAGATTATGAGTCAAAATATTGCACGATAAAAATAAAATACACAAATAACAGACAGACCAACGAACAAAACCTTACTTCCCGCGCGGGACCGAGTGTCCCCGGTACACTGGCAGCGTTTTCTCGATGAATAGCGATGGAAACGCGTTGTGCCAAGTAAGATCCCGAACGAGGATCCTGTCCTCTACTTTTTCTCTACCCTATTTTTCCTTATTATTGCAATGTCAATAAAAAAAACTTGTTTTTTCGTGTGTTATGAACACTTATTTTGCTAACAAATTAACAGTCGCCTATAGTTTAATTAGCTAAGTCGGCGGTGGCTTGTTAGTTCCGGCTGGCTGGCCAGCGGCGGCCGGAATAGAAACTACAGCGAACATTGCATGATGTGGACCAGTTATATGTGCAATACTGCAAGCAAGGTGACCTCTGTTTCCACCTATTGTAAAGAAAGTTATTTTAAGCAATATGGGCTCACGCTTGACTACAACTCGCCTGATGTTAAACACATAAGGTTTCTATTCGTTTAAAATCTAGTTCACAAAACAAAAGAGAGAACGAGAAAAGAAAGAAGGAGAAAAAGAAAAGAGAGGGAAAGAGGGGGATGAAATAAAAAATCCTTGAGTACCAATAAATAGCTTTGACTTTAACTTCAAATTAATATATAAAAGGGTAATAGTATTATAGTTCAAAGGGAACACATAATCCGATAGAGAGTTCCACAGGTTAGCAGTGATCTCGATAGATCATATTTATTAGAAAAAAAAATAGATTCAATAAATCTAAGAGAACCTAGAAAGTTAGCAGCCTGTTCCATTAGCGAAGTAAATGTCCAGCTTGTACTCGCTGAGAGGACTCCCGCTAAATCGATTCTACGGGGGAGTCAGGACCCTCGGTCATGAGGAATACGACTTGAGGAGAAATATGTAAATTCCTGTGGATTATCCTTTCCTGCTCGAATTTAAATGAAATGTACCTATAAACACAAAATAGATTTTTGATTAACACATGCTACGTTTTATGCGGGTAACATCGCAGGACACAGCTAGTTGAGCTATGATTGCAATTCAAGGTCTCAAAATTCAGGTTAGGTAACAATTACACTGCCTACATACTCATACATACATAGTGATAATATACATACGTGAATTGAATGTTACTTAGAATAGGCAGTAAAATAATAATGGGAGTGTCTAAAATTTCACACACATCATCCGTGTAACATAAAACATGTTTAGGCTGTTCAAATTCCGGTCGGTACTAAAATCTGGCTTAGGAACTCTTTTATATTCTATGGGAGACTAAAATTAGACGCTATGTGCTGAGTTTGAGGGTTATCTGCGTATATTCGACGGATCAACGCCCCATGTGGGATATCGCCTGTCTACGTCAGCGCCGGCGTCATTGCTGACTTGTGGAGTCATGACTGGTAGTAACTTGGCATTTTTTTTGTATTTTTAGTCAAAAGTCAAGATTTAATCCCAGCTGTACATTAACTCGCTCACTAACATAAACAGTCTATAACTAAAACAGTCAATTAGTTTTTCTATATATTTACAATCTTTTTTTCGCGTATCTTAAACCAAACTGAGAACTCTTGTTCTGGAGAACAAGCGAACTGACTGGCAAGCTTGTTTTAAAGCATAGTTGTAAACATTTACATGCAAGCAAAAAAGGTACTCGATATTTAGGCTTCGCTTCGGTTCATCAAATATCCCAATCATTTTTTTTACATGATCACCTACCCTACAGCATCGGTTTAATCCTAATCTCCATTTACTCCTATCTACAATCAGCATCCCATCGGTTATCTCACCCAATCGAGTCTCATCAGCCCCAGACATATTTAAGAAGTAACCACGCAAGTCCCACCCCTGGCGAGACATACAGCGAAAATATTTACAAATATCCACCAACCTTGGATGAGGTAAAACAGATAAACTGCGCACAGTGTATTGAAGTTTGCACTGAATTGGCCCATCTGTATCTCCACTTATTAGGACAAAGGAGGTCCAAAGGTTCGAGTAAATTCAAATCATCTATCATCATTTTTGTACTTACAATTTACACAACAAGACAGACAAAGGTGTTTCAAAATTGTTGTACAAACATGTACATAGGCATATAAAGTTACTCTTCCTCCTTTAGTCAAACCTTTCATTCATTACTGCGTTACTTATTAAGCGTCACTTGTAGAAATATTCGTGGAGTTTACTTAATTCTTGATACTTGACAGCATGATAGGAAATCGACCAAGAATGCCGAATGTTCGCTGCAATTTCACGAAATGCGTTTACAGGCAAATAGCTAATCGTGTTGCAATATATACAACCTGTAAACTATACAAACGTCGCCAGTTAATATCTCACCTCATAGACCTCCTCTTTTGGTTATGAATGACAAAGGACTACAGTATGACCATGTCTCCTGAGAATAACAGTTCAGGGGTCTTCCAATCCAGTGTTAACAGGTTTCTTTTCACTTGAGGTCTACAGTCACGAGTCTATTATACATTAAAAATAATTTAAAATTATCCATAGGATACTTGTTTGTACCAGTATCGTAGTTAATGCTGCCTCCGCGTTTCTCTAGTCCAATCAACAGACTATGTCACCTTAACTTAAGGGCGAAGGGTGAACCGTAGTTCAAGCTCCGACTCACATTGAGAGACAATGGTCGCGACCAAGGGCGCTTCGATGACCTTAAGATGTTTTTTTAACCCTAAGGTTAGGGCAGAGACCTTTTAATCCTGTTGCTAGGCTTCGCAAACGACTCTAGGCTTTAAAACCAGTCGACGGCGAGCGAGTTTGCAGAGGAATGGAGGCTCAGGACTGATTTACGATCGGTCACTTCGGTCATTGGTTCTTTCTCGGGCTCTGTTGACTGCTCGGGCTTTGGCTGGATCGTGCGATTTAATTATTTGAGACATTTCTCCACAATAGTACGCCAGAAGTCCATGAATATTTTTGCAACCGATACCGTACCATTGCATACATTTATAACTAGTGTGTTAAACACATTTTTCGTTTGCTTCTTCCTCCAGCTGGTGTATTGGAATGAGAATTAAATCCATGTCTTAAAACTCATCTGAATTCTTTTGATTGAAATGTGGTATTGAACTGCCTAAACTTAGGTACATATATAAACGTGCAAAATTGATCTTCGGGAAAATCAACCTTTGTGCTAAATCTAAGTATGTAAGTACATATCTTCATATCCATATATATTCTTTCTAAATAAGACGATAAGTTGCACTTATAGATAGGTATGTTATTTGTAGACATAAGTGAGTCAGAGAGTTCAACGGTTTACGAGAATGAGACAACAAAGGTTTGATTGCAGCTTTGTCCGCTTGCAAGTTATTTTAGACATTACTCCCTTGTATTGGTATGCACCTACGCACCTACTTATAGGTACATAATCTTACTCGTGTCTACCGCCTAAAAATAAACTAGGTATATCATTGCTATCGTTTATGACGTCATTTTAATCACAAACATGGACGTAATAGTAATAGCAGGACTGAGCACTGTCAGCCAAAACCCGGTCTGAGTAGAACAAAAAGCTCGGAGGCCGTTTGTTTCCCTTCCTGCTCGGAACGTTTTGCCCCTGAACATACTTTTAAAGTTTGTTGTTTGTTGTATGAAAACAAAATATTGAGATTTTTTGCGTAGTATTCAATCCTGCTTATTATTACGTCCATGATTGAAATGACGTCATAAACGATAGCAATGATATAGTTTACTCTTAGGCGGTAGGCCCGGGGCTAAAATTGTATTAACTGTGGTTACTAATTAACCTATGTCATCGATAAGTCATAGTGTGTACATAAAAATAAAGAAAGCTTTAGTACCGCAGGACAATCACATAGGAAACTAGGAACAGGGATAAGTTGGTACAACCCACACACTCACTGGTTAAGTCGTCGAAGTCGGTATACGTAGGAGGACCGACTTTATATAATCACTTGCCCGAAAATATCAAGAACGCAGCTTCCTACAATATATTCAAAACAAAATTGAAACTGTTACTTTTGAGTAAAACAATCTACTCAGTAGATGAGTTTTTTAAATTTAAATAATAAATTATACAAATTAATGTGACATTGACATGTAAATTGACATTTATTAATAAATTATTTGTATTTGTAACCTGATTTAACAAGACTAGTAGGCCTTTTGATTGATTGATCTTTGGATTCTCTCTCATTAATATTTTTTACATAAATTCTCAGCTAAAATAAAGTACATCACCATGTGAAGGCGCACCAGAAACCTTCCTTCGAAGATTCATTAATCGGCTTGAAACATATCATCATCATCACCAGTTATAAAAGTTTAGCCATTACGAATCTCACAAGGAAACTGTTAGTAGTTGCTCATATATAGAAAAAAAAAACAACAAAAATTTTTGAGTACGTGTACCAAAATATAATAAGAAATTATATTTTGGTACACGTTTCCCAATCGAAGGTTTTGATTGGATACAGAATCAAGGTTTGTCTACAATATTCCTAGACCATATCTAATTTAAATGATCGCCTATCTAGAAACTAGATTTGACGAATGGCGTTTTTTCTCAACACAAGTGTGTCTGGAGAGCTTATTATGTTTATGGCTACTTTTTATAGAGCTCTATTTTAGTAGCTTTGTTTCGGTGCACTGACGTCACTTCCGATAGACGCCTCACTCTGGAGAAAAAAAACGACATTTAATAAATCTACGTAATCAGATAAAGACATCACGCTATATATTTTCTTGTACTTGGTCGACACTATGAATGCGTAAGTTCGTATGAGATTGGAGAGCTCTGGTTTTCGAGTTTTGGAGCCGCCCTGGGAGCGTTTGACAAGATTTAACGACTGCTATACTTTGACTAGCTGCCTACTGCACTGGACCTTCAAATTAACATGGATTGGTATCCAATCTACGAACGCGCCCATATGCAATTGTCACCTTTTTTTTATAGCCACCCCGTAAAAAGTGACATTTTCATATCCATATTATTCAAAGAATAATAGTGACAACACTATCACCCTTTTTTTAAAAGGGTAATAGTATTCTTTGGTGACAACATTTGCTAAACTTTTGGGAGTACCGCAGTCCGCACACCTAAGTTTGCTGAGCCACAGTGGCGTGATTTGTATAGATGTTTATTGGTTTAGTAAAAGCAAAAAGTTAGGCAAATAGAAGCCTCCAGTTTGTCTAGCCTATGTTCCAGCGAACTAACTTCTAGGAACACTCGCCAGGTCGCCACCCAAGGCTAGCCTAAACAAAAATTGTTATCCAAATGTAACTGACTGATCCGGAGACTTTGTTGCCTCACCTGCCTATAACTACACGTATTATATCTATAGTGTGGCAAGTAAACGGCTATTTGGTCAACGTATAGGTTTTTATTTGAATCCAATGAGGTTTTTTTCAATCATTATTTGTCTGTGATCTAAGTAAATAATCTCTGATTTGAGTATACCTACTAAAATCAATGTGAGATCACAAAACATTTTGCCAACTGATCTCCAAACACCGAAACGAAGATAGCATCCGATAATGACCCAGGATTATAAGATGAACCTACCTACACCACACAATATACAAGTACAATGTTTACACCCAGAAAAGTAGTAGGTATGGTTTCAACACAAAACAATTATTGACTGCTGGACTCATAAGAATCCTACACCTAACTACTAAAACATTTTTCCAAACACTGTCTGCATCATATATTATATTGCTCTATGGTCTGCATTCTCAGATCTGAATAACACTATGAATTGTATCCCTAACTGTTGATACTATGTCTACAGCAATACGAACTGTAATATCGTAAAGCTACCTAAATAGTGGTTCGTCCGAATGTCATACCATTTAAAATTGGCAACGTTCGCAAAACAAGGTCAATGATGGTAGCTCTACTAAATCAAACGATACTCCACGGATTTATAAACCTAATGTTGGTAGAGTGGAAATACAACTAGAATGAACGTTGCATATCTTATGAACTATAATTGTATTAGATTTTTTACTATGAATTTCTTGATTAGTGAAGCAGAGATCTTCTAGACAGGCTTTTGGTATGTAGTCGAAGTTTTATGCTAATGTTGTTGTTTTGTAGAACATTTCGGATATTGTGATCTTAGATATTGTGATGCTGAAACAACCGTAGTGATAGTAAAAGTATCGCATGGTAAGGTACATATATTTCAACGAGCATGTTATTTTCAATTGAACAAAATCATAATTTCGTGTTTCAATATTGACGAGCAATATTAGCAAGTGCTCGCTATCAAAGTTTGCAACGTACAACCACCAGGCGAGTTGTAGTCAAGCGTTAGCCCATGCATGTCATTTAAAAAACACACTCGTAAGCCGAGTTTGCAAAGGACAGAGGGGCCTCTCCGACTCTGTACAAGCAAAACAAATGAGGTAAGATCACAAATATGAGCAGACGACATACATATCTAGGTAGAGTTCTACACGTGTTAACTCTGCGAGTTTAAAATGTTAAAGCGGGGACCTTGCTGGGAGGTCGTTGACCGCGCTGACGTCACCGCCATTATGTGATAAAACGTACGTAGGTAATGTGAATGGAGCAGATAGTGCACTGCTAGGTGACTGAACCACAGTCACGACGCAACACAAACGTCATACTTCTGAGACTTTCTCTTGGGTTCTAGTTTCTTCTAGAATAGTCGTCACTAATATGGAAAAAAGAGACAGCTATACTGTAACTTCGGTATCTTCTTGTACTATACTATAAATATTCCTATTTTAATCCTTCTTCTATTACATTGGAAAATATTTATTATGCCTTGATGGCTGCAATTTACAGTGTTTAGTAGCTACTTAAATTTGAAACGTGTCTATGTTCCGTCTTGTATTTTTGCTCTGCGGTTGGTCTTTTTACTAAGAAAATACTACCGGACAAAAATAGCATGATAATGAAGTCGTAGTAGCTATCTGATAATCAAAATCGGTCAAGTCAAAAGGTATTGACAAAATTGTAACTTCTTAAACCAAACTTCTACAAGTAAAAGCCAAGTTTTCAACACACAAGTACCTACACTTAGTATAAGTAAACTCGGCTTTTATTGTGTAGGTACTCATAATTGACTTCTCTGAATTCACACATGACCTAAGAATATAAAAAATAAAAAACAAGGCAGGAACAAAACCCAGAAAATAATTGTAACGTCATTTATTGTTAAACTTGTTCAAATTGATAAAAATATTCACAAGTCAACTCGCTATACTTATTGAAATAGATTATTAAATATAAAATATCAATAATTTAGAATTCAATTGGTCAGCGAATTGCTGAAATTTGTACATTTGTGCAAATAATATAAAATATACAAAACTATCCTACAGCCGATTGCGATTTTCTTCAAGTCCATGTATAAAGTTACATAATTAATTAGGTATGTAACCAAATGTATCATAATTCAATTCATCTTCATCATTTGTACATAATATTATCTTTCATGAAATCAAAGAAACATATTAAACAATTCATGTTTTATAGGTCTTTTAAGAAACCCATAAAATAAAAAAATCCATAACATGATCGTTTTAGTAAAAAATAATTATTAAAATTGTATAAATAATAACACTATTAAGTCTCTCTTGTATTACAATAAATATTAGCTATTTTAAATTCTAAACTTATTTACAACTAGTAATAATTACTTACTATTAGAGTTTGAAAATGTTCTATCTACATGAATATTTACAAATTACACTAATTAATATCATATTCAGATAAGTACATTGGATGATATTTTACATAGGATACATACATATGTATGTACAATATACATTTGCAGGCTAATTGATACATTATTAGAATATTAATAATGTAATATTACGCTGACTGCAGATATGATTAAATAAATATTTTTATACATTGATATTGGCATTGAATAAATTAAGATTAAAATTATTTTATTTTGTCTTGCCTTACTTTACCTAAATTTAGTTAAGCATAATGCTTTGCCAAAAAACGGCCAGTGATTGTATTTTCGATAGAACGTAAACTTGGAAACGTCGAATTAAACTTCGATATAAAAAATGTTATATACTTGAAAATAGCGTATATTATAAATCACAGAAATCTAAATAAATGTTTATTTATATTTGTGTGATATAAATTTAAAATAATTGACGCACAAGTCGCAAACATAGTCAACATGAAGTTGCAGCGACGCATTTCCAGAAACGTATTGTAAACAATAATTTAACCTTTCTACATAATATAAATTCATGATTGCTGTGTTGTTTTACAAAACAAAACAACAGACTTCTATATAAATATAGAAACTCAAAATTTTGATAATAGAGCTTGTTAATTTATAAAGTAAAAAATCACCTTTAATTTTGATGTGAATATTTGTTCAAATTACTTTCTGCAATTCGGTGTGCATGAAGTTTCTAAATATTTTCTAAGCAGCACCAAAGCTTGCAGCTCTGACGTGGAATCGTTTATAAAACTTGTAACGCCAATATTCTACTCTACATTAAAAAGAAGTATCATTATATGCTTCGTATTCAAATACATGGAATACGTAGTTTCACATACACCCGCCAGGGGCGCTGTTCAATAATCAAAAAGAAAATTAAGCACATAGGTACTTATTAAGTATATACAATTTAACTACTTATTAACACTTAAATTGATGAATTGATCATAAAAAATAATCATGAAATTTGGAAATTACTCCGTAGTTTTATTATTTATCCCAAATAAAGTTGACGTGATGAACTGTGTATCATCCATACATTTTAAGACGCGTCCTTATATAAAAATACATCACCAAACTACGAAACAAGTGTTACATAATACCAATAACATCTTAGTAAGTAATTATCTAGCTTCCTACATCTCATTAATTGAGATTTAAATGCTTTTCCACAACATTACTACGCTTCTAGAAATTCAACTTGCTCTAATCAATTATTACAATAACTATTCAACTTCATTGAGGCATCATTAATTAAACACACACTGACACGTCTTTACATTAAATCACATCAGTAAAAATTATTAAAGTTAATAAAGTATTGCTGTAATATTTCATCACTAGATGTCTACCACACCACCCCCGGTGCGTAAAACTGCTCACTCTGACATTCACGGAGTTCACATGCAATGTGTCGCACTAACATTAATCCACCTAACTGCAGCGTTTCTAATCACATCCAATATTTTCAGCTGCTTTTCAAATTCCACGGTGAGATAACTCATTGCTTGCTCTCTAGTGCAGATTTTTTTCAAGTTCGATCCATCGTATGATATGGCTCAGCGCAATATTCTCTCCTTCTTTCTTTTTCTACAATTTATCTTCCATTACACATTGCACAGTAGCCTCAATTGCTTAAGCTGGAAAACGATGTCTTTTCCTCTTTCTCTTTTCCACGTTCGTTTATGAAGATCACATTTGCTGCATACCTTTTCTACAACTCTCTTTACACATTGCACAGAAGACGCTGCTGCGAGCACTTATCACATTTCCAAATACAGTCTATGTAGGTATTACCTCTGCTCCATTAGTTTCCCGCACGTATCCGTCAGTGAGCGGAGTGGAGCCCTACCCGCGGGGGTGGTTGCGCGCGCGGCGCGCGGCGGGGGCGCGGCGTCAGCGCGGCGGCGGCGCGGCCCCGCCCCACCAGCGCAGGCTCGCCGGCTCCACGCAGCGCGCGCGCGCGGCGCGCCGGGACACCTCCTCTAGCACCTCCTGGGGGGACAACGAAAAGTCACTCCAAAAAATTTATTTTTTCAAATATTAATCAGGCTATCTGTGAAGTTTGTTTCCAGAGCCCGGTCATGTTTTCTGTAATCAAATTGCATTGATGCTAAATATCAGGTTAGTCTTTCAATTTCTACAAACAATTTATATTGGGTTTCAGGTTTCTCAATGGACCAATACAACTAATGTAGATCCGTAAACTTGCGTGGACTCTAGAATTACTACAAAGCAAACAAAACTGTTGGCTAGTGACTGTCTGGTGTAAAAGAAAAATATAATCACCTTATTACCACCTAAATACTAACAAATAAAACTGACCTGTTTCTTCAGCACAATATGCTTCCCTTTCCAGTACTTCATGAGCCCCCGTTCCTGCAGCGTGGACACTATATCCGAGGAGGCTATCGCCAGGTCCTTGCTCAGGTCCCTGATGCACAGGGTGGGGCCTGACGCGGAGCACAGGCGCTTGAGGAGAGCCTCCTTCCAGTACGAGCGGTACGATATGAGCCCGAGGTCAGAGAGCGGTGTCTCGGGGGAACCCACTTTGCCTTCCACTTTTGTTAGGAGATAACCTGGAGAAGAAAGGAAAATAAATAATGAAAGAAAGAAATATTTATTAAAATCATAAACATTACAAAATAAATAAATAATTTTATGCATTATGCAACACGATGATTTCTTGTCATAAGTCTCAAACATTCTTAAAAAAATATTTAGGGAATAATAGGTAAGATTAGGTATATCATGTAAGCATTATGAGAGGTTTTGTCAGTTTAAGAGTTAGGGTCCTTCTATGAAAGTGTTGTTCAGCTTCAATGCCGATCGCTTGCCAAAGTTGCTATGAATCGCAAACCTAACTAATTTGAAAATGTTACATTGAATGACTGAAGTTCAGCTTATTGATTTGTAAAGAATCAACAATAGGGAATATGCACAACTTTTTTATTATTACTTCAATGAAAGCTTTTGAACAGACAATCAGCATAGTGAAATTATTTTTCAATTAGCTTTAACAAAAGCGCAGTTATACACGTTTTTAGTTTACGATTAGACAGAGAGAACTGACATGCATGTGACGTCACACGACACTAACGCCATACAAAATACATAGAAAATTCTGTTTTGAAAGAAAGAGATGGAATGAAATCTTCAATTGGTCATAGCTTCTTTATTTTTCAGTGGATATAAATGCGGTTTGCACAGCTCGTTTAGTATTTTGGTATATTTTTATAGTTTATTTACAAAAATCAAATTCCATTTATGTGATATAAGTGATACGTAAATACTTTCTGCGAGGTGTAATTAAGTGTTTATTTAATTTATAAGTCATAGCTTTCTTTAGCCCATCAACTAATTAGTAGTTAATTTAAATGAAATTCGACTTTAAAACCAAGTAAACGAATAGTTGTCTAAATCCAAGTCTCATATTTTGCTATCAATTAGACTAATTACCTTTCAAGCTATGTCTAGACTATTTCACTAATAACGGCCAAATTTAATTAATTAATATTTCTTTGACTAAGTTAATGGAAAACAAGAATATTTTCATTGGATTAGGTGTGGTTATGGCTGGGCTTTTATAGATAATAAGGCACTAGTATCAACTTGTTAATTTAACTCTGATATAGTAAAATCTGAGCCCAGGCTGACTGCCCCGTTAGCTTAGTTGGTAGTGACTCTGCCTTCTAATTTAGGGGTGCGGATTCGATTTCCGCATAACACAAGTAAATGTAAGTTTAAAAAATTTGTAATAACATACTTGTGTTGAGTCTGGTCGTTTCTATGTATTTAAGTATGTATTTACAAAAACAAGTATATAAGTATTATATCTGTTGTCTAGTACCCACGACACAATGATTTGCTTAGTGTGGGGCTAGATGGCGCTGTGTGCAATGTCCCGGATTATTTATATTAAGCAAGTAACGGTACGCTCCGGCATGATAGTTTGAGAGCCTCTTGTATTACAGCAGAGGCATGCTTTATGACTGTCGCTACAGTAGACTATATTATACCTGACTTTGGTGTCTTATTTTGTACTTAATGCATTACCTCTCTCTCTCTCTCTGTGTGAGTCGTATTTCCTCATGACTGAAGGTCGTGACTCCCCCGCAGAATTAATTCGTTAGGGGAGTTCTCTCGGCCAGACAACGTGGTGGGCGCCCAGGTCCTTTTACGGAAGATACATGTCCTCGGATATTGTGGTCCTCAAACATGTCGGTTTCCTCACGATGTTTTCCTTCACCGTTAATCGAGTGCAAATCCACACATAACTTGGAAATACAAGTCATTGGTGTAGAGCCGGATTCGAACCAGGGTGCGTCTGGATGAAAAGCAGACACTGGAACCGCTATGCCACGCACTCGCTTCATTCATTATATACCTTAGATTTTAAGGTTAAGTGAAACACTGCACAATTTAATTGTTTCATATAGCCGCCATGTACCTTCCTATTGTTATAATCGCTAATGTAAATAAACTTAACAAACAACCGTGAAGCGCGGCTGCTTTACAACCTGCCGCGCACTACTAGCGTAGTAAAGTAGTGTTGGTCAGTGAGGCGATAAACCATCACTTATTCATGCATAGCCCCGACCTGCCTCAACGCGCGCGCCCCGGGACGACAAATAAAACCTCGAGGAAACTTCAAGGAGGATATACCCCTTGGTTCCACAACGGCTTATGTAGTCTGCTCATTTCGACGGCTACTGACGACGTTTGTAAAAAAACTTACAAAGCGATTATGGCTGTTCAGTACTAACAGACGTAACTGCTTCGTAAGTTTTTGGATGCTTCACTAGGCAGTAAAAATACAATTGAGTTTCGTTTAAGTTTTTCTTGAAAAGTGAAAAAATTATCTATGTTTATTGGTTAATACGAGCTCATAAACCATCATTAGACAAAATGTGTGAATTTATAGAAATTTTGTCTGTTTATCTGTGTCTCTGATTGTCTGTTTTTTTAAAGCTCATCACATAAAAACGACTGAACGGATCATCATGATTTTTTGTAGTATGTTGTCTTAGGCGACTTTTTATCAGGAAACAATGCGAGCGAAGTCGCCGGCGTCCACTATTGAATAAATAAATTAAAATAAATATGTAAGTAAATATTAACTAACATCTCCACACATCATCATTCAAATAACGTAACAAACAATTACGCATCGTCCGCGCCGTGTCGCGTCAATCATCGAGTTTACACCTAAAACAAATAACGGAGGGCCTGCGCCATCAAAATTCGTCGCGTCTCGGGGAGGGGCGGTCTAGACGGCAGACCGATCGATGCCTGCACTATAGATCGGCCGGGGTCGACGACTCCGCCGGCTAAACAAACCCCGCGGACCGCGCCGAGCAACGTCATTTGGAAAAATTAGGCGGCTCATGCGGCGGTGTAGGGGTGATTTACACAGCTGTCGGTTGGTTTATTGTTGAATGGAATTTTAAGTAATTATATATAGCAAGTATCTATTTTATGATTTATTTAAAAGTAGTTTATATGTGGTTTTTTTAATTAAAATAAATGTATGGATTGTTTTGTTGATGGAACTTTATATGCGGCGTGAACAAGTTGTTTGGATTATTTTATTAGTTACAGTCACAAAGTACCAACTCATCACAACTAATTTTACAGAAACACTATTACAAGCGGAAATCTGTTGTTTGTTTGTTAAATTTATTTTTCTTAATAGTATCATTCACCATCAAGTATAAACAAATAAAGATTAACGAGTATCAAGTTAAGAAAATGTATGTATTTACGCACGTAGAGCAAGACCAGTCCTATAAAATTTAAAACACCTACCTACGTCCACCTCGACCAGTGATACGAAGATACAAAGTAAATCAATTCTCGATAAGCATCGAGCAAGTATCGCCGTATCTTAGCTGGCACCTCGAGCAGGCGGCCCACACAATGTTGTGCAAGGTGCTGTTATATGTATGCCTAGGTATTAGAAATACTTTGCTGATTAGTAAACTGGACTCTGCATGACTCGCCAATACTGGACCGATTGATTGTTGTGTATATATAAATACTTGCAAACCTCACGAAACAAACTAGTTTTATTTTTGCGTCTGTGGAAAATCGCGAAAATGCTTTCAAGTTGCTTAAGTCTGACATGGTTACGCTTAGAATATCTTACCCACCTTTAAAAAACATTTCAATCAATCCACCAAAGGAGATGCTCGGCAGCAGAATAGATAGCGACAGAGCAACGGAGTGTGTTGTGGTGACTACTGTGCAGGTGTGGATATCTTTGATAGAGGCAGGAATTGTAATTATAAAACCTTTAAAGCTTTATAAAAACATATACCTACATGTCGAATGGTCTTTTTGTCATTAGCTACTTTAATTGTGAACATGTGTCAAAATGTTTAAGAACTGTCAGTTAATAAAGCGTCAGAGGCAGATTGAAGACTGATAACCTAAAGAAAAGACGTATTTAAAGATTAATTAAGAATATAAGATTGCGAATAGAAAACCCATCGTTTAACTCCACTATCCCCACATAACTGTGTTTTTTCTGCACTATAAGTCTTAAAATAACAATCACACCATCACTTTACAAACCCGACACAGTGCTCGTGAGTCTGTTTGTTCCCCTTTCAATTTAATTTCGTTCCATTAATTGTAATACAACGTTAACTCACTGAAGTCAATGAGCAGCCGCCCGTACCCCTGGCGCTGGTAGGGCGGCAGCGTCAGTATGCACGACACGTTGTAGTTCTGTATGTAATACAACGTTTACTCACTGAAGTCAATGAGCAGCCGCCCGTACCCCTGGCGCTGGTAGGGCGGCAGCGTCAGTATGCACGACACGTTGTAGTTCTGTATGTAATACAACGTTTACTCACTGAAGTCAATGAGCAGCCTCCCGTACCCCTGGCGCTGGTAGGGCGGCAGCGTCAGTATGCACGACACGTTGTAGTTCTGTATGTAATACAACGTTTACTCACTGAAGTCAATGAGCAGCCTCCCGTACCCCTGGCGCTGGTAGGGCGGCAGCGTCAGTATGCACGACACGTTGTAGTTCTGTATGTAATACAACGTTTACTCACTGAAGTCAATGAGCAGCCTCCCGTACCCCTGGCGCTGGTAGGGCGGCAGCGTCAGTATGCACGACACGTTGTAGTTCTGTATGTAATACAACGTTTACTCACTGAAGTCAATGAGCAGCCTCCCGTACCCCTGGCGCTGGTAGGGCGGCAGCGTCAGTATGCACGACACGTTGTAGGTTTGTATGTAATACAACGTTTACTCACTGAAGTCAATGAGCAGCCTCCCGTACCCCTGGCGCTGGTAGGGCGGCAGCGTCAGTATGCACGACACGTTGTAGTTCTGGAACGACGTCTTTTCCTAAAACAATACACAAATATACTTTTAATATATAAACATTACTTCAAAGGCCTTACAGGCGGTTTCAAAAATCCTCAACACATAAATGAAGCACGCATTGGATAGGAACTCCGCCCATAATTATTTTGGTCAGAGAGCGCCGGAGGGCACATTTCGCCAAATTTATAGTGGGCTTCTATCTGAATCAAATCACGTCAAATTGCCTATTATCTACCCAATATTCCCTAAGCAAAAAAATACGCTGTCAAGAGGTAAACTCCTATATCCTAGCTGCTACTCTATCATACGAGTGCTTGATAAACTTCTTGTAGAAACATCGCAAATATTTCTACCTACCTGAAGAAAAAAAAATAAGTGTAACGTTTAAAAATGTTGAGCTGCATTATAAGTTTACATGAAAGGGAGGGAGGATATTATTATAATTTAAATTTCAAAAATAAATACTTTGTAAAAACATCACAAGATATCGGGTAAATTGTAGTAGCCATAGGTCATGGTCGGTCTTAAACCTGTATAATAAAACGATATTGTTAAAAAATGTTGTCCGACGAAAATAATATGGTAATTTTAATATTTAAACTCGTTCGGTGGATAATAAGTAGATAGGCAAATGTAATGAAATGTTATTAGTATCGGAGCACAGAGAAAGATAACACTAATATTCTTATTAATAATGGGATAAAACTAACAGTGGGCAGCTCAAATCTGATCCCTTGCAGACAACCATGGGCGTCGCGCAAGGGTCTTCGGTTTCGAACATTCTCTTCTCATTACTGCTGAATGACCTTCCAGGTGCCATCACAGAAGCAGAGGTGATGATGTTCGCTGATGACGTGGCCGCCGTGGTGACGTCATCATCTATTGACAGTCTTGAGATAAAGCTTAATGCAGCAGCGGCCCAGCTGTCGCGCTGGTTCCGGGATAACGGCCTGGTGCTTAATCTTAAAAAGACCCTCTTCTTGAGATTTGATCTCTCTGGTCACGCGCGACGGCCGCTCCGTGTATGCGTGGAAGGAGCCGAGATACAGCAGGCTACCAGCACCACCTTCTTAGGGTTTGAGATGGACAGCTGCCTCACCTGGGAATCTCACATAGACAAAGTATGTGGGAAGCTTAAAGGAGCATGCTTTGCACTCAGGCGGCTGGCCAGGGTCCTACCTAAAGAAGCAGTACGTACGTGTTATTTTGCCACAGTACACTCTGTACTTCAGTACGGTGCAGAGTTGTGGGCGAGAGGTGCCGACTGGAAACGAGCGTACGTGCTCCAAGTCCGCGCTGTAAGAGCGATGGCACGGATACCGTATGACACTGATATACGACCGTACTTTGTATCGCTAGGTATACTGACGCTGCCATCGATACTCATTATGCAGACTGCGATGTACGCGCGGACAAATATTAGTACGTATAATATAGTTGGTGAACGTCATACATACCCAACCAGACGGAGAGGTATCCTGGCCACCGCGAATCATTCTCTGGTGAAGTCTGGCAAGTTGACGCATGCCACAAGTGTAACTGTATACAACAGACTCCCTGAAGATATTGTTAATGCACCAAGTGTACCCATATTTAAAGTAAGACTCAAGCGCTGGCTTGTTGACCAGGCGTTCGAAAGCTTTAAACAATTTGTGGAACTGCCACTTCGTAAAGTTAATTCTGTAGTAGATACAGAGTAAATTATTATATTTAATTTTTAATTATTAATTTATTAATGTTTATTTTGTTTTTTAATGATAATTAATGAAATTATTCTTATGAACATGTAATATAAAATTATATTGTAAAATAATGACATGTACAGAGAGTATAAATAAATGAATATGAATAATATGAATATGAATATGAATATAACATTCAATGATTTTATTGCGATTTAATGTAGCTTAAAAAATGACATATTTAATCAAATTAAAAAGTTGTCAGCTATCATCGAAAGTTTTTCCATCAATTTCATTTTACTTTCTTTGTTATCCCACCTTTAAACTTAACGCCGACGTTAAACCTGAGCTCCCTCCGGTTTTAGACGTTAAACCACTACCTCTATAATATATACATTAACATATATTTTAAATAGGTACCAATAGGAAAAGTAATCTAAAATTTTAACAGATACATATACCTGTATATTAATCTTTGAAAAGGCGTTACGCTTAATGTTGGACGTACGGAAAATAGTAGTTTTAAACCATTTAATGTACTTCCATTGATAGTCGTAATGCATAAATTTATCCGCACGATCATTATCAAATTTCAAACGATATTAAAATAATGTGTGGTAGCCTCTAGTGTTCAAATTGACACTCAATTAGATCGAGACAATCGCGTCTCAGACGCCGTCTGCCCCCACCTCCTACTTCCCCCTTATAACTAATGCACATTTTACCCAAACTTTACAACTTAGGTACAACTTTATACGTAGGAAGCAGTACAGAGGTTGTATGAAAAATTTTCTTGGAAAAATGTTAGTTTTGCCTTCAGGTTTAAGAGCGGATGATGGGTAGTGGTACTAGTGGTAGATTGTCTAGCTGCTAATTAAATGACACCCGTTCTAACCCTGTGTAATGACTAGACTTGTTAACTATCATGGGCTTGATTTTATTTTACATAAATGCACATCGGGATAAAATCGACAAGCTCTTGGAATTATAGTGTAGTGTAGTGGTATATTTGGGGGCTAGTCATTTAAGATTGGCACACATTTTGCACATATTAGAAAAGTAGTATAAATAGTGTTTTCGGGTGTGACAGTATGATGTTCACCACTAGAGGCGCTCAAGTAGCATAACATCATTTAAATTTAGAATGTTAGCAAAAATAATACCAAGTCAGTTTAGTTACCTTTGCTTTGCTTTTTCAGGATACCCTATAGTAAAAAACATTTTTTTTACATGAGATAGGCTCACGCTAGACTACAACTAGCCTGATGTTAAGCAACATTATAATCTACGATCTATCACACTTGTCTAGAAGAAACCGGTTTACTCTCGACTTGAAGCCGACAATCCTATGCCACTGTTCCAGCGTAGCCTCGAACCTTAAATCTAGACAGGGGGTGGAGTGTCTGCAGCATCAGGTCGTTGACCCGGGGGGCGCTGCGTCTGCTTCCCGAATCGTTAAAAATAAACCTAAAGGTACACCTACAGTCCTATATGCATTGTCGGGTCAATGAAACTTTGTGCCTTCTGTTGTGCTGTTTCATTGCAAATGTGCGACTTGGCGGTTGTGAAATGAAGTAGGGGATAATTAGTGACGTGTTTGAGAGTTAGAAAAAGGTGCTAAATGTATGGGATGCTAGTTTAGTTTTTTTGTTAGTTCAACTGAAAAACCAAAACTTCGTGGTTTAGTTAAGTAGTCATATGTCCGTCTACACTTTTCCTATGTAAGTACCGAAGACAAAATAATTTCCTACAACTCTATAGAGTAATACACTGCATGTACTAGAAAGTAAAAGAAATACAAACATTAATTTAACCAATATATACCTATTTGCTACTAGACAAAAACAATTTGCTCGGTGTGACAAAAATTGCCATACCTCATCATGAATGCTTTAGATTTCTCTGCAGCGACGATATTATGCATACCTGGTTTGAATTCTTTTTTTTACACATGAGAGGCTAGCGTTAGACTACAGCCTGCCCGATGTAAAGCACCACTGTAGTCTACAATGTTACACGCTTGCCTAGAAGAAACCTATTTACTCTAGATTTAATTTCTTCTGTGTCGAACAAAAAAATACCAAAGAAACGCTACAATCGACAGTAGATCCTGAATAACTTGTTGCTGCTTGGTGGGCGGCGTGTAGTGGCAACTACAACACTACGGAGTCATTGTGAGTTGGGGGAAGCCACGCGAAAGATTAGTTTGATCTACAACAAGGGTATTTTACAAGTTTACCTATATAATATTGTACAAAAAAACTACTCTATCAGGTATTGCTTTTCAATTCACCGCAGAGGCATCTATAATAAGGCGGCGGAAACAACGCAAAAAAAAACGCAAGCCTATTAAGTGTTAAAAAAACTTATATCCGAGATATAAGTAAGTACACTTTATCTTACGTACAAAAGTAACTTAGTGTTGGAAACTGATGTTGCAAATATGTTTGTACACACGTTAGTTAATTGTGCACAAACTGAACAGACTACAACTATATTCATTTGATAGCAAAAACTACATTCCAACCGCTACTTTTTTAAAGGAAGTTTTTACCGAATATTTTTTGCTCATTATTTTGTTTTAATAAGCAAGAGGTAAATTAGCTAACTTGTTATTCTAAAATCCTGTTAAAATCAAGACAGCAGAGAGCCTCCAAAGTAATTAATCTTAAGGCGACGAAGAGATTTTTAAGGGATACGTTCGCAAATTCAAACTTTTAAGACGATGTTACGTAGACACTTGTTAGAATCATACTGGGTTACTTTGCAACTAAAAAGTAAGGAAATGATAATAATAAGCAGGCGAGTATAATAAAGGTAATAATAAGCGAGTGTGGCTCAGCGGTTCCAGTGCCTGCTTTTCATCCAGAACACGCACCCTGGTTCGAATCCGGCCCTGCACCAATGACTTGTATTTTCAAGTTTTGTGTGGATTTGCACTCGCTTTACGGTGAAGGAAAACATTGTGAGTCATAATATCCGAGGACACGTGGCTTCCGTGGAAGGACCTGGGCGCCCACCACGACGTATCTGCCCAATAAAACTCCCCTAACGAATTAATTCTGCGGGAGTCACGACCCTCAGTCATGAGGAAATACGACTCAAAAGAGAGAGATAGTAAGGTACACCTATTCTAGTTTGAAAGCCATCGATTGCCCCAAGTAGGTATATTCAGTCACGTATTCTATGTTTTCATTGTGTACTGTTACTTTAGCTCGTGTCCCGTTTGTCATTATTTTAGTTTTTGATGCGTTTATGATAGTCCGACTTTTTACTTTCTCTTGCAAGGTCCAGTATCATGCTTTCTATTTTTTCTGGTGTTTCAGCAAAGATTGCGATGTCGTCAGCGAAACGTAGGTGACTTAGCTGTTCTCCATTTATATTTATCCTTCGTTTTGCCAATCTATATTTCTAAATATCATCTCCAGCACTGCACAAAATATTTTTGGTGACTTTGGGTCTCCTTGCCTTAGACCTTTCTTGACTGAAAATTCTGGTCCACCTTTTTCCATCCTGATCTTCGCCGAGCTTTTTGAGTATATATTATGAAGGACCTTGATATACTCTTCTTCAACTCCTTGTTCTCGTAGTGCTTGCCATATTGAATTAAACTCAACTTCAAAGATCTGACAGAAAAAGAAATAGGTCGAAGGATCGGATTGGCTTGGAAGAGGTATTGGTATTGGGTAGTCTCAAGGAGATTATGAAAAGTAAAGATATTGACATCGCCATCAAGAGCAAAGTATATGATATCGCAATACTACCTTGCCTGATAAAAAGCATAAGGACTTTGAAATGGAATTGGGCAGGACATGTTTGCAGAATAAAAACTGATAAATGGTCAAAAAAAGTAATAGAATGGATCCCTAGAGGTGACTTACGCAAGAGAGACAGACCACATAGACGATGAGGAGGACGTGTTCACCCAGAGACACGGGCAAACGTGGAAGAGACTGGCAAGAGAAGAAGAAGAATGCAGTGGACTAAACTGGGGGAGGCCTACACCAGAGAGGCGACAGACGCACTTACATAAAAACATTGACTTCAAAGAAACTTTTGACACAAATAACACCATTATTTCAAAATAGGACATAATGGGAAAAATATATTAAACATCAACTGACGAAGACTATTTTACGGACATGGAAAAACTAATATTGCAATGTGTTGTTGTTATATTTCCATTTTAATGACATTTGAATTTTGTTTTGTAATGAATACCAAATGAATTACTAATTATTAACTGAAGAATCTGAAATAAAGGCTATTTTTATTTTTATTTTTATTGCGATCTTCAAAGCGAGAGTGAATCGGTTCTTACTGGGTAAGCACGTTCCATCCTAGACCGTACTGATTGCGAATGACGGTCAAGCGCAAACCCATTCCTTGTAAAAAAACTTGTTAAGCCATCCATTTTCCATCATCTACCATGTTGTTCCTGCAATTGTCGCTTCAGACAACCTTGAGGTCAAATGCTTGACAATCATATAAATAAAACCATCTTGGTTTCAATAAGACCTTAGGGAAGAGGACAATGAAAATAAATTAAGTTATTATTTATTCGTATGGCATTATCAAGTAGGCTATATAGGTATATTAAGACTGCTTAGCCAGTTAGCTGCGTCAGGTGGAAGGACATATCTCCAATAAATTAAATAGTGATTTAGGAAGTGTCCAATGCTAAATAGTAGGTCCCAGCTATTGGTCCATAGTACGGCTGTTAAGACGTATCAAAGGCCTTTTGGACGGTTAAAAACTCTCGACACAATTGGCTACTCTGACACGAACACTATGGGCCTTATTACAAAACGTGGTTTAAATATTAGTCTAGACCCAGTCCGTTTTAGTTCGAAAAAATTGTCTGTCTACTGTCATAATTATCAAACTGTCGAAATGTTCCAATGTTAAATCAAAGTTCCAATTTGAAGTTGTCATTTTGATTGCTTGTATAAGTCCTGGACTAATATTTAAACCGCGTTTTGTAATAAGACGGAAAGTCTGTATAAGAAGGTATTACTTAAATTTATGTGAAACCATGCAACCCTGTAAGTAGTGGAGATAAAGGTGGGCGTTCAGACGAGACGTTATTATAGATTCTCAAGTTTATTTCAGAGAGCTTTCGTATTTATATTGCAAATTAAGGTGCTTTCGAGAAAAAACAGTCCTTTATTATAAACGTGCCTTCCATCTCCACTTAATAAAACAGAATATATGAGGTTTATTTAAATATTAATTTTGAACATATGTATCAGTTAGTATATAATGTATATAGGTATGTAAAAACATTTTTATAACTAAATTGTAATCGCTTGCAGCCTACATAATACAAAGAGGCTTTGTGCGTGATCAGTTTTATCATTGCCACAATTAAAATGCCAACAATACAGATACAACGAGATATATTTACAAAGGTTTGTATTTTTTATTATTTTAATATGAACCGGCATATGATTTCAGTGTCATTTTACTAGGAACAGCAATTCGAATAATTAGCCTATACCTGCATATCAAGTACCACATATAAACCACAAAGTGGCCAACAAAGGCTCACAACAAATGAAGCCTCAAAGCGTAGAGCCAGCCACCCGTTCATAATACGCAAGAAGCGTACCCCTCTCCAATAATGTTACAATTATTGCGGAAACGTCTAGACGGCAGCCCGTGTTTACGCGCGCTGTCACGCTGCAAATATGTGTGCATGGGAGTACTGGTGGATGACACTTTTAGAACAAAAGATAGTAAAATTATTAGACGTACCCGTGAATTATTAATAACGACAAATAACTATCGAAGCGGACGGTCTTCGAGTGAGTGATCAGAAAGTAAATTCATTTGGGAGCACCCACTGTATATATCGACTTTTCCTGTCAGATTGCAGACACGTATACAATACACAGAGTCGCTTGTGCCGCTGGTGCTTTATTAAATACCCAAAGAAAGACATTAACAAAATAGATTTGACATTTAATACTTATGAAGTGCCTATTTCGGGCGTAAATTAATTATATTTTCCAGGGTGTAAAAGTTGAAGAGACCGAGAGATTTCAGTGAAAGCACGTCCTGTAAGAGAGTAAACACAGTGGTGAAGAATGTCACACACCTACTGCAGCGTCTAGACTAGTCGATGTATGCACGTTTACATACACGCATTATCACGGAGCACAGAATATACCAGGAGCAGAGTGCACGATTAGTACATTATGATATTGAACCACTTAAAAATGCAGGCCAATGAGTTTGAACCAAGGTGGCATGTCAAAACTATGACATGACGGCGAATTCATTTAAATTGCTATTAAAGGCTTATAGGGTACAAGATTATGTGATTAGGCACATTAAAAACGTAGAGTAACATGAAATAAAAATTTATATTATTGAGTGACTAGCGGCTGAAAAAATTTAACTGCTACTGAAGAATCAATCTAAAAACAACTGGTAACATAATATAATCGTAATTTCAAATAAAACTAAATGTCAAATTAACTAAATAACCCGCCCTTAATAGTTCCCGGTGCAAATGTGCCCATCAAGCTCGCTGCGTTTCCGCGCTGGATGGCAATAGCTAGCCGTTGCAACAGTAACTATATGTTGGATCGTTTCTGGTGCAATACTAATTGTCTAAAAGACCAATCGCCTAAGGCGATAAGGCCGCCCAATGTGCATCACTTTAATATATTTAAGCTTTTTCCTGTATTGTTATTTCTATGTTTTATGGTGTACATTAAAGATATATTCTATTCTATTCTATATAATATCAGCCAATACACAACTTAACTGACGACTTTCCTTTGTTTTACTGTGAAAAACATTACATGTAGTAAGTTGGCCCTCTGTAATATTGTGCGGCGTGAGAGTGCAGCGGTGGCATCGCGGCTGCACTCGACAATGAGATTTATTACGGAGCTCGTCTAGACGAGCTGTGTTTATACAACGTATAGTACGTATGTATACACACGCATGTGCTTTGAGGAAGCTTGCATGCGTATACATTTGGAACTAATAAAATATAATTGGAAAGAAAAGTTTATATGTATTATATCCGTTTTGTAGTACCCATGATACAAGCATAAGCTTAGTATGTGGCTGCATGGTGCTGTGTGATATGTCCTAAAATATTTTATCTACACTAATGTTGTAACATTCTACTTATGTTTCCAATACTTGACTTATAATTACTACTGTTATAGCACAGACAACAAAACACTCAATTTAAGCAATTTAACATGATGTAATAATATCCACATCGATATCGTAATAGCTCATTATAACATCGAAAAAGCGTGACCAACCTGATTGCAGGGCCAATCAGGTTGGTCGCGCTGCGCTCTCGTCGGTTAGATTTTAATGGCGGCAAAATCACTGTGACAATACACGTACGCGTGAATTTAATGTTTCGCAATGTGTTTTGTTTTTTAAATACAAATTAAAAGTTAAAAATGGATAACGACGATGATATTTGTACGCCTCCGGATATTCTAGAATTGGTAACAAAAGTAACTCACAATCTTTTGCCAGAAAAATCTAGAAAATTATATGAAAAATTAACTATTGTCAGCTTTTACTCTTGTTGTTGATTAATTGCATTAGTGAAGATAAAGTATATATAAAGTACTGCATATAACACGGGTATTAAAACACTCGTTACTATTATATGACAGTTGCATAAACTACTATATATTTAAAACATAATGTCGCATAATACTCATTACGTTTTCTATTAACTTTGTCAAAGTCATGTAAAGTAGTTAATAACTGTTGCAGAGTCGATGGCTCGTCAATTCGATTATAGATTTAAAAATAAAAAATAAAACAAAAAGAGCTTAGCAATATGTAATGAGAAGGTAATTTCTGTTGTTCTTACACTGGACAACACATGTCATAAAAAATATATTTATATTCTTAATAATACAATTGATAAAATTGTGCTCTTTTTATTTACGGGTCTATATTTCTAATCAAAAGACTGTATGTAACACACATTAATGAAAAGCGTACAAACTGAAAAGCTTATATCTGGAAGCTTACGTCTGGCGTCCGGTTTTATTGCTTAAACCGATACAATATGATTGTGTTAGATCTCATCCAATCACATACCTATCTTGCGTTACTCTACCCCTGTCCAGTACGTGATCTCCGCAGGTGATATAGGTACAATCAGGTACATCAGTAAATGCGGGTAGGCAGCGAGTGTGGCCGGAACAGCGGCGGATGCAAGGTCTTTGACCCGCGCCGTCTCGCCGACCTAACTTGTGTATGTGCGTGCAGTTACAGCCAGCCAGTAGCCGAGATCACACCTCATGCTGACGTTTAAAGGTTTTTTAATTTATAAACCAAATAGATGAGTACTGACAATATTGACTGAAGAAATCAGGCGTCATGGTGTATAAGGAGGTCAAGGAATTATAAATTTCTCGAAACTCGTGAAAAATGCCGCATACTCACGCGCATGTACGATAGGATCCGGATACTATACGATGGTTTCACGCATCTAATAGAAATTTCAGCTGTTACGTTATATTCATGATCATATAATATTGTCATCTGCAGATTCCAGCTTCAATGAAAAATTCTGAGTTCTTGAAAAAAATAACATACATTGGCTAGCATATGTACACTACCTACGCAACTAGCGTGACTAACCTCCACTCACAGCATGTCTCTATCACGTCATCAATACCCAACCAGCTCGCGTCCCAATCACGTTAACTTTCCTCCACTGTCACGAGGTAGAATTTAACGTATACGTGAGAGATGCCAATTTTACAGTCTACGGTGTTATTAACGATCGATGGACGAGGGGAGTTGCTGAGGGGTGGAGGGCAATGGGGGGGAATTTAGAGCACGCTGTGTGCGTGATTGTCTAGACTGCACACATCGAGCCAGGATTAATATTAGATAGGAAATGCTGAGTAAATACGAGCACTTTCGTGTTAGGTTGGTGCTGCGGTGTCTTCGGGATGAACGGGAGTAGCGTTTTAGGTGTTACTTATTATGGGGTTGTTTTGCAAAAAAAGTTTAAAAATAAATTGTAAGTTTACTAATTACTTTGCTGGACAGCCTGTTATAATAAAATAGACAAAATTGTTTTATAATGAATCCCAATGTCCACTGGTAGAAACCATTGGAAATATTTCTTTGTATACAGAATTACTGTATAGGTACTAAAAAATATGTGCATAATGCATTATGATATATTTTTCATTATTGCCATAGACTTTATTTCGTCTGCAACATTTAGCAATGGCAATGACCTATAGAGAAGGAATGTTAATAAATTACTTCGTATTATTTTTCTTTTTGTCAAACACTTTCACTGATTCAGTTATGCACAAACTAAAATTACATTCATACATTGAAGTGCTCTCTCAAGTTTAGCGTAAAAAGTCATCGCCTGCTGTAGAGGCATCGTAGGCCGTGCTACGCTACTCTACTACGCCGTAGAGCGTCTACGTCACGTAGTTTACTATGCTACGAACTAGCCCGGGATGAAAGTTTGTAGTGTTCGTAGGTGGGATGCAGTGGGAGTTTGGGCTTAGAGTTCTGGGAGATTATGTATGGAAATACAAATATATCCTGTATATTTCATATTTGTTTTACGTATTTTGTATAGATCCGTTCAGTTTGAAAGATTTTTTTGTTATGTCAATAATTTAATCCGTAAAAAATATCTCATATCATGTGATAATGTGAATATGTTTATGTAAGATTATCTGTACTTGCGTGGTTGTAGTTGTTTTAACTAATTTAGAGGTTCATTCGCCTTCGTTAAGTACTATAGTGTAGTCTATTTTAAAATATGTATTTCAAATTGAAAGCTATTCTCGATTTGCTTTTGTACAATTTACACTCAGTACTGTAAACACAGCCATATCATGGAAATGGGCTAGCCTAAGTCTAGATACAAGGAACAAACATGCTTCTTTAGGGATCCGTTTTCTAGTGCTAGCCTGTGCTCAATTATTTTTAACAATCAGTACGTTACGTACGTATTTCATTTTTGTTTAACCTTTTGTCATTTAGGGCAGAGTGTATGTACGTATGCAATAAAATCGTTGGAATTACGCGCAAAACTCTAATAATATGGACTTGTAAGGATGATTGAGGAGACGATGTACAAAGCAAAATATTGGCAAAACCATTCTTTAACTATATTATGTCTATATTAACATGTGAGGGCGTGCGCCCCACACGCGGGGTGTTTGTCGGAATATTAAAAGAATGAAGGGCACTCGACTGTGCCGGCTTATTGCGTTTGGACAGACCCGCCGTGTGGAAGGCGTGCGTGAGGCTCGCACGGTGGACTTGGGGATGTATTGTTATTAGCACTCGTATGATGTGGTTTATTCGTAAACCATTACATTGAAAAGGGTCAGTTTTTTTAATACTAATCCCGGACAATATCGGGGCCTTATTTTCTGACTCATTCATTCTAGTTCTCACTTTTATGCTTCTCGCACTTTCGCGCTTCATACTATTTTTCCTTTCATCCTTCATCTTTCTTGCTTTATTAATCCTACATATATCTATGTATATACATACAACAGTCATATACAAGGGTCAACTATTTATTTACTCAGACCAGGGACGACTCAGTTACTGTGTTGTGAATAAATTAATCGATAAAAAATCTGAATATCATACGATTTTCTAAGATAATTTATGTTGCTTTTAAAAAAACACAGCGCAACGGATCCACTGATTGACGTGATTTTTAGTATAGTGGTAGTAATAATCGGGATTCTTACGCTGCCTTCACTGGTTATATACCAGTGGGCTATTTACGTGAGATACAATCTGGGCATGTTTGAGACGCGCGGAGAGCTGTACTCGGGTGACAAGGAGCTCCGTCACGCGGCCATGCTGGCCACGCAGCATGTGCGCCTCGTCCGCGCCGGGAACTCCACACATGTTAAAGGTCCGGAGGTGTACAACTGCCTCCCGACTGATATCACTAATGTCTTAAGCGATAGCGTATTTAAAATTAAACTGAAGAAGTGGCTCGTTCAACAAACTTTTTATACTATTGACGAGTTTTTTTCTATTTACAAGAAGTCCTACCTAAATATAAATGGTAGGAATTATGTGAAATAATTATATAAGTTTTATTTAAATGAATGACATGTAATTGTAAAACATTACCAATAAATTGTTTTATCTGTTTTATCTGTTTAATTCTACTTCCAATCTCAGACTTATTCAGTCTTCTAACAAAATTCGCTGACTGTACGGGCCCTAAATAAAAATATTACGGCAATAACAAAGCAATAAAACCTGCTAACAGCGTTATATCTGTGAAATAAATCCTTTGTCTCAAGATACATATAATATATATGTACATATGTAGCAACAAATTGTTGTAAGTGGGTTTGTTCATTTGTCACAACAAATTGCCTATTACGTTTTTATAACCTCGATCTAGGGCGAGGTATACACTAGACAAGTATTTTCTTTTAACTTAAGAAAACATAGTTCAAAAGCAAGGAACGGACGAGGTGGATTGATGTACCGTACCGTTATACAAACGTTTTACAATTTAAACAATATCCATAAATAAATATATTTACTTTGTAAGTAAATTTTGGTAACAAACAAGTAGTAACATGTTTGTCATTTTCTTTACTTTTGCCCTTCTTCTTTCTTTTTCTGCCGGTTCTACAAAAAAAAATTCTTTAGTAATTGTTATATTTTTTAGGTTTTTTTTATTAGTTACCCTCGCTTGCGTGTGCTTCACCCATTTTTTGGACACCCTATCGATTAGTATTTCATTATATATTCATTCTATGTCAGGGCATACCACAAAACGCCATCTAGCAATGGGGCTAGAAAAGTATTGATTTATTTGTATTATATCAAACGTAAACGACATGAAATCAATGTTTTTGAAGTTAACAAATTCCTCTTCTTAGTTTATGGAGTACTCATTAAAACCACAGATTTATTTGTCATCTCTCTGAAAGTCTGAATTATTCTTCGGTAAAAGGTCATGTCCTGAAAGCACCCTTGGTAACGTACCTCGGTCAAACGTTTCGCAAAGTCAAATATAACAAGCTATTATTTTTACGTAGAATTTCATTTATTAAGTACCTAAGCAATTATAATAATTGCTCAAGACAATAATTATTGTTTTCGGCTAAACTAGGCACTCCAAGCCTACAATCATAATTTAGGACTCATAAATGTGTTTTTTCGGTTAATTTAAATTCTGACCACTAAAAGAGGCGATTATTTTCGTCGTCCAAAATTATTTAAAAAATTGAAGGCATGATACTGCATCAATAATATATTTAGTTGTATGTTGTTTAATACAAATAAAAATATATTGTTGTTTAGCATATTACTTAATATAAAACTCCTAATAAAGTCAGAAAAGATAAAATATTATGTAACAAACACAAAATAATGTTATAGCAAGTCATAATCAGAATCATTATATTTCCATCCCACATTCTGTTTCCACAAGCCCCAACCACGCTACTCAGTACTCAGGCATGCTACGTAGGTGACCTAACCTACCCTAAGCTAGACCGCGCGCTGGGCGACCTCTGGCGCATACATTTAGCAATATTTATAGCGCCAGCCTCACGCAAGGGGGTGCAGCGAGGGGCGTGTCTGCCTCCCCCCTCGCCACCACCCCCGCCCCTTGCAAGCCGGGGGCGGTCGATGACCCCACAGCTGACGGCAGACTCAATGGTAGTACGCAGATTGTAACTCAGCGCAACACTAATTATTACTTTTCAAATGTTTGTTTTATTTGAGCTGAGAGTCAATGAACAACTTGAGACAGTCTGACTACGACTACAAATATTTGTAAGCTTTGAAACCAAATCTTGGAATGGAATGTCACCATTCCACATAACACTATCAAAAAGCTTCAATAATTATTTAGAATTCTTCAGTCATGAATGATTTCAGAATACTTGAGTGGCACTTGAAATTGATACTTTTTAGGAAATGGAATTTTTGCACACGCAGTCGAGTCCCATAAAGTACATACGTATACATGTTTCTATACATATAATAAAGCTGAAGAGGGTCGGAAGTCTGAACATTGAAGATATTAAAAAATTGTTTGGAGATACTTCGAATTGACAGGAACACATTCCAACAGTTTCTTGAAATTGTGTCTGTTTATCTGTGTCTCTTGTTTAATTAAACGTTCATGACGTAAAAACAGCTGAACGGATCATCATGATTTTTGGTATGTGGGTAGTATGAGGTCCTAGAAGTGTCATAGGCTATATTTGAAATGAAAATAAATTATTAACTTTTTAGTGACAGTAGACTTAAAATAGGGAGGAGACCTATACCATGCAGTGGGTCCCATTAGGATGAATATGATGAGACTTGAAATAGGGAGGAGACCTATACCATGCAGTGGGTCCCATTAGGATGAATATGATGAGACTTGAAATAGGGAGGAGGCCTATACCATGCAGTGGGTCCCATTAGGATGAATATGATGAGACTTGAAATAGGGAGGAGACCTATACCATGCAGTGGGTCCCACTAGGATGAATATGATGAGACTTGAAATAGGGAGGAGACCTATACCATGCAGTGGGTCCCATTAGGATGAATATGATGAGACTTGAAATAGGGAGGAGACCTATACCATGCAGTGGGTCCCATTAGGATGAATATGATGAGACTTGAAATAGGGAGGAGACCTATACCATGCAGTGGGTCCCACTAGGATGAATATGATGAGACTTGAAATAGGGAGGAGACCTATACCATGCAGTGGGTCCCATTAGGATGAATATGATGAGACTTGAAATAGAGAGGAGGCCTATACCATGTAGTGGGTCCCATTAGGATGAATATGATGAGACTTGAAATAGGGAGGAGACCTATACCATGCAGTGGGTCCCACTAGGATGAATATGATGAGACTTGAAATAGGGAGGAGGCCTATACCATGTAGTGGGTCCCATTAGGATGAATATGATGAGACTTGAAATAGGGAGGAGACCTATACCATGCAGTGGGTCCCACTAGGATGAATATGATGAGACTTGAAATAGGGAGGAGGCCTATACCATGTAGTGGGTCCCATTAGGATGAATATGATGAGACTTGAAATAGGGAGGAGGCCTATACCATGCAGTGGGTCCCATTAGGATGAATATGATGAGACTTGAAATAGGGAGGAGGCCTATACCATGCAGTGGGTCCCATTAGGATGAATATGATGAGACTTGAAATAGGGAGGAGGCCTATACCATGCAGTGGGTCCCATTAGGATGAATATGATGAGACTTGAAATAGGGAGGAGACCTATACCATGCAGTGGGTCCCATTAGGATGAATATGATGAGACTTGAAATAGGGAGGAGACCTATACCATGCAGTGGGTCCCATTAGGATGAATATGATGAGACTTGAAATAGGGAGGAGGCCTATACCATGCAGTGGGTCCCACTAGGATGAATATGATGAGACTTGAAATAGGGAGGAGACCTATACCATGCAGTGGGTCCCATTAGGATGAATATGATGAGACTTGAAATAGGGAGGAGGCCTATACCATGCAGTGGGTCCCATTAGGATGAATATGATGAGACTTGAAATAGGGAGGAGACCTATACCATGCAGTGGGTCCCATTAGGATGAATATGATGAGACTTGAAATAGGGAGGAGGCCTATACCATGCAGTGGGTCCCATTAGGATGAATATGATGAGACTTGAAATAGGGAGGAGACCTATACCATGCAGTGGGTCCCATTAGGATGAATATGATGAGACTTGAAATAGGGAGGAGGCCTATACCATGCAGTGGGTCCCACTAGGATGAATATGATGAGACTTGAAATAGGGAGGAGACCTATACCATGCAGTGGGTCCCATTAGGATGAATATGATGAGACTTGAAATAGGGAGGAGGCCTATACCATGCAGTGGGTCCCATTAGGATGAATATGATGAGACTTGAAATAGGGAGGAGACCTATACCATGCAGTGGGTCCCATTAGGATGAATATGATGAGACTTGAAATAGGGAGGAGGCCTATACCATGCAGTGGGTCCCACTAGGATGAATATGATGAGACTTGAAATAGGGAGGAGACCTATACCATGCAGTGGGTCCCATTAGGATGAATATGATGAGACTTGAAATAGGGAGGAGGCCTATACCATGCAGTGGGTCCCATTAGGATGAATATGATGAGACTTGAAATAGGGAGGAGGCCTATACCATGCAGTGGGTCCCATTAGGATGAATATGATGAGACTTGAAATAGGGAGGAGGCCTATACCATGCAGTGGGTCCCATTAGGATGAATATGATGAGACTTGAAATAGGGAGGAGGCCTATACCATGCAGTGGGTCCCATTAGGATGAATATGATGAGACTTGAAATAGGGAGGAGGCCTATACCATGCAGTGGGTCCCACTAGGATGAATATGATGAGACTTGAAATAGGGAGGAGACCTATACCATGCAGTGGGTCCCATTAGGATGAATATGATGAGACTTGAAATAGGGAGGAGGCCTATACCATGCAGTGGGTCCCATTAGGATGAATATGATGAGACTTGAAATAGGGAGGAGGCCTATACCATGCAGTGGGTCCCATTAGGATGAATATGATGAGACTTGAAATAGGGAGGAGGCCTATACCATGCAGTGGGTCCCATTAGGATGAATATGATGAGACTTGAAATAGGGAGGAGGCCTATACCATGCAGTGGGTCCCATTAGGATGAATATGATGAGACTTGAAATAGGGAGGAGGCCTATACCATGCAGTGGGTCCCATTAGGATGAATATGATGAGACTTGAAATAGGGAGGAGACCTATACCATGCAGTGGGTCCCATTAGGATGAATATGATGAGACTTGAAATAGGGAGGAGACCTATACCATGCAGTGGGTCCCATTAGGATGAATATGATGAGACTTGAAATAGGGAGGAGGCCTATACCATGCAGTGGGTCCCATTAGGATGAATATGATGAGACTTGAAATAGGGAGGAGACCTATACCATGCAGTGGGTCCCATTAGGATGAATATGATGAGACTTGAAATAGAGAGGAGGCCTATACCATGCAGTGGGTCCCATTAGGATGAATATGATGAGACTTGAAATAGGGAGGAGGCCTATACCATGCAGTGGGTCCCATTAGGATGAATATGATGAGACTTGAAATAGGGAGGAGGCCTATACCATGCAGTGGGTCCCACTAGGATGAATATGATGAGACTTGAAATAGGGAGGAGACCTATACCATGCAGTGGGTCCCATTAGGATGAATATGATGAGACTTGAAATAGGGAGGAGGCCTATACCATGCAGTGGGTCCCATTAGGATGAATATGATGAGACTTGAAATAGGGAGGAGACCTATACCATGCAGTGGGTCCCATTAGGATGAATATGATGAGACTTGAAATAGGGAGGAGGCCTATACCATGCAGTGGGTCCCATTAGGATGAATATGATGAGACTTGAAATAGGGAGGAGGCCTATACCATGCAGTGGGTCCCACTAGGATGAATATGATGAGACTTGAAATAGGGAGGAGGCCTATACCATGCAGTGGGTCCCACTAGGATGAATATGATGAGACTTGAAATAGGGAGGAGACCTATACCATGCAGTGGGTCCCACTAGGATGAATATGATGAGACTTGAAATAGGGAGGAGGCCTATACCATGCAGTGGGTCCCACTAGGATGAATATGATGAGACTTGAAATAGGGAGGAGGCCTATACCATGTAGTGGGTCCCATTAGGATGAATATGATGAGACTTGAAATAGGGAGGAGGCCTATACCATGCAGTGGGTCCCATTAGGATGAATATGATGAGACTTGAAATAGGGAGGAGGCCTATACCATGCAGTGGGTCCCACTAGGATGAATATGATGAGACTTGAAATAGGGAGGAGACCTATACCATGCAGTGGGTCCCACTAGGATGAATATGATGAGACTTGAAATAGGGAGGAGGCCTATACCATGTAGTGGGTCCCATTAGGATGAATATGATGAGACTTGAAATAGGGAGGAGGCCTATACCATGCAGTGGGTCCCATTAGGATGAATATGATGAGACTTGAAATAGGGAGGAGGCCTATACCATGCAGTGGGTCCCATTAGGATGAATATGATGAGACTTGAAATAGGGAGGAGGCCTATACCATGCAGTGGGTCCCATTAGGATGAATATGATGAGACTTGAAATAGGGAGGAGACCTATACCATGCAGTGGGTCCCATTAGGATGAATATGATGAGACTTGAAATAGGGAGGAGACCTATACCATGCAGTGGGTCCCATTAGGATGAATATGATGAGACTTGAAATAGGGAGGAGGCCTATACCATGCAGTGGGTCCCATTAGGATGAATATGATGAGACTTGAAATAGGGAGGAGACCTATACCATGCAGTGGGTCCCATTAGGATGAATATGATGAGACTTGAAATAGAGAGGAGGCCTATACCATGCAGTGGGTCCCATTAGGATGAATATGATGAGACTTGAAATAGGGAGGAGACCTATACCATGCAGTGGGTCCCATTAGGATGAATATGATGAGACTTGAAATAGGGAGGAGGCCTATACCATGCAGTGGGTCCCACTAGGATGAATATGATGAGACTTGAAATAGGGAGGAGACCTATACCATGCAGTGGGTCCCATTAGGATGAATATGATGAGACTTGAAATAGGGAGGAGGCCTATACCATGCAGTGGGTCCCATTAGGATGAATATGATGAGACTTGAAATAGGGAGGAGACCTATACCATGCAGTGGGTCCCATTAGGATGAATATGATGAGACTTGAAATAGGGAGGAGGCCTATACCATGCAGTGGGTCCCATTAGGATGAATATGATGAGACTTGAAATAGGGAGGAGGCCTATACCATGCAGTGGGTCCCACTAGGATGAATATGATGAGACTTGAAATAGGGAGGAGGCCTATACCATGCAGTGGGTCCCACTAGGATGAATATGATGAGACTTGAAATAGGGAGGAGACCTATACCATGCAGTGGGTCCCACTAGGATGAATATGATGAGACTTGAAATAGGGAGGAGGCCTATACCATGCAGTGGGTCCCACTAGGATGAATATGATGAGACTTGAAATAGGGAGGAGGCCTATACCATGCAGTGGGTCCCATTAGGATGAATATGGTGAGACTTGAAATCGATATTTGATATTTTTTCTAAATACATTTTATGTCTCAATGAAAATATTATAAAATTAGTGTCTCGAACCTTGTCAATTATTTTGTGATCTTCCTAAAAAGTCCCTCGATAAGTGCGCTTAGAAAGCTCCTCAGTATCTGTGAGATACGCCGAGACCCATAGGCTTAGGTACAAAAAGAGTGAACTATTGATTTTCAAGTCCCGTAGTTTTAAAAGTACAGATGTACCACAAGTGGTTCTAAACGACTAGAGTCTCACGCTTCAAGTACCTGGGCCACTGGGTCACGGAGGATCTGTCAGACAATGGAGATATTGAGAGGGAGCGTAGGGCGTTGGCTGTCAGAAGCAATATGTTGGCACGCAGATTTGTTCGCTGCACCGTCCCAGTAATGGTAACTTTATTTAAGGCATACTGCCAGTCCTTTTATACGTGCAGTCTGTGGGCAAACTACACGCTGAAAACAGTGAACGCCCTGCGAGTGCAGTACAACAACGCGTTCAGGATGCTGTTGGGGCTGCCGTGGCGCTGCAGTGCGTCGGGGATGTTTGTGACGCTCGGGTAGATGGTTTCCACGCCATACTCCGCAAACGGGCCACCTCGATGCTCAGCCGCGTCCGAGGCAGCACTAACAGCATCCTGCGGGTTATGCTGCCCGACTCGACTGCCCTATACTAACGCACGCCGCACAGCTACACTTGTTCTATGACCCGTTTAAAATAAATGTTTCAGTAGGAAATAGGTTAGATTAGGGTAATGGTCTTCATATTTTAAATATTGTTTTAATTTCAATACTTTTATTAATTTGTGTGTAAGTTTTCTCTTTTTTATGTATAAAATTTTATTTCGTATTTGACATTTTGTATTATTTTAAGTTGTGATCGACATTATTGTAATGGACAGTTGTCTGAAATAAATAATTTGATAAAAATATTTTGCCATTGGTGTTAGTTACCTTGCTGAAGTACCCGACGACGTGGCAGCCCTCGCTGTCGGCGCACGTCATCACGTAGAAGAGGAAGGGCTCCACGTCGTGGTACAGCGTCTTGTGGTCGAGGAAGAACTTGGCGAGCAGACACAGTTGCTGGCAATACTGCTTGTGCTTGCGACCGTCCACTTGCCATACGCTGAGGTTGTCTTTTCTGTATACCTGGGGATTGATTACGAAATATTAGAAATGTAATCGATTCCATTTTATTGACTTGTTACACTAGAAAAAATAATTCAAGTTCGATTCCGGGCCTACATGAATATCCGGATTCCGGGTTCATACTTACATAATGAAAAATAACATCGTGAGATAGTCAAAAATTTTGAGGACCATATAATTTGAGAATTGGAGTCATCCATGGAGCGATATGTGCGTAATCACCACCTATAAAGATGTTTGACTGCCTTCGTGGCGCGCTTGTCAACGCTAGTGGAGGTAGTTATTGCGCTCAACTAGTTCTCATTAGAACACAAATACTTGTGCCTGGTCAGAATCTTGTGCTTTGCAGGGCACATTAAGTAATCATGCCAGATATGGTGCCATGAGGAAGGACAATATTTCTACCTTTAAGTGTAAATCTGTCTCCAAGCACCTAGCGGAATGTACCACCAGTCCTGTTTAAGAGCCAGCTTCATGTCAGTGCATACATGTTGCACCTTTGGTTACAGTGCCACTTGTGGGGATGGCGTTTTAAGAAAGCTATAGTATACTCACGGAGACGAGTTATAGAGCGCCTTCTATATCGCACATTATCATACAAATGACAAAGACAAAAAAAACTTTTTTAGGGTCAGTGGGCGTTAACAATAACTTAGCGCGTTCACACTGCGCTTTTTAAAAGTTCGCTTAGTTTATTCCTGCGGCTTCGTCTGTCGTATAAATTGAGAGGCATTTATTTGATAGATTTTTTTTATTGGTACCTACTTTTTTATATATCTGATGGATATGAAGGAAAGAAATAAAATCGAGAGTTAATGATTAAATTTTCTATAATGTATTATAATATCTACCTATACAAGATTATAACATATCATCACTCCCCGTACTATCACTACTGTCGTCGTTTCCTACATTTATTATGAATCTTTCAGTCATTGCTTCAACATTTCTGTCCATGGCATCCATTTTGGGCTCAACTATTTCTATGGCATGCTTTATACATTTTTTCCATTTCTCTGCGTCAATATTTTGAATTGATTCGTTTAATACAATTTTTAATTCTGCCATTTTGTGTGTTTGCCAAGTCGTCAAGAAAGCAATCAATCATAAAAGCCAATACACCAGGCGGTTCACAAGTAAGAGCACGTCTGCACAGTACGGGAAGTATGAGTAGACTAAAAAGTACTCGTACTGTGTACCTACACCGCCTTAGCGTTTATCACTGACCAATCGCAGTTAAAAAATTGTGTGAGTGAGATAGCGCTCTACTAACTCGTCTCCGTGAATACACTATAGTGGCTAAATTGCCTAAGTCTGGCATCTCACACACATACAGCGTAAAAAAATATTTCATAGATCTCTCTCAAGAAATCTGTGAGAGTCGCGACATGCAATAATAAAGAAATTACTAAAGTAAGTCCACTAACCTCATCTCCCGGTGGGTGTCTCCACGCACACTTCTCCTTGTGGCGGCGCGCCCCCACCGCGCTCTTGTGGTGGTTGAGGCAGAACTCGCACACGAAGAGGCGGGGCGCGCGCGCCGCGTCCCCGGGGTACGGGGACTGGTACCACACCTCCATCATATACTTGCCTATTACTACGAACCTGGGGGATAAAGGAGAGTAAAATGTAAGAGATGTCAAATTGAAATCATGATTATGTTGGGTAGACTTATCTCTATATAAATATGTAAATAAAACTCATAGGTGCTGACTGACTGATATAGTGATCTACCAACGCACATCTCAAACGACTGGACGGATTGGGCTGAAATTTGGAATGAAGGTAGATTTTATGACGTAGACATCCGCTAAGAAAGGATTTTTGGAAATGCCACTTTTAAGGGGGTGAAATAGGGGGTGCAAGTTTTATTTCTTAATCCGAGCGAAGCCGCGAGCCCTCACTAGTTAGTTATATTTCTGTTATCCAGTTTTTTTGTTACACAGACGCTTGCATGTAAACTCACCATATTTTAAGCAAAGTTATAGTCTAAGATAGCGCACTTTCAAAAATAACTCTCAATAAATTGAATCCTAAACATCTGAACTTACAATCAGACCTACCAACTAGTGGGTCAAAAATCAGACTACCATAGAGAGCTAGCTTCTTATTTGTTCTACTCTCCTAGTACTATATTTTACCCAGATAGGCTAACGCTTGTCTATCTTCGCCAGATTTTTAGCAACATTTCTGTCTACTATGGTCCTCACACATGACTTTGTTATCAGATGCAGCTAGCTTCTTATTTGTCTTGCTATCCTGGTACTTCATTTTTGCCAAGTTCTAAGCAAGACATCAGCGTACGACCTAGCGGACTTACAATAAGAAATTTTGAGGCCATAAACAGTGGGAAGTTGTTTGCAAGACTTCTGGATTCACAAACCTACCTACGTCTCGGTCAAAAACTCAGTCGGATCACTTACTTGGTCCCCCTATCGGAGGGCAGATCCCCCAGCTCCTCTTCTATCTTGATGGCAGCGAGTGCCTGCGCCTCCCGGAACAGCTTGAGGTCGTAGTCCGGCGCGAACCCCTCCAGCACGGGCTCGCGCTCCTCACACATGTCGTCGTTACTGGACGCAGCCAGCTTCTCCTTCAGCTCCTGGCTGCCTTTCCACTTGGAACGCATGTCCTGGAAGTCAGGGAAAGTGGTGTGATCAGTACATGTACAGTATGTACATTTATTTTTAAAACATACGCTTCGGTTAGTGCAAGGTTTCGTATTCATATGCACATAGACGACTTTCTAACCTAACCGTAAAGTGGCGACATTGGCCGCTACCGAGGCAAAGCAGTAGCAAATAGAAATGCTTAATCAAAGCCTGTAACACTAGCATTTTTTTTAAATGACTTACAAAATATGAATCGCATAGTTGGCTGACCGAAATAAATGAATTTGAATCCTGCCAGTCGTTATTATTTTGCGGTATTTTTCCCAATTAAAAATCAAGAGCATATCCATTTAAATCCCCATCCTTATGAAAGAGTGTTCGTGGAGAAGCTCACCTTGACCTTAAGTTGGTAGGCGCGCTGCTCGAGGCTGGGCACGGCGCGCGGGCGCTGCTGCTGCAGCTGCAGCACGGCCCGGCGCCGCGCCGCGCCCGCCGCCGCGCGCTCCTCGCCCGCCGCCGCGCACGCCGCCGCCGTCACGTTGTGGTACGCGGGGCACGCGTCGTACGTGAAGTGCCGGCTCGCCTTGCCACCTGACGTGCCATCGTGACGTAGTTACTAGCGTTACATTACAAGTACTGAGGTGCGGAGATTTGTCTACCGTACGTTGGCGTGCCCAACTAATTTTATCTCCATGGGAATTTGGGCTTAGTTGGGGTCGCCTGGTGCTCCCTGTCCACCGGCTAGTAACTTCCAGGGTCCGATGGATCTTGCTAGCATGTGTCCAAATGTCTGATTAAGTGGGGGCCCTCGCCTATACCTCTCCTAGATAAGATATTGAATCAGGCGTTACTTTGCGGAAATCCATTGTTACTGAAACTCTGGAGAAATATGTAGTGTTTTTCCGCTGCGACTGCTCCTTAACCGACATCAAACAACAAACTTGATGGTTTTTAGGTGTGTTCCTCCATATACCACCGCCACACCTCACCTCCTAACCAACGTGGCCTCCGTGGACCTCAAGATCTTCCCAACACCGCACCTTGTGTCTTGAAGCTTTGCTGTTCTCTTTCGGCAAGATATTCTAGTCGACACGTGTTTCGCCTCTCCATGAGGCAACAGCAAAGCTTCAAGACACAAGGTGCGGTGTTGGGAAGATCTTGAGGTCCACGGAGGCCACGTTGGTTAGGAGGTGAGGTGTGGCGGTGGTATATGGAGGAATACACCTAAAAACCATCAAGTTTGTTGTTTGATGTCGGTTAAGGAGCAGTCGCAGCGGAAAAACACTACATATTTCTCCAGAGTTTCAGTATACCTCTCCTTTGAGAGGGCTGGTGTAAGGGCCCGAGGCGTAGAGCTCGCCTCACCTCGCGGTGCGGACTGAGCTGGGTGCTATTTTACAGCACCCGAGGTGGTGGGTGTCGGTCCACACTGCACAGAGGGGACTCTGGGCGGAAGTACTGACAATGCTCTAAAAAAATTAAGAAACATCATCATCCAGGTGGTGTTTAATTGAAAGACAGGCATATGTCTGGCTTAAACACGATGCTGTAACATAATGTGCCATATTATTGGACCATTCTACGTTAACGAAGCGTGGATATGTGGACCTATGACGGAGCGTACTCACTCAATATACTCTCTCGTTAAAGAATGGGCATTCAGAATGGATTGATTGGGATAAAATCAACTACCTGTCTCGTTATATACTGACCCAGATGTCCACTAGAGTCGCAGCCCCTGACAGGGCACTCGCGCTCCCCGGGCGGCTTGATGTCGGGCGGCGAGGGCGGCGGCTTTATGGGTGACCGCCCGATGTAGCGCCCGCGGAACGGGGGCTTCTTCACCTCTTTGTTGAAACTGAAATGAGAACAGAAATTTGGACATAATGTTTACTATATCTTTGCAAGGTCGCCCACCAATGCGGTGGGTTGACGACATTAGAATAACCGCAGGGAGCACCTGGATTCGATCTGACGAGTGGTGTACAAGAAGAGATGCCTATGATCAGCAGTGGGCGAAAAGAGGTTTATTATGATGATGATATCTTTGCAAGATAAATACCATTTTAAATTCGTATAGTCCTATATCTTGGTTATCATCATCATCATTTTCAATCCCTGCTGACCCATTGCTGTGTATAGGCCTTCTCCCCACAGTGATATAGATGTCAGGGTCAGATATCATGGTCCACGGCTGGATGTCTACCTGCACGGTGAGTGCTCTCTTTGTGTTGTCTCTTTATGGCGATTCGGTGATCCATTGTTAAGTTGAGTAACATATCCATCTTATTTATGCAAGTTACTTATTTAAAAGGCAAAGTATTGGAACACTTTACCAGAAGCCGTGTGCTCCTGCGAACTACAATCCAGCCTAGGGGTCTTCAAATCTAGAGTTAATAGGTATCTTCTAGGTAAGTGTGTCACACCCTAGGCTGCAGCAATGCGTAACATCAGGCAGGCTGTAGTCAAACGTAAACCTATCCCATGTAAATAATAAAAAAAAACAAAAACTTAAAAAAGTTTAAGTAGGCAGAGCAAGTGTAAACGTCGCTTCAGTCTTCTACAATATATAGTTACTTACTTCTTGCAGTCAGTGTGGTTGTGTTTCTCGTCTCCATCTGAGTCCGTGTCAGTATGAGTGGCTCGTGCAGTGGCCATCCTGGACACGCGCGCTGACAGAGAGCGCGTCAACTTGCGCGTCATCGTGTGGGAATCACCTGAGTCGCCACTCTTGCCGGTTGTCTCCTGGAATTTATATATATACATATAATAAAGCTGTTACAGGTTGGTGTCTGTATATTGAAGATAATTGAAAAAAAATAGTTAAGGGGTCTTCATTGATGCAACAGAACACAAAAACATGTTTAAAAAATTATTTTGTTTGTCTGTCTGTCTGTCGGTATGTTTGTTCGTTATAGACTCGAAAACGGCTGAACTGATTTGTCTACGGTTTTCACTAACATGTTGGTGCATTTTGAACTTAACATTTAGTGTTTATTTTATTTCAATCTGTTCATAAATAAAAAAGTTGTGTTCGAAAAGTGAATGCGAGTGAAGCCACGGGTGTCTAGTAGTATTGAAATATATTAAGAAAAAGAGACCATATAATTTTTTTCCACCCATGATTCAAGATAAACAAGATAAACAATTTATTAATAATTTGTACAATTACATGTCAATTTAAAATAATTATAATAATAATTATTGTGATTTAAAATATAATAATATCACTTTGATTCCACCACAATGCTTGAGATTTAACAAATGGATTTTTTTATAGTTGAAAATGACAGAATGATATTTTTATTTAACACTTGATCACTTACAGGTCAGGAATTCCACTAATTGTTTTCTTAAACTGCTATACACAACTGACAATGTAGTAGATCTAGGAGAGTATATAAGTACTGAGATAGAATTGGCTTTCGAATGTAGGTGCTGAAACATACTGTTAAATGAAGTTTGTAATGTGGTTTTCACTTGGCCCATGTATCTAGCAATCCAGGTGTTGTAATTATGAAGCTAGTAAATCAGCTTTACCAATAAATTGATTTTAACATATAATATTATACATATTGTTACTTACTTTGCTAGAGTTTGAAGGAGGTTTAGTTTTCCCAGTTTTGACAGGCTCCTTCTTTGGAGTAGGTTCACTATCACTCTCTGACTCTGACACTGATTCCACAGAGGACTGACTTGATGTACAAGACGAAGCACTTTTAATATCCTCAATAGGTTTCTTAGGAGGAGGTCCATTTGGCTTGTTGCCATTTTTTCTTTTAGCGCTGTCTTTGGAACTCGATGAATTTGTCTTTGGACTCTTGGAATTTGAGTTTGTTAAAGAATTTTTTGAGCTTGATGCTTTGGAATGCACGGTTGAAGCTTTAGAAGCACTGGTTGAAGCTTTAGAATTAGCCGTTGAAGCTTTCGAAGCAGTAGTGGAGTCCTTGGAATACTTTGAGTCTTTGGAATGGTTTGAGCGAGCAGATTCTTTTGACTCTTTAGATACTTTTGAATCTTTTGAGTTTGAGTCTTCATTGTCCAATTGTATTGGTGGATCTTCTTTTTCTTCACTGGATTTTCGTGAGCTTCTTTTACTTTTTGGTGAGTCTTTAGTGCTTTTTGATGATTTGCTTTCTGAGTCTGACTCAGAACTATTGTCTGGAGAGAATATGCTTTTCTTTTTGTTATTGGATCCAGAGTCAGATTTATTTGACTTGGGAGCTGATTTTGATGTTGGTTTAGGTGTCTTTGCACCAGTGGATGCTTTTTGACCTGTTTTGCTTTTGGATAAGACTGTTGCTGCAGTTTTAGGCTTAGCAGAAGCTCTCCTCCGAGGTGGTAGAGGGCTGGCAGGTTTTGGTGCCTCATCTTCACTGGATGATGATATCTTGACCTTTGAAGGTCTTCTTGGTTTATTTTGGCTTCTATTTTCTGGCTCTTCTTTCTTTTTAGGTTCTTCAGGTTTAGTTGGTGACTTGGGCGGTGGTGCAGTAGTGGTGGCCGGTGCTTCTGATGCTGAGGACTCAGAGTCGGAGCTGCTGGAGCCGGACCCTGAGCTGGAGGAAGAGCTTCCACTGCTGCTGGAGTCCGATGTAGACTCAGAACTGCTGTCTGTGCTACTGTTGCTTACCTGCAATCAACAAGCCACACTATTAATAATATATTGATTTAAATAGCATTCAAACAAAAGACTTAATTGCCCAAAAATGTGTATGTACAACATTGTTGACACCACATTAAGTACTTATATGCACTTTTTTAGTCTCCAAATGCAAATCATTCATAAGTAATTGATTTTGTTTAGTAATAGGTAAGTATAGCAAAAGTAGGCCACCTAACCCTTGCATAGTTTTAAAACCAACTTAAAATAGTTTGTAAATTTGCCAAATAATAATGTTCATTGATATTTAGGTCTAGATATATTATTATTTCCGTGTATCAACAATTTGACCACTCAAAGTGATAAACTTTTAATTTCATGTTTAGTACTTTGGCTATGTGGACAAGTGATTATTGGGCATAACCCCAATGAACGAAACAGTATCAGCTTTAGACTGCTACCTAATTTATTTAATTAACTCATAATAAAGCAATAATAATGCCTGTAAACATAACGGTCTTAAAACTAATACAACATATCGACTTACGTTCAGCTGCGTCATTTTGATTAAAAAACAGATGTTCCAAGACACATTCACAGTAAATAACTTTTCACAAACAAAGCCTACAAGCTTTATTTTTAAACCACAGTTAATACATTTTCTATTTACAATAAACTGTACAAACAAATCAATTTTGCAACATTTGTATTTCTAGCGTCCACGATCGAACCGCAAGTTAGCAATATAGGGATGCGACTTAGATATTATATCACGGTATATCGATAACATTCATAATCATTGCAGTTTATTTCCGTCGCATTATGATAATCTTGTTATTGAGATTAATTATACAAACATCAGGACAAGAAACAAAATGTTCAGTTATTTTAGTTATAAGGCTGATAAACTTTACGTTCAACATGGTACAAAACACAGGGTATAATTTAACATTTTTACCCAACCTTACCCTTTTTACTTAATTCAAAGAATAAATTTGGGAATACAACAGACTTATAATATAGTTCCTATGAACAAATCAAATTTTCATTCCATTATATTGAGAGTATTTGTCGATATCGTATCTGATTTTAACTTTACGTACATCACTATAGTGAAATGACAAATTTCGTTTAGCTGTCAAAGTCAATTAGAGTTTTTTTATACTTTTTTATTGCGAACGCCTTGTACTAAGAAATATTTAACCACTACGGTAAAAAGAAAATTAACAAAATGTCATAGATAACTCAGATCTCATATATAGGTATTTATTATTTATCAAAAATGTGCCTTAAAATTATAATATTTTTAAAGGATATTATTAAGTATTTAGCCTGAGCCATAAATTAGTTTAAGGAAAATAGTGAAAGAAAGTGCAATACCCTAAACTTCAAGCAAGCAACAGGGTCAAACAATCCGATCTTTTTTTAGAATAAGTTGTATTTACATAATAATAAAAGTTGTATTCTGTGGAATAAGTTCTAAAATGTAATTCTATATTGTGTAGGTACAGAATAAATAAATAAATCTGTTATATAAGTAGTGTTCAATGCAGTCAATCTTCTACACTGTTCAGTCGGCCAGGGTTTCTAAATCTTCGGCGTCTCTGAAGCACCCACTGAACATTACTGGAGAGTCATGAGGATTTTTGGTTTTTAGACGGACTATTCCTTTGGATTTTGGACGTAGCAAACTAATGCGTACGAATAAAGACGCCGCTCTGCAGTATTTATCTTTGATACCATAATTATGAGAACATAATAATGACATTTGTGGGGACAACATAGGATATAGGTAAATTAAGATAATCGTTAACAGGGCATGTTTGTGAAGGATTCAACGCGCGCGACGTGTCATAAAAGATGTGCCAAGAGTTTAAATTCGCTAACATATTGAAATTTGACAATATGGTTGATAGGTAGGTACACCTTTGCTGCCCGCCATCAAGGATGGCCTTGAAGATTCTGTCAATTTCTGTCCAACATTTGAAGAATTAAGGATGACCTTGATATTAGATATTATGATCTTTCAAGTGATCATTGGTTCCAATCCCTGATAGCTTCAGAATTTAAGGGATATTGAAAACGCCTGCGGATCAAATGACTTCCTTAGAAGCAAATATACCTTGATTATGTTTGCATCAGGCGCTTCAATTTCTAGGTACACGGTAACCGTGTACCTAGAAATTGAAGCGCCTTTTATTTTAGTAGAATATGATTTTGCAAGCAAGAGTGTTTGTAAGCAGGCATAAATTAGGTCGATTCTTGATTGGACGAATTAAAGCAACAACAGGGCTCTGCCGTACATTGTTATAGGATTATTGTAAAAGTCGGGATAGAATATCCTAACTGGTCGTGACCGTTAGTGTCGTGTCGGTTAGGATGTTTCCTCCGTTTAACAATTTAAATGGATTTTTATACTTCTGAAAATTGAATTAAGCGTGAAGAAGAAAACTCAAAGCATTAATGATATTACATTACATCACAAGCAACTGAGATACGACAGTATTTTATATGATTGTTATATTTTTATGTACCTACCTACAGAAATACCGCTTAATTAACAAATACCTATCACTGCCTTGTCATACCTATTTGGACACAATGGAGTATGAATGAATAAATAAATGTAATTTATCTTAGCTGTTACGAGTAATTTATGTACTTGAAAATGTTATTTTTGTAGCTGTATTTTTCCCAAACTCCACCATCAAATTAGGTTAGTTTTTTCTCTTCCTATTTTTACAATAAAGGCGGTTGCCCACTTTGTTAAGCATAACATTAAGTTGGTAGGTAATCAGGGTTTAAACGTTTTATGCAATTTAATTTAATATGTGAACGGGGATAATGCTTATCATTTTGAAATATCTGAAGATTCATCTTGATGGCTGAGATAGCTGCGAGTAGTACTTTAGTACCTAACTTATTGTCTACTCATAAAAATATTTTCATGATTATTACGTTTCTTATTTCCTTATAAAAAGAGAATTAAAATTTATTTGTACTAGTCATAGTGAAACAACAGAATACACCAACAGAAATTAAATATAGGTACCTACCGTATATCTATCTAATAAGTTGGTATATATAGGCATGTATACTGTATAATAAGTAAATAGTGGAATACTTTAGTAAATCAAAATCTATGCTACACGGGTTATGGCGGATGGAGAATAAATTTAGACGTTACTTCATTCATGTATATTTTATTTAACTATCGGTATCGCTCGACTTTCATCCAACTGTAATCCGGATCGACTCCATGATCGAGTTTGATCATATCAGCTGCCTTCTCTCCTATCATCATGACAGGTGCGTTAGTGTTTCCACTGACGACATGTGGCATGATGCTCGCGTCCACCACACGGAGCCCTGCCACCCCCCGGACTCGCAGTCTCTCGTCCACCACGCCCGCACCAGGGGGTCCCATGGCACAAGTACAGCTCGGGTGGTGCTGGGTACTAGCCACATTCAGCACAAAACACTTCCAGTACTCGTGACTCATAAACGGAATACCAGCACACTCCTTCAGACCCAAATCCACCACCTGAGATCTGATGTGCTTGAAATACGTCGTGTTCAACACGGTAAGGAAGTCCTCCACGCTGCGAGCGTACGTCTCGATATCGTCTGGATGGCTGAAATAGCCGGTGTAAATAACAGGATTATCTTCAGGATCACTGGATCGCAGGCTAACTTGTCCTCTCGATTTAGGATGGAGCAAACTCACGCGTACGAACAAATTTTCAGTTTGCATTCCCACTTTGACCATCACCTCACAGTATTCATCTTTGATTTTATAAATGTGAGAGCACAGTACAGACGACTGTATGGAATATACGGGTATAAGGAAAGCGTAGATCTGATAGTCAGGGTAAGTCTGCGCTCTATTTAATGCAATGTGTCCTAGGAGCGTTGCAGTGTTGAATTTATCCAAGTTAGTAATCGCATCAAAATTAGATAAGATTGTGGAAAAGCCTCGTCTACCAGTCATCAACACAGGTACTAAAGGATGATCTTGAAGATTTTGTCCAACTCTCGGGGAGTTTAAAACCACTCTTATTCCATGTTCTTTCAGATGGTCAGCAGGACCCACCCCAGACAACATTAGCAACTGCGGGCTGTTGAAAGCACCAGCAGATAGTATTACTTCTTTGTTAGCAAATACCTCTATAGTAACTCCATTGGGTAATTTAATTTCGACACCAACGGCTCTCTTGTCCGCATCGAAGAGAACTCTGCGGGCAAGAGTTTTCCTGAGCAAGTAAAAATTTTGTCTACTCTTTATTGGCCGGATGAAAGCCACAGCAGTACTCTGTCGGATATGGTTATCGACTGTAAAACTGGGAGCTGAATATCCGATCTGCTGGTGTCCATTGGTATCCGCAAGGATTGTGCGTCCATTTTCCTTCAGTGCTTTGAAATATGGTCTAGCACTGTCCCACAGGGGTCTCGTCACCCCGAGGTATCCTCTCGTATTGTGTAAGCTCCGCGATCTGCTCTCTAATATTTGGACATTGTCCATTCGTTCACTTTTCTTGAAGTAGTTGGTGACATTGTTCCAGTCCCAGCCTGGATTGCCGCTTCTAACCCAGCCGTCGTAGTCTGCCTTATTTCCTCTGACATAGAACATGTAATTGGCTCCACTGGATCCTCCGACCATCTTACCTCGAGGATAGTGAATATTTTCGTTTATATGTGATTGGCTGGAGTAGCAATCGTCGGTTGAGTAGTAGTCCCAATCTGCCTCGGATGCATCCACAAGGGAAAAAAGTGCTGGAGTCTGTGAAAGAAAATCATCAATAAACGATGTTGATTAAATCTTAATATAATTTATTAAATTTGATTTACTAAGATGTTTTTTTAGGCTTTAACTTGGTTTTAGGTATATTGAAATGTTTTAACTACTTATCTGTTTCTTACAACTACTTACATCTGAAGTGATGGGCGGGAAGTCGCCGGCCTCAACAAGCAGTACAGTCCAGTTGGCCACCTCAGTCAGTCTGTTGGCCACCACAGCTCCTGCCGAGCCGGCGCCGATCACTATGAAGTCAAAGACCTGACCATCTGAAAGTAAGAAATTTTGTAGAAGGTGATTGGTAAGACGTGTCTACTAGTAGGCATAAATTTGCCATGGAAAAGGAGTTTTTTTTAAATCCCAGAGTCTAAGAGGTAATCGGATACTTTTTAGTGAAAATTTGCATATATTAGATATTAGTAGTTTATGCAACTGTCATATAATGAAGGGTATTAAACACGAGTGTGAGTTTATGAAACGAGCGCAGCGAGTTTCATAATAGTAACGAGTGTTTTCACTAATGCAATTAATCAAACAACAAGAGTAAAAGCTGACAATAGTTAATTTTTCATATAATTTTCTAGATTTTTCTGGCAAAAGATTGTGAGTTACTTTTGTTACCAATTCTAGAATATCCGGAGGCGTACAAATATCATCGTCGCTATCCATTTTTAACTTTTAATTTGTATTTAAAAAACAAAACACATTGCGAAACATTAAATTCACGCGTACGTGTATTGTCACAGTAATTTTGCCGCCATTAAAATCTAACTATATCTCTAAAGCGCGACCAACGTGATTGGCCCTGCAATAAGGTTGGTCGCGCTTTACCGATGTTATAATGAGCTATTACGATATCGATGTGGATATTATAGCATCATGTGAAATTGCTTAAATTGAGTGTTTTGTTGTCTGTGCTATAACAGTAGTAATTATAAGTCAAGTATTGGAAACATAGAATGTTACAACATTAGTGTAGATAAAAAGTTTAATATATTATTTGTCGAGTGCACAATTGCCATTAAAAGCAATAGGTGCCTACGAGTAACCTAAGACGAAAAGATTACCACAAGTGAACAGGTAAAAAATATATTTGTAGACTACACGAGGAACAGCCTTCCAATAGGTAATTTTTTTTTTGGATCGCGAAATAATCGTTTTACAAGTCGTTAACTTTAAATAAATTACGAGCAACAGTTAATTTAATTAGATACACTAGAATATACATTTACTTTAAAGTAAATTGGGTAGGTATAGGTAAGCAATTTTTTTTGTTGTAACCGCATCAATGGCTTGCGTTGGCTTTTTTAGACATGAACGCAGTAGCAAACATCATACGGTCGCTACATAAATTATCTCGTAAATGAAATAGACCAACGAAGCATGGCCACCGAACATATTATTATAATAATAATATCACGCATGCCTATAAAGTATACAAAAAAAACAAGTAGATACCTCGAATATACGGCTGCTGTGGATAATTCTCGCCATTATTCTGCAACGTGCCCAGCAGGTGGAACAGTATCTGTAGCAACTTGACAGCAGGCCCCACAGCCAACACCGAAGTCACCGGGAACTGTCTCCAGAACTCCATCTTCCACCAGGATCTTTATATCCTGGGTTTCCTGAGGCAATCCAAGGACCTCCAAATCCTGAATACGTTGATTAAATCATGTAGGATTACGTTTGACTACTGTCTATAGCCAGCCTGATGTTTTAAGCACCACTAGAGAACCACAACATATTTTAAAGTTTAAATTTGTGAATGAATAGGTTATTTCAGGTAAGCGTACTATAGCTAATGAACCTAGAAGTGTTTTATTAACGTCAGGCATTATGAGTTATGACTGAGTTAGCAAAACATTACAGCCAAGGTTTGCGGTTTTCGCAAGCAAAGTCACGCAAAATGCCGGAATGAAATAATTACCGTATTATATTAGTAGGTACTTATTCCATTCTATATACTCTCACTAATGATTAAAGTTACAAGTTGAACTCTGCAAATAAACTGATTTATTGAATGATGTAAATCTAGTTCGATTTATTTGGAAGACATGACTGAGTAATGTAGATTACGTGACGAGTGATCACAATATTTAGCTAATTATCTCACGTACCTACACGTACCTACTACCTACCCATGTTTTTGAATGCAGTGAAGATTTAAAATTATTTTATTTTCTTCAAAGGCCTGATTTTGTTGATTTCAATGCATATAGCCAACGAGTGCCTTCTAGGTAATATCAATATTTGACGAAAATTGTGTAATAGAATGTCATTAAATATACTACGTACTTGGTTAACTCTGCGTAGCTTATTTTGTTAATTTACTTATATTTTTTTCACAAGTTAAAAATACTTACTAAGTTAAGGACCTAATTTCACTTGTTAATACAAAACAACTGAGAAAGTCTGTCTAGATACGTTTTCATTATATAATGTAAAAATAAACCAAAAGCCAATATCTTACTTCCCGAGTGATCGAAGCAAACGAAGGGTCTCCTCATTTCTTATAGCTATAAGAATCCGTATATATGTATTTGTATTCGCTAAAATAGCATCATGACTGATGCTGATACAAGTTCACATACTTAATTAATATTTTAGTTTGCAATTCTAGTGAAAAGTGTTTTCAAACAATCCAGAGACTCTACCTTGTAGAGATTATGCATATTATTTAAAACTAGCGGCGGTGCTTCGCGGTCTCCTACCTGTAGGAGATCAGTTAGCCGTTGAGCATAAAGAAAGAAAAAACACGCACACACACATCCACGGTCACTAATTATTACACAGTATTTGTTTATCGTTTATTTTATTCCTCGTATAATGTAAGGTGTGCTGCTCGCAGAACTAGAATAAAATGTATAAAATTCGGAATCAGAGCAAATAGATACAGGTGTCGTAGTCGTACTGTATACGTTTACCAGTTTTATGCAATTGACTGAATTACATGTTAATTTTCTGGTCTGTTTGATACCTATTGAGAAAACAAAGGTTTTCTTCCGACGGAAATAAATAATTTTCATATATTTTTATACTTTTATCTTTATTTTGTAACTTAAATTTTACAGGAAAATTATTTATTGTGAACTTCTTAGAGATTAAATAATTTATTAAATTAAAGTACCTACTAGCAAAATGCAAATGCATAATAAAAATTAAGTTATTAATCTAATCCCGTAGGCGTAGCATCCAACACATAATATTAGTCATATATACCTATATACATACTCTCTATTTTTTACTCTTTGCCATGCTGACTAAAATAATGTGTCTTTAAATGAGACCGTACTCTGCCTTAATTATATCTGCAGCCTTCTCTGCGATCATGATAGTGGGTGCGTTGGTGTTCCCGCTAGGGAGGGCGGGCATGACACTAGCGTCAACCACTCGTAGACAACTGGTGCCAACTACTTTCAACCAGGTGTCCACCACAACACCCATACTACACGTGCCCGTCGGATGGAATATAGTCGTCGCAGTGTTCAACACGTAACATCTCCAGTAATCATGAGTATCGAAGTCCAATCCCTCACACTGAGGTACTTTCAAATCCACCACCCTCCCACCAACTTTCCTCAAGAACGAAGTATTCTGAACCGTCAAAAAATCTTCAACAGCCAATGCGAAAGTTTCTATATCTGATTTGTCTGTAAAATATCCGAGGTTGATAAGAGGGCGCACTTCAGGATCATTGTTTTGCAACGTCACTGACCCTTTCGATTTCGGGTGTAAGAGACACACGACGTTGAATGACATGTCTTTGTCGTGATTCTCTCGAGCGACTGTTTCACATAGCGTGTCGTTCAGAGATAATGTATCAGTGCACAATACTGTAGACACTGTACTCCCTGCTGGACTCAAGATAATGTATGTTTGGTAATCAGGGTAGGTCTGGGACTTATCAAGAGCCACATGACCCATGAGAGTAGGGAACGGATAATCGATACCCTTAATGACGTCTTCAAAGTCAAACTTGCAGTCTTCCCAAGTGCTAGCAGTTTGACGATCTAAATTACATTTCACATCATCAGTTAAATCTTCGTGGTTGGCTAATGGCACAGTTGTGATATAGTGATCGTGTAAATGTTGTCCCACTGCAGGGCTTTCTACTTTGACTGAAATATCTATACTTTCCAGATGCTCTTTCGGTCCAATTCCCGATAACATCAACAGTTGAGGACTTTTTATCGCGCCCGCGGACAGTAATACTTCTTTATTTGCTATCAGGTTTACGATACTTCCGTCAGGTAGTTTTGCTTCGACACCGACAGCTCGTTTATTTTCATCCAAAGTTATTTTTCTGGCGTTAGTATTTCTGAGAATGTATAAGTTTTCCCTGTCTTTGATAGGTCTTAGGTAAGTCACGGACGTGCTTTGACGGATACCCTTGTGTATAGTATATTGCGGGAAAGAATAACCCAGTTGCTCTTTGCCGTTAGTATCACTGAGTACATTGTGGCCATCTTCATTAAATGCTGCCAGGTAGGGCTTAGCTTCTTCGAATACTGGTCGTGTTACGCCCAGATATCCTTCAGTGCCGTGTAGATCTGCCGATTTATCACTGAGTAGAGTTTCATCATAAAGTCGTTCCGCTTTCTTGAAGTAGTAAGAGACGTTCTCCCAATCCCATCCCTCGAGGCCCATTGACGCCCACCCATCATAATCGGCCTTATTTCCTCTAACATAGTACATAAAGTTGGCTCCACTGCTTCCTCCGAGCATCTTTCCGTTGGTTAAATGAATTACATGTTCCTTGACAGCTTGAGAGCTGAAGTGGTCATCCACTGAAGTGTAGTTCCAGTCAGATTGTGACCCGGCGTGAAGTGTCAAGTATTTAGCTACCTGTAAAAGATAGAGTGAAAGCATTAGATACTTGTGTTGCTTAACATATACAGACATAGGTAGGTAGGTACATTTTATCATATGCATGTTTTTTCGAGAGGCATGAATACCTTAACTAATTTTATTTAAATAGGTCTAGATGCCGTTTGTTGCGAAATAGTTATAGTAGAGTTGTTTTTCCATCGAGGTATTTTTGGAAAACTTATTTAAATACAACGATACCTAATGATTGGAATCTAGTATCTACTATCCCACCAGAAACATTCTGTCAAAACTAGCCAAGTCTCGATGGAGCTGCTTGTTTATCTCTAAAAAGTAATGAAATCTAGACAAAGTCGTGCCAAGTCTAATGTTCGTTACTGAGATTTCTTTATAATTATGGTTAATGTTATATGACGTTAAACATTCTTTATACGTTAGTGGGTACAAGTCAACGGCCAAGTCAAACAACATTTACTATAGTAATAAAGAAATCGCAGTAACGAACCTTAGACTTGGCACGACTTTGTCTAGATTTCATTACTTTTTAGAGATAAACAAGCAGCTCAGCATCATGCGAAACTTTGCTTTCCCTTAGCTTCGGAACTAAATAATCTACTGACTTGAAATTTTGGATTTCAAGTGTGCCCATATAGCTTACCAGATGACGAAAATTTCAGCTTTCTAGTCTCATCCAGAGGTTCTCAAATAGGGGCGTGAAAATGCGGCGAAATGGTTCCAGTAAAGGATGGTACGGCAGTGTTTGCTTTGCGCTCGACTTGGCGGGGGCACTGCCGTGCCCCCAGATCTAGTCAACAAAAACTACTAGTAAGTAAAAATCTATTTTACAATATTGATGGCTTTAATACGTACATCAGAAAGTAAAGTAGGGTTGTCTCCAGCTTCTATCAGCAGTACCGACCAGTCGGACACTTCCGTGAGTCGGTTGGCAAGCACACAGCCAGCGGATCCAGCGCCTACTATGATGAAGTCAAACGACTGCCCGTCTAGAATAAAGTTCCCATGACGCTAGTTCACACAGTAAACATATCCATAATAATAATTATTGAAACTTTAAACTACTTATTAACTACTGTCACTAACTGTGACGGCAAAAGTTTTCATTACAATTAATTGATATGATATTTTGAAATTAGAAAGAAAGAAAACATTTATTATGGCAGATTTATCAATGAAACAAACACAAGTAATAACATAATAAACAAACAAACATAAAATCTGCCAAAACACAGCCCCAACTCAGCATAATGCTGGTTGTGTGGAAGCAACCAGCGCTGGTCTTACGTTGGGGCTGGCTGTGACGTCACGCACGTACAAAAGGGCAGGCAAACAAACAGACAAGATGAGACGTTTACAAAGAGGAGCAAAAATTAAAAATTAGACAAACATAGATATTAGAGTAAATAAGGAATAAACTAAACAAATAAAAAGCTAGGGCTACACTAATACATATTAAACACTGATATACAAATCATATAAATACTTAACGACACAACATTAGGTACAAGTAAGAACCTAAAAAATGTCCCCTACAACGTAGGGGGATTAAAACTTGTGGAGAAGGAAATAAAATAAAAAAAAAAAACGACACAAACTTAGGTATATACTACAAATAAAAAAAATAATGATGTAAGTTCTCAAATCGCCTAGAACCTCTAGTATAAATATCTCTTTTTTCCATGTCTAGAACCATAGAAATCTAAATAATATTAAGACAATATTATTTAGACTTGTAAGTTTAGACCAAACCTAGAGTTCTCCTTTCTTTAAACAGAGTTAGATAGCTCTTCTTAGTCTCTACTTACCCGAATAGACCAACGAAAATGGAGATGGACAGAGCACATGATAAAATATCAAAAGATCAATAGGAGAAATGGTGCGAAATGGTCACTGACTGGTACCACAGAGATGGGAAGAGAAGCAGAGAACGCCAAATGACTAGATGGGAAGACGACCTGAAGTTAACAGCCAGTCACCACTGGAGAAGAGTGGTTTAAGACAGGGTTCAATGGAAATCGTTAGAGGAGGCCTAGGCTAAGAGTCAATTTGAGCTGATGGACAATGTCGATCTATGTATAGGTATAATAGATCGACATTCAGAGTGAAACTAAATAAGCAACATCTCAGTTACAAATAAAGAGCTTATCTTCATCATCATCAGTTAGTAAAAAGTCAGTAAATCCAAGATAGTTTAACCAGAAAAATATATGTACCTAAATGAATCGGAGAGTACTTACCAGAAACGCAAGCCGAATCGGGATATAGTTGAGAAGTGCCCGTGTCATATGAACTCAATCCTATAAGCGTTTGAAGGGAATACAAGGCAGATAGAACAAATTGCACTAAATACATTATTTACTTTTTTTTCAGAACAATTCGCCTAGGAAAGAATAACTCTAATTTCACTTGAAAAATTTTAATTATATTTATGATGTAAATTGTAATGAAATAGTGTCCACGTCTAATTAAATAATGAACGTCACTTCATTATTTTCATTTGTTTTGTTAGTTTTCCTTTATACGAAAGGTACCTTTTTACAATGAATGAAAATTAACATTTTGATAAATCTTAAAACTGCGTTAAGTACAATTAGCAGCCTTTTAAATGTTGTTTCGAGATACATAATTAAATTAAATAAGCATTTTCACAGGCCTGACGGTAACATTATTCAAATTTCATGAGAAAAATTTCGAGGTTATTTTGATCAAGTTAAGAAAATAATCATTTATCAAAAACAATGTTAAATCAGGGATAAATATGTAAACCTGATTACATCCCATTCCTGTGTGTTACTGGTGAGCCTATTGGCTCACCAGTGTGTAAATATGTAAACCTGATTACATCCCATTCCTGTGTGTTACTGGTGAGCCTATTGGCTCACCAGTGTGTAAATATGTAAACCTGATTACATCCCATTCCTGTGTGTTACTGGTGAGCCTATTGGCTCACCAGTGTGTAAATATGTAAACCTGATTACATCCCATTCCTGTGTGTTACTGGTGAGCCTATTGGCTCACCAGTGTGTAAATATGTAAACCTGATTACATCCCATTCCTGTGTGTTACTGGAGAGCCAATAGCCAATCTATATCTATCTATACATATAATAAAGCTTGAAAATATTAAAAAATTGTCTGGATATACTTAGAATCGATAACAGAACACTTTCCAACAATTGATAGATTGTTTGTCTGTTTATTTAAACGCTCATTACGCAAAAACGGCTGAACGGATCAACATGAGTTTTGGTACTCAGAATAATCCTGATACACAGTTAACATTAACAAAGATTGTCATTATAAATCAAGAATCAAACAAATACTACAACCTTGTGTGGGTAAAGATTATTTAGCGAACCAAATATTATTGGCATGCTAAAATTACAGTTTTCGTACCGGAAAAAACGCGAATGAATGAGTTTTTCAGCATACTAAATAATCATTAATCCTGAAATTAAATTAACATAAGGAAGCCAGAGAAGTTCGTTGTCGCAGGTCCCTAAGGGCCCCCGCGCACTAGGCAGCCAGGCTACGCAGCCAGGCTGCCTAGTGTCGTGCATTGCTCTACTGGGACCGATCCATTATTACGGACAGGACTATTGCTTGCAATAAGCCTGATATCGTGTTAGTGGACCGGCCCCAGCGCCGGGCTGTTATTGTTGACATCACCATACCACATGACGAGAATCTCGTGAAAGCCGAGAAGGACAAAGTCAGCAAGTACCTTGGCTTGGCACATGAGATTACCGCCATGTGGGATGTTGATTCGACGATAATTGTCCCGATAGTTGTTTCGGTGAACGGTCTTATAGCGAAGAGCCTCGATCAACACCTTAAGAGGCTCTCCTTGGAAGGTTGGGTTAAGGGACAGATACAGAAGGCAGTGATTCTTGATACGGCGCGTATTGTCCGGAGGTTCCTTTCTTTGTAACCTCTACCACCGGTTGCCGGCCCCGTTGCCGGCGGCATCACTAGTTTTAAGTTTTTTATGATATTTGTTATTTTTTTATACATATATTGTAAAAAATTTAAAAATAGTTGTTAATAAATGAATACCGAGATAATAATAATAATAATAAATACCGCAGGGGCGACTTTATGGCGAGTCGTCGGTGAGTGGCGTCACCGCGGACCCCGATTCCCTGGGGGCTAAATGAGACCCCCTGCCTCCCGGCTTGCCTTGATTGGCCGTCCGGGAGTGGAAGACGCAAGAGCTAAGTACCTAAGCTCCAGGGTAGAAGTGTTAAAGGGCATAACGCCGCTAGTACCGCTCAGAGAACGCGCAGCACACCTCTCGACACCCTAAGCCACTCACACCAATGTTGCCCTTCCGGCGTCATCTTAGGCTGCCTTCTGTGGAGGGCCCATTTAGTGAGTGGCAAGTCATCACCCGCTATATTTTTTATGAATGAGGCATAACTGGCGGGTGCCGTTCCTCGTACAATAGACCAGTTTAATTAAGGCAATGAACAACTCAACACAATAGCCTGTAACATTAATACCATGTCTGCAATAGTTACTTTATATACCTAACATCCTCTATCTGTATTTTTTACTTAATTTTAAGTATAATATTGTAAAAGGCCTCTCAGTGTTGGCTACGGCCCCACTGATGCCTTAAAAATACCGGGCGTAAGGCCCGAGAATCTGTGAAGTGAAATAAAGATAATAATAATAAATATTTCAGGACATTGCACACAGCGCCATCTAGCCCCACACTAAGCAAACGCTTGTGTCGTGGGTACTAGATAACGGATATAATACTTATATACTTTTCTTTTGTAAATACATACTTATTATACATACAAACAACCAGACTCAACACAAGAAATTATACATTTTTAAAATGCATAAATACTTGTGTCAGGCGGGAATCGAACCCGCAACCCCTAGATTAGAAGGCAGAGCCACTACCAACTAAGCTAACAGGCCAGTCAGGCCATAATATAATGTACATTGTTATTTCTATCTAGACACCGTTAATCATAAGTAAGCTTTAATTAAACTTGACGTTAAAAATTATTACGTTATTGTATTTCTGGTGGGAAGTTTTAAGAAATTCAATTTGAATTGTATGCTTAATTATCTTTCAAATGCGTCAGTAGGTACATGTTATTTCCTCCTTGGATCGTCCACTACTGCTGTGTACGAAGTTACTCGAAAACGATTTAAATTAACTAGCAGCGCCCCGCAGTTTTACACGCGTTACCCAATCCTGGATAATATACACACTCACACGAACGCAAACAAACAAACATCCTTAATTTTCGTCTTTGTAATATTAGTGGGTATAGATGACTTTTTAGAATACCTACTGCTATCTACTTTCTAAAGGCAAACAATAAATAAAAGTACCTAGGTATTCTAAAAAATGGACCGCAACTAACTTCTAGTTTACAAAGTGTAAAGTAGTTACGACCGCCAATAAAGAAGAAGAGAAGAGGAAAACTTCCTGGATTAGTGTCGTCAGTTTTTGTAAGAAATCACCAAAAAGTATTGTCACAAAAATAATGATTCGCTTGGTCAGCTTTGATCATATCTGCAGCTTTCTCAGCGATCATGATGATGGGCGCGTTTGTATTCCCGCTGGTGATGGTCGGTATGACGCTGCCATCTACGACGCGCAGACCTTGCAGCCCGCGCACGCGCAGCTCGTCGTCCACCACCCCGTGAGCCTCTGCACCCATACCGCACGTCCCACTCACGTGGAACTGACTTGATATCGTATTCAACAAATAACACCTCCAGTAATCCTTAGTCCTAAACTCCAGATGCAAACACTGATTAACTCTCAAATCTAGGACCGAAGAATTCATGCTCCTAAACAGAGATGTATCCAGAATCGTCAAAAAGTCTTCTACCTCGTCAACAAACTTATCTAAATCTTTCGGATCAGAAAATAATCCCAGGTTAATAAGAGGCTTTTCTTCAGGGTTATTGCTTCTTAATTGAACTGAGCCTCTTGAATCGAAGTGTAGATGACATAAGTGTACGTATATAATGTCCCAATTAAAGCTGGCTTCGAGTACTGCGGAGCAGATTTTATCGTCATATTTGAATAAATGAGAGCACATTATTGCTGGAAGTACAGCTTTAGAATTAAAAAAGAATACGTTCGCCTGATAATCCGGATATGTCTGGCTCTTATCGAGAGCTACATGTCCCACAAGGCTGGGCCCGGGGAAATTGAAACTGTCAACAAAAGGATGTTCAGGTTTGGGAGAAGATGGTTTCGCTTTTTTCCCAGTTAGTACAAGTTGGGCCACACCATGATCCTGTAAATTTTTGCCCACTTTGGGTGAATCTAGCACGACTGTAATGTCAAACTTTTTCAAGTGATTCTTCGGCCCTACGCCAGACAGCATGAGTAGTTGAGGACTATTGATAGCTCCTGCTGATAAAATAACTTCTTTACACGCCACAAGTTGAATGATATTTCCACAAGGCAGTTTCACTTCTACACCAGTTGCTCGTTTGTTTTCGTCGATTACAATTTTAGTTGCGAGCGTTTTCGTAAGGATGTGTAAATTTGGGCGGCTTTTGATTGGTCTGATGTATGATACAGCTGAACTTTGACGAAGTTTTTTGTAAATCGTAAACTGCAACGGTCCATAGCCGAGTTGCTCATAGCCGTTTACGTCTTCTAGGATTCGGTGAGCGTTTTCTCTGAAAGCTTCTTCAAAAGGCTGTGTTACTTTCTTAAACAGAGGTCGGGTGACTCCAAGATATCCCGTAGTCCCACGTAAAGGGCCAGTACTTCCACTCAGAAGTTCATCATCATATAGAGCTTCACTTTTCTTGTAGTAATAAGTGACATTGTCCCAGTCCCAACCTTCATTGCCTTGTGAGACCCAGCTATCAAAGTCAGCTTTGTTTCCTCTATTATACACCATATAGTTGGCGTTACTGGACCCTCCGACAGACTTTCCCCGGGTTTCATAGATCCTCCGTCCCTTATGAGCCTGAGCGGTATAACCATCATTTTCTGTGGTGTAGTTCCAATCAGCTACCGATGCACTTACTAATGGGAAGAATCCTGGGGCCTGGAAATTGAAAGTTATTTAGGTTACAAATAATATAATGAGCTAGTTTAACAAATTTTCTTAGTTTATGGTATTAATTATCCTTACAAGATTTATTGGAAAAATATTTGTGTGTACCTATATGTTCACAGCGCGCCATCTGGACCAACACTAAGCAAATGCTTCTGACATGGATACTAGATAACGGATATAATAAGTACTATTCTTAATGAATTTAATTGTAGGGCGAATCTGACATAATTCTATTTTAGGATGTAAAATTAGCTATTGCGTACATATTTTGGAACTTCCACGAACTAAATCCATTGTCTGGTAGCTACCTATATCTACTAAACATAATAATGATACTAACGTCCTCAGCAGCAGACGCATAGTCTCCGGCTTCTACCAGCAGCACGGACCAGTCGGGCACTTCCGTGAGGCGGCTGGCGAGCACACAGCCTGCAGACCCTGCGCCTACTATAATGAAGTCAAAAGACTGCCCATCTGGAAATTACGAAGAAATAGTTTTTGAATCTATTCACACCTAAAAACACCCAAATTTGTTATTTGAAGCCGGTTAAGGAGCTGTCGCGGCCAGCGGTAAAACACTACATATTTCTCCAGAGATTCAGTAATCGATTCTAATTCTATGTTATTGAAAATTGCAGCGTTTCAGCTCAAGGGTTATAGAAGCTGAAACGCTGCAATTTTCAAGTTGGATGGATGATCAAAGTAGAGTTGGCTTTACGACAGTAGTAAGAATCTAATTAAATAAGGCCAATTGTTGCCTCATGAATGCTGAGTACGTACCCACAACAGCAGCCGGAGCAGGGTAGTAGCTCGGAGTGCCAGAGTACGGATACAGCACAGCCAGCACCATCTGCAGCGCCTGGATCATCGAGTTCACCAGCTGGATGGACATCTTGAAGCATTAACTAGAAATGTACCATAAGCAAGTTATCAGATTTACTTTTCATAGTTTCTGTAGTGAAATAAGGATTATTAGTCAGTCTATGATTGTGAGATAAACCAAATATCTCACAATCATAGACTGAACTATGATTCCCTGTTCGATTCCGGCTGAATTACCTACTATAAAATGAAAATTAGGGAGTTTAGAGTGTGTGTGGTAAATGTTTTGTTGTGTATATTTTGGCGTGTCTTATTTACAGAGGTGAAGGAAAACATGAGTCAAGAAATAAACCTGTTTTGAGATCCACAAAATTCGAGGACATATGGCCTCGGTTGATGTGCTCAAAAAATATCTCTATTTAATTGAATGTGTGTGTAGAAATGTCGGTGACAATGAAATACTTTAAGAAACTGGTAGTTGATAATTTTTAACTTGTTAGACAATTATAAAATGGCGGTTGAAGACCAAAAACAATATCCTTTACTCTCTCTCTTTGAGTCGTATTTCCTCATGACTGAGGGTCGTGACTCCCCCGCAGAATTAATTCGTTAGGGGAGTTTTCTTGGGCAGATACATCGAGGTGGGCGCCCAGGTCCTTCCACGGAAGACACATGTCCTCGGATATTGTGGTCCTCAAACATGTCGGTTTCCTCACGATGTTTTCCTTCACCGTTAAGCGAGTGCAAATCCACACATAACTTGAAAATACAAGTCATTGGTGTAGGGCGGATTCGAACCAGGGTGCGTCTGGATGAAAAGCAGACACTGGAATCGCTGAGCCACACTCGCATCCTTTACTAAAATCCAGCTAATAACTAAATCCATAATTTACATAATGTAACGTATGAGTCGCAAACATACATATTGACCAACTTGATCATTTATATCTATCTATCTATACATATAATGAAGCTGAAGAGGGTCACAATTCTGAACATAGACGATATGTAAAAAATATGTTTGAATCTGCTTAGAATTGATAGCATAGCATTATCTGTTTATCTGTGTCTAATTAATATTATATTCGTTAATCTGCACTAAAGACACTCTTTATATCTATTTTTAGAAATATATAATGTAAATATACGGCTTTTTGTATCTAACTAGGTACTGAAAACGATGTTGCATATACATAGGTACATATCGCTAAGCTTTTTCTTATATTGGAAAACTATACAACATTATATACTAAACCAATTTATACTTACTTAGATTATCTTTAGGCTTTTCTAAAGATTTTCGAAGTGCCCCTTTTTGTAGTAGTTAGAAGTAGTATGTTTAGTTTTCCTTCACTTGTTTTTATATTTTATTATTGTAAATAAAGCGTCTTGTTTATTTATACTAAATTCTAAACATTTCTCTCAAATGCATAAATAAAAACAAACTAATGTGTTTACTCACATGTACCTATGTCGGCGTCTTGTCAATAGCATAAATTATACAGAAATAACATTTCGGTTCCAAAACATTTTATACTTAAGTGGTAATTACGCTAAAACATGTAGGTAGGCACTAACACATTTATTTCACCTTTAAAATTTATCACTACACATAAAATATATAAACATGTATAAAACACAATATAAAGTTTGTGAGTCTGAGTTGAAACTGAATCAAACAAGCAACTACATAATCGCACCATTAGTAGAGAAAAACCTGTTGCTATTGGTAAATTATATCATAACTAGCTGCGCTCGCGACTTCGTCCGCGTGTAATAGTTTATTTAAGGCATCATATTTATTTTTGCAACTTCTTCAGCTTTATAAATTATAGCTGTTACCCACGACTTGAACCGTTTTCGCAGCGCTCGCAACGGAAGCCCTCAAAGATGATTAATTTTCCCCGTTTTTTCCACATTTTACATTATTTCTTCGCTCTTATTAGTTGCAGTGCAATGTTTTATAGCCTAAAGCCTTCCTCAATAAATGGTCTATTCAACACAAAAATATTTTTTCAATTCGGACCTGAGATTAGCGCGTTCAAACAAACAAACAAACATAGATTTTAGAACAAGCGCAGATTATCATAGGTAGATGTATTAGTTCGAACAACAAATAAGTTAGTAAACCGGTTTATTCAAAAGTAAGCGCGCAAGATCTTAGATTTAGTCAAGCGTGAGTCTATCACTTGTAAAAAAAGTGTTAGAAAGTAGACGGTAAGTTTTCACGACAAATAGTTGGCATAACATTTGTTTTCTTATTAGTAGTTCGCATCTGGCTGCAGCGCGCCTGATGGAAGCATGTGTAGCCTATAGTGCAATGAGAAAAAGGTTTAGTGCATTTAAGAAAGGTTAGCTGTCTTCGTCAGGAAAAATCTGAATCTTTACACAATAGACCCAAATCCACGCAGAACATTTAAAATAGTACTTCCGGAACCAATACTAGAAATACACAATAAAGGGCCATACTACATGTCCATACGAATATACAATAAACTACCAAACTTCATAAAAAAGAACAAAATATTAAAACTTTCCAAACCAAACTAAAACTATATTTCATACAGAAATGCTACTACACAATAGAAGACTATTTTAATGACGAAAATAAGGAATAGGATATAATAATGATCTCAATATCTCAAGAAAATATTGTACACATAAGTACATACTAGTTTAAGTTTAAGATTTTAAATTTTATATTAAGTTTTGGATTTTAGAATATTTAGTTTTAATTTTAGCAACGACCTAATTCCCCTCTTAACAGGGTAAATGTAAATACATTAAGGTATGCTAATAAAGAAATATGAATTTGAATTTGTTATGCAAATGGGTCTAAATACATGTAGAAGCAAAACGCTTCATACGAGACTTTTAACTTCCATCAAATATCGGTGTGTGTGTGTACCTACTTAATCGTCGGTAGTAGTACATCTGCATGTGTTTAGTTTGTGCTGTGTAGTAATTAATAGCCGAGTGACTTAATCAAATATTTACAGAGAATAAAACAAGTGCTTTGAACTGTGACTTGTATGCAACGTCATATAAACTGTAAATTGTAAGTGTCTAGTCAAATATATGCAAGTAAAATATAAATATTATAGTTATAAAGAAAACTGTATCAAAATCCGTTGCCTAGTTTAAGGATCTAAGCAAACATACCCACATAATGAACACACATATTACACCCAGACGCGTGGAGAGTGACTTTGCTTCATACTATTTAGTGAAGTAGGTATAATATAATACATTATCCTTTATCTATCCTAATACGAAATGTCACACAAAAATTGTTTAATCTATCATTATTACAAACTTACGTAACTCTAAATTTATGCGGACTAATTAATTAATGCTGAATTAAAATATATTATTCATATAGGTGTGTGTATACATAAATAATTAATCGAGATACTCGTGTATGCCCGCGGCTTCGCTACCATGTTTTCAGAATAAAAAGTAGTCTACATAATATGTCACTCCCAGAATCTCATGCTACCTCTATACAAAAAAATCGCGACGACCCGTTCAGCCGTTTTCATGTATGTATGTATATCTATAATAGTTAGCTTGAATCAGGATTAAATTGTTTCAGTTAAATAGAAACGATTTAAACTTTAAAAAATAGTATGTAAGAATAGTACCTATGTAGAATAGTAGAGAAAAAATCTTTCAGAACACTTGATAACCACCTTTTTTTGAAGTCAGTTACTAATACCATTTTAATCAATGTTAGCCGATTTCATTAGCTTAATCTTATTATAACTTTATTATTACCTACTCATAAAAGCGGTTTAAAATAAAGAAGAACATGATTGTGTCATGAGAATATGTGTTTATTGTTGTCTCACCCTGCGGCCGCCCCGCGGTTTCACCTACGTTTATACAGGATTAAAATAGCCTTTGTTTTAATCCTGAGTCTTAACTTATTTTCATCCAATTTTCATCCAAATTTGAATTTGAGTTTGAGCGTGAAGTAGGTACTAACAAAAAAAATTAACAAACAAAAAAAACTTTCGCCTATAAAATAAGAGTGGGATTACCTACGCAATGCGAGACCTTACAGATTGTTAACATTTATCTAACTGGCAAGTCACTGTAGATAGCCATGGTCAGCCTTGATGAGATCTGCGGCCTTCTCAGCGATCATCATAGTTGGTGCGTTCGTGTTGCCGCTGGTGATGGCGGGCATGATGCTGGCATCCACGACCCGCAGTGAGCTGGCTCCTATCACTCGCAGCCGCGAGTCAACTACGCGGCCCATGCCACACGTGCCCACAGGATGCCACAGCGTTGTAGCCATGTTCAACACAACACACGACCAGTACTTCCGACTGAACCGCTTCAGTCCTTCACAAGCCTTCCCACCGACATCTACCACTTCAGCATCCACACTTCTAAAGTAACTGGTGTTTATCACGCTCAAGTAGTCCTCTACCGACTGCGTGAACTTCTCCAAATCGCTTTTATCGCTGAAATAGCCAGCATGTATCAAGGGATTATCTTCAGGATCCTTGCTGTTTAACCTCACACGCCCTCTCGACCTCGGATGCAATAATGTTAGCAAAGAGCCTAATGTTTCACCCTCCTGAGTGGTCTTGGCAATAACTTGGCATATGTCGTCGTTATATCGGAAAACAAACGAGCAAATTGTGGTCAACATCTCAGATTGCGCTGGAAACACAAAACCAAGTACTTGGTAATCCGGGAAGGTCTGAGATTTATTCAGAGACACATGGCCTACTATCGACGGCAAAGGAAGTGTATTCAAATTACTGAAAAAGTCCATGTTCTCCGGAGACGTTTGTAATCCTTTCTGGCATCTGAATAAAATCGGGAAAGTTGGATGGTCTTGAAAATTTTCGCCTACAGCGGGAGATTCCACGACTAGATCGATGTCCATCCCTCGTAGATGAGCTGCTGGTCCCACGCCAGGCTGAAAAGCTTTTCAAGATAGATTTATCATTTAGTTTCTCACTTTTCATGAAGTAATGAGAGACGTTCTTCCAATCCCACCCCTCATTTCCTCTGGCGACCCAGTCCTCAAAATCAGCTTTATTTCCTCTGACGTAGAACATGTAGTTGCTGCCACTACATCCGCCGAGCATTTTGCCTCTTGAGAGATGAATATTTTTAGTTTTGTGAGCTTGAGAGGAATATTTGTCATCAACAGTGTAATAGTTCCAATCTTTGGAAGGCGAGTGATCCAGGAACATAAATAGCCCAGGGATCTAAAAAAGAAACATTTACTACTTTTTGTAAAGCAATCATAGGTAGGTACAAACCTAGGTATTTAGTTCATCTGTGGTTACGGGCTACTTCCATGCATTAACCTACATGCTGATTTTATTCTATTGTGTGTTTGAAACCTAATTTGAAGTTTTCTTAGCCATCTCGACCACGGTGGACTGACTGCCAGGTGCGAAATCATTTCCAACGCTCATTTCCAAGCTCTTCAGACTAAGCGGCCGATGGTGCGCGCCGTTTGTGCTGTTAGAATACATCTAACAAACACTCGTATGTTTCAATAACCAAGTTATTGTATAAAAAAAAGTGTAACAGATAACTAACCACAGACTCTATAGGGGGGTCTCCACCAGCCTCCACGAGCAGCACCTTCCACTGTGTCACCTCGGTGAGCCGGTTAGCAAGGACACATCCTGCAGAGCCTGCGCCGATGATGATGAAATCAAACTCTTGGCCGTCTGAAACGAAAGGATTAATATTGCGGTTCTTTTATTGTCAGGCGTTTCTGCTAGACTATTGCTGAATTTTATTTAATTATAGCTATAATACCTTCTAGGAATTATTATATGGTAACGTAACACTAATAAAGACCAATAAAACCCCTTTTATTGTTTTTGTTACCAATTTCATGTAGTCAGCATCCGATATGCCTTATCTGCCCTACCTAATTATAGAGTACCTACCTACTTACTAAAAAAAATGTCACCGGGAAGAAGAACTAGCTAAACATTACATTATCGAAGAAGATCAATGCAACACACAAAATCACCATAAACGGTAGCCTGAGCTGGAAACCGATCTGAAGTAAGGTTCAGAGCTGCTAGTGCGGTCAACATCGCCTGCAGCTGCGGCACCAGACGAGGACCCATCTGCACGTCCATACTTGCGAGGATGTTCATCAAACTAGAGCTTAAATCCATTTTTTTACTAACTTGTTAGTAGATAAGTGATGAAGAGTTTGTAAGATACTTATATCAAAGAAATTCTTTTCAAATTAATTTAATATGTTATTCGAACGCGTTTTTATACTGATTTTGCACAAAAAACAATTTTTTACCTGCTTACTTAAGAAGGAAAGTGATTTAGCACTGTCATAATGTGTATAAAAAATCAAGATATTATGCAATGAATTAAAATTGCAAACAAATGTAAAATCTTAGTAAGTTATTACCTAAATATACAACGTTGAATTGAACGCTAAAGTAAAATCACTTCTAAAAGGCGAAGGGAAGGCGCAGGTAGGCGAATTTTTTTTTAATAATTTTTTGCTTTAACAAGGTCAGGTGGGATAAGTCTAACACCGGGCACAGAGAAATTAACCACTACCGTGTAAGACTAACACTACATGATTTCTCGAAAAGTAGGTATAGCTCTCTTGTTGGTATCACTGTGTCGATAAAACAGCAATGACGTAAATGATCTCAACTCAATGTGTAGGGAGATGTCGCTAGAACTTAATAATTTAGCAAATAATTATGAGGAAGCGACATTCGGACAGTTTGAAAAAGGTAATTGATGATTATAGTGTCGTCGTTTTTATTGGATTCTCGTAAAAACTGTTAAAATCAACGTGTTCTGAACGTAAGTCACTTATAATTATTATGCCTATTGAAGTAAACACTGCTGGGTATAGGCCTCCCTTTGTATGTGCCATCTGCTGCGTCTTTGGAGACCTCATCCAGGTTGGACCTATCTCACGCGACCGAACGACCCACATTGTTATATTCCTATAAAATATGAAAGTTAGTAGTTGGTTACCAGTAGTAAAGTGGGGCTATTTGGTACATAATTTTATGAAAAATAATATTTTGACAAGCTTTAAATAGAGATAGTCGTGTCATAATAACTGTTTTTCACAGATCCTAACAGTAGCTTTTCTTACTGGTATTTACCATTCGTATAGGTACGCAATGTAATTCCAAAGATATCACTTTTCTAAAGTGCTGTTCCAATTATCGCAATATTGGGGCTATTTGAAACTTGGCGAAAATAATGAACTTTTTCAATGTTTTTAGTGAGTTTTGATTTGAATAAGTTATGCGATATTTGGAACCATAAAAGCGTATCTGAACATATCAAGACAGTGTGATCTTCACTATTATTTTTCTGTAAAATTCCTAACTAAAGACCTGGCGCAAATATATTTGTGGCTATTTGGAATTAGTATGGAAATTCGAATAAACTTTAGTAAAGAATGTAGGGTGAATTTGGAACAATTTAAGGGGAGGTCACTTAAATAAATAACAAAATATGTTGTTTAATTAAGTAGGGCATATAGGTATTCAGTCACAAAACAGGTTTCAGTTAGTCATAATCTGTTTAGATTTGTGGTTGGAGAGTTGTGTGCAATGTCTTTAAAGAAAATTTCGGGCCCAATTAACCCCGGGCATATTATCTCCAAGCCCATATATTTTTTACCAAATTTTGTTCCTTATGTTATTGTACGAAAACTCGAAGATCTGTTGTATCAAAAGGAAATTCCCATTCTCCTACCAATAAACTTTAATATATTCTCCTCTTTGGGTGCAAATAATGTCAGTTTATATTTTTAGTCTTTCTGCTCAGGGTTCTCTTTGGCACACCATATGTATTTGCTGCTTGGACTAGACCCATTCTTCCCCCTTTGACACGATTAATTACATCGTGTAACGTATTAGAGTCAAAATGTTGTTAAAGCAAATATGACTTTCCATTTCTAGTAAGTATTTGTTTATTTTCTATTGTATCATAAAACTGGGGAAAAAATAAAACTACTCATGCCTGCCCTTAAATAGTCAAAAGTTAGATACGGGGCTATTTGAAACATCACTTATAACTTTAGTTAAACTATCACCAGGCATAGAAGGGGGCTATTTGGAATTCTGTTCCAAATAGCCTCAAAACGGTTCCAAAAAGCCCCAATTTAAAAAACAAAACAAATTTGGCGATCTAACCAGGCTAGACTAGGCTGGTAGGAACCATTGAAATCACAAGAAAACGTATGATACGTGACAGTTCTTATATTCAACTTACCTGCAACAACTTCGCGGATCCAAGGAAAAGTAGCCCACCCATAAAAAACGTAGTATTTACATATGTACATATAATAAATTCCCTTGCCCGCTACAGAATTCTTCCTGTTAGAGATTTCCTAAGAGTGCTAAATTTGGTTACTCTAATTAAACCTCCTAAAACCATTACCCAACAAAAACCGACCTACTTTTGTACCTGCCTACATTAACTTCCTCATATCCACATTCAGCCTACAACTCCAGCATAATGTGTTATCAAATTCTGTTCTACTAAAAGAAATGTATGAAATGAAATTGTAAAATGTTGGTGCGAATCACTAAATTGTCAAACTCTAATACGGATCACCAAGATACAGGCGGATAGCCTAGTTTGGGATCCACTGATAATTCTGTATTGCACACAGCTTAACTATTTATTTACTTGACAATCCTTTATCAGCAATTTGTAAAGCAAGAATTAGTAGCAGTAGTATATGTATAGAAATCTATAGAATAATTCTAACATACCTACCCACTTATATGCATGATATAGTTAAGAATGTAACATAGTTTAGATAATTACCAAAACATGAATTGTAATATTATATACCTAGGTTAAGTTTTTCAATTAGTAAATAAACATATTTTTTACTTTTACTTTACTTTACATATTTTTTTCGACGACCTTTTTGCGGCACTTAAAATGGATATCTAGCCTCAAGATTTCGTCCCATAATAATGCTTGAGTATAAGTGTTGTTAGAAGATATAAACAAAGTTATATTACCAGTACAGACAAAATTATTAGCTATCAAATCTTTTAATTCCATAGTTTCAATTATCCCCGTGGTTTCCAAATAGCCCCAACTTACGGTAAGTACTTAATTTTCGTTTGAAACAAACATCATAGTGATAAAAAAACCTATTGGTACCTAGGTAGAACCAACAATTTAGCAGTACCTAAAATCCTTTTTTTACTGACAAGTAGGAAAATATGTTTGACTTACCTACCCCACCTGACCTAAGATAATAAATTATAGATAGAAATTGTGCCAATCCTATAATATTGTACTTACTGTGTGATTTGTATCTTTAAATTAAGTATACAAATTTATTATTGTCTACAACCACAACCATACGATTGTATAAGGTTAAAGGTGCCCTAACCTATGACTCTTTACCTAATATCAATCATGGTAAGTACACCTACTCAATTATCTTATTGGAAATTCCAAGGAAATTCGGGATAAAGATAGGTAATAGATATTTCTAATAGGTATGTACCTACTGCATATAATATTCGAATACATGATAAGTAAAAAAAAAGGAAGCAATTTTTTTTCCAGTTTCCGCTTTTCGTCCTAAAGGTTCGAATCCGGCTCTAAACCAATGACTTGCTGTGGATTTACACTCGTTTAACGGTGAAGGAAAACATCGTGAGGAAACCGACTTGTTTGAGGACCACAATAAACGAGGACATGTGTCTTCCGTGGACGGACCAGGGCGACCACCACGAGGTATCTGCCCAAGAGAACTCCCATAACAAATTAATTCTGCGGGGGAGTCACTATCCTCAGTCATGAGGAAATACGTCTCAAGATAGAGAACCTATAGTAAACTTTTAATTCACTATAAATTGTGATAACATAAGAAAAGTAAGTAATTAGTGACATTCTATAAAATACCAACACACACAGAAGATAGACAGATAATGTTAATAAATTATTTATTGGCTGAAAAGATATTGCTTGATCTCCATCAGTACAAGTACGCTGGATTGGCTGGTCGCCGCATCGTTTTGTGCCTATTTGATTTTCGCCATCTTGGCGCCGACAACGCCAGTGAACGTCCACGGAACTAATAGTAGGGACGGGACAATGTAACAAATTATATCGACAAAAATCTAATTTTCACATAGGCGATAGAGATACCTGTAGATGCCTATCCTTTTTAACCACTGACCTCTATTACTACTAGTACTGGCCATATAAAATAAAAACTATTTTGTGCCGATTTGAAGGGCCTCCCTTGAGTGTACTGAAAACTAAATTTGGCATTTATTTCTCAAAAAGCAAATTGCCAACGTGTTGATTACATCCTTTCCGCGATTTTATTAACGTTTTAAGTGTTTAATATCTAGTATCATACAGTTCAATTTATATTTATACTAGCTTAATACTTATCTTTACCAGCAATGAGAGTGTGTGTGTTTCGCAAAACTCGTTACCAAAAGGGAAGCGGAATAACCTTCCACAAGTAAGTGAATTTACAATATTATTCTAAAAAATAAAACGTTTTGTAAAGATAATACCGTCACTAGTAATATTATATGCCATTAGAACGAATTATTAGTAGTCGAAAGTTATTAAGAACGGCCACATTACAATCGTCGTAATTTCGAAATAATTCAACAAAATTCAAGGGACTGGGTCCACTGGACCCAGTAGCGAGTCCTTAAGTGTTAAGCCACAGTTTTAATGAAGAGTCTTTTAACCTGTAATTTAAAAACAAGCCGTTCATTGATACAATTTATGCCAGAAAAAACATCGACAAATATTATCGATATGGAATATCGACAACACTATTCTGTTGTTTATGTTTATCAAAACTTGTCAATGTCAAGTCAAATACGTTCTAATGTCATGTCATGCATGTAATACATGCATGGAATTAATATATAATAATAAGGTATGAGCACTGCTGGTCCAATTACAAGCAGAACGAGGCGAATGTATGACAGGCTATTGTCTTTTTCTAACTATGGTGATAATACATTATATAATTAGGATATTTCAATTCATCTTCCTACCAAATCTGGAGCAGTCTCTTTTGGGGCCCTATTTTACCTGCATCTTGCCAATCATGATAATCCCTAGCTCTATTGACGCGTTATGTAATAAACACCAACAAACTTACTTACAAAAGGCACTTTATTTGTAACTTATGATAGTAACCGACATAAAAGAGACATTTTGTTGTGTCCTTTAATCAATTGAATAACTTAATAATCTTGTAACGCTTATCACAAGATTTTAGAATACAAATATGAACGTGTACCGTAACCACAAACCTATTTCACTTTAAATAAAAGTCAACCTTAAAAAGTTAAGCATTAGTAAAGTCGCGACGCCCTGAAAAAATATAGGTCACCTTAGTCCCAATAATGTAATCTTAGCATACCTGTTGAAAGATATATTGCAGCCACTAAAGATTCACTTCTGCATACACTACTACGTTGGTATCCGGGATACAGATATTTCTCGTCCGGATACCAACACACCGCGTGCAACTTTGTAATTAGATATAAATACATCTTTTCTTAGTTTATAAGTATTGTATGAAACCAATAAAAAATTTTTGAGTTTGAGTTTGAATTTTTACAATAAAATACATCTAAATTAGTTACAAATGAAATTATTTTTTCCCCGCTACCTTTTTTCATAATATAATGTCATCATAATGTTGCTTGTGTGAAAATAATATACCTAATATCAATTTGTTATTTATTTATTCTATTTTGTGTTAGTTTCACAAATTAATTCAGATTTCTTTGTATATGATTTGATATTATTTATTGATAAATATGACTACGTTGACTAGACAGTGACGTTTTTCACAGATTATTTTTTAAACTGGCAAGCTGCTGAAACTGGACAACAGCCTGCCTACTATGTCTCTCATTTTTGACCGATTTCATCCCCGATTTAACATTTATAATAAAATGAACTTTAACTGTAGAAACATAAGGCTTCTATTCGTATAAAATCTAGTTCACAAAACAAAAAGAGAAATCCTGTGATAATGAGAGGGATGAAAATCCTTGATTAAATGTCAAGTTTAGTTCTAAGGACACTCTAGGGAGGCGCTTCAAATCGGCACAAAAAAGAGCTGTCATTTGGTATGGTGCAGCCGATCCAGCGTACTTGTACTGATGGAGATCAATGCTTGTAAATAGCAATAAAACATTATAAAAATATTTGTCAAAGGCGAACTGTCAACGTCAATTCGTCTAAAAGTTGCTCGTATAAAAAGATAGAAAGAGCCAATTCTTGAACTTTTTTTTAAGATTATTATTGTTAGCGTTTGTTGGGTTTTTATTTCCACTTAAATTATAAACAAAAATTAAATAAGACTAATACTAAGCTTTTTAAAGGTTGCCTAAGTGCCCTCTATTTATTATTTTGTAGTAACTAGCTAGTACCTCATATGTTTCCATTCCCTTGTTTTTTAAAACTTATTAAAATATTGTTTTTAAAATTGTATCCTTTCTCTTATACCGGACCAACGGGAGGCACGCTGTTATAAGGGTCGGCAACTAACTCTAGCGGTGACCGTTATTGCGCAGAAGTACAAAATAAGGTACCTGAGGGGCGCTAGCGGGATGAAGGGCGGGCGTGCGGGGCGCTGATTGGCTCTCCAGTCGCTTGCCGTTCCCCGCGTACATACGCCACCCCGCGCACATCCCGTGGTACAGTCGCGTTATTAATTTTATTATTCAATAACTATTTTTGTTACGTATGAATTTATTTGTTGAATTTAAAGACTAAAGTAAATATGCATAAAACAAATAAATATTTCAAGACATATCACTCAGCGCCATCATGCCCCATACTAAGCTTACGCTTTTATCATGGGTACTACATAACGGATATAATACGTAAATACTTTTTTTATAAATACATACTTATTATACATAGAAACGACCAGACTCAAATGAAATACCTAATTACAAATTTTAATATGCATAATTTCTTGTGTTATGCGGGAATCGAACCAGCAACAGCAGCAGCAAGAACCTTGATTAGAAGAACAAATACTGTTTTGAAAAGTCAGGCAAGGAAAATGTTTAATGACGTGATTTTTTTGAAATAGTGTATCTATTTAATTAATTGATTCTCCGAAACAAATCAAAATTGAGATTCACGAAGTTACAAACACTTTAATTTAGTTGTATTAACCGGCTAGCACTTACGTCAAAAATTACGTCGAAAAATTAGCTCGACAAGTTTCGGAAATCTGAGGTTTCCATCATCAGGAGGACGAGTCAGCACGCGCGTCCCGGTTGGCCGCCTCGTCCAGACCTCTGACGACGAGACTCTTACACTTCACAAAAAACTTCACTTAAAAATAGGTCTACCTAGCATAAAATCTTACATTTATAAATTATCTAAAACATTCTACATATATAGAAACCCAACTAGTAAAAACAAATTAATTACTAACATCGGTAAGACAAGAAAAAGTACATTAAAATATATCGACAAATACAATCGATACAAACTCCCGCACCATCTCTTCTTGGACGATGAATAGATAAGATCGTGACTTAGTGATTTGCGGGTGGAGAGACTCGCTGGTCGGGACCGGGCGCGCGATTCTCGACCCTACGCGGAAGCCTATTCGGCTCGGAGTCGAGCGCGCCGATCCATCCACACGCAACATAACTTTGTATATACCTACGTTCTCGCTGCTTGTTTTGAACGACAGTTTGCAAAGCCAGTGGACAATTTTATTATTCTACCCTCAAGTGTGGTAATTAACATAGCTTAATATGTAAAGGCCTAAAAGTGTACTGCTTTTACTAGCAATAAGTGCATTAGTTTACTACAGTTTTAGCCACGAAAGTCTTAATAAATCGTTCAGTTCATTAAAAAGTTTACATGTGATAAGTTTATAATAGGAAAGTGGAATCCTTTTAAATGTTTTATTGTGCACGATTTTGTATGATAGGATTATTATTTACACTATTATAACAAATGTTTTATAAGTTTATGGTTAATAAATAATTTCAAAACTCAAAACTCAAACTCTTACACTTAAAGTTCATTTTCTATAAATGGTAAATCGGGGGTGAAATCGGTCAAAAATGAAAGGCATATAGAGAAGGCTGTTGTCTTGCTTCAACAGCTTGCCAGTTTAAAAAATAATGTGTGATAAATGTCACTGTCAACTTAAGTTTTGAAATATTTAGCAATAAATAATATTATTTAATTTTATTTATTATAAATCTTACTTGACACATAGAAATCTGAATTAATATGTGAAATTAACACAAAATAAAATAAGTAACCAATTAATATTATATTATTTTTCACACAAGCAACATTAAATTATGATGACATTATATGACAAGAGATGGCGGGAAAAAAATAATTTCATATGTTATTTGTAAAAATAATTTAAATGCATTTTTTTGTAAAAATAACAAAATGGTAAGAACTTGTAGTGTTCCGGGATGCAGAAATGAATCTTACAGTGGTTGCAATATATCTTTCTACAGGTATGCTAAAGTTTAACTAAGATTACATTATTGGGCCTAAGGAGACCATATTTTCTCGTGCTTGAAATAATTTGTGCAATATGATATTTTTTCAGTTTTCCTAAAAATGAAAACATCAAAATAAATTGGCAAATGAACTTAAATATTACACGACTTATTACAAAATTCTCCAAAGTTTGCAGTCTACACTTTGATCCAAAATCTTTTAATACTCCAAATTCTCGCTATCCCAATTCCTGCCGTGGTGAGAAAAAATTAGTAATTGATTTGTAGCTATTATTAGTAGTGCTGATAAAAAGTAGCCAAGTCATATATTCTTATACCATGGTTTCACATACGATTCCTTAGTATTGTATACAGTTTGCTTTATATTGGTGTACATAGTTTAAACCATCACTCGTTTCAGTTAGAATTTGAAACACAAGGAAAACGATAGTGTAAAAAATATAGGATATAGGCAACTACCTACATGCAATTCAAATGTGAACGTGTAAATAAATATTGTAATTGCTGCAAAATGTTTATGATTTTGATCACATTGCCTCCCTGTCAATTAACCGAATCGATACTATTATAAGTTACAAACTAAAGTGCATTTTAATTTGTAAGTAAGTTTGTTGGTGTTTGTTACTTAACGCGTCGATAGAGCTAGGGATCATCATGACTCGCAAGATGCAGGTAAAATAGGACCGCAAAAGAGACTGCTCACGATTTGGTAAGAAGATGAATTGGTATATCCTAATTATATAATTTATTGTCACCCTAGTTAGAAAAAGACAACTGCCTTTCATACTCCGCCTCGCTCTGCTCATATTGGATCAGCAGTAATATTTCCCTATATATGTATTACTTCCATGGCCGACCCTTATATACGACGAGCATAAAATAAAACAATAATTGTACAGCTATACAACCATTTTTTTATTTTAGCATGGCAACATTAGCTACGTTGTTTGTGACAACTTTCGATTTTCATGTTCACGCGTTTTATTTATTTACGTTTTGATTGAAATCATAAAGACTATGGCGTAAATTGAGAATTATTCGTTGAATAACTGTTTCGTTTCGTAGTTTAGTGCCTTAGAGAACCATGTCTTCGTCTTCAGTGGAGGACATTCCAGATCAATGCAAAGTGAGTATTTTCCTCATTGTTTTGAACATTCTGCAGCCGCGTGACCTTTGTACGTGGTGTGTTACTATTATTGAGTAATTGTTTATTTTGTAAACAGGCTCGCTTTGAGCCCCAATACTCGGTTATTGCGTCAGTAATGCGTAATGCTTTCAGTTACGGCTGACAAGAGTTTCCCCTGTCTGTGGATACTACGCATCTTTGATAACATAGTTACAGCTATTTTTAGCAATCTTTATTGCCTTATCGAGATGATCTGTTCGCCTACTTGTACAATACAGTTTGTTTTGAACTGTTCTATTATTTGAGTACCTATTTAATTATGTTAAAAGAAATAAAAGGTACCTCATACTTAGTATGTGCAAAGTCAAACATACATATAATTATAATCAATTGTCTTACAAATCAGTTTTAGTATTGCCTAATAAGCCACATCTTTTTTTACTGAATTTCACTTTCTAACAGATACACAGTAATTACAAATTCATTCTTACATTGGCTCGAGTTTACATAACCAATCATCGATTTTGAATCTAGTTTTGTTTAAAGGTAGCCTGTTATAGTGTTAGCCTCCACCTAAAATTTTAAGTTGTGAAAACAAATACTTTTTATGTACAAATTTTTTGAAATATTATAATTGTTTTGTAGCATTTGACAGACGACACATAATTTCATGGTGTGAAACGTTCCGTTTCACATAGCACTAGCTCGGCAACATGCTTTGTGAGTTTCCATTATATGAAATAAAAACCTGGAGCTTCAAATTAAACATAATTCTGTACAAAAATGACCAAGTAAGCACATAAATCGAAATTCTAACAATTGTACCGTACCGCCATCCCCTTCGTGTTTTTTTTATAAACCACAGAAGTAATCTCTGTGGCGATAAAGTAATTAAAATAAATTGAAACTTGGGGCACCCGACTTGGACAGGTTAGGTTAGAAGGGGATGGCAGGGTCGAGTGAGCGAGCGAACAGACTCCGCCGTCCCCTTCTAACCTTTCCCACCCCTTTCCCCCCAATTCGGTAAAAATAGATGTTTTATGTGTTTTAGGTTAGGAACTTTAAAAAAATCATATCTCAAGAAGTGGTGGTTTCCGCAACTTCCCCTTCACAGGGGGGGTCCTCCCCCCTCCCCCCTCTCCCGTCCCCCCTCCAAAATCGATGATCAGCCATGTAAAGCCGAACCCTTACATTTACCAAGACTGTTACCTAAACTAAATAAAAACATAGGTATTTACTTAAATGAGTGTGATTAAACTACTTCAATAAGTTTAAATTAAATTTGTATTATAATATGAATACTATGATATATTAGTAGTGTATCTAGGTAAAGTAAAAACATCACTAATATCAAAAGTTTACAATAAGGGGCTCTTATCAACTTTAATAAATTATCAGCTGTAATTCACAAACAGCTAAATCTTAAGTAAGTACTAGTTTCAAACACAAACATAATTACTTTTAAGTACTTAAAAATCTGTGAGCAAAGCTGTGGGTAACCACTAGTCAATAAGTAAATATTTCACTAAGTTGTATTATAAAAATGTTCTCTTCTGAAAATCACTTCTTAGAACACTAAACTTTTTCTCCCCAGGACCTGTTCACCCAAGATGGTGTGCTCCTCAAGGCATGCCTGGGCCGGCTTGTCTCCGACCTCAACTCCATCGGGATGCTGTGCATCGTGCAGAACCCTGACAACACCAAGTGCATCGAGTGGAGGCCTAATGACCTCATCACTATTGACTCCGACACTCAGGATCAGGAGTGGGCTGTTGTTAATACTATAGGTAAGTATTTTGAGCTAACTTTATTTCATTGAAACTCAATTTGGTGTTACTCCTTATATAATAGGAGCATAATAATTTTCCTTAATTATTATATTATTATTTTAATTTATACCGGATATATCAAATTGGTTTATACGCTGTAAGCCCATATAAGCAGCGACTAGAGAACCTTATTGTCTTATAACTTACCTAGCTCCTAGATCTAAATATATAAAACTCAAAGGTGAGTGACTGACTGATATAGTGATCTATCAACACACAGCCCAAACCACTGGACGGCTCGGGCTGAAATTTGGAATGAAGGTAGATGTTATGACGTAGGCATCCGCTAAGAAAGGATTTTGATGAATTCTACCCCTAAAGGGATAAAATAAGGGATGAAAGTTTGTATGAAACTTTATCAATTTTAAACCGATCGGGCTGAGACATTGCATGCATAAAGCTACTATGACGTAGGCGCTTGCTTTGAACAGATTTTGATAAATTCTACCCCTAAGGGGATAAAATAGGGGATGAAAGTTTGTATGAAACTTTGTCAATTTTAAACCGATCGGGCTGAGACTTTGCATGCATAAAGCTACTATGACGTAGGCGCTTGCTATAAACAGATTTTGATAAATTCCACCCCTAAGGGAATAAAATAGGGGATGAAAGTTTGTATGAAACTTTGTCAATTTTAAACCGATCGGGCTGAGACTTTGCATGCATAAAGCTACTATGACGTAGGCGCACGCTATGAAAAGATTTTGATAAATTCCACCCCTAAGGGGATAAAATAGGGGATGAAAGTTTGTATGAAACTTTGTCAATTTTAAACCGATCGGGCTGAGACTTTGCATGCATAAAGCTACTATGACGTAGGCGCTCGATATGAAAAGATTTTGATAAATTCCACCCCTAAGGGGATAAAATAGGGGATGAAAGTTTGTATGAAACTTTGTCAATTTTAAACCGATCGGGCTGAGACTTTGCATGCATAAAGCTACTATGACGTAGGCGCACGCTATGAAAAGATTTTGATAAATTCCACCCCTAAGGGGATAAAATAGGGGATGAAAGTTTGTATGAAACTTTGTCAATTTTAAACCGATCGGGCTGAGACTTTGCATGCATAAAGCTACTATGACGTAGGCGCTTGCTATGAACAGATTTTGATAAATTCCACCCCTAAGGGAATAAAATAGGGGATGAAAGTTTGTATGAAACTTTGTCAATAACCGATCGGGCTGAGACATTGCATGCATAAAGCTACTATGACGTAGGCGCTAGCTTTGAACAGATTTTGATAAATTCCACCCCTAAGGGGATAAAATAGGGGATGAAAGTTTGTATGAAACTTTGTCAATTTTAAACCGATCGGGCTGAGACTTTGCATGCATAAAGCTACTATGACGTAGGCGCTTGCTATGAACAGATTTTGATAAATTCCACCCCTAAGGGAATAAAATAGGGGATGAAAGTTTGTATGAAACTTTGTCAATAACCGATCGGGCTGAGACTTTGCATGCATAAAGCTACTATGACGTAGGCGCACGCTATGAAAAAAATTTGATAAATTCCACCCCTAAGGGGATAAAATAGGGGATGAAAGTTTGTATGAAACTTTGTCAATTTTAAACCGATCGGGCTGAGACTTTGCATGCATAAAGCTACTATGACGTAGGCGCTTGCTATAAACAGATTTTGATAAATTCCACCCCTAAGGGAATAAAATAGGGGATGAAAGTTTGTATGAAACTTTGTCAATAACCGATCGGGCTGAGACTTTGCATGCATAAAGCTACTATGACGTAGGCGCACGCTATGAAAAAAATTTGATAAATTCCACCCCTAAGGGGATAAAATAGGGGATGAAAGTTTGTATGAAACTTAGTCAATTTTAAACCGATCGGGCTGAGACTTTGCATGCATAAAGCTACTATGACGTAGGCGCTCGCTATGAAAAGATTTTGATAAATTCCACCCCTAAGGGGATAAAATAGGGGATGAAAGTTTGTATGAAACTTTGTCAATTTTAAACCGATCGGGCTGAGACTTTGCATGCATAAAGCTACTATGACGTAGGCGCTCGCTATGAAAATATTTTGATAAATTCCACCCCTAAAGGAGATAAAATCTATACTAATATTATAAAGCTGAAGAGTTTGTTTGTTTGAACGCGCTAATCTCAGGAACTACTGGTGCGAATTGAAAAAATATTTTTTTGTTTAGTAGACCATTTATCGAGGAAGGCTTTAGGCTATATAACATCACGCATCAACAGTATATGTCTATCTTTTAAGGTTAACTCAATAAACCCGTTTCTATGGTAATAACAATTCCACGCGGACGAAGTCGCGGGAACCAGCTAGTTATGCTATAAGAGTGTTACCACCTGTAATAACCTAGTTGCCTGACAATAAACTGTTTCATTTCATTTACTTTCCAGGTCGTCGCCAGCGCACCCTAAGCGGAAACTTAACATCAGACTACGCGACCGCTCGCGCCCGCATCATCAAAATACCAATCGACGAGCTCAAAACCTTCCGGATCACTCGCAACAACCAACAAATGCAGTTTTCAACCAAATCCGGCGTCTGGCAAACGACATTCTACTTCCAACACGGCAACGCTGAGATATTCGTCGCCCACCTCAAGAACCACGTCAAAACAGCCAAAACGAGACATGACAGAAACACTTACATGGTTGTAGAACCTAACTCGGAATCGCAAGTGCTAAATAAGTCTTTCGCGGAGTTAGATATATTTCAAGAGAACACAACAGATGTGGTCTGGAATTTGGTGTCGAATTTCAAGCAGAGGCCTTATGAGACCACTATGACGGCGTTTTCCAAAGTTACAGATATAGGTAAGAGAGAGAAAAATGCCTAAAATATATAAATGACTAATTGAGTTTGTGTTAACTGAGTTAGTTTAGTTTACTATACTGCTTTACTCGCGTTATTTTCTAATAAAAAGTAGAACTGTTAGGAGCTTATTCTAACTCCATATGAAAGTGTAACGATTTGTATTTCCTTTTGTAGCTAAGAACAATTAACACACCAACAAACTTTCTTGCACTTTCATATGCATAATGATATGATGTTGACAAAAATATTGTACTAACCATTCCTTGTAAATGGCCAATCCATTGACTACATTTACTAAGTCATTGAACACTTGAAGATGGATCATAATATATTTTTTTTCGTTTATTTACTGTTCAAAACTTGAATGGTAGGATACAGATTATTAGAAAATTGGTCTTAGAACTATCATGCATTATAATATACTTATAAAACTTAGGGCTAATTGTAATGAGCAATACATTCCATAATAATGAGTTAGAGAGTGCGATATAATACCATTTCTAGATACATATGAGTCCCTAGTTCCCACAGTAGGATTCCCTGTGTTTGTGGGAGCTAGTTCTCTTCCAGGGTGCATTATAATTAAAGTGAGAGTAAAGTGTTCTGAGTGTATAAGTGATGAAAGATGGCGAGATTGAGGATCCCACCACCAAGTGTGTGTGTTTGTTGTGAATAAGTTATGCTTGTTTTGTTTTAACTGAATTATTAGATTGAATTATTAGATTGACTAATGTGGGTACATTTAATATAATTAATATATAATATTTACATATATGTGATTAAAGAGATACAATTGATGAATGTGTATTTTAAATATTGACTTCACTGTTAAATTGCAGTGTTCTACGGCGCAGACTCGTTGAATGGTAAGCGCGACGTGTCCGAGGAGGTGGCAGACTTGCTCACTAAGAGTATGAGTGCGATGGAAGATGGCACCTCCACCACTCGGACAGACGAGTATGAAGTTATTAGTGTGAAGCCCACGCTGCCGCCGCGGCCGAGCATACCCAGGTGAAACATATATGTTTTTTTATCCTAAACAGTCAGGCGTTTCAATACAGGATGTTTCAGAAAGTCAGCCGTCTGTGTGCGAAAGAGGATAAAACATTGTTAACATATATGTACTAAACATACAAACTTTCTTCTTATCGAATTACAGTGGCCAACTCTGGTGTCGAGAACTTTCAAACCGCCCTAAGGGCCTCTGACATAACTGCCGTACTAGACAAACAGCCGGGACCTATAATTTAACGTGTCATCCGACCCACGGAAGCGCCCAAAATGGAAATGCCACTTTTCGGTCACCCATCCAAGAACTGACCGCAAATAAATAATGTAATTAATATGTATATTTCAGAGGAACCCCACTCTCGACAGAGAAGTGGGACGGCCTGCAAGACCCCGAGGGACGCGTCACAGAGATAGAGGGCGTCAAACAACTTATATTCAGAGGGGTAACTATTTCATAGTATAGTATTTAGGTAATTACTAGTTAATTGATAATTAGTATCCCGTAAAAGTAGAGTTGTCAATTATTACTTTACGATTTTACTTGGTAAAATGTAACAAACAGTCTTTTTTGTTTATTTCTATATCTAAGAACAATCCCGCAAAATTACAAGCAAAATTTTACAGCGGTATGTAACGGTGTACAGACACTACGGAACTACTGCTTCTCAGCTTCATTCCTTAAAGATATCTTAATACATATTAAAAAATATAACTAAGGTTTTAGGAAACGAATGAAAGTCTAAATCTACATTGACTACTTATTTTCTTCTAACAGCGCGAGCAAAACTGCGACTGTCCACTAGTATGAGTAGGAGTGTAGATTTAGACTTTCATTAATTTCCTTAACAGAACTATTATATACTACAATACAATATATCTTTATTGCACACCAAAAATAAATTACAATATTAAAAAGGAATTAACTATAAATAAATGTACAAGTGGGCGATGACCTTGAGTGATATCTTCCAGGCAAACTTAGCAAGAAAGCGGTGAAAGAATGAATGAAGCGGTGAAGTTTGGTCGGTGGCGTACAAATAAATAATACTTAAAAATAAAACCAGTATTTAAACAGACACTACTACAGTTACAGGGCATTTTTATATATAGGGTATAGCGCACTCCCTCCGGCCGCACGTGTGGAAGTACCTGCTGGAGTACGTCCCCTGGCAGTGCGACCGGAGCTCCCTGCGCGCGCTGCAGCGCCGCCGCACCGAGGAGTACTACACCATGAAGCTGCAGTGGCGGTCCATGAGCGAGGGGCAGGAGGCCAGGTTCGCGGACTACAGGGACAGGAAGAGCCTCGTCGAGAAGGATGTCAACAGGACCGACAGGTGAGAGCTTGCTGGTGTTTCTTTTAGGTTCAGAGAAATTGGACTACATATTTCCTAATGACGAAATCGATACCGATTTGTGTGACAACCAAGTCAATATCACGTTTAGTTTCTAAAAAATTTGTGGACATACATATATTTACTCCACACCCATATATATACATTCTCGAAATTTTGCGTACTTATCACACTATATTCTTATTATATTCAAATCTCATTTGATTTCAATATAAAAACATCTATAATAGCAAAATGTTAACAAACAGACAAGAAAAGTTATTCAATAGAACAGTTTAACAGAATCATGTTGTTACCTACCGAGACTAACAGTTTTATAGTTGAATCTAGTAATCAACATGTATCTAGCTTATAATGTTGACCCATGTTGGCTACATATCCCATAATTATTTATATTCAAAGGGGACAATATTCCAAATCCGGTAAAAGAACGGACACTCTGTTTGCACAAACCTTCTGTATGAACGTATTATTTAGGAACAATGTTAATCAAAAGCACATCTGTATCCCCACAGAACGCACGCGTACTACGCGGGCGACCACAACCCGCACCTGGGCACGCTGCAGGACATCCTGCTCACGTACGTGATGTACAACTTCGACCTGGGCTACGTGCAGGGCATGAGCGACGTCCTCGCGCCGCTGCTAATGTTGCTCGACAACGAGGTGGACGCCTTCTGGTGCTTCGTCGGATTCATGGACAAAATTGTGAGTTGATTGTAATTTGCAGTGGGGGGTAGACTTAACTCATTATTTAATGTTCGGATATTTTCTATTTGATGGTGGCAACTGGACAAGCCCGAAAGTATCATTATGCTGTTTACCAATAGCTTTACATGCCATCCGTGCCACAAGAACCAGAGCTCGTAGCGAGCACAGTACTCTGTTGCTTCTTCATCAGAGGGTCGTCTGCCAGTCCCCAAGGGGAGCTGGTAGGGCCTCATCATGTTGTTGTTTGTTGCACTCTGTAAGTAAAGTTTAGTTCATCTATTTATATTTTTGACATAGCCTCTATACAGCTCTATCCTTTATTATAATATACTGAAATACTTAATTTATAATTTTCTACGACACTACTTGACGAAGCCTCTTTACAGCTGATAGTAAAACTTATTTAACTTTAAATACATATTTAAATTAATTAATTGCCCTCTAAAATATGTTGTTATTACCAAAAAAAATAATTTAAATTTGACATAAATAGTCAATATATGTAGTGAATATAATTATAAAAATATTGACGATGTAAATCTGGGAATGCGCTTTCCCTTTAATATATTTATTAGTTATGTGAACGTGACATGATTTCGAATAAATTACATACTTGTTTATATGTATTGCCTATAACAACTATCGGGTATAACGTCGGAAACTATACGGTCCCTTCAATGTTGCTATTTCAGGTTTTGACTGTATTTCATTTCATCGAGATTGCTCTCTATAGAAGGGCTGGGCTCCGGGGCACGCTGACCCCGGGGAAGTCACGTCGAGTCGCTCGAGTCGGGCGGCGTTCCTTCAACAACCATTTTGTTTACTCTGTAGTAGATAGCTTGGTTATTATTTTGATTTAATTTGTTTATAAAATTAATATTCTTTAATAAGTATATCTCTGTAAATTTAAGTAAGTGTGCCGCGGCGGGATATTGCAGCTCTGAAACACAAGATCCTCTGGATACTTAGCTCAGAGCTAAGTACACTTCTGACGTACTGAACTAGTGCATAAGATTGAAATTGTGGTCTTGTAATATGTAATGTACGTACACGTAAGTTTTTTTGGTCCAATAAACAAATTATTATTATATTATCGACGTGGTGATGAGGTGGTGAAGCGCCGCCGTGGCGGCGCTTTTCTACAGCGCCGGGACGGACAGGCGGTGCTCCCTATATTGCTTCTTGTTTGATGTCGGTATTATATTTGTCTCTACCCCCAGGCGTCCAACTTCGACATGGACCAGGCGGGCATGAAGCAGCAGCTGCAGAGCCTGCAGCAGCTGGTGCAGTTCGCGGCGCCGGCGCTGGCCGCGCACCTCGCCGCCAAGGACTCCGCCAACATGTACTTTTGCTTCCGCTGGCTGCTCGTCTGGTTCAAGCGGGAGTTCTCGCACCGGGACATCATGAGGTGAGCTGTAGACGCGTGAACCAGGCCCTCAACACAAATCAATATTTTATCTTCCTTATCTGCATCGTATTTTGTACATTTTTGTTCGGAATATAGCTCACATGAACCATCCTTAGGCAAGAGACGTTTTAAAAGTAATTATGGACCTCAAATGGCGCTGGGCTAGGCGATGGCCGATGGAGTAAAACTCTGGCTGAAAGGCGGCCGAGCGACTGACGTCCAGTGGCAAGATGCTTTGACATCATATACGGTTCGAATCGAAACGTTACAGATTTCAGCAATTCTCCGTTATAGATTGTGCAATTCTCAGCCAGGTTCGAACCTGGCTAAGAATTGCATTGGATCGAAATGACTGGCATGAAAAGAGACAGGCCTATATAGTAGCAATGGCATAAAATCGGCTATGAGTTACATGGATATACATATGGTGCTTGTTCTCTTTTAATATAGAATAGAAAGACTTATGTATAGGATTGCTATGCTACGATGATCAAATCGTACTGATTTTAAGCTCTACTCTTGTAAATAACTTTATGTAATAAGTGTTATTTCCTTCGATCCCAGGCTATGGGAGGTGCTATGGACGGGGCTGCCATGCGCCAACTTCCACCTGCTGGTGTGTGTTGCCATCCTCGACGCAGAGAAGGACCTGCTCATCAGTAGAGATTATGGATTTACGGAGATTTTAAAAGTAAGTGTAATACATGTAATTAAGTTAAACTTCTAGCAAAGCGAAGTGGGCGCCTGCGATACAAGTGTATTCTTAGTGCAGGGCTCACAAGAACACAAATAAATCTTTATAAGTAAGATAACTGTAACTGTAATCTATGTATATTATATTAGTTTTTAAGGTTTTATGTGATACATTCAGTGAATAAATAATTTTGTATTTGTATTTTTGTTCAGTAATTATCTAATGTTGAATGCAGTAAAAGCTCACAATTGTATTGTATTGCGATATTAATTAAACTTACAGCAAACCACAAGGAAGCTCAGTTAGTACATAAATAACACTGGCAAGGAGTACACAGCTTCTTTTGATCTCCAGATTTATGTATTTAGTGGTAGGAACTTGATATTTTGATACATTTTATCGTAGTTTAAATGGGAAACGAATAAGATATAAGAATGATATAAGATATGAGATGAGTGTGGATTTTCGCGCCTGGCAGTTAGTAGACCGTAGCCTAGTGGTTAAGGCGTTCTGACGGTAGCAGAAAGACGCAGGTTCGAATCCTGCCGGTCGTGATTATATTCGCTCATTTTCCAATAAAAGTTTAATTTAAGATATAAGAATTTAAGGCCTCAATATTTATCTCACTTTGGATTATGAATGCTATGTTTTCCCTAACAGATTGCCCAGGTATTAATTTTAGTTAACTTGGCCTTTACAGTGTCCAAATTAGTTTCAAGTAACTATGGCTTGAAATTAATGTCTTTCATTTTATTTATTTATTATTATTTGATGAATGTACCTTTTTATACCACTTTTTTGTACCAATTTTAATGAATGAACCTGAATGTACATTACTCTTTTTTTTGTTTTCTTCCAGCACGTGAACGACCTATCAATGTGTTTAGACGTAGACCGCATACTGAGCACTGCAGAAGGCATCTACCACCAGATAGTGTCAGCTCCGCACTTGACGGACCAGATCCGAGTCATCCTCGGTCTGCCCACACTGAACCTCTCCACCTCCACGCACTCTGACAGCGAGGAGGAAACACCGTCGAAAACGGTCCAGCAATCGAACGGTACGACAAACGGTGAACACGCGAACTACAGCGAGGAGGCGGACGAAGTTATGTATCAAATAGGGTTAGATTTGAACTTCTGAGGTGATTGCAAGTACATGTATTATGTATGTAACGTAGATAGTGTAACTGTAGATGTATAGATATAGATTAGTGTGTATGAGAATGTGTATGACAGGACAGTTAACAAATAGGAAAGTGGAAGATAATCCAGCCAATTCACCTCTATTTCAGCGCCATCTAGCGCTTTATGAAGTTTAATATTCAACAATACTTTTGTGTAATGAGTAGTGTGTTAATTTTTGTACTAATTTTATGTTGACACTCGAATATATTCTGTATTTGTTGTTAACTAAACTGGCTTGAACAGATTTCGGTATAGTTTTGAAATACGCCATGTTAATCAAACTGCGAACTAGATCTTGTACTAAAAAATTGCATTATATAAATTACAGATACAGTTTGTTCTGTCAAACACTTTCTCTATGTAGATGAAATGATGTTAGCTGCAACAAGCACGTAGTTTCATTATTTTGCAATCACCGACAGTGAAGCGAGCGCACGTAGTTTTTGTAACCTTGCATTTCTGTGAATTATCATCAAAGCACGTAAAAATCATATAAAAACAAGTGTGGTTCTCCGCTGCCCGCTAGCCAATCATAACTGAGTCACGTGACTATGTTGCCTTATGATTGGCTACCGAACCGCGAAGGTTACAGGTAAGTTTTATATGAGTTTTTAGTGCTAATGTGGTTGTTTTTGTAAATAACACTTATAGATACACAATTTCACCGCTTGGTTCGTGGTATTATTTAGTATGTGTTATAATTTGTTTTAAGATTTTGATTTACTTTAATATAGGTAAGGTAATATTTAGAGCACTAATAGTTTAATACATTTTCATCTACAAATAAGTCATTGAGCCCATTAAAAATAACATGAATAACTGTGAACTTATCTATAATTTTTTTTTTATTTAAATTTAAAAATGGAACAAACATTTCTTATACTCATAATTGATATTATAATTTTTTTTTTTTGGCTGATAGCTTTTTTTATTTACAATAATAAATAATAAAATATAAAAACAAGTGAAGGAAAACTAAACATACTACTTCTAACTACTACAAAAAGGGGCACTTAGAAAATCTTTAGAATAGCCTAAAGATAATCTAAGTGCTCCAGCCCACTACCAGAGGGCAGCGTACCCAGCATGCTGGCCGCATTACCACGCTGGATGGCAATGCTGATACGTTGAGCCAGAAAAAGGCCAGCATTTTGGTCACGCGTCGCGTCAACCAAGCGCTCCGAGAGGTTTTGGAAAATAGTATGGGCTCCCGGACCCCACGGCCCCAAAGTCTCGACTCCAAAAGGCTCAAAGATGTAACCTCGGCCGAGGTTAGCATATTTGCGTCTCTTGTGATGCTCGGCAATAATAGCCGCCGCTCTAGCCCGACACCGTGTCAAAGACAGATGAGACGGCGCCAATGTATCGACGCAAGTTGCGTCCCACACAAGGGGCCGCCCCAACTTCCAGGGCACAAGAGTCATACCGTCAGGTCTTTTTCCATCGTCACGTGCTCGGCCGCTCGGTTCTATATTATAATTAATTCGTGTTTTCAATTAATTCCATTTCTTTTTTTGCTCCTTGGAGTATATTTAAAGTAATGTAAAATGTTTTCATTTGCAGGATACACTCGAATATAACGGCTTGGAAATATCGATAGTAACCAAAACTGTTTGGGCGTTACTTGCTTAAACACCAGGAATCAATACACTCACATAGTATTTGTATTTCGGTTTGGTAAAGTATGTGGGACAAGAAATAAAAAAAAAATACTATTATATTATTATTTTGCCTGTTTTGCTACTTGAATTCTAAAAGAAAAATATTTTCAATTTGACTTTTTGTTTATATTAGAAAAAAAAAGAGTTTTATGTGAGTATAGTTCAGCATGTTTTGTTTATATGCATTACTTATATGCAAGTTATTTTCTTCTTGTCAAGTGTATAACAAAATTTCTAGTACCACATCACTTTGCCATTTATAAAATTACTAACTTGTGGACTGTATTTAAAATGTGATATATATTTTATATTTTTATATACTTGATGCAAAGAGGCTGGCAATAATTAAATAAATGATTGTTGTGAATGATATTTGTATGCTTATCACAAATCCAATGCATTTGTCCGTGCATTGTCATATGAATAAATAATAAACTATCATTTTACATTTAACTCCTATTTGAAAAACTTTAAAAAATATCACAAACTCCAGTTAAAACTATTTAATGTATATTAATGATTTGAGTTTAATATTGAGATTGAATTATTTATCCATTCTTGTGTTGTTCGCTTCCACATTATTGTGGGAAATGGCGTGAAAAATACAAACAACAATAAATCTTTAACTAAATAATTGTTTACTCACATCAACCCACCGATTCCGTAAAGCATATGTACATAATAATATACCAAGTCCTTATATAACAATATTATACTTATTCTAAAGGTGCTATATTTTTCAAATAGGAGTAAACCATAACACTTGCCATCCAAATTAATGTCAATTTATTTATCACTTTACTATTCCACCTTGTTGTACACTTTTGTAAATATATTTAGTCTTAACTGCATATAACAATTAATTTGAACCTTTTCATCCAAATTTGTGTAGAAATGTTATTACATGCACATGTATATTCCTTGATAATCTGCACGTTTTTAGTTAGTTCTTTAATTTAGTGTAAAATTTACACATGTACATATTTAAAACACTGGTTGGTGATAAAAATGCTATTTTTACTTTCTATTAAATAGAACTATTAATTTGTTTTTCAATAGTGAAATATCAAAACAACTCACCTTATTGGTCTTAAATTTATCGCAATATGTCAATAATGAAAAATACTACTGAAACTAATAAAAAAAACAACCATTCTCTGGCGGGTGTAAAATGTGTATACATGTACCTATCAGCCAACTTACACATTCTTTTAACAATGTGACTGTTGTGATTTGACCAATTTGTTCTTCATTTTACTAGTTATTCTGTTGTATAAACTAAATTATAGTGGCATTATTCTTGATTTATTAAAGATTTTATCTTATGGAAATGCTTTTTAATAAAATAACAAAAAAGTTAGTACATGCTTAGAATTTATTCTTTTTACATTATTGTAGAATCTACGTCTAGGGTTTCTTTGAACTAATAAGGACAAGCATAATGTAAAAATGAGATCATCTTGGAATATAATAAAACATAACATATGTATTATCCCAAATAAGTACACCATCAGACTCAGAATTGCTCCCAATGAATATAAAAATAACTAATAAAATACGAAAAGTGTTGTCGCCTGTTGAAACTTTTACTTATGTAATGTTTAAGGACTTATAAAGTCTACTGAGGATTTCTGCTCTGATATTGCCTTTGGTACAAATAACTCTACAAGTAACTTAGTTTCAAGAAAAGTGTGATTTGAGATGGCAATTCAAGCCATATCTTGTTTGATAAGACTTATCACACATGTGGCAGTGAAAGTTTTTAACTCCTGTGTGAGTTAAGGAGTGTCGCTGCAGTTCAGATTTAGAAAAGAATCTTTTTCCACAACTGTCACAGGCATACTTCTTTTCCTTCAAGTGGTTTTTGCGAATGTGAGTGCTCCGTGAGCTGGATGATATGAATGTTGCATTGCAGATCTCACATTTATGATTTCTGACTCGCTTGTGGTTCCATTGTATGTGTGAGTGCAGGCCGCCTGGAACCTTAAACTTCTTAGGGCAGTATTTGCAGCTGTAGAGACGCTCACTGCTGTGAGTCAGCATGTGTATCCGGATGTAGCCCGGTGGATATGACTTGCCACATTGATCACACTGGCGTAACACTCTATCAGGCTTTTTTCTCTCTTTAAACAGACTTGGGTGACATGTGTGGGATTTGAGTTCGCCATCAGTATAGAAGCCATCCCAGCATTGTTCACACAGGTATGGTCTAATATGTAGTTTCTTGTGAAGCACCAGAGATCTGTAGTCTTCAAATTTCTCATCACAATACTCACAGTCTCTCCCTATTGTGCATTTAACTGGGTGATTATTCCTACAATGGTCACTCAGTAACAAAGGTACCTCAAATTCTGCTTTACATTCCACACAAAACAGTGACTTGATCTCTTCTTTCTGTTTGAAATCTCGTTTATTGAACTTTAGCTTCACTATTGGTTTATCATCATCAGACTCATAGTTACTTACAAAATTGTCTTCATTCTGTGACTCTACTTGGTTGGCGGCGTTGGCAAGTGCGTGTAAACTGGAATCGATGAGATGCTTGAAGGAATATGTTATGGTGAGTTGATGGACGCAGTTTATACATATACTGGCGGGGAAAGCAGGATCTTGAATGGAAACCTAGAAATAGGATTTTCGTTAGTACAATATAAAATTAAGAGAGGAAATGTAAGCTCTTTAAAATGCTGACACTTTACTTCATATTCGTAGAAATTTTTCAGAATTTCTGTAAGGCTCACTTCAGCTCCTGCTATTGTTATCGTCGAATTTATGTGCCGCAATTCCTTAGTCTTATCTAAACACGTTCTACAGCAATCTTTGTAATTCATCTTGTTAGAAAATGTATTGTATTTATTTATACAACAAATAACAGGGCAAGGCAAGATCTTTTTTTTTTTTGTTATGGCTTTTGCGAAAATATGACTTCGCAATTCTGCCAGTGTCAAGTGGGGAGATCTCGGAGGAAGGGGAGATACATTCCGACCCTCGGAGGAAATATCACAATGGAGGGAGCCATAGAGACGTTGCCGCTCTTACGTCAGTGTGTAAAGCACTTAAGTGTGTCTTTGTCTTTCCTTCAGAATGAAGCTACGAGTAGCCAGTGTCTGCTTTTCATCCAGACGCATCCTGGTTCGAATCCGCCCTACACCAATGACTTGTATTCTCAAGTTATGTGTGGATTTGCACTCGCTTAACGGTGAAGGAAAACATCGTGAGGAAACCGACATGTTTGAGGACCACAATATCCGAGGACATGCGTCTTCCGTGGAAGGACCTGGGCGCCCACCACGATGTATCTGCCCTAGAAAACTCCCCTAATGAATTAATTCTGCGGGGAGTCACGACCCTCAGTCATGAGGAAATACGACTCGAAGAGAGTAGACCAAAACATTGCGTTTGTGCTTTAGAATTTTAAAGAATATCAAGTGATTTTAAGGTGTTACAGATTTGTTTAAAGTTAAATGTAAAACTATGTCGTGCTCAGCAGTGTCATGTTCATCAAGAACTACAAAAGGAGGTGTAAAAGACCCGGATTTGTCATTTCATTCGTAAGTTGGTGACAATGTTTAAGTCATTGTAAATGCTAAATTGATAATGTTTTTAGCCAAAATGCTATTGTACCATCATATTAACAATCTAGTTTATATACATCCATGTGATTTGGGTCAAGATAATGTCTAAAACTGTCTTAAAACAGCAAAAGTGTTAAAAGATAATTTAAGCATCAATTCTAGTGATGTCCTTACCATAGATTTTAGTTTTATCGATATACCGATAAAAGATATATCTTCCAATCTTGATAAAATTGTGCCTAAGTAGGTACCTACATGTAATGTATAATGTCATAACTTAATGTATTTTTTTACACTGAATTGTGTACATATCGTTTCCTTTTTCCTACCGTTTTCGAAGAATACACATCATATTATCAACCGGTAAGTTTTTGTTCATGTGTATAAAAAAAAACTTTTTTTATTGTAATTTGCACAATCTCTAACTTTGATCAGAGGAGTTTTATTATATCTTATTATAAATTTTATCTATCTAAGCTTACTTTTATTATTCTTAATAATAAATTCTTTATAATAAACAATTCATATAAAATACATGCATTTTTATTCACTTCGCCAATATTCCATCGATAGACTTGATGGGAATGACACATCACTAGTCACACACACTAATGCAAATCTGTAACTGCAAGCTAGCAAGAAGTGGCCACGCTCAAAATCTCTATGGCTCCCTGCATTGTGATATTTCCTCCGAGTTCCGACCCGAGCTGGTGATAGAGAAAATGATTTTGACACAATGATTATTTATGACTTTTGATAATAAGAGATCAGGAAAATCCTGTTTACATGAATGTCAATGTCATGTAATGTGTTGTATACTTTTTTGTCATTGTCTATAGTTGTCTGTCATTTTGGAATATGCATAGTATGCATACATATTTTCCTGTTATCCGTTTTATCCATATCGTTTCCCCGTTTTACCTACCTAAAAAGTAAATCCTCAAGTTTTCCCAATCCTCATCCTCAAGCATGCATCGAAGAAGAAAGAAAATACTTGACACTGGCAAATACGCGAAGAGTGTGACGCCAATACTAAAAAAAAAGTATATGCATACATGCGTTATGAAATCAAAAACAAAAAGCAAAACAGAGGTTTCTTTTTACTAAACAATGTTTTTCCAACCACCTGATCTTGAACCAACAAATTCAACTAACAATACTAGATCTGCTAGTGCTCTTAAATCTGCTCGTAGAAGACATAGGAAGCGGGCGGAAAAACTGACCAACAAAAAGCAGCTCTTGAAGAGAGAAAAGCAACGTTTCGCTAATACTATGTCTTCTTGGGCTGAAAACTTTACGATGGCCGCGACGTGGCAATTGAAGCATCAGGTAGCTCATTGGAAGTCAAAAGCTAAAGCGTTAGAATACGAAAACAACATTTTGCGTTCAATGCTTCGTGATTTCTATGTGAAGGGCAAAGCTGCAAATTCAGGTACGTTTATTAACTTCTACTATGTTTCTAATTATATAAAATTCTACTTCCTTAAACCTGCTCTATGTATCCTCTTATGCAGGATTGCAGTTCCTCTTAATCTCAATGAAATGTAACGCCTTGGCATCTTACATTTATAAAAAACAATCCAGTCCAGTTAGTTCTAATTTGATCTAAACTTTGATTGATTACTTATAGTGTTATCCAAGTGGTAGCCTAAGATTTACTTTGTTTTGAAACATTTTAATTGTTAAAGTTTCAGGAGACCTGAGCCAAGACCCTATGTCAATGAGTGCACAGAGTGACAGCGAGAGTGAACAGACTCCCTCTGAGGGAGAAAAAGTAGAAGAACATGAAGATGATGAGAGCCAGGGAGAGGTCAAACAAGCAGACGGAGAAGACTTACAAATTAGTGAAGAATTTGTCAACTTCCTCAAGGGCAATGCAGAATTTAGAAAGATGAGATTAGAGCGAGAGAGACTCCGACAACTTGAAGAGGAAATGCCAACAAAACTACTAGAGAAATGTCCCGATGCACCCACAGACAAAAAAGAAGAATATCAGAAACTGTATGGAGCCCACTGGCAGAGGATAGCTGCACTTGAAATGTCACTTGAAAGCCAGTTTATTGCTGAATGTGATAGAGACAAACCTGTACTGTGGCCAACAATACCTCTGAGATTAGTTTTCGATTAGTTGTTAGAAGATACAATTATGGGAAGAGGTTTTTAGACTTTTACACAATACCTATATGTTAAACTTTCTTTATGTAAGTTTTGGTCAAATTTAATAATTACTCACCTTATTATAATTTGTATTCTTCTTTTTGATTTACATTTATTGGGAATATAAGTTTAATTGTATCAGAAAGAAATATATAAGTATTTTGTAAGTAAGATATCAAAATTTCAAGATTATTACATATTGTGTAAATTTAAAAACTGGTACAACAGCTGCAGAAAGCAAATAAATTCTCTTTATACATCTAGATTTGTTTTTTCTTTCTTAAATTCCATTTGCCATTACTTATGTTGAGTTTGGTTTGTTTTTGTGTATGTATTATGTAAGTGTATAAAAAGTCTGTATTTACAAAACGAATAATATAAGTAGTTATGCGTCCCGATGCTTCATTTGTCTTTGTCGAACCGCGAACGTAGTGATGACTAAGACAATACTGAGTGCATTCGCGGAATCCCGCAGCTGCAACCTACCGCAGCGTGAGACCTTAGCTCGGTGATCTTTAAGATAAAATTAATCAATCATAATCTAAGCGTCGTGTATCGAACACGTAGTTTAGTTTAATTAAAGTAATTTTAAATTGAATAAAATAAATAGTTTTAAAAACATAAAAAGGGAAGCTCTATTTTTGACTGGCGCAGACGGCTGGGATCCTGTGTGTGTTCAGGCTACCGACGATTCCTGCAATCGCTCCGAGGTCGTCCTGTTCCTGTGCCGCCATCGCACTTTCACGGGATCAAGAACCAAACAAATAAATTTGTCAAGACTACGCTGCCCGCCGATCGAGACTGGAGGGATGAGAGCGGTGACTATGTGAGTAAACCTTTTCGCATTTTCCCGTCTGTTCCTGTCCTATTTCGGTTTTCGGCACTTTGTTTTAGTAGTTATTTTATCTCCTTAAGTATATTGGAATAAATTGTGTATTAATATAGTGAGAGAAGATCCTCAAGTATTTTAGAAATAAATCGCGTTATAGTATAGTGATAGAAATAGTATAAAAATGGAGCAGATTAGGACTATCCAGTCAGAATTATTATCCATCATTCCAAAGTTTGATGGAGACGAAGGCCTATTAAATCTATTCATAAAAAAGGCCAATTATATACACAATGCATATGTGCAACCATCGTGCTCGCTAGCACAGAAGTGCTATGTATTCCATGCGATATCGAGCAGGCTTTGTGGCAATGCCGCCAAACTTTTAAGTGAAAGAGATGATATTTTTTCGTGGGACAGACTAAAGGAAATTCTCATTCAGCACTTTGGTGATAAAATAAATAAATAAAATAAATATTTCGGGACATTGCACACAGCGCCATCTAGGCCCATACTAAGCTTACGCTTGTATCATGGGTACTAGATAACGGAAATAATACTTATATACTTTTCTTTTGTAAATACATACTTATTATACATACAAACGACCAGACTCAACACAAGTAATTATAATCTTTTTAAAGTACATAAATACTTGTGTCATGCGGGAATCGAACCCGCAACCCCTAGATTAGAAGGCAGAGCCACTACCAACTAAGCTAACAGGTCAGTCAAGATCCAAGGTCCGAAGAATGCATTTCAATAGAACTAGACTAAGTAATTAAAAATTAAACCTCAAGAAACTTACATAGATTTTTGCCACCGTATTCAACATACGCGCAGTACACAACAAGCTACAGATGAAGTTAAATCGCGAATGTTTTCAGCTCCGCCCGGAAAAAATAACAGTGCGCCAGCAAAATGCTCAGCTCGTACGCAGAAGTCGATAGGTAGTGATTTGTTACCAAAATGTTAGATGTATTTCTGCCGACGGCCGGACACGTAAATTAGAAGTGCTCGTCAATAACGTATTGAAATGTAACGTCATAGCTATGTCAGAGCACTGGCTTACAAATTGATAAGCTCAAATGTGTACATATAGACCACTGATCTCCATCAGTACGCTTACCTGTAGGTACCGATGGAGGTCAGTGATATAGACGGATTTAAGCTCGCATCGAGCTATTGTAGAAAGACTATACAGCGTGGTGGGTCTTGTATATACACACGAGGTAATATTAAATGTATTGAGAATTTGGAACTCATCAGGTTGGCGAGTGAACAAAACTGCGAAATATCTGCTATAGATATAATAGAACACAATATTACGATTGTGTGTATATACAGGACGAACCTCGTAGGTCACGGAATATTTCTTGACTGCTTGGAACGATTGCTCGATAAGATTAGCGATCTTAGCTTAGATTGTATCATTGGCGGTGATATGAACATTAATACCGAGGGCGACTCTGACTGCTATGTGCGTCGGCTCGGGAAGCTGCTGGTAGACCACCACATGACTAACGAGGTCCGTGTCACCTCCACTACAGCCACCAGCCTAGACCACCTGTACACCAACCTGCCGGCGGGCTCGCTGCGTGTCAGCATTGTTGACGGTGACGTTAGCGACCACTGCGCCGTGCGCTGCGAGCTGCCGGCGCGGGGGCAGAGGTCGGGGCCTACTGTAGGGAGAAGTTACTCTCAAGCCAATCAGGCGAACTTTGTCAGGGCACTAGATAGTGTTGACTGGAATGAGACACTAGCTATAGATAGGTCTGCACCTGAAATAGTTCAGGCGACTGTCAATATTGTTCAGAACAATTTTAATAGCTGTTTTCCCTTAAGGAAAATTAATAATAATAGAAACATTGACTCATCGTGGGTAACTCCCGATGTCACAAATTACAATACATTAGATATTACTTGACATGATTAAATTATCTAAATCACATCCTTCGGTTGACAATTTAAAGGTGTTAATTAATGACATGAGAGAACATTTTAATGAATTAATTAGATATAGTAAAATTAATTACTACACAAATTCTGTTAAATACAGCAGTAACGCGACTAAAACAATATGGACTATTGTAAATAAAGAACGTGGAAAAGCTAACGTTCCATTCTTTGACATTACGGATGTCGTGAAGGACTCCAACGGTGTCCCGTTTCTCACGAGGAAGGATGCTGTGGACGCCGTCAATGCCCGATTCCTGAACGCTGCGGCGGCGTGCGGCGCGCCGCGCGCTGACGTCACTCGCGTTAGCGAGACACTGTGTGCGGCGCGCCCGCGCGCTGACCGTTCGCTGCGCTTGCGGCTGTTTACTCCTGACGAAGTGTTGCGCATCATCACCACACATATTCCGCCGAAAACATCGAAAGATATATACGGTATATCAATGGGCCTTGTCAGAAGCGCTGTACTCACGCTAGCCCCTGTCCTTTGTGAATGTTTTAATAGGTGCATTAGGGAAGGCTTATACCCTACAGCATTTAAAATAAGCAAAGTGTCACCATTGTACAAGGGCAAGGGCAAACGTGACAGTATTGACAGCTATCGGCCTGTCTCGATAATACCTGCGGTGGCGAAGGTGTTAGAGAACGGGCTCAGCAAGCGCCTCACTGAGTTCCTGGTGTCAACGGATGCGTTATCCGAGCGCCAACACGCGTATCGCGAGGGGCGCTCGACCACATCCTTGACCCGGGAGGTGATCAGGAGAGTGCTGCAAGCTCGGGAGAAGAAGCAGCAGGTGGCGATTATCTGCTGTGATCTCTCAAAAGCGTTCGACGTAGCTGATCACATGGTACTTGCTGCAAAATTGCAGCATTACGGTGTGAGAGGCGCGCCTCTTGCGCTGTTGACAGATCTCATGCAGAACAGAACGCAAACTGTTGTTGCGTGTGGCGAAACGGAAAGATCCGATCCTCTGGAGTCCGTGATGGGAGTAGCCCAGGGATCTTCCGTCTCCAACATTCTATTCTCCTTACTCTTGAATGATCTACCAAGAGTCTGTGGAAGCTGCAGACATCTTCTTATACGCTGATGATGTCGCCGGAATCGTGTCAGCACCCAGTTCCGATCTTCTAGAAGAAAGAATGAACACCACCACCTCTCAACTGGCGGTATGGTTCAGAATGAACGGTCTTGCTCTCAACCTATCAAAAACACACTTTGTTCATTTTAACTTAGCAGGACACAGCACCAGGCCTTTATCTGTGACGGTTGAGGGAAGAAGATTGGAACAAGTGGTCGCTACAACCTTCCTCGGGTTTGAAATAGACCGAACCCTAACCTGGGAAAACCATATAGACAAGGTGTGTGGTAAGTTGAGCAGCGCTTGCTTTGCTCTTAGCAGAGTCGCCAAAGTAGTATCCGCCGAAGCAGTGAGGACGTGCTACTTTGCCACCGTGCACTCCGTGCTGCAGTACGGCGCGGAACTATACGGCAGGGCTGCGGAGTGGGAGCGAGCGTTTAGACTGCAAAAAAGAGCCGTTCGATCTATCGCAAAAATATCACAGGATGAGTCTGCTCGTCCACACTTTGTGAAGCTAGGGATTTTGACGTTACCATCGCTGGTGATATACCAGGTCGCAGTATACGTTCGATTAAACCTAGCCTCGTACCGAGTTGTGGGCGGCAACCACTCGTACAACACGAGCAGGAGGGGCAAGCTCGCGGAGGCGTCAATATCATTAATTATGAAGTTTTTATTTAACTTATTATTTTTTATATGGATAAAATAAGTACTCTAATTGTATTTTGTATACTGTGAATAATTGACGTGTAAACTTTATTTTAATTTTTTACCAATAAAAGAGTTATGAGTTACCTACATTATTTGCTAAAGTTAGGTAATCTAATTACCGACGATGGGTTCAAAGCTGCCAAGATGATCGTTTACGACAACCTAGCTCTAAACGTTTTCCTTTTCAATCTCCCTGAAGACTTAATCAGGGTTGTGAGGTTGAAAGGGTGCGTAAACTTAGAAAGCGCACTAAGTATAGTTACAGAAGAAGTGAATTTCCTGGCGCAGTAGGTACAACGCGAAAAATAAAACCCGTGCGTTACAACATAAGCCCCTAGCATTCAACCCTGTGCCATCAGCACCCCCACAATTCAAATTTGGTATTACCCCACAACAACGGTTCCAGACACCCACAAACTTTCAAAATAATCGGTTTATAACCCCTAACTAACCCCAAGGTTTTAGACCTAACTTCCAAGGTCAACCGACAGGATTCAGGTTTAACCCTCAGCCACAGCCAACAGGCTTCCGATTCAACCCTCAACCACAGCCTACAGGCTTCCGATGCAACCCTCAGGGTCAACCAGCAGGTTACAGACCACCGCAACCCACAGGGTTTAGGTTCCAACCGTATCAGAACAACCGTTTTGGTGTCCCCCAACAGGGATACAGACCACCCTTTGGTCAGACACAGCAACAAAATTTCAAGTTTGGAATTCCAAACCAACAAATTCCAAACCAATTGCAGGACACCGACGTGTCAATGAGGACTGCACGCCCGTTGAGACAAAATAAACTAGAGGTGCCCGAAGAAGAGAATGAGATGTATTCCGAAACCGAACCAGACCAGTATAACTACTACGAACAAAACGATTACTATGAGCAAAATTACAACAATGAATACTACCAAGACTCATCTGAAGTACCTGAAATAGATGAAAGCACAGCAGTATGTAACTAATACTGAACAAAATTTTCAGACACAAGCCTCGCGCCATACACCGAAGTAATACTTACCTACATATAAACTATGAAATGCGACTCCGCCTACCGCACATTTATGTTCCGGAGTTACGCGCACGCTTCATGCTGGATACAGGAAGCACAAGATCGTTCATGACACCTGCACTTGTGAAAAAATTCTTCCAAAGATTCCTTTGTTACAAGCCATTCGAAGTAGTGAGCACACACGCTCGTAGCTTTCACGACCAAACTATATGCATACCTATGCTGGAAACATTCCGATGCCATGGAAACCAAAAATTCTACGTGTACGACGTGGACTCAAGATATGACGGTCTGATAGGCTCAGACATGCTGAAACAACTGAAAGCTAAAATAGATATGGACAATCAAGTTCTGAGTACCCCGAGTACCAGACTAGCCATCATGTACAACCCACCTCCAGAGGTAACATTGGAGCTAAGGACTGAGACACGGGTAAAGGTACCCACTGACTTGCGGAATGGAGATGCGATAATCGACTACGTGGACTTTGGTCAAGGCGTAAGGATGCCTAGTGCCATAGTGACATGTACGGACTCGTATGCCTATACCGTGATACAAAACACGTCACAAGAACCAGTCACCATGACATTCAATAGACCATTGAAGGTGAGTAAGTACGAGACAGAAGAACTTGCAGTTAATGCGACCCAAGACCAACAACGGGAACTTGACGGACTTCTTAGAGAAAACTTACAGAAGTTACATCTGGATCATATGAATGAAGAAGAGAGAACAAGCATAGAAAAGCTATGTTTTGAATATAGGGATATATTCCAGCATGATAGTATACCCCTATCATTCACAAACGGAGTCAAACATCATATAAGAACTAGGAACGAAGATCCTATCTTTATTAGACGATATCGACACCCTCCGGCCTACAACACGGAGATACAAAACCAAGTAGATAAACTACTGCAGAACGATGTCATCCGTGAGTCGCACTCTCCCTGGAGTGCGCCCGTTCACTTGGTGCCCAAAAAGGCCGACGCATCTGGAGAAGTCAAATACAGAATGGTTATTGATTACCGTCGGCTTAACGAAGTAACAACGGACGACAAATACCCGTTACCCAACATCGCCGATCTCTTTGACAAGCTAGGTATAGCCACCTACTTTAGTACCATTGACCTGGCCAGTGGCTATCACCAGGTAGAAGTTAGAGAGGAAGACAGACAGAAGACGGCATTCTCAACACAATCTGGTCACTATGAGTTTACCAGAATGCCATTCGGGCTCAAGACTGCCCCCGCCACGTTCCAAAGAGCAATGGACAATGTTTTAAGAGGCCTACAAGGTATCCATTGCCTGGTATACCTTGACGACATAATCATCTATTCGTCCAGCCTACAAGAACATATGGACAAGCTGCGAATGGTCTTCGACCGTTTAAGAGCGACAAACTTGAAAGTCACACTAGACAAGTGCGAATTCTTTCGCAAGAAAGTCCTTTATCTAGGACATCTGATAACGAAGGACGGTCTCAAACCGAACAACGATAAAATTCAAGCAGTACTGAACTTTCCTATTCCAAGAACCACGACCGAAATTAAAAGCTTTCTCGGTCTAGTCGGTTACTACAGAAAGTTTATCAAGGACTTTGCCAAAATTACTCGCCCTATGACAAGCTGCTTAAAGAAACGAAGCAAGATAGAACTGACCAATGAATACATCGCATCATTTGAGGCATGCAAAGAGCTGCTAGTAAACGCACCGATCTTGCAATTCCCGGACTTTGAAAAACCATTCGTACTCACTACGGATGCATCTGACTTTGCAATAGGAGCCGTTCTATCACAAGGTACCGTAGGTAACGATAACGACAAGCCAATTGCTTATGCCAGCCGAACCTTAAATGGCGCCGAATCAAGGTATAGCACAGTGGAGAAAGAACTGTTAGCTATAGTATGGGCTGTGAAACACTTCAGACCCTACTTTTATGGTATACGTTTCACTATATATACGGACCACCGACCTTTGGCATGGCTGAATAGCATGAAGGAGCAAAATAGCAAACTGACGAGATGGAAACTCAGACTAGCAGAGTATGACTATGACATCGTATACAAGAACGGTAAACAAAATGTAGTCGCTGATGCGTTGTCCCGCATAAAGGTAAACGCAATAGATGGAAATGACTCGACAAAAGTAAACGTAGACGAAGAAAAAATGGATAAAGACAAAGTAATGAAGGACATCCAATCATTACAAGAAGCCTGTGATGCTCGAAAAATAGACAGCGAGAGCACCTTATCTATATCATCAGGGTCAGATCACGTGATATCGATACCGTCATCAAAGGATCCGAAGTCACCACACGGTATACCATCACCTGGCAGTAGCACTATCACTGCATCATCAATGAAGTCAACGGAACACTCAGAGTTGGAAACAGACACTTCCGGTATCCCCATACTGAAGGAAGCCATAGACACTAAACCATATCAAATATTGGTACATACTTGGTTCAGAGACAAAATTGCAGTAAAAGATATCTCAAGGCCAAAACAGAAAATTCTAGAATTGTACTTGCCATTGAATAGGCCTGACATAGTCAAACAATTTCTGAAAGAGTACATCAGTCCCAAAAAGAGATACTTCATATACTTTGAAGACAAGACACACCGTAAGCAATTTGCAGAAGCGATAATTGCAATCTTCAAAAAGGACACAGTGAAAATCTTAGAGTGCACCCAGAGAGTAGTGTACGTGGAAAGTGAAGACGAACAGAAGGAAATAGTACAAAAATACCATCTAGGCAAAACCTGCCATAGAGGGATTAAAGAAACGCTGACACAAATCAAACGCACCTATTATTGGCCCAATATGGAAATCACTGTATCAACAGTTATAAATAAATGTGAAAACTGTAAAACCAGAGCTACAGTTAACTCAAACGCAGAGCAAACCCTTTCAAGAAATATTCATAGACATCTTCAGCATTGACAACACAACTTACTTGACATTAGTCGACGCGTTTAGCAAACTTGGCCAAGCGATAGAAGTGAAAGCTAAGACCACACCTGAAATAGTACGAGCCCTCATCAAGTACTTCGCTACATATGGCGTCCCACATAGACTAAATGCGGATGCAGGCGCGGAGTTTAATAATACCCTACTGAGAGAGACTCTACAATTCTACAACGTAGAACTTCACATAGGAACCCCACACAATCCGAATTCCACGGGAATCGTGGAAAGATTCCATTCAACTTTAATAGAAATATATCGACTTGCAAAATACGAACATAAATTCACTGACGCAGCTTCCGTCATGACGTACGCGCTCATGTCCTACAATCATGCCATACATAGTACAACCGGGTTCACACCATTCGAAATAGTTTTTGGACATACCGATGCTACGCTTTTATGCTATGCTTTTAGCGTAGATTTCGAAAAGGACTACACCCAAAAGCTAGTGCAGTCCATAGGAAACGCACAAAGTATCTCTACGAGTACCTCACAGACAAGGCTATACAGACCAAAGAAAAGATTAAAGAAAAACGCGGAGGTGAAAAACACTTTAACGTACAAGAAGGAGACACAGTATTCATAAAAGGAGTGAACGAAAGGAGAAGTAAAGACAAACCCCGATATACAAAAGCGGAAGTTACTGGAGAGATAGTTAGGAATGTAGTACCCATTATCACCAAAGGAAGGGCAACTAAAACACCTTTAAAGGATATAAAACGACCTCCACAGGTACAACACGTTAATAAATAACGTGAACACCCAGCAAAAATCTATTGGCAAGAAGGTCACGGTAATCGCAGAAGTGCTGAATACATTGGTCAATACGATCAATTCATCTAAAAGCAATTTCATTCAATTAGATCAGGCTATAATCGATATCAGGCAACGAATGAATGACACTTATAGACATCAGGGTGTCTTAAAGATACATAATGTACCTATATGCTCTATTTTTACATAACTTCCAAAATCTCTATTCTAGACTTGGTGAAATAGAAAACGTAATTGCATTTAGCAAACTAGGAATGCTCCATCAAGCCGTTATAAGTACGAGTGAATTACTCAAAACACTACAAACTATCGAAAGGCAAAACCATAAACTTGTATTCCCAGCTAGCTTAGAAAATATAATAAAACTAGAAACTAGTATTGTACCTAAGATTTATGTAAAAGGAGATCAGGTAACATTTATTCTTGAAATTCCACTCGTAGAAAAAGATATCTATATATATTATAAAGTTTTACCACTGCCGATCACCAACACCCTGAACCAAACTTCCCTCATCTTACCTAAGTTCCCCTACCTGCTAGCGAAAGGGTTGAAAACAGTGTCGCTGCGCGCCCTTTGCATAGAAGTAGACGAGCTCCAGTTCCTATGCGAAGAAGATCACACTGCACCATTTGTAAGAGACCAATGCGTCGTTGACCTCATCACGTTTGCTCAAAACACTTCGAGCTGCACGCCCGTTATAGTTGACATCCGTAGCGTGAAAATAGAGAACATTCACCCCAACAGTTGGATGGTATGCACTAAAACAAGTACCACCCTCACGCAAGACTGCAACGGAGATGTCACCTATCACACCTTACAAGGAACGCACTTGGTCACGCTAGAGGATAACTGCGAATTGGAAGTGGATGGAGACAAGCTCAGCAGACATCAAGGACGAGCTAGAGATGCGTAAATACCAGTGCTGCCGATCGTGGACTTACCGGAGGTGCCTTCAACATCAAGGACGCTCCCGGAGATGAAACTCGCAACCCTGGACGACATCGAGCTGTCAAATCTACAACATTTAACTAATGAACTAAAAAACGCAGCAGTGAATAGTGACAATAGTGACAGTGTAATAGAAGTGAAAATTAGTGCGTGGACACAAGTTCTATATATAATTTTAGGTATAGTTATAATGGTATAATATGATAAGATATTATTATGTAAATCGAAGTTTTCAGGCTCAACCCATCGTACCCGAAAACTTCGAACTTAGGGAGGGAGGAGTTATGCGTCCCGATGCTTCATTTGTCTTTGTCGAACCGCGAACTTAGTGATGACTAAGACAATACTGAGTGCATTCGCGGAATCCCCGCAGCTGCAACCTACCGCAGCGTGAGACCTTAGCTCGGTGATCTTTAAGATAAAATTAATCAATCATAATCTAAGCGTCGGGTATCGAACACGTAGTTTTAATTAGTTTAATTAAAGTAATTTTAAATTGAATAAAATAAATAGTTTTAAAAACATAAAAAGGGAAGCTCTATTTTTGACTAGTACCTACCTGTTACATGTTTTCCAGTACCCATAACAAGAGCATTTGCTCGGTATTGGGCTAGATGGCGCTGACCATCCCTAAATATTTATTGAGAGAAAGAGAGGGATCAAATGAAAATCCTTGGGTCATACTGACTGTGCCAAAATGTCACGAAATTTTCATAATTTCAAATTAATTTATTCAAAATTACCGATTACAATCATGAATCTAACTTATTTGTTTAACAGTTTTTTGGATTACATTGTGTTGAGGTACTGGTAGGTCCTGCACTAGGAATACCTGTATCGCAGGCACCTACAACTACACTACTAAAAGGAACTAGGTTTTTATTTAACTTGTATGTACCTATGTCTACAAATCTTGCAAGTTTATTTTGACCCACTTCCCGGTATCCGACTGAGCTGAAATTTTGCATGCTGGTCCAGAACCGATGACAATGCATGTTAACCATAAACGTACCCCGATGCTGCTGCGAGGATCGGCTCCGTACGAGAGGTCTCTTCAGTGGTGATTCTTGATCTACCAACTTGAAATTCTGGATTTCAAGTGTGTAATTACGAATTTATAGATGACGAAAATTTTAGCGTTTTAATCCTATCCAGAGGTTCTCAAATAGAGGGCTAAAAATGCGGCGAAACGGTTCCAGAAAAGGATGGTACGGCAGTTATTGCTTCGCGCTCGACTTGGCGGGGGCACTGCCGTGCCCCCAGATGTTATTAGTTTTCATGTTATGCTTTTTTTGAATTATATACATTTTAATACATAATATAAGTACATTTTTTTTCCATATTTTTACTCTTATAATATCACTAGCTGTGCCTGCGACTTCGTCCGCGTGGAATAGTTATTTTGGGCATTAATTGTTTGAATTTATACCGTTTTCGCAGCACACGCAACGGAAGCCCTCAAAGATGAATAATTTTCCCCGTTTTTTCCACATTGTTGATTGTTTCTTCGCTCCTATTAGTTGCAGCGTGATGTTTTATATAGCCTAAAGCCTTCCTTGATAAATGGTCTCTTCAACACAAAAATATTTTTTCAATTCACACAAGTACTTAGTTCCTGAGATTAGCGCGTTCAAACAAACAAACAAACTCTTCAGCTTTATTATATTATATAGATAGATAGATTAACTCTTTATTGTTGACACATATTAAAAAACAGTACATAGAACAAATTGCACCTTAACTAGTGCCACAAGCGGCGGCCTTATCGCTGAAAGCGATCTCTTCCAGGCAACCTTCAGCTGGAGAGAAATAAGCAAAAGAAATAAAGAAGAATGTGGTGTACAACAAAAAGGAAAAAAGAAATTTTACTAATATATATATACATATAATACACAACAAAATATTTAAAGGTGATAGTAGTAGAAATAATAACAGCAATTTTCACTGAAGGGACTTATAATATATATAGGGACTTATATATTTCGGGACAGGAGGGCCGGTAGTATTAAAACTCGTCTTGTATACTGGTACATAATCGTTACTATAATGTGATTATTGAACTATGATTGGGCCTTATTTTACAATTTAAGTAACTCTAGCCAAATATAAAGCGATTCGTCGTGGCCGTGGTGCGCTGACACCGCTCTCTTCAAAAGAAGTTCCTTTTTAAAGATGGGTGCCCCGCTGTCATCGATACGATGCTCCGCCAGAACAACCATAGAGGTTATTCTTCGTATTAAGGTTCGTTTACTATTTTCCTCAACACGGCTGCGCCGTCATATATATATATATATATATATATATATATATATATATATATATATGTTACGGTAAATGTAGATAATCGGGAATTATGCATAATTCCCGGGAATTATACATAATTATTAATTACCAACGCACTCGGTAAATGTTGAGAATTATCCACATTTACCGGTAATTATATATAATTACCATACCCCTTTGGTTAATGTACAAAATAATGAAATCAAACATGGCAAAAAACAAAACAGGCAAGGAGGCACCGCATTGAATTATAATTTGTCGGTCTGCAAGGCGAAAGCAAACTGGTTTCTTCGAGGCAAGTGCGCTGGATCGTAGATTATAACGTATGGTTATTATGTAAGTATAATTACCGGTAAATGTGATTAATTCGAATGTTTTTCTCACTTTTACCAAGAGCACTGGTAATTATGCATAATTCCCGGGAATTATGCATAATTCCCGCATTATCCACATTTACCGTAACACATATATAATACCTAGTCAGTGGGCCTAGCAGGAATATTACCATCGCAGGATCCGACAATTTGTCGAACCATATTTCATACAAAATTCGTACAGCGAACCTGGTGGCGCGTAACTGAACTATTTTACTTTCGAATACGTTAGCTCCGTAGGATTCGAAATATGATTATGTATGGACGTTTACGTAGTTTGTGTGATAGAAATTGTTTTTGACAGATGATCCGTGAATACCAGACCCAGCCTTCGACAAATAATCGGAAGTTTTCTCACCTAAATTTTTTCAGTGAGAATCATTGTCGACAATTTTGCCATGGATTTTTAATGTATTATTTATTAATATATTTTGATAAAAATAATTTAGTACGGAAAAATGTTACTTTATTAATTTATGTTTAGCGAAATGTCATTGTAAATATAGTCTGTGACACTAGTAACCATAATAATAATACCATATAATTGTTGTTGAAATTGTTTTGCTGTTGTTGTCAGTTTTTGTTGTTTTGCTATTATTATAAGTTTTTTTTGCTTTGTGTTGTTTATGGATGTTTTCTGTTGTTTATGGTTGTTTCTTGTGGTTTTTTGTTGTTTTTATTGTTTTTTGTTGTTTATGTTGTTTTTTGTTGTTTTTTTTTTGTTTTTTGTAGTTTATTGTTGTTTTTTGTTGTTTCTTGTTGTTTTTGTTGTTTTTTGTTGTTTCTTGTTGTTTTTGTTGTTTTTTGTTGTTTCTTGTTGTATTTTGTTTTTTCTTGTTGTTTATTGTTGTTTCTTGTTGTTTTTGTTGTTTTTTTGTTGTTTCTTGTTGTTTTTGTTGTTTCTATTGTTTTTTGTTGTTTATGTTGTTTTTTTTGTAGTTTATTGTTGTTTTTTGTTGTTTCTTGTTGTTTTTTGTTGTTTTTTGTTGTTTCTTGTTGTATTTTGTTTTTTCTTGTTGTTTATTGTTGTTTTTTGTTGTTTTTGTTGTTTTTTGTTGTTTCTTGTTGTAATTGTTGTTTTTTGTTGTTTATTGTTGTTTTTTGTTGTTTTTTGTTGTTTATGTTGTTTTTTGTTGTTTTTGTAGTTTTTTGTTGTTTCTTGTTGTTTTTTGTTGTTTATTGATGTTTTTGTTGTTTCTTGTAGGTTTTTGTTGTTAACAACAATAAACAAGAAAAAACAACAAAAAACAACAAAAATCAACAAAAACCACAAAAAAACAACAATAACAACAAGAAAAAACAAAATACAACAAGAAACAACAAAAAACAACAAGAAACAACAAAAAACAACAAGAAACAACAAAAAACAACAGAAACAACAATTCACAACAAGAAAAAACAAAATACAACAAGAAACAACAAAAAACAACAAAAACCACAAAAAAACAACAAAAAACAACAAGAAAAAACAAAATACAACAAGAAACAACAAAAAACAACAAGAAACAACAAAAAACAACAAGAAACAACAAAAAACAACAGAAACAACAATTCACAACAAGAAAAAACAAAATACAACAAGAAACAACAAAAAACAACAAAAACCACAAAAAAACAACAAAAAACAACAAAAACAACAAGAAAAAACAAAATACAACAAGAAACAACAAAAAACAACAAGAAACAACAAAAAACAACAATAACAACAATAAACAACAAGAAAAAACAAAATACAACAAGAAACAACAAAAATCAACAAGAAACAACAAAAAACAAAGAAACACCAACAAAACTAAAAAACAGCACATCAACAAAAAAATAATATACCTACCTACACCAATCTACTTAATTGAACAAAAGAAGGAAACAAATTTATACGTACTTAACCGGAAGTATATATAAAATTAATCAAAAAAGGAAAGAGAAATATGAAATAGTTCTTCCGGGTATGATGATTTTACATTACTTACTATCGAATTCTGACTCCAGCTACCAATGCATTCAACTCGTTAGTAATACTTTCGACTTTACGCACGGAAACTTGAGCTAGGGGTACTGTACCCCTAGCTCGAGTTTGAGTCCGTAAAGTAAAAGTTAGTCGTAAGTATTACTTCCGACTTTCATGCAATGGTAGCTGGAGTTAGGTCTCGATGGTAAGTAAAAGAAAGTAACATTACCGGTTGATTAACTTCGTTCATTCTTTCATTCATTCATTTCTACGAATATTTTTATCTGCGATTCCTATGTCCTGTCAAAACAACATGGCGCGAAATAAATAAAACTAAATAAATAAGTTCAAAATATGTAACCTTTAGGAGTATTTTTAAAGATTCGAAGCTTTTATTGTACAAAAGGAAGAAAAGAAGTTGATTGTGACAGCGCATATCAATTCTTCGAAGAGATGACTGTTAGTTTGAGTGTTTGGAAGAACGCCGAGGCACGGTAAACTAATCTGCCCGATTATAGACGAGATAAAAGCAGAAAGGCTTCGCCGGCACAGCCATGTGCAGAAGATGATCAAAACGCGTATATTCGGGGCGACCGTGTAGCTGCAAGAGACCGGTGGCGCGCCATAAATATCGCTGGAAGGATCGGGTCGAAGAGCATCTCCACAGGATTCATGATCCCACCTACCTATTGAAGGGCAGAAACCGGCTGAGTCACAGCGCCAGCCAAAGTAAAGTAAACATAAAGTTTTCATACCTACATTAAATCCGGAACAAAGAAAGAAAGCGGGCGAGTAGGAAATACAATCGAATCTTGGAGAAGTCTTTGTAATATTTGTAAGTTGGGAAATAAATCCATTCTACATCTAGGTAGCTTCATCATAGAAATTTAGACCCATAATTCAATTAATTAACATGAATAGTTTCAGTATTTTATAAATAGGAACTCAAATGAAGTTCTACAAATTCAATTTTACAGGTTAAGTAAAAGTTACTACAAATATAATATTTTAAAACTGGCCTTATTGAATAAATCTGCATCAAGACTTGAAGTAAACCAACCGAATCTCTATCCAATGAACAAACAGCAAAAGGCGTGGAGAGTATAAGTAGTACCAGAAGAAGCTGCCGTGGCATAGGGGAAGGTCGGGACCCTTCGTACGCGGGGCACATTCATACAGTCAAAATAAAATTTGAACGAAACAACGTACGGTCTTGCATTTGTATGTGTGCGTGAGCCGAGGTACCAACTTAACGTCAACGTAGTATCGCGCCATTCGCACCGGTGAGAGTGAAGTGACAGGCACGAACGTGTTTTCGCACTTGGTAAGTAATTTTTTGATCAATGTTTTTGTCTATTGTTACCATAGTTAAAATAAGTTTTCATGTAGAGTATACTATCAGTAAGTAGCAAAATATACTTAAGATACGTTTTCAATACTTAATTTATGACGTTTTCCTATTAATATTAAAAGAGGTTATATTTTGTTGTTATTTAGTTAGTGGGGTACTTTCGGACAGAACTAGATGGGGCACGTTTGAACGCGTACGAATGTGCCCCAACTGGTAGTTAGCTACGATTTAGTGTGTTAGTGTGCTAATTGCTAATTTTTGCATTAAATTTCCTGTGTTTTGCTATGGCCGATCTACATATATACATATTTTAATACTTATTTCTTATTATTTTTTCACAGAAACATGGTGCGGACTTATAAACCAAAAAGAACAAGTACCCAAGCTGTGGATGAAGAATCCATGCAGTCAGCAATACAGGATGTTATGCAAGGAGTATTGTCATATAGGAAAGCTGCGGCCAAGTATAATTTGAAATTGTCAACATTAGAAAGCCGTGTAAAAAAATACAAGAATAGCAATGATGCTGAAGGGTCAAGCAACCGTACATTTGACTCTAAATATACAAGTTTCCAAGTCTTTTCTCAGGAAGAAGAAACACTGTTAAAAGATTATATTATCAAATGTTGTAAGATGCATTATGGACTTACGACGATTCAAGTAAGAAAGCTAGCATATGAGTATGCCAAATCTTTGAGTTTGAAATATCCAGCGAAGTGGGAAGAAAATAAGATGGCTGGGAAAGAATGGATGTATGGTTTTCGCAGAAGAAACCCGGAACTCAGTTTACGCAAACCCGAGAACACAAGCGCTGCCAGAACTTTTGCGTTTAACAAAACTGCGGTTACCGAGTTTTATACCAACTTGAAGACAGTGTTGGAGCGACATCCATTAACTGCTGACAGAATCTTTAATTTCGACGAATCAGGTGTATCTACCGTTCTAGCTACTCCTAAAGTCTTGGCTCCAAGATGTCAAAAACAAGTCGGACAAATTGTAGCAGCTGAAAGAGGCGAGCTCGTAACTTTTGGTGGCATTATATCTGCTAGTGGAAATACCGTTCCTCCACTTTTCGTGTTTCCACGCGTTCATTATAAAGATAATTTTCTCGAAGGAGCACCCGAAGGAAGTCTCGGCGCTGCAAATAAAAGTGGCTGGATAAATAGCCATATATTCGTCTCTGTTTTAAAACATATCCAGAAGCACACACTCTGCACAAAAGATAACCCCATATTATTGTTGTGTGACAATCATGAAAGCCATGTTTCTCTCGAAGCCATCAACTACGCCAAAGAAAATGGCATAATTTACCTATCTTTTCCACCACATACCTCTCACCGCCTACAACCACTTGATGTGGGAGTCTTTGCACCATTTAAATCAAAGTTGAAAATTGCTTTCAATAATTGGCATGTAACGAACCCAGGCAAAGCATTGACAATTTACAATATTCCAAAGCTTGTGAAAATTGCATTTTTCGAATCATTCACCGCAAAAAATATCACAAGCGGGTTTAACAAACCCGGAATATGGCCTCTTAATGAATTAGCCTTTAGTGACGAAGATTTTGCTCCAACTGAAGTGTATAGATCCGGTAACTTAGAAAATGTGCCTCCTACTCAAAACATCGTTGAAGATTTGTCAGCACCTACTCCGCAGCCAAGTGTCTCTAATATCTGCCAACCCGCTACTTCTGGAACACAGGATTTCATGGAGATTCCGCGAGAATCTACAGAACAAACTATTAACTCACCATTGATAACTTATGATGATAAACTACAAAGGTGTAATTTAGATGCTTGTGAACCAGATACTTTGAATAATTCACCAATCCATCAAATAGTAGCTCCTTTGAAGACAGTTTTGACACCAGAAGCAATTCGACCCTATCCGACTGCTGTAAGAAGTAATAAAACAAACAAAGGACGACGGCCAGGAAAATCACGTATTTATACTGACACACCCGAAAAAACGCTAATTGAAGAGAGACACAATGAAAAACAATTGAAAAAGCTAGAACAGGAAAGAAGGGCTAGGGCAAGACAAATGAAACGTAGTTTAGTTGATTTTAATTTAAAAACGAAGAACAAGAAAGCTAAACACACAGAAAGTGATGAATCTGATTGTGATGGATCTGATATAAGCTTTCAAGAGAGTTCAAGTTCTATCACAGATGAAGATGAAACTGAGCATGAAAATTTTGAAATGAACAGAAGTCAATTAACAGTTGATGTAATTCCAGCAAATATTAAAGACGGTTCATTTATTTTAGTGAAGTTCCCTAAGAAAAAAAGTATTATTTACTATGTAGGAAAAGTTGTCGGTCACTATAGTCAGACTGAATTTAAAGTATCTTATCTAAGAAAGAAGCCAGGGTTTTCGTGGACATTTGTTTTCCCTAATGTTGAAGATATTCATACTGTTTATATAACTGATGTTGAAATGATTCTTCCTGAACCTAAGCCTCCAACAGTTTGTACTTCTAGAACATCAAAACTTTTCACTTTTTCAGTAAATTTTTCAAATTTTACTGTTCAATAGTTTTTATTATCTTGTTAATTAACAACAACTTTTTGCAATGCTAATCCGCGCCAAAGATTAAAAAAAGTGATTCTAAATTTAAGATAAATAATTTACGTAGAAAATGAAGCAATTTTATGTTTTATTGTCAGAGGAAAGTAATTTAATTTTCGTTAATTTTAAGAAAAGTCATTTACGTTTTGTTTTACATAGGAAAAGCTATGTAATTTTGTTGATCATAAGAAAAATATTTTATTTTTGTTTAATAGAAGTGAAATCTTTATTTTTGTGTTTAATTTCATTGCTAATAAAATAATTTTGATTTATACTATGTGTCGTTTTAAATGCACGTACGGAACTACCCCACAGCGTACAAAGGTGCCCCCAAGACTGTATATAGGTGCCCCGTTGTTGGGGCAGATTCGTACATATTCCAGATTTTGTTTAAATCATAATTATGGTTGAAACATCAGATGAAATCATCTGTAATTTTTTTATATGAATATCAGATAGTTAAACTATAAATTTAAGCTGTCAGGTGATTGATTCGTGAAAAAATAAAAAATAAAAAAAATAAAATGTGGAAACCGTACGAAGGGTCCCCACCTTCCCCTACTATGGTGCCATCCATCATACTTCTCTATACTTAGGTATGTATGACAATGATTATACTCTATGTTGAGTTTTCAAACTCTCCTTAGAACCTCTGATAAGGGCATAACAGCTGCCACACTACGACAACCAGCTGGATCACTACTTTCCTTAATTTACTCAAGTTTCTGAGTGTATCAATGAAATTAAATGTAAACTATAAACTGTTACTACTTCATGCTCATATAGCTAAATGGACTTAATCGATAAATTAAGACACAAATTACCTGAAATTAAATAAATACTTTCCATTAAAGATTTATTGAAACTGAGGTGGTGCTTATATAAGTTTATTTTAAGTTGTTATGTACAAACTTTCTCTATTCTAGATAATCACAAGATTCCTATCTTCTATACTTAATTGCCTGGTATATCTGTATGAATAGTAATAATAGCTGAGGAAATTAACCTTAGCCCTGAATCTGGCATCTCATAAACTATTGCAATAGCTTTGCTGGCTACACAGGTACCTACCTACTTATTTTATGTGAACAAATAAAATGCAATTGTACAATAATAAGTATTTTATTTTGCAGGTGCTGAATATGCCAGGGAGAGAAGACATTATTATTGGTATTTTATGCCTAAGATTATTTAAGTATTTTATCTTATTACAAAACATATAATTTTAATTTCAATGAGTTTTATTTACAAAGTTTATCCAACCTTACCAGTACATAACATAACAAATACATTATAATTAAACTATATAGGTAGGTACCTCTTTATGGTTACCATAAAGTTGTAAAATAAATATTCTATACAAATAACAATATCACACTCATTTTCTAGTTTTTGTAACAAACAGCAATGTATTGTGTTACATTAATTTTAGTTCATTATTTGAAAACACTAAGTATACTTATACCTACATTTACAGATTAGACTATGGAACCTATATCTTAAGACCTCTTCAAAGCTTTATTAGTAATAATAAAATTCGGTGGGAGTTTCTCTAATTGTTTGAAGAAGTCACAGAAATCTAAATAGGTACCTGTTTATTTAGATTTCTGTGGAAGAACTATACTGGAAGTTCGAAGAAGTGTATTTTACTTCTTTATTGCACACAGTTTAACTATACATTTATGTACATTGGTACTGATATTGTTGGATACAATGGTGCAACTACAATAAATAAGGGTTATATAATTTACTGATATGAATCCAGAACTAATGCAGATTACTAAAATACAAGCCTAAAGTACATAGGATTGGTATATAACTTTACAAAACAATTGCAATCTTATGAGATTAACATTAAGTTGTGTATGGTTTTAAAATTTAGGTATTTATAATATATGGTTTAATTCACAATGTATATAAAATAAAATAACAACAACACCATAAAACAGCTTTTCATTAGTAATTTCTTGTAAATAATTATCTTGAAATCTAAAATGCAAAGGATGTGCTGTACTTTTTGTACATAAGAACACAAGTTTAGCCTAGTCTCTCTCTTCACTTATTCTGTAAGTAGAAGTCCGACCAAATCATGACACCGGCTGTGGAATGGATTGCAGGTATTGTAGACAGCTTCCGGACTAGCTTCAACAAGGTTCCGGAATGGCATCAAGGGCTAATCTCTCTAGGCTAGCCTGAAACACAATGTCCTGTAAATGAAAATATAAAGTATGAAGGTACATAATTATTGGATTTTAAGTTTTCCACTAGACTAGACAGGATAAACATTTCATGCCAAGTATGCTCCTAACATTGCATCAGAGTGAGACCCTCATACCTGGAATTCATGCTGGTAGTGCAATGTTTACTATCACAGCTCTTTGCAAAACCATCAATAAGTTATGCTATTCACTTGTGTAAGTTACTTTGGTAGATATTTTTAATTTTGAGTGTTACAATGTTTATTTTAAGTATTGTAACATTAATTTGTCCAAGGCAACAGGACTTTATGAGTAGGTACCTACAATATATAGATTAATGAAGGCAGCTACAATCTAACATAGCTGCTATTTCCAGACGGAACCTTTTGGACTGCCGACGTACCTACAGGCTACAGTCCATAGCTTCCTACTTACGGCAGATCTTAGGTCCGCTCAACGCATCTGTTGCGCAATATCTTTGAGAAGTCACTATGAATGTTTATTGGGAAGGCATTAAAACTAACTTTGGGTCGTGCATGGAGACTATTTTACTGTTAAATAGAGCTTGAACTAGCGTACTAACTAAATTTCCTAACTTACCAACAAACTTTGAATACTTTACATTGAATCTGGTTCGGTCGGTGTCATTTTCTTCATTGGCCTCATTAAAGGCCTCATTGCATCTACGAGAGATGTTTTGCGGGAATTGTTGATGCGGATTTGCACTTGAATTGGTTCACAGTAACAAGGAAAAAGCACAAAAACCTCGCGATTCGCGAGCTAATTTCCAAACCGCGGTCGGTTTTTAATACAAATTTGACGTTCAAACTTTTGACAATATAATTGCCATAGACAATTACAGACAATGTTTTTTAGTTAAAAATAGATTTAGAAAATAATGTTTATATAGCCTAAACTAATTTTATAGTAATTAAATTATATATAACACAGGAAAATCGAACTCAAAAGTTGTCGATAGTTTTCTCACTGAAAAAATGGCGGTGAAAGTATTTGTGACATTTTGTCGAAGGCTGGGTCTGGTATTTACGGATCACCTGTCAAATTAAAACTCCTACTCGCTAGCTATGTAAATCTCCATACATTGGTCCCGTAATTTCATCGAATCCTGCGGAGTAAGCGAGGTCGCGAGTAAAATAGTTTCGCTACTCGCCACCAGGTGCGCTGTACGATTTTGTATGAAATGCCGTTCGAGAAATTTTCGTATCCTGCGATGGTAATATTCCTGCTAAGCCCACAGGTCATAAGTATTGTCACACAGTAAAAACTTTTCTTTTAGAATGCTGGCCACAAAAAAGTTTATTGAATTCGAATTTCGAATTGTTCATGAAAATAAAAATGTATAGGTACTTTTTAGAATTTTACTCATTTTTAAATATGGAGTGGACGCTTAAAGAAGACCGTGTTGCAGTTATTGCATTGCATCGTTGCGGTTACGCGCCAATTCAAATTTTTGACATACTGAAAAATTTGAATATAACCAAAAGATTCGTTTATCGTAAGTACCATCAAACGATACAATGAAGACTCTAGTGTAGATGACAGGTCAAGAAGTGGTCGCCCTCGGTCTGTTAGGACTCCAGCTGCAGTGATAAAAGCTGTGAAGGCGCGAATTCAAAGAAATCCCAAACGTAAGCAGAAACTGTTGGCCCTTCAGATGGGGTTAAGCAGAACCACGGTGAAAAGGGTGTTAAATGAAGACTTAGGGCTTCGGGCATATCGAAGAAAAACAGGATATCGTTTGAATGCTCGTCTAATGGACCTGAGACTGAAGAGATGCCGCGCTTTGTTGAAGCGGTACGCGGGAAAAAAATATCAGGAAATTGTTTTTTCGGATGAAAAAATTGTTACCGTAGAAGAGAGCTACAATAAACAAAATGATAAGGTGTACGCACACAGTAGTGAAGAAGCGAGCAAACGTATTCCGCGTGTCCAACGAGGTCATTTTCCATCCTCGCTCATGGTATGGTTGGGAGTTTCTTATTGGGGCTTAACAGAGGTACATTTTTATGAGAAAGGTGTAAAAACGAATGCAGTTGTGTATCATAATACAGTCCTGACGAACCTTGTGGAACCTGTTTCTCATATCATGTTCAATAACAAGCACTGGGTATTCCAACAAGATTCGGCGCCAGCTCATAGAGCGAAGAGCACACAAGACTGGCTGGCGGCGCGTGAAATCGACTTCATCCGGCACGAAGACTGGCCCTCCTCCAGTCCAGATTTGAATCCGTTAGATTACAAGATATGGCAACACTTGGAGGAAAAGGCGTGCTCAAAGCCTCATCCCAATTTGGAGTCACTCAAGACATCCTTGATTAAGGCAGCCGCCGATATTGACATGGACCTCGTTCGTGCAGCGATAGACGACTGGCCGCGCAGATTGAAGGCCTGTATTCAAAATCACGGAGGTCATTTTGAATAAACTTTATTGTCATAAGAATCTATCTTTTGTTAAGTTCATTTTGGTATATAAATGGTTACATAAAGAATAAAGTTGTTTCAATTATTTTATATTAAACATGTGACATAATTTATGACCTGACTAGGTATAAGATGAGGACTTGGGGCAGCAATAACACAATGTGATTCATCTAAAACAATAGAGTTTTATTAAGTAGGTAATTTAACTAGGTTTTAACAATATATGAGGTGAGAAGTAGGTACCTAAGTACCTAAACAATAGAGAATCGACAATTAAATGTCCTTGCTTATCTTCAGCCCGTCGATCCTCTCTTGCACTTGGCCACCACTCTGTTAAAATCACCAACTAGTTTTACACTATGTGAGAACTTGTTTATCTGGGACTTGTGACAGTAACAATCTCATAAAGGTTTGTTGGTTGTTCAAAGGTTGCCTGGAAGAAACCGCCTAAGGCTATAAGGCTGCCCAATGTAGGTACATTAAATTGCTTTTTAAGTTTATTCATGGATTTATGGTTGTTTGGTGTCCAATAAAGAATGTCTATCTATATATATAACAAGTCATCAATGTTGGTGCTATGATGCCTCTATCTGGCAGAGTAGCTTGATCAGTGAAACAACTTCATTAGCAGAGTCTAGTGCTGATGTTTGGTGTCCAATAAAGAATGTCTATCTATATAAATAACAACAGTCATCAATGTTGGTGCTATGATGCCTCTATCTGGCAGAGTAGCTTGATCAGTGAAACAACTTCATTAGCAGAGCCTAGTGCTGATGTTTGTCTGCTTGCTGTGTGATATGTAATATGGTAAGCAAATTAACGACATACAACACAATACTAAAACTAATTAATTTTTCAGGTGATTCTGGTCTCCGGAGAGAATGGCTTATGATGCTTTTCCTAAACCCAGCTGAAGGTAGCTCAGAGGCCATGTTTAACAATATTTAACCCTAACATAGAGGTCTGCTCGGATCACATGAGATGTGGAACTCTGCCACTCTGTTCTGAGGGAGCAGGAGCAGGAGGTACCAGCCCGGCTGCGGGTACAGGAAGTAGACTCAGGAAGGTGCTCTCTGGAAAACAATTTCAATCAATTGCATAAATCTTATAGGTTACATTTAGATCCATACGCTGCTACTTACATGATAATCGAAATAGTAACATATCAGCTGATGCTGATATGTTACTATTGGTGATAGTGGGTGGCAGGAAGTATGACACACTGGAGCTAGAGAGCATCCCACCGAGATGAAGAGCTGAGAGTGTAGGACCTTGGAATTAACTACTTCATATGCAACATGGACGGATCTTATGCCAGACAGAATATCTGATTGTGTTTCGTCAGAACATGGCAGAGAAAATGACACATTAAACTGGGTCTCTCTAAAATAATAAAGACATCTCAGTAAGGAAGCATACAACTTGGCACAATTAGGTCTAGATTTAGAACGATTGTATGGACACTTGGCTAGTTTTTGTCAGAATATTTGTGGTGGGATAAGTATGACACATTTCCATACTTCTAAAGTTATAATTGTACTGTGAAGTGGATTGGTGCACTTCAAAGTATAAGTAATTATAGTCACTTATACTCCCAAAAAACAATAGTTATGAACATAGTATTTTATTTTAAAATCTATGATGAACTTTATTACACATTGTACCTTCTAAAATGTTATTAAAGCTAAATGTAATAAATTCAATTTGACGAGATGTTGTAGTTTGTGTAGCATATTCTGTGATGTTAGTACTTATTTAATGTATGTTACAACTTTACAGTATCAATAAAGATTCTTACTTTATCTTATCTTATACACTAAACATTAACTGTGTTCTAAATTTGAAGTTTCTGTGTCAGCTAAAATTGCCTTAGAATTTTGATGATTGATTATTCAATTAATGACAAAATAAGAAACTCACTCATTGGATTTTTTAACTTACAGTTTCAAATTGAATGAAATTTGAAATATACAGTGTTACACAACACTTGCGTGGTACCACTACAATCAGGCTTCTATTTATATCTAACACAAACTTATATGATGTCAGAAACTATAACTATATAACTATATTTTGTTATCAATAAATTGAGTTTGAGTTTGAAATGTAATAAATTTCTTCGAAAAAAGGATGACACAGCATGAGCCCAGAGTCAGACACATAACTTCAAACATAGGTGCATGTCCACACAACTCACCTTAGCTAAGAAGAATATATCAACTTCCATTCATCAAGTTCTGCTCCAGAGCCAGTGGATGCCTCACATAGAGGTCTGCTCGGATCACAAGAGATGTGGAACTGTGCCACTCTGTTCTGAGGGAGCAGGAGCAGGAGGTACCAGCCCGGCTGCGGGTACAGGAAGTAGACTCAGGAAGGTGCTCTCTGGAAAACAATTTCAATCAATTGCATAAATCTTATAGGTTACATTTAGATCCATACGCTGCTACTTACATGATAATCGAAATAGTAACATATCAGCTGATGCTGATACATTACCACGGCACACCACGGTAATCGAATGCTTTCACATCTACGGCAACAGCCCCTGGTCAAAATTAGCTCTATTTGTTTCACTGAGCATTACTATTCGGTTGAAAACTCACTTACATAGGTATCTATCTAAATTTAGATCATGTTTTTGTCATCTCCAACTAACCTTTAATTTTTACTGAAGCCGTAATAATAATAAATCTAAGCAACGTAAACAAAACAAACAAAATTGTTCAAAGCGAGTCTTAAGCTGTGCTGCACCATTTTTTTTTAACCCTTTGCTTTGATGATTGATTGATCACAGACTATAAAAATGTTGCAACACTTGACTTGAGTCACTTGACCACTTAATAGGGTGTAATGATCGTTTCACGAAAGAGTTCCCTCAGTTAAGGCGCCATAACCGTATGATTATGTTATGTAATAACTATGAAATGTTAGTTCCAAACTTTTCCGTGGGACTTATTTCGTGAAACAGCACGATGTATCCAATCACCCAATGAGCGTTTTGTCGTGCTGAGTTTGATTAAACTAGATGGCGCTGTATCAAATATCTAAGGTAATAAAACTGTAATCACCAAGTAGCAAAATATGTGATAATACTGATGGTTGATGGTTACACAAAGCTAACTTACATCTGAGCGGAACTCACGCTTACCTAATATTTCCACATTCCCTTTTTATTAGGCCCATAAGTAATATATATTTACATCTGCCGTAATCTACTAAGCTTTTTTGTACCTGGTCTAAAATATCAATAAATTTTGTGTTTAATAGGTACAAATGATTTTAATTTTCTGTAATTATCTACTTAGTACATAAGTATAAACACAGTCCACCTTCGCTGACTGGGCATATATCTACAAAACTACGCAACGGATTTAGTTGTCTTTTTTATATTTAAAGATGTTTGACGATGAACGTTGAGGAAAGTTCCTAATGTCAATCATATGTGACACAGTGTGCGAAAACAGGCTAAGTAATAATAATAATAAATATAAAATTATTTTTATTTATAGGTTCTTCAGTATTTGGTTAACATATTTCAAGGCAGATAATCTTCTCATCATATCAGTGCAGATTTTATTCCTAATTGGTGACATGGTCAAAGCTTTTTTCCTTTTCTACCTCAGACAAAATACCAGAAGAATATACAAAACTTTCAATAAACAATAAACAGGCCAACTCTGTTGTCGAAAGTTTAACAAGGCGCCCTAAGGGCCTCTGACTTGCCATAACGACTGCTATACTACTAGACCATGAAGTTCTACCTCTAACTTCATGTACTAGAAAAACAGCCGGGACCTACAATTAAACGTGTCATCCGACCCACGGAAGCGACCAAAATGGAATTCACCCGTCCGCGTACTGATCGCGTCGATCTTGCATTGGCAATCGCATGCGATTGCCTCCGCTAGCTAAGCTACAGGCGCTTTCTTTAAAAGATCGGGACTATTGGAACTTTATAAAACATATTGTTCAACTGTATTACAGAGATCAAAATATCATTTAACAATATTCTGATTATTTCTCTGGGTGCAAAAAAACCTAATCGACGAGTATTATAACACCGGAATAATTTGTATATCTATTCTATCACTAATATGCGTTTCCTGTAAGTAATTAATTTTTGTTCATTCATCAATGTAAGTTTAATAGTGTTACATAGGTAGCACATCACTAGTTCAAACATTCAACATTTCAAACCACCAAACTATTGGTCAACCATAATTAGTAAGTAATCGTTTTACCACTTTATTTATTTCTAGTTGTCTCTTATGCTAATAAATTATCGTTGTTATAAATTAAAACAATTTCTAAATATTTATAGATGTTTTGTTAGTAGCAATGATGTGTGTAAGCGGAATAGTGTTTTTTTTAAATAATTAATACCACTACTGACTTGCTCAAATACAAATACAAATACAAATTATTTATTTATAACTCCATAGTTACAAGTCAGAATACGTCATGTACATGTATTGTTTACAATAGTAAACTTAATAATTTAAATTTAAAAGTATTGTACTTATATAAAGAAAAATTCATTATGCAATACAATGCAATAAAGATTATTATTCGAATGAATTATCTCACTTGGGATCTAAATTATAATCTAAAATTATAGTTACCTATACTTCGCGTCAACCGAAGACGATTATATTGTTTACTAAGCAGCAGTTAGTGGAATTGTACTGCCACTGTCACACATTTAGAGAGTTAACTACGTTAAAAAAGCAAAATTTCCGTTTCCGTATCCGCTCCACTCGGCTCACCGCGTGGAAGGGCGCCTGCAACTCGCCATTACGTGATTTTGTGTCGCCGCTGTCGCACGCCTTAAAGAATTTGTTTCAAAATCTATTTATTTTTTTATTTAATTTAATTTTAAATACTCGTTACGTGTTGTGTTCAGTGATTATTAAAGAACATTGTGAACCGTGCCAAAAATGACGTTCAAATTTATAAATTCGAAATGAACTAAAAAAAAAAAAAAAACTAAATTAAACAAAAATAACGGTTATTTAACGACGTTAAATCATTTAACCAAACATTACGACAAAACCAGTGAATATTAGTTGCTTTTGTGAGACCAGGTTACTGAAATTCTGTCTATGACGGAATTTTATGGATAAATTATCTTTGGTGAGTGACTTATTTATTATCATACGATCTTATTTTTGAACTACCCTCGAATTTATGATAATGGTAGTTTACGTTTTTACTTGATTGTAATTTAAGTACCCACCTTTCGTACTTTTTCTTAAAAAAATAGTTCTTTATAAGACTTTAATACTACATGTAACAAAATAATCTACAAAAAGAGATTGAGCATGCAACATCGCGCCCTGGCGCAATAATATTTTATTGTTTTCTATCATTATTCACACGATTCTCAATTTAACTGCTCAGATCAACCTAAACGGTTTATTATTCCATCGTTACTTTTTATATGATGATGCTATGCGTTTTACTCGCGTTAATCGTAGTAAATTAGTGAAAATCCATGTAATTCCTGTGGGGAATATTTATATATGTTGTATCGCGTGTATCGTGTTAAGTAATTAATATGAATTAGTTTACAGCAAATATCAATGTCAATCATGTTGAGAATATTTGAATGGTTTTACGTGTATCGTGTGGGCTCAACTTTCCAAAGTACCCAATCGCGTAGGAGGTCAATTTTTTTTTACATGTAGCTTATTTTTACACAAGGCTACACGTTAAATATTTTAGCACGGAGATGCTTAGTTTTCGAGATATAATTTTCTTAAAATCGAAAATTAATCCTTTATATTGTCAGTTTCTTGACACTATGACGGCCATAGCGTTTCGTTTTACGGACTGCTATTACATACAAGCGTGCGACTTGTCAAACTATTATATTTATTTGCTAATGTGTATGTAATGTTTAGTTTAGTCTGTTAGCATTATGTAAATATTTGTCTATTACTTATTAATATTATTTATTTTAGTCTCCTTTAATTATTCTTAATCACATTTGATTAAATAAATATTGTGAAAAGTATTTATACTGGCAACGTTAACTGTAATTTTGTAAGGTGGAAACACCGAAAAAAAAAGATATCGGAGATTGGAAAGGGAGACGAAATTGATAAGGCGAAAAAAGATTGTAAAAATTAAGAAAAGTATTGAGTATTTTATAATAAAATTGTAATGTGATTGATTTGTTGAATATTGTCACAATTACGTATATATTGATGAAAAATACATATATATTTGATCGCAAATTTTTACGTAGTTATAATATTTTGTGTGTAACTTGTAACTTGATGAACGAAACGTGACGCCATTGTTTTTTTTTTAGTATTGGCGTCACGCTCTTTGCGTATTTGCCAGTGTCAAGTAATTTTCTTTCTTCTTCGATGCATGCTTGAGGTTAGGTTAGAATAGAAGGGGATGGCGGGGTCGAGTGAGCGAGCGTAGCGGGTTGGGGTGTACTTTACAGGACGCTAAACCTTTTTTTTTTTTTTTTTTTTTTTTTTTGATTTCCAGGAAAAACCTATTACAGGTACCACCCAATCCCGGGGAGGATTTACGGTGGTTATGTGGGAGTCGCATTCTCCTACCTGCCCTAAGCATACCCACTAAAAAACCTGGGGTGTTCCTACTCTGCGTCGCTAATCAGGGCTCCGAGAACGCTGGGCATACTATATGTACCTATGATGTATTGAAGGCAACCAACCAATTGCAGTATGCTTGAAATCTACTCTACAAAAGGAATTAATTTTACACCATGTGAAGTGATTCATAAGTAGTAGGAACCTTGTTTGTTGATCTGCAATCAACATTGTGTGGCCTTAATCTGGAATTATGTGTGTTTTGTAGTTTCGAAGTCGCTCCTTTTATGTGTTCACAAAATATGTTCTCCTTTAAAGCCTTCTGTTGGTGTTTATCACCGCCGCGCGGGGGCATGGCGCGAGCTAGTCTCGTCAGGGCTCCATTTCAGCTAACGTCGTGCGGCACCGGCGGGAGCTGCCGGGGTGTTGCTGGCGGGGGGCGGGAGACGACCACCACGCGCACACACACACATCAACACATACACACAAGGTAATTCTTCCTTTCGTAACGTAACCATAACCATGTCATTCATATATACAACAACATTACTTATTCTCATTGTCCCTATTTGTGTTTTGTATGCTACCAAATTGCCCTTATTAGTATTACGCTTGACCAAAACTCGCCTGATTTTCAATCTTGTTGGAATATGAAAGAAAAGTCAAGCTCTCCGTAGGTACTTAGTCGATGAAGTGAAAAAAACGTGATCCGATCAGAATGTCAATAAAATCTTATAACTGGTGCATGTAACATGTATTGCCCCCTATACACACCGCCGCGCGGGGGCATTGCGCGAGCTAGTCTCGTCAGGGCTCCATTTCAGCTAACGTCGTGCGGCACCGGCGGGAGCTGCCGGGGGGTTGCTGGCGGGGGGCGGGAGACGACCACCACGCGCACACACACATCAACACATACACACAAGGTAATTCTTCCTTTCGTAACGTAACCATAACCATGTCATTCATATATACAACAACATTACTTATTCTCATTGTCCCTATTTGTGTTTTGTATGCTACCAAATTGCCCTTTTTAGTATTACGCTTGACCAAAACTCGCCTGATTTTCAATCTTGTTGGAATATGAAAGAAAAGTCAAGCTCACCGTAGGTACTTAGTCGATGAAGTGGAAAAAACGTGATCCGATCAGAATGTCAATAAAATCTTATAACTGGTGCATGTAACATGTATTGCCCCTTACTAATACACACCGCCGCGCGGGGGCATGGCGCGAGCTAGTCTCGTCAGGGCTCCATTTCAGCTAACGTCGTGCGGCACCGGCGGGAGCTGCCGGGGGGTTGCTGGCGGGGGGCGGGAGACGACCACCACGCGCACACACACACACATCAACACATACACACAAGGTAATTCTTCCTTTCGTAACGTAACCATAACCATGTCATTCTTATACAACAACATTACTCATTCTCATTGCCCCTATTTGTGTCTTGTATGCTACCAAATTGCCCTTTTTAGTATAACGCTTGTCCAAAACTCGCCTGATTTTCAATCTTGTTGGAATACGAAAGAAAAGTCAAGCTCACCGTAGCTACTTAGTTGATGAAGTGGAAAAAACGTGATCCGATCAGAATGCCAATAAAATCTTATAACTGGTGCATGTAACATGTATTGCCCCTTACTAATACACACCGCCGCGCGGGGGCATGGCGCGAGCTAGTCTCGTCAGGGCTCCATTTCAGCTAACGTCGTGCGGCACCGGCGGGAGCTGCCGGGGGATTGCTGGCGGGGGGCGGGAGACGACCACCACGCGCACACACACATCAACACATACACACAAGGTAATTCTTCATTTCGTAACGTAACCATAACCATGTCATTCATATATACAACAACATTACTTATTCTCATTGTCCCTATTTGTGTTTTGTATGCTACCAAATTGCCCTTATTAGTATTACGCTTGACCAAAACTCGCCTGATTTTCAATCTTGTTGGAATATGAAAGAAAAGTCAAGCTCTCCGTAGGTACTTAGTCGATGAAGTGAAAAAAACGTGATCCGATCAGAATGTCAATAAAATCTTATAACTGGTGCATGTAACATGTATTGCCCCCTATACACACCGCCGCGCGGGGGCATTGCGCGAGCTAGTCTCGTCAGGGCTCCATTTCAGCTAACGTCGTGCGGCACCGGCGGGAGCTGCCGGGGGGTTGCTGGCGGGGGGCGGGAGACGACCACCACGCGCACACACACATCAACACATACACACAAGGTAATTCTTCCTTTCGTAACGTAACCATAACCATGTCATTCATATATACAACAACATTACTTATTCTCATTGTCCCTATTTGTGTTTTGTATGCTACCAAATTGCCCTTTTTAGTATTACGCTTGACCAAAACTCGCCTGATTTTCAATCTTGTTGGAATATGAAAGAAAAGTCAAGCTCACCGTAGGTACTTAGTCGATGAAGTGGAAAAAACGTGATCCGATCAGAATGTCAATAAAATCTTATAACTGGTGCATGTAACATGTATTGCCCCTTACTAATACACACCGCCGCGCGGGGGCATGGCGCGAGCTAGTCTCGTCAGGGCTCCATTTCAGCTAACGTCGTGCGGCACCGGCGGGAGCTGCCGGGGGGTTGCTGGCGGGGGGCGGGAGACGACCACCACGCGCACACACACACACATCAACACATACACACAAGGTAATTCTTCCTTTCGTAACGTAACCATAACCATGTCATTCTTATACAACAACATTACTCATTCTCATTGCCCCTATTTGTGTCTTGTATGCTACCAAATTGCCCTTTTTAGTATAACGCTTGTCCAAAACTCGCCTGATTTTCAATCTTGTTGGAATACGAAAGAAAAGTCAAGCTCACCGTAGCTACTTAGTTGATGAAGTGGAAAAAACGTGATCCGATCAGAATGCCAATAAAATCTTATAACTGGTGCATGTAACATGTATTGCCCCTTACTAATACACACCGCCGCGCGGGGGCATGGCGCGAGCTAGTCTCGTCAGGGCTCCATTTCAGCTAACGTCGTGCGGCACCGGCGGGAGCTGCCGGGGGATTGCTGGCGGGGGGCGGGAGACGACCACCACGCGCACACACACATCAACACATACACACAAGGTAATTCTTCATTTCGTAACGTAACCATAACCATGTCATTCTTATACAACAACATTACTTATTCTCATTGTCCCTATTTGTGTTTTGTATGCTACCAAATTGCCCTTATTAGTATAACGCTTGACCAAAACTCGCCTGATTTTCAATCTTGTTGGAATATGAAAGAAAAAAAAACACGAGTCAAGTTCAACTTTCGGACCGACGTTCGAAGAGTCAACACGAGTCCTGAGGATGCCTCGTGGAGAGATGAAACACGTGTCGACTAGAATATCTTGCCGAAAGAGAACAACAAAGCTTCAAGACACAAGGTGCGGTGTTGGGAAGATCTTGAGATCCACGGAGGCCACGTTGGTTAGGAGGTGAGGTGTGGCGGTGGTATATGGAGGAACACACCTAAAAACCATCAAGTTTGTGGTTTGAAGTCGGTTAAGGAGCAGTCGCAGCGGAAAAACACTACATATTTCTCCAGAGTTTCAGTACCTACTTACTTGCACATCACTCGTCTCAAAAGAACATAACTAAATTTGACTAATGAGATTGTCACAATTCAACAGCTACTCACATATTTCTTCTTATATTCTAAACATGATGCCTATTGTTAAGTAGGAAACATAAATAATTGTGTACAGAAAGGGTTCCAGAACACTAAAGCAAAGCAAAAGATAGTAAACATTAAACAAAGTGTTATTTTTTGGTAGCTGTTAGAGTGTTGCCATCTTATAAATTAAATTACGTACATAGTTTTTTTTAATACTTAATTAATAATTATATATTTTTATAGCTGTGTATATTAGAATTTAGAGATTGTGTGTGTGTTGTTGTATGTTACAATGTGTAATTATTGTTATTGTGCGTGATTGTATGTAGAGGGTGAGTGTGTGTGTGTATGTATGTTTCAGTGTTCATTGCGTAGTACAATATCTTTCAATAAATGGTCTATTGGGTAAATATTTCAGGTTAGAGTGATACATCATTTACAACTTCAATAAGCTGCTCTGTATCTACATATATAGTTTAGTGTTAGTAAGTGACTTGTGACTAATTTTCTGCATTTATGTTTGGTTACATTGACAATATCAACGTTCTTGGACAGATTATTATAAAGTAAAGGTCCGAGGGTTTTTCAACGTTCTTGGACAGATTATTATAAAGTAAAGGTCCGAGGGTTTTTAGACTACTTCCTCCAAACTTGGTGCGCGTAGCCACGTTTTTTGATATAATGTCTTTTCTTCTCATTTTAGTAACGATATTTCGCGTTTCATTGGAAATAAGTGTGTGTTGTCTTGTTACGGTTGAAAGTATAAAAAGCTGTCTAACTATTAAAACTGAACATTCTTTGTAAAGTTAAGCGGTCGAAAATCTCCTGTTCTTAAACGTCATCACTTTTAACAAAGCTCTATGTGCTATTTCTAGTTTTTTAAGGTGTGATTTGTCAGCTGAACCCCATGCCGGAATGCAGTAATTTAAAATGGATTGTGCTAAATACTTAGATTCAGATGCGAAGTATATCGAATTATTGACCTGAGCTGCGAACAGATCTCAACACATTATCCTTGGTAATGTTACTTCTGTATTCTGTAGTAGTAATGCATATTACTTCGCAGGAGACGCCATAATGTCGACGTGCGTGGTGGCGCCGCAGGTGGTGAGCGTGTGGCGCGGCACGTGGGGTATTATGGAGTTGCATCCACACCTGTTCCCCTTCGCGCAGACCTTCGTGCTCGGCATCATCATGCACGTCTGCTTTACTGTGCTCAAGTAAGGACGCCAACGTACCTACTTGTCGGAGCCCAAGCGCACCGTATAAAAATAGATTCTAATAGAGCCTGAACCTGCCTAAAGGTGTGAGAGTTCTGTACCGGGTTACCTACCGGCACTGATAATCAATAAAAACTCGTGTGTGAAATTAATCAATTATGGAATTTAATTTCCCAACAACTAACACGTCCACTCAGACCACCAGTGCGCAGTAACTGGGTGTCGCGTCATACATCACGGACACATACACAAAATGCATTCGTCATCATTCACACTTACTAATGTGTCCCTACATACTTCCTTAGTTATCTTAGTTGGTACCAGCTCTGCCTTCTAATCTAGGAGTTGAGGGTTCGATTCCCGCTTGACACAAGTATTTATGAATTAAATACATAAAATATATAATTATTTGTGTTGAGTCTGGTCGATTCTGTGTATAATAAGTATGTAAGAAAAGTATATATGTAAGTATTATATCCGTTATCTAGTACCCATGATACAAGCTTAAACTTAGTATGTGGCTAGATGGCGCTGTGTGATATGTCCTGATACCTTACCTACAACTTCAGGACACACCTGCTGAGTCGCGCCGCCACTCCTCCACAAGTGCAGGCGAGCCCAGTGCGCTGGCTCCGAGAGAGGCTCCTGTCCCGTGGCTACACATACCTTTTCATATTGGCCAACATCATGCACTGGCGCACTGGCATCATACCTGAGGAACAGGATCCACACAGGTTAGAATCTTTTTTTTTACATGATATAGGCTCACGCTTGACTATAACTTGCCTGATGTCAAGCAACGTTATAATCTACGATCTAGCGCGCTTGCCTAGAAGAAACCGGTTGACTCTCTTCTTCAGTAGCTAATCTTAAGTGATTTAAAAACTTCAGAAATAGCATGACAGCTACGTTTCCAAAAGATATAAGAAAAGCTAAAGGTTTTTTGATACACATATGTAGCTAGAATCTCGACAGGACTTTCGTCGTATTAGCACCGTGGTGGCTGTTGGGTAACATTGTGTTGTTTTATTAGGTACGCCGGCGTTACTGTTTTCCTATCGTTGTTTTCCAAACTAGGTTGCCTGGAAGGAATCATTCCAAGCCATTCCAAATTCCTATAATTCATCAAATTATCAATAAAATGTTTATCTGTTTATCAAGTGATAAGGTCGCCCTCTGTCCCAATACTATGTTCTACGTTTCTTTATCTACACTAATGTTGTAACATTCTACTTATGTTTCCAATACTTGACTTATAATTCCTACTGTTATAGCACAGACAACAAAACACTCAAATTAAGCAATTTCACATGATGTTATAATATCCACATCGATATCGTAATAGCTCATTATAACATCAGTAAAGCGTGACCAACCTGATTGCAGGGCCAATCAGGTTGGTCGCGCTTTATTTGTGCGCAGAAGCTGCGCTATCGTTGGTTAGATTTTAATGGCGGCAAAATCACTGTGACAATACCCGTACGCGTGAATTTAATGTTCCGCAATGTGTTTTGTTTTTTAAATACAAATTAAAAGTTTAAAATGGATAGCGACGATGATATTTGTACGCCTCCGGATATTCTAGAATTGGCAACAAAAGTAACTCACAATCTTTTGCCAGAAAAATCTAGAAAGTTATATGAAAAATTAACTATTGTCAGCTTTTACTCTTGTTGTTTGATTAATTCGATTAGTGAAGATAAAGTAGTGTATGCAACTGCATATAACACGGGTATTAAAACACGAGTGTGAGTTTATGAAACGAGCGCAGCGAGTTTCATAATAGTAACGAGTGTTTTAATACCCGTGTTATATGACAGTTGCATAAACTACTATTATGCTTGTGTTCTTTTGTTATTGGTGTACGATAAAGTATTTTGATTTGATTTGATTGTGTATTAGTGCAACTGTTAGGGTAGGTATAATGATATTGTTACACAAGCCAAAATAATATACTCCAACGTATCATAAGAATCCATTTTTTTGAATGTTTTGCAATCCCCCATGTTTACTCCCCAGGCCGGTGGTGATAGCAGCGTTCACGGTGCTGTTCTACCTGACAGCCATCTCCCTGCGTTCATCGCGCAACTTCCACGCCTCGCCTTACTTCCTCGTCACCGACGGGAAGGAACCCACCTACATCTTCACCACCAGGTTCAAGACCACTGTAAGTATATTTTTTACTGTATTATAGTTCCTGTAAGGCGTGATTAAATTTAGTTGTAATAATCGTCCTCGTAACTCGTCCTCCTGATGATGGAAACAATTAGTAAGTATTAGGTAATAATTAATCCATCTATTTTAGGTAAATTATCCGATTCTTCTGTTTAAATCCTTCATAAATTTTATTAATCGAATAATATTTCCTATTAACATATTATTAACGTAATACGCGAAATAAAACATCAAAATATTAGCTATTACACCAACTATCACCGCTGGTGACTTGATAGGTACTAAGCGCGCCGCGCCACGCGGCCACGCCAATGATATTCTATATAAACTGACTCTTTGGGCCACGCGGCGCGTTGTGGCATGACGGCTTAAGCGGTTACGGGCACTTCGTCGGATTGGATATTTTTTGAAACTTTGAATGCCTATAAAATCAAAATTTTTATTTAAGTATACCAAAATAGTTGTCCTGACACGGGGATCGAACCTGTGACCTTCAACTCGGAAAAGGCGGTTTCCTTCTGTATTCTGTGGTAATATACTCATAGCACAGTATAAAAGCTAATAATATCATACAGTATTCCAACTTCATATAAACGGACGACGCTCGAGCTATACCTACGCGCTCGGATCGAGACATGCGCGCGGCACGTTAGGGCTGCCAGACCACGGTAATAATATCCATACAGTAACTCGTCCGTGACCTTGAATTGAGTGCCTACAGCCGCGCAGTACGTAAGCATGAGATAGGGCTACTAGGCTACAGCGTTTGGCTACTTTGAGTTTCTATCTATATTTGAGATTGTAAATTTATTACTTTTTATTTATTTATTAGCACAGATACTTAGAAACAATATGAAATATTAATATTACCTACATTACCTTTGCGATTTGGGCTTTTAGCGCTTTCGGAAGCTAAAAGTGTACCATTTAACGATAGAAGACATCATTGTTAAAATCTCGTAAAAAAAGTGTACGAGATTTTTGTTAATTCAATCAAAAAAATAACTTGCATTTTTATTGAACACTTTCTATTCAATTCACAAAGTATTTTATGTAGGTAATTGACATGTATGTATGCATATAGCTATTAAGTAGGTATATACGCGCGCGTAAACCGCTCTGACGTTCGCCAGGTAGCGGGAGGTGCGAGACATGTGTGAAACCAGTAATAAAGAAACTACAAGTGTAATCAAAAGATTAACTAAAACGGTTTTCACTCACGTGTAAATCGCGTAAATGGTTTACGCGTTTCGGATGTTATGACACCCATCTTCAGAACGTTCGTCCTGGGCCGCGGCAACACGCAGACGCGGCGCCCACGCGAGCTTGAACAATTATCGTTTGCTGAACTAACGAAAGTTTTAGCTGAATACTTCAAGCCCAAGCGGTGTGTGTTTGCAGCCAGATCGGAATTCTACAAAGCTGTTCAAGACCCCGGCGAATCTGTTAGCGAGTGGGCTGCGCGACTTCGGGGATTAGCAAGCCATTGTGACTTCGGTGCCGTCCTGGAGACTGTGTTACGTGATAAATTTGTTCTCGGTCTCATAGACGGTCCAGAACGGGACAAACTATTTGAAAAGGATGCTGCCCACTTGACGTTTGCAAAAGCGTTGGAAACCGCCGAGTGGGTGTCAAGTTCCAGGCAATTGAAGCAGTCTATTAAAGAAGAACCCATATTTAAAATAAATGGGCCTGAGCAAAGGTGCTATGCGCACGGTTCCGGAGGCGCTGCAGCCCCGGGGGCGCGCGCGGGCGCGACATACGGGCGGCAAGACGGCGCACGGAGCGCCGCCGCCGGCGCCGGCACGGCTGCGGGCCAGAGTTCGTGTGAGGTGTGTGGATTGAAGAACCACCTCGCCGACAAGTGTAGGTTTCGCCATTACAAATGCCAGATATGTGGAGTTACTGGCCACCTGAAGAAAGTATGCAAACAAAAACTAAACAAGGTCGACGTGGAGGATAACACGCCGGAGGAGGACTGCCAGGAGTGCAAGCTGTTCAGCATGAGGTACGGCACTTATGATCCGATAGAAATAGTTGTAAGTAGTTCCATTGACTGTTTGTAATCACAAATGTGATTACAAACAGTCAATGGAACTAGATTCAGGGGCAGGTGTCACTGCCATCCCAGATACATTGTATAAACAGAAATACTCTCAATATCCATTATCAACTTGTAAGTCTAAAATGTGCTTTTATAATGGACATAAAGTAACACCAGTTGGATATTTTTACGCTGATGTGAATTATGACAATTTAACTGAGGAAATTAAAATGCGTCATCAAGGGTCGATTCAAGCGGAGCCCGATAGTACGGCGGGAGGAAAAGCGCGCGCTCGCAGCGCGTCACGAGACGCGGTCGCGCCGCCGCAGCCTGCCTCGACCCCTGACAGCGCGCCTGCGCCCCCGCGCGCCGAGGTTATTGTTGTTTCTTCACGAGGTGGTCGTTATGACTTGAGACCAAGAAACAAAATAGTTAATTATAAAGTTTAGATATTAGTACATAGGTATGTATATTACTGTTTTGTTTGTAACCAGGTTTGGTTGCTAAAGGGGGAGAGATGACATGTATGTATGCATATAGCTATTAAGTAGGTATATACGCGCGCGTAAACCGCCCTGACGTTCGCCAGGTAGCGGGAGGTGCAAGACATGTGTGAAACCAGTAATAAAGAAACTACAAGTGTAATATGGCGTTTCATTGTTAAAATCTAAGAACATAGCAGTAATATTAATATTTTATATTGTTACTAAGTATCTGTGCTAATAAATAAATAAAAAGTAATAAATTTACAATCTCAAATCTAGATAGAAACTCAAAGTAGCCAGATGCAATTAATACGCTCTCGGTGGGCGACAGCGACAGCCCTATCTCATGTTTACGTACCGCGCGTAGGCACTTATTTCAAGGACACGGCCGAGTTACAATACTGTATGATATTATTACCGTGGCTAAACAGTATGCTATCTGTGTACAAAACTAGCCGAAACAGTTATGCATGTGTGTAGTGTGTACTACACTTCCACGCACACAATGACATAATGTCACGCGGCCGCAGTATAGGCGCCGCCACAAAAACGGCCGAACGCAATGACTGCCGTACTGGCCGTACTATGACCACAGAAATCTAAATAAAGATTTCTGTGACTATGACTAACAGCCGGGACCTACTATTGAAAGTGCCATCCGACCCACGGTGGCGTTTAAAATGGAATACCACTTTTAGTTCACCCGTTGAAAGACTGACCGCGTCGACAGTTGCTTAACATCGGTAATCGCATGCGATTGCCTCCGCTAGCAGAAGTAGTAAGTGTACAAACAGAGTTTCATATAAAACACTTCAACGCGCGTTCGTAGTGTTTCGTAGCACAGCCAGAATAGGAGACCAAAGTGTAATTTAGATTGACGAGGTATTCGAATGCAATAGTTGTAGGTTGCTGTGATAAAGGGTGACCTGACAAAAAAAAATGCTTTCACATACATTTTGTATTGAAAAACGGATAAAAACATTATTTTAGGTACCTACTTCGTGTTTTCAAAAGCTTTTCGGTATCGTTTTTAAATACGCGTTCTTAAGTTATCAGAAATCTTGTAAAATATTTCATTACATTCTCAGGTTGCCTCAGATTTAAGACATAATTTGTTTTATTCGTTTTGAGGCTGTTTCAAAGAAACGACTGGGGCTGTAAATATCAGCCTCTGTATTTGTATGTGATTGGGAAACCAAGAGATAGCAACTTTTTCTCAAAGTGAAGCTCTGATTTGAGCGCTTCCAAGAGTCGGGTGACTCGTTAGATTGTTAGTTATTGTACGGCAGTCGTTAAATCATGTCTGATCTGTATGGTGGTCTGAAAGCTCGCAACATCATAGTTCGCCACTCTTATATCAAAAGAAGGCTTCACAATGGCAGGACGAGTGTACAATAAGTCCCGTATCAATACGGCATCATTAACCCATATTTATATTTTATTATTGCACTTCAATCGCGTATCAATCGCTTGTGCCGGGGCGGCGCGGCTCGCGGCTCGCTCTCGGCTCCTCTGGAGATGCAGAATTGGCGGTCGAACGGTATGCGAGACAACCTGTTCTCGGCGGGGAGCCGCCCCCCGCGCCCCCGCTGCCCGCCGCCGCCCGCCAGTGCTCTCGCAGCCTCCGGTCTGGCTGCACGCGCGTACGCATCGCACCACCACACACGTTATCATTATTACATTTTCAAAACCAAAAACTGTGCATTCCGGATTGCAGTGAAGTGTTCCATAATCGAAATTCCAAATAGTGTTCCGTTCCGTCTTATTCAGTTACTCAGTGATTCTATTTCGTTCGAAAAACACGGATTGGTTATGTTTGTGAACGAAATTGTGTTGTGTTGAAAGGATTTTGGAGGTTCGTTCAGGTTTTTTTCTTCACTACACCTCCGCTTTGCTTTGGTGTGATGGTACAGGTTAGGTGTGGTCGAGTTTGGAAGGCTCGAGGTGGTGTTGAGTTGAGAATATGTCAGTAACCAAGTACCTACAAGTACAAAGTCGCGATGCGCAAGTGGATAGGCTAGTCGAGTCGGCGTACGCTCGAAGCGTAGGCTCGTGGCGAGGCTTAAAGTGGTCGTTAGCTTACGACTAGCTGAGCGGCCCGACGGCACCCGGACTTAATATCTTTGCTCTTCCTAATTACTTTTTGATATGCCGGTGGATATTAAAGGCCAAAACAGGTTGCTCGGTTATGGCTGAAGCTCGTAGATGAACCGGCTTTTTCTAAATTCATAGAACGCTTTTAGCTCGAGGCGGTCTTACAGATTCCCTGGTGTTTATGAAAATTTGACGGCACAAATTGTTTACAGCGGCTTGGAAATGAAATTGGATTTTAGATATTATTTTATATATGAGATAGGAAATACCTATTTCTATTTCTAAGAAGTTACGTATAAGTACCTAAGTCTTAAGATCTAGACTCTATATTATTATACTGAAATTAATTAGGTACTAGTAGAAAGAATTATTTTATCTAACTACCATAGAGCTATTGCCCTAGGTAGGTAATACTACTCTATAATTTAAACTCTACCTAAATGATACCGTGGACTACAAAAATATGAAACTTATCAAATAAATAAAAAATTTGTTTCAAAAACTGGCTCGACAATAAACAAAAACAGGTGAGAGAAAGATACCCTAGGCCTTTTTCTTGTATTTAATTAAAAACTAGACTGGTTAGTATGAGCCTTGGTACTTATTTCTTACTTTACTGCCTAGATAAGTAGTTAAGTAACTATGGTAGACATAACTAGAACTTAAAAAACTCGTCTCAACATAATCCCGAGAATGAGAAAGTTAATGAAGTATTTAAACGGTCGAGAATGATTAATTAGTGTATTTTTTCACATCCATTGCTAAGTTTTCTCACTACGCAATGCTACATTCTTTTCCTGCAGTGAATGGACGATATAGTATTTAAAGCTTTCTTTACATGTCATGGAAAGTTCTAGTTGTCGAAGTATTCTTATTTCTATGCATTCTATGAAAACTTCAAGAATTGCTATATAAATTTACCTATAGCTGGGTGCTTTTGAGGGTCGGTCATAAAGCCTTCAACCAGAGGCTGATAGACAGCATAACACATTTTGAAGTGGTAATAAGCAATATTCAAATAAAAATGGAGGCAGAAGTGATATCCTATCTCACATATTAGCTGCAAAAGGTAAACTAAACTACATAAGTTTAACTATGGCGCTATGCAATTTTCCGGTAAAGCTATTTACCTGTTTATTAAAATCACTAAAAGTATGATAACACGCGTCAACCGACAGAGCCTGTGCTAGAATACTGCTGCTTCGTCCTGCAAGCTAGCTCACTGAATGCAAAATTACTAAGTACATACATAGTAAAGTCAGTCATTGTTCTTTGAAACTTACTCTGTGTCGTAAAGTTTTAGTGCATATGCTTATTAGATATTTATAATCTAGCTGGGTTAAAAAATGATTTAAAATTAACCTCTTATCACCTAAATTACAAAATCGGTTATTGTTAAGTAGCTACTTGGTTTGCAAACAGCCTTCGAAGTGTAATTTTTTTTGAATAGTAACGGATTATTTTTTTTGCTTGTAAATACGCACAATTATTATTTATCATCATCGGGTGCCATCTTCATATTGAAGTTCGGAGGTCAGTTGGCAAAACTTCTTGCGATCCCATGCTGCTTCTTTTAGATGCGGGTAGCTTAGCTTTGTCCATTTCTTAATGTCGTCTAGCCATTTCATCCTTTGACGGCCAGGGCTTCTTTTTCCCGGAATCTTGCCTTCGAGGATCAACCGTGGGAATTTATACAGGGATCCTCTTTGCATAATGTCCAAAGAAAGCGACCTTACGTCTCATGACAATCGACATTAACTCTCTCTTGCGATTGGCTTTCTGCAGTACCTTGACGTTTGAAGTAAAGCTGGTCCAAGGAATCTTGAACATCTTACGTAAAGTCCACATTTCAAACGCCTGTATCCGGTCACAAATTTCTTTTAGCAGGACCCAGGTTTCGCATCCATATAAGAGGGTGGACCAAACGTAGCATCTCATGATGCGGTGTCTTTGTTTGAAATTAATTTTGGGGTCGCATAGAACTCTGGACATTTTGTGGAAAGCAGCTTTTGCTTGTCCAATCCTACACTTTACTTCTTCTAAGTGACAAAGGTTGGATGTAAAGATACGCCCCAGATATTTAAATTTGCTAACATTTTCAATCTGACTGCCTTTCAGATGAAGACATAAATTATTATTTACTAGAATGCTAATTATTTATATTCATCATCAGTAAAGAATACTACTTCAATGTTCCAATAAATATCGAAACACACAAGCTTTCACATAATTTCAAAGCAAGACACCTTACCTGCAAATAGCAAAACAACAGTTTACGCTCCCAAATCCCCAAGTTTGAATAAACGTCCCGGTCCCGTCGGGACTTTCGCCAAGTGTAACAAAAAGCCCCGGTTGCTGGAATCCCGTCTAGTCGGCCGCTATAATTCATTCCACATACTCGGTGTCGACATCCAAAAATTTATTAAAAATTTCAAATTTCTCAACCTCCCAGCCGCGCGTACGTAGCATTTTTGACGCTCATTTGTTTAGAAACCTCGCTTTTTTATACGCCGACACTTATTTAAAGGTTTTTCTAATTAGTTCGGGTTTATTCGCGATTTCTTTTGCGATACTTTTAACGCAGGGTACGAAAATGCTTAAATTGTAAAGAAAATTTCAGAAATAAATACTACTGCGTATTATATCCTTACCCGAACAAAATAAAGCTTAAAAATATTCAAATTTTACCAAGAATTTACGTATCAGTATTCATAGAAAAGCAGGAATAGTTTCTTGAATTTATAGTAATTGGCTTCGGCCGTATTTATTATTATTAATAAAAGTAGAAATACTTGAATCTAATTATTCCACTCTAGTCCGTTGTCTACCTTACTGTATCACTAGTTATCCAAAAATATATCCCATTTACTTCATATGCTGCATTATCTGAACCTCTAAACTAAGTCGTGAGTCCACGGAAGTTATAATACGGGCAAACTGTTAATGCCATCAAAATATGAGAACTGAACCACGGTCTTATAATAAGTAAGTTAATCTTTTAGAAAAATATAAGATAAGCTAGTTCCTTCCTTGGCAAAGACAAACAGTCGTGGGTAACTATTATTTTTACGAACAGACATACAAGAGGTGTCTTTGTTAGAAGGTAGCCTGATTTTTTCCGCCGGAGCCTTCTCTGAGGCTTTTTTAATTGCCAGGTACGGATAGATGCAGGTAGAAATGTGAGATTGAGGTATTGAACTTGAATATACAGTCATCTCTTATTGTAATATGGCAGTGTTGCTTTGAATATAATTATGTCAGAAACGCTATTTAAATACTTACCAGGGTGGATACAAAATTGCGATTTAATTACTTAATAACTTACTAATGGTTTGGATATTTGGCTATGATTAACGTTTCTATTGAACTGATGTTTATTTTAATAAGTATTTTGTGTCACATGGCACGTAGAATTTTTATTAATTTAAATCATATACTACTAATGTGCTTTTCATTATAAATATAAAGAATTAAATTTACAAATATATTTTTAATATTTTGCTATTTCACATGGGGAATACCTACGAAAATCACATTAGAATAATGTCATTTACAAATCAGTAGCGCACTTTAAGATCCATGCGCCATCTTTCACACTTTTGGTAAATATAAGTTTTTATCGCTTCTGAATTAGTACAGTCTGAATGCATTGTAATAAATCAAAATAAATTTCTGCGTGCTAGATGAAATCTACTCTTCACTTAAGATTTGTTAGTCAAATCTAAGTAGGTACTTTATCTGTTAAAACAGTTCAATTAAAGATTAGTTAGTAAAATTTGTGTTCGAGCTTAACTTACCGTGTAAAAGTATCATTACTTTTCGATATTATATTAACTAGTAACTCTTAATATGTCTTACAGAAAAAAAGTATTACTTACATAACTAGGGTATAAGATTGTCAGTTTTTATAATACCTGCTAGAAGGTTTATAATATCTAGAAGAAAATGTACATCTATAAGTTTATTCATAGTCGTTTTTCAAGTTTGTTTATGTATTTTCAGTTTAGTAAACTTTCACGAATAAATAAAAAAACGGGTATCCATAACCATTACTCGCATTCATGTTAATGTGCTAAACCCTATTCTGCAGATAATAAGTACTTCGTAATAATGTAAAAAGAGTAAGTAGTGTTGCTGTCTGATCTAACAAACCGTATCAGCTCCAGTCTAGCTTGCTTCCAAGCAGGTTGGCATTGCAACGTTTGCAACTTTTTGCCGACATTTTGCGCATTTCACGTGAGTGGCCCGTGTTTAAATATGCCCGTCTGAATATGTATGGGGCAATGTGTAAGGTTTTTATGCGAGCCCTTTGTGGCAGTGAAAAAGGCATTTTTAGATGGCAATAACTAACTGGGATAAAGAGCGCAGCTTGTTTCGTGGGCCAGAAGTATAGTGCGGAGTAGCAGTAGGCTATGTACATGTATACGATGTCGTTATATACAAAGAAGTAATATCTGAATATTTGTATGTTGGACAACAACATTAAAATTTCAATTTTCTTTATTTAAAAAAATGTTTAAGTACCTATGTAGCTTTTATTTTTATGACCATGAGCTTCTATATAGTATACTACATAATGATTTTCGTGGAAGCATATCTTGTTGTTAGTTTTAGCACCTAATACTAACAGTTTAGACAAAGCTTTTTAACATACTTTACTAGTTAGTAAGTAAATAACACAAAAACAATTTGATAAACTCATAAATGTGCTTTAATATTATGCTTTTTGTTAGCATATTAGCAACTGCTTTTTCAGCATAAACTTTTAAAGTTAGCTCCATTCCATACTGTTATTATGTATAGCCTGAGAGCGGAGTTATGGACCGCTTTTAGCAAAATGTGGTGTCTTGCTCAACTTTTAGGGCCCTTAATAAAAGCTTACACTGGTATAGAGCTTTGTAAAGCTTATTTTACAACTAAGAGTAGCAATTGATAGCGAGTAATTTTATAAAAGCGAATGTTCTTTCTTTTGTGTGCAAATAGTGGTTAATAGTTTGTATTGGAGCTCATGCTGTGTACTGTACCAAAATTAAGATAACTATAAATAGCGTCACGTTTGTGTTATATTGCAGGTGTGTGTGACGATGTGCGTGCGGTGATGCCCGGCCCCGCTATGAGGCGCGCGCTGTGGCTGGCGCTGCTCGCGCTGGCGCTGGCGCCCGCCGCCGGCGAGCACGTGCGCGAGTTCAGCGTGCGCGAGAATGCACGCGCAGACACCCTCGTGGGGCACCTGGGCGACGAGCTGCCCGACGCGGCGCCGCCCTACACCATCGTGCCCGTGCCCGGCAGCGCGGTGCACGACGACCTGCGCATCGACCCCCACACGGGCGAGATCAGGACCCGAGCCCCCCTCGACCGGGAACACCGCGACCACTACGCTCTCGTCGCCATCCCCGCCAGCGGAGACAACATCCGAGTCGTCGTCAGAGTCTCCGATGAAAACGACAACTCTCCCACCTTCCCCACACCCGTCATGAACGTAGAGTTCTCCGAAAACACTCCCAGAGATGTAAAGAGGAAACTCAACCCTGCCAAAGATCAGGATCTCGGGATTTTCAACACGCAGAGATATAACATAGTGTCGGGAAACACGGACAATGCGTTTAGACTGTCTTCCCACAGAGAAAGAGACGGGGTTTTGTATTTAGATTTACAAATTAATGGGTTTCTGGACAGAGAGACGACCGACCACTACGAGCTAGTGATAGAAGCGTTGGACGGAGGCACGCCGCCGCTGAGAGGAACTATGACTGTGAATATAACTATCCTAGACGTGAACGATAACCCGCCTGTTTTCGCGGAGAGCGTGTATTCGGCGAACATTCCCGAGAATGCGACGGTCGGGACGACCGTGTTGAAAGTGTCCGCCACGGATTCCGACGCAGGGGAAAACGGCCTTATCGAGTACTCGATCAACAGGCGACAGAGCGACAAGGAGAACATGTTCAAAATAGACTCGGAAACCGGAGAAATAACCGTGAATAAGGCGCTGGATTTCGAGACCAAAGAGTTGCACGAGTTGGTCGTAGTAGCTAGGGATAGAGGCGCGCAGCCGCTAGAGACGACGGCGTTTGTATCGATACACGTCACCGACGTGAACGATAACCAGCCGACCATTGATGTCATATTCTTGAGCGACGATGCAACTCCGAAAATATCTGAATCGGCGCAACTAGACGAGTTCGTCGCTAGAATATCCGTCCACGACCCGGACTCCAAAACGGAATACTCAAACGTGAACGTAACGTTGAGCGGTGGAGACGGCCACTTCGACCTGCGGACTCACGACAACATCATCTACTTGGTGGTGGTGGCGCTGCCACTGGACCGCGAGTCTCGCTCCAGCTACACGCTGAACGTGGTTGCCACGGACAAGGGCTCGCCGCCTCTGCATGCGTCGCGCATCATCAGCCTACGAGTGACCGATGTGAACGACAATGCTCCTGCGTTCGCGGAGGCAGAGTACAGAGCGAGCGTGCCGGAAGCGGCGGCGCCCGGCACCCCGGTGCTGCAGGTGTCGGCCTCGGACGCGGACGAGGGAGACAACTCCGACATCAGATACTCTCTGCTGCCGACACCGCAGTCCGAGTGGTTCGCCATCGACGAGCGCTCGGGGCTGGTGACGACCCGCGCGAGGGTCGACTGTGAGACCAACCCGATGCCGAGGCTGCAGGTTGTCGCGACCGACCGCGGCAACCCGCCGCTCTCCTCGACGACTACCTTAGTGGTGACAGTGCTCGATGTGAACGACAATGAACCCATCTTCGACCAGAGCTTCTACAACGTGACGGTGTCCGAGAGCGAGGCCGTCGGCAGCTGCATTCTAAAGGTGAGTTTGCTTTGATCTTTGTTCACCAATTTTGCTATAGCCATTGTATTGTTACGTCTCACTTCAACCATAAACCATAATTTTATAGCTAGATTATAATATTAGTCGCGATGTAAATTATCAAAACCGAACCTTATTGAAAGCATCAATATGTATGTAAATTTGAATTTGAATCTTTTAATCGTAAACTAAGCGATTGATAAGTTCCATATTTCTCACGATTATAACTACTTAATAAAGTTTATTCATTATGTGATGTGTGTATGTATGTAGTGTATGTGTGGGGGTATGTAGTCTGTTTTAGCATCAGGAAATAGGCACGATCGGTGGTGAATAGAGTCGTGGTGCTGAGTGAAAGTATGGCGGATTCGCGTGAGCCAAGACAATTTGCTCGATTGGTTTCAATTACGGTAGTACCCTCGGCGCTGGCTGGCATTCCGCGCCAAATGTCAGGATGTAAGCACATTGTATCTGACGATTCTATCCTTTAGCCGAGTCCCTTGTAAGGGTATGTCGGTCAGGTTGGGAGGTGCTCGCCACGTTGCGAGACTTCGACTGACTCTGACAGGCAATAACTCCGGATAATAATTGTAGATCTTATGATAATGTTATAGCCGCGCGATTTAGAAGTGTTATATCACCTACCTAGCTGTAAGTAACGGCGTTCACGGTACTCATATAACTTATTACGCGTATTACTAGCTGTGGATATTGATTAGAAAGGTATTTAACTGTTTGTGCTTTGAGATATAAACTTCACAAATGCCGCATTTATTTTATGGTGATTAATGTTATAAATTTAAACGCTGCGGAAAATCTCGCCTAAGATTTCTTATAGAGAGCTGAGGTATTTTAAAAATAATTTGCGTTCGTAATTTAAAGAATATGAATACTTTTAAACAAGTAGTGGAACCAATCAGTCGCCGAGACAGATCAATTCCAGTTATCTCCTTTATTGACGAATTTGTTGAAAAAACGCCGAATTTTCATTAACTCTTATCATGTCTGGGCTCGTAACTTACGTCAGTTAATTTCTTTTAATATATTCTCACAAGCCTCTGTTCCTAGGGTTGCCACTATAATAATCCTACCTCATTGTTGCTTCGTGAAGTACTGATAGATTAGCAAATGTGTGGTTAATTATATTTATGTAAGTGAGATATGAGTAATTGACAAACTCATAAAAATACTAGTCCTTCTGACTAGAAATTCACTAATTTCATACTCAAAAAGTATGCAATCCTGAGATCAAAATGGTTACATCCGGAATCCCTTTCCTAGTTTTTTTATAACCTTGAATAGAAAACAAACTATACCTTCGCAGTCAATTAGAATACCCCACTAAACTTACGACTGACGAACTATAACTTTTATGGCATGCTTAAAGCCGAAAGATTGTACTTTCACAAGCAGAAACGAGCTTAGCGAAGCCTGAACTATTCAATTTAGCAAGCAATAAATAAGTAGTAAAGATACACCGCTTCCCGTGTAAATATCTCATCTGGCAACCCTCTTTACAGGTTCATACATAAATCTATCTTACCAAGTGATGCCAGTTTGGGCGTGTGGCGCGCGTATCGGAAATTGCGATCTAAATTGAAAATTAAACAGTGTATGCGCGGGCGCAGGCCCGGGCCGACGGCTCGCTATAACTATGCACACATGGACACACCAAACAAAATTTTACATTTGACTGATACAGTTCCTCTCCACGGACACGAATAAATTGTAATAAAAGTAAGGCTCTAAAATTTCAAACTCCGAACGCATTATGTGATCCCAAAGCACAATGAGTCCAAATTCCTTCGCAGTAAGTTAATATTCAGCAGAACGGCTCTTCGATATTTGAAATTGTTTAGACGTGCGCTACAATCGATTAGATCGACTCGATACTGTATCAGCGATCCTTATCTTGTACAGGTTCGTGATCTTGTTAACCTAAGAATGAACCTCGTACGACGTAAACATGGAATTAAAATCGATTTGATGTAAGTAAATTGAGACATCAATCTTGAAATGTCAGATAGACCTTTTCACTGTTCCTAGACGGAACGTTTCGATTCGTTACTCGAAATAAACAATGAATCGATTTTTCGTCACCTGCCTCTGTGTCGTGTCAGTGGCTCACGATTTAGCGTACTATTGCGACTATTTGTGACTTTGGTACATGTTCTCGAGTATGTTCGTTTATAAATAGGCGATAAACGTCTAAACGAATCCTTCGTTTATCTTGCAAACCGTATAATTCCTAGAACTCTAAATGAGTAATGCCTATATTTAATTCGATGTGAATAGTTACAAAGAAAATGGAATGAATGACAAAAATATGCAACTAGAGTGCATATATTTTACATCAAAATGATAAGAAAATAAATACCTGCGCTGGCTAACATTACAGTAGCTGGCAGTCACTTATGTGTCATTCAAGCGCAGGCAATATCTTTGGCTTCCGTTATTTAGCGCGATAAGATAGCTTTGAAAGTAGAATCGATTCATCTAATAGTCGATTATCGCGTAATCGATAGTAATCCTTACTGCTGCCACCACATCTCTGCTAGCGGGATTCGCGCGCTTCTGCTACCTGACCGACGGCCATCTTAGATTCTTTGCGTTGCCATAGTTACCCTTTTGTTGCATGTAAACCAAAGCTGCAGAAACATCAATGTGCAATACTTTTACAATGTGTTTAATGACCTGTTTTAATATCATAACTTGTATGAGCTACAGAATATCATCCTTTTATTTGGACGGTGTCGTTTTCAAATACGTGTCAGGACTCATTAAAACCTAGAAACTCGATATTGCGCATAAAAAGTGATACTTACACGGTGTCACAACAGCTGTATTTTATTTGTTGTTCAAACGACGTCTTACAAAGTTTCATGTAAACTGCAGATAAACTTCAGAAGAAAATCATGAATAAATCGAACACTAACGAACTCCCTATAATGATCTCTTCCTGATTCTAATCAAATAAAAACTCTTTCGTACGACGCGCTCGGATAATAACTTTTTAAGTTTAATAATATGGTTGCCTGGACAGTATATTAGTGAGAACAGCTAGATAGATTCTAAACACCCAGGGGACAAGTTCCCTTATGTTGGTTAGTCACGCGATTCTGCTAATTATTGTAACAGATTTAATTTATGAGACAAACCTGTAAGCGTGTGCGGTTACACTCTAGATAAATGGCAATTACTAGCAGAGCTATCGATATAAAAATATCTATACAGCTGCTAAAATCAGTCTCGTTTTTTATTCATACGGATCGTATATCAAGCAAACTATGGTATTTAATTTAATCTAATTGCATAACTACGCATAAGCACATGCATGTATAGGACTATTTTGTTAAAAATTCATTGATTCAGCAAATTATCTCTCGCTACGAAACGTTTTCTATTTCAGTGAACATTTTCTCTTTCGCAGCCATTCTCGGTTGTTCCACGCATGATGCACGCAAACTCAACGAACGTAACGTTTAGATAATGTTGGGTAACAATTACATACTTATTTCATTAGTTCTTTGCACTGTATGTAGTTGCTTTCGATTTTCTTCATACGGTTAGTTGATGTAGTGTATCAATTATCGCAAGTAACCCAGTAAATAAAGTTTTTTTTGACTGGGATAGGTTTATGTTTGACAACAGCTTTATATACATATATTTTGTACTTGATCTCTAATTATAATGCACTATATCATTATGTAAGTTTCGGATTCATAAAATCAATTTATTTCCGGTTGTGTTGCCATGCTATTAATCAAGTGCTGCTCACGAAAAACAATTTACAACCTAATTATGTCCTGCATTTCATGGCCGTCTAGCCAGTATTAAAATTGTTAATGGCAATTAATTTGATTAAAAATATCCTGTGTAAAGCTTGGCACATACTGATCGCAACACCATGCAATTATGATGGATTTATTTTGATTAAATTCGCTCGTTTTTAGTGTGGTTGTAGGGTGCAAAAACTGTCTGTGGTTCTTTTGTCGCATACCATTTAGCGATATTAATCAACTTGCCTATTTTATATGAAAGGTAATGAAAGTGGTCTTTCTGGTTATTATTTTAAAACATGTGTTTAATTACTTTATAACATTGCAAAAAAAAATACTCACTTAGCAATTGGAACAGCGATGCTCAACAATAACGTAGGTAGATACTGATACTGATATAACATTTCTGGAGTATGTATAGTTCTCGTAAAAGTAATCAAGTATTGATCATTACACTAAACACAAGTTACGATTCATGTTGTATGATCCAACCTTTATACGGCAAAGCTGTGTGTGGCATTCGCTACTATTTTTAAAATACTTTTAAAAGTCTTTTAAAGAAAGAGTACCTTTAAACGTATATTCATGTTAATATTGAGTAGCAGGACTATTTGCGAGCGTTTATTACAGTATCACTTCGATAATAATTAAAAATGTTCTTTATGAAATGCTATCGAAAGGTAGATGGGATAGGGTGTGGTGCGACTGGTAGCGGGATGGTACAAGTTGATATAGCTAAGTAAAAGTTGAATAGAATAGTAAATCCGTGGCACTTGAGTATACACATTATGACACAACGTTGTTTTAATGTTTTATCCGGAAGTACATATGCATGTATTTTTTTTATTATGAGTACTAATTTATTTATTTATTTCATTCACTATTATAATTCATTTAGAAAGAAAGAAAGTTAAACATTTATTGTAGCAAATAATAATGAAATAAGTACAAACAAGAAATATATAAATTTAAAAATAAACCTATACTTAAAACTACTTAAATAAAATACATATTTGCCACAATACAACCCCAACTCAGCATAATGCTGGCTGCATAGCAACCAGCGCTGGTCTTCCGTTGGGGTTGGTGATGACGTCACGCACGCATACATGGAATTATTTTTATTTTTAAACAGAAACAACAAAGACATACCTAGACAAGTTAAAAAATACCAATAACAAATACAAATAAGATGGACGATGAAAAACAATTCTATTTTCAACAAAAGAGTACGCAGTATCAACTATTTAATTTATATTACGGTTATTTATTATAATATTTCGTAGCTATAAATAAATTACTTGAATTACCTAACTCTTTCCAATATTTTTCTTACTTTATTACATTAGGTATCATAAGAGTACTCAGACTACAACATGGCCTAGGTACATTTATTTTTATTTTCAGCTAATTTCTGATAAATGTATTGACTTCCATAGATATGCATAACTTCTGAGTCATAACAGTTACACGTCTATATTCGCTGTCACTGTGGCTCCGCCTGTAGCTCGTAAAATGAGGCATTCAAGCCTCCTCGATGTTTTCCGTCGATCTTAATGAAAGTGCCGCTTCGGAGCGCGTTTTAAAATAATGAAAGAACATAATTGAGAACCTTGATAAGAGCTTCGAACTTGCCTTCTTTTGTTTCATACTTGGTGCTATACAATCTGTGGCTTATAGTCATTTTTAAACGACTAAAAAACAAGGTTTTCAATTTTTCGGACAGTTTTTTATATTGGGTCTTCTGATAGTTTGTCGTTGTAGGATATTTCAATACAATTCTATGACGGCTCAGAAAGAATTTCTATCGTTAGGTTATATATTAGGTAGGTAGTTACGTGTTTTGCTGGCAAATTTCGAATCTCTTTTTTTATTAAACGAAATATGCTGAAAAATGATACAATGAAATGTATCATTTAGGTATCTTTAAAATATTCTGTATCGAGTTAGTCAGATTCATCATAGATAGTTTAATTTACAATGTAATGTGGACTATCATTAACAAAAGATTTTTTGCTGTGAAAGCCACGGGGTGCAGTTGTTTATAAACGACATTTAATTATTTGTAGCATATGGGTATCGATGATACGTTGACCGTTTCACGTATATATTTTAATTAGCTCCGGCTAGGACATTGCAAACAAAATGTCGATTCCGTCATTACAAGTTTTTTGTCGGATCGTTTTAAAGCTAAATTCTTTTCTGTAATTAGTGGTCTCATTGCTATGAATATGCAAGACCATGTTAATGATACTAAGAGCTATTATTTATTTTGTTTTTGCTCACCGTCTGGCCATCAGCGATTGATTTATCACTTTCATTAGTAATTTTATGGATTAGTATTAAAAATGATTTTATGTGGAATGAATATTACAAAGATACAATGGAGATATTACGGTGTAAATGTGTAAATTATATTATTTTTTGTTATTATTATATAAAAGATGTCGTTACACATGTATCTAATAATTGTACAAAAGTATTGTCAAGTCAGTGGATAGAAATATACACTTAATAGAATATTTATAGCCAATTCATAAAACTATACTACCACTAAACAGCATCATAGACAACGTCTTTCTTCTATTAATCAAATAAAAATTCTCCTTGCGTTTCGTTACATCTCTTACATATCGCTAAAGACATTAGATCGCAACATTGCCTGGCCAGTTAATACCCTGTAAAAAGTATACATTACTGAATGCATTCCCACAACTAAGCAGCGAACCTTTTTTTTGCAACTGCTACAGGGCTAAGAGAATCGAAGGCATGCTTTTAATTGAGCTATCGGATGAACACAAGTAATAAGGTTTCTCGAGAAAATCTTTATTCATAGATTTTCCAATCATTTTCCGGTGATGCGACTGGAATAGTAATGATGGTGTGTGAAAGATTGTTAAACATGTTAATACGCATGGTAGGTGAAAATGTACTTTTGTTACAAAATAAACCTTTTATAATAAATCTCACTTAGGTAAATATATTTGTAACACCCATAACAAATGTCTTTTAGGATGATATTTATTTATCTCTATCTACTAAGAATTCTTAAATCTAAGTTTTCATTTAATTTTGATCGAAATATTTCCATGTTCTCTTTTACCTACAGTGTCCGCACACATAAACATAATAGCTCTGTGAATAGAATCATAAAACGTCCACACTTATCTCTAGAAACCGAAGGAGCATCCCTATTAAATCTCAAGTCCGGACTCATCAGTTACGTCCACGCACGTGGCCATCCGAGGTTGCTGTCAACGTCTCTTGGCGGGAAAACCGGCGGCCATGTTGAAAAAAGTTGTTCTACGAGTGTCTAGTCTATGGTAGCAGAGGTGGACCTTTTTTCATCTTTTTAATTGCGTTTTGATAGTTTCGAGACCGCTGCAAATGCTGTTTTATCGATAAAGACATTCGTGAATATTTACATTTTGTGGATTGTGTTGTTCTGATTTTATTATCATGATTAGATTATAACGTTGCTTAACATCAGGCGAGTTGTAGTCAAGCGTGAGCCTATCTCTCTAATTGGTCTTCGGTAGGCAAAAGTATGTAGCAATAACTAGAGTACGCTAAAGTATGACTGTATTAATTGTAAACTCAGGTGAGTTTACTCGGCACGGCTAGATATTGAGACAGATAGCCGGAGTCATTAGGAACACGATTGTTATCACAAAACAATCATACTACTACAATTTATGCGATCCATTTACCTTTAACGGACCGGTCTCGCTTTTGTTGAATGTGGATTTTACGAAATCAGTTTAATTTTATCTTTTTGTCATAAGTATAAATAAAGAGTTCTGAGCTAAAATAATTTGCTCGAAACAACCAGCGTGCGAACTTGATTAATTAGCTTACTATTTTGTAGATAACGTGACAAATTACATCTTACTTGCTGTAGTAATAAACGGCCATTTTTTCATAGCGTTTTGTTTTTGCTCTGTCATCGCATCGCTTAGTGATGTGGTATATGAATGAGGTATCGATTATTAAAAATTTATCGCGATGTGAATCGGCGGGGTGCCTCGATTACCTACTGCTTGGGGCGTCACCGCAATAGGTTACGGTTTCGGTGCCAAGTTCAACGGAAAGGAACAATGCTTCATTTTTGTTAAATGACTCGTGAACATGAAATAATTTCGTAATCCGAAACGTTGCTATGGAGTCCATAGCTTTAGAAAACAAAAGCGTTCAAGCAAAGATTTTTAATCGAAATAGTTTTGTTTTTAAAGCCCATGCCGGTTTGTCTCTAAATAGGCAACCTACACATTTGCTACTAATAAATTCAAATAAGTGCGTATCATAAATACGTGAACATTAAAATGTCGGAGATCAGTCGCTCCCGCTGGTCCACTTCATATACATGTAAACGATTGGTTACCATTCAAGTCGATTGTAATAACGGACTTTTTGCGGCGGCCACTAAGTTTCAAGCACATTAAAATAATTTGCTCATTCGATTCACTCGGTAAACGTTTCTTATAAATTCTTAAGTTAAAATTAACAGTGGAAATGCGAAATTAGCTCTCAGTCATAACCTGATTGGGTGTTATGCAGTATCGAGTAGTATCAACCATGGACTCGCTACTGCACGGGTTTCAGATATTGATCTTTATTGAGAACTTACGCTTGCCTTGTATATACGAGTATTTGTCTCACAATAATTTTACTGCAAATTTCAATATGTACCTATGCTTAAAACTAAAACCTGTTTTAGTTTTGTTGAAGTTTTAACCATTTCATCGTGGGTTGATTGCTATAAAACTATTTATGACATTTAATTGGTATAGCATATATCTATTTATATTTTTTGCATTTATATTTTTGCTTATATAAACGTAAAATTTTCATGAACAGCCTTGAAATTGCCATGTCAAGTTAAATATAAGATTAATACAACGAAGGACATTCATATGTGTCGATACATACCTACTGTAAAATTTTATAAAACTTTGTGATTAAAAACCAAAATTGTAATCGAATTAAAGTTGTTAAAGTAGTTTATTGTGAAGTAATGAACGCTCGCGGCAGTTTATTTAAATGAAACGATGTTAACCCGAACAAAACAACCGATGATAATTATCAGTTAAAAGCTTACTTAGCTTGCCTGCTAGAATGCAGCACAAGCAATTCAATCGAATAGTTTTTATCTGCAAATAGGTAATTTATTCATCGTTGACCTTTTCTGAATACCGAAACGCATGATTTTGCCATTTATGCAGCTTCCATAGAGTATGCAAATGAACACACAAGTCGTTTTGACTCACTTTATTTTGCCTACATCGTTTCTGGTAGTGTTCGGGAAATATGGCATAATTAAAATTTATCGGCATTTAGCCGATTTATAAGGTCGTATTATGGCCGATAAGTGATCGATTCATATTTACTGAGCTGATGTTTATGAGGAGGATATCATTATAGTATGCATATACATTATAGTATGCATATACATTATAGTATGCATATACATACATACGACTACATACATATTAATTAAACTTTTTCTCCTACTTACAGTAAAAACAATAGAAAAAACTTAAAGCATTAGTTATCCTGAGTGACTTGGACATAAGCTTTATCAAGTATTACTTGACGGCGAAATGAATCCACTGAGCGAAATTAGTTACATATTTTATCATAAAATAATTCTTACTGAAATGAAAAAAGGATTTAACACGTGTTTATTTCTGGCCAAACATTAATGCCACTGAACATAAAATGCACGGTTAAGTAGAGTGTTTTTCGACGAAACTCATTTCGTTTCGACGTCTTCTTTTAATAAAGTCGGGCGTTCAGCCGGGTGCGAGCGAGACGGCACGAGGCGCGCGCGCGGGGGGAAATTATAGGGTTGTCCGCGCTACTACCCGGCTAATGATGGATGCCGGCCGCGCCGTAATGAGCACGGGGCAGCCCTACGCACATAGTTCCTATTTTAATTCAACCCATTATAAACATAATAGGCTTACCAACTTTATTAACTTTTTTAAAGCAATATGGAACGAAATTTAATTTGTTTATCCCTGAAATTACGGCTTTACCACGCCGTGAACACGACAAGTCATCAGCAGTTACGAGTTCCGAGTAAGTATAACGTCAGCCGGGAACTGCTCGGATCCCTCGATCTTGATCGCTAAAACTTCCGGCAAAACGAGCATACGACTACATTCAGCATCGAAATTCCCGGAGCTATCTGCGAAGTAATTTCAAATTTCGATTCGACTTTTATGCTTTTACATGAACATGAGTATAACATATCTAGTCGTAAACACGTGCAAATAGATCTTTGGAAGGTAGAAATGGTAAAATATACTGATTCAGGATATTGATGTATCTCATACAGATTTACTGCGCATTCACGTCGCCTTACATCCCCAGCTAACTTTATGATGTTGCTAGTTTTTATGTCCCTTTAATATTAGATATTCCAGACGTCTTATTCGAGAATTTTAGTATCATGTACTAAACATGACTCCAAATAAGCTTTTAAATTGGTGTTTTATGCATGCATTCTGTAAAATTATTATGGTTTCTGGACAACGCTTTGTTCGATTTTCACTAAAATAATTCTGTGTTTGAACCTCCTTTTGTAACTTAATCTATGGCAAACAAAAACAAACGTAGTGATGCGCGCATTCATATCGGCGTTCTGGATTTATCGTCGGCCGGCGAGCATTAACTCAGTCGATATTCGGTATCGGGTCGATATTGTTTCGCTAAGTTTTATCGGCGGGAATAGAACCGGAGCTCGTTAGTTATGTTCCCGTACTATCGTGTTACGATAATGTCCGCCGAGTTGCGCCTTATTCACCCCGTGATAGCACATTTGGTGCTTCATGTAGGTATTTTATTGGCCGCCTATTATAATAAATGCGCTGCACTGTATTCGATTACAACTATTTTGTTTCGAGCTTAATGTTTATTGTTATTTTTATTCGACGGCTTAGTTGCGCTTGGATATTACTTTAACACTTTTGTGTAATAAAAGCTGTGTTGCGATAGAAATATTTAAATGAAAAATCGTTTAGCAGTATTAATCAACTTTGTTTTAACTTTGTTACACATTAGTTACTTGCCAATGTGTAGATTTTTACATACCTACTGACGATGGGTTGTGTGTATAGGATAAATAAGTAATAAAAACGGCCACAGATACATTAGATTAGTGAATCATTTCCCATGACGAAGCCTATGAGCTTAGAACTACTCTCCATATTATATACCTAGTGTTATAGTTCGAAGTACACGCTTGACTAGAATGTGATGATATCTCGGTATCACACTTACGCACACATCCACACTTACGTAGCGAGTGCATTGAACTCGTAAAAACTCGCAAGCAGCAATTAAATCATAAATTTCGCATCGGTTGGACGCAACCAACAATCACACAACAGATAATGAAACAAAACGAATCGATCGAAAAACGAGAATCGAGTCAATCGAGTAACAACGTCAATGTTACATGCAATCGATTTCGGACAGACCGAGAAATTATCGCCTCGCATTCTTTTTTCAGCGATTACGCGCGAAATAGTGATGTACACATGTATAATGGAATGCGAGTAAAGGTTTTAATTTTGCATGTCATAAATCTTCGCTCATCATACAACGAGCGCGGCCGTAGTAAAAATTTATCACTTGGCAACGTTAATTCAATAACCGTGTTTATTATTCTCGGTCTCGACTTAACGGGATATCGCAAATGTTATTGCGCGCCTTAACAATCGATTAAATGTTATTAGCGGGAGTCTTAAAAACGCTTCGTGCGATATAAAATTTAATAGAGTTAAATTGATTAAAACGTTAGCACCCCTGCGATGTGTGATACGGAGCTTCTTTCCGCTGATTACGATCTATCCCCCGCCACATTTCGTCGGCGAATATTTCACAGGATTGTTGCCCTACCCTCTTAGATTATAGTATTGATAAAAATGCAAATTAAACAGCCGACGATATCAAAATAAAAGGATTAATTTCAAGATCGTTGCCCTCATAAGTGACCCAAATAAGATAACTCCGGCGCAAGGCGACGCTGTCAATAAGAATTAGGGATAATGTTGCTAGCTTTAAAAACGTATTTTAAGCTTTGCACTAAGCAATTCCTTTTATTAATCTTTTTCAAGTCTGTCCGATTTTGTCCGGAACAGGTTTAGGTAAGCTAATTCTTATGAATGGTATTTTTAATTCGGTTAAGGATCCCGCCTACGGGCCGGCACTTGTTGTGGCAATATTAATCTGTTTGTAAGTGATAAGCGTTCGCCCGCGGGTTTACCCTTGTCCGAATTTCAAACGGCTTGCTGAACCAGATTGTATTCATGCTAATTTGGTGTTTGGGGAACAGTGTTAACTTGAAGAAAGGGGCTTGCTGTATCTGTATCTCTATCTTAGTGATAAACGAGGAAACAATGTTTGAGAAACTAATTAAATTGTCAAACATTTCTGTGAATTTGATGTACCTACAGAGTGATTACTTGTGTTATTGCTTTATTACCACATGCTCAATCAACAACTGCATAACCATTGTGATCATTAGAAACAGGAGAGGTTGATCTTTCATAAATAAACATGGCGTCCCGTAGAAGGCTGCCAGGTTGAAGAACAAAAAAACAGCACATCCCTACGGGAGGCCGGGATCACACCAGACTAGTTTTTATAACGGTTTAGTTCTCAGTATACCCGTGGATTTATTACAGCGATAAATATTTAGTATGAAATTAGATTTCTATACTCGATTTTGACGATATTTATTTGATTGACGCTTCGGGCAGCCGTTGTTGCTGGAAAGTGCAATATATCATTAATATGAAACTAACAGCAAGGCTCTCTTTAGTAATGAGATGGATTTTTGAATAAAGAACTTTTGCGAAAATGTAGACGTGACAGTATGTTTAAGGAAAAATGTAAGAACGATAACATAGATTTTAGAGCACACACCAACAACAACAATAATAGTGAGTGTGTGAGAGTGAGCTCTGATGGGTACAGTTTTTTCAGCTGTCGTGACATGAATGACAGAAATATGAAACATAGTTTTCTCATTATATATTTATAGCCTGCGATCGAACTTTATTATCGGCGTGTGTTTCTATCTTGTGTGATGGTGTTGCAAGTTGCAAATAAGCTTCCTAAACCCGTAACTAAGAGGTGGGCCATCGGGTTGATATAATATCGAGTATAATTTCTACGTTTTATTACCTAAATTAGCATAACTTACTCCTTACATTTATATGAATAAATAACCAGTATTTAATATTGAGAAGCTTTAATGAGCGGACGCAAACTTTAACGGCGATTTTGATAATTTCCTCAATATTTAGGTTAATGAGTGGTTTTAGATTTAGCTCCACGGTAATGCGATCGTCGAACGATCTGTTTTGTGCGTTATACTCGTAGCTTGCAGTTTGGAAGCCGATTAAAAAAAACTTAAAAGTAGGATCACATTTAATAGTTAAGTACTCGAAAACTAGTCAAGATTGAGCGATAAATGCCCATTTTTACGAACGTAGCTTGTAAATAAATGTTTTTCAGTCAATAAATACTGAATTTGTGCAACTTAACTTTTAAAAATATTTGAATTTACTTAGCGCTTAGTAGTGTAAAGTTTGTTCCGGTTCATTTCAATAATAGTTTGCTGTAAAAGCACATCAAATATCACCCGACATAAATATCTAATATTTATTTTATGTAATTTAATTTATGATTCACTTTAATTTATGATTGGTATGTCATACCTTCAACTCAACTTATGCATACCTAATCCGTTAAGTAAGTAGGTTAAGAGATAAAGATCGTATTAATTTGTCTAAAACACCGTTAATTAGATATTTAATGATAGGAATCCGTCACGAAACTATTCATATTAGCATAACCGTATATTTTGTTGGTTTTATCGAATCGGGAAGTTAATGCCGTATGTTCTTCTTACTTATAAAACTTGAACTGGCATCAAATTACATATTTTTCTACTAGTCTTAACATGGTTGAATAGAGCTCATTTTACTTTGAATTTGCGTTAGAATGTGTGAAGTTTCTATGTAAGAAAGAGGTTTAAAGTGAAAGAGTATGATGGGCGCTTTTAGCACTCATAAAGTGATTAAAATCACGTTGTAGTTTTGGTGATAGCCGGATGTAAAAGTGGGAAAATGCGAAAAGATGGTAGAAACAGATAGGCTTTATTCTAGGATCTTACGGTTCATTTTATCTGTGAAGTACCGCTTGTAGACGCCATAAATAAAAGTATACTGTACGCACTTTCTTAGGTTTCATGTTTTATATTTTCTTCATACTTTCATCCGGATAGTACAAAACATAGCATGCATAGTAACAGATTAGACTATATAGAAGAAATCGTTTCATTCCCTTGAATACTATAGGATCAAATGCAAATAGCTAAAACGTACAAAACTCAAAGCCGCTACAAATTTTCTCCAAACCAAACCGTCTGAAATGTCACTAAAAATATTTTCCCAAAATTTTCATAACACCCCGACATTAGCAACACATTTGGAGCTCACGAGGCGTCCACATTCCATCTTACGCCGACCAAGTCATTTTTTTTAGAAAGCTTATTACGAAGCACTCACAACCCTTCGAAAATCAACCCTAACACTTTATCTCTAAGGTTTATTTTTACCTGGGTGGTGTTAGAATGTTCGTAATTATGGCCCATGTTCGTCGATTCGACATGATATTGTTTTTTATGGTTGAATAGTGGATCCCATAGATTAAGGTATTTGATGTTACTCTGCACAATGCGGCGGTATTGAAAACTGATGGAAACTTGCTAGGACATTAACACGGCGTTGATCTTCTATGGACTTGTCTATGGAGCCTTTTTATTTTGGTTTTTGTTTGAGGAGAAAACTATAATAGATAAATAAGTATGTAGAATTTATGTACGTATTTTAATGTTGAAAATGATTTTTAGGTAGGTTAAGCTTTTTAACTTATTTCTAGGTACATCACATACTTTATTCACTCGCTCTCAATTGTTAAAAAAAACATTATGTATATACATTATACATCTCCCCACAATAACTACTAAATATTTATATATTTAAGATTTTTATCATTCTGCAAATATCACGAATTTTTCACTTGTTTGGGTTTATTATTTAATCAGGCAGTCACTCCTATAAAGAAACATTATAAATATTCTAACGGGATCACACAAATACATAAAAAGATATAAGTTGTTTATGTATCGTGTGGTAATGAATAAGATCCAGTAGATCCCTAATAAGGCCGGAACACACTGTATAGTAAGATTACATCGATGATTCTAGATAACGCAGGTTCATCTCGCAAGATCTTCTGTGACCTAGATTGCACATTGTTGCCGCTTTGTAGGACTAGAGTAACTAATGGACTGCTGATATTGAATGAATGTTTTTTTGTTTCTAATAATTTATTAAATTAAGTTGTTAAGCCATATTGAATGTCTTTAGAGTAGTAAAAATACTCTCGACACTTGAGTTTGACATCTCATACAAATTTACTTATAATCAAATTTAGCTATTTAGTATGTACACAATACATATGTAGAAAAAATTGCCGACGCAATTAGCATGCACCTACTCATTTATTATAGTAAGTCTCTAAAACAGTAGGTATGGAGGTGCATTGCATCGTTGAAAGTTGACTTCTATATTTATTTACAGTCAAATCAAATAATCTAATTTGGGTAAGCACGCTCCATCTTAGGCCATAGCCTTTGCTTGCTATCAAGTAAACTATGGCCAAGTGCAAACACTTTAAAGTTAAAAAAATCTATTATTTCAGTCTCTCGGTGTCAAAAAATTAAAATAAGAATGTATAAAAAATTTGCTAATTTCAATAATAACAAAACAATTTACCTTATGAAAAACGTTACTTTCCATGCTCATTCTGACACTAGGAAAATCGTCCTAACTTATAGAAGCTTAGAAGATCGTCTCTATCAATCGATAAGCGACGCTTTAGGTGGAGACAATAACCGCACTTGTGTTTTATTGTTACCAAGAGGTGAACGATCGAGGCTCTATTCAGGCTTCAGAGGTCAGCTGATAGCGATCCACGCCGCAGGCGACAGCCACTGGAGTAATTAAATTATTGTCTTTGTAAAGCAATACGACTGAATAAAGGAAGGTGCTTTAATGTAATTATTTTTATAATTCTTTAAGAAGAAAACTAAAATAATTACCTGGTTGTTCAGTTTTCTTTGAGATATGTGCGGAGAGGGCGCGCGTTGATTTCTTTTGTGTAGACTTTGTATTGTACAAGTAATATATTAGAGTGAGTTTATAAGTTCTACAACTGAAGTAGTTTTACGACTCTGGGTTGGGTTTTCTACAAAAAAAATAAGACTGAATTATTTTTTCATTATTCATATAATAATATGTATTGTATAGTGCTCTGCAAATAAAAAACTGGCTTGTAATTATGGACTGACTGTACAATATAAACATTGAAAATGTGATTTCTTTCACACACATTTATGTCGTGGCATGAGTTGTTCCATATATTTATATATGTTATGTACGTTAAAGTATATGTGTGGTATACCTAAAAAAATAAACAAAACAAATCGATAACTAACTAGTTAATGCCAATCGTGGCCTTGCAAGTAGTATTATACGCACAACCCACTGACAAATTGTGTTCCAAGTTCTAACACCTATATACCTCTGTTGTGTTCCACTCAGGTACTTCAGTAGGTATTGTAGGTATTAGTGTTACGCAACAAAACCTAGCTGAGCTTGTTTGCGACCTATTCTAGTGTATACCTTAGATATGTTACAAGTATTTGATTGTTGTATGTAAACATTCTTTGCATGAATAGAAATTGTTTTTTCATCCCACCTATTCGAAAAAGACGACTTGGTTCGCCTTTAAGTGCACCCAAAGGTGGTGTTTTCTATAAGAAACTTTTAGCGGGCAGTAATGAGTTTTTAATCCTCTTTATAAGTGCGCCGCAATTATCTTTGCCGCGCACTTTTTGAATTTGGAACATCTTGTGTTCAGGGCCCAAGAAATCGAACGCAAATATTGTTTGAATAAAGACTGGCTGGTGCGACGGCCCATAGTATATAGCGCCGCGCGCCGGCTGAATACAAAAAAAAAAAGAAATAAAATTAAAAACGCGCGAACTATAGCCCGCGTTTTCGTCAATTTTCACGGATTGATAGAAATTCATGATTTTGTTTTGAAAAATGAGTTCTTCAAGTGACAGTGAAAGTATAGAATTAACTCCTGATAGTATTAGAACTGACGCAAGAAATGTGATGGATAATCTACTACCTGCAAAATCCCGGGAGAAATATATGAAAGCTTATGGTAATTTTATTGAATGGAGAAATTCAAGAGGCGCCAAGAATTTTTCAGAATCTGTGTTTTTGGCCTACTTCCAGTACTTAGCCAAAACTAAACAACCTTCCACACTTTGGAGTACCTACTCAATGCTAAAATCAACAGTCAGTTCTAATAACGACGTAAAACTGGACACATATTCGAAATTAATAGCGTATCTGAAGAGGATGTCTGATGGATTTAAACCTAAAAAATCCAAAGTGTTCTCAGTCAAAAACGTGGAGACTTTCCTTAATGAGGCACCCGACAACATCTTTCTTGCCGTAAAAGTAAGTAACTATGTATGTATATATGGTGGATTAGTAAAGTATAACCAGTGTTTTAAAATGCGCATTTTATTGTAACCTGTACTTCGATAGATAGGTACTTGTCTTATTCACATTCGGTTTTGTTACAGGTGGCTTTAATTTTCGGAGTACATGGAGCTTGTCGTGGCAATGAACTTTTAAAAATAACTGTTGATGATGTCGAAAATCACTCGGATAATTTACTGTTAGTAAAGCTGACAGACACAAAAACAAAAATTGACCGATCCTTCGTAATCCGAGGAGAATACAAAACTATTGTACAGAAATACCTGGACCTGCGTCCTGCTGATATAAAGACCAATCGGTTTTTCATCCGTTATCAAAATGGCAAGTGCTTCAAACAAGTTATGGGAAAAAATAAAATTTCTTACATGCCACAAGAAATCGCTACTTATTTGAAGTTACCAGATATCAAGCTATATACAGGACATTGTTTTCGTCGCACTTCTGCTACCCTGTTGGCAGATTCTGGAGCGGACTTAACTGTTCTCAAGCGACATGGAGGATGGAAGTCGAGTGCTGTAGCAGAGGGATATATAGAAGATTCCATTGAGAACAAGGCGAAAACATGTGAACGCATCGTGGAAAACATTAAATTGCAACCTTCAGTTAATCCATCCATGCCACTGTCGCCGCGCCCATCTACATCCAAACAAAGAGATTCACCGTCACATTTTCCTCAAAATGAGCCACATTCTGACATTATTTCAAACACGCAGAATAAAATTGAATCTACAACAATCTCTATTCCTAATAAAACTATAACAATTAATTTTCAAAATTGTGAAAATGTCTCAAATGTAAATTTAAGTTTTTAGTTGTTTTATTATTAGATACTACTTAATTTCAATTTAGTTGTTACTCTGTTTCATTAAATATCAATATTACAATAAAATATGAGGCGCCTTTTATTTTCTCATAGTGGGTGATGAAAAGTAGAGTGAATCACTCGGGCGTAAAATATATTTTTGGCTCGGGCGACGTACTTTGAATCCCTCGCTACGTTCAGGATTCTACTAAAGAATCCCTCGCTACGCTCGGGATTCTACTCTAGAATCCCTCACTTCGCTCTGGATTCAAAAAAGCGCCCTCGCCGTAAAAATATTATTTTGCTCCCTTATGATACAATCTACTATTTTTTTGGTGAAAGTAAATACATTTAAGAAAGCCGAATTCTACGGACACATACACACACACACACACACAATAAGTACATTACATGTAAGTGTTTGTGCATATATTTACATATCTTACAAACCTACAAAGGAATTCCTTATCATGCTAACCCTGATTTTTATATTATTTTTAATAATGGCAAGAAAATATTTTGGTTGGTAGGTCAGTAAAAAGTACCTACTTATATAGTTTTTTTTAACTAAACCACATTCTTACAATTTCAGTTCATTTAGTTCATTTATTTATCGCATGCCTGTAGAATTACCCTCCAAGTCGTGTGCAGCTAATATTGCCAGTCGTTGCTTGTCAGCTTGCTTGTCTGTCTGCGTGTGTTTGTGTGATTCAATATGATTAAACTAATATATTATGAATGCCACTTCGGCAAGGGTCAGAGGTTCATAAACTTTTGTTTCTATGACTATTATATAACTAGAGGGTGCTCGCGGCTTCGCTCGCATTAAGAAGTAAAACTTGCATCCCCTATTTCACCCCTTTGAAAGTGACACATCAGTCCGATCCGTCGAGTGGTTTGGGCTGTGCGTTGATAGATCACTATGTCAGACAGCTTTGAGTTATATATTATGTATATTGATATTTTATAATCTACTCTTACAAAGCTATATTTGTACACCATGGTTTACATATTAAAGAGTAAGATATCAGAAACTTTGACAACATCAGCCAAACAGGAATTCGCCAAATAGCCTGCGTGAATGTCCTTGAGTTCAGCTCTGCGTAGGTAAACAATTACTTTGCCCATAAATTATGCTATTTTGTTGCGAGATTCAAACCGATTGACAAGCCGCATTATTAAACTCGATTTATGCTGTGAAGATTAAATATTTGATAGTAGCAAATACCTAAGGCACCTAATGTATAATATGCAACGGAATTCGGCGTCAAATATTGTACGTGTAATGTAACTAAAATTTGATGGAGAGCCACTGCTATAGAAAACTCCAAAAACTAGAGTATTTAAGGAAAACGTTTAAGATGCACATAACACATAAAAGCTAAACTAATATGCGCTAGATGACGTCAATATTTAGATTCTGTATATTATCGGTAGGTTCTTTTTTCTTCAACAAGCTGTTTAATATTTACCGAACTCGAGTGTCAATATTTTGTTAAATCATTTTCTATTTATACAAAATCGATTTTGGTTAAAACTCGATTAAATATTGTTACCGAACTGCCAAATCAAATAAATCATTTCTCATTAGCGCGCCGACCAAGGCTGAATTCACCATACATAAATTTATGATTAATTTTATCACAAAATAATTAACTCACAGATACTTTACTCCTAGCAATACGCGTATCATTTTTTTAATGCTTTCCACATCGAGCTGGGATGCTTTCGATTAAGTTGTTTGATTGAAATGTATGATAATTTTCTGACAATTACCACTATGAATTAGTTGTAAGCTACTTTCAGAACAACAAGTGATTGTCGAAACAAAATCACGGTAGATTTTCTTTGGGTATAAAAGTGATCCTAGAACGATTGGCTTGGCCTTGCGAATTGCAGCAGCTTGCCCAATGTTAGGTTATGTCTTAGGTTCTTAGTTTTAGAAGAAACAATATAAATGTTTCTGTTCTTTCTTATGCCGCTAGCTGCTAGCGAGGTGTTCGTATTGACTGGTCAGGCATTGTTTTACAAACTTGTTTCTTGTTCAGTAGAATAATATCAACAGTCTTTGGGACATGTTTCGATTAAAGTTTTATTTGACATATCCTATTTTATCTAGAATATAGATAAAATAGTCAATGTTTAAAAAAACATTACTTATGTATATATACATAAGTAAAAAACAGACACTGAAGACACAGTTAATATATATATTAACTGTGTCTTCAGTGTCTGTTTTTTTATTACATTAGTTTTTTAATATTTAATTACGTTCTAGACACGATACCTTCAAATACATTGGTAACAAAATCCATAATTGAATTTCCAATACGTCTACTCTAGTATCGATGATTTGGTACCGCCCTGGGGCCCTAATTTCAGTTACCAAATAATTCATTCAGAAACGCTACAAATAACTCTAAGGCTTAGTAAATGCGAGTAAATCTTGCGCCTGCGCCGTTCAGTCTGCGCCTGGCTAGGGGTCACTTATTAACCGAATTTATAGACCCAGTGCAGACTGGCTAGTTTTGTAATTATGCACTATTTATGTGTGGGGAAGTTTTGTGTAAACTAGCCTTATATGGTAGTGTCATATATACGAAATATGATATTGTTACATAACGATATGTATAATTGTAATGATAAATGAATAAATAAATGAACTGTTATTCCAAAGTAAGAAAGTGCCGTTGCAGTTTTGATGTCTGTCATGGTAAATAATGATGATGATGAATAGTACGTATTATTTAATAAGTACGTACAAATGTAGGTTCTAACAGTATAGTATGACTGACACTATTCAAGTGGTTTGAAAACTTGGCAACTAGTTATGAGACTTAAATATAAATCCAACATGTTTTACCAAGATTATATCTAATTAATTTTGCTCCACTTTTAACTCTTTATTCTTAGAACTATATCGTGTACTTTCTTCTAGATTTCCCGTCCCTGTTCGAGGTCTATAAAAAGTTATCCTCTCTCCTTAGACCTTATTAGGCACTACCGTTGCACACAAAACTATTTAGAAAGTTTTACATAAGCACTTAGGCTTATATAGGACGTCGATTTATATAGGTAGGAGAAAAGTGAACTAAGTTGTTTGTTTTCAAAAAACATACACCAAATGTTGATGATGGTTATTTGTTAGTAAAAAATTAAGGAAGAGTCTAGGGAAAAAATACTGTATCTGCTTACTTTAATGTGTTTATGCTTATTTGTCTGTGCTTTGAAAGATCAGTATATGACAACATACCGGCGCCAAACTCAAAATAATCTTCCACTACCGGAATTTACTATATTTTTTCATGGTAAAACCGAATAGCAGAGTTTGTTTAGCCCTTCTCATGCCTTGACTAAAGACTACATTGTAATAGGCTCAGATAGAGCACGTTCTGGAAATTTGCATTTGGCTAGAGGTTAGTACCGTAGGAGATAGAAAGTTGGCTACTGTTGAGATATTTAGGTTGTAAGGTTGGATACTGTATTAAATTAACTACTTTAGGAATAAGGCTTCAGCGAAAAAGGCTGTATTCATCTTAGAAAAGATATAGAACTATAATAAAGAATTAAGTCAGGAGAAGAACTGAAACCGGTATTTTCAGAAATTTTATGTCTAAGCTTAATCCTAAATAATTTATAAGTGTATACATTATGCTAGTTACTGCTTCACACTCAAACTGTTGAATTGATTCGGATGAAATTTGGAATAGAGATAGATTACAGCCTGGATAAATAAATAAGCTACTTTATATTCCAGATTAGCACCACAAGGCGCTGCTAGTTCTTAATTATATAACAAAATAACCGTCAGATATTCGTACTTCATTGCAATCTACATCCACACCACGCTCACAGTGCGAACGAAAATGATAAATAAATATATACCAGTCTCGATTGTTCAGTAAAAACTTCTCACATCTGCTTTCATCGGTTCAACATTTATTTCCCTACAGAATTCAATTACCATACAACAATAGTGTACACGTAGACTACAATATAGAAATATGCGGTTGTCTGTCAGCTAGTCCGCCCGCCTGGCTTCGCTCGCGTCTTGTATGTAAATCAACCACGAGTCGAGAGCGAAGAGGGGTTTGGAGATGGCATTTATTGCTGTCAAATATGTTATTAAATTAGAAGTTATTTTCATTTGTCAATCAATAGTTCATTTTCATTTATAATCAAAATATATCGCGTAAATAAGTCATTGTCAATTTTCCATACCTACCTGTTCATACTAAGTACCATGTTGTTTTTTATTTGAGCACAATAACATTCTGTCTCGCACGTCATTGATCATCAAGAAAATAGTAATAGTAGTAACAGTTATAGAATTCATCTCTACGTCTCATTATAACTTATCATATCATATCTTATCAACTGACAGAGAATATAATTTCAAAGATTTTTCTATACTTTTTCCAAGTTTTCCTGCCAGCTATAACGAACAAGATGTTCTATCTGAACTGCCGCATCCAAGCATGTTCTTAGAACGAGCACACCTTCTGATGACGGCTTGCGATACCGTGAAATCATAAATACAGCTTTTACCATCCATAGCACTGTCTATGCCTTTTTGCTGTTTGTTTGCTGCAAAGTAACTGGTGAATAATCTGTATCATCAATGTAGGCAAGGAAAGTGGGATTGAATCACTGTTTTGTCTTTTTTTTCTTAGGCTTGTGTCTTCTATTATGATTGTTTACATGTTTTTTGTTTTGTTAGACTCTAATGTATGATGGTGTTAGTCAGTTGTAAATATCTGGATGTAAAAGTGATAACTAATAGAGATTTTTCACTTTGTCACTCACGATGAAACTATCACATCGATCACAGTATCCTCAGTCTATCGTGGTAACGCAATGGTTGAAACCAATAAACATTCCATCAGTTAACTCACAACTAACTACTCTACTACATACATTCAGATAGAGTCTGAAATCCGACAGTCTAAAGTTCCGATCCCCATCTTCTTACTTTCATTTCGTCCTGCAATCTGTCACAGTCACATTGAATCTAAACAGCCCCTATCACTTCATTATCATATCCCACATTAGCATAGCCAGTTGTCACGATATACGAGCGTTTGTAGTAATAACTCCATTGCAGAGGAAACATATCAAAGATCTGTGCATTTAGCTGTCAGCGCCGTGAAGCTGGGAGTTAGGCTGCTCTTATGGGGACGGTGGTGGACACTTGTTTGAGGCTGTTGGGAACTTTGGCCACGTGGAAAGGTGAAGATAGTATTATAGCCTAAACGCAAGATATAATAAGATATTGAATCAGGCGTTACTTTGCGGTAATCCATTGTCAATAAAACTTTGGACAAAATATACTCGTATACTTTAGTGTTTTTCCGCTAAAACAACATTGAGAAAAAGTACTAGTAAGTTGTAATGAGTTGTCTGTTACACCGCGTGAGAAGTATCTTGAAGTCGACTAATATTGTATACCTACACAGTATCCTCCTCCTCTTTGAGTAATATTCCTCAATGCTGCGGGTTATGCTAACCAGCAGAATTTATTGAGTGACTATGATACATGTTTTCATCTTTGCGGTCCTGAAAGATGTTGGTGTTCTCATGACTCATAGCTTGTAAGAGTGTATCTATGACACCGCATGCCTGTTGTGTTGTTTTGTCTGTCATACATAATCTTATTTGTGTCTACACCGATACCATGATAATCTATAGTAAAAAATTCTCATCTATGATCAATAATAATTTAAGAACCGAATACGTATTAGAACCTATATCACACAATATACGAGTAGGTATATCTAAGCCACAGCCTGACGCAGGGCGGTATTTGCAATGATACATCGCGATAGGTCGCCGATACTCCCCGGGACGGGCTCGGGCGGCCTTATTAGCATTCCACGGCTTAAGGCTTTAATCACTGGAGCTGAGCTACGTCATCAATCGAGCTATGGGATTACTTTGATATCAATTTTATTATTTTATATTATTATTTTTCTTTTTAGACTCTTGAAAAAAGATAATCAAATGCAATGTTAATGAGAAACTTTGTTAATTGCAATATTTATTTGCGTTGACGATGTTTTCTTGGTGATTGTGTAATCTAGCTGTAGTCTTATTTATGCTTTAGGCTTTCAATTTTACTAGCAAGAGTTTCTCTTACTTTTTGACATAAAAAACCATCATCATCAGCCTCAACGTCCTAGATATTAATGTTACACTTCGCTATAGTGTCCACCTTTCTCATAAGTAAAAATTCCCAAACCAAATTAAATTCACATTTTCTACGCACATCCAATTTTCGTAAACCGTCGGTAAGGGCCAGGTTGTCCGATTGTCAGTAATTTATTTTAATTAACAACCTCGCGACGTGGGCGCTGTGATTGAGGACCGACGCGGGCGGAGCAGCGCGACATCACTAGTCAGACAGTTTTAAAGAGTAGGTGGTTGCTAGCTAGATTTTTTGATTTGATTATATTGTGCATTGTTGGGAAAGGAATGCGATTAAAGCTTAACTTTTTTGTGTTAATACATTTTTACTTGTTTGGTAATCAAACTGGTGTAAAAACTGAAATGGCACCTTTGAAGTTTTATTAAAATTATCCCATATTATTTTAAGTAACACTAATGTGGCTATGTATGCTCAATTTGTTGCCTACATTCCTCTCCTCTCAATAATGATTGCATTCCGCATGTATGTAGGTTTAGTGCTAATGTATTAGGTTATGTTTTCAGTAGTAGGTATTCGTCCGACGGGTATAAAGTCTTTGATGTCGCCGAAATTACCATGTTATGTTCATTTTATGACCATTTTATTAGCTATTAACTTTGTAAATGTGGTTAAATTGCATCCTTATATCTTGCAGGTATACCTTCGTAGAAAACTGAGCGAAATTCTTAGGCAAAATTGTGAAAAATATTCTAAAATTATGCACGCATGCACGTTTTGAGAATAATTTATAACGTTCGTCTTGCCTACAATATCAATTGCTTAACTGTTTTGAGTGAATTTACATTTATTGAAGCTTAAGTAGAGAAATATTTAACACACAATTTAATTTAATTATTACTTCTTAGTATGTAGGTATCTTAAAGTCGAAAACAAAAAAAAAAACCAACATTTAAGTACATGCACAAAATATTATATTTTCTGAATAAAATCAGGTCAATCACCGTATAATACAATATTTAAGCCCATTGACCAGGTATTAGGCATGTAATATATTGGTACAGCATTATTTGACTTCTGACCTTCAAGAATCCTGCCTCAAACCACTTATAACCCTTATTGTCTGTCAATCTTACTTGACGAACAACTTTATTGATACAATACCACTTTAAATTGATCCCTTTGTTACTTTAAATACAAAACGAACTTAGCTCATATTAAATTGGTCATGGAGCACTAATTTTAAAATCTGACATAATGTGAGCTGTTGCTCCTTTGATATTTAATGGTGAAAGAGATCTATAGAGAATGGACGGTTTTTGTGGTACATGACTTGTGTAAAATGAACTGTGAAATGTTTTAATGCGTGTAGAGTCCAGAGGTCAAGTAAAATTAGCGAGTAATGGTCCTAAATTTATAGACTATCGATGTATGTAACAATTACATGCGAATTTGCTATTGTCAGGTGTGGAATTTGGTTCATATTCATAGCACAGTGGAAGTAGTTTCGAAAAATTGCAAATCCATATAATTATACAATTTATTAAAGCCTACTCGAGGAGGTAGGTACCTTAAGTAAAACTTCCTACATAATATTATGTCAGACGCATTTAATAATTTATATTTTCTCATCAACAACAATGGAAACCAACACTTATTTCTGACAGCTGTAGGTAATTTTATGCAATGGAAAGCCCATGGAAATGTCACATTGTTTTAACAAAAACTCAAAAGACTGGTAAAAAAAATTACATTATGTCTATTATACACACGGTTTTACTTATAAACAGCAGAGGATTTTAGGTGAAAAAATATAGTATCGTTGTTTAAAGAATGTTTTTATTAAGTATATTAAATTAACCTACCCAGGTACCTATAAATAAAAATCATATTACATAATTACGTAATAGTTTTTTTTCTGTTGCAGGTATGTTCGCAAAGGTTGTTTCGAGGTATCACAAATTTTATCGGTAAGCATGACAGTATATGTACATAGAATCGCTATGAAAAATACATCTATGAATATGCTTGTTCTGAGTTTAACTATCAAGCTATTCTACGTATCGTTTGTGTGTGTATCGTATTGACTTATTATACCAGGAGTGACGATCACTGTTATTACTTAAACAATATTATTTTTGAAATAACATCACTTTATACCTACTAGTACCAAAACCTTCGCATACATCATTGTCACAACTCCCCAAATTCACTTCAAATAAATAATTTCACATAAAAGCTACATTTCTTCTCACACGAGTAACACACGCAACTGACAATTTCTAGCAATCAGAAAGTTTTTGTCCGTCCGTGGGTCGGTATGTTAGTTATAGAGCGAGGTAGGAGCCAGGTAGAGTAATAATGGCAATTATGAAGCCACAATTTGGGCAGCGGTATACGCAGGTAGAGCTTGACGGACCAACGGTGCTCAAACTTTAAAGGAGTTTTATCTAGTTAGGGGTAAAAAGTGGTTTTGTAAGTTTGACAAAACTGAAGTAATGTGGGAGCTAATTAATCATTCATATTTAAATCTTTCTTTACCTAAGTGATTATTTTTTTCGTAATTTAATAAGTTGTCAGCGTGTTAGTATGTACGTTTGTTAGGAATCATTTTAGGTCATTATTTATTTCATATTCGTATTCTAAGAAGTCAATATGAATATATAATATATAATAATATAATAGCGACAGGGAACGAAATAGCGACCGATATCACTTAATTAATTGGTAGATGTGGAAATTGTGGAATGGATAAAAATATAATATAATCTTTGTTATAAATGAATTTGTGCGGGTAATTGCATGTCCGTTATCTCTCTTAAATATATGGTTTTTGTCATTTACATGTGTTACATGCAGGCAGGCGGGGAGCTTTACAGCAAAATCTGTAAACTCTTTTGTTTCCGACTTTTATGGTGTAATTGAAAATTTATAGTTGATTTTTAAACTAAGCTCTTAAAAGTTAATTAATTTCAATCACAATAAAAAATAATTTATTGCCTACATTAAGTCGTTGTATGAGCGAAATGAAAAATGCTCTTCACACCTTGCTAAAGCTACATAGTCATTGCTTTATTATGATCGTGGAAAATTTCATACAAAGTGTACATTAAATACGTAAAACAAGATGTCGTAAGATAAATAATACGTATGATAGTTCTTTATTTAAAATTGATTTATAATTCAGGCTCATTTACATTTATATTTATTTATGTACATCATCTTTATCTTCATACCAAATTCCACCCAAACCGATTTATTTACTGAAAGAACGTGGTTTCAAGAAATTGACAGAGCATACATTTACCCACATCGAGAAGAAATAGGCATGATGTTTTATCAAGCCTTGTCACTAACTAATTCTTCCAACTTTATATTATTTTGTGCCACTTTGTACAAATAATAAAGTGCTTTATAACTCCTCTGATGTTTTCCGGTAGCTGTTTGATTTGCAAGTGCTGATGTACAAAAAACGTTGATTAGTGGTGTTATCAGTTAAATCGTTATAATATACCCACGATATTACCTTTATGAGACTCCACATTACAAATAATAAAAAATAAACAATCACCTATACATTGATTGGAACACATTTATCAAAAGTAAGTTACAAAAGTTACGTGATATATTTTCTTGGTGATTGGTCCGTCTTTATGACGCATGATAGGACTCGATGCTGATTGGTCGATGAAAGTGCGTGCAGGTCACTTAATTTTTAAAATGAGTATGTAATTAATTTGATATCTCAGAGTAATATAATCTATGTAAATAAGCCATGACGTTTCCCCCGGCCAGCACTCACGCAATATTTTTATTTTACTACCTCTAAAAACTCGTTACACGTTCAAAATGAATTAATTATTGAATTTAATTGTGTTTTTATGGTTATAGATTCGTCAAATGATATTCGTATGATATAATATATGGGAAAATTGATTAATTAGGAATATGAATGTGCTTGTTAATATGAATCAGTGTCAGTTTAGCTAAACAGATTGATATGTCGTGATTGATTGAAATGTGAGCAAATAAATGGCAGATTGCTACTAGTGCTTAAACCCAGAAGCCATAAAAACGTTTACTTATATGTGAAGTTTATTTTACGTAATGCAATGAATTTAATTGCTTTATCGAAAAAACTTAATTTTAATCAATGTTTTATTGATTTTATTTTAGTCAGTAAATTAATATTTTATTTAGAACATGCCAAGTACAAAGTAACTTTTTTATATGACATAGGCTCACGCTTGGCTACAACTTGCCTGATGTTAAGCAACGTTGTAATCTACGATCTTGCGCGCTTACATAGAAGAAACATCTCATTAACAGAACTACAGGCAGATAGATATTCACGGAAAACACATGTTTTATTTAAATTATATAAAATAAAATATAAAAAAACAATCAATATTATACAAAACAAAGACATCTTTTTATCAATTTTTCCTACGTATCGGGTTTGCTTCCTATTAGAAAAACACAAATAATTCCGTTTCAAAATACACTTGTACAAAAAGAAATAATTCCATATTAAAATATTCAAGCACAATATTTTAAAGCTTGGCTCCAAATTTGAGAACCTCTCTTCTAATAGCAGGTACAGAGCGTTATTTGGCGCCAGACGGATTTTTTTCTGACTATCATTGACAATTTCCTTTGAACTATTCAAGTAATAATTCGGAGTGGTATGCAAGGTGCATCATACAGATGTGTGTTTTTACCTTTTTGTGTGTGACACTGATCTGGTGGAATGCTAAGATTTGTATTACTTATTTATTGCAATATGAAAAGGAATGATTTTATACACAAAATGTGTTTTCCCACAAATAGTTGATAATGTTAAAAGTGTTTTTTTCTGATATGAACTATTCATTAGTCGAAAATGTTTATGTTAAATATAGTTGTTTGATCATACTTTGACCTTTGTGACTGTATATTGAGAATAATCCAAAAACTGAATAAATATTTTAATTCAAATCTTTTCCCAATAAACTACATCATTTACAGTGTCATGACGCAAGCAATTTAACTTTTCTAAACCAACATCCAGCGCGGAATTGACTAAAAAACTAATATTAAACGTCATAAAACTCGAGAAAATAATTTGCATTACATTGTAAATAGATTTTTATTACTGCTAATGATTGTGGATCTATAAGAGCCGCGTATTAAAGCTTGTAAAGTTATAAAGAGAGACGGAGCTTTCGCAATTGTGTTTCGAGCTTAAAGATCAATACTGATAAAAAGGTCGTAAATAGATATTTATTTATGCGCTCATGTTGGTAATAGCGGCTGGGAATCATTTTCACGTTTTTATGAGATGCCAGTATTAAGTCAGGCTTACCTGAGGTGTTAGCGACAATGTTGGAGTGAGTCCAGATTTAATGATCGAGTTTATCTGTCCTGTTAGCTTGCTCTGAGATATTTATAATAATGTATGCCAGATAAATCATGCTCAAGAAGTACTTACTTTTTGACGTAACAAAACAAATAAAGATATTCTTATAGGTGTTTCTAGATACATTAACTTACTAGTTTGTTTTAAACTAAAATTCACCTCATTTCGCCTCACTTCAGTTTCTATTTGCTGAATCCAATACACTCAACTGTATTCCATTTACCTACTACCTTTTTCCTCAAGTTGGTAATGGCTCTTCCTATTCGTCGATCAAGCTGCAATAACACGCCGGCACCTCTCTGTCAAAGCTTCAAGCATCACTCGTGAATAACCAAGAATTTCCGAGAAACAATCAGTCTAAACTGGCCATCCACCAAACCCTACTTTGCTATTAAAAAATCTTTGGCCGCTCTATAAAAGTAATTAACTCGGACTGAAGATAATTGATGAAGCTCAGAGATTACCTTCCAGTTTTGATGTCGAGCTAATATATATCATAATGTATAGGAAATAGGGTATAGTTTGCTGGGTGTGGGGTTGGATAGACCGTAATAAAAGTACGTGGATGGGCGTAAGGCCTCGGATAGAGGAATAAACTTTTTTTAGTAGTTATAAGGCATAGTCGCTTCCCCTCGGTATTATTATAAAATCGTCAAGTCCGTAGCCCATTTTTGTTTTGGACGTGCATGAAAGATGATGTTTTGACGTTGTGTTGTATACGTATGTGTGTGTGTGTGTGTGTTTGGTAATTTGGGTTAAGGCTTTGTATAGCAGGATGGATAGGAGTGGTAATGATCTATTTTCTCTGTAACTCCTTCTGCTAAGCGTCCTGTGAACGGGAGCCTTATAGAACGTTTAAAATGGTATGGTAGGTATAGTTAACCTGTTGTGATTTCTTTGAGACCGTTTTGTTGCCAGTAAATAGAAGGAAGACAGACTTAATATTCAAGATTGAATTTATCGAAAGTAATTATTAATATTATGATTGATTGAGTTTGCAAAACACTCTTTTATTTACTCAGTTCACGAGAATAATAAGCCAATTTTAATGACTCATAGCACAGCACTAGTAACACCACAAATTGCTTTCTGACGCTGCATATTAAATTGATCGATCTAAATTCAGATATTCCGATCTAGTCTTTATCGCAAAAAATAGCTCACACTTAACGTTCTGTACAACTAAGAGCGCTAAATTGAATCCCAATTCATGTTCAATCGATAAAAAATCGATACAGAAATCTGTTGCGATAAAAAATCGATTCAAAATATCACAACCTCATCGTGTTGCCATTTCTCGCATATTCTAAAATGATAGACAAGAACTAATGTTTTTGTTCAGTTCTGGGCATATTTTGTCACGGTGCAGGATATTTTTGTACCTGCGCTGAGTTTTTTTCCGGATTGTTTTCAATTCGCTTCGCTTCAACATGGTTGGACTACGCTGAGGAATGTATTCTTTTGTGAAAAGGTGTCTGCTACAATTGGGAATTTTCGGCAGTCTGTGTACATATTATTTAGGTAGCTATAGTATGACAAACTTACTGTGAGTAAGAATCTTGTAAAGTAGTTCAAACGTCAGTAATCATACTCTTATTGTAAATACTCTTTTAAATACTTATTTTATTTTATTTGAAGTGAATTTTAAGTAATATGGTGTGTTCAAAATAAGTCTTTATCGATCTTAGTTTACTAACAATGGAGGGTCTAAAACGCTGTTATTTAAATTTAGCTTAAGCTTGGGAAAATACAATCTAATATAATATAAGATTTCAAAAATACAAATTACTTATGTTCCGTGAATCTAATTGAATTAACAGTCTGTTTATTTCTCTTAATCGTTAATTAGCACAGACATACCTGTACCGGACGTTTTTACAGTACTGATTAGGAAGTAACGAATATATACGCCATCAATACTTCTAGTCATTAAGTCTTTTAGTTCTTCGGATTGTAATCACGTCCACATTCACTAGACGAATGTCCACAGACTATATAGCTAAACATTTGTAATGGCTTATTTAATCTCTTAAAATTTGACAAACTGTTCTGCTGACTATGCTTTGCGCGAACATTTAGCAACTAACTAAACAACTAAAGACTATCACGCGTCCTTCGATCTATCAGAAATGTCGCTGCTGTTTGTATATGTCAGATATGATGACAGGTGGCCTGTAAGATATCAATCCAAGTGATTGGCCGTTTTCTGGTCCAATCTTATATTCTTAGTTTCCTTCCTTATTCTTATGTACCTAATTGTTGTACAATAAAATATTTGGATTTGATATGATGTGTAAGTATTTTTTGTGACTAGCAGAGGCTAGTGACAAAAATACCTACACATCATATCAAAAAATAAAAATTGTAATAGTGTAGAGGTCTCTCTACGATATTACTTACGTTGAGCCGAAATAAAAATAGGGTAGGTACTAGGAAGTAAAATAGAATAATATAATATGTCTGAATGTTGTTGCCGCAATGGGGCGTCTATTGACTATGATTGGATGTGGATAAATCCCAGCAAAATAAAGTCGTTCATGACATATAAATCTAGGCCCTAAGCCGGCATAAACTGACCAAATAAAACGGATAAGAGTTAACGCACATGGGAGTTGTTTAGTTGACAAGTTATTTTAAAATATAGTTGTGCTTAACATAAGACATGTTATATTCTGTGTTTTTTACTTTGTTTATTATAAGGAATACTTAAGATATTATAAAAGGTGCAATATTGTATGAGAGATGCAGCGATATGTCATTTTTCCAAGAAGCTCAGCAGTTTCTTAGCTTTAATAACCACAAATGATGCCTTAGCCAAATATATTTACTGAGTTTACTTGAAAATTCTTCTTTGTTTATAATAATCAGCTACTTGATCAAATAATCTAATTAGGTACTCAGATTGTCATTGTGTCTTACCTTAAAAAAACAACACAAACCAGTCAACAAGTCATTCCCTGTGCGCCAACTCTAAAAGCAGTAAACGTGTCTCAGCAGTCCATGGCCATCCATCGCTAGCTTTTTGCCAGCGGAGTGTCATATATTCTTCTCGTGGGTTACTTTCCACCAGGTATTAACTCACTCCATGGCTCAGGTATGTGCGATAAAACGTAGATGACTTAAGAAGATGAGCTGGTATTTAGTTTTTTTACTAACGAAAAAGGAAGGGAGAACCCTGATTCGGTGTGCACAGGACCGAGTAAAAAAGTTATTAAAAAAAGCGTAGAGAAGAGAAAGTGGCAGAATCTTGTCAAAATAATTTATTGATATATAGCATTTATGAAACCGTCCCAGATTTATCACAAATAGATATGAAATCATAAAAATATGCCGTAAATTGCTTCTACTCCACCCTTTCATCTTGTTAAAATACCATAATTTCTTGGGTTTTTCTTTCACCATCTTTCTTCATAAAGTGCCGCCTCCAAAGCTCTACTTTTCCAGCCGATTACGAGTCGCGTTTCTGTCAGCAACCATTTGTGGACCTCAGCAATGTTATTAACTTTTCCACAATTAAACTATGCATTCTCAGGGCGGTTACCGTGGAAAGCTTGTACAGGGTTATGTAATGACTAGCTGTGCTCGCGACTTCGTTCGCGTGGAACAGATATTTTAGGCATCATATTTATTTTTGCAAACAACCGCTTCAGCTTTATTAATTATAGCTGTTAACCATGAGTTAAACCGTTTTTGCAGCGCACGCAACGGAAGCCCTCAAATATGAATTTTCCCGTTATTTTGCCCGTTTTTTCCACATTTTCCATTGTTTCTTCGCTCCTATTAGTTGCTGCGTGATGTTATATAGCCTAAAGCCTTCCTCGATAAATGGTCTATTTAAAAATTTTTCAATTCGGACCAGTAGTTCCTGAGATTAGCGCGTTCAAACAAACAAACTCTTCAGCTTTATAATATTAGTATAGATAAGATAAAGAATTGATAGTAATGAAAATAAGTTTTCGTGTCGTAAAATAACCTACTGAACATTACTAGTAAATACACTTTGGTTATATGTATCCCGCATTATACTCTATCATATTATTTTTATTGATCTTTCTGTCTTAAACTTGACACTTAGACATTTGACGGCGACGCTTAAATGACATTGTGGTTAAAATGGAGCATGTCTGTATTATAATGGAACTAGCCCTGAACTAGGTTATAGGTACATAGGCAATTCCCCCAATTTTTATTCCTGAACGGAGCTATGAGTTGATTAACAATTAATTACAGCTTAATTAATATTTTTAACAACTAACCCAGTATAATGGGTCCACTTTTTACACCGCATCCGAGTAGGTGATTGAGAGCGCCGGCGGAAATATATGGCGAAGTCATTTAGTTTATTGGTGCAAAGCGGGGGCAAATCTACATTTTATTCTCTTTAATTAGTGCCTACTTTATGAGCTTTGATCGGTTTTTTCTGGGGCTTTGATACAATGTAAGGCTGATGAAATATACCTTTTTATGACATTTATTCATTGCCACATTTAAATAATTATGGTACGAAAAATAATAACCGGAACGGCACACTTGCTCCAAACAGAGAAAAAAAAAATGTTAACTTAAAAATATATAAAAAAAATACTAGTTGTTTTATCATTGAACTATAAAATTCCCTTACCTCATTCCATTTATAGACAGTGTCTAACCACAGTAAAAATATTGCTCTGTGTTTCTTCCTCCTTGAGTTTCTCATTACGGGGGATTTTTTAAAAATCAATATGTCTAATGCATACAATATGTGATCTCACATACGACATTTTCCTACCACTACTAGACAACGAAAACCAGAAAAAACCGGTTATGTCTCATTACCAGTGCTTTCGCATTTCCCAAGCAAAAAGCCGATTGATCGATAGATGTTCGCTTCAATAATGATTAATAGCTCTGGAGATACCGCGGAGGCAGAATGGAGAATACGATGTGTAATGTTATACTGAATACAAAGATTAAGGTTAGTTAGAATGGCCCATTTACGAACTTTATGAAAAGTATAATAAGTTAAGTATGGCTGAGTTAAGGTATGAACAAAAGTGTGAGCATACAAAATGACTAATTAAATACTATTTCACTGTCACAGGTACAACCACGTTTATTTAACAATTTCGTATATTTTCTATTCTATACAGTGTATACAAACATAGTTACTTAGAGTACATAATATTATGGTACACATATCTATGGTATTCTTAGTGCAGGACCTACCGATACATTAATATAATGTAATACAAAAAATTGTTAACAATTAAGTAAAAGTAAACCGTTTTATAAATAAATTTATTTGTATTATAACTATTGAGTATTTTTTCTTACTGTATTGTGAAGTCGTTATGTATAAAATGTAATTTTGCTTGAATTTGGATTTATTTTAATTTATTTTCTATGCGTTTCATGTCAGAACTAAGATAAAGCTCATCTAGGAAAACTAGGTTGTCTGTACGTTCAACTTGTCAGTACATATATGGATTGATTTATATTACTTGATATGGTTCCGATCATCGGTGCGACCAATTAGGTACTTTTAAATCGACAAGGAAAATATATTATGAAACTGAGATTAGGTACTTACTTTTTTTAGAATAGGATATCTAAACCAACCAACCCAATTTATTGTGTGGGTATGAAAAAATAACATATAAAACTGTGTTATTTTCTATTTCGATAAATTCGTTATAATTATGTTCGTTTAGACAGGTTTGGTCAGACTTTTTGCTAAGTAATATACATATTTACAAGATTTCGCATATATTTAAAAAGCTAGTATAAAGGTTTTTTTAATTAAACCGGCCTAGAATTAAATTATTATAAAATTATTACTTTTTACATTTTTTTTACTAATTTCAGGTTGTCAATTTTCTCATTAAAAGACCTCCAAGTAGTAAATAAGCATAACATTGTTGCTTAATGAAAGTCGAGCAAAAGTTCACATTTTTAATTTCGTTCAAAGTCGGCTCCCAAGCTTTTTTCTGACAAACAATCTATTGTTACAGTGGATATTTCTTTTTGTAGGACAATTAAGTTTTGCATTGTAACTCTGCTTTATGACTTGTAAAGTAAAATGTTTTTGTGACTGCTCTTACAACAACGTTGTTAATTTTGTCTGCCTTGATTTAAGAGCAACTAATACTTAATAATACAAAATAATAAAAAATCTGAAATGAAGGCGATATGATCTATAATTGCGTACTAGGATTAAATTGCTAATCTAGCAAGAAATTGAAAATCTAACAGAATTGTTCGAGTAATACTTAATATGTTAGGTCATTATAGTTAATATTCGAGTAGTCTCGATAGTTTTCCTTCCTCAATAATCGTGATAAAAGTTGTGAATCCCATTAAAATACATATTAATTCTTAATGACATCAAATAAAGTTTATGCCATAAAATATTTGCTGGCATATTTCTATTTTTAGTGCAAATTATCCGTCCGCGAGTAATTAAAGGTTAATGTGTAACTGTAACCGGCTTGGCTGGGATCTAATAAAATATAGATAGTGAGGCAGGTGCAGTCATATTATGCGTTATGAGAACCTCAAAGGATGCCGACAACACTTCTGACTTGAGTACTTCGGAAGATGCGGAGTGGCTGCTTCTATTCTGTACTAGTAAAGTATTTTGTGTTCTGTGTGGGATTTTGTGAGTCAATGTTTGAGTAATGTCAACTTTGAAGCGATGTTTTAATGTTAAGGTCATATTTGGGTAAATAAACCTTATCGAGAAAAATACTTTTTTATTAATTGACAGCTGTTTTACCCGCGCTAGTCTGGGATAAAAAGGAACCTGTGTGTTAATCCTTGGTTTGAATTGTCTCCATTAAAAAAATCATTGTAATTGTTTACAACTTACATTCACACACGTTTGCGTTTATAATATCATGCATCTTACAAACTATGGTAAAGTGCGAACCCGTTTTTTTTTTTTTTTTAACTTGAACGGGTTTGCACTTGACCATAGTTTACCTGATAGCAAGTAAGGCTATGGCCTAAGATGGAGCGTGCTTACCCGATAAGAACCGATTCACTCTCGCTTTGAAGATCGCTGGATTATAGTGCGTGGGGAACAGAGAGCCAGGCAGGGAGTTCCACAACCTAGCGGTACGAACAATAAAGGTGGATGCGTACCGTTTCGTGCGGGTCTTAGGAACTTCCACCATAAACCGGTGTCGTCCTGCCGTACCTCTACTCGTCCGGTGAAAGAAGGGCGCGGACCCGTTCTAGTTTTAAAGAAATATGGGATTCACAAGTTATAATGTCCATGGTCACAGCTTACAAACGCATAAGCAAGTACTTATAGATACTTACAGAGCCATCATGAGCCATCAAACCATACGCGAATAAAATTAGGTTAATAAATTCCCCAGTTATAGGTTTACTCCACTTCTGCTGAGCAAATAGATTTTTTACGGCACTGGTCGAGTGTAAAAGCATTGGTAAAGGTAAAATCACACTTATAAAATTTGTACAGAGAGAAAAAAAAAATGTTGAGTTAAAAAGATGTATTTTAGAAGTAGAATATGGGCTACTCCTAAAATACATCTTTTTAACTTAACATTTTTTTACCTATAGTGTCATGTAATTATAATAATAAGATATTGTCGCTTACGGAATTTCAATAGTCAAACTTAGATTTTACTTCTATGTATGTATGTAAATTATTTTTTGTCATATTTGAATGTGTGTGGCTTGTGACCTTTTTAATTAGATGGGTTTGTGCTTGACCATAATTTGTCATATAACAAGCATATTATTATGGTCTACGAAGTATACTTGTCTACTTTTTATAGACCGGTTCAAACTCGATTTGAAGATTGTCTTACCTAGACAATCTTCAAATCGAGTTTAGTGTGTCTTCACCTTAGCAATCTAGGTTCAGATTCTAGTTACTAGGTATCTGGGTCTCATGAAGCGTGTTCCTTATTTGATGGTAAGTGATTAGACCGGCTTCAATCTCCATATGTAGGCTAGTAATAGAAAATTAAATCTCAATTTTTATTGATTCTGCGATGAAACGATTAGAGAGTGATAACGAGAGAGAGATGTTTATGATACTTGTGAGATGAAAATGTGACTGGCTATGAGTAAATCTAATTTTAATAAACATACTTAAACGTTCTTGAACTACAGACGGTATTATGTATATTTATTTTTATTTAGAATGAAATATTGCTGAAGGCAGTAAATATGTCCTTTTATTTACAGCGTAAAATGTAATCTATAATTTATTAATGAAAATTTTGGGCCTTCCTAAAGTTCCACCAAACCATTAAATTAAATTGTATCGCTAAACGTCATCTCTCTTTTACTAATTCCAGTTTCCTACAACATACTTGAAGTTGCAAATCCAATTTACTTGCTTAAACAGAAAAACTAAAATCCCACCTACCTCAATAGGCTAATGTTTTATACATCTCCACTCAGCGTGACACAGCATTTTTATACTTAAGTGGTTGCAAATACGGGTGTGTTTTGTTTGAAGATTCTTAGAAAGGTTTAAGTGAGCTTTCATCGGAAAAGTTTATGGTATTTAAACTACATCCCATGGAAAGTGATGGGGAATGAGGATGGCTGTGAACTAGAAAATACTTGTTGGCACCCACTGTGGTTTTATTTGTAGAATAATTTGATAGTGTTAGGGAGTACTGAGTATTGTTACAGTGTTTAATAATAAGGTTATCTTGAGATGTATGATCAATATATCGTATTTATGTCTATTCAAAAGTTCTATATACAAACATATGTAAGTAATAATTCTCTGTACGTACGTTATATACAATTCATTCCAACGGTACCCCAACAACTCCTAAACATATTTTCATATAGAATGGCAAGATTTTTACTAACTGATTGTTTTTTTCCGAAACCGTGTCTGCGTCTGCGTGAAAATAACTGCAACTTACTGAAATACTTAAATATATACAAAAAAAAATAAATCTGAAGCATTTTAGAAATCTTCTCCTTGAATCAAATCATGTGAGGCGGCTTGATGCGAGTAGCTTTCAATTTGATTTGAACGTAATGAGATTAACAACGTATGGGATTTCATGTCTACTTAGGAAATTGGTTAACCTACATAGCTTTCATAACGAATAGTTGAGTTGTAATCATATGCCAATCAGAAAACACTAATTTAATACAGGCGAAAGTTTATGAAAGTGATTGTTCCTTTTTCTCGTCCCAACGGCTGGGCCGATTTGGATAAAGTTCGGTACGAAGAGAGATCACATATTGAAGTAACATATTCGCTACTTATTATGCAGGACGTTAGTATTTAAGTTATAATACCTAGATATAATATAATTGCGTTAACTCTTGATGATTGCTTTTAAATCTGTCAAGAGAAATTAGAAAATAACAAACATTTCAAAAAACTCTTTATCATTCTTGTCGTAATATTTTAAAAGCGTTTGTAAATTTCCTCGCAAGTATGTCATTTCCCATAGAACAATAGCCGTAATGAAGGTAATCACGAGCTGACGAGTGGGACTATCACTTTTTCCATCTCTTTCACACGATTATCACTAATATCTATGAATACATGATTAATGCTCACGACATATTACAGATAGATACGGACTTAGCTATTATTTTCATCTCTTTCTTTCATATGGGTAGGAAATGATGTATGAAAGAATGAGTATAGGTTAATGAATGCCCATTGATGTATCGGGGAGCGATTTTTGGACTAGAAATCTTGATAACATACGTAAAGGTCATCATGAAATGTAACTACATATGTACTTAGTAATAGGAAGCTTGGCCTTTGTCTGATAATTAAACTAACATATAAATAGAGACTATGGATAGAACATAAAAATGTTTACGAAGGAAATTTAGTGAAAGTTTTCAATGAAAACTCAATGTAATTTTGATCCTATCAACAATCATTATTGCAGCATTTAAAATTGACACTCAAATTGTAAAACGATTTTACAATTTGAGTTTAGTTTTAACGACAATTTATGAGTATGTGTGTAAGTGTGTATGTTATTTATTTTAAAAACAAAACAGAATGTGTTCTTAAATGAACGTTAGATTCAACGTTAGAATGATAATGTTCAGCTAGACTAAACCTTGGTTGGTAAATTTGAACGAATACGGTTTACATTTTACCTTTGAAAAACCAGATGGCACTGCAGTCTCTTATATAAAAAAGAGTTTTATCCAGATTATTTGCCCTCTAGTACCTATAAAATATTAATAAAATCGTATCGTAAAGCGTAGTGTTATATAATGTAATAGTCTGCGCTGGTCTAGATTCTTTTGTAAAGCCTAGGGCTTTGATCCACCGATATACTGTCTCGGGGAAACTTATTAACGCGCCGCGTTTAGCTTCGCTGATTTATTCATAACTCACAGAAAATAGTTTTTAAAATTGTGAAGAACATTTATACTGCTTATGTGACTGTGGCTTGATGATATACAGATGCACATATATATTTATTTATACCATTACAATAAGTGAACCTTACAAATCGTACACTTATGATTAATTGAACTTAATAAGTACATAAACAATGCCACAATAAAAAGAAAAACAGATACCTAACATAAAGACAGAATAGAATATTATAAAAAAACTGAACTGAACTGAAACAAACTGTATTTACGTATGTATACATACATATGTATATCTGTACTTGTAAATTAGATTATACAGTAGTTTGGACTCCAGGAAACGTATTTGATTGGCATCTATCTAGCAACAAAGAAAGTTTATCATTGTTTTAAAAATAAATGTAAGATATTAAATCGGGATTAAGGTATATTTTGGGAAGTCCTCAAAGTACCTAAAAATTGTGTACGTACCAATACTTACGTACCTAATTTGTGGTATCTGTTGAAGCGAACACAATCTCAGGCCGTTTATCTACAAACTATAGACTCGGGGAAATAATTAAAAACACACTGAATAGCGCACTAAATAACGCACTAAACTATACTGGGTAACTGGAGATATGTGGTGATAGCAGTTTAGTAGGCAATTTAGAAGACCGAATGTTCTTAAATTGAACCTAAGATTATGCTGATCTATTTTTGAGTCAAATGTATTTAGCTATTTACATACGTAGTATTTTTCTCGTTAAAAATTTCAAGGCTTAAACTATATAATATTTGAATTACTTTAACATATATGGAAACATGTACCTAGTTGTACAAGAGCTAACCAAACTTTGTGATCATCATAATTAACAGCTAGGTTATGTCCCATCGCTGGGTAACAGCCTTAAAAATATGCTCGTAAGTATTTCAGTCTTACCTGAGTCTTACTTCGTTTCAATCTATGAAATTACGAGTAACTATAGCTGGGTATAGGCCTCCTAAAATAAGGTCGTATTTCAATCCTGTGCAAATTTTGTCATATTCTTATCGAATGCGAGTGGCCAACTCTGGTGTCGAGAGTTTATCAAGCTGACAAGGCTTGACGACCGCCGTACTTGCCGTTACTTTGACATGATTTTAATTACAAAAACATGCATTATTTTATTAATATAACTAGACATTGTATCTTTTTTTTTATTAAAACTAAATGTTATAATTTCAATTTGACGAGATATTGTAATTTGTGTAGCATATTCTATGATATTAGTACTTATACCTATACCTATGTATGTTACAACTTTACAGTATCAATAAAGATTCTTTATCTTATCTTTATCTTTACTAGACAAACGGCCGGGAACTACTATTTAACGTGTCATCCGACCCAAGGAAACAACCAAAATGGAATGCCACAGTGGATTTTGTGTAAGTACAATCAAAGACACAAATAACCCTGTATTTAGGCTACAATACACGCGTGGGCAGTAAACAGGCGCAGTGGGACCGCTTCCGCAGCATTGAGCTCGCAGTGTGTCCCGGCCTTATACAGGTGCATGTGGCTTGTCACTGATACCATACATTGTAACTAGTGATTCTGTACTAGGACTTCGTAATTTCAATACTGTAGTAGTGTGTAGGTACTTTTTTATACATGTATATGAAAATAATTTTGGTGTTTCGTTTATCGAAGGTTTGTTGGACGTTTTTGAACACTGTTACAAGATAACATGCATTGCAAGTGCAGGTATTTAGTCATTCTGAGCTAGGAGTTGGTAATTTCTGTGGTTAGAGGTACTGTTTTTTTTCAATGTAAGGAATTTTTCGAAAATAATTTGCGGAGTGTTTACCATTTTTTTATTTTTTGGTTGAATTTTTGTTGTGTCACAAGATGTCTTGTAATATTCACTGTTTTCTGCTAGATTTTGATGCCACGTAATCACTTTGCTCGTTTGACTTACAAAACAATCGCAAAAACTATGATGTGTAGACATATAGCCACTATTGTGATGCTAATAGTTACAAGTTTCATTTGGAGCTTTCTTTTAGCATTTTTGTAGGTCGTGTTTTCTGACTGATCAATCACAATCTATATCTTACATTTACCTTAAATAAAAATAGCATATACATTTATTTATCATCATTCATTATAAAATGTTGATTGACATCACTAGAGACAAGAACGCTGGCTGGTTCCTTGCGCAAAGGATTTCTATAGCAATCCAGCGTGGGAATGCAGCCAGCGTTCTTGGCTCCATACCACATGTAGATTGTTTAAATTTAGTTTAGATGTAAATACTCTTTTTTAGTTCTATTAGTGTTAATATGTGTAAATATTGTTTCTTATTATTTTACTGAATATATTTAGCCTTTATTATCCTAAATTCAAGTTTAATTACCAAATTAATACAAAACCAGCTAGTTCATGCTACAAAGCAAGCGTAGTCGAGGAAGAACCGATAGCGATCTTGTTCGAGTACAGTTAGCAGCGTCACTGCGCCGGTGTGTGCCGGCCTTATAATGAACGTGTAAATTTTCTATGTAGATCGCACGGATTGATAGTCTGGGCTTAGGATTTTGAAGGGCAGAGACTTGGGATGGCAGATTCCATGGAAAAGCGAGCCTATTCACTCTTCTATGGTAGATTCAGTCGAAAATATTTATAAAAAGTATAGTTTTGTTGTTGGTTAGCAAAATAAAAAAAAATTAAAGATTGGGTGATGTTCTATGGCTTGAAATGTATGATATTCATACAAAAAATGTGCACAAGACATTGATAATATTATCACATTGGTTTTGTAGATTTTATAGAAATGTGAATATGAATAAAAAGCTTGTGCTTTAGAGTATGAAAATTCGGCTCCGACGCGGTAAGATAATAGAGAAACAAATGAACATGAATCTTAATCACAAAACCCTTAACTTCACTTTTACTTTTAGGTAAATGTTTAGGTCAAGACGACTAAATTCTACTCTCAATCAAAATCCAGGTAATCTGTTATCTAAACAATCTATGATGGCAGTGAATACCATTAGATAGGTGATTGATTTACCGCGTTTAGGTTTAAAATGACATCATAATGAAACCTAAATTCTTGAATACTAGCGCATGAGAAGTTATTGTTCTTGAGTCGAGCTCCTTTTCAAAGCTGGACTGGATTTGATGCTACATTGTAAGGATAGCAATAGATAGTAACTCTAATAGGGCTTTTGTTGCGAGTGAGATACGTCCTTTGTTGGCGTATTTATAGACACAATGGCCGTATTTTTAGTTTTAGTGCTAGTTATATTATTTACTAGTGTTTTGTGAGTATAACATATGGTAGTTTGTAACAAAATTTTGCTAAATTATTTATTCCTGAATATAACTAACAGTTGGGCTTGTTTTGTTCTTATTTTGTTATATTATTTTACGGTTTTGTGAAAAAATTATAAAATCAAATATTATAAATATGAAGGTAGTTTGTTTCGCTTTCATTCCGTAACGGTGCGGCGAATCATCGTGATTTTCGGTACAGTGATAGTATATGGTTCTGGACAAAATTATAGGCTTTTTTATCCCGTAGCAACGCAATGCCGGAGTCATCTTGTAATATATTAATGAAAATAGGTATTTTTTATTTATTTGTCTATTTTCTCTCTTCACCACTCAACTACACTAAACTATCTCTCTATTAATCCTATCAACCCCACAATGCCTGCAGTGTTCTGGAGCGGTGCGTGTAACTACACGGGTGTATTATACCAGAGTGTGGTGCACAGGAGGCCACGCACAGTTAGCAGGGTTAGTACTTTACTGCCCTTTAGTAACTAATATCTATGATTTTGTCTCTTAGCTAATGAGAGGAGAGTAAATATATGTTCGGTTTATTTTATCTCGGGTAATTGTGAGTAGGTAGTTGTGGTCAGTAATTAGTAAATGCGGCGAATGCTGGTGTTGAGAAATTTCATCCATGCCTATTCTTACATTTCTATTCATTATTGGGACTCGGGAGTCGGGAACTACTGTTTAATGTGTTAACTCAAACAGGAAAACGCTCAAATGTGAATAATATCTGTCTTTTAAAAGTCTTACCCATCATCTATATATGTAAGAATAGATAGCGTCTGCTGTTACTATCTATAGTAAACCAAGCCACAGGACTTCAGACTAACACATACATATTATGCCAGGATTATGAAAACAGACTACACGTAAGATTTAGAATTGAAGTTGTAATTAAAGAATTATTTACCTTTTCTTGTAATCATCATGGCAGCCCTGAACGCAGAACGCACGCAGTAACATACCGGCGCTGCATTGTGCGATCGGGCGATAGAGGGTACAGTTACAGGCTTTACTGCATACATACTTACCTTACTACTGTGGTTTCTAGATTAACATGTATTATGTAGGGGTTTGTGTGCGTTACAAGTTAATAGTTAGTAGTGTTATCGAGGAAGTTATATAAGTAACTAAATAACTGTGTGCAGTCACTAAACTGGTAATGCTTACACATACAAGGCATTTTGATGGCTGTAGGTGACCTCAATCTATTCAAGGCAATGTATTCTATTATCACGAAAGACATACACAATACATATAAGTATAGAGATGTTGCGCATCACGATATAAGTATATATGTATTTCATATGGACTTGGTAATCAGATCTGTTCAGCAAACGTCAGGCCGTTCAAAGCAGCACCGCTCTCAGACCACCAAAGAGTCGATCGTCCTAACCCTTGCCATTTATTTTTACACGGTTAGAATTTGGGCTCAAATCTTTTGTCCTAAGTCGTCCGATTCTGCACAGTGCTGGACAAAAAATGGTGTCTCAGGAACAGAATATACGATGTTCATTTGTACAACTCTACGCTACTGCACTATTTTACAAAAAAATGAGATATTCTACTAAAATCTTTGGAAAGCAACGATTGACACCATGTAATATCGTGATAAAAATAATTGTCCCTTTCTGTTTTTTTAAAACGGTATTAAAGCGTGTCAGTTGTCTTCAGATGGCTCAAAATCACTAACTCAGTTTAACACTGCAATAAAAAGCAAAGAGTTTCAGAAATATAATATTTTTCTTTCTTTTTATAATGTCACACGGTGCGCCCCGCAGTTTTACACGCGTAGACTTGCGATGGTTTTTATTCGACAAAAAAGGGTTCTTGTCACTCTGATACTTGCTCGAGTATTCTTGCAAAAAACTAGAAGAAGTCTCAGAGACTGTTAGCAGTCAGTAACACAAACTAGTCAGTAGCCGGATTGAATTATACAGAAAGTAGTATATAGGTACTTATGCATTTATGTCCCCACTATGTATTTGATCAAAACATAAGTAATATTGCTGCTTCTACTTATTTTTGAATTCAGTTTGTATTTACTTACAAAAATATGTATTTTTCTTATCGAATGAGAGTGGTCAACTCTGGTGTCGAGAGTTAACCAAGCCACCCTGAGGGGCTCTGACATGGCTTAACCTGTGACAGAAATATGTAAAAGCAGGCTTATTTATTTTGACGGATTACATAAGACTATTGAAGGGTTTTAGTACCCATTTTTTACTTTGTATAACATTATACGTCACTAATATGACAAGAACAAGAAGTAAATCAAATCAAAAGCAAATTAAACAAGTTATTGCGTATCTCTGAGGAAGTTCAAATTATTCACCATCGTAAACATATCAGAGAGGATGTCGGAAGGGAGTTTATTCCAACGTAAAGACATAATATATTGCGTAGAGTACTACGCATAATTCAACGAAGATCAACGTAGAATAGACGTTACAAAGAACTTATATGAGCAAAGTGCATATTTCACTGAGTTTTACAAATAGCATTGGTATTTATTTCCTCGCTTAAGATACGATAAGATGTCCCAGAATATTTATTTTATTTTATTTTTTTATACATGACAACGGCTTGAATTAACCATCAGGCTCAAAATCGTAAACTGAAGATTGTTGAATTTAACTGTACAGAATTTGCTTTCGCGCGTGCAAAAAAGCACTCAAAAATCCTTTTTTTTCGAGATGTTTCTAATCCATTTGAGACTTTTCTGATCTGTTGTAGCTACTGAGTTTTTTCTATAGATATTTCCGTTTTATACACATTCAATTCTCTGTACGATTCAGCTTGCCCAGTCCTGTCCACCTCAGAGCGTGAATGCGACTCTGTGCCGACTTAGCTTATAAATTATACCTTCCCAACAAGCACATTGCTTGTGGAAAATCCTGGCTGCAGTAAATATTAACAATGTCATCTGCAAACATAAGTTATATTATGAGTCGTAATGGGTGTGTAACGAGGATCTATGAATTAATATATTAGATGGTGATAGAGTGATGGCTATTGCGTTTGTGCTTGCTGATTTGTTGACGATTTGTTCGGTGTTTATGGTTTTCGAGATGTGCGGGGTTGTAAACGTAATTCAGCGGCCATCTGGATTGTTCTGGATAATGCAGATTTCTGATTAGTAATAATTAGTACAAGTGTTTTATGAAGTCATATTGTGCTTCTTTTCATTACCTGAACTGGCCTAATGGTAAACAATTATGGTGGCTTGTTATGAATTAAGTTTTCTTAATAACTAATAATGTAATTGCTTAGACACAAGTCATTTGATCAGAGGCAATAATAAAGTCTTTAATTTTTTATCAAATTTTAATGTTAACATATGTTTAAAATCATATTTTAGTATTGGATTTACCATAAATGTGTGCGTGCACTGTACCACAGTAACACAATACGCTTCGATTGAGCAGAATGCGAGGTAGGTTTGGGTCCTGCATTAATTTTATCGAACGCGCTGTTTCGAGAACTCACACTCGGCTGAGCCGCGGATAGTAAGGTTTCTAAAGGATATTTGTAACATTTTGAGAGAAAAAACTTAAAGCGCAGCCAGGTTCAGGGCTGTTTGACTCATGTTACAATTTGTTAAGTTTAAATCTAGGTTTGTTAATATTTACCTAATTAAATAAAGTTCGCAAAAGTTAAATACGCAATTCAAATTGTGGTTAAGTGAATTAGTTGAGACAAGTTTTTATTTAAAAATATATATTTTTAGATTATTATACTATAGATTATCTAACTTCATAAAAATATGTGAATATTAAATGAATCTAAATAAAGCACTTATTACTTCCATTATATCACAACATCAAGTAAAATCTTGTGAAATTAAACCACCACCCACACAAACTTTACTTAGGTAACTTAGTACCAACTTAGATCTAACATAGATATAACTTAGAAGCAACTTGACAATCCAACTGAAGAATTCGCTATTATTATTACCGGTTGTCGTGTGCTGATGTTTATTTCCCTGGGTGGTGTAAATGGGGTAATTTACACACAAAATGGAGGGAATAAAATGTTGATTTCATTGATATAGCGTTGTTATTTGACAGCTGACTGATTTCGTACTTTATGGGTAGCGTGATATTGTAATCAGTATTGTATCAATATTTAAATGATCATGATAAGTTTTAAAGAATAGAAACACAATGAAATTATAGTACTAAAATGTTTAAACTCATCGTTTTACTAAGCTAAAAAAGCCAGGGCTTTCATTGTTTGGAAATCATTTTGCATTGTATTTGATCAGCCCAATTACGATTTGTTGAAATTAATGCCTTTTTAGTGTTTCTAGCTACAATTTTAAGGTATCACTAGGAAACTTGTTTGAGTGTTTCAAATAAATTCATCGCTTCTTCACAAATCTCTAGAAAAGTCTTCTAGTCTAAAAAAGACTTGCTCCTCTAACGTCAATTTGTACACGAAGTCGGCACCTAGCTAGATTGCAAGTTAAATCGTTTCTTGTAAACGGCATTAACTGCGTGAGCCCGGATCGATGGTGCTCTCTCCAGATTGCATCTGAGGTTCCGTGTGCAACAGATCAAATAAACTATTGGACTTGAGGATATATAGCAAGAACCATAGGAAAAAAATACAGTGAGTCTATACAAAGTTACTTGCAATAGTTATTACTGAAGAAATCTATTTACAGAATTTGTTGAGTTGCTATTTACTTTTTGTTGGCAATTGCAACAGCTTATACACAGAAGAGATGTCTGAACAGTTTCTTCTTTATAGAATCTATACTATATATTATAATATATATTATATTCAATATTATAAAGCTGAAGAGTTTGTTTGTTTGTTTGTTTAAACTCGCTAATCTCAGGAACTACTGGTGCGAATTGAATAATTATTTTTGTGTTGAATAGACCATTTATCAAGAAAGGTTTTACGCTATATAACATCACGCTGCAATTAATAGGAGCGAAGAAACAATGGAAAATGTAAAAAAAACGGGGGAAATTATTCATCTTTGAGGGCTTCCGTTGCGTGCGCTGCGAAATGATCTAACAAATTGTCCGCGACAGTATATGTATATATTTTAAGATTAACTTACCAGAACCGTTTTTATGGTGATAACTATTCCACGCGGACGAAGTCGCGGTCACAGCTAGTACAAAAAATGAACTTCTATAGAAACCGTCTGATAAGAGTTTCTTCACTTATATGTAAGAGCGTAAATAAATAAATAATTATTCCGGGATGTAGTATCATATGAATGTCTATAAAACTTATTAGAAGTATCCCAGCTGAAACCTGTGCAGTGTCCAACATTATACTTAATATCCATTCCAAGGAGAGCGTCCGAGCCAATTCTCAGCTCTTCGTCCCTAATGGTAGATTCGAGTGAGTAGGCAATGTAGGCATACAGAATGAACAGTAAGTAGTATCACAATATGAATGACTTCAAGTGTATGATAGCCAGGAAGTGGATAGCCTTGTCTTTGCCACTTGATGGCTTTCAGAGACGTTTCGTTAAATGTTCCTTAAAGTGACATTGGATGTGCAGAATTAGGTTTGAGATAGATACCGGCATTTGTGAAGGTGGATTAGTTCTTGTACCTTTAATTTAATTCTATTGTATTTTATATGCGTGTGACAATAAATAATTATCTCTCTATCTAGATAATGCATTCAAATTGAACAGTTGAAAAATAAGAAAGAAATGATTTTAAATTAAACATGAATAATAATTGACATTTTGATTGTCCTTTTTAGAACCAGCTTATTTAAAGTTTATAATATTGTTTTGGTACAATATATACACAGAATTGCAATTTGTTTTGCTTCTTATCATGATTTGTAAAGTATGTTAAAAACATCTATTAATCAAATGATATCTCTCTCAGTATCGCATTACTTAGTCCATGTACTTTAACCACCTTCCTCCACAGTTTAAATAACACTATCTATAACTGTGACACTGGATCTGTCAGATTGTTCTAAATTTCTCCTTAACCTACTAACGCCTCAAGTTACACCCGGGCGACGAATCGTTTACTTCGAACCGCAGCTTAGTGTCAAGTTACTCCTAACTGTAACTAGTAAGTTGGGATTAAGTTGGAGATAAGTCATTGGTGGCAATTATATTTTTTGCGTATGATTGATACCTAACATTGCTTTTGAAAGTATCTAAACAAGTGAGGACAAAAACTAGACCAAAGAGGACAAAGACTAGTTTACGCGTATACTTTAAATGCAAAGGTTTGTTGTAGTATTGTTTCTGTATACTCGTACACTCATATGTCAGATTTTTTTTAATGATTGTCTGCTATAAAATATGTGTGTTTCTATACCCTATTTGTATACTATGATTATAACACGTAAGCTATATTTTGTGAAGGACTGAAAAAAAATTGTTAGAAGATAGCCTATCATTTAACATTTTACTTAAAATAGTGTTTCCTTTGATATGAGTCATATTCATAGTCTAAGCTCATTCAACATGGCCACCAAACATAAAAGCGTTTTACGAGCTTTTAGCTCCTAAGATCAATTTATTCTATCTGATAAAGTGCTTCGTATCTTTTGAATGCACTATTAATACGGCACTAAGTTAGACTTAAGATATGTTAAAGTTACGGTGAAGTTGCCTGAGCGTTTTTTATACAAATTGTAGAACTCAAAAATTAAAGAGCCGGTAAAATAAATTATAAACAAGTAAAACTCTTTAACTAACCACACAAATATTTTTGTTAGTGCGAAAAAGCATAGAAATAGAAGAAAAATACGAATCATTGTTATTTGTCTAAACTACAAAAATAAGTGGTTGATTGTCAGTAAAGTGTTCGGGTTTTTTATTTTTTTACCTGTTGCTTGAAATATGTAATACCTATATTTTTATCGCCGAATTTTTCTTACTTTTTAAATCTTTCTATACAACAGCTTGTATGCAAACACGCTCAGGCTACCACCACATTCAAGTTAAAGTTAAGTTGAGGGATCGCAGTCCATTTGTTCCACGTCATCTATGCTTGGTTTTAACTTAGTGGGCGTGCGTGAATTATGCACAAGTTGTATTTAAGTTACATGTAAGTTACCGAGTGGAGGATGGGTGGTGATTTTTCTTTGTGCTACCGTGCCGACTGTTTGCTTTAAGTTATATGTTGTTTTGTTTAGCTGAAATATGTTTGAAACAAACGTGCTTATGGTGGATAGTAGGTTGGTTAGGCTAATGTCATGTTAACATATTTTACTGGTACATACAAATGCAAAATTACTTACCTAAATGTTTATATACGATTTAAACTCATCTGAGGAATTTGTTTTGGTTCAAAACAAGTGTTTAATGTGTTTTTGGCTTAATTATGAACTCATTCTGTTTTGTGTACCTTTATAAATAAATAAATAAACAAAACTACTAACCAGTGTTTTAGTTCAAAACACTGTTTAGTAGTTTAAATTATTCATGTGTGAGAAATACCGCTTATTTTTTTTATTTAAGTAAAGAATTTTAAACTAGAATGCTAATATTATATCGCTAAGAATTTTTGTAGCCAGACCTAATAACTGATGGGTCAAGGTTATCAAAAAATTAGACCACATTTCCGGCACAACGCACTTTTAACTTGAGAATCTTCCACCAGAGGGCGCAGATAACCTGCCTTTAAACCTTTTTATTTTGTTTAAATTCTACTCAAACAAATCCAGCTCTATATTGAATGAAATAAAGTTCAATTTCGAATGTATCGACAGCCTGCGTCGCCTGCGCAGCCTTATTTAAATAAGGTAGTCGACGTGAGAGCAGGAAGGAAGAATAGTGATGGGCGTGTAAAAAGGAGAGGCGATAGCGATGTTGCGCGCTTTTTGGTAGTGATGCGACATCTCGATACTTGATAAAGTATAATAAAATATAGTTACATATTACCTACATAAACCGTTTTTCGATGAAATAGAAATATGATTGACTGTGATATAATTTACCTACCGTACCTTTATAAAGTACGAAAACAGTACCAAACCAAAATCGTTCCACTACTTTTAGGATTATAAGTGTTGTTTTATTCAATATAAATAAGGTAAAGACAAAGTTAATGTTTGCTAGTATTAATTTTACCTCTTAGGTTATATAGGTATATCTACAGAGTTTCATAAAAGTATCGTTAAAATAAGACAACAGTCTGATTAATGTTAAGACTTCCTGTAGTGTTTAGTTTATTTCTTTTGAATTTGGAAACTAGATTGTAAAGTTAGTTAAAAGAGGTCTTTGTTAAATTGATATAACTTTAATGTCTACTGATTTTTGTTACGGTCACCTAACTCAGAGCAATTCAACATTTTATCGATAGTTTTTTTTCAAATGCATCGACACGTCCTTTCCCTAGCGCCAGATGGCGTCGACAGCGCCGCTCGGCTCGCCTCGGAATGCCTCGCGCCGCCTCGGAGTTGCGTGACGCATGCGCTGTCTCCAATCTACACTCTTTTTACTCTGTGCCTCTTTTGCGTTTCGTTTACGGATTTGCTGGTATTTTTTTTATATTGATGCCATAATAATATTTTGTAATTAGTGTTTATTTTGCTAACTACTCGTACATCATATCATTTTATAAAAAGTTAGTTAGAAAGAATTTCTGTAACTTTGAGATACAAATACAGATACCTAGTCGATAAAAAATCAAAGGCTGAGCAAATATATTGTGTTTTGCCCCAGAATAAATAAAAAATATAAACATTATAAATTATACTTGCATACATTTTATTTTAAACTAAGAAGTTTAGTACCAAATATACTATATAATCCCACAGAAATCCCCATCACAAACAAGAAACATATCCTATAAGGTCACAGGAATCTGGAGAAACTCCCAGCGCCAACAGTAGCGACCTCTGTTTATTCTGCCATTAACACTGTAGAGGCCAAACACTCCAACTCTGCCCATGACTAATAAAAAACTCCTTTAAAAAAACTACTTTGTTTTAAACTTTTAAACCATAAGCCGGCTTACACTTTTATGATGTTGGCATTACAGTTTAAAGTGGAAGGAATGGAACTAATTAGAGAAATTTTCTAATTTTGAATTTCGAACGTACAGTCTAAATGGAGATTTCCGATAGAGCAGTGATGTGAATTTATCGACATTAAGGTACTTTTTTCTGGAAGCACTAAGCATGAAGAATCTAAAAAAAACTTGTTTCATTTCAAACTAGCAAATATATATGTACATATATAAAAACTATACACTCTTCTATACATATATACTTGATTCTGGTGACATTTTTAGTGAGATATGAAATACCTTTGAGTGGTATAAAGTATAAAACAAAATCCTTATGAGAACAGCATACAAATCGTGAACTCTGCCAGACGTGCCACAAAAAGGTAGTGAGTAAAGGGTAGCATGTGTACAGGGTTACATATACCTACCTAAAATAAAATAAATACCTTAGCCGTGTTTCTAAAATGTTGTTTAATATTTACAATTACCTGTAACATCTTATCGCATTATATTTTTTTAAATTTATATTTTAATTGTTTTAGTTTAGTTATCTTACTAAACTTTGAATCTGTTTGTAATCCTGTTGTGCATGCATGTATTTGATGCACAGAATAGATTTTTACCTTTACAGTGTTTTGCTGTTAATAAAGTATTTTCTGTGTGTTGTGTTGTGTGCCTAATAAATAAAAAAAAATAGCATTTGGAGAAGAAGTAACTACATTTATATCATTAAAATAAGTTTTTTTACTTTTAAAAATTAAAAACACTAACCTGCTAAGCATTTTTGAAAATGGATTTAAATCTCTTACAACAAATGTCATGTTCGTTTTGATGTACTTATGCTGAAAGATTATAAAGAATATATTTGGTACTTAAACCAAATATTACAGATCGTTACAAACTAGTACTCGTACATCTGACTGATAAACAAGTAATAAAGCACTAACTGTATGCTTGAGTTACAATTTTTATCCAGTCAGGGTAGATCTTTGCCAAGGAGTGGGACAAAATAGGTTGATAAAAAACCGTTTTTAAAAATAGATATAAACCCTGTATAAAGCAAAGTTTTAGTGTTTTTGAGGAAATCAACAAGCGTCCCACGTCCCTGGCGGCACGTATGCACTCTCGCGTCCTGCGCGGGCGCAGCGTGCCGCGGAACTATTTTTATTAAGACAATGCTTTTGACAGCCTCCAGGCATGAGAGCTAGCGGGCTATGTGGCCATTTTGCACTATATTCTACATTCTAAAGATGCCTGATGATGCCGCTTTTAGTGTAATAGAAAGATTAGTAAGGTATTTTACTATTAAAACTTTCGTAAGACATTTTTATCAATATGTAACTAAAACGGTTTTCACTCACGTGTACATAATTCGCGTATGTTGTTTACGCGTCTACTAAGTGTGCGCGCTGCCGCACGCCGCATAACCACGGTAATGCATAACAACCGAAACGCGTTAACAACATATGTAAATACATGTAAGTGAAAACCGTTTTAGTTACATATTAGTAAGGTATTGTTTAAAAAATAGGAAGCTACATAAAAACATCTTCATTGCAATATACGATAAATTGATTGCCATTGCAAATATTTTGGTGTCGTTATACATTACAATATATATAACTTTAATTAATAATGTAAATATTAATTAAAACTCCTCATATAAGTCTGAATATCAGAATGATTATTATTGTCCATAATACTTTTTATTTTCCTGACCGGCTAACTGGCGTCTACTCATTCTCGCGTATTATCTTCACTTGCACCACCACATCCAAGTTCTCAGTAAGCCGTATCTGTTGAATTTATCATCCACGTTCATCTCAACTCGTGTACTCCAGCCTCTTCTAGGGGTTATGAGAGAATGTAGGATGGAGCCTTTTTGACGGTTGACGTCATTTTCTAAACTAAGGTAAATGAATAAATCGTGCGAAGTCAGACATGTCAACTGTCAAATGTTTCGGTAATTAGTGTGGGGGTATCTTTGACGATCCATATAGATTCGGGGAGAGAAATATTGTCGATATTTTATTGGTTTGGTACAATCTTTTTTAAACAAATCTCTCTCTGTTAGTCGTATTTCCTCATGACTGAGGGTCGTGACTCCCCCGCAAAATTAACTCGTTAGGGGAGTTCTCTTGGGTAGATACATCGTGGTGGGCGCCCAGGTCCTTCCACGGAAGACACGTGTCCTCGAATAAAAAAAAAAAACGCTACTGTATTTTTTAGATAATATAAAATAATTGTTATGTCTGTTTATTTATTTATTGAGAGTTTATTGCTTTACCTACTATTCTTGTTTATTAATAAACTATCTTGTCTCTTTACAGGTAAGTCCACGATATCATCACTAAGGTAAAATTTACGACATAATTTCTTATTTTCCAACAAAAAACCTATTATGACTAGAAATTGAGGAAAAAACTCGTTCATTGTGTATTCTATGCGAGTATTGACGATGACGGGCTTTGTAAAGATTTTTTGTTTGATTCTTGGACTATAAAAGAGACTTTTTAATTATTTTACTGATATATTACTTATACTTGGAATTTCGATTCATTCGATATGCTTATCAAGTTGTTTTAATAGGTAATACAACTAAATGAAAGAGTTCGTGACGTAGCATTTGTTTTTGCGACTTCTAAACAGTATTGTATATCTGCAAGTTCGATGTTTATAAAAACAACGTATTATTTAAACGTGTCATATTATTGCTTGCCCACGTATCATGTCTGCAGTATTTGTAAAGCCATGAACATAGCGTCGAGTTTTTGTCCCCCGATAGCATCTGCGTCAGCGCTCCGCGTGCTTCATGTTTTGCATATCACCGAGTCAATTATACCCAGTAATTGCTTGAACAACTTATTAAAGGCAAGACAATAAAAGAATCAATATAAACGGCTCCCATGCCCGCTACGGACGGCAAATAACTTAAATAATTCACATCACGATACAAAAATGCAACGAATTTCGACCGTCCCAGAGAAACTAATAAAAATACTGGTATATATGAAACTTGCTCTTTATTGCGCTCGTATATATTACTTTTAATGCGTATTCTTTGCAAATAAGCCGCTGAATTATCAAAGCTCCTATTAAATGGAACATCTGTGACGTCTCCCCATATATTTTATATGAATATTGGCATTGAAATAAAAGCGGAGCCATTTTTATATTCTGTTGATATCAAATTATTGAATGTTGCTGACAGGAATTTTATTAATACTCATAATTAACTATAAGTCTGAGATAAATGAGTTTAGACAATAAAATCACATTAGCGTTTGAGACTTGAAGTAATTAAATTCGATATTTGCGAATATGTAAGATGAGTTAATTGAAGCAGACAGATGAACCTCAGATGATAGTTTGGTACAAATTCTATTTGTTGATACGTGTAGCTTTAGTTCCTATGCTTGACTCAAGTCATAACATCTCGTAGGAATATAGCCAAAGTTTGAGTGCCGAAATTGAATTATTACTTTCAAGTTTTACCTAAATATTTTTAATGGTTGTTTAGACACAAAAAGATCTGTTCTGAACCCTAAACTCCTTTTTTAACAATTAGCTGATCTTACTTACGTCAGACACACTCTCTGACACAGCTAATTGTACATTTAATCGACAACATTATTATTAGTAACTCTGTAATGAAAAAGTTAATTTTATGTTCCTTAATTTACGTGCATTTTGATACTATCGAGTCGGGAGTGTATTCGCTGTACATGTGCAGTGGTAGCCGCTAAATGGCCTACTCATAAAACCCGGAATGCTTCAATAAAACTACTGAACAGGGCCTGTCGCGTACTCACGTGTACCTATCAGCAGGAACAGATCCTTTTAAGGCTATTATCAATTTATTCAACAACATTATCTATTTAATTTTGCTAATGCTGGATGTAATTGAGGGCTTTTTAAATGATCCCATATCTGGGGTCAACTCTCATATAATATGCTTTCATTCAGAAAGAGCAAAATTAATCATCCAGATATTTACCATTCTGTGTACTAACAACCCATTGCGACTTAAGATTTCGTTATAAATCACAGGGGTAATATATGCACATATTTAACACCATTTATAATGTACACCGGCTACTCAGTCGTTCACTTAGAAAATTTCAAGTCACATACTATTTTCTACATCCTCAGTAAGTTTAACAACTTCTCACGTAAAGTATACAGTTTAGTATGGAAGCTATTACGTAAATAACGATTTCAACGCACACACGACGCTCGTAAAGTTAAATTGTAAAGAAAACTACACAATTATAGATAATAATCGTGAATGTCCGATTTAATAGAAGAACAGCCACAAAAAGACTAGATGGCACAGATAAACTCATAGCAAAGACATGCTCCTTAAAGTGCTGTTGACAAATAAACTATTACATTTTATCGACCTATCGATAAAAGCTTACGTGATTGCAATATCGATATTTGGGATAATAAGTGCCGACGGGCCTACAGCACTAGCGTATTTTTTTCCTTTATCGATGATATTATCTGAAATGCTAGAAGTACTATTGAGGCGTGACCTTTCTTTGATATCACGGGATTTGCAACCTTATTCCCTGAGAAATAAGACTTCACACAGGAGTTGAAGTAAACTTATTCCCAAAAATGGGTAATAATAACCTTTCATGGCTTTAATTGCAATAAAAGTTATGAAACTAATTTTATTATCGACATAATTTTGTGAAATAATGTAGGAGTTCAAATTATTTACATGATAGTTTTATTGCTTCTGATTTAAAACTTTTTTGAAGCATAATTTTGACAATAAAACTTCGTTGTAACATTACCAATAGGAACTAAAAGCTCAAAAGTTCTTCATATTCTTTGTAAATCAGGCTATATTTCATCATTATCATCATCAACAACCAGTTTTTGATTACGCCAGTGCGTCGTAGATCGTATCCAATACTTGGATTACAATTTTATATCAGGCGTTACTGGCGTCAAGCTCGAGTGTTGACATAACAATGCATAGAACCCATATTGTCATAGATACATGTATGTACATCATACATATGTACATACGAGGCCATTTGTGTAAACATTATTTTATTAGCTATTCTATTGATAATTTCGACCATAAAATCCACCATAAAAAGAGCCCTGCATTCCATCTCATCTCCTTCCAAATACAACGAACAAAGAGCTCATTAAAAATTTGTTAAAATGTTAAAAACTGTGTACTAAAATTTTACTGGTAAATGCGGCATAAAGAATGTATTCATATACGTTAACAGAATAGCAATATGCTCGTATGTTTGTTTGTTTGTTCTAAGCTGTTGAAGTGTTAATGTGAGTGTTGGAGTCTTAGCACGTCTGAGACATGAATTATTGAAGAGTCGGCTGAACGAAGGTGACATGTGGAGAATGTACTTGCTGTTAAACGGTGCGAGGGAAATTCGGTAACAAGCTGGAGCTCTGAATAATATTTGAATGTAAGCAGCTTGTAGTCGTGTCTTGGCGTAGAGGGAGCACATGTATTTGTAGTACCTTTACGGAATTTCTGGTAACTGTCGTAATTTTGTAAAGGTGGCTTTGGTACATGCCTCATTATCAAAAGATTTTTATGAAAAATAAGGTTCAGGTAGCTTAAAACAAAGTATCTCAGTATAGTAAGTACCCGTGAAACGATTGATTCGTTTACATTAATGGTCATTACTGACATAACGTATTTCAAAGTAAAATAGGGTATTGTTCACAAAAAAGTCAAGGGAATCCCATCTGTCGTTCACTAAACAAACTCATAAACATTTAAATTCACTGTCCCACCTTAATAGTTGTTTCTAATCAACTTATTAATATTTTAATCACTTGGTGGCTATCTCCTCATATCTGGTACTACATTTAGATTCTTATCAGTAAAAAAGTAGCGCAGATAGTTCATAAAGTTACACAGAATGGATAAATTATTCCGACATTCATATTCATGTGTGAATATTCATCAGAGATGACAGCTCGGCCAGTAATGCAATTCTCTAGTTATTTTTCTCTTCGCTTTTTCAACCAATGCCTGCCTAGTCACTTGACACTTTTTTTCCGTGATTGGCAATTGATTCACGAAGTGATTCATTAGTAATATTGCTTCTGTATCTGTGCTAAGGGCTAAGACCTAGTAACGATCGTTTACGTGGGTGTCGCGTTATAATCTTTTGCATGCCAAAGTCTATCCTTCGATGTGTTTTCTACTGGATATTATAAGACAGGTGCTGATACTAACGTTTATCTGATAACAAATAGGTTGATGATGCACTGAGTCAAAAATGTGAAACTATACATACCCTATCCTTACATATGTAATTACATTATTATATAGACATAATATCTAATCCAGTTACCCGAAATCAATACACTTTCAAATATTTAGTACTCACTTTTTAAAACACTATCCAGTCGCACAGTCCTCTCCCCGTCAGCCGCAGCAGAAGATGCCTGCATCAAGAAGAGGCTCAAGTATGCTGCCCTGGAGTCGCATTACATCTTTGTTCCCCTGGCAGTGGAAACGATGGGCTGTTGGAGTAAGGTTGCGAAGACTTTCATCGGGGAAATTGGGCAGAAACTTAGAGTTACGACCGGTGACTCCCGCTCTGGATCGTTACTGTTGCAACGGCTATCTATTGCCATCCAGCGCGGAAACGCAGCGAGCTTGATGGGCACATTTGCACCGGGAACGATAAAGGGCGGGTTATTTAGTTAATTTGACATTAGTTATTCATGAAGATTATTTACGTTAGAAGTAGTATGTATAGTATTGTTTAATTTTAGTAGATTACCAGCCCTAATATATTATTGTGTTTCACTGTCTCGATACCTTAGCATAAGATCTACTCACCATAAATGGATCTATATGTATAACACAATTATGCAATAAATAAATTGCAAACTATTTTTGTAAAGTCTTTTTCCTAAATATGTATTTATGAATAACCAGTAGGCTAGGCAGACGGGCAAGTCGTTATATTTTATTGTTACTTGAGCAAATTTTTGTGTGATGACCTGTCTTTTGGTCTATTGATATTCTTGAATATTTAATTTAATTAATGAGTCTGGATTTGTACGTTGATGAGGTATTTTAAACGTTTTGATGCTCATGTGGGTGGCATGGTTATTGATTCAATTAAGAGTCTCGTATGAAAATATTTATCTTGCTAAATAACTTTTACATAAAATAAGAAAGTTTATATCAGTGTCACAATTGTATATTTCTATAATAATAAGTATATAACAAAAAATTGTTGGTTAACTACTTTTTAAACATATCAATCGTTGGTAATAATTATATAAATTAATATGTATTTACATTGTACACTAATTTAATGTGTTGAGCCTGGCTGTTTCTATGTATAATAAGTACATAATGTGTTTACAAAATAAAAGTATATAAGTATTATATCCGATATCTAGTGCTCATAACACAAGCGTTTGCTTAATGTGGGGCTAGATGGCACTGTGTACAATGTCCCGTATTATTTATATATTTATTTACTAAATGTAACATGTTTGCAACATCAATAGTTCACGTGTTTTTGCGCAATGGTATTATATTCTCTTCACTATTGATCTACAGATCATGTCTTGTATCGATAAGTTTGTCACGCCCCTAGGTTTGGATGTGATTTGGTGTCAATTATGGTGAAGAAATATGTGATTTATGATTTAGACGCTCTCTCATAAAAGAACCTGCTCAGAAAAAGAAAACACCTTTTAGTTTGTACACATCAAGTAAAATAAAGATATCTTAGTAGGACACGATAATTTTACCTTACCTATAAAAACATAAATGAAAAATTTGTGCATAAACATTAATAATTTCACATAAAATAACGCCCAATTCGTGTCAGTTTTGTTTTTTTTAAATATTGTATTTATATATATATATATGATGATTTCAAACAAGTGATTCAACCAGTTTCTCAGTCTAGTCGCGTTCCTTATATGCAACGCTAATATGCAAATTATCTGTCAATAATAAAGTTATGAAATTTTTACATGGGAATGTAGGAAAACATACTCAGTGCACAAGTTGACAGAGCTTTTATCAAATAAGGATTTATATTTCTAGAGAAGATATATATAAAATAATAATAAATATTTCAGGACATATCACACAGCGCCATCTAGCCCCATACTAAGCTTACGCTTGTATCATGGGTACTTGATAACGGATATAATACATATATACTACACACTCACACACACTCACACATACACACACACATACACTCACATAATAACAAAAAAATAGGCTAAGATTTTAGTTTTTAAATATTTTTCTTTTTATTTCTTAATTTCAATTTAAATTTTGTATAGTTTTGTTTCCGTAAGATGAGTTTTCCAACCTCCTAAAAAAAAAATGTTTCTCTGAAGGAATCAGCTGCTACAACACGAGAGACTACTTTCTCTCAGCGTAGCAGCTGCTCGACATATTTTTTGTATTCTAAAATGTCCTATTTTAAATTAGATTATAAATAATTGTAAATATTATAAGAACTTGTGTGTCCAATAAACATTTATTATTATTATTATTATACTTCACAGATTCTCGGGCCTTACGCCCGGTAATTTTTAAGGCATCAGTGGGGCCGTAGCCAACACTGAGAGGCCTTTTACAAAATTATACTTAAAATTAAGTAAAAAATACAGATAGAGGATGTTAGGTATATAAAGTAACTATTGCAGACATGGTATTAATGTTACAGGCTATTAATTATTTATTATTATTATTATTATACTTTTGTTTCGTAAATACATACATAATATACATGTAATTACAGATGTTAAAAATTCAGAATTAATTGTCTCATTCGGGAAACGAACTCGCACTCCTAGATTAGAAGGTAAAAGGGAAGATTAACGATTATGTTACTGAATCGTGAGCAATGAGCGAGTATAGAATAAAAGTAAAATGGCTTCTTACAAAGAAATCCATTATTATTTAATAACAGACTTTTTTGCACGCAGCGCTACGATTTCAATCTTATCATGCTTTAAAATTGAACTGAAATATAGTCTATAATTTTTACCATCAATAAAAAACGCCAAGTTATTGCATACTGACTCAAATTAACACAAAAGACTTTACTGCTACTTTACTTATAGATTAAACTTTGCTTCAATTATTTTGATGTGATCAGTGTTTGTTGGACAACATCTCCGACTTATATATATGTTGGTGGATTGATCGACGAACATACGCAAAAAAAAAATAACACAAAAGTAACGTAGCTACGATATCATAACAAAGTATCAAGTTTTCTATTTGCCTATTTAAGGTTATGTATAATTGCGCATCTTTTAGAATGATTGCAAGTTTATTTAACACTGGCTGTAAATCGGTCCTAAAGCTGTTGTACGAAATACATTCTTGACCTTCAATATGTGGCAAAAGTGCTGCTGCCTATCATGCAAATAATTGTCTTGTGAGCATTCCGCATCTCGCTTTTATCCTGGGAGGCATACGTTTATCCCGTTTCGCGGTATGCATATAGTAATTGCTAATCTTGGCTGTTTTTTCTCGACCGGTAACCTGACACTATAAGCCGCCTTTTAAAAGGGAAACTCAGTAATACCTTCACGGCAGTCGCTTCTTATTATGTCAAAGCGTCGGCCATTTTTTATCGATACTCCGATTGGCACAACACTAGTTCGTTTTTAATTGGTGTTAGTTTGCCACTGACGGCTGTTCGGAGCTTTTTATTGCGCCTCTTTATGTTTTCTAATAGATATAGCGTTCATTACACGTGAATATCTCGTGAAATGTTTCTTTAGTCTATTTCTAGAAAATGTGTTTGAGTCATATTGTATTATGCTGATTAGTCATCCATCACTGACGAAGATGGTCATAATGATTGACAGGCAATGTTTCATGACTTGTAATATAGTGTTTTAAGTTGCTGGTGCGAAAAAACTGATAGCTTGTTATCTGATTTTCTCGTTATAAAAAGAAGACGTTAGTTATTTGTCAATTTTGAAACATTTTAAATGAGTAAAAACTAATAAAATATCTAGAGTTGTTTTCGAATAGTGCTTGCAGGTGAAGCCGCGGGGCGCACTGATAACTAAATATGATTACCAATTTAACGTTACGATAATACAGCCTACACCAGCTGTGTTGCTGTTTTCTTACAAAATAAATTCAATTCTTTACTACTCGCTATCGGCCATCGACGTCGCTTCACTTAATATCAACTTAATTATAAAGTTTATTGCCATAAAACAGTCTATTGCATTTCTATAGATCGGTACACCGGCGGCGACGGATAATTCTGTAATCTACGACTGGAACTGGTCTTATTTACATAAACTAATGTGATTTTGTTGCTTCCGAACGTTGGCTTCATACGCATTTAATGCGATTATCCAACTGGTGGAGCATCGACAAGGCTCGCGTAATCGTGTTTTATCGATACGGTTTATCGACATTCGCGGAATGCCGTGTCCCATCCCTAAACTTAGAGATGCGCCGAGCGTCCCAGAATGCTGCGGTATCATTGTCTCGTTTATGTAAAGTGGTTTTGAATTGTGAAACTAATTGCAGATGATTACTTATTTTTTACGTGCACATGTTTATCGCATAGGATACGATTCTACTGTAGTGGATTATTGTTTTTTTACAATGCCTTTAATTTTGGTGTTGTGCTTAAGCATGTTTATTGGATGTTTTTAAAATCTTTTTTATTCACAAACTTATTTTTATTCTTCTAAGTTCCCTTTATGGTATTTTCAATATTGTTCTTGGCACTAAAGTCAGCTTAATCAATGTATCTATGGTTCGCTTAACCATGCCGTTCGTAAATTACTCCATTTCACACACAATGAAAATAATATTTATATTCGTGTTTGTTACGCTTAGGGTTGAACCATATTCTATAATACTTCTTTAAACATTTTACTTAATCTAAAAATGTTAATGTTCAAATTAAGACACCGTGTGGTATAAATACGAGATTGTCAGTTTTGGACTATTTTAAATTGGGTGGTCACAAAATATGAAAAGTGGTAGTCATAGATGTACACCAAGCTCTACAAATTTTCTTGCGCTTATATCAACGCTATTAGTGTCAAAAACAATTACTATATTGATGAAATAAAGCTGGTATACTTTAAGTCGATACCAAAACGCTTGTCACGCAAAAGCGGCTGCTGAACATCATCATGATTTTTGGTCTGTACGAAGTATGAGGTCTTGGTAGTGACAGGTTACTTTTTATCCCGAAATAATGTGAGCAAAGCCACAGGCGTCCACTTGTACTAAATAAATAGCAGGTTTCTCAGATTACTCATATTGCAAATGTGTGTTTATCTAATACATTTTTGGAGTGCCAACCCTGTTTCCGAGTGGTTGAAATGAATGCAACATTGTCGGCCCGCTTCGCATATTGAAACAATTTGGGAGCCATTTTGTGGCCATAATCATTTGTATTGTTGTGCTATAGATATAGCAGAATTGGGGTCTGCGGTCGAATCATTTGAGATGCGTTGAAATCACATCTTGGAATATTATTCTTGGAGTTCTTGGTAGAATAGAGTAAATATAAAGTAAATATGATAGTTTGTATAAGACAAGCTTAGTCTGGTGTTAAGGTATTTCAAATTAAATAGAGACTAATATATACATATCTTACTATCCTTACTTGTGCTTTTCAATTACGACTTTTGGCATTAGACATTTTTTATTATACTTATTTCTTTTATCAAGCGAAGATCCGCATCTAAAAGAAGCAGCATGGGATAATAAGAAGTTATGACCTCCGAACTTCAATATGAAGGTGTCACCAGATGATATTACATGTAACATCACGGGGCATTACTAGTTAAACTGAAAGTAATAAATTTACGAAATGCGGTTTGTTTTTTGCAATACATGTTTAATCAAGTATAAATCATTAACCTCCTTCATTACATTCAAAAGAGAGTGAAAGTTTTACGCATGGCGATTTTTTGATAAAAACGATTCGATAACGAAATTGGGAGGAACCGGTTTGTTCAAACGATACTCGATACTTGTGATAGGTATTTGTTTACGATTCTGAGTAGGTTGACGAGCAATTTATTGGGCAAATGGTTAGCCAAATATGTGTTATTGTAATTGTTTTATCATGTGTCAATAAACTTCCAGTTCTATATTTTGTTCTAAACTCCCCTTGCCTACCATTGTCTTGAAGATATTTTGTTATAGCCGCAAGTTAGGGCACTTTTTAATAACTTCTTGTGTTTTTGTTTTTTTCTCCAATGTCTCTGTGTTTAAGTAAAGAGTAATATGTACATACTATGTAGGATTTTTTTAACTGTATATATAACAATGAAACAATTAATTTATTTTGTTTACCATTATGTATCCAGAGAAGAAAACACCACACAAACACAACAAAAATAACATAATAGTGTAACCACCAAACCTGTATTTCTTAGAACCGCAACAAAGAGCAGTTAAAACTTGAAAGGATGGGCTTAGAAAACTTAATTTGTGGGCTAACGTAATAGTGGCTTGGAGTTTAGAGCTTTCTTGCAAAAAATATTATAGCAAACTTTTAGATTATTCTATGTTTTTTCTTATGGAAGCCAAACCTAGTATCGAGAACTAACATATTAATCTGAAAATCTCTAATTTAGATTATTGATAGCCGTACTATGACAACATAGGTACGAGTATGTAATGAATTTGTCAGACAGAAGCTAAATCTATAATCAATAGAGTTTTTTTATTACTAATTTAAAAAAAAAATGCTATCTATATTATTTTTACACTCAGTTGTACAATGATTTTTGATGGCGAAATTTGACAGTACTGGGCACTACCGTCTAGTCATAAGTTGTAAATTATATTCTTCGTTTAAAATATAGATCTCAGAGCAATACCAAAACACAGGTCTGGCCTTTAATTTGTGTTGCAACAAAACAGTGGTTTAAACTTAATTATGCACCTCCAAGCTGAAACAATGACGTTTTAAAACGTATTCTATCTCTTTTGAAAGCTAAATGGTGGTTTAATAGACCTCTTAGCAGAATTCGCATTTTACGGTCTTGGCATACTTTTAATTTGTTGCTTTCGGCGAAATAGGATCCTAGGGGTTTGGGCGTGTTTGCATTGTTAAGTTAAGTAGTAGGTATTTAGCATTGAGTAATATGTAACCAAATAGTGTATTATTTTATATACATATTTGCAAATTACACATTCGTTTTACTTCAGTAAAGTTGTTAAAATAACACAAACTATTTTCAACATCTACTCCTTTTTTCTGCCACTCAAATCAGTTAGTACAGAAGATCATACTAAAGACATCAACGCGCTTGTTTCCGCAATTGACCTTATAATATAACCTCAATCATGTCAGTTTTAAACACTAAAAGTATATTTTTATAATCAAACCATATTTATTTGTTCCGTGCAATCCATGATGTGACAGTGTGTTTGGTATACTTGGTAAACTAGGCATATTGCTTTTGAGAGTGACATACACTTCTTTAAATCCTTAAACACCGGCAAACAAAGCCGCAGGCATCCACTAGCATGTATAATAATGTATATATTTCTCAAAATTTTCTCACTCGGAATTCACGGAATAACTGTATAAACGAATGCTGCAGGAATCCTAATAAAGGTGTAGCTAGATTTAAACGAACTGCTCCAGTATCTGAGCACATTGATCTTTATTGCCTCAGAAAACAATGTCTTAAATCAAAATAGACTCTATGTCAACGCGACAAGGCTTCATTTAAATGTTAACTAGTTTTGTGACCGCAAAGTTATGTTTGCTTTGTACTGGATATTGAGTGAAATTTAGCACTTAGTTGAGGACTACAGAATTGTGCAATTATTATGTTTGATAGTTAAATGTAATGTTGGAAAATGATAACACAGTTCTAGCAAAAAAAGAAAAAAAAAACTTTAGAAATATTAAATAATTATCTGTACCTATATTTTTAATTTTATACAGTTTGGGCGTAAAACCAACAAAACAACATAATCATAATCGTATAAATGTAATCTGTATATTTGTAAAACAAACACATTTAGGTCTTGCCTTACAATCAATCACACAATATACCATATCACCATATATACCAACTACCTACTAACTAGCTAGTTTTTTCTAAGTCTAGTTAAATCAGGAGCTTGTAAGTGGTAATCACGTTCAAAGCTCATTAGCTCTAACGTCTCTATGTGGCTAGTTAAAATGGAATCTGTAGTAAAAAGCGATGCCTTATTGATGGACTGGATGGACAGGCAGAGACGGGACGTGGAGCTTGTCTTACTTGTGTAGGTCTCGGAGTTGTAGATAGACAGACAGACATATGTTATTGAGAAAGTAAGTTAGCTTACGGACTTTACAAAGCTTGAAACGGATGAAGAAAACACTTAGAGAAGCACAAGACAAGAATTATTGGTTTATGAGGGAGGAGGCATTTGCCCTGCAGTGGACAGTATGAGCTAACGATGATGATGATGAAATGGCTGTAAGGATTTCTGATTGGAAGTGTCTTTACTTTAGCCTTTTTGCCTCCATTCCTGCATAAACTGTTTCAATGATGCATGATCTTCTTTCTTAGCCATCCAATCACAGCCCGCGTACATGTGAATGTACATAATATGTAATAATAATGTGTGTGTATCATATCAAATCTTTAAGCTATGACTGAGGCCCTTAGGGTGGTTTGAAGACTCTGACTCCAGAGTTGGCCTCTCATACGAACTTACTTTATCAAATCAGTAAACAAGTGTACCTTAATACAGTAGTAGAACTTCAATACTATATGTATGTGTGTTTGTGTGTGTGTAGAGCGACGGTCCGCAAACACGCACTAATTAGCGCGCTCGTCGCCGCCGGGGACCCGCGACGTCATAAATCGAATCCGCCGTTATATTGGGGCTGGGGAGTTGGCGAGCAAAATTAGAGCGAGAAAGTGGTATTTTAACAATTTTTTGTGTTTTTTTGTCTATGTTACATTTTAATTATTTTCAATCAAACATCTCATTCTCGAATCATCAGAAATAGTATGTATTGATTTTTATAGATTATTTGTAACATAAATAGATTAACAAAAACATCATCGTAAATATGAAAACGCAAATAAGTAACTTCTTGTAGTATTGAATGAGTTTACTGTAAACTGCAAATTGGTATCAACAAGACCACACATTCAATAAAAAGCATATTCAAGTGGCTGAACTTACAATTACAATATAACGAACAAGATTCATTATGCTGTGCTATCCGCCCTTTTCTTGTCAAGTGGAAATTAATCAAAGGCTGTAAGGACATGAGCGTGGTTTTAATAAGGAATCAATGAGACGATCAAGGTTACCTTAATAACCTGATAGAATAGCAAAATAAGATAATCCAAAAAATAATATACAATAATTTCATAGCTTCTGTATTTTTTAACTAGATATGCTCACGCCTGACTACTATACGACTGATATTAAGAATCGTGGTTTACTTACATTCATAAAATATAAAAAAACCGATTTGGGTAAATACAAAAATATGTCCGTACTCTAATTTAGTGGCCCAACACTGGACCCCTACCGCTCCGGGAATCTCCGTGAAAGATCTTACATTCGAATCTTAGATTTCGGAATTCCAAATTTAAATAATCGCGATAGTTCAGTTACGTATGTGTGTGTGCAGATTTACCACCTACCACAAAATACAGAGTACAACACCTAAGTAGAAACTAGCTTTGTGTGTGTGTGTGTGTTTTAAGTACTCAGTATTTACGTGCGTGTTTTGTTTTTCATAAGGCCAAAATTGGACATGCAATGTATGATAAAAAAAGAAATAGAATTCATAACACACACAATAACACATGTTTAAATAAGACCTTTGACATCTAATATAAAATAGATTTACTTTCCTGAGTAAATAAAGCTAAGGTGCTACGATTTCGTATCAGTTTACTGTTAAATTATTAGTTTTGTAAAAAAAAAGCTAGGTAAATAATACTTGATTGTCATCAACCTTTATAAGTAAGTAAATCCTTCATTAATGTATGTATAAATGCGTTTGTATGTGTGAGTGTGGTGTTATTATGACTATAATTTTAACGATCGATAGCACAGTTTATTTTAAGAATTATAGACGACTGAACTGCGAAAATGCTAATGCATATTTGTAATCAGTTTCAATTTGAATGTATCGATTCTTATGTTTGTATTTTATGTCATACGTTTTGAGAAATGCGGCTGAAGAAATTAATTAATTTAAATAGATGCCTAGATTTGATTTCGTGGAACTGATGAAAGTTGAATACTGATGCAATCTATGAAGAACATTCAGATTATGTGACTAGTATAGTAAATACCCGTTCATAACAATTCGGTATAATTTTAAACCATATTATTATCATTACCCTACAATATACACAGAGGGAAAGGCACACTAAACTAATAACGCGAACGGAACTAATACAGGCAAGTTTTTGTCTCGCTTACACAACCGAAGGATAAAAAAAACAAAAACACCAAACTTGTACGTCTTATTCTGACACAAGTATTTATGCATTTTAAAAATGTATAATTTCTTGTGTTGAGTCTGGTTGTTTGTATGTATAATAAGTATGTATTTACAAAAGAAAAGTATATAAGTATTATATCCGTTATCTAGTACCCACGACACAAGTGTTTGCTTAGTGTGGGGCTAGATGGCGCTGTGTGCAATGTCCCGAAATATAAATAAATAAATAAATATTTTTATTAATACTTAAGTATAATTTAAGATACAAATAAGTAGCATATCATCTTAACAGTTGAAAATAAAGTGATTTCAGTCAATCTGCTAACAATTCCTAAAGGCTTTATGTCTTATTCGTCCAAACATTTAAAATTAATTTTCAACTCAACCAGCTGGCATTAGCAATGTTTGCTTCTGTACCTTACATTGTAGAGCACTGGTTTTGAGGCCCTAGCACACTAGACGTGAATCACTTTGTGAATCAGAGTGTAATTCAGTTGAAGATGTCTAGAATAAGGTAAACAAGTCAAAAGGTTTAGCTGATGTCATTTAAAATAAATGCAATTAAATAGTTATGAATGTTAATTATTAACTATTTTTGTTTGAGTAGGTAAGTGAAGTTAACCTTTTCAGAATCATTTGGCTGAACTGATTTGGATAAATTTTATCGCGGAACCTGCAAAATCTTAATTAATATTTAAATTTAATGTCGATTGATTGAATTTAATATTGATCTAATTAAATTCATCTGATCGAATTCATAAATGACCCTATTTGACTCAAGAATCATTGTATGAAAATTTACATCTTCTTTTTTCCACTTATGAATCACTGTATATCACTATCTCGTTCCTTCATTTGGTGTGTTTCGTACTGACTCCATGCTACAAACTTGCACAAAACGAAGCGATGCGTCAAGCATGTTGATTAGCATTGCGGTTCATGTTTCTTGTATATTGTTTAAAAGGAAAAAGAGGAAGAATGCTTAGGATTTAGGAAGTATAATGTAGTAAGGCATGGATGGTAAAACATTAGGTTTAGGCATTGACCAGGTTTAAGTTTTCTCGGAAGTTCGGTATCTCGTTAGTCACTTATCATGCCTGACTGATTGTACGAACTAATTAGATTAAATAAAAAGAACAAATAATTACATTATGCCTGTTTTAAAATATATATGTTCTTCATATCGCTCTTGAGTCGTATTTCCTAATGACTGAGGGTCGTGACTCCCCCGCGGAATTAATTCGTTAGGTGAGTTTTCTTGGGCAGATACATCGTGGTGGGCGACCAGGTCTTTCCACGGAGTTATTTATTTTTATAGAATAGACAAAATCGACAGTCACAAACGTAAAAACCATATTTTTATAAGTCAAAGCTCACGTTCGTGAATTATTTCACAATTATAAATCACCGAGAGCTGTATTTCTCTCTGAATGGTTTTACCGTCACATAATTACGTGAATAATCGTAAAAGCAAACACACGCTTCTCTGCACTCTGTCAGCAACCTAAATACTATTAAATTTTATTAAACTTTGACAGATAGTCATAAATCTTCCACTAGATTTTGGAGGCCACAAGAATTTAAATTTAAAGTCTTGGTGCAGAAGTTATGTTAATTTTTAATCTTTGATGACTTATTTAAAGTGGTTTTACACATGAGATTCATGCCTATGCGACCATAGTTTGACACTTGGTAAGTCATGTAATAGCTAAACTGCTTCAAAATTAAATTTGATAAATTCCAGCATTATAAATTCAACATACTCTGTTTTTTCAGACCAGTGCAGAAAAGATGGCAGTTTTTTAAATGTTACATTACTAAATAAATAAAAAGCTTAAAAAACATCAAAATGCAATTTCACGAAACCTCAAAAGCAAATAATCTGTCCTTAACTTCAGTTCGAGGGGCCAAAGCGTGAAAAGATATTATCGTAAATCAATCAAAAAGCTAATTAAATCCAACTGTAAAACGGTACTTAAGTAAGAGTGCCCGCAAAATAAGCAACTTCGGAGTTTGGAAGGGCATTCGATAACAATGGCGCACTTTTGAATGTGTTTTAAAACCAAATCTTGTAATTACTTTTTGAGTAATGAAAACATACGCAAATTACAAGTGATTTGTGTACATTTTATGTGTGGATCTGGACAAATTTATGTTTTTAATTTATTTTTCCAAAATGTATGTTGTTCGATTAATTTAGACGTCTCGCCACACCTTATGTCAACGTCAGATGTCATGTAGGAAATCTTCGCGGGATCTAACAGAGAATTCTGTGACTCTGGCAGTTGCTGTTCCCTCGCAATTTCAGACGGTGAGATTCAATTAAAAACGATAAAACACTGTTGTAGGCGCGCTAAAACCCTATTTACAGGACAAAAGTTGATCCTTCGCGTCCGTTTTTATGTATTTCGCGAGTGATAATCGTAAAACTGATGTAAAATCACCGTATCAACTATGGAAGTTTTGTACGGTAAAACACCGCAAAAACTGTAAGTAAGCTGTTTTTGTTGAAATCACGAACTTTTGTTGATTAAATACAAGTGTTTACAAGTGATTTATGGACATTTTACATGATAAAATTACGATTAGGCATCAATTTTTTCCCCGAAGGTTCCACAGAACTACCGACGTTTTGCATACTAGACATAGCATATTTGAAAAATGGAAGATATTTCACAGTTATTTTCGTGTCAGTACGATAGATTTGAGCAATTACAAAGGGCACAGGTCAATTTTGGCAAAGCTTCCAAGAAAACATTAACAGTTAGTTACATAGAAGCGCGATTACAAAACTTGGAACAGTCTTGGGTCAGTTTCTGAAGTACCCACGAAGATATCGTAAAAAATGTGCAGCGTCAGGATAGAAAAGGTTGTTCATATTTTGAGAAAGGCATTTTCTATGATTTTGAGGAACTTTATTTGTGTTACAAAGGGGAAATGAAAACAAAACTCGCAGATTTACAACCAGCGACAGAAACTTCACAAAATACTCAGTTTCAAAATAGCTGCCCGTCACAGCAGGCAGATATTAGATTACCTGTACTTTAACCCTTAATTTTTAATTTGTACTTTATTGAAGATAGATTTATAAATATATAAAACTATTTGCTATTTGTACTTCCTAAAGGTGGGCATACAACATAAATCTATTGTTTACAATACAACAAACAACATTAGTTACTATTTTAATAGTAATCTTATTGGAAGCTTATTTTCTGTGTATTGCATTAGTCATCTATTCTCAACTTATTACATATTATCTATTTATATAATAAAGCTGTAACGGGTCGGTATCTGTTAATTGAAGATAATTGAAAAAAATAGTTGAGGGATCTTCATTGATGCAATAGAACACATATCATGTTTAAAAACATCTGATTGTCTGTGTGTCTGTCGGTATGTTTGTTCATTATAGACCCAAAAACGGCTGAACCGATTTGTCTACTGTTTTCACTAACATGTAGTTGCATTTTTAACTTAACATTTAGTGTTTATTTCATTTGAATCGGTCCGTGAATAAAAACAATTATGTTTATTTTATACCTTTTTATCTCAAAATAATGCGAGCGAAGCTGCGGGCGTCCACTAGTATTGAATAATAATGTAATATGTCCTGAAATACTTAGATATTTTTTATATTGCCTTATTAGTTTTAAGAATGAAATAAGATACAATGGCTATTTAAACTACAGGCGTGTTTATACTAAGGACCAATATTAGAATTCTAAGGTACATTATGGCATCTGGAGAATGTAGATTTTGCTGGTACGAGTACATGAAAAGTAAGGCTGTCAGGAAGAATGAGCAACTGCAAAAAAAACTAGTGAAACAAAGTAATTTTTAGTAATTTACTGCCCATTTTTGTATATGATAGAGGGAACATGAAAAAGTGAGTTTTAAAACCAAATTCTTATTCTTCAGTTGCAGAGTCCCTACGACTGTAGCTGTGATACCATACGCATGTCCGTAGATATATCTACGTTTCTCTGAACTCGTTTACCTAGCTCACCCAAAACCCTGGCTGTGATACCATTATTACAACTCCGTAGATTTATATACGTTTCTATTCTATATACACGTAGATAAATCTACTCGCCCAGCTCAGTGCCGTATGTTCGCGCATTATAAAAGGACCTCCCGTAATGACGGCCATTTTATGACCACACTAATTGGCAATACCAAATAAACGTGGAAATATGAATGCATAAAACTTGCGGGATTATTCTGAGGTCGTGCGATATTTCTCAGGACGAAATGCGAGTCGTTATAAGAAAATTATTGTTGCAATTTATGTATTATTGGTAAATGTAATGTTGTGGTGCTTTTAGATTTAAATCATTTATGAATGTGTGTTTATAATCTTTTTATGATATCAAAATGTGACAATAGGTAATAAATCAGTACACGCGACATAATTAAATAATCTAACAGTAGTAGCGAATTTGTTAATTTTACAATACAAAAATATTTAAACCTCTTGCTATAAGTCCACGTACTTTACAATAACACCAAGTCTCAACACTCCAACACCAATTATCGCGTACCACGAGAATAGGGTCCCATCCTCGATCGTAATGGATTCGCGACAGAGGGCAGTAATCGCTGAACTTGCAGAATTTCGCACATGGTGATATATGGTGATATATCTCAGACTGAATATCGCATGCGGACTTTTCACACTACTACTAATAGTGGTGCAATTTCAGCTTTTGATAACTTATAATGGTCAAGTTTGCATAGAAAATATGTTGAAGGCTCTGTATTAATTTACCTTTCTGAGGCACATTTATAAAACGATTCTTAAAGACTTTTATCCAAATTTTAATGGATATTTTGACACTAAATGCGTTTATAATTTGTTGTGCAAGTTTTATTTCAATACGGACGTTTAATTCTGTGTTTAAATATACTTATATCTTTGAAAATAAAGTTTAAATATATATAGTTCTCATTAAATAACGTGAAGTGAAAAACAGTTTTTTTAGTACAAAATGTTTATACAAATATTTTTTCAACCTTTAATAAGAACCATACAATATAAAACAAATGAAAATTAATACTCTCATTTTCAAGGGTTTAAATTTTATGTCTGAAAGAACAGAATCCAAAATAATTACTTACAACTGCTAGACATTCTCCGAGATATATTCAAATAGCTCCACCTTTCACAAGACATTGTTGTCTGTACATCAGTCTCCAGCTTATAAAATCAAGAACATTCAGTTCTCAGCCATAGGAAACTATTGGTCGCTAAATAAGTAACCAATAGTTAAACGGTGGTTAAGCTTTCCTGGCTAACGGAACAAAATTACTGGTGAGTTAGTACGCATTGTACTAACTATGGTTTAAAAATAATCGCGGTCTATGTTTTAAGTTATGAAGAATAACTCTCTGGGACAATAGAAAGATGGGTAAGGGAATGGTTTGGAGACATTTGGGTAAAATATACAGGAAGTTTAACTATTAACTATTCTGTGTAGAATTGGTTTCCAACTGATTAGATAGTTCGGAAGTTATGCTTCTGTGTGTTTATGGGTGAGCTAAATAATGTTTATGTCATTTGAGATAGAAGTTTGGCTTCAAAAGGTTCTATTATCTAACAAGTCAGGGACATAAACAGCCAGGTATCTTAATACCTAATTATTAAATATTTTATTTGAAAATCTTTAATTTCGCTAGCTAATACAGTACTTATGGTTATTATTTACCTGATGTACAATTTTATTGTGGATTTTTGACATCATTTGCAATCACGTTCTTTGCCAATATTAATGACAATAAATAGTACAAATGAAATAAACACACAATAATGTTTATGCTATATTTTAACCACGTGAATAGTGTTGAAATATTCCCGTTACGGCGTAGGCGCTCGACCACCGATGAGACACTGTGTTCCATCAAATATGAGCCGTGGAGAACTACGACACTAGAAACTTTACTATTAAAACTCGTGGACCTAAAGTTGTGCGATGAGTATTCTTGTAGTGAAGGATGTATACTCATTCATTATGTATGTCTATGGCATTTTTATTAGAGAATTAAAGTTGAAACCCATTCGGTTGTAACGACTTGTATTGTTTTGAAAGGCATTGTGTTTTCTAATTTGTTGCTGGAATTTTGATAAAGCGAGGACTGACTGGCTTGGAAATTTAAATAAATTTATTTTTAAGTGAAACAAGCGAGAAACAAGCTTTCGAAACTCCGAGACTATTATAAACAAAAGTTCAATATATTGTTGGATGGCTTTTATAAATGCTTTAATAATTTGCAAGTTCCCATTATAAAACACAATAAAAAAATAACATTATTATATTATATTTATATTTTATTCTATTGCGTTAATGATACTGCATTACCTATACAAACGCACAAAAAAAATAACAATTAGCATGTCAAAAACTTAATACCATTTCTAGTGAACATAATAATGCTACCTGTCCTATTATGGAAATCGATGAAAAAATAAATAGATAAAAACTAAAACTCTGGAGAAATATGTAGTGTTTTTCCGCTGCGACTGCTCCTTAACCGACATCAAACAACAAACTTGATGGTTTTTAGGTGTGTTCCTCCATATACCACCGCCACACCTCACCTCCTAACCAACGTGGCCTCCGTGGATCTCAAGATCTTCCCAACACCGCACCTTGTGTCCTGAAGCTTTGTTGTTCTCAAACAACAAACAAAAGTATATGGAGGAACACACCTAAAAACCATCAAGTTTGTTGTTTGATGTCGGTTAAGGAGCAGTCGCAGCGGAAAAACACTACATATTTCTCCAGAGTTTCAGTAACAATGGATTTCCGCAAAGTAACGCCTGATTTAATATCTTATAAATAGATAATTTAAGCAACAACCGATCAAACAAGTAATTCAGATTTACTCATAGACACTCTCAAGCCTCAGCGGCCGATCACGCAAACTTCAAAGAAAGAAATAAACATGAACCAATACGCCTTAAGTAGGAGTAGTATAGTATTATTGTATGTACATATGTCCAGGTAATAAGGTGCTGGTGCACTATATCAGTTGTATTCTACTGTTAATCTTAGACGTTTTTTTATTGTAGGTCGTCGTCACCTTTTGATGTGTCCTGTGGTGCGGATTATACGGTTTTTTTATATAATTTCAAAATTTGGAAAAATCAAAGTAATATGCAAAGACTGTAATCAAACCAACAGCTATCAAGGTTGCTTATAATCTAAAATATTGGAGATATATTTTTTAATTATTACATTAGGAGTGATAATAATATAACATTTTTTTAATATTCTCGTCACAAGTTATTTTTTCAAACTTATACATTTTTCAAATTTTAATTTCTTCTGACATCTTACAAAAACGACATCTCGCGTGTCATATCCCAGTCAATATAATGCAGCAGCACCCTTTACGTATAAACTAGAACCCAAGGGACATTGCAGGGCACCTTGTTAGCACGCGGCGGAGTAACTCAAAATACAGATAGTTGCCCACGTGACAGATTTATGCAGGTAGCTAGTGGTGTTGCCAGAAATTAGTAATGGTTTTTGGTACAGTTAAAAAATGGACTAGAAAACTTAAAGTAGTGCTTAAAATAAATACACGACCTATTTTTAGTATGCATTCTGCAAAAATAGCTCCAGTATTCATCATCATCATCATCAGCCTAATGAGACCCACTGCACGGTATAGGCGTCCTCCCTCTTATGCCAATACTCCCTGTGTTGCGCTTTTCTTGCCCAGATGTTTTTTTCTAACTTCCTAATATTATCCAGCTCTAGTATTACTATGTTCAAATAATTGTTGCCTTATATTGGTGTTTTATTATGATACAGAGTGCTTTTTTCACACTTTTACACAATTATTGATTTTTAAGTAAAAACAGTACCTATCGTTCTTTCTATTGATCAATACTTATATTTAATAGAATGTTCCCTTAACATATACAATCCAACATCACCCGCCATACTTTACCCACATCCCTAGTTTATCCCCCAGTCTGGCAACACTACACGTCGCTAAATCCAACAAGCCTGTGTAATTGTCCAGACTACATGAGGTGTCTGATTGGACGCATGCAGGTTCGAGTCTTGTCCGCGCCATTCTTTTTGCACAAATAACTACAAAATATAGAGGTATTTTACTACAACTTGCGAATGCACTATTGTTAAGCTGTCGGGTTCGATGTATTTTTTAGTCTGTTCTTGCTTTTTTATGATAGTTGCAGGGTAGGTAGTTAATTTGAATTCTTGCTCTAGAAATAGCTTGCAATGCTCTTCAATTTTTATAAATAAAAACTCGTTTATGTGGGTCAAAAATAAGCGTTTACGTGCTGTTCAAAACGAGTGTATTTTTTTCGTACAAATATGTATGTCTAGTTGTTAAAATTGAGCGAGGCAGAGAAACCAATTACGTATAAAATCTGACTCGCAAACAAACTTTCGAAAACAATTATTGTATACATATTATACATATAGGTATATTAGAAAACAACTCAAAGAAACAAACCTAAGCGTGAACACACAATAGAAAAGAACCACCACAGCTTAGACCTGACTTTTCCAAGAACTTCACTAAAATAAAGACACCACTGCTGGCGTCGTAAAACCAAATTTTATGGATATTACCTCAACTGGAAGTATCTCGCTACAATTCCGTATGGATTCCGATTTCAATTGTTTTAGATTCAATGGGACTTTTCTGCAAATAGCGGAGATGGCGGAGTAGAATGGTGATACCTCTCACGGACTAAGAGTTTGGAAAAATTGTAGACTGAAAAAAAAATGCCTCTGGCAGTTAGTAGACCGTAGTTTAGCGGTTAAGGCGTTCTGATGGTAGAAATAGAAATACGTAGGTTCGAATAGTGCCGGTCTGATTGTTTTCGCTCATTTTCCAATAAAAAGTTTAAGTTAAATAACCATCTAGTGTGGGTTTACCATCTGACAAAGTAACTCATGAAAAAAAATAGTTTTGAGATATAGGATAATTACTTTAAAATTAATATGGTTCAAATATACAGTGGTTTACTATTTGCGCCTTAGAAGCATGCAGTAAGTAAATAACTAACCAACAGTCTTGGAAAATATAATATATAGGTATGTAGTTCGGCTAACATTTTGTCATTGAAAAGACATCAACGCGCGCGCTCCCAGTTCGTTAGCTGATAGCAGGAAACCAATAAAAAAAAACATTATTATTACATACAGATAAAAATATCCACAAACGAAAAATTGGTAAATAAGGGTCTTTAACTCGTAAGTAGGTATAACCCAAAAAAACGATGTTTTGAGGACCTTGTTCTTTCTTGGAGTCGTTTAAAAACTAAACTATTACCAAATTCTTTGATGTTGGACATTCATAGATATTGGACTTGTTTGTTACTTATAATCATCCAAGTCGAGTCTACGTTGAATCCCAAGTTCCATGTGTCTCGCAGACATTAGAACAAATACGTCGTTAAATAAAGGGAGAGAAGGGATGTAGCTCCGCGCTGTACACAGCATATCTTTGAGAATAGCACACACGGAAGAAAATAGGAGCAAGGTACTTGTAGGTACTTAAGTTTGAAAATGCAGCGATATATGTAGGTAGGTATTGTTTTTATTTTAGTCTGTTTTCTTAAACACTTTGATGATAATGATGACAAACAAAATATGTGAAGGTAGAAAAGGCAAGGAGACATAAATTGATATTATTTCATTTTTAACATACTAAAAATAGGAGATTCTCAGTGACGTTAGACAAAACTTATCATGTAATATATCTACGTCTTATTTTAATGTTCAACTTCATATCTAGGTAATGTTTAAATTCTAACGTGCGAATATACTAAAGTTTTAATTGCTCTCAAAAAAATCAAGGTTCAATTTGATTAGAAGAACGTTAATGTTAAAGAAGTTCACCATCCTACACATCCATGTGTATAATGCGTACCTACACACCCTTTACACAGATAATCCTGATCAATACCAATCTATAACACACATAGAAACGAAAACTACAAGTCTAACTCCGTTTGTTCGCTTGTATGTACTACAATGGTTGTCATTTAAAGGACCAAGTCTTGTATTTGGACGCCCACGTGGTCACATTCAACTGAACGTTTATACATATATGTACGTACCTATATATATACATTTATATATCTCTTCATCAAGTTCGGAACAGGAAAAAATAGTGGAACGATGAAAGATAGGTGTATATGTGGTCACTGACTAGTCACGTAACGAACCGAGTTTTATAAAAGGTAAAAAAAAATAAAGAAAAAATATAGGTCATTTATTTGCTAATCATAGTCAATTTACAATATCTACAATAAAGCGGTTTTGTGAATCGTTTCTATTCTTTCCGCCCGCCCCTTTTTACCACCGGACGAGTAGGTACAGCAGGTCGTCACCGCTTCCTGGTCCAAGTTCGGGTTGGACTCGCACTAAGCGTTTTGCTTCCACTTTTATAGTGCGAACTGCGAAATTGTGGAACTCCCTGCCTAACTCCCTGTTCCCCGCGGAATATAACCTTGCGATCTTCAAAGCGAGAGTGAATCGGTTCTTACTGGGTAAGCACGATCCATCCTAGATCGTAATGATTGCTTACCATCAGGCGAATTACGGTCAAGTGCAAACCCATTACTTGTAAAAAAAAAACAAAAAAATCAAGTATATTATTTTCAACTCGAAAAAAAAAATAAGTTTATAACAAATATCATTATTTTACATTCACTGTTAACTTCTTTTCAGCAGAAATCGAAACGTGAGATTTACAGTCAGTTCAATACTAACCAAGGCCAAAGGAGGTCTAGCACATCTCTAGTAGTAATTATTTATCTTCCATCGACGATTGTATTCTAAGCGCAACAAGATAGGTTTACGTAGAGGGCGTTGCGCACTATTTTACACCTTATCCGATACGTAAGGTGCAGAAGTAATGTTTCCTATACATACAGGTTCCAAACACAGGTATTAAGTGGTACCAGTTTTATTTTTATTTAAAAAATATGATTAAATTTGGTGTTTAAAACATCTAAACGAGTAAAGAAAAATAATTTGATTCGATAACTAATTAGATGGCTTGTAAAAAAGATTGAATGGTTTCAGTGTGAATTACCACCAAACACATTTTTACAGGTACCCACTTAATTTTGATAAACTTGGTTTTAAACATACTATGAATACTTCCAATTTAATTTGAATGGTGTTATGACACACACTTTCAATATCCATAAAATATACACACATTACAATAGCCACATAGTATCTTCTAAGAAAAGAATGCATATCCCAGCAAGAGTGTCATATTTACAGAGTCCGTCACCACTTCACAATGTGCGGAGCGAATTAGGAATGCTACCGCTCACATATTATAAAAGTAGGTATGAACTGTTCAAAAGTGTCTTGAAAAACTGTAAATCAAAAAGTTTGCTAATATTTTAAGCAATTTTCATTATTGTTTTTTTTTAAAAATAGGTAAGTATTGGTAATGTCTAAGAATTTTTAACTTAAGGCCCGTTAACACAAAGATTCTTAAACGCATCTAGTGACAAAATTGTGATGGGATTTTCCTTCAATAAAAATTGAATAAAATAGTTTTAAATCGAAATATTGCATAATTATAACGAAAGACTTTTTAGTCGAATCGGAATCGATTTAAATGGGTCCTACCTTAAAATAGAGCTATTAATCTTCTGCCTCCTTAAGTGTATTTCCAAAACACTGACATTTGACATTCAGTAGCTGCGCTATATCTCTTTTTGTCACCGAAAAGAAACGCTATTTATATCTTGTCAAGTAAATGCGTCTGGATCTGAGATAAGAACTACCTAGGTTCCATTTAAGATGTTGCTCGTTGTAGAGTTCGGTGGCTGAGAAAAACATAAAAAATTGCGAATAATTCGTAAAAAATAAATATAGAAATCTAAATAGTTATTAAATGTTAATTACAGAAATAAACTTTATTGTGAAACTATTAAGTCAATTCATTATTGTTTGTTTCAAATTCGTGTCTTAATTTTTTTGCATAATAACTAACATTTAGCCGAATCAAATAAGCCAGGTCAAGTCCAGGTGCGGCCGGTTCCTAGCACCTAGATTTAATCTAAATGTTAAATGGTCTTTGCTTTACAAAAAATAAATTACAAAAATCTATTTCTACGGAACCTGTTTCTTGAAACTTATTATGTTTTCCTTTTGCCATAAAGTAGCCATATCATCTACATTACATAGAAACTAACGATAGGTTTTTTGTTCAAATGCCTAATTATTTATGTAAACTACGCTATTCAGACCGAATTCTATTCTCTAACGCTTAGCAGACAAAAGTTTAGACATATTATTTTATTAATTTTGCATAGAGACTTCTTTTTATGTAGATTTCGTTATAATAAAAATGTCGTCGCAATTCTTAATGTGGATTTAATATTTAAATTTTGTATTGAGAAGCTTGAGCGTGTCTTTGGATAGATTTCATTCAGAGGGTAAAGAATAGGCGTATGTATTATTGTAACAGTGATTAATGATTAGGTTAATTTAGTTTTGTTAGTTAATACTGTTGTTCGACAAGTTTATGTTACCAAATAGGACTTTGGCACAAAAAATAAACTTTAGAGTTTATAATACAAATAAATATACTTTCAATAATAATAAAATACAATGGTCGAGTATCAAAGTTGAATATATTTTTTTCATACAAGCTGTAGTCAAGCGTAAGCCATCAAAGTTTTAAAAAACATCCCTTTTTATAAATCTTAGTCAATCGAGTCGATTCTCTTCAATCGTCCATTAACAGTACTAAAAGCTTTCAAATAATAAACTTATAATGGAGTCGAGTTGATTAGTCAATCAGTAACAGTTTCCTGATATAAAACTCTACTAATTAGAGATGATGCTAAGAAACCACTTCGATCGATTGAAATGATGATCTGAACCTACTATAGGCTACTGATTTGTATTTTTTTCCGATTTGTTAGGTATTTAGGTTTTTATTCAGTAATATAATGTAGCTTGTAAGTAATGGTTTTCTGTTTTTAGTGAAAAATATGCGATAAATCAAGGATAATGGCATCTTCTAGATATTTCTAGCTAGATCTATGTACACATCAGCAAATAGTTGTTATTTTAATTATAATATTATAATTATCAATGCAAACAATACTTTTATAACAATTCAGGTATAGTTATTATGTTACTAAATATAAATGCAAATATTCAATTCAAAATTCGTAACACTTTATGAGAATTTTAACCTAACAAGACAGTATTAAACAGTCTCGCAAATTGTCGGGACCTCATTAATTACTCTAAAATTTACAGCACTAATATTAAGGCAATAAAACCAAAGCTTTCACCCTAAAAACATTGTGAGGGAGTAATTAAAATGAACGGTATGTCCAATTTTAGGACGTTCTTTAATGACTATCAAATTTATGACAAAATTTATCCAAAAATGTTCTTTGACGATATGTTTTTGGTAGTAAAGCTAAGTGATTTCTTATAAGATTTGCCAGCTGTAGTTTCTATAAACCCAAACAGCATTATGTACGTCGGAAATAGGTGTTTTGTTAAGAAATGTAATTAAAAGAAATAGGTTTTCAATTAAGAAGTGGGACTTACATAAGGAGGTATATGTTCACTATGCGTTTGTTGTTTGAATTTATGTGTTTTCCTTCTCATATTATAGTACTGATTTGAATTCTTGTTTGTTTCAGGTATGATAAAAGTTGAATTCATCACAAGATAATACTTAAAGGGTTATCCAGGTAATAAAAATCAAACCTTTACAATAAATATAGTGTTATATACTTCAGAATTCTCGATAATAAAAAAAAAAATTAGTTAGTTCTTACGTCGTCGGATTTCTCTTCAACTTAAGTGATTCATTTACACTTAGTTATATCAATTTTGGTATAAAGATAAGGCTGCGTTACCTACCACAGAGCGTGCTGTCCGACCAACGGATGCATTATTCCACACCTATTCTTTTCATGCTAATGAGATCATAATGGTGTAGTGTACTTTCAGACAGTACATAAGGTTAAGACATTAGTGTTATATATAAATAAATACCAAAATTATATGTGCTTCTCGGTTATAATCATTATGTTATATATTAAAATAACTGAATTAATTAGATTCATCAATGTACCATTGATTTATAGCTTATGAAATCAGAGTGGTGCGTTCTGGTGTCAATGTATTTGAAACCGCTGATTACAAATAAATATATAAGGATCAGTCGAGACTATAAAGGTATTTAAATGTGATACAATACGCGGAAATGTTAGAAGTAAAGTAGATTTCAATCATTGAAGCTTTAATGAAAAAAATTGAATTCTCTATTAATATATTTTCTCCCTAACCTAGTTTATAGTAAAATTAGATGATATTGCAAGCGCAATGTATTATACCTTCATATCAATTAAATTCCTATACGAAAATTACCTTACATACTGTATCAATCTCTACACCACATATCTTCAACATAGGTTCCGGGATATCATCCCGCGTCCCTCTCTAATCTCATCTGACCTGTGCAGGGGCGACTGAGACAGAAGACGCAGCTAGTTTGACGAGATCGTGTAAGATCGTGTTGAAATACTTACACGGGACGCGGATTAAAACTCGAATGTCGCTTTTCATGTACCGATGGGAGAAAAATAGGATTAGGGAAAATTTAATCTTTGTCTGATGAGTTCTCTAAATTGTTTTCTTTTCTGCCTGATTTCTAGTTACTTACTACACTTATGATATTAAATCAGATATAATTTGGAATAAAAATCGCATATAGAGACATGTTCATTTGTTAATCAATTCGTGAGTATGCATGTACGTTTATTATTTACTTTTAACAAACTCACATAAAGTTTAGATAACAAAAGTGACAGGATAGATATTAAAGAGACAACTTTCTATTGTATTGTTGGAAAATCTTAATTTAAGCTTTTACATCGAAAATATTCGAAAGCGTGTTAAAAGTAAACCTGATTTGTCTGTATATTATTTTTTCTTCTAAGTTGTATAAGATACATTATCAAACCTCCTTTACTATTTCTCTTCCACCAGTACACCTCAGTCCAGATAGGTGCCCAAAGTAAAACTGTCACGCTGGCTCCCATTGAACACCGCCCTATCGCCCTCGGATAACATCTCCTATGATCGATGACGTCACACCTCGCCGGACACAGCGCCGGCTTCGACATTGGACGAGCGAAGCGAGAGTTGAAAGAAAGTTCTTCTCTCTTTTCTATCGTATGAATGGACAAATCTGGTATTACGTGACTAGTTATGGCTTTCATAATATATGTATCTACATTTAGGTGAGTATTAATAAATCAGTATGATAATTTTATCGAGTTCATATATTTTTGATATTCGGAACGTATTTCAGTACTTCAGTTCAATTACATTTCGCGTTGAAACTAAATGCATCCACTTTCACCCAGACACAAAAAAGCGAAATCCGCATACAGGAATCGACCCCAAACATTCGCCGCACACCTTTTCATATTCCCGAAATGAACAACAAAACAAAACCCTCTCAAAAGGGAGCTATTCTTCGTGCGTTCGCTTCCTCCCACCGACTTTTTGTCGGGTTCACACTCTGTAGGACAAAAGTGAACAAAACAAAGCCCCTCTACTAGCGACACCTGACGAAGTGAGAACGAAACTTGATACCCTCCACCGAACCCCCGACACATTCAATAAACAATCTTAAAACAATAAAATAAAACCCAATTTCCAACAACACAACCCGTTTTAAAATCCCGGACGGGCGCAAGGAAGTTTGAACTCTAATCGAATATGTTACAGGTTACAATCGTGTGATGGGCATAAATAGTATTAAGATTCAGCTTGTACGTGATACGGTCTGCCTTTCGCCAAGTAGTTTTGTATTGGAATAATTTTATAGTTATTACATATTAGAATGCTATCGTTAGGTTCTGTTCGAAAATGGACCCAATGTAATTGATTCAATGACAAAATTGTAATGTAGAGGCGATCTGTAGCCGTGTAGGTAGCGGGCTCGGGAAAAGAAAGGCATAAAACATAAAAGCACTCGATTTGAACTTGAATATTTTGCTCGCATGTTATGTGAGGTTAGGTTTAAAACGCATTTTATAGATTTTTGTTTTCACTAAATGTTCAACACTAGCGACACCCCGAGTGAGTGAGAGTGTTACTCGTTTAATCTGGAATCCTCCGTATTCAATTGCATCCAAATCAGTTAAGCCGTTTAAACGTATAAAATAAAGAAACATACTTATACTCACAAACTTTAGCTTTCATAACGTCAAGTAGTGAGACGATGCAAGTGGTATATAAAGCCACATAGTGTTATTTAACAAAACGTTATTATATGATAAATTTTGCTTTTCATATCTTTTTCTTTATTCGCAGCATCACACCCGCACAGTAAAAAGAACAAATCTTCCATTTTAATTACAAAAATCTTAGTCATTAGTTTTATTTAAATAATCAGGTATCGAAAAGTTTATCAGATCGTCGTATCTCGGAGTTTAGTTGAAAAATGCACTGAAATGTGGAGAGCTTCCAAATAACAGGTCATTGACTCCTAACTGGCATTTTAAGTATTATACAGAGCTACATCTGATAAACTATGCCCATAGTCCCTAGGGGCGCTATAAAATTCTAAGATTCGTGTATAAAGTCATAGGTAATAATATCAACCATTGAAGATTTTAAATGTGTTAGGTTTGTTAACTTGGCGATTATAATACTAAGTTGTCAGCCTATTATATATAAACGTTTGGAAAATGTTTGTCTAATTTCTATAGTCCGTCTTATTTAAAATGTTTTTTTAGTGAGTCTGTATGGCATAATAAATATTGTCTGTACATAATTCTAATTACTATTACTTTTTCCGAGCAATAGTTACTTAAACAATATTTTAGTATGTTGCGGTTGAAACATAAAATCAGTGTCTTTGTGAATCATCACGGATTCATTTTTTCATGTATTTTTAATGGTTATTGCTTAAATAAAAACGCCTAACGAGAACTATTTTGTAATTTATCATCGGATTTTCCGTTTGAGTTCGATATCGATTTCGGCTTAGCGCCGATCTTTATCGTTTCCAAGATTTTTTAAACTTTGTAAGTGACTTACTTTTGCTTTAAATTTTTGGAGTTTTGGCTTCAGTTTTGTCAATATATATATATCAAGAAAAGCCTTGTCAATCACTCAATGCTTAGATACGTTTTCGATTAAATTCTCAAATAATTTTATTGTAAGTTTAGAAAAATATACTGAAGCACTGTGGTGTTACCAACTGTTCCAGGACAAGAAGTAGTTTATCCTCATTAAGACTCTTCTTTGATATATAATTGAACATCCACAAACCCAATAAGCACACTAATATAATCCCCTGACATTAACCAAATCCGCTCCCATTCTCACCGGCACAATTAACCCCAAACGAACGGTGTTTCCGATAAATCACAACATTTACCAGTAGCGGGACTCGAACCGGCGCCCGATAGCCTGGGGTCGCGAGATACCATCGCACACATACTGCTCACGTTAATTGTGCGGCTAATTGACGCTGCTTTCAAATATAGAATCTGCTAAGGTCGAGTGACGGTTTTGTTTGAGATCTAAGTTTCAATTTTGGATTAGATTTTCAAATAAATATTGGTAATTTTTTAAATATATTTTGTCTCATTTCTTTGTTTTTCTGGTTCCGGAATTTGTTCGAATCTCATCCTATTAACGCTGGCAAAATATTATAAAAACACGAGTGTTAGTGACTTGATTATTTTTTATGTGTTTTAAAAATCGTAATTCCGCCCGGCATCTTCAATTACATGAAATGTCCAACTGGAAGCTACTTTATATTACGAAACTGCAAAAGAATCCGACATAAAATAACATTCGCTTTATTCTACACTAAATCAAACGAATTAAACCCATTAATTCATTCGCTCGATTTTCGGCAACGTGCAATAAATAGGCGCTGTCAACGGACGAAAGTCCGGTATACTGCATAAATACTGCATTTTCAAACCCAAACAAAAATAAACCTAAAACAAAACATACAAAGTCGAATTTCAAGTGTCAAGGGTTGACAAGCTTTAAATTCCGCTGCAGCTGGAGTAAATTTAATCTTATGTGGGTTATAATAGAGTTGAAATTGCAAGTGTGGAAGCGTTGTCAAGTGAACCAGAGACAATGCGGTATCGTTTTAAAAGACAAGCGGAGGTGACAGGTCGGCCGGATTCGGCATTTATTCGGGAATTTTCGGCGCGGAGCCGACTTCACAATGGGATGTATTGTAATTCGGCAAGTTTCATGACATAGAGTGATGCGATGCAGCTCTTAGATTGTTTATTTGTGAAAGACAATGTGAGGTTAGCCCACGCCGGAGCAGACTTCAATCTCTGCCGCTTTCTTTGGAAGCGAGTACCGTTTCTTGAGATAATTAGAGGTTACAAAATACGAAACTATGGTACTTATCAAACAAAACAGTGTTTAATAAGATCATATTTTCGATTAATCCAACATTTACCTCTGACAAAAGTACAAAGTATGTTGCCAAAATGAAACGTAAAAGTTCCCAACCGAAAAACCTGCGTATTGATGACAAAAAGAAGCTCGAAAGTTAAAAAAGTTGTTTAAATTTATCAGCACAAGTGACGGCTCCTTCGATGAGACATTATTAACTCTTGTTTGAAGCGTTAAGATGTTAATGAGAGCAACTTTGTATTAAGAACATGGATGAATAAATACTGATTAGGTACTCTCTTTTGGGAGGATTCAATTTCAAGAGGTGAGCTTTTATGCTGTTTGCTTTGGGGATCGAAAATGTTTTTTTATAAAAGCTTGTGTGTGAAACCCAATACGCAGTTGAAAAAAAAACATGGATATTGAAATACATAAATAAAATAAATAATATGTTAGCTACATGTATTATATTATTTATATTGAAAATGATCAACGTTCCACTTCCACTACTTTTATATATTCACTGATCTTCATTTTCTGGACATTCTCATCCAAACCAATCAAAAAGCCCTTACATACTACTTCTAAAAAAGTTAAAAGATTACTATGACGTCACAGCCATTGTGCCTTTGTTACATCTGAGTAAAGTGAATTCGTAAAGATGCCGCATCACACATTACTGGGCTATAACTGGACTTCAGTAAAAAGTGAATAAAAGATCGACTTACATCACCCATGGGTACCGTCTGCAGATGCAATGATTAAGGTTGTCATGCGAGTATTTCTTTTTTTCATCCTAAAATTTATTTAAAAAAAATCTTCAAGCCTTACGTCAAATAAAAGCTTATTTAATTACATGTGTGTAGTGTTTATCAAGTTATTTAAATTTAGATACATGGCTATAAGTATACTAATTGAAATCCACCATACCCATAACTAGTATGAACCCAATTGGTAACACAAACACTTTCAATATATTTTTGATAAAGTTTGGTTCGTGAACCACTCGAATTTCGCTTGTGAAATATGACAGAAATACACGCAATGTACGCATTGCCATAAACTTCCTCAATTGCTATCACAACCACTATCTATATGCTACTTACTCTGAATGCTGGCAACCCTATCAATAAGTAGCGCACATTATTCCGAATGGCGACCGCCCGAATTATCTGCGCGGGTATCAAAAAACGCCGCCGCGGCTAAAGCGCAAAAAAACCTCAAACACAAGCCTGGACAAGAAATGATGATACCACCAAATACGCGGGTAAAAACTCGATTCTTACTTGTGTTAAGTTTTATTCGGAATTTTATGCAATTATCCGTTTGGGGCCGAAGTTACGGGTCGCGTTGATAGCAATAACAGATGTCTACTGTTTTGCTGACTGTACTTTATGGCAGTTCTGTCGGTGGCGGTGGATTTTGGGAAATGTAGACACATTTATATAAGAATGTAGGTAATTTTGAATTGCAATTTGATGTTAAACTAGTATTTATTTTTTTGTTTCACAATAGAAGAATGGCAAATAATAAATATATTCACTTTGTTGCTATTGGATGTATATTTCTTTTAGGTACTGCAGAGAAAACGTTATAATATTTAATTTTAGACAAAGTCGAAATAACAACAGAATTTTCAAAGTAATCGAGTAACTAACATTGTATTTCCTTTGAAACGTTTTTAACCCTGAGAAACCAGGAAACTCATTGCCAATTAATTAAAAGCACAATTAAAAGTGTTTACTGCTTTAAAAGCTTTAGCACAAAGTTAGTCGATACTAAAACTTAGATAACTTAAACAAACGAGCTGCTAAACTTAGCTCCAATTAGTAAAAAAACGTCAACAGCCAAAAATAAAATAAAGCTCATTAGTCTAATTAGTGAGAAAAAACTACCCGTCGATCTGTCTCCTGAACTATTCCGGGTGTTTGTAGGGTTGTCTGTGGAAAATAAAGGATGTGTATTGCTTTGTTTATTTCAGAAACTTTTTGGATGTAACAAATGTGCGAAAGAAACTTTTGGCAAAGGAAAATAACACTCTGTAACAAGCCATAATTCAAATATGCAAAAAGCAATTTTTGATTTATTTCATAAAACCTAAATCTGCAAAGCACCATTCACAGCATTATCTGGAAACAATTGCCAATTCTGTATTATTATATATTAAACTGTTTAACGCCATACCAATTACATACGAAAATAAACAAATAAAACCTCAAAAATAGTTCACATATCACCTGTCATCGCAACCAACTTAACAAACAAAAACAAGATGGCGGCAACAACCAATTAATCGGCAGCCCTGCGTTCTGTCCTCAATCTAGATAGGGCTGGAGTCCTAATGAAAACCGCCGAGTCCCTTTATTAAGTCTAATGTATTCTATAGATGCACTAGATTGTAGTCAAATGTCAGTGCTCCGCTCTGATGAATTGGGGATGCGATGACTTTGCTGAGGTTAGATGCAGTTTAGTTTGGCTGTGGGGTTTGATGGAGAAATTTTAGGGAAATACATACATATTTTTTAGATATGTATTTATAAAACTAAAATAGGAATATCCATGGAGTAAAACTGCTTTACTCATTATGCTAGGTAATTATGACATCAAGTTATTAAACCGAGTCAGCGGCTTTTATAGATTCAAAGCTAAAGGATTAGCAGATCGATTTTAAAAGAGCTTTCAAGGCAAGTAAATGTACTTTATGACGTTGTTACACTCATAAGATTTATAACACAGTATTGATACATGAAATAATATCAAATTCTCATACGATATGAATACGATTATATCGAATACTTGAAATGCGCTGTAAATGCCTTTTATAGTTTAGTTCAAAGAAATGGTAGAAAAAGTGGAGGCTATATAATTGCGCGTGTAAAATGTCGTAGGAATGGACGGAGGCTTCCAATATTCAGCGAGCATTGAAAGAGAACCTGGTTTTACTGCGGTAACCGCAGTAACAGTATGGGTGGTGTAAATATAATATACTGATATAAAACAACAGGCTATTGTTGATCGCACAATTAATGTTAGGTCTAATTAAAAATATAGAGAATTAAAGTTCTTGCTTTCTTAAAAATAAAATCCTTACAAAAGACTGTAAAGATATTCCTAGAAAAGTTACTACTTAACATTTCCACTGAATCTCTCTGTGAGTCGTATTTCCTCATGACTGAGGGTCGTGACTCCCCCGCAGATTTAATTCGTAAGGGGAGTTCTCTTGGGCAGATACATCGTGGTGGGTGCCCAGGTCCTTTCACGGAAGCCATATGTCCTCGGATATTGTGGTCCTCAAATATGTCGGTTTCCTCACGATATTTTCCTTCACTGTTAAGCGAGTGCAAATCCACACATAACTTGAAAATACAAGTCATTGGTGTAAGACCGGATTCGAACATGCGTCTGGACGAAAAGCAGACACTGGAACCGCCGAGCCACACTCGCTATTTTTCCACTGAATAAATAGCAATAAATCTAACCGCGCAGAAGAAAACATTTATCCACGACTGTCCTGCGTTTATCTAAATCGATTTTCAATAATTCTGATGTCTATTTTGTTATTGACAAAAACATTGCTATTACCACAATACTCCCGACTTTTTTATTCAAACCACATTGACAGATTGCACTAGGCTAGGTGAAGATAGAATAAGAGTCAGTACCTAAAGTTTTATAATTCGAAAATTTCAATAAATTTAACATGAAGAAGGATCTTTAAGTTTCTTTTAGTGACACATTAATTAATAAGGCAATCAAATATTCTACTTGTATATTGTATATCAAATATAAATCTTAATGACAAGGAAAATATCGTTATTTGCTTGGGCCAGTAGGGCCTTAAAAAAACAGTAAAAAAAATATTAACACTTAAAATGATAAGTTTTGTCATTGGCCAAGTCATCAAGCACTCTTAGAGATCAGATAAAACTGAAGTTTAGATACTGACTTTAAACATATTTTGTTCAGTCGATAGACAGAATCGAAACCTATAAAAAAGCTCCAGGAGCAGAGGAAATGATGGCATTAGGCGGCGCTTTTGACGTTTGTCTTTTACTAAGCACAGTAGCTTTACGTTTGACTCTAATGGCTATAAATGCAGATTAAGCTTTCATTTGCGGTTTTAAGACTTAAACATACATGTGTACTCATGCCTAATAGATCTTATCTTTAAACATTGAATAATTGGCATGTATTGTTCTTTCTTAAAACGATTAAGTAAAGTAATTAATTTCAATAATTTAGTCCCAAGGAGTTTGATTTCAAAAAACCCTTAACAAATTCCACAAACTTCTGACATAACGCTACTAAAATACGAGCAAATTTTTTCATCAGCATTTCTTGAAACATTTACAATAACTGTTTGAGTACGTTTAAATACATTTTATTGGTTTCTTGTACATTAGGGCGGTCGTTACTAAGTCGCCGTGTTTTAATGTATCCGATCCTTTTGATTACAAATCCAGTTCTCAGTACGATAACCATTGCTTTTATGATCTGTAGTAAATTTAAAAAGGTCATTTTATGATACGGACAAAGCGCAAAACAGTTTTCAGTGTGTTAAGATATCCACGACCGTCAAATTCGTCATTTTTATTAGATAATCGAGTTTATTAATTAAGTGGGTGGTCAGACTGCTAACGAAAGAGTTACGACAGGAAATTTTGACAGATTAGAACGTTATTGACAATTTAAGTTAGTTTATTTGACTGTCATCCTGTTTTGGATACTTGAATGAGCTAAACGACAGTGTCCCACACTCCACATGATTGTGTAGTCTAGGTCATAATCTAGCGTTTGATGTGTAAAGCCGACGAAGTTCTCACAGCGAAAACTTATCGTCATCGGAATATAATTAGCTAATCAAATCAGTTCAACATGACGTCATTTGATTAATGACAACATTTTGTGTCCCTTTCAAGCGGAGTTATTTTTCTGTCTGTAACTTTTCTATAAGAAAATACTACGACTGCTGTTTCTAATAAAGTGGCGGTTCACACAAATAAAATAATATCAACAAGTTGCAAAATAATATTACTTACTAAATGCAAGTTATTTATATTTTAGAATGTATTGTTCGTGACATTAGCGGGGATCATTTGTTGCCGCGTTCGGTAGTAACTATTGTTTCAGGTGAGCCTGTATTAGCATTGTTCGCTGGGAATAATAAAATAAAGGCTAATACCCGTGGCAAATGGTCTCACCTTGCCGGCATGGCGCAGATTACTCCCTGGACGGTGTGTAGATTTATAGAAACGGTAACAAAAGCTAGCTTAAAAATTGTTAGTAAAAAAAGTGACCCAATGACCTCTACAATACCTAACTAAAAACAATGCTGAAGTAAACAGTGATTGTAAGACATTCATCATTGCATCATTTTATTTTTCACTTTTTTGCTGAAACATTTGTCGGTAAAAGCTGTATCACAATTTTTATTGACTCCTTGGTAGCTCAAAATGCCTGATTGAAGTGTGATGGTAATGTTAGTAGCTTTTTTATTTGTTTATAAATATGTCATTATTATATAAACCCATTGTACGAAGGAATAATTGGCAAAATCCTTATTTTTAATTGATTGCAATATTAAAAAAAATACAAAAAAATAGTTGTTTGTACAAGTATCTATATCGATGTAATCCACGGTCTGTTGACAAAGCAGCCGCAGAATCATATTATTACGAATTGTAATATGATTTTGTTTAAATTACTGAGCTTCAGTCACTTGGAAAATTTAAATAGTTGTAGGGTCTAGAGCCCAAATGAGTTTACGGTTCATTGCTGCTTCTGTTGAAGAAAAAGTAATATAGGTAAGAACAAAATAACAAACATTTTCAACATTCACATCTAAGTTTGAGCAAGTAAAATCAAATTGATCTTGTTGAACACTTTTTATGTGTCTTTTCTATCGTGAGCATTTTTCAGTTAAAACTTTTTTAGTATCGAAAGTTTGAATTATATTTGTCATTAATACAGTCCTAGCAGATTGTATTAATAAAACAATGACGAAGCCATATCGGATGCTTTTAAAACTGTTTCAAACCTGTCTTAGCTAAATCTAAACCACATTCACTATCAAATTTTCGACACCCGTCTTCAACCATCATCTAAATTCAAACCCAATTTCCAATTACAAATATATCACCCAATCGGTTCCTTATTCCGCCACTAGAGGGCACAATGCCGGCCCAATATGGCGGTAATTGGAAGTCCCTTGAATTCTGCCATTACAGACTCTTTACATGACTGCATCGAAAGGTTTAGGATCTCTTTAGTCAAGTACTTTCAAGTGAAAGGCAATTGTAAACTTTATCGCGTAGTAATAAAGCTCGTGTTTATATAACGCTGCTCTTTAGTTTATGATCTGATTCAGACATGATAATAAAGTATTTGCATTATATTTATTATATGTTTTGTTACATAATATTTTTATAATTTCTAATCGTAACTACCGGTGGAATGTGTTTGGGAAAATAAACCAATGTGTTAATCTGGGGTAGAAATTAATTTCTACGTAATTAAAAAAACATCCTAATCAGGTCTGTAATATAACCTTAAAAAAAGAATACGTTTAACCATAAGTATACAACAATTTTGAAATGAGTAAAACTGTAACTGTCATACACAGACATACTCCGAAAAGAGAACATAATATGTACTTTATATAGTTTTGTAAAAACTTAACCAATAGTAACGTATGGTTATACCTTCTCTTTGCTCTCTTATAACAAAATCCACGCACAGGTCTATTTGGAACCCATACCAGATCCTTTTTAGGGGTGCCTAGTTTAGGGTTAACGGTGTTTAAGTACCGCTGTGAATTAATTTGTACAGATTCGAATTAGGGTGAATCATAGAATTTGGACCCAGTGTTAAAGGTTTTTAGCAGTTAAAGTGGTCGCTAAAATTGCACTAAACCTAATTAATGTAGATATTAAAAATGGTATGATATAGGTATAATCAAAGTAAGAAAAGATCCAACTTTACAAAACCTATAGATAAATTACATCGTTTTAGGCTACTGTGATTATTTTTGTCGCTGATTATCTTTAAAACGCATATATACTATACTTATTATTCTTATTAAATTATTTACTAGGCCATAGGTATTTTTATTATTAGCCAATGGCATACCTATTATGAGAGAAGCCTTTACACAGCAGTGGGATGAAACCGGCTGTGGATGATGATGATGGTAAATAAATAAAATATCTTCAACAAATCTAGTAAAACCTTCTTCAATCGTTTGAAATCCAATCGTAGCTCTTTGCAAAACAAATGACAAACAAATACGAGCATCGCTTCGAATTATTTTTTCAATTTATATTGACGCGAATAGCTCGCCTCCGGCCTTTGTTGTAAACATTCAGCTTTCTTAATTGAATCAATTAATTTTATAGTTGTGGAGTATTGACGGGGAAAGCGAAAGAAAAATAGGTATCAGATTGTAAATAAAAAAATAAATGGCAGTGTTTCAAAACCGAAAGTAAACTTATAACTTCTATGATTTTCTTTTCCCTGTTTGATTCTCGTTTCGTCTCTGGTTACTACAGAAAAATATTTAAAGCTTTTTCAGTAAAATCTGTTTGTCACATACTTCTGTTTGTGTAACCATCTTTTAAAAAAATATTATAATAGCTAGGTGCTCTTAAATTTTTTGTATCTTATTTTGTTTTTTTTTATCTGTTGCCCCATAATTCAAAACCACGTCACCTTGCCTTAAGCCAGACGAAAAACCGAATTCGTAAAGATCAAATCACAGAATCCTACCCCATAATCGCTAACCAGAACTTGGTTCACAACATTATTCCAAAGCAAATGATACACACAGCTAGGTATGTTAATATGAACCCACCGTGGTTTGTAATTTGACTTGGTATCATTATGGGCTAACGCGGGATCTGGCGGATAATGACCGACGAAAAAATGGACAATAATGACGGTAGAAAAAACGGCGGCCATATTTGTCTATGGTCTGTTATGGTTGAGCCATATTTGGACGGCGTTTGAAGGTTATGAGTTGTGGAGGAAATTTGTTGAAATGTGCTTAGAAGTTTTAAGTATCGGATTATTAAAAGTATGTTTTAAAATCAAGTGCTATTCACCATGATTAATATTTTTATTTAACAATCCAATGTTGACACTGAATTTCAAGCCACTAGTTTGTATAACAACTTACCTACATTTTTTTATTAGTGAATATTATATGTAGTTATAAGTTAGAATGCTATGTTAATAAAAGTCTCATATCTTTAAATATTTCATATCCAAATATCGGCCAGCACAATTATACGATCTCTAGTATTTTTATTTCCTCCCACATCTCCAAAATGACGCATCGCCTACTTTTTGTCAGAACCTGACAAAAAATCTAAATCATTACTAAGAAACCTAATTTCAGTATAATTTTCATGTAATCCATCTCTAATAACACGTCTAGATGTAGAGGTAGTAATTTTTATACCAATTTAGTATAAGAAACCTTTGAGAGGTTTGTATGACATTGTGACATTTGGATTACCAGAAGTAAGCTAAAAATGCTGGGTTAAATATATTGTTAAAGAAATAATCTATTGGAGTTTAACATTTTCGGACATGCCCTCCCTATTTGCTTGCTGTTGGGAGATGTGTTGCGTTTTAACGTCTTATAAGATCTGAATCTCATTCTACTATGTATACTAGATATTATCTTTTTATTGGTCTGTTACCAAAAGATGCAGTATGCCTATAGGGCGACCTATAGGGTGGCTTGATAAACTCGACACCGGAATTGGCCACTTTCATTCGAGAAGAAGCTATACAGATAATTCTGTTAAATCCAGGTAGCAATAATGCAAATAAAGTGATTGTAATACAAGTAATCAGCAATATAATTTACCAGCAACCGTGCAACGCCGTACGTGCTCAGCCTAATTTTGCGGAAAAAGTTAAAAAAATACAGTTTGGAGATTCAAATTGTAGCCTTGCTAGAACCCCTTAGGGTACAGATGATTCCACGTTTTAAAGGTTCAGAACAGATTTTGAAGAAAAATTCTTACCATCATATTACCTACTGTAATATTACATAATGGAAATATGAATTAACAAGGCATACATATATACGCTTAAAATACTCGTGGTTTAATTTACTTAGTTCAATTTGTAGCTGAGGTACAGACTACTCAATACTTCTACATATTCTTAAGTTCGAACAAATTACAATGCACATAATACTTATGCGAATAAAGTAATCTACAACCAAATGCCATTAATGAAACTAAAATAGCATCATACATTTAATGTCTCATAATAACCATTTCTCTTGAATCTACTTCTAATGAAATCTCATTCGTTTCTTAACTTTCTACCTTGATTATGTGAGAGTCAGGCGCAACATTTTAACATAGTTGACAGGATGCTTCCGGGTAATTCTAGTACAATTACTTCAATGCTAGGCTTGCGTGACTATATACATAATAATACATGTACATAGACACATAGTTATTAAACAGTCATTTTGAGCAATGATGCCGTATTATAGGTACACATTTGTCGTGGCCATTTTAATGATCCAAATTAGCACTTTAGCAGTCTGTGAGCTTTTTTGTAGTGTTATTAAAACTAGATTCGAGATGTTCTGGATTACTATAAAGAACTTTAAACGTTTTAATATTTGTGTAAGTTTAAACAAAAGATTTGTGTATTATATTAAAATATTTTACAAAGAAAGCAATGCTAATTCATAATATGTCTACTTATTTTGCAAGCTTATTATAATAGCTGCTGTATTCATTGAATTGATTTTTACAAAAACAAAAGCATGGCTAATGAAAGCTAGCACCAAATCAAGTAACAAGATTATGTTTCGTATATCTATATCTGTATTAGATTAAAGTTAAAGTGTATGGATAGGATATTATAAACCTTTAAACCAATTTTTCTCCCTAGCTTAGTCTAAACATCAAGTTAGTTATATCACCTTATCCTTAAGAATGTTAATGGCCATCAGTCATAACACGGGCCCGGCTACAGTCAGTCATTATTCAACCTTTTATGACCCACGGCTCTGATAAAAAAACTCAAGTCCAAGCCCCAAGCGCTAGTTCGAAAAATAGTTCCATCATCAAACTGTAATCTTCAAGATTTTTGTATTATACTTTATGCGGAAGACGAATACTTTTAGCCCTTTTTGTTTAGCTCTGTTGATGTTTATTTGAAAGAAAAGTGCAGTAAGATTGATATGATTTATTTTGGACGTTTGTGTGTTGAAAAAGTTGTGGAATAGATTTATTTTGTGACTCATGGATGATTTGTTAATGCTCTTTGATCTGGAGTACTGCTTACATAATATGTTTGCAGGCCAAACAAAAAATCGACAACAAAACCAACGAAGATACCTAATTTTGTTTCAATATTCCACGATCACAGAATTAACGCGAAATCGACTTCCATACCCACCAGGGGCCTAACAATCATCACAATTTTTTTATTTCAATTTGGCCCCAGAATTAGACCGGGCGAGGTACCGACAATGACACACGAAGAGCCATAATTACCCCGTCTCCTTCACAAAATTACTCCGAGACCATTAACTACTATTCCGACCTTATAAAAAGCTCCAACGAACAAAAAAAAAGTTATAATTTTACAACCAATGGTGAGTTTAGACGTTTTCGGCGGTCGCTCAATTGATATTCAACTTTATATGTCAATAGTCAAAGCACAATATCCACTGCCGGTGCGCAGTCAAATCATCAAATGATGAAACGATCGGACTGTATGTATGTAGGTATTTCTTGGTAATACACATAATTATGGACGTTCTTTGATTCACATGAGGAATTCATATTTTTGTCGATTTATTTCCTTAACCCTGAAATGTGCAGTCATTTTGGACAAACTCAACAAGATATGTTTGGTTACATGAGACCCTATTAGTTATGTTTATTTGTAGAGATGTTATATTTTTACAACTCTGTAATTGCTTAGCTCGTTTAGAAGAATTTAAATACAAATAATTGCAAGGTTTTATTAGCCTCAACTAGATGTTATATCTACTAGTTTGTTTGTTTTTATAACAATATTAAATTGAAAGTTTTAAATTTAATTATTATAAGCGGAGTAAATTGGTATTGTAGTTTTTATGGCGAGCAAAAACAATTTCTCGCCATAAAAACTATGTTATGATTAATAGAAAAATAAGAAAATTTTACGATTTTACTTAGTATCCTCGCTATTTTAATTGAAATGAAATTTCAAGTGCTGTTATTAAAAACGTATAAACAAGTCTAGGGTCTAATGGTTGCCGCTAATCATGGGAAGATGGAATTTCACAGCTTGTTAAAGTTATACGTAATAGAAGCTTCATACGTAATCGTCAATTCTACTGCACAATTCTAAAGCTAATTCTAGGTTTATACTCCTTCCTTTAATAGTTCTTAGTATTGTTAAGAAAAAATAAATGTTTTTAATTTACGAAGAGATCTATGTAGATGGAACGCAAATAAGTGAAATTTGAAAATAGTTGCTTTAATAAAATGTCATAACCAACGTTTGTTAGGTAACAAGTACAGAAGCAATCCAGCACTAAAAAATCTTATAAAAAAACTCTACTAAAGCAGCGTCCACAGCTAACACGTCCTACTAAAGGCGTTTACACACATGCTAATAGCGTTCGTGATCTGGCCAGCCACCGTGGTAGCTTTAATTGTCACTAAACACTAAATGGGTCTCGTGGGCCACATCGAGCCATATTTGGGACGCTAGTGGTAGTCACGCCCGGAGGGTTAAGGTTTGTTTCAGTCGGAATTATGGAGCTACCTATATGGGATGGGAATTCGCGACACCTCGGAATAAGGTCCAGGGTTCTGTGTTTTAGTTTTTTTGTTAGTGTGTGTATGCCTAAAACAAAGAGTAGGTATGGCATTATGGTATTTATTTTTATATTTTTTTGTGTTGTGTATTTCTTGTTGTTTTGTGTCACAATAAATTGATTTTATTCTTTTTTTTATTCCTATGATACGTAATGTTTTGTGATCGTACTAGTGTTTCATAGCATCCTATTAAAAACTAAAACTTATGAATACAATTACATGGATTTACGTCTTTACTTATAATCGAGGTTTTATTAGAGTCTTGAAAACAAAACCTATCAGATTATTTTGTCATGGGAATAAAATCATAAAAGCTGTAATTTTATTTACTTAGTTGTCTTTTTGTTCCTCGATACAACAAATGTTTCGTGTATCAAACACAATAATCGTCTCTCACACAAATCGTCTGTATCCAAGAAACACGCACATCGAATTATGGTTATTTGATTTTAGAAATTCAATATTTCTCTACCATTTCACGGTCGACAGAAAACAAAAAGAAATAGCGTAATTATCGAAATTTGTAGACAATAACACAAATAGATATTATCATTTTAGTCATGGCGTTTACTTGAGTATTTTAGTCGTGTTGAACCGTGGTTTAACCACTTGTTCCATGGGAAACACAACTTCTAATTTGACCGGCAATCAATGGTTAACGGTAACTTAACCGATTGATTTTTTTATAACCAAATTATTTTCGATATTGCTTATGTGGTGTTAAGGCGATGCTCTCGGATGTTACCTTTCCCGATTTTGTTACATTTATATGTATGTGTAAAAAGTATTTTTTTTCCTTTGGCCATAATTTTGTATTGTGCCAGTTCTAAAGTAAAACTAAAAAGTATTTCGTTGATAATTTTAATTTTGACATTGACATTGTGAATACAATATTTTTTAAGATTATTTACGTTGTTTGATATCGCGATATTTTTATTTCTTTCAATAGTACTTTTTATTATTCGAAGCTTTTTCAAAAATATGTGACTTATACTAAAGCTGAAAACACTTATTTTACTCGTCTCATTTATATATTATTTACACGTAAACTTATACAAGTAGAATGAGAAAAATTTATTTCAAGCAAAACCTTTTCAAGTAAAACCTCATCCTCTTAACCAAACCAGATATCAATCAATCGAGCTAACTGGCACTAAAGCTGCCGATTATCGATTCGACATACCCCTTCCCTAGCCGGCGTCGGAGGAACCGGGCCCGAACATACACACACACACTCACAACTTTATTGGTACAAATTGATCTAATGAACTTACAAATGAACGAGTGTACTAGATTGGCGTTGGGCTTTTAGCTTGTTTTTGGGGTAGAAATTATTTGTTAAAAAAATGATATAAAAAACTGTATGAAAAAAAAACAAAGTTTATTGATTTATTATTACTAGACATCAGTGTATTCCCTCATACGAGTATATGAGATGCAAATAGCTTCCTATTTAAAAAAAAAACACTTAACTTAGTGTTCACCGTTTTTGATAAATAATTCAGATACAGATAAATAGCTTTGAAGCTTCATAATAAAATAACGTGCCGTTTGAATTACGGAGTAGAGTTTGTTATTACAATGTCTGGGACATCTATACTAGCTCGGATCAAGGCTTTCTATATATACAGTTTAATTGAGATAAATCCACTAGGATACTGTCACGTTTCATATAAAGCAAATAATAAAGTTCTGACAAATTCATACCTAAAGTATCTCTTGAATAATAGTAAAGTTTATAAATAAAAATTGACTTTTGTAACTCCTTTTACGAGGCAATAAACAGTAACTGTTGATGCATAGCAAATGGCCGACTGGATTTTAATTCCCACTCTAAAATAAAGGTTTTGATTTCGGTTGTAAACAATGATTTCTGTGTGTGTTGTTCACTTTATGTTTTTTTAAACTAACTTAAGGTTATATGTTTGAAGAGTATTTTTGGATTTAATCATCTAAAACTAAATAATGAATAATAAGAGTATGCGGATAAACAATAAAATAGACGGATAATTAATTCTTTGGTAAACCTTAAAATTGAAATTATGTTAGGTATCATAGATAGAAGTTGCATGCTAGTATTTATCTACGTTTTACCACAAAAATGTCATGGGGAATTTAATAATACTTCCGTGGCAACAAAAAAACTAGTATTCCTTAGGTTCTTTTACAACATAGTCGGTTTTTTTAAATAGGTAACATTTTTGCGAACTCATAAACATTCCTTAGATACTGTGATAAGAACATAAGTCACCATAACATTTTAGTAGTACCAAATCATATACGTATGAGCATACCTATTATAAAACCATAACATCTTTCCTATACAGGGTTATTGAATACAAGTACAGTTGTATTTCTGAATCAGCAATGTGATATGTAGTACATAAAATGTCGAAGAGTTTTCTGGGACTTTTTTACGTGCTTTTAATTAAAGAGATCTCTATCCTAAATATACGCTATATATCAAAATCTCTAAGAATGTTATTTTGAATTAGGGTGAACCATGCAATATTCAACTCAATCAGTTCCACATTATGTATATATACTATGTACAGTCTTTACCATGAAAATTCGTCAATAATTACCCGAATAAATACTATATAATGTCTTATCTACATACATTAATAATACATGATATGTACAATAATCACCAACTGATGGCAGATTCTCACTCATACTGCTTTCTATGTTATTGTAATAACTTTGTATAATCAGATAAATATTTAATGGATGGTAGACATCTGGCTTCCTATGTATATCTATATATTTGTAGTCATAAAAATTGTCTTAAGACATTTTTTATGACTATTTTATGACCGCGATCGAATATATGCACATTTGTATGTGAAATATACTGGGTTACTTATTATGTGGCAAAATTTAACAAGTAAGACGACGAAGATACAATTATTGACAAAAATAAAAACTATGGTTCATATTTATCCCATGAACTTATGACTTTATTATTCTAGTCTTGTTGGATTTGAGTGTAATTACATGTTATTGTTACTAACGTCTTCAAATTCACACATAAATATCATCGTTTTAAGAAGATTTTGTGTTACCGTGTTTTCAGGAATAGTGGATAACCCTGTACAAATATATGCTATATGAATAGATATTTTTATTTATACAATGTAGAATAAAATAATCATTTAAATCTTGTCTACTGAGTGTTTATTGGTCCTACATGGAAGCTTGGTTAAGCTTTATAACTTCATTTTCAGTATATATTTATTTAACAAAACATGAACTGCCTGAAAATAAAAGTTGCGCCGCATTTTTTTCTTTTGAGCTTATTTTAGTTGACTAGAAAATATTTGAATCGTTAGATTGAAATATTTTCTTCTTTATTTATTTTCTAAAATAAGCTCAATCTCTGAAAATAAGTTTTTATTGTTTATATGGAGTAAATCAGATGAGAGTCATTAAAATTTATAATATACATATACCTAAGAGTTATAACTTTTTGAATATACATAAATACATATACTGGTTCAAAAATAGCACTATCCATTTTGTGGTTGAAAAAGCATCTACCTACTTAACACAGGTAGGAGTTAAAGGTAAATCAGTAATTCATTAATCTAGCGTCAGTGTGACTGACAGACCAATATACGAGTCCTCTGTACAGACATGGACGCAGTATGGAGGTATACAGTAAGGCAACATGGGTCAACATTTTCTAAGTGTGTTTTTAAATGGGGATGTCACAAGATGGAGAATAGTCTGATCTCAAATGTGGATTTTAATAAAAATAATTTCATTTATTATAAAACTTACTCGACACAAGGAAATCTGAATTAAATTGCGAAATTAACATAAAATAGAATAAGTAACAATTTTTTTTTTAACATGAACATATATATATATAATAATTAGTAATAGATTTTAATTGTTCAGTTTGTCATATTTTATAAAAGAATATTTAATGAAAGAAATATGTTGTTTAGTTCGCTATATCAGCACTGTTTTTTACACATGTAATAGTTGTTGAAATCCAAAATATAGTTAAGGTTTTTATTTAAAGCGTGCTGCATTCACTACAAAAACTTCAGTGTATATGAATGCTTACTATCAAGCAAACAGATAGTTATACAACAATACAATATCTACCTATATATATTTATAAAACTCAAAGGTGACTGACTGATATAGTGATCTATCAACGCACAGCCCAAACCACTGGACGGATCGGGCTGAAATTTGGAATGAAGTTAGATGCTATGACGTAGGCATCCGCTAAGAAAGGATTGTTGGAAACGCCGCTTTTAAAGAGGTGAAATAGGGGATGCAAGTTTTACTTCTTAATGCGAGCGAAGCCGCGAGCACCTACTAGTAAATAATAAAACTTATCTCATACTGTCACTTGCTACGCATTCTGTATTATAACATATTTGTAAGCTAGTCCCTGGCACTAAGTGGTCGATTGTAAGATTAATTGAAGCTGCAAGCTCCGTTACTCGTGTGAAATGTAACCTATCAACCCTACATACAGACACACTTGTAATACCTATATAGGTTAGGAAATTAAAAAAAAAAACACGTGGACCACTGAAATTTTGACTTTTTGCAAGTTTCATGCTAAAACCTGACGTTGCTTTTGTCATCTTAAACGAACTTCATTCGTTACAGATCTTCAGTTTTTCTTAATAATGGAATAAGTAATTAAGTATTTTATATTATAACTTTACAACCTTAATTGAAAAATACCGTTTCACAAATAAAAATTAAGGAAATGATTTTAGAAACAATTTGATTGTACACATATGTAAGTACATACACTAAAATATTGAATAAAAAATCTTAAAGTTATACGAATAACCGTGTATACAAACAACCTATGATATAATATAATGTAAGTTGATAATTACCGCTTTGTGTTTCTGATGGAGTTTGCTCGGTCTTACATGATTGTAATTGTTCAATTGGATTGATTAACTTTATTGATTGAAGATAGTGTATGGAAAGTTCCTTTAAAGAAAGCTAGTATTATACACTTGTGTTTCATAACCGATAATACATAGATAAGTTAGTTCGTTTAAGAGTGGCTAACTGTGGTGTTGAGAGTTTTCTAGCCACCCTAGGGCTTCTGACATGGCTAGTCTCTAGTACGATTCGTTATTGGTTTTATTTATCACAGTTAAATAAATTATGGAATTCATAGTTTCTTAAAAGAATTATAAAATTTTCGACGTACATACTTACTTTCAATTGTTTGCCAAAATTTGTAATAAATCAGATTAAACAATAGTTTTTATAAAATAGTTACTCATATTTGGTACAAATTAGTCATCCTTATTCAATGTTCGCAAATTCCATAACAACTCCTTAGCTTTGCACAAAAATTTGCCTATTTATATTTAAGTCTAGTCCTAATAAGGTATGCTAGCGATTTCCCATACAATAAATAGCCTAATTTGAATGTAGCACACGCTCCGTGGATGGGTTCATACAAATTTGTATGAAACTCATGCACGGTCCCTGTCGCATACTAGAAGCTATTTGAAAAATTACCTATTTCATATTTATGACGAATTTGATGGTTTTTTAATTGTTAATCAATTATTTTTTTCTCATATGCTATAGATGTAAATTTTGGTCTACTATAAAATATGTCAAAATATTTTAAAATAGACATAATTATTTATTTAAAATTTGAAGTAATTCTACTCTTTTAGTATTTTTTTTAGTTAAATCTAGTCTTATTTAGTTTATACCATTTTCTTATTCTTCTTCAACATTTGTCGTTAATTACTACACGTAGAACTCTTTTACTTTTGGCACAAGATCTTTCATACTAATTTCAAATACAATCCAGCCAATAAGGTTTCACTTTCACAAACACTTACTGAGGAGAGCTCTACAAATCTTGCGCAGGAGTTTGCGCGTAGATTGCCGATCACGCGCCTGTGATGCACGAACTGGGCGCGAGGGAATATGGCACCTCGCCGCTCTTTTGTTTTATCGATTTGATGCTTTTTGTGGACAATGGAGTGTCTATCTTATTACTATATCTGTGGATGGTGTCAATGAGTTCGTATATTTATTTGACTGTTTTTTTTGTAAAGTTCGATTGTTTTAGATTGGGTGACAGTACGGTTTTTTTTACACAAACCTTGTTTTTAATAAATCAAGGTGGTAAATGATAATAAAAGTAATTGTTACCAAATGCTTTCCAATATATTAAAAATCTTTTACTTGACTTTTCGAACATTCAAAAAAAGACCAAAATGTCTTGGATGGAATCCGTTATACTTTTGTATTTCATACAAATTGTCGGAAGCATAACTCATTTCCGTACATCGCTGGCTTTTACTCAAGTTTTATAATAAAGCAGCCATACATAATAAACTCGTCGATGCATACATTACAAGCTACGACAGCGTTAAGTATTAACAAAATAAAAATAAAAAATGGCCAAGTGCGTGTTCAGAAAGAAAATGTTGAAAGGTTCCGTCCATGGTACGTTCAATAAGTTATTACATAGTTATTGTATGTTTTTGCGTTTTCATATTGTATAAAAAAACACTAATAACACGTAGCCAGCGTTTACTAAAAAAACAGAACGTATCATCAAATAAAATTAGTGTGGTAAGACAGACAGATATTAATAAGTGTGATATACTTATTATATACCTACCGTATGTTTTTTTAATTTTCCATGTTGATTATGTTTTTTAAGGTCTTCACAATGCCAGTATCACTTGGATTTATAAACTATAAAAAGTTTTTAGTTACAAAACCGAAGATCCCCAAAACCCTCAATACGTATGGCAAATCGCAAATCCGTGAAATATACATCCCTACAGTATCATTTGTCGGGACCGTGAATAATCAGCTGTATTGATAAATTACATTTGGCACTCCGTTTTATTTGTGACCTCAAAGTATTGGTGTAAACTTAACTGTAATTTTGGATCACAAATTAAACTTATATAATTTTATTTACCCTGTTTTGACGAGTTTTCAAAGTTAAGAGTTTTAAAAAGTTTGCAAAGATCTTTAATAAGGACAAAGGAAGTTTTTTTTACCATTAAAATGAAAAACATATCAGCACGCGTTGAAGTCTTTTGTACGAAAAACTCGATGACTTAGTTATATAAATACTATAAACGATTTTTAAAGTTTGTTAAACGTGATTTTACCACTTCTTTACATTTAAGCCACCTTAATTTTAACTTAAACCTGCCTGAACCCTGTAGTGATATTGCGTCTTTAAAATTGAGATTAATATAAAAGTATTAAAGTGTATAACATATCTGACCATCACACCACGTTTTGCTCGTCGTCCGTAATATCCCGTAGTAGAATAGTGTAGACATTTAGTGGCTGAGATGAGAACACTAATTATGTTTCTATGTTGCGCGGGATGTGGCATTCCACGAGGACGGTGACCTTACTATAGCGTACTGATGTGAAGAGCTGGCAAGATTTATTTGTTAAGATGTAGTAGCGAGAAAATACTTATTATTGGTTTGCTGATATTTATTTGGCATGAAAAATTAAGGATTTAATAACATAAACACACTAATATTCGAATTGAATTCGAAAAGTGTTATTTACACGTAACATATATACAGTAGTTGTCAATGTGAAAATAAATAATATATAATTCCTCCATGTGTTTCACCATTTATTTTCCTAGAAAATAAACCTTGTGTTATTCATTGACTTAAAAAAAACCACCAAATAGCGGCTTGCACAAAAGGTAATTAAGCAGAAATAAAGCAAGTAATGTCTTATTTTTTCCCTTGTCTTATAGTCATTTCCAGTTGGATTTTTTCCAACAATAATATATTCTGCTCGCCTCTATCCACCTTGCTAGCTCTAGCCCTCCACAGATGATATACAGCATCACACGGCTCGGCGCGTGCGTTATCAACTCCGGACTTCAACATTCACAAAAATAAACGCTTTTATGATGGAAACTTGTACTTTGTTTCAGTAAGAGATAGTGATTGACAGATGAAAATGTTTCAGCAACTTTGAGGCCAAATGTTCTCTTGATTTATTCTATATTGTCTTACTAGGTTAAGCTACTTAAATAAACATAATAGTGGGTTATCCGGACTCAATTGCACGATAATTCGAGATTTAATGTAATTTTAGTTGACCTGCTTTTCTTTGGTGCAGTTCGTGTGTGAATTACAGTACCTATACACTTTTATTTATCTTTTTTTCTAAGGCTAGTTTAGTTATTTAATCAAAACATTTTGTTTACCGTTTCAGCTAAGGCGACCGGTTCGTTTATGGCAACTACATAAATATGGAGCTATTATATTAAAGATTAATAGCATTTTTTGCGAAGCCTATGCGAAAAGGCTATTTTATGTGATATTGTGTTTTTCTATACGAAATTAAAAAGCAAAAAGTTTCGTGTAAGTTTTTTGGCAGCATTTAGAGTGGATATGATAGCATGAACTAATTAATATTGTAACTACCAAATTAGGATAATTATAGCAAATGTTGAGTTTGAATTATGATGATGTTGGTTCCGCGATTAAATCTCGCTTTAGGTTTTTGTAACTTATATTTAATGCATTAATGTTATTATGTACTCAGCAAGTTAGCATCTTCATTGTTACTTGTTTTTTTATTTATCGTAGTTTAGTAAATACATTGTTATCATGCAGTTACAGTCTTACGATTTCGAATTTCAATACACTGTCTGTTCAGCTTTCTAGTACCTGGCACGTGTTAGGGTATATTGTCTCTTTTCAATTAGTCTTGTCTCACTCCTGCATAGATTAATCTCCTCGCTATCACTCATGCCTAAATCTCATATTTATTAATGCAGTGATTAACAAAATTTATATAAAAAATGCGCTGTCAAGATGAGTGACAGATGGCAAAAATCTGCGACCACGCAGCGTGTCTGAGATAAAATAATTATTACAATATTTTTGCAGATTAGTGTCAAAGATATAACGTTATATATTTGAACAACATTTTGCATGCGAATAGTAAGGACATTTTTGTTGCAAGTAAAAAAAAACTTCCGTTTAAGTTTAGTAACTTACAACAATAATGTCCATACAACAAATGTTTAAAATGTAACAGTACAGTATTTACAGCCCTTTTTGAGTGACCGATTTGTCTCTTCATTTTCAGCTCTATGATTTCCGCTTCTGTCACTGATGATAGTTCTATCAATAGAACCCAAACATTCAGAAAATCACTACAAAAACGCTTAAACAGTGAGGATTAAAACCCAGTTTGTTGTTCTAACCACTAGTTCATAAAACATAATTTCTAGTAAAAATCCTTACTGCATTCAAAAACCATCACATATTTCGATGACGTAAACCCTTAGTTTATTTGCTCGAGTATCAGATTTAGGCCCATCCTCACTTTTTATCAACATGTTCGCAATTCATTATAATACCTTAAATGCCACCATGACGCGCCGTTTTGGGTAATTCAACGTGACACTGAGATTTATTGTAACATTTAGATGATATACTGAGCGGTACTCTACTGAGGGTACATGCTTATGATTTAAATTTGATATTTAAGGTCTGAAATGCAAGTAAGTAATTATATCAGATGTCGTATAATTTCTTGAAATATTTTTCGTACCTATATCCATAAAAAAATAGTGAAAGTCAACCTACGTATGGATAAAATTTATAATTCAACGAGTTGAATGAACTGAAATTGTACAAAATTTCACCCAGTAATTTGAAATCTCTCTCTCTCTTTGAGTCGTATTTCCTCATGACTGAGGGTCGTGACTCCCCCTCAGAATTAATTCGTTAGGGGAGCTGTCTTGGGCAGATACATCGTGGTGGGCGCCCAGGTCCTTCCACGGAAGACACATGTCCTCGGATATTGTGGTCCTTAAACATGTCGGTTTCCTCACGATGTTTTCCTTCACCGCTAAGCGAGTGGAAATCTACACATAACTTGAAAATACAAGTCATTGGTGTAGGGCCGGATTCGAACCAGGGTACGTCTGAATGAAAAGCAGACACTCGAACCGCTGAGCCACACACGCTTAAATTGAAATAGTCACTATTAAAATAAACCTCATTCACGTTATTTAGGGACAAGCATATATGTACAATTAATAAATCGCTCGTAGCTCAGTTAGCGAATCCAATCGCATGCGTTTACCAATTTTAAGGCGCTTCCGTGGGTCAGATGACACGTTAAATTGTAGGTCCCAGCTGATTGTCTAGTACGGCAGTCGTAAAGCCATGTTGCCAGAGTTGGCAAGAAGAAGAAGTTAATAATCAACTAATAAATAAATGCTATAGAATTTTACTCAAGTTAAAAAACCATAACAAGATAACAACACAATTAAAATTTCGGCAACAACCTTAAGTACCCACAAGCAATTGAATCCATGCCATTTCGATGCAAATTTAAATCAAACAATGGTAGTATGAGGACGAATGACAATATTATCCTCAACTCACAATGAGACGTGTTATTGTGTGTAAGTCATGGCGCTGGTGTTGACAATCTTGTTTAATTTATTTGCTCGAACCTAGCGGCCATGTTTATCTGTCCACGCAAATGAATGCAGAAATTATTTTAGGCTAGATTTGACCTAAACGTGCATGTTAAACGGTTGTACTTAAATTAGTACTCTAATACAGTTTAAAGTCTTGATTTTATCTAGATTTAATAAACTCTTGTTTCATTCTTGTTTGCTAAGTGAAGCAAAATTTCATTTTAGTGAAGGGAAGAATGAAAATAGTTTTATTTTAATCAATTTGGTTGGTAATAACGCAGAAAAACAATCAGTTTACTAGATGTCTATTACTTAAATTGCAGAAGTTAAGTCAGACCACTTTACTTTCATAAAAGCTGTCGATCATAAATAAAACAAAGCGATTAAAACTCTAGCATAGTTTTCCATAGACAACAATTTGTTGTTAATTTTATTTGCTATTTTACGGCGAAATTTACGCGAATTGATTATTATAATTTACCGTCCAATTAAAATTAATGTCAAACGTTTGAACATGTGAGTGATTTAAGATTTTTTCAAAGTAAACTCTCGAAGGCCATGCCTGGTGTTAAATTATAATTTTAATGACCAATAAAAGATAGTGATTGTGGACGTTTTGTTTCTGTATTATTATCTAGTTTGAAGATTATTAGGTATTTGTTTTTGTAATAAATATTTTAATGGGAGACGCCTCACATTTTTGGTGTTTTAATTGCTTTTTGTTTTGCAAACGCTAAATAATATTTGTGGATGAATAGGTGTTGACAAGATTTATTGAAAGAGATAACATTTAGGTAATGTTATTGTAGAGGTCGATGAACTGCTGATATTAATTGACTGTTATCTTTTGTTTCAGGTGAGGCATTCTACACAATGTACCTTAATTAAATATCTCTTCTTATAAGTAAGTACAACCTATTTTATTAACACGTAGAGGAGAAATCACTTTTGTTCATATAACTCCTCCTTGCCTCCTTATACGTCAAATGTCTCATAACTGAGAGTTTTATTATTTTTATGAAAAGATAAATAGAAAACAAAGATATTTAAATAGACATAAGTAACTGAGAGTTGGAGTTAAGACTCGTAACTCCATCGCAAAATTAATTGGAAATTTACACAAAAATCTAAAACTCTTATGTAATATATTCAATATTCAGAACCATCGTAGGTATTATTGTTTGTTAATTTAGTAAAAGTTTTAGTCATTATTCTTATTTTTTGTATTATAAGTCCCTGTCTAGTTAGGTACATGTACTAGGTTTACAGTTATTTAAGGAGGTTCCATACTTAGTCCCTTGATGTTATGAAAGTGACCTTCTAAGCGGCAACATGATAGATATCTCATTTTCTGTCAGCGTCGTGATGTTGCCATGTACCGTTTACGCACTTGTGCTGCAATAACAGAATATTTAGGTACAGAGTTTTAACTTACAAACTGTAGGTTTTAATTTCATTCAATGTGGTATTTGTTATAATTGTAACACTTCTTGTTTATATAAAATTTTGTTTTAATCTTTACTTAATTTTTTCGCATTTATTAATATTTTTTTGAAAGTTATTTTCTTAAAATATTTCTTTGTGACCATCATTTTTGTCTAAGACAAAATTTGCTAGTTTTGAAGAGGCCGTAGTTGAATACTCCTTTGCCATGGGACAGTCAGGTATTTGACAACCAAAACATTAGCGCCATTAAGAAGCACAAAACGTATATATCCCAGGAACTAGAATGGACTGGCTTTCATCAGAGACTGCCAATACACACCCTTCACCTTCTGTACATTAACTAATCTGCACCAAAAGTGGGTTAAATGAAGTATTTACGAGGTATTATAGATAATAAACACGTATAATAGCGGCGAGCAGCCTCCAGCACCGGTGCGTGTGATGTGCGGACCGGCCATTCTTCATTAGGAGCTGTTTTGGAGGTGATTCTAAACAGTCGTTTGCTATTTAGTGTTTCACGGATGACTAGAGATGAAAAGGGTTTAGGGTTCTACTTAGTGATGAATGACAGAGGAGTGAATGGAATAATTTAGTATCAGTTTATAATGGCAGCAAAAATAAGCGAGTTGTTTTATATATTTTTTTTGTCTACGAGCTGTAGTTTTAAGAAAAATACCATTTGAAAATAGCACCCAAGTATATCAAAACATGATGTTTTTTTAGTAATGAAACTTGAATATAGGAGTAAGTTACATGCAAAAGTTACTAAAGTTTATAGAAAAAAAGTATTATCAGTTAAATAAGTTCAGATAAATAAGTTTTAGAATAACTCTGAATCGACATCAAGACATCCACATCTATATCAACGTATACCATAGACGTTCAAACATTCAAACTCCCAGATATATATTCACGAAGATCTCAGTTACGGCGATCGTAAACTTTTAATGCTAACCTTATATAACGGCTGCTTTCCAGGACATACAATATTCATGGGGTCATAATAAGAGTAGGGAGTAGTGAGGGCGCTGGAAAGATATCGCTGGCTTGGAAATTTGCTATTCTATTTACTAAATCAAATTTAATATTAAGGGATAAGTTATGTGATATATGTTTTCATGTCTGTTTTTATGCATTGGACATTTGAGTCAGTTTGGATGAAATTGGATGAAAAGTCAGGAATACAGTTTATCTTTTATTTATTCATACTTGCACACATACTATTTTCCAAAATAAATAACATCATGTTCTCCAAGGTTTTGGACAATAACGTGAGATACATGGATGAAAATCTTCTAAAGCTCTATTTTTCACCATAGTTTTGTCCGTTAAGATGTACAAAGTATGACTGATAAAAAAACATAATATTTTGTGTTTTTAATGACAAATAAATATTTCGGGACATCACACAGCACCATAGTCAACTTTGTTGTCAACAATTGTCATAAAATCATACGCTTTTGAAATGACTAAAAGATTTTTTTAAAGATATAAAGTACTTGTATTTAAGTTCGGCTATGAGTAAAATCTATTCGTCTCACGCAATAGAAATACCTCTTTTCTAGGAACCTATTTTAATAAAATCCCCTGTACTAGCTCCCTGCCCATAACCGTAACGACATCGTGCGACCTCTGTCGGAGAGGCTGCGAAGTTGACGCTTATGCTGATATGTATGTTCTTTGTATGAAGTTTGTATGAAACTTGTATGGGACTTGTATGACATAACGGTGAAATTTGAAGTGTCATCCGTGGTGTCGATGACTGTCGTAAGCTTTGTTATCAGAGAAAATGGATTTGCATATTGCAGTGTGAAGATTGGAGTATAAAGCTTTACGGTATAGGTCAAGCTTTAAGCGCACGTAGCTTATGTGTATAAGGTACGCGATTATTAGCAAAAAAAAAATACAAAGTGTAATTTAACTTAATTAATTTAACACTTTTGGCTTCTGTTTAAGAATAGGACATCTTCATAAATTTTAGGCCATTGTTATTATACAACTTATTGTAATAAAATGAAATTACCCACTAACAAGTGATACCTAGATCAAATTAATGAATAGTACGTTTTTTTTATTATTTTTTTTATTTATTTATTTCCTTTTTTGACAATGTCTTATAATATAATATATACTGTAGTGTGTTGTTTTCTTAACAAAGTTGAATATAAGTTTGCGTACCTAAATGGACGTAGATGGAGTATCCATCTACTTATGATGTTATTACGTACACTCAGCTTACATAGCTCAACTACAGGTACAAAGGAATCGGTTAATGAAACTAAATGCACACACACACACTCACACACACACACACACACACACACACACACACACATACACACACACACACAATATTAAAAATCGCACAATTATCAAACACTCATCAAGGCAAACATATGAACTACACACAATACCTACTCACCCACAATCAGATCACAACTTTTAACACACACACACACCACATAGTACCGTGTTCTCAGCCGCATTAAATATGCTAGTATCTAGCAATAGGCTGAAAATTTGCTTAGTTTTTAAAATTTACACTGACGGTCAGTAAATCAGATAATCCATGTACATTCTACGGATTTGTTACCTCAATGCTGGTATCACTGACCAAAAGTTTGTTTACAATTAGTTAATAATTAGCAATACATACATATTTTTGTAATCTTTTTATTTACATTTAGGACAGTATAATTATGTTATAAAATCGTAAAATCAGTGTAAATATATAGGCAAAGAAGCCTGCTGCGGCGGGAGGTACTGCAGTCTTGCAATTCAGGACCCTTGAGGTACCTTGTACAAGACTCAGTTAACCATACCAACGTATGACACCGACGTGATTTATGTAAATTTTTATTACTCAAAGCTGTACCTACAACACTGTATTTTATGCACAATAAACAAATTATATATTATTATTATTATAACTGCCTATACGATCCGTATAAATAAACTAAATATTAAATGGGCAAGTGATGGAAAGATTATTATTAAAGGTTCTGTATTATTGTCAAAGATTATCTCGCCATATCTAGCACCCAAGGCTGTATGAAAACTGTTTTATAAAAACTTTACAAATATCTATTTTGCCAAAATATGTTCAAAATTATACCTATATCATATACCATTCACATCCGCACACATTAACATAAGGCTGTGTACACACGCAGTAAATCCGCGCGGACCGTCAGCGCGCGCAGCGGGGTGCAGTGTAGGCGAGCCCTTACAGCGAGGGAATTAAAACTTGAACCGAGTATTGTCATTTGTAATAGGCAGCGAGACACTGGAGAGTTTGGTTACAGGAATGTGTAAGAGAGAGTCTGATTTTTTGGAATGAATGACAGTTTAAAGAATTGTCAAATTTTAAGCGGTTATATCTTAAGTGCTACTAATATTAGATTAAATGCCTTACATTTTATTTCACCTCAAACGAATCGCAAAAGCAACAACCGTTATAAATACTCTAATCTAAATCAAACCAAACGTGGTTTAGAATAGCATTTTTTTAATTTGACCAGAAATGTGTCGTGTTTTTCATAATCTTGTCTTTTGGTAAATTTCAAATATTTAGGGCAAACATTACAACAACTTCTAAGCCTAGTAATCAAAATTGACATTAAAATAGTATATCCTAGCCTATAAAACGCTACATACCTAGCGCTGACCACGCAGTCAACGCTGATGAATCACAGCTGGTTTCTGCCACAGACTATATCAACATCTAGTACTGATAGACATAACTGCTTGTAAAATTCTAGTGTCGAGAGATTTTTAACTGACTCTGAATTCTAATAGTAATGATCACATAAAGTTCCAAAACAGGACACAAGAAAGTGGTAGGTGTTTTTTTGTTTCTTTTATATAATTTTGCACAAAATTCTAATTCCACTTCGGAGTTACGTATTACGATTAAAATTATAACTACCTACGTACTTATTTTAGTGAATCTGTCAGAATAATGGGTTGATTGGAAATATAAAAGTACCTTTATTAAATATAGTACAGATAATCAAATGCAACACCCAAAACAGCACACACGCACACAAAACAAACAAGTAAAAACACATACTACACTATCCATTCTATCACTCTTCTTAGCTCTAATACCACAATCAAACTTGAGCCTGTCATATTCCTAGCTCGATTTGTCAGCATGTACTGTACTATGTACATATATGTACTGCATGTACTGGCTTGTCCGTCTGTCTGTCATAAACAGGACGAGCCGGGGGGCGCGATAAGCACAGGGAGCGTATTTGCATGCGGAGGTGTTGTAGTTAGTAGACTACTCATTAGGAAGAACTAAATTCACGATATGATACGAGTGGATAAGATCATGTGTTAAAGATAGACACGTATAATACTCTTCTTCTTTTTCTTTATTGGTCGTATTTATGTAGTCGTGAAATTAGGAAGGGAGAAACATCACAAAGTACATTTTAACTACATAATAATATATTATTTTATTAGTCAATCCCGTCAATAGAATCAAACATAATAAAAAAAAAGTACTGACAAAATTGATGTGATGTGGATAGAATTCATGTGTGATGACACATGACTTCTGCATGCCTATCGTTCAGTTGTGTTGGATGCGTACTAGGACTGGATGCTGAAAGTTCCACTGATGACATATGATTGACGGAACGGGTGGTTCAAATAGATGCATATGTATTTAGGTGTATCTAGATTATATTACCTGCGATACCTAGAGATGTGTGTAGGCAAGATAGAGGTGTTTATGCTACAGGATGATCGTCTGTATTAAATACTGATGTACAGATTACAGTATTTATATGAAGTTAAGAAAGCTTGCTTGATGGTAATAAACCACAAAAACAGTGAGATAGCGTTCGCTACAAGAAAAAGAAAAGTTAAATCAAATGTCAAGAAAAATATATAAAAACGTTGCGTATCAGTTGCAAGTAGGTTTGAAATTTGTTATCTTCAGTGCCTACTTTTGGTTTACACTCTACAATCTATATACCAATAAATGTAAATAAATGACGTTCTATTTATTCAATTTAAAATACAGAAAATCTGAATCTACTGACTAACACAGCAGTGCTTATTTTCTTCAGCTTCTTGGTTTAAATAGGAAAAACCCCGCAATTTTCAAGTAAGGTTTACACAAGTAAAGCAACAAAACATAGCAATACCATAAACAAAACATTGGCATTCATTTAAGATTTAACATCTCTAACAAGTAACAACATGGAGTCAGTAACACCTTCATGTTTCTATCAGTTATGGATTTGTAATAGATTCTCAGTTCTTTTCCCCTCGTAACACACCTCGCAAGTGTTAACATATTCCTGATGTTAAGGTGCATGTGCACTATATGGGTTGGAATTTAGGTAAAGCCTGAAATCTCATTGAAAAGTATATTACCTGAAATCTTGAAGTCGAGATCTTAATATAATACCAATACGTTCTAAATCTGTTGTTCAAATAACCTCATTTTCGCATTGCTTTTTTGAGTAATTAAATGACTTTTCATTAAAATGGAAAAATTATAGTCTCTAAAGATGTGGTCACCATTTTTTTATCAATGCATTTAAACGTCAAACCGTATGAGAATTTGTGGTATATATCTTTATCTATTAATTATAACGGTATGCCAAATTCCTGTTTAAGAAAGAAGCTGAAATAAAACGTCGATTCTAGCACGTCTCTAAAATCAATAAGAGAGATCAATTACCACTGATTAAATGCACAAGCACCACTATCTCTTACCTTATCTACAAAGTAACTTTTCCCCACTAAATCCCAATAAATGCTACATCTTTAACTGTCGTATTTATTCCTAAGCCCATAAGCGACCAACTGTATTTTTACGACCTTTTTACTGCGACAAGAACGTCCTCTATGCGACAAAATTTGAAAACCAAGGTGTTGGAGAATACCACTCGTTTAAGTGTGAACCTTAAGATACATGATGGGTTTGTTGATAAAGGTTTTATTGATCTTTCTATGACTTGTGATGAACCTTCTTGAGGTGCTATGCGATAAAATAAAATTGAGGAAGTGCGTATGTGAGTGTCAAACACTTGTATCGATAGTTTTCGATACACTGTAGAGGATTGCTGATAATACTCCCGATAATATGCTATAACATGAATAATCCAAAACCTACTATTTTTATATGTTATCAACAGTAGCGTCCGGATATACCTAATGCTTTTTTTGGTCACCCAATCCAAGTTTACCTACCTTATCGATTTGTCGTAATCTCAACGTCTTCAGCCCTTCTTAACCCACTGCTTCGTCTGCTCATCTAAAACCACCGCCTTGACTGACTTATTAGATGGACACAAAGAAAACTTCACTTTTTACCGTTCTTAACTTAAAAAGAACCTGTCTTTACCCGGTACTACTTAACTAACACTTTGCAGTAAATGAGGGTCCTATAGACCTCCTTACACTCTCAGTCTCGCAGACAAATTAAGTGTCCTATAAAAAGCCTTATTCGGCACAAATCGTTACAAATTATGTTTAAAACACACGTTTACTTCGACTTACTTGGACATGTTCCGTAGTAGGACTACGTCTAGGTTTAATTAGTAGTTAGGCTCGAGCTTAGAAAGCTGGAAATCTGGAATAGAGCTTAAAATTGGGTAACAGTAACAGAGCCATTATTAGTAAAAGTGAATTAAGTATAGTGTAGTGTATTCTGTGGTAAAAATAAAAAGTTAATCTCATCATCATCATCATCATCACAATTTTAAGGGCGAGGCCCTTGTCTGTGGAGCATGCGCCATCCATCCCGATCTTCAGCCAATTCCCTGACCTCCTTATACGACATGACGCCCGCCTTCACCTCCATGCATATTATGCAGAGTCAATCTAATTATAAGTAATAAGTCGCATTGGCTAACAATTTTAAGCTAAAAGTACAAACAAGGCCTTGCTAGATATTGTCACACTAAATATAAAATGTGTTTTTCGTTTTGTTTTGTGTTCACAGAAAAGTGTTATAAATTATACAATTAATAATTTAAAAAGTATAAGTGGATGAGTTGAGTAGTAACACTGTTTTTTCAGGTATATATAATCCATCCCGCACCAAGTATGGATAAATGGATAGATTACTTCATAATAACTAAATTACTTACTATCCTAATTAAAATCTTATCCTGTTCCGAGATAAATTATAAAATAACTTTAGATTCCTTTAAATACCTCTCAGATCATGATATCGAGCGAGAATGCAATAACTTAACAAGGATCACATATTCTGCCATCTTATTATGATTTATCTGCATGGCTTCATTACTCAATGGATAGATGAGAGATGAGAGCGTCATTTAAGAGGCTGCAATAAGTCATTATCTACTTGTACTTAATTAGAGATTGTTTGTAGGTATGCATGTATGTTTTTAATAATAATATCTTAAGGGTTACTACGTAAAAAATGGGTTCAAAAGTAATATAAATCTTTTTCTTATAGGCGTCCAAACAGCGGTGCTGATTTAAATGAATCTTAGCAAAAATTTGGCAACTAAACAAAAATCGCGCAGACCAAATAGTGCGTTATCGCTTTTTGTTATCTATACATATAATAAAGCTGAAGGGTTGCAAGTCTATCAATTTATAGAATATTTGTCTTTTTATCTGTTTCTCTGTTATCTGTGACTCTGTTCATCTGTTTATTTAAAGGCTCATAATGCAAAAACGGCTGACCAGATCATCACTACTACGGCTACTTTTTACCCTGAAATAATGCAAGCGAAGCCGCGGGCGTCCACTAGTTTAATAAATAAAAGTCAACGACATACAAACTTTTATCATGCGGCAAAGCTAGTCTTAGATTAATACTATTGATAACTATCATCACCATCTAGTTTATTTCATGACGGATGATATGCGTTCAGTAATACAAATATAATAACAAATTTGCTAAAATTACCTTCCTAGTTTTATTGTCTTGTAACTGGTGTTCATTGGTAGATATAACTAACTAACTATATTGCGTTATTAGCGTTTCCTGGATAGGAATGGTTTCAAATAGCCTTATATCATAGCCATTTATAAAACAAGATGGCGCTCTCAATTTGTTATTAAAAGTGTGATGAGGTTTTTGATTTGTCTAATTATAAAGAAAATGTGAAGTGACGGCATTTTATTTGCAATAATCTAATATATAATAAGTATCTAATAGTATATAAGGAAATTTTCGGACTTATGTAGTGGATAAAGTAAATTAAGTTTTTCTCGATTTTTTAATACAACCTATATTGTTTCAATAAATTTGCCATCAATAACTTTATTTATAAAACTGCAAAGTTCAATCCACAGCGCACGAAAAATGTCGCCATTCATCAAACTAAAAACAATATTCAACAAAAACGCAAGCTTATCGATCAAATACTTCGAAAACTCAACAAAAACAGTCCAAAAAACCTTCCGAAGTACATACAGATTTTGAACCTGATTCAATATCTTACTTATTTTTTTCTAGAATAATTCATTGAAGGCGTTGATGTGACATTAACATGATGCTAATTAAAGTCTTAAACTACATACCACGGTCTTAGTCACTATATGTCTTATTTTACAAGGCATATTAGCTCATAACATCTTATTAATAACGTTCAATATCGCTCAGCTATCAATTTCAAAATCAATTTTTGAAATCAATATCATACGCATTCCAATATCATCTCTATAGATATTAAAATAAGGGTTAATTTGGTTTGTAGATGTCCGTGTGTTATGTATATCGGGTTGACAGTGACCACCGATTGAGCGATCCGATGGATTGTTCCAGATAAGATGCGGAGGATATCAGTGAAGAGATGCGTCTCGTTATATCTGACGTTGATTATTGGCGATAAGTGCGCCTTAACAGACTCAAAAGGGCTTTTAAAAGAACATTAACATAGGCTTAGGGCATGTTTTGCGATCTTTTTATTTTAGTGTAGGTACGAAAATAGCTTGCATAATTTATTTTTTAGCGAGACAAATGAAGAGCTAATTATTTTGATGTTAAAACTAGCTTTTAGGGGTTAAAAGTTTAAAAAGCCATGATATGTCGTACCGCCGAAACATCACCACCGTGAAAAGTTTGGAGATAGTAGGAACGAAAACCACAAAAACATCAGATATGTCGCGCCCACATATCCCTTTAGCTTGAAATTTAATGTACTTTTTTTCAATCTTTCAAACCTATTTTGGTCATTTCCTCCAATTTAAAGTTTTCTTTCCGCCAATTTTCCCGCGCGTCGCCATTTCTCCCGCCATGTTTTGCCGCGCAAAAAGCGTGGTCGCGCGCATGCGTCCCGGGCCGTGTCTAATTGGGTGGCGAGCGTCCCTGGCCGCTCATTGGCTGAAGGGCGGCGCGTAATTATTATAATAATCCCACCCCTTCATTGAGTTGCTTCCGAAATTCAAGTAAGTTCCAATTTTGAATCATAATTTTACGACTGAAATGTTTGAGCTCCTGATTCATGCGATTTCGTGGTTGCAAGTTGTACTGTCTGCTCTTATGAGTTAAAGCATAGTATTCAATGAGAATGAAAGGAAATTTGATTTGATTTTATGATGTGTATGATATTCTCAGAAAAAAACTTTTACTAAGGAACCTCCTTTATTAATTCAAATAAAATATCGTTTTTCCACAAAATGCCAATTATTTACTACATGACGTACATGTCAACATAGCAACAAATAACATGGCAGGACTCAGCAGGAGTTAGCTCAAAACGGATCAATAACCTAAAAAAATCGTTTTTAGATCTTTATTTTGACATTAGATACACATATGTATATCTTTTATTACTATGTGTAATGTAAGCAATCCATCGATCTGTGAGAATTCCATATTTACACCTACTGACAATGCAAGTGAAGTGAAAAGTGATCCTTTTTTTACGAAGTACCAAGTACCAGGGTGCAATGAAGTGAGAGAGCTTGAGGCATCTTACAAGGGAGTAACTTGATCACTTAGCCTATCAAGTTACTGGGGAAAAGTGCACTGTGGAGTGCTAAGGGCTTATAATTACTTATAGAGATTTTATGAGCTTCAGATAGTATAAGTGAAAGTATGAATTTTTAATTACAGAATATTTTAATTGTATTAAAATATTAGTATGACTCATGGTGGATCACACACACATTTCTCATTTCATTTTAACTTTTTACACAAGAAAATCAGCTTTACTTCAGCTAGTGCGAAATTTATTACGCTGTAGCTTACAGAAATCACGTATCTCAGAAAAAAAAACTAATATCTATTACATCATGTTTTCTTCCTCATTTTAAACTCTTTAAGTAGGCACTACAAAGCGATTCGAGTGTGTAATTTGGCACAAATATAGGTTCGATTCCCGAAGAAGTTGTGCACATTTTGTGAATAATAATCACGAGAAACTGCCTCAACTGGTTAGTTGTATACGTTTTTAAGTAGTTGTAAATCATTACTTACTGTAGCTTCTGATTTCTCTTACGTTTAAAATGCAGTTAGGGTTTTTGACTATTTTTTGATAATTGAAATATTTGCCTAAATGACAGAATACTTATTACTGAAAAGTGTTTTTTTAGATTATAGATTGCCTTTATTTCGAGAGTTTTTTTGGTAGAAATTAATGAATAATAAGTTAAAAAGCAGATGAGCTTTTTAAATTAAATAGACTTGTATTAGTAGTGAACGCTTTCAATTAGAACAGTAAATTTTTACTCGTTAAATAATAACCTAAATTTAAAAACATAGATTCGTGTGCTTCCTATTTTATATAAAAAAACCCATGACATAATGGGACACATAAAACTATTCTATTCCACATCTAGCCTTCTTAATATTCAGCTATTGTACCGTTTGTGAAGGAATTCGAAACACTTTAGGTACCTATCAAACATGGTTACTGCAAGTTAAGAATAAAAAAGTATTATTGCAATGTTTCTATACATTAAAACCATTTATGTGAGAGAATACATATTAAAAAGTAATTAATTATTGATTGACTGATTTAGCTCAAATGATCATATCCATACCGTTAGAAAATAACCATAATATTATTTGCGTTCTATAAAAGTATATACCTAGATTTTAATAACCTACATATGTGAGATTTCTTTAGACACTAGGTATAGGTATGCAGTGCTGGTATGCTAGTTTAATTTAAATTCATGCTGACCGTAAGCTGACCGATGCTGACTGCAATACGTATGAATTATTAAACTCCTTCTATAAGCTAAGGCGTCAAAAAAAGCTTACCAAACTTAATACATTATATGCTGCCATTACCGGTCAGCGAATGGTCAGAATAACTTTAAAACCAGCCTTTAAATGCAGTTAGCTTGTTTACAACTAGCTTTGTATGTCTAAAATAAGTCGGCAATATACAGACATATATCCTTAGTTTGCCAAAATTATTATGCAGAACATACCATGGGGTTTTCTCAAGGATTCTAACCATGACTTAAACCAATATTAATATTTTGGTCGGTAGGTTTGTTGGTCAAACCAATGTCATATATTTACACACAAAGGATGTATTGTATGTCATTGGTATTTATTGTTGTCTAGATTTTGTTAGGACCGTAATACCTATAAGTCTAAGTGTTAATTGTTTTACAATAAAATAGAGTTGAAGTAGCAATAATATTTATTAATTTTTTAATTAAGTTGGCTTTATGTCTAGCTTAACTAACTTTTAGACATATCTATGTACATAAATGTTAAACCATATTTATAAATATCATAGTCTTAGCACAGATTGTTAACTAATACTTAGGAAGGTTGTGGCTATTTTTACCAATATTTATGATTTATTTATTTTTAACAACTACAGACTCTGATTAAGGTGTTCAAACGTTTAGCGTTCTCATAACAGTAGTGCTATCATCCCAAATATACTTTTCTAGTTTATCCCTTAAAATAATTTTCTCATCTCTCAACATTACACCTTAATCCCAAACAATTCCGAGTCATGGAACAATCCAAATTGCTCCAAACCGCGCGCAACTAATCTAAAAACCAAAAAATATGAAAACAAAAGAATCCAAAACGCATCAAGTCTGTAATGGAGATCACGTAGAGATGTGCCGTCTCGCTTTAATTTGCGCGTGCGAGCGAGACGGAGTTAATGACGGAGTAACCGCAGGTTGGGCTGTCATTAGCTGCTATTCCATTTGTCGGAGGCTGCAGCTTACCATCAGGCGGGCTGCGGCTTAGGGAGAGGATACACTGGGGCACATGAGAGAGTGGTGAGCTCTGGTGTTGCTAGTTTTCGAACTTCTCTTGGGGGTGTGTTTGGTTGGTGTGATTGGTATGCTAACTGCTTTCTTATAGTTTCTGCGCTTGAACTTGGGATTAATTTAAGAGAACATACGCAGTTTTTTACATGTATGGTGTCGAGGTAAAAATAGGGAATTTGATTCGGCTTTTGTCTAGTTTTAAAAATGGTTCCTAGATCTGAATAAATAATCAAGTGAAAGTATGTTTGTTGGTTTCTTTGTTCCACTATCATGCCGAAACAGAGCGATCTTTGCGAGCGACTTATTTGTAATTTATGGTGCGATTATTTGACCCGAGTGTGAGGTGAAATAGGACACAAGCAAAGCAGCAACATCCTCAAGTGATAAATACCCACAGTCTGTCCACTCCTTTACCCAGTGTCAGGTTATTTCACCTCGTCTGCGGAAAGCCGTCCTGGTGGCGGAAACCGACCGACATAATCATCACAACCGACAATACTAAGAAATAAATAATTATTTTGTTTACCAGCAAATTGCTTTTTATGTGTTTTCCGAACTTCAGTTATTATGTGTAATTTAAGAACGTTATCGATATCTTTGTCAAAGTGTGATGCGATTATGGTTTGTCTACTTGAAGACCTTGTCTTTGGATGTTATTATAATGATGATTGGTGGGATGTAATGATCTTCCTGCTGTTTTTACGTCGGTTTCGGAGGAAATGAATTTAATTTCCGAGATTGTGTGAGTTGTATTTATATAATATCTTAGTATTGTTTTATATAACCACTGTGTAGTTCTTGATATATGCTTTGGTAAAAATAGTATACTTGAAAATATAGTTTTAAAAGCCACTTGTAAACAATTATTTGTCTATTATAAGTTATGAATTTATTGTGGTTTGAAACCGAATAATTGCATTATATTTCTCGGCAACCTTTGTAGAAAATACACACATTTAATTATAAACTTTACGATTTAAACAATAAGTTACACAATTCTAACTTATCACCAGCGCACTACTTAGCAATCAGTAGCACAATACTAACTTAACCTGTCACTTTGCTCTCTGTAACTTATACCTACCATCATTCACTCTATACATTCTCCAACTTAGGTACATTTTTCCTTTTACCAAAAAGCCAGTGAAATTTGAGTCTTAAGCTTTTGTAATAAAGGTGAAATGTTGAATTGAAGTTTATATTCATATCTTGGTAAGGCAGTATTTCATACTTATTGTTGTTGTCATAATAATCTGCTTTGCGTTGTTATCTAGTTGTGAAACTAGTGTGGTCTATATGCAACTTGAATGGATAAACATTTCCATACATTTTGCTCATCTAGGTATGTTATTACTCTTCTACATTTTGCGAGATTCTCGGAACAGTAACGTCGTAAATGTTACCGTTATTCGTATGAAAGGACCTCAATATTGACTTTGCGGAAAAGACGTTTTGATTTTACGGTGGTTAGGTTATGTAAGGGCTAGAGAAGTAAATATGTACTGTTTTTATATATTTTTGTAGGATTTTTAACTAACAGTTTTACGCATGAGGTCTCTCAGTTTAAATGACAAAGATGTAATGTTTGTGATTATCAAAATTTAGTAATTTTAGTGTCTTACGGGTGCACTACAAAGATTTCGAGTCTTTAAAATGTATACTATGTTAAGGAATAGCTTATAGTACACTTAAAGTTATGTATATCATGTTTCTAACAAACTACATACATATCTACATATAACAATTGAAAGATGTCCATGTACATATATTAAAATCCAAGCCACTCTTTACAGTTAAGTCTCACCAGAACAATCCCGCGCAAATTACAAGCTCAAAGCTCGTTAACCTCTTTTCATCGTATCATCAATCCGTCATAAAAGTACGTACACACCATTTATTAATACAATAGTCCTCGCGTATCAAAGACTTAGTTCAAACTACAAACATTTGTATGAAGTTATTATGAGCAGAGTTGGTTTCTACGCATCATGTTTTGTTGAGTGATTTCTAGTAATGTGTGTAGGAACATTCTAAATCGTACATTCAATTCGCTATTTCTTCGAAGTCGTTTTGTTTTTTAATTTAGGTTGGTTTCTAGCAGAATTTAATATAAGAGGTGCTCAAATTGACTTTATCATAGTTTCAAAGAACGGGCAACGAGAAATAGCCATACCTATCCTTCGTTACATGATTAACTGACCAGTATTTCGTTCTTCCAGTCGTTTTCAAAATTCTCAATACCCGATTGCTATATGTGTTTCAGTCATCAGGGTGTTTCCCAAATGCGGTAAGATTTCACTTGGAAGCTAAACAACAATCAATGGAAGTCTAAACTGACTTTTTTATACCAATGATAAAAAAGTCACTGAATTTACGAAATATCCTGCTAAGAAAGAAACAAAATACCGATTATGCAATCAGCTCGTTGATTCAGCGAGATATTCATCTAGTAGAAGTTAAATTACTCATAACCGATTTATGCGTAATGAAATCAAAAAGATTGATCGATTTATTGATGTGAAAGTTGGCACAAGAAAGTTGTTTGTCGGTTCTAGATATGAAATTAAAATTTATTGGTAAGGGCCAAATTTTATACAAAGTTTCGGCTACTATAAATGAAACGGTAAAAAAGTACATTTTATTTTAAAACACGATACTTCTCTTGAAGGATTTAATAACTTGTTGGTTGTTTTTGTATATTTTCCGAAACCCCTGTCTTGTAATAAATTTTCACTTAGACAAGTGGTGTACAAGAAAAGAGGCCTATGCTCAGCAGCGGGCGATAACAGGCTGATGATGATGATATATCAAATTATTAACTTGAAAATAAACCTATTGCCTAGTGCAATATCGTCTTGCGTTAAATCTAACTGCCCACTTAATTTTATTCCCTTTATTCACCAAGTTACAAGTTAGAAATCATACAAGTGGACAATAATATCTAAAACTTGCATTTCCTGAAACTCATACGCTTATTTCTATCAAAAGTGCACAAAAGGCTGCATTTCATTTCTCTTTAATCTGCAAAAATACGAGCATGATTTCAACCACCGTGAGATTCTACACGACCAGGAGGAAATGTTGGAGCTTAAATTTAATATTGGACCGAGTGAGGGAAGGTTGCTAAGCGTCTTTATTTTCAATGTTCATACATAATTGGGGTAGTCGATGTATTAAGCAAATAATACATATAGTTTTTTGGTAGGTATTGATTTCTTTTTTTTGAGTCTTACAAATGGCTTTAAAAATTGTATGGTATTCAGTATTAATGTATAAAGCAAAACATTGACTTAAATTAGTTTAGAGTTAAGCCACGTACCTTAGTGCTCCTTAATCGATTGATTTAAAAACAAAATAGTTTCAAGATTATCGATACTGAAAATATAACATTAGAAATCCAAAACAAAAGAAAACAAAAAATATATTTGTTACTGAAAAAAATAGAAAAAATGGTAACGGCAAAGTTATGTTTCATTAGGCTAATTAAAGCCACACATACGTATATCCATCAAAAAACAAATTATACGTAAATCAAAATCCTTTATTCCCGAGGACTACAAATCGCACAACGACAAGTGAGTCTCACAATGCGCCGGCGCAGGTCCGGCGGTATGTCGCACACAAAGTATGGTTATTCCTTCTAGTGAAGTAGCCATGAACACATCACTATATGACTGAGGTTTTTCACGATTCTCCTTATATCATGGGTTTATGAGACAAATTTGATGGTAAAATTTTACTATGTTGGCTATCAAATTTGTCTAATAAACGGACAAACTTGACGGTAACTATTTTTATGATGTTTTTGCATTAAGATTTACAAATGACTTCAATTCTTTTTAGTTATTTAATGTGGCTTAGTTATTTGTTTGTAGAAGTAAGACATATCCTATTTAAAATCTAGCTCAAATGATACGTTATCCCGTATACTATCGAAATATAATATAATAATTTAAAGTAGATTTTGAAACTAGCTTTATTAAAATATTCTAACATACTTTTATAAAATATATCTTAACCATTAAATATCTCCAAACACTCGTTATTGTTTTAATCTTCAGCAAAATACAGAGTTTTCACACATAAATCTGGTGAGCATTTCGCCCAGGATTTGAATATCAAAAAGCATCTTGCATTTCATAGCTTGTTGGTCAGGGAAGATAAACAACGAGAAAGTACGAGCGAGCTCAAAGCAGCCTCAACGGGGCTTTGAAATATTCATCTAAATAATAGATACGATGTACTAGAAGCTATAGGTTTATACATGTTTAGTAAAAGAGATAAAAGCCGGCTAATGTCCTATGTACTCTGTACTTTTTTCTTATATATCGTGTTTTTTGTTGTGGTATACGATAAAAAAGTTTGGATTCATAAAAGCGAATGCGGGACTAAAATAATATTTTTGTTTACTAAAGAATTCGGCTATTAACTCATTACGACTGATTTATGGATTTTACTTAAACAAGTTAACATTGGAATTTAAAAAAACTAGTAGAATTGATAACCTCATTTGAGATCGGATATTTAAAATGTGTTTCATAATTTTTTTTGGACGAGTTCGAAACATTGTTTAATAATTGATTTGCTTGATCATATTCTTTGAATAAGGTTGTAAATTACTGTCACTGTAAACTACCAGGCTGTCACCGCATCTATTAAAATCAGTAAATTAACCGACTTCCATAATAGATGGTGTTTACGGACCATTTCCTCCATTTCTACAGGAAAATACTTTTAATAACCACTCTGAATCTGGGCCCATTTTAATGTGATGTAATCATAGAAATTACATTGAATTTCTAAGCAATAGAAACTGGTATGAAAGTACTATTCAACTATTGACTTAGATGTAATTTCTATCCATGCATAATTTACCTATCATTAAACACTTCAATTATTGAATGCTTTGATTTGTTGCAAGAAAGTCCATGATTATTTGACCGTTTGAACAGTAAATTAACTGATTTAAATTACTGTTCATTTTGTGGTGCTAGTTCTTAATTACCATAGAATAAAATAAATCACTAAAGTGTTATTCCTCAGTCTACTCCACATCATGTCAAATTCCAATCGGCCATTTAGTCGTGAGTTTCTAATCCTCCTCATTATCTGAAGGTTGAAACTTCTCAGAGATAATCAATTCATGGGGAGACGTCTCTGATACATACGTACTTCCTTCCCCACAATAAACAAATATAATATATGTACATATGTAGATCAATTCAAGCAGTAAGTAGCGTCGTTGCACTTACACCAAACCAAGTACATACCTATATATGTATCCTTTCCAAGTGTAGATAATTTCACCAGATATCCGTATTTTCTAACGGAAAATGTAAAATAATACAAAATATAGTTTGTCCATCAGTCACGACCGTGGCTTTCCCATGACTGGCGCGATATTTATGAAATAGTCTCATGTATGGAATATGTATGCACTTAGAAATGTATGAACGTTACCTCTGAAGATGTAACACTCGATAGAAATCGATCTATCTCTATCATTCGTGAAGAGTATGAAGAGGATGGAGGTAGGATGTTTCAATTGAGCGGATATTGAGACTGTAATTGAAATAAACTAGCATTTGGTTTGGTTAAAAAGGTGTTAATCATAGTATTGTATTATTCATATTTATAAAAAGTTGCAAAAATGGCTGACGGTCTGCATGTATGTCTGATGGTAAGCAGTCACCGTCGTCTATTAGTTGCTGAAGGTATAAATAGTAGAATTATAAAAATAACAATTAAAGTATTCGATAACAGTTGCTATTTTGTACGCCTTTTTTTAATTGAACGAGAACCAAACAGTGACTGAGTTTGGTATCTTGAATTATAGGTACTAGGCAACACAACAGCAGCTGACCTGCCTTAACAACTGTCGTACATTACAAACAATCGGAACCTATAATTATTTTCTTACAATTCCTTATTACAATGTACGTTTATAGAAATATTAAATTCCACTCTGACCGCAGACCCTGTCAAAAACACATTAAAATAATGCATTTTTCGTCACGTACACCAAAGTCATTGACTGAATCCCACACGACGTCTCACCACAATTGTTTCCAAAAACCAAAGGCAGGGCCGCGGTCAATTGTTGGTCGTTTGGGTGAATTTACGTTGATTGCAATTTACAACCGAGGGAGCGTTCGGTGTTGAGATATACACTCCGTTGACATAAATAAAACAATCGGGTGATATGTGTTGTATTATTAAAAGGTTATAACTTAACAAACAAGATGATAGTAGTTAAAAATATTAGATTTTCTGAGAGCTGTACAGAAAAGATCAGTCATATTAGCGATTAACTATCATAGTACTGCTATTAATAAAGAAATTGAATTTACAAAAATGGTTGAAATGTGATCAAACAAAAGATATAAACACCATTATTACATATTGCCATATTAGACCTTCGTGCAAAGTTTTGTCCTCAACTTTGGTAATCCCCCATGAATACCTACTCCAATCAGCAGAGTTACGGGCGAGCCAATCTGATGAAATTAGTTTTATTTCAAACGTGGCCCAAAATATAGCTTTTTAACGATGTTTTAAGTGGTACAGATTGTCGGCGGTAATCTCAGAAACGATGTAACATGTTTTTGGATGCTATTTGTAAGCTAATGGTTGTAGTGAATATTTTATGTTTTTGGTTCATTGAATTAAGTATGATTCTTTATATATGTAGTTCATATTATTGTGTAGCTTTTTCCGATTCTTTATTTCAATACTATCAAACCTATTCCACGTAAACTAAAATCATACAAAATGGACCAAGTCTGACAGTGATAGAATTAATGTAAATTTTTTTTGTACTGAACATTATCTAAAATCAAAAGCAATTTGTCCATCACAACAGATTCTATTATAATCCTATACCATAGTCATTATGAATCCGAAGTTTACAACCTAAGCTGGTTGCTCTGTGATTTACGCCAAGCCACAGTTAAAACACTTGGCATATAATTTAACTTATTTTACACTTATTTTACTTGTGACGGTGTGTTTGTACTTGACACGTAAAGTTTAAAATTTACAGGCGTTTGGAGCGATGAATGAACGCAGTAATACCAGTAGCACAACTTTGAATGATAGGAGAAAAGATACAAAAAGTGGTTTAGTAAGAAATGAGGTTGGGAAATGTAATTGAGTGTGCTTACTTTGGTGTATTGATGGACGTGTGTAAAGTTTATTTCAGTGCGTCTTATTTCTGTTGCACTGTTTTTTATATTTTGACAGCGCTTTTTTGTTGCAAGGGGCTCTGTGAAAATACGTTCATGATTAAAAGTTGCCGGTTTATTGACTAATTAAGGTACAAAACATTCAACTTACGTCGAAATTTTGATAAGATACACAGGAATGTTTGCTATTTAGTATGCACGACAGTGAGTGACCTGTTTATCACGGATTTTTTTCATTAAAATAGTTATCCTTAGGTACTTTTCTTACTGCACTAACTGTAAGAATTTCCACCTCCTCGGTGATTACACATCACCCTACAATTTCTCGCTTCTGCAAACAGACTTCCTGATCGTAAATTAGGAGTGCAACAATGGTGTGAGCGAGACAGAACTACTTCGCGCGTTTCCGCCTTGCTGGCTAATAAGCCGTGTCGAATGTTACAACTTGGTAAAGTAGGGTGCCTGCTTTTCAGGAACCTATTGGATCCTACCGTCGGTTTATGACTTGGTTACGCAAAGCTTGGGGTTAATAGGGTACTGAAGGCACATTAACACGTATAGCCTTAAAATGCATACCGGAAAATTTTGCGTTTTTTAGTTATTGTTACGATGCAGAACGACACTTTAGCTGCGTGCATGGTGAAAGCCTCCCTGAGTCACCTGTAGTAATAGCGAAATGCCTATGACAGAAAACAAGTATTTTCCTATGATTTTTCTAAGTGTAACCAATTTTGCATCTATATTTTATACTTTGGGCCCGTACCAATTTGGACTGTTTCAACCATTACAAGTTTGCCTGGAAGAGATCGCTCTACGCGATAAGGCCGCCCAATGTACCTAGGTTAAGTAATTTTACTGTAAATTGTTTTAGTATTTTGTGTTCTGGTGTACAATAAAGCTATATTGATTGATTGAAGTTTAAGTCTATTCCACCATTAAATTTGTGAATTCAATGGTGGAATACAAACCCTCCTACATTTCCTGCATCATGTCCAAGCACTGTCCGGTGCTTTCCAAACGTATGGTCACTATGTGACGTCACGTAAGTCCAGTCACGGACAGAGGCATCACGTCTAACATAAAGTACCGACGCGAGGCACATGGCAAGTGTATTGCCACCCTAGTTTTAAATGCGGTGGTAATTGACTGAAGTTTTCTAACGTGACTCCAAATAATATTCATCATTGGAAACTGTATTTTGGTAGCCTGATTTGATAACAAGTACCATTTCGGTATACTGTTGTGTGTGTCGCTTCAGGATACGTGTTCAGGTGGTCAAATACCATAACTGGATGACCAGTAAAAAGACAAAAACATTGGTATTTATTTTCTCTAGAATTTAGAATCTCCAGCAAAGTCACTTAAATTACCCACAAGAACTTGTATGTAATTTCATTTAAAACAAATTACAAAATTGATCAAAATAACCTGTTCTTATCATATATTGTCCAAACACTATAAACGCTCGCAAATAACTGCAAACGCTTGTCCGCCATTTCACGTAAGCAGCACCACAAGATGGCCGCCACCCATTTCGGTGCGGAAACGCGTATCTGTCACACGGCGCATCGCAAGCGAGCATTGTATGATAATAGCTCGCCGACAAAGTTGGCTGTGGGGCCACAACACTGGCGACATCGGTTTCGCATTAGACGACAACGTGTAATTATTGTTTTGCTAAGTAAAGGTGGAGGAATTTGATGCTGTTATATTGTGGGGTTTACTGGTTTATAAATTTTCTTTGGAGCTTTTAAATGCATATCGGTTTAATAGTAACTTCAGCTAATATTCATAATTGAAAGTGTTACTTGCCTAATCTTCAAATTTGACATTTTATATTGTGTTGTATTGATATATTTATTGTTGTGTTAGTATCTACCTAATTATAGAGGCAAATATCTCCCACACACTTCGGCCGTTATAATTATGTAAAACGTAACTACGTTGCTAAATGAGTAATAATGCTAAAGGCTAAGAATACTAATTAAATAGAGGTATGTTAGTTTCCTGTAATTTAGACCTCAAACGTAAATAATGGTCTCTAGTTTCTCTAACTGCATCACAAATAACTAGGTGAGCCATTAATTTTGCAACCGACATTAAATCACAGAAATATGACAGTTCCCTACTTTAAAACCCAGTAAGAGATACATTTGCATAGATTAAAAATAAAGTGGTCACGTATGTCAATTACGAGCAAAATGGCGGATGTTTATTTAGTTAAAAATGCTAAAAAATAAAGTTTATCTTGGCTTTCACTATTTCAAAGTTTGCGCTCCTGTAATTATGCATTAAATGGCGAATTATATCAGTTGTAGGTACAAGGTGATTAGTTGATTTATGAGTCGGGCAAATGTTACATGAATCGTAAATATGAAACTCTGACAGGTTTGACGCGGTCTGCACTTCCAAGTTTATTGCTAAGCTAGATTCTATTAGTTTAGAGATGTAGAGAATATTTCTGTATTGTGTACCTAAGATAAGTGGCGTTTGAATGTTGTGGTATTATTAACGTATTGCTCGAACAATATTATTGGCTTTACACGTTCTGGATGTAAAATCTATCTGTACAGTTTTGATTGAATTAGATGAATAGCATAATAAGTGTTATTGCATGCTCTTATTACAAAAACCAATAAACAAATAGTAAAAGCTAAAGTGCAATTCAGATAGATTTAAAAATTACTTAGATTTGATGTGAAAACGTCTTATAATTTCTTGAGCTTGTCTAATAAACTAAAAAGCAGTAGTCTCTATATGTTACATAGTGTTTTAATATAATTAAATAAATGCTGCTGTTTTATGTCTTACTTTATCACTTACATACATTTCAAAGTTTATTTTGATGATGGCATGAAGCCAATATAGATTTCGAAGTCTGGAAGAGGCGAAGTAATAAAATGGCCGTGAGAAAATCTTTGCCGTGAACATTTTTCTTTTTATGTAGGTAAGTTTTTGTTTAATCCCTATTGTTCACACATTGTGATATTATCGGTGGTGATCAATTACTCACATTAAAACTTCTTTGTTAAAAACGATTGTTTTTTTGCCAATATAATCTTTTGTCAAGTTGTAAGTTTATTTATTAGTGTCTGGTGAAACAACGGCGAAGACATAGACGTTTTTTTAGAGTTATGTAGACAATACTTGACATCAAATAAATTGTATGTCGAATTGTATTTATTCCGTAGCATTGACTATTAAAAATCCTACGTAACTTTAACATAAACAAAATACAAAATTATCATGTTTTACAACACAAATAAGTGAATGGATTCAAAAAAATCTAGTTAATTCAATTATGTTACATTTTATGATTGGTATCGCACACGTTCAAAACGATTCTTTACTGAAAAACACCCGCATCAGTTTTAATTTTTCAAACGGCTACATTTCCGTCTATTTCATGGCCTCTCCTAAATCAGCGTCCGTTCGCCCTTATTCCCTTATCCAGCACGAAATATGGATATTATTGTTATTAGGTACACGTCGTGACGAGAGCGAAGCAAGTGTTAGTTTTTAACAAGCTTATTCAACAAACAATACTTATTCAGGCTTGTTTGCGGCGGAATGCTATTGGCGGGGAATAGGTTGGAACAAAACAGGAATGTTAAGGTGGGATTGAGGAGATCGATAAGGGTTTCAGAGTTTATTGTAGGTCAAGATCTAGGTTAGGTATAGATTTGGTTTTTTATGGAGTGAACGGGTTTTTTCCCTTGAATGTTCTATTTAGGCTACTCAAGTAGGTACCTACGTTGGTATTAGTAGTGACAAACCCCTTTTTAATCTCTGTAAGAATCGTTTTCTTATTACATGATACATACATATAACTAATGAATTGTATGAACTAGATATAATTAAAGAGTTCCATAGTATTAGTATACGATATAAGATACTAGAGATTTAGCTTGGAGTGTTTTAAAATCACCTAAAAAGCCTTCAAAATCATACATTATCGCTTGCTCATCTTATTATTCAGTTCACTCATTTTTCATGCAAAATTAATTACTCTAGTGTCAGGCCCAGGCTGTATTGTCACATCTGTTAAAGCCTTCAGCTGTGTGCGTGGTCGGGGATTTGATTTGCAGATGAGGTGGATACGTTCTGTGAACTGACGGTCTTTTTGTTTTTAATAATAAGTATGTATGAGTATTAATTTGTGAAAGAAATTAATTCTCATGCCTATATATGTTTCTACTAGGCAGGCGTGATGCATGTTAGACTATAGTTATGCGTAACACCAGGGAGCTGTAGGCTAACTTAATCTTAGTCTTAATAATACGAAATTAAAACAGCGAATTTATATGCAACAACAATTTAAGTATGTATATGAAGAAATATTATGTGTATTAAATTAATTACCTAATTAATCAATTATTATTATTATTATTCAATCCCTTATCAATCGCATTTAAACTATTTTTTATGGGTATTCTTATACCTTTTTAAAACAAGACTGAGGAAAAGAAGCATTTCTTTAATAAGCTGAAAATCGTCATTATCATTCTGGTCCTTGTCGACCCACTGCTGGGTATATGCCTCCTCCTATAGGTGCCATAAGTGTCTGTTCTTGTCCGAAGAGGCCCCTCGATGGATCGGATATCATTGTTACATCAGGCTTGTGATCTGCCTGAGGGAAAAATATACTAAGAGAAAATTGACAAATTCAACTCATTCTAGTTTTAATTTACACGTACAATAACTCAGTAAGGTTTCATTATCATAACAACATTCTCTTGACATCAGTTTAATCTGTCTTTGTACGACGCCGAGCAATTTAAAACTTGGCACCGAAATAATGCCTACTTTGCTTTACAGAGTTATTTTTAAATGTTTTATATACCTATTTTAGTATAGGGGAAACCGTTACCTTTGGGAACAAGCTTTCATTCATCAAGAAGTCGTATATCATAGCATAAAATATTTTTATCTATTTATCATCATAAGTAGGTAGGTACATAGGCACTTTAGAAACACATAATAATTTGTTTTAACCGTTTTCCCTCACAATAAGCATTTATTTTATAAATGTTTACTTGGCTTCAATAACTATTATTTACTACTCAAGCTATCAGTAATCCTGTATTGACTGTAACAAACTGCTAAGACACTGTGTCTGTCATTGCGCAGTCCTCGCCTCTTAGTAATTAATTAGCAGTAGGTAATATGAATTGTAGATCTGTGCGGGACTGAATTGTGAGGAGAAACGACATCCGGTGGAATATACCACAACATTTTTGACAAGAGTTTCGTTACTTGGTTTAACTATCTACCATGAATAATTAAAAAACATTTCGGACAGTTTTGTGTTAACAAAATGATCAAATGCACTGACGAAGTTATAATATTTTGATTTTAGCAGCCGTTACATTTGATAATGTTTTTAAATAAGTATATTTGGTATACTCGTATCTAAAAAGCGTATAATCCATTATTTTGTGTTATTTTGTCAATATAAAAGTATGCGCTTACTTATTATGGCTTTTTTGTTTCAGGTAAATACCTACCGTGTTTTAAAAGCCGTGACCTTGGGCCGCCTACACATATACTTTTTATATGTAATCGTAAGTACATGAGATCTGTAGTAGCACTTCTTTTTCCTTTACTCGCCGTTTATACAAACTTTTAATAATTCATATTTATTATTTAAAACTTTTAAGATTCACAATCAAAACTTAGTAGTTTTTATGCCTGTAGGTAGTAAAATAATATATTCGTTGGCATCGAAAATGTATTCGGTATATGTCGACATAATTTCAAAAGCACTAAAGCTTCAACTCGAAGACAGTTCAGTCATAAAAGTATGCATTAAACATATGAAACTGTAGAGATGGGACGGTTACGAAGCTTTGTCGATAAACTTTAATATTTGCGAATAGATAACTGGTCATGTTATATTATCCTATCTAAGTACGATATCATTTCATCCGTTTTACTTCCCTATTGCACAAAGTTATAATTTTTTTTTGTTAGTTAATTTTTTGAAATTTTTTCATTGCATACCTATTTTTACTATAAGGATATTAAAATCTACATTAATTAAAATAACCTCTAAGCAGTGTATTTCTTGATATTAACCGTGTTTTTTGTATTTTATATTTTCTTTTATTACACAATACGTACTGTAATTGTTTTAATACACAAATTTACTAAAATTTATCGATCTATCGATATTTTCGCATCCCTATTGAATTAGCATAGTGCGATGCGCGCACACGGATCCATTGTGCGCCGGCTGCGCACAACAATTGAATTATTATTATTAAATGTAAAAAAACAAAACCATACCCATGTAACTGAGTAACTTGTGTCCTGAGCCAAAGTGTGGACGTGGTGTGGAGTTGATCTACCTTCCCGTAGTCTTGTATAAGTATAGTGTTGATATAACTTAACAAGTATACTACGACTAGTGGGTGCTTAAGACTTCGCTCGCATTAAAAAGTGAAACTTGCCCCTATTTCACCTCTTTAAAAGTGGTATTTCCAAAAATCCTTTCTTAGCGTATGCCTACGTCATAACATCTACCTTCATTCCAAATTTCAGCCCAATCTGTCCAGCGATTTGGGCTGTGCGTTGATAGATCACTATGTTAGTGAGTCAGTCAACTTGAGTTTTATATACATATTTAGATATTGAAAATCGTACGTTGCTAGGAAAACTCCTAGCAACGTACGTTTTCATTGGACTAAGTTAAGCAACTGTCATCGCTACCAGTCATTGGATGGGTGACCTACGCAAAGTCGCTTTTATATTATCTAGTCGCTTGTGGATATCAGACAGCATGTTAAATAAAATATTTACTAGAACAAACATAAACTAAGTAACTTTAAACTGCATAAGAGACTGCTGTCGAAAAAAATCACCGGGCTTTTCTAATTTCTGACAACCTCACTTATTATAGAACAAATCTGTTGCTATAGTAACCTAACAAGACAGAATATCTTCATCATACGGACACGTCTTGTAATCCATAAAAGGCCGCCTCCATATTTGCCTATATTCATAAGATAAATATCTCAAAATTAACGCTGTATAATCGCTTGCAGTTGAACAATTATCTAGTTTTTGTAACATAGTAAAATGTTTTAAACAAAACGAACATGATAAGCTATTATAGCTTCTAAGGAAGTGAGGCACAAACCGTTTTTCATATGTACAGGGTAAATTTATACATTTTTTTGAACAGATAGACAGGCCAAACCTTAACGGCCTCCAATATACCAAAGCTAGCCTAAAAGAAACACATACACTCAAAAATCGAAATTAAAAAAAAATGTTATAAAATAAGGCGGTAGGAATCTTTTTAACACTTAATTTGGCTTTATTTCGGTAACTTTACGTAATCCATTCTGACGCTAATTGTTTTTAAAAATGATAAAATTGTAAGATATGCTCCGTTGATAGTATGCCACTTTTAGAGCAAACCAATTCGAGTATAGTCACGGGTCGACTTATTTACAAAAATGACAAAATTATCAACATATATTATTTAAGAAATCAAAGCATTTCATGTGACCCTGTATCATAATAGTGGCAAGATCTATGCGCGCGCGCAAATTGCCTCTACGACACAATAACCTCGCCTTTTATGATGTCGAGTAAAACATGGAGGTTGTCAATGTTTATGTTATGTTGGGATAAACTGCAATAACTCTGTATCGGGGTAAGACTTGCCTTATTATGATGTGATCTTGTATTATTTGATTTGTTTACGTTTTCTCAAGTTTTGTCTCAATGATTGTAGAAAACGATCCAGTTTCTTCACTCTCTTGATAAAATATTGTTATGTTTATATAAAAGTTTATATATGACAAAAAATAAAAATACATTTAATTTAAATAATATTATATGTATGTATAGTGTTTTTTGTGAAATTTTACAAGACTGTTGACGACTTAATAGCTATAGAAAGGACATCAACGCGTAAGAAAGCCCTAATTTTATTTTCATTAAAAATGTGAAATAAGGTTTGCTTCTAAGCCATGTACAATTTATTATCATCTTCATATTGAACCCCTTAATCATAACGCGAGCAATAGATTCCCTTCTAGAATAGATCTTAATGCCGAATATAAAACATCTTCATCTTTCTCAACATATTCTTTGCCATCTTTCCTACCCCAAAGAATGTTTAACGCCTCGAAACAGAATTCATTCAATTGAATCCACCAACTGTCCAATGAAGTGTCCAATGGAAGGCAAAGTTATGCAACAGCACGAAAGTAGTGAATATGTATGTATGTCCTGCGCCGTTTTTATGTAGATAGAGTGCGTGCAAGACTCTGGACAGAATATTATAAGCATGGGACCTAGAATTAAGTTGGAGCTTGAAAGTAAAAGTTCGGGGCGATAGTTTTTGTCATCTATGAATAAGATGGTCTCATGTTTTGTGAGTACAATCAAAGATAATGAATGGTGCCATCCTAAGACGTAATTATAATTAAATAAGAAATATACTGGGAGATGACTCTGGTCTCGTAACACAGCCTAACGGCAACCACGAGGTCAGAGGTCACGAAACATTTTTTTGGCAAATAAATATAAAAAAAATATATATAAATATTCTGGGACATTGCACACAGAGCCATCTAGCCCCACACTAAGCAAACGCTTGTATCGTGGGTACTAGATAACGGATATATGTAATACTTATATCCTTTTTTTTGTAAAAATATATCTATAAATAAATAAATAATTATATATTTTGTATATTTTTGTACAGAATACAGAATCCTTAATATTATATACATTATAGAAACTAGACAAATTGAACTGTTAGGTCTTTCTTACAAATTCTAACTTTACTTTCATTGTTGAACTTTCAGTTATTAAAACACTATTTTTCGACGCTGGTAAACTAGTACTAAATATTTCTATGCCTTGTTTTGTTGCAATAAGATGCATTGAAATCCGTCATCATCAGCCTGTTATCGCCCACTGCTGAGCATAGGCCTCTCTTTTTGTATGCCACTGGTCCCGGTCCTGCGCAGATTGAAATCCGTCACGTAGTAAAAAAACAAAAAGGATTACGTTTAGTACGTACCCAAAAATACCTAAATACCGAAAAAAACACCTAGTATAGTTTTACTAACCTATATTATAAAAGTATTTCCATAACTCAGAAAACACCAGTCCGTGCTTACGGTTCCATCCATAACTAACCTAACCCAGAGCCCTGAGCCCTAGTAACTGAAGGGTAAGGGGAAGTAACTGCTATCTGACGGACAAATCGTGAAATTGTTTCATAGATCACGACTTTTTCAATAAACTACGTTTTCTATAACTTGGCTCAGAGAATAGTTAGGTACAGATGTAATGAAAAGAAAGACTATGTAAACTAAAACTTTTGTACTAGCTTGCAAAAATCACATTGTGTCATCCCTGAGTTTTGACACAACCTAATCATTTCACCATGCAGGATATCTTAGACTAGAACACAAACGTTTTAACATATTGCAAGATAAGGTCTCACTCTAACACCTTCGAATGTAAACAACTGTCGCCAAGCACTTAATATTGTGTTTCAGCAGTTTCGTTTGAGAGCAAGGTCCATTTTAAAACAGATATAATCCACTGTGGGCCACAGTAAGATCACTTTAGGTAACCTAGTGGCTAAAGAACCAACTATTCAGTCAAAAAAATATGTTTTCTTTCCTAATCTGCCCGTTCAGTTCCCGCGGGCAGCAGCAACAGTATTCTGCAACCTGCACCACACCGCGCTATCTGCGCCGCGATCGCAGCGCCACCTCACTAAGGAAATCTAAACTGTCGTCAAATTCTATTTCGTACACGCTCTAATAGCTTGGACACGAGCGCTGTGTTGTTATGATTTTTGGTTTAATTTGTTGCATTGTGTTTTCAAAACCAAACATAATTTTGTCCAGATAGGAAAACGAGATCCAGATTTTTCGAGTAGGTACTTTTTAGACTAACAACAAATATGCTTTAGACAAATTTGAGCCTATTAAGTGTTTAATTTTTTTAATAAAAATGTAGATACTATTAATCTTACTTGAATTTATATACTAAACCACAGTTAAACACATGCTTGATAACCGATACTTCACAGCATACACCCAATCCAAGTTGACAAAGTAGGTGACAACTTCATCATAAAGTACACGATTTATTCAATCACTTCGACAAATAACGATGTGAACAAAAACAAGATGCGGATAACATCGTACCATAAAAAATAATTTACTAATTCGTATTTATAACTTAGTAATAACAATAACATTTTCACTTTCACACACACATTCCAAACTTTCAATAAAAGTGTAATAAAATAAATGGACGAACAGCACAGATTTGATGCCCTTTCCACCAATAGCGGACGCTTCCATATTTGAAATCAAACTGTCATTTATGTCACTATAATCTCGTTTCAACTAGATCTATTGTATTTTATACCCATTTTGGACTTTGTACAATAGAAATAAGGTTTCATTTTGCTTGAATGGTGGATCTAAGGAAATAAAGGGCCATAAAATTAAAGCTTATAGGTGCTTCAGTGACATAGCAACGGTAATAGAGCTACTTTCTCGTTGCGTAAGATTATATAAAATCTGGATATTTGCCTTCTGTAGTGTTTCGTAATTAATGGATGCGATTGCCATTTATTATTACAACTATAAATTTTAACAGTCGGCAGATTTCTTGTAGGACATCGTTTAAATGAAGTATAAAATTATATTGGCATTTATTTTAGTAGTTGGCTTCGCTAATATTGTTATAGATAATTTGTTTGCTTACGTATTGCTATTTTTCATGAAACTGTTCAAAGATTTTTTTGAATTTGAAGACAATCATTTGCTTTTTCAACATGTTTTTTATTATTTATTATTTTCATTAACAAATCATTTTGAAAAAGCAAAAGATATACATATACATATGTACATTATACTTTTAGTGTATTTTCCTAACTCTTTAAGGAACTGAAATAATTAAGACGCATGATTGTTGTTTTATAGAATGTTGAATTATACAAAACTTTTAAACTTTGGAAAATAAATACAGAAAAAGAAAAGTAATGCATTATGAATTTTAAAACAATCTAAAAACAACAACTAAAGTAAATAAGTAATCTTTCATGACAGTAGCCAACTCAGATCTCTAGAGTTTTCCAACCGCCCTTAAGCTTTGGTTTCCTAGGAAAGCGGTGCTATCGTATAGCGGCCGTGATATTACGGACGCAAAAATAATTAAAGTAAATTACGGTGCAAGTTACCGCTCTCCAGGAAACCGCTCCATTTCGTTTACATAGACAACGTTTTAGTGACGTCATTCACCGCTGTATTACGGCCGCTATATGAAGGCACCGCTTTCCTAGGAAATCAAAGTACACGTCCTCTCTAAAGCCCAATAAATCCTCATCCCTTCTAAAATCCTTCCACCTGCTCGATCACTTTCTAGTGATGATTTACATCGCAGCGTAGATTACCCGCAGGCTGTATACGCATATATGTACAGCCTGTTTGTATGTGTGTTTGTACGTTTGACCCTACTTTCGCTGCGAACGGTCTCGCTTTCAGATTGTACGCAAAAGTAGGAAATAATTTACGCGGTAATTGCTAGCGAAAACCATTTAATATTGCAAATGTACATACATCAATTACTTATAAATGAAAACTAAATTCAATTGGCGTACGTAATTGGTAAAAGTTTCTCACACCAAACCGAAATTTTATTATGAAGTTTCAGCTTTTTCTCTCTCTCAATAGTTGTCAGAGAATCTCAAACATGTAAGTACTCTTAAGGTGTTTTTTTTTAGTTAACTACATTTGACGATAACATACCGAAATTTTAATAATATCTTCTTAGCTTCGCTTAGCTTTTCAAAAACGATCCATATGGTTTGATATCATTGAAAGCCAATAGTAATATACATAAATAGGCCTATTTCTCGATAACACACCTAAACTCGTCACATTAAAGTGCCAGATACTTTACATTCACTCTTATAACAAGGCATAAGTCAATTTACCTCCTTTTATGTCAAACCCACAGAAGTTTAATATCAATTGAAACAAATAAACAAACAAGCTTACTTTATTATCGCTGTGCTTATTTGGTTAGCTTTAATAATCTCATTAGTTTTTCTTAAACTTGCGAGTAACTTGAAAGCCCATTCAGTTGATAACTTGTTATAAAGATGGCCCTACACTATATGCATATAAAGTCAGCTTAGATTATTTAGACCTGGGAATGTGATTAATGATTACATAAATTATGCTTTAAAAACGTATGAAAATCTTATTCATAAAAGGATAATTCTAGGTTTACTATTATTCCGTTTCATTTTAAAATGGCTGGACCGATTAAGAATTAAATTGGTAGTAAATAGATTTAGACATTCATTATTAGCCAGATAAACAAATAAGCTAATAATTCAATGACCGATCCGATCCATCGAGGGGCTTCTCTGGACAAGAAAAGCACTAGACCGAAACATTGGCCCCTAGGAGAGGAGGCCTATGTCCAGCTGTAGTCGGGCTTAAGATAATGATGAACCCATAAGCTTGTTTTTTATTCGGGATAAACGCGAGTAGCACCGCATGTCACAAATAGTTGACTCAATAAGTAGCTCATCCAACGTAGGGCTAAACAAGACACCTGAGTGAGCTTGCACCTTAGCAGTCTAGATCCTACTTCTTACACATAGTGCCTCGTTAAGATGCCTGTGACCTTTTTCTAGCTTTATCCCTCCTAAGAATGCAGTTATGTGTCAAATCTCAAAGATGAGCTATCAATCTAACATCTAGCGTGAAAAAGCGGTTATCTTTACACACAATGAAAGAAAACGGTTGTGATGTTATACCTGTTCACGTGTTTGGCAAACAGATGTCCAACAACCTCGACCCATAAGGTAGTGGACCGAGCTTTAACTGTCAATAAAATAATAATTACTGTCTATAATCAGGAATTATTTCTTTGGTCGTGATTATTTCTCAATAAATAAACTTTAAAATTTAATGTTTAGTTAGGTACTTGTCCGAATGAATATGTGTAAAAATAAACAAAATTTAAAACTAAAAAACCCTTGTTCATTGTTGGTCCCGGCTTTTTGTCATAGTACTCACACGTTAAGCCAGAGTATCTTTGGGTGGTTTGAAAACTCTTAACACCAGTGCTAACCACTCACATACGAACTTACTTACTCTCTTGTTGTTGGAAAATTGATCTGTTTGAAGTTGTTTGCCGATCGTGTGGAACCTGTTTTACAAAAAAATATGTTATAAGGAAGCCTTATCATAAGGACTGGCTAATTGGGTATCTGTTTCTTTTGAATGTTTATAGATATAAGTGTACGTAGTGTATAGTCATTATGGTTTGTTCATTTATTATCTAGTACGCAAAACTAGGTGTAATTTATGAACCGAAGAAAAAAATGCTATGCACTCATTTGGACGTGTGAAAGTATAATATTTTTTTAATTTTTTTTATACCAATAAATTCAAGCAATTGTCTCAATTCGTATTATAATTAATGTATCTATAATTCTTCCACTAAAAAATAAATCATTGTAGTACTTAGACCTAACTTAGTTTACCTGATTTTACACCGACAAACTTATCTGTGCCTTTATCTCATTTGATTCTAGTGCCAATCAACTGGTAATTTGTTAGCTAGGAAATTATCGGCGTAAATTAATGCAACTTTCCTTAGTACCTAATTTATTATAAGTAGCCATTTAGGCGGTTTTCCACTTGTATTAAAAAAACTATTTTTTATGATCATAAGGATGAAAAATATTGAGATAAGATGAGATGTTGTAAACCAAATTTTCCATTAAGAATATTGACTTTTTTTAAATCGCTATTTTTTCCAAAATGTATTTTTCTCTGGTCTCATATTATGATGATTATAAGCCCTTTATTTGAATCGGAGGTGTTTATTTAGTTTCACTCTGAATGGCAATTTATATAGTGTCTCTCAGCTTAAATTGCCTCTTGGCATAGGCCTCCTCTAACGATTTCAAATGAACCCTATCTTGAGCCACTTTTCTCCAGTGGTGACCGGCTGTGAGCCTCAGGTCGTCTACTCATCTAGTCATTTGGCGTCCTCTGCTTCTCTTCCCATCTCTGGGGTACCAGTCAGTGACCATTTTGCAGCATTTTTCCTGATGATCTCTTATCATGTGCCCTGCCCGGTCTCATATACTGTAGCTTATATCAATTTAAATTCAATTAAGCCCAGCTATTCATACTGCACAGCCTTTACCTACCATCCCTGCTTACGCAAGCGTTAAGTGCCTTACCAAGTAAGTACAACAAGTTATCAAGGTAATTGGTCGCCACTTGCAAATCATGCGGAATATTTGCAGAATTTCGCTCGCTTTAAGTAAAGCACAGTAATTTAACAGTGTCAGACCATGTATCAAGAACTCGTGGTTTCTTGTTAACTATCGGTTTAGGTTTTGGGGAACTATATTTTGAAATGTCATCGGGATTTAATAAGATTTATATTAGTAGTACTTAAGGATAGGAGGAATCGAGTTTGTCTCTAATAGCATGGCTGGTGTCGAGGTGCTAAATTGCCAATCCTAGCTGTTTGTCTTTCTCAATGCTGTGGCGGTTTGCTTTGAAAATGTCAATGAATTTCCAAGGCAAACACAAAGTGTTGCAAAATCAACTAATAATTATTGATTGTTCTGTTCAAGCTAAGATCAACCTCATTGCGAGTTTATCTACAGCGCTTAGTTTATCCATTATTCTTACTAAAACTTAGCATGAAATGTCAAATGAACAAACTTTATCATATTCGTATCATGCCAGCATTGGAACTAGTTTGTTTGTTTCCTTAAATTAATATAATTTGCAATAATTAAAGTTTCTTAAGGAACTAGTAGGTACTAAATAAATTCCCACATAAATAACTCTCAATACCGTTGCTAAAAATTCAATTAGATCTATTCTCAGCCGGATACATTAAGTATAATAACTTGCTAGCTTTAATTGAAAGTAATTTGCACTCACAAAGAGACTGGTAATAGTGAATTTGATTCGATAAATATCTACAAGTCATCATGAATAGGCTGAAATTTATATCTAAGAGAATATCTAAGAATCTCGCATCATTGAAAGGTTATTATAATTTTTGCTCGCGGAAGAATAGAAATATGTATATCAAATGTAATGGCGTACTAGTACATTCGGATAAATAAATGTGTTTTCATAACTTTAACTTGAGTAAAGCTTAAGAATTTGTTAATCATGTCGAAAATGTATATTATGTACGTTTTTTTTTGGTTTGTAAACATCTTTATTACTATAATAAAATATAAAAACAAGGGAAGGAAAACTAACGTTGTTGTAGTCACAGTACCTTGAAGTAATATCAAAATCATTATAAAATACAAAAATACACAAGCTTACATACATTTATTCCGTCTGGATACAGGATCTATATACCATCGAGCAGATATGAAGGGGGCGTGTAACCACGCAGCCAATATGAACTATCAACGCCTTATCAGCTACTATACGATATTATGTACTTACAGACTGCCCTTCCAATTATTGCCAAGTTTATAGCAGGTGCTATTCATTGCAGTATCATCTGAGAATAACTTTGTAGCTATCATCACAGGCATCGGTATTCAAAGTGTTGTTCGTGTGAAGTCAACGTGGTTTGAATTTAATTTAATTTTACTAACTAAGTGTAAGGTTCTAATTGATTTTTTGGTTGTAAGAGGTTTATATATGACTTTTGGATAAAATATCTTTTTGGTACATGAACCGATTCCAATTGTTATTATTATTATTATCTTTAATTCCTTCACAGACTCTCGGGCCTTACGCCCGGTATTTTTAAGGCATCAGTGGGGACGTAGCCAACACTGAGAGGCCTTTTACAATACTATACTTAAAATTAAGTACAAAATTACAGATAGAGGATGTTAGGTATATAAAGTAACTATTGCAGACATGGTATTAATGTTACAGGCTATTGTGTTGAGTTGTTCATTGACTTAATTAAACTGGTCTATTGTTATTATTACAACTGTTTATTTCATATACATAGTTTTACTTGCACATGAATTGAATTTAGACATTCGAATATGAAGGAAACATAATTGATTTAACAAATACCTAATGTGATGTGCAATTTTTATTTTGTAAGAAAATTTTAATCCCTATTTTGTCAATATGTTAACTAAACGGTTTTCACTCACGTGCAATTCGCGTATGTTGTTTACGCGTTTTGGATGTGACATCCATCTTCAGAACGTATGTTCTGGGACCGCGGCAGCACGCAGCATATTAAAACCCTATTTCTGTCACTAAAATTTTATCCTTTTATCATAGCAAATACTCAAAAATAACCTCCTACAGCTGCTTCACGCATGCGAGGTGGTTAATAAGCCGACACTCCTTCAGTGATTGCATGTGACCGCCTCACGTGAAACAACTAGATACCGATCTAAATTGCCTAGAACTTCTCAATGGAACTCTAGTCTACACAATCAACCACCTTCTCCTAAAACAGCCCTTATCACAACCACGTAGAGTCGCTTTCAACCCTAACCTTTATTAGAAACGTTTCATTATTTTTAATTATGGTCAATTAAATTGATTTGCAAAGCCAGTTCATGTATTTCGTGTTTGTTTACGTTTAGATAAGATTAAGTACGGTTTGCTAAAAGGACATAATTATTTTGTTATTTGGTTGTGAATGAATGTTGCTTTTAATTTTAATTAGGTGCAATTTAGAACGGTGTCAGGTGAATTGGTGCAACTTTTTGGTTTAGGATATTTCAGACTGTGGTAGATTTATTAGTAAACAAATTCAAATACTAACTTTAGTAGCAGACATATACGACAACTCGTATACACTGTAAAACTTTCGCAATTCGGATGATACACAAAATATTGTAAATCTTGCTTGTTCATCATAATGCATTTATTGCTATGCAATGCCAAAAGTTTAGAGCAAGGTCATATTATAGGTATTTTACTATTGACATTAATGTTTGTACACACATAAGTCTATAGATTCAAAATATATTTTATGCTAATTTAATTAAAATAATTTGACTAACAAAACACAAGTCTTTTTAAACACATAAATAGAATACTATAAGCCTCATTGGTTTTAAAGTAGCAAACTCTATACCGAGAGGGATTGCTACTTCCATACATTCTCAAACGAACATGCAGTTAATTATTCAAAGTAACATGAAAGAGCAGTGTGAATATAAAAGAATACATACTTTGCGTCAGTATCGGCGCCATCTTAGTAAAGAGCTCTTAATTAAGTCACTTGCATGTTTGTTATCAGACCTCGTCACACTGGCTAAGGTTTCACCACACTGTACGTAAGAAATGGCTTTAATTTGAATAAAGGTTAATGGCATTTCTTATATTATTTCATAAACCCCTAGATTGTGAAAAAAAGCGTTTAGAGTAGGCTATTCCACAAAAATAAGAAGAATGGTTATTCGAAGGAGAAACTGTAAACTATAACAGATACAATCAGAAAAAAACTTGTTTTTATTGCAAATACTTTAATAAGTAGTTGTAAATACAATTGACAAGCAACCTTAACAATTTATACGAAAATTAGTGCGTAAACTATTCTGAACCTTATACTAAATTCCCGATTTGAAACATTAAGGAAATAAAGTATCTCACTCGTTTTTATTAAAATTCGTATATTTTTAACCACATACTTCTGGTCAGAGTGAGAGTACACCCTTGCTAAGGAGAAAATGAAAGTCGACATATAATAAAGTACAGCCTCAGTCAGTAAATAAACTCTCTCTTCGACGACTGAGCGATACCATCGTGTAAATGGAGTTTGTAAGAGAAGAGACCTGAAGTTTTCCAGTACCTTGTGTGCTCATAGTAAAACTGATTTAAATGTGAGGTTTTAGAAACCCTCGGTACACTCAGACTCTTAACCATTTTCAAACTAAAACAGTCAGGACTTACGAATTGAAAGGATAAACTAAACTAATTTATTTAAAATATATATATTGTGACTTTGCACACATTGCCATCTAGCCCCAAGCAGCAAACGCTTGTGTCGTGGGTACTAGATAATAACAAATTCTGGAAATGTCTGTATTTACCTCGTTTTTCATGACCATTCTTTCACAAAACGTATTGTTAGTGAAACAAACTGTGAAGTTGTAAGTTGTTCCGTACAAGTGTTGGACTGTTGACCTTTCAGAGGCTGACACTTGCAATATTGATATTATTTTCTGTATAGTTATGTACACATATTACATGTTGAACATATTTTGTTAAATTACTAGTATTGATCCGCGGTGTTACCAGGGTTATTCCAGATAAAAATATATTATGTGGCAACATTGTATACTGTTTAGTGTAATGTATTTTACTCACAATTACCCTAGGTCGGTTACCATATCATCACCAAGATAGTTTGTCGTATCAATGTACAATCTTCAAGAAATTATTTACTTAAGATGAAGTGTGAGCAAATTGAAAGTCAATTGGCAATAAATCAAGTTTCTTCACAATTTCTACCACCGACTAGAAAGGTAATCTATCTAGGTTTCTACAGGTATCTAGCCTAGTTTGAAACTAGACCAGTGTGCTTCCCATTCCAAGATTCGAATCTGCCTGACGCTGGGCCTCCCCACTCGATCAGAGCTCGCTGGCCATCAATCCAAGCCTATCGAGATGCTGTCTACTTTACTTATTTAATTGATTCTAAATCGGGACGGACTGATTGGGATTTTATTAAATGGCCAGCAAATGCATCATAGGTTGATGCCTATATTTTGATAAATGCCTTATAATACTAAAAATATTTTTAAACAAATAAATTTCCACATAAAAAGAATCATGAATATTTTCATCTCTTGACTTCCTTTTAAGTGTTGAAAATTATTTAATTCACACAAGAACATCATTATTTAAGCCCTATGTCTAATATTTGGTTAACCAAATAAATAGAATATGAAAAAAACAGGCTGCTTACCAAACTATTTTACAATTATTGACATTCATCAAACTAGACTATTATAACAAGCTAGAAATCGTGCACCATTTTTTAGCTGCTCGAAACATGCTATTTATACGTCTCTAAAATAGCTGACCAACAAATAAAATCTTTAATTGATGTTAAATCGTAGGTTGGAATAGTTAAATACGATCGACTGATGACCGACTAACGGTTAACTGTTGGACACGCAAACCCTTAACTAAGTTTAGTGTGAAACCTGAGCAAGCATGCATGCAGTGTAGGTACCTACCTATCTACTGTCACAAGTCAAAAGGTTGGGGCTAATCAGTGTTCTGGTCATCAGGCAGTTTGACAATGTTATTCCAAGTCTTTTGAGTACTTAAAAAAAGTTTACAATCACCGAGTAGTTAAAAAATCTGAAGATAAATAAATGAGCCCTGTTTTCAAATTGGCAAATTTGCACTATCAGCCTAAAAAAACTGCTTTATTGCGAAAGCAGATGCTTTTGCTATAAAATTGGATCAAAAAGGCGATTTTTTTCTTAATACCTCTTTCCTCCCAATTAGAAATAATAAATACTAAAATATCCTGGCATCATAAACAATAATGTACGAGTAAGTCTCCATTTATCTTACTAAATACAGCAGTCCTTGAGCTATATGACACTATTACACATTGGACATTTCTAGCTGAAAATTTGTTGAAATTTGTTTCGCATATTTTTCTAACTGTTCTTCTATAAATTGAATACAATGTAAGTTCCGTACAAAGTCCCGTACACAGTACCTAGCATACCTAACTCTAATCTCAACATCAAGGGCCGCCTCCATCAAATTAATTGTAAACCTAATCAGAGCTAGCCTTAATCCGCGGCTTACAGTTACTTTAGTGTATTCCACAATTAAAGCTGACCAATAAAGTACGGCAGGTGTTGCGGATGTATCGATACTCGTTATCGAATAATTGATGCGAGTTTCTACGAGATAGGGATGGGGTAAAGGAAATTAATATTTGTTTGTAGTTGTGCTGTAACATTCTTACAATGTTCTGTGGTTTTGTATTGTTGTTATGAGTGGATTAATAGGTACATATGTATATTTAATTCATTCAGCGTCAGGATTAATATCAAATAAGTATGAACTGTTATTCAGTCTTGAGTCGAGAATGAACCGATTTCTTATAGGCAAGCGTGCTAAAGCGCAGATTGCAACGTTGTTTAACATTAGGATTACTAGTTAGAACTTTAAGACAAATATAACATATCTCATAGTAATTATTTTATAAAATCAAAGATCTGTTAATGTCAATAACTGTTTCGCCCACTTCTATTTCGTACAATAAAAAGTAAAGTTCCTTAAACTCTGTACTTACCTAAATTCATCAGTTTAACTAATTCATTGACATATTTAAAATAACAAGTGCCAAAATTTTCTACAACCAACAAAATCCGGCTTATTGTAAACTTACCTCATCCCTAACAACACATTCGTACTCACTATCTCTGTTATTCGGACTTTATAGCCAGGTAAGGAAGTTTGCGCAAGCCTTATCTTGTAGCCAGTGTGGGGCGCCCTTCTAATCGATCGATTGAAAATCGATTTTGTAATAGAGCTTTTAAAACTCGATTGATGTTAACGATTGGAAACTCGTCTGTTGATGAATATGGTGCGATAGAATTTATTTTTTATGAAAGTTAAGTTAGAAAATGTATTATGTTGAATAGATTAGTAACTTTCGTCCTTTATTCTAAACATATATACAAAAAAATACAAAGTAAATAAATACTTAAACTAAAAATGTGGAAATATAAGATCTTACTCTTTATTTGACAAATTTAAAGCGGATTCGTTAAATTACAATTACTCAGATTGTGTTTACAATAAATGACGTATGATATATAAAAAAAGGAACCGAATATTGTTTTTTGATAAGACTGTTTGCTATGTGGTAAGCGAAAATATAAAAGCTTATTGCTTAATCGATTATTAACCATTTTTATATTTTTCGCGATAAGTCTCAGTTACTCTGCCGATGAGATCGATTAGATATTCAAATTCGATGCTTTGAACCCATTCGATTGAAACAACTTTGCTCGAAACAGTAGTTTAATGTTCCCAAACTAAGTAAAATGAGATAAATTCGTGCTATAGTCTAGATAAGGTAGTTTTATAGCTACATTATTGCCTAGAGATATGCGCATTCGATTATTTATCGATTAAAAGAACATAGACAGGTTCGATATATGTAAAATATATTCGATTTTATTGGTGTGGCCATTTTTATCGATTTTTGGGTGCGGGAAAATATACACGTTGGAACAGAACGATGATTATTATTAGCGTAATGTTTGTTTGATGTGTTTTTTTGTTTGATGAAAATTATAAATTTCGAACTATTCAGTTACATTCAATAAGTTGTAGGTAGGTTGTTACTACTTATTATTGAATTAAAACAATATATTTTTTAACAATGCGTAATAGATAAGATACTGCTCCTTACAAACGTATTTATTTTTGAAATACTGAAGTATAAGACAATTAGTGTGCCTGGAGATAAGTAGCACAATGCATAACCTGGTGAAATAGTAAGTTTTGAATGTTAAAACTCAGCTTAATCTTGCTCCGGTTAATCTTATCAAATAGTTTTTAGCAGCCCGGTGTCATAAAGGTGATTTTTATGCTTTTGCTCATACTGTTTATATGTAGTAAAGCTTAACTTTTATAGGCCAAAGGGTATCACACCTTTGGAAAGCCATAAATTAAATAAAAATGTAACGGACTGAGTCTCAACTCGATAGTAAAGTTGGGAATTCGGTTGTAAAATTCGATACACAAATATACTGTACTTTACTAATATTTAGAGCGTTACACAATCAAATGAAGTAAAAAAAAACTTACAATATTGAAAAGTTAATAATAAAAACGTTTTTAATGCTTTTTACTATCTTATTAGTGTCCAAGTCATACTTGACTAAAAGTGTTTTTAATAAGATTTACTTATTTTTTTATTGGCTTTGACAATAGATTATTTGCATTCTGTCCTTAAAATAAGTCAAAAATGTATATTTAAAGGAGATGACAAAACACATTTTAACATGACCCCAAAATATCTTAAGGTAGGTAACTACTATTCACCTATCACCTTATTGCCCGTAGCGACCGATCCACAACTTATTCAATTCAAAACACCAGTCACGGTTGACAGCTGTCAATTATAGCGTTTACATTACTCACAGTAACCGAAGTCCTTAGATTTAATCGCCAATTTACAAATATCACTTGTTCAGCTATTTGTGTACAAGACTATGAACTACCTTTATGAAATTGGCGGAAAACAATAACAAAATGTGTGAGAATATATAATTTAAAAAAAAAAGGTAGAATACAAAGCTTCTCAGTAGCCATTTTTTATATTATTTTGTGTCAATACTTCTAGAATCCTTCCACAATGGTGTCTATCATTACAAACACAGTTATACAGACAATTACAGAATTGTTATTCTAATTATAAAAAAAAATATCATAAGCTCACGACTTATTCGAAAAACTGAATGTATCTTTTTCCTCCAGCCCGAATGGTCGGATGAAATTTCTAAGCCCGTTGGTAGGAGATGGATCAGACAGGCTGGAGACCGTACTATGTGGCACGCTGGAGAGGAGGCCTATACTCAGCAGTGGGTAAACACAGGCTGATATGATGATGATCTTTAAGGAACTTGGTGGTCCCTAGCTTGATAATAAATCACAACAACTACTAAGCCGAATTCTGAGAATAATAAAAACCGCGTATATACCCTATAACCCTGTTTTAAAAGCGGCAATCGAACAAACAAACATTCTGCGGCAAATTCTCATGCATTAATCTAGACCATATAATTCAAGTTAGACGCTAAACTTCGATCTAGTGCTGTGTTAAGGCACAGTTTCGATAAAATTAGCGGCGAGTGTTTATTTTGTAAGATTTCTGTCTGACATAGGTATCTAGTGTGGAATTGGCAGTTACAGCCAATAAATTCTGCGTAAGTAGGTATTGAAATCGCAGTTAATGTTGGTGTTTGTAGAAGTATATGCTTGCATACGATCCTTAACGCATGATGTTGGTAATGGCTGTATAAATATAAAGACATTCTAAAAACGAGATTGTATTCAGAATAAATAAAAATATTTTAAAAAAAGTATTTATTTGTAAAAATCTATATGTAAAACATCTAAGTAATGTTCCACTGGAAGACCTTGCCTTCTGCAACACAGTTGTTAACTAAAGCAGAAGGCAGAGCCTTAATTTCTATGTACAATGTAAAGTTTTTGCAATAAATATGTTTATGTTTATGTTTATAACAAATAATTTTTTTACAACATAATCAGCCATTTTCAAGATTCTCTCATTTCAGAACTCATTTATAAATAAATATTTCAGGACATATCACACAGCGCCATCTAGCCCCATACTAAGCTTACGCTTGTATCAGGTAGGTACTAGGTAACGGATATAATACATATAATCTTTATTTTGTAAATACTTACTTATTATACATAGAAACGACCTGACTTAACACAAGTAAATACATTTTTTTTAAATATGCATAATTACTTGTGTTATGCGGGAATTGAACCCGCACCCCTGGATTAAAAGGCAGCGGCACTACCAACTAAGCTAACAGAGCAGTCAATATTTAATTTATATTTATGTTTAAATCTGCAATTTCACCACATTTGAGCAGCATCTAGCCGCCATGTTCTCAGCGCTCAGAGCATCGTAGGACTCGTCGCCACCTGACGGGGCTGACCCACATAGCACGGATTTATGAGTCGACTCGAGAACCGTCAGTAGGGTTGTCTTGTAACACGTCTAAGAGATCAGGTATTCTGCATATTCAAAGATTCGTTCAGAAACTGTGCTCTAAAACATTGTCTTATTTAATACCTTCCATGAAACGTTTCAAGAAAATGTTATTTAAATTATAAGTAATTATAAAACGCACCTTTTCAACACACGTATTCTTGTACACTGCCTATTTATAATCCTAAATCCTGTCCATCCAAAGGTCGCCTGGAAGAAATCGCCTAAAGCAATAAGGCCGCCCATTAAATTTGTTTTAAAATTTCTTTCAGTATGTATTTTTATGATGTGCAGTAAAACATCCTTATCTTTTTTATCATTATGTAACTATCTCAATTAGATAAATAGTTTTTTCCTTGATATTGTCTTTAAGTTTGTGAGCTGCATAGTTATCCAATCAAACGAGAATGTTTGCTTTCATTTAAGTGCCTTGAGATACGGAAGAAAAATCGATAAAGAAAATCTATGTTTCTGAATAATATCTAAAAAATTCAATAAAAAAATACCTATTATTTGAAAACTATAGTAATCTGCCAACCCTACACCCACCTGTCTGCAATAAGCTAATTGGTGGTGTTCAAATGCCATCCAGCATGTAAACCTTTTTGCAACGATATTGAGGGATTTACCAGCATTTGTACGAAATTAGACTGCCGCTACTTTGTATGGGATTTATAGGATTTGATGTTGTGTGATTTGTAAGGAAATCTAAATGAATATCACTCCATTTGCTGGAAGCATTTATATGTAATACAAATAAATGAGACCGGTAGTATATAAGGATCATATTATATATTTTAGATTTCAGTGAAATGTTATGTATGTAGGTAGTATATTATATATTTTAGTTGCTAATATTACAAGAATGAATGTAGTTTAAAAATGTTTACATTGCCTTTTTTATCGTAACTAAACCATTGGTGATCTCCAATAAATTTTATTTGTAAAGTAAGACATTTGTTTCAAATTTTTATACCAAGAAAATAATTTTTAAACATTGAAAAGGCACTTTATTACTGTGTTTTGTCACTGAATTGCTCGAAAGGTTTAGTAATTTCATTTCTTTATCTAAGCAAGTGTAACTATTCAGATATTACAAAATCTCAAATTGCCTGAGTATCTATACAGAGAAAGTTTAAATTGATCCTTCGACACCTCGGAACGAGTTACACAATATAAATTATTTCAACAAGATATCTTTTAAAGTGTCAATAATTTACACCAGTTTCGAAAGTGATCGCCACACAAATATGTTGACACTTGAGGCGCATAGTCCTTACAGGGTTACATGATAAATAGTTTTATCTCTGTTAGCCAACCTACGTAAAGAAATTTAAATAAAAAATGTAATATCTGTGCATTGTATTATTTGTTCTGCGGCATAGTTTTGTAAGTATTTTGTGATTTCACATGCAACAATGTTAAAAGTTTTAGGTAACGTGATTTTAAAGTGCCTAAAGCACAGAATACAATAAAAATACCCGCAATATTTATTTGTATCCGTTACGCTTTTGTAACTTCAAAACCTTATCTCAAAAAAGTTAAATTTATTTAGATGAACAATAACAAAACATCACAACAATATGAACTAAATTAACAACTTCAACTTTTGTATGTAATCTAAAATATATACAACCTTACAAATAATATACTAAATTTATATCGGAATCTGCGGGCAAGGTGCCTAAAATGCTGGCGGCGTTACTTTGCTGAATTGCTAAACTTAAACGATGCCCGAGGTAAGCGCCAGCTCTAGTAATTTTTGGAATGCCAAGAATCAATTGCTCAAAACTTGAATTCAAATTATATTTCAAACTACATCTTTACCATATAACCCTGTACCATGTACTTCATCCACTTCATTCAACTATTCATTGCGATAAAGAACTAAAGAAGTTACGACCTATTTATACAACTTATACAAGACTTCAATGTTTTATCTATTTCCTTATAGATTACTAGAGTAGAAAGTTGATGGCTCTAAGGTGTTTCTGATGGCTAATAGTACATGTCATAACTATCTGTGTTGGAGAAAAGCAGTTTTTTGTTACTTTCATGTTTTTTAGTTTTTTTTTATGTCTTCTAATTAGTTTGATTTTGCAAATTGTGAGTTACGCTATGGTTAAATTGGTTTGAAAGTCTGTACTGTCTTTTCAACTAATTCAAATTAAATTACAAAATTATAATATTCTTCTTTTCATTTTAAACAACACTATATAACCTAAGTGGACCTATAGTATGAAATGTGTCGGAACATTTTACCTATTTCACCTTCCTGGGTTTCTTTATAAATTGCTTAAGCTAAATTGCACAACGATTTAAACGCATTTATCTACAAAATCACCTGAAAGTGATGGCTTAAATGTGTTTTGAAGGCCTTAGTCTCGTTTCCTTTCCTATGTGTGTTTACATTGCATTCATTTCCGCTTCCACACCATTTCTTGGTACCTCAAGCGAACATAAAATCTTTAAAACCATAACTGTTATCTCAACTCACATTAAATTCACCACGAACTTTACCAAAATAGCCATAAACTTTGATCAAACTATTACCATACAAAGTCCTAAGTCGTGACACAGAAATAAATAAAAAAGCAAAGCGCGGGAATTAAAAATAAATACAAGAGTTATGTTAACGTAGAAGGCAGTTAGATTCCGGCGCCAAATGTATGCAAGATTGTCTATCGGTGAGCGGCTAAATGGAGATTTGTGGCGTCGTGATGATGTATGCCGTGATACACCGGACTTGCACCCGTTGTACACTCTCGAAGCAAGCAGGGAGGAGGCAGTTCTTCTTTATCTAACATTGAACGGATGTGAGTGAACAACAGCCATAGCAAACGATGTGGATGCGAATTGAAATTGAAGCTATTTTCTGGTACGTTCCTTGTAAATTTTCATTATTAGTATTTGATACATAAAATACTGTGAAATGTAAAGTTCACTCAAACTTGGTACACTCATATTTCATGTTATAAAATATCTTGATTAAAGAAACAAAATACAGATCAGTTATTTTTCTACAATTTTAGTAATTTTATTTAAAAAAGGAACACGCATGAAGCTTTCAACTTAAATTCGTATTTCGAGTCCCGTTTTTAATTAAACGCAGGCCGGTGCGCGGACGCATAACGCGTCAGAAAGCATTAGCTTCTAGAAGTTAGGGATGCGACTTGTGAGAACGGTCTTGAATCATATTTTTACTTATTACTCATATTTGTTAGGAAAAAATAATATTGTTCTTGAAGTTGATAGAGATATATTCTTGTATGATGTTTTCACCGTTATAAAAATAAAGCAAATAAAAATCTCTTCAAAGAATGTTTTTTAGTGATAACAAAATACTGTTCATTTTTTTTGCTCTTATGTTTCTTTTTTCATGTTGATTCTTCATATTTGATTCAAAGGTGGTTATACACAAACAAGCACAAACAAAACATGAAACATTTGTTTCATATCTGAACCTCAAACCCGTAATCTCTATTACATTAATCAAGATGCCAAAATTAATGGTTAAAAAGTTTTTTTAACTGCGCATTTTTAAGACGGTTTCAAGACTCGCATACCCCATCACTAAAAAGTCGGTTAAGACTTGCGGTTGCTTCTCTGCTGTAAAGTTTTCTCGGAATTTCAACTAAAATTCAAGTTTAAATGTTGAGTTTAGATTGAATCTGAATGGAATTTGATTGAATAAAAAAATGTTTGCAATAAATTGATTAATCAAACAACATTCCTTTGATAATTTTCGTAATTATTTTGATACATTTCATTTACCAAATGTGTAGCATAGTTGTAACAAAATATTAAATAATATAATATCATCACCAATATTCTGTTATAAATATTGATATCTTTGAACCAATAAAGAGCAAAAATATTGCTTCATGTTGCTGCTATATGATGCGTAACATTTTTATCGATAAAAAGCTGAATACACTTTCAGTTAAAACACAGTCATGTTTTCCAAAATCACAATATATGACTCCTACCACCAGTAGTTGTATTATGTATTCTGTGCTAGTAGTCACAACGATATGATTATCCAGTATATACATATAAGCTAACATCTGCTTCAGAAAAAACATAAAAGCGAGTAAGTAATTCATCATCATCATAAATTTAAGGGCCGGGCCCTTGTCTGTGGAGTATGCGCCATCCTTTCCGGTCTTCTGCCAATTCCTTGACCTCCTTATAAGACATGACACCCGCCTTTTCTTTTATTTGCTCCATGTATGATCTTCTCGGCCTTCCTCTTCCTCTTCGGGCTTCCAATTTTCCTTCCATGATGTTTCTTATAAATTCGTCATGTCGTATAAGGTGGCCAACCATCTTCCCTCTTCTGTTTTCAATAGTTGCCAGTATTGTACGGTGTTCTTGGACCATGCTCAGCACTTCTTCATTGGTCTTTCTTTCTGTCCAACTAATTTTCTCCATCCGCCGCCAGCACCACATTTCAAAAGCTTCTATTCGTTCTCTATCTCTTTGAGTCATGGTCCAAGTTTCGCTTCCATAAAGAGCAATACTCAATACTTAAGAGTAAGTAATTAAGTTTTCAAAATTCGGGATGAACTAATTATAAATCAAACATTCGTTCAAAAACTGCCCTCGGTGATGGCCAGTTAGCATCTCAGCTTGATGACGTGAAATGTTCAAAATATTAAAATGTACCGTCAGACGTCGGGTTACCTTTTGACATGCAATTTTAGGAGGATCATTTATCAAAGCCCTGCATTGTCGATATATCGATAGTTTTTATCGATAAAATCCCTTCACTAGTTCATTCACTCACAAATTAGCTGCGTCGTGACTTGACTAATGTACTGTTCGTGCTACTTGATTATTGCATTTCTTTGAGCTAGATATTTTTATAATGTACGAATGAAATAGGCGCTCAAATTTTATTTAACAGCAATGATTGCACTGATGGTAATTTCGTAGATGGCCTATTATTTTATGATGATAATGGATTGTATTTAAGAGTCCGGTAGCGTAAAAAATGTAAAAATCTATAAGTTTTTTTTTGCCATAACTTTGTATTGTGCCATAAGATTTTTTATCACAGACGTCATAGATACTAAAGTCAAAACATTGTACCTATTGTTTATTCGGTAGCTCAGTCGATTACATTTTTTATCGATATAGTACCTCTCTATTAGAACAACCCGTTACGTTCATCAACGTTTTATATCGATGCTTTCAATTCGCTCGAATAAAGTTCGATGACTTTATTGATTAGCAATTAACTTTTTGATAGTAATTTATCGCCGACCATTTCTATTAAGTGCGTTCTTCTAAGTAGGTAGCAGTTTTGAGAAATTTGGGTATAATCATTTGCGGATAACACTTTGATCCTTTTAGCGACTCGCAGATGGAACGACTATTTTGATAATTATTAACAAGATACTCATTATTGATTATGAGAAATGATACGAACGGACGTTCAACTTGCAAAAAACAAACCTGTTATCATTAACAAATCTAAATGAGACAAATTGAGACTCACACGTCTCACGACATTTGACACAAATACTAGTGGCGGGCTGCCATTATCGCATTCTTATCGATATCGATAAAAAATGCTCGGTCGAGTCACTTCGAGCTCGCGGGAGGTGCCCCGTCACAACCGGACAGGATCAAAACAATTAATCTTTGTGTTACCAGATTCTGAACTCAACCTTTTTGAAGGTCCTCGTAAGTTAATCAATTTGCGAGCGATACCGGTGTCGGTGAGAAATGAGATTGTATTGCGAATTTGTTTTAGTTTTTCTTTATTTTTCAGATTTTGCCTTTTTTACAAGTTACATGAGTGTGATGACGTATTCTCTTTTGAAAATGATCAACATACGTAGCAATTTACACATTTTTCTCCGAATACATAAATCGTTCGTAATGGTTTACATAATTGTGATGACAAATGACGTAAAAAAATTGGTATCATTCTATTTTTTGGACAGGACGGTAACAGAGATATCATTTTAATGCGTCGGCGGGTCAGTGACCGGCTCGAATGCGCTAATCGAAGAAACTCACAAAATATTAATTCGCTGCTTCAAGAATCCTCCTCCGAATCCACATTCGCACCAGTTTTTCCTCTCATCAGCGACTTAATGCGTATCGCCATCAATGTTTTTTAAACACCGCCGTCATTTTGAAAACAATTTTCTATCCCATATGATTATGGGTCATTTTATCCAAGTATAAAACTATTATTAATATATTATAACGCGTAACCTTGCCAGTCGTTATTTTTAAGTCTTCGAGCTCTTTTTGTTTTACAATATTGCTGCAATATTTAAGCATGTCGGATAATGCGAAATGTAATTATTCTGGCTTATACAGTTTTATCATTATGAAGTTAAGATATTAAGATATTTTATGAGTTTAAGGACTTATTTAAGCTGAAAACGTATGTAAATAATAGCTTTATTATAAGTTTGAGGGCATTACGATTTACTTACTTAATTATTCCCAGATAAAATAATTTATTTTATTCTTGTGCATAATATGATCAACTTGACTTGAATCTATTTACAAACAATCTCTTTACAAAAATTCTGGAAATGCTATCGTTATCAACACTCCTAAATTACACCAAAAAAGCTAATACAATTTAAATGTTACGAATATTCTAGTAAACAGCCATATTAATCGGCCATCTTTTCGAAAAATATTCAGTACATTCGAATAGACAATGTCGGTAGATAAATTGAACGGTTCTCAGGGTTAAGAGCCATCTAACGGCAGACTGCGGCTATTGTTGCTGTTATCACTTGGCCAGAAACAATTATATTCATCTTCATCGTCATCTCATTTTGAGTACTAGAATTTTGAATTGTCTGGTGAAGCCTTTGACGATCCATCCTTTTATATTGTAAGTTTAATAATGTTTTTGTAAATAGGTATAGGTTAACGTTTTTTCATAATTATTACATCTCAGAATGATGACATGGTAGAAAATGTATTTTACACTCACCAATCAGATATTTGACCACGAGGTCTCTACAAGAGAAAATAAGCGATTTCTCGACAGCAACTTTTATCACTGTTCTATCTTATATATATATATATATTATTAGTAAGTTTATATGTCATCAGTGATTGTTGCTATCAAACATAGTTGTGAGCGTGTGAACATATATTTTATTAAACCCCCGACCAAAGCATACTGTATCCATCCACAAAATGATAACAATGATCACATAGTCTTGAAGTTGCGTATATTATTTTGCTATAAGTTAGGTCTGCATCAAGAGAGCTTTAAGTGTTTAAGTTTAATTTTCTTCTTATTAATTATTAAATTATGTGTGTTTTAGCTAAGTGCCTGTTTTGTAGACTATTAATAAATAAATAAATCAATTAATTGTTTGACACTGAAGCTATGATAGATACTTAAAGTAGGTAGACAATGTGATCTGACGTGAGTGTTAGAAAGTTCCACCGAACACTCTCAGCATGTGAAATAAAAACTATTCGATACATCATGGAATGACGAACAGCTGTTTAAAGGTTACCAGATACAGATCTGAGCGAAATAAGATGAGTGTCGGAGCTATTGAGGTTACTCTGAGGTACTTTTATGTACGCTGCGGTGGCTAGTGGTGGGACACGCGTGAGAATGTGGTGTCGATGTTTTTGATACTGTCGATAATATTTTGATGATTCAGATGAGATGGTTGGTCCATTTGTCGAGTGCTAAGCGATTTTTGTTTCTGAGTAATTAATGATAATTCTTAACTTTTTGATCAAACAATATCATAGTCTTACTTTAGTTAAGAAATATTTACTTATTTAAATATCACAATCATGGTTTTAGAGTTTTATGTTCAATTTGTTGTTCCATTCCTCATAGTCCGCATTTAAAAGCAAAATGAAGTACTTATTTGTAATTTAAATTACCTTCTATCCATTTTCATATTCGACTTTTCCATCGGAAATTCTACTATTTAGCTACATAATTATATCAACAATTGTATCGATACAGATATATCGACACTTTTTGAAACCAGGTCCATCACTACCTCACCTCCCGTCGCGTCAATATGAGCTAGCCAATTGTGTATGAGTCGGCAATTCACGACTATTCAATAACCTCTACAGATTGATATCGCACTGTAATGACGGAAACAGTACATAAACTTTCACGTATTGGGAACACCTAGAGTGCGTGCCGAAAAACAAGATGGTGGCAGTAGCTTTTTTGTATTATTTAGAGTATCCATGAGATTTAGCTTGTTCTTCATATCGTTTTCTGATGATGCCATTTTTTATGTTCAGGGAAGCAGTTATTGAAATACTTAACTTTCAGTATTTTAGGTATACTATTTTAAAAAATACACTATTCGCGAATCACAATAAATAAATACTTAAGAATACTCATGAAATAGTTGAAAATGTTTAAAAATTATATCCTTTTGCTTAAGAAAATAAAACCATCTCTACTGTGACATACAGCATACAGCACAATGCTTGTATCTGTTGATTACAAATTCTTACTTTATGGTCGGGTAATAAAAGCAAGTTTACAACGAATCTAATATGTACCGATTAGTTCAAGTTGAAGAAACAGAGCGCGCTGCGAGCGCTTGGTATGCGTGGATTGCTTTATACAGAAGTGAGTAAGAAATGGTTGTCTAGTTCAAATGGTTCCGTAGGTATTAAAAAGAATTTGATGTGTTAGTGTTTATTTAAAGTAAGAAGCACGATTTAAGTTTGCATATATATTGAGGTTTTGTCTGAGATTTACATATAGGTATGTACATAGAAAATATTTTCACGTTCTACATATATGCATATGTAGCTCCAGCATCGTAAGATTAGTCAACAACAACATATTTTTACAATATTAACTATAAAAATATTATTTTTATAATAGCGATATTTTACAACTCAACTAAAAACCTTCATAGTTTTTGTTTAGCTATTTCATGTCGCACTTTAAACATAGATTTGATTTTTTTTCTAACATTTTTTTATTTTGTCCCCAGGTAAGCACAACACAAACCCCTAAAAGTTTGGTAAGAAAATAGTTCGCAATCATCAAGCGACTTATCATTAGACGATTCACTTTAATTCTGGATTAGTAGAGCGGTTCATTGTTTCGGATTGATTAATGAATTAACTGTTTATTAGCGGTAAATAGCAGAACGATACTTCGCAGCCAGTACCGTTAGTGCCCTTTAAATCACTTTATAAGTTCAAATTGATTATAAATTAATTTTATTCCAGTTAACAGCTTCGAGCTTAGCGAGTTAACAGTAAGCATTCAATAAAATTGAATACACATAGCAATGAAAACAAAAGGTGAGCTCTGTTAATAAAAAGCTACGATATGGACAAACTCATTTAAAGAATATGGAAACCTTAAAATACCTTAAATGGGACTCAATTTTGTAATTTAAGAAAAATATTAACTAAACATGTGCAACAAAATTACTACCATTAGTTTTATCGATAAAGCACCAACATCACTATTATTTTATTTCCATCCGAAACTGTTCGAACTTCAAACAATGTTGTCATTTACATTCCAGTGAGTGCTAAAACAAAAGATCGATTTACTTTTTTTCGAAATCACGAAACGAACATGTTTCCCAATTTGAAAACCGCATTCCATTTTTGAAACAAACGCGTTCCTCCAATTGATGTGTGTTACTGAACGGATTATTTATCGATAAGATTACGTCATTATGTTTATGTCCGCATTTGTAAACATGAATTCATTATTTTTGTTCATAAAGGGAAGAGAATAGAGAAATATTTTATGTTATGAACTCACATTATCATTCAAAGTTAAGCTATTACTAATACTGCTTTAACGAATATAAAAAAGCCGTTTTTAAAACAAATAATATTTTTGGTTATACCTATACGCCCCCACACAACACCACCACATTTAAATACAACATTGCTGAGCAATAGATTGATGATCGCCGGACAATGGTAGCGAGTCTAGTTTACAGTTCTCGTATAGAAGATATCCTGCGGGCGGTGCTAAGGGAACGCGTGTTGCGCGGGATTACAACCGAATTGACAAAAAAAAATGGTAAATAATATGTGCACTAATTTTTTGATGGTTTACTGTGGCAGCCACGTTTGATGGCCAGATCTATATCATAGTACAGGTATGCTCAACCTTAGGTACAGTGTTGATTGTGTTGCTTTAGGTAACCTAGTTGTCAAATAATGAGTGTCGAGTGAAATATAAAAATTTGTATTTTAAAAATAAAACGGCAGAACTATTTTGTTAAATATGAAAAAAAAAACGCTCTGGGCACTTAACGTTTAATTAAAGTAAATTACCTAATACATCACAATTGTGCAACATTTTTTGATTCACGCTTACACAAGAGAAAGGCTCTCGCGCTGGCTTCAGTGCCTTAATTCAGCCAACATTGTGTGATTACAGATTAGAGGAATATCCTTAACGGTACACGCCGGGCCCACACGGCTGGAGAAATTGTCTGACTGCGACTGTGTGTCGCAGGTTTTTGCGACGAAAAAAGTCGCAATTAATCATATTATACCGATCGTGTTCAACGTGTAGTTAGTATAATTGCGAAAACAATGATCCCAATTTTATATTGTTTTATTTGTTTATATTATATACTGAGTATTTTATACTGAGGCAAGGCAAGAACATGTAGAAAACATACCAATATTAACTCTTAAATTTATTTCATTAAATCCTGGTACTCAGTCATATTTTGTCGCAAGTCCATGCGACATTAAGCGCAGTGTTGCTATCTCAGAAAGAGCGATCATTTAGTTATATCACCAACACTTGAAGCTTGATGGCTTCTAACAGCCTTGCTTTTGTAAGGATCTGGAATGACAGGGTTAGGGTTTTAAACTCGTTAGGTAAACAAGGAGGTTGGATAACAAAATAGTGGTTTTGAGTTTGTTCATTGGTCCTGTAAACGGTGATGCTAGATAGAATAATATTTTTATGAAGAAGGACGTACAATGAGGCGTTTAATGCAAAAGCTCGAATAAAAAACAAATGCAATAGAGTTTTAACAGAAATCGCTCAATTGGAATACCTATCCCTACGCCCAACTTTATCCTGCATCTCTAAAAATACTTTCTAATTTATTCACGACTTTATTCCAAGGGATTAAGACTTCAATTGCAATTGATAAGGAATGACAACTGCATGAGTAAAGTTGTTGATGTGAGATTGACAGGTACCGTTATATTATAGGGTCGATTGGGGCATTGCTCAGTTTGAAAAGCGAATGTAGACGTTTATTAGATGTGAGTTCGCATATGAATAAAAACAATTGAATGTGATGTAAACAAATCATTGTGAATTTTTAAGTACAATGAATGGAGCATTGCATAACCGGTGGCTAATAAGTGGAACTAAATTTTTGTTCTTGAATTTGTAATAGATTTTGAAAGTGCTATCTCACTCGAAACAGAATAGCATCAAATTAGTCGTGTAAGAAAATAATGATGTCATTAGATTTGTTTGTTTGATGAAAAAAAAGTACATATTGACAAAATTCTTATTTGATATATATATTATATTATATTTAAATAATTTAAACTACTCTAGTGGCCTGAAAAAACTTTAATATACGCACCGTAAAATTTGAAATTTAGTGATGCACCTGAAAATCTGCAATTTGCAGACATAGAAGAGAGTTTATTGTGTTTTATTTTACTAATACCATTTTTTTTCAAGCAGAATACAGCCTTATATTTGAAGATTTAGAACGTTTCTTGAATTATTCGTAAGATTAGTTTCAAAGTTCTTGATAATCCTTCACAGTATCAACATAATATTTAACACACCGTCAAAGAAAGGTTTTTATTCTGTCATAAGCTGCTTCGATCTCTTCACTCGCTCAATCGATAACGCAAAGTATCGATACTTACTGGCATCGATAAATGCGGTACATCCCTTTACTTGTTTGATCTTTGCTCGGAGAACGGTAATTTGATTGCGGATTTTAATGTAGGTGCCGATTTCTAATTAATATAAGGTTAATTAATTAATTTATTATTCGACGGAGGATCTGTGGCTGATAGATCGGAGGACCTGGGGTCAATAGTATTGGAAGTTGGAACTAATGTTGTAAATAATGTTGGAACTACTAGTTGATTAGAATGTTGTTTCTATTTGTTTTAAGTAAAATAATTATATATGTATTTGTTTGATCAAAATACGCATGGAAAAATGTTTTTTTTTTAATTATGATATACCGAACTGGAACATCACTGGAGGTCAATTTTTAGGACTGAGTTTGTACGTATTTTGCTTCTTCGGATCCAAGTGAGGATAATATTGGTTATATAAAATAAATCTTTCATAAATGCGAGGTTACGCTTGTAATTTATAACGAAAAAATCTATTTCGAAAACAAATTTTAATTGACGCTTTAAATCACAAAATAGTAGTTTATGCAACTGTCATATAATACCCGTGTTATATGCAGTTGCATACACTACTTTATCTTCACTAATGCATTGATAATTTATTAAATTAAATTCACGCGTACGTGTATTGTCACAGTGATTTTGCCGCCATTAAAATCTAACCAACGAGAGTGCAGCGCGACCAACCTGATTGGCCCTGCAATCAGGTTGGTCACGTTTTTTCGATGTTATAATGAGCTATTACGATATCGATGTGGATATTATAACATCATGTGAAATTGCTTAAATTGAGTGTTTTGTTGTCTGTGCTATAACAGTAGTAATTATAAGTCAAGTATTGGAAACATAAGTAGAATGTTACAACATTAGTGTAGATAAAAATATTTATAGAACTATTCACCCAATAAATAATACCAAAACCTTACAATATACAGAGATTAAGCGTAAATCCGACCTAATGACCTCACAAAATACGTCGAACATTACTAGTCCAATTCCATTGCACGTTATGTACTCAACTATTGCAATATATTGTATTTCGAAAGTGCAATGTACTAAATAATATTAACACATCGCGATTGGTCGCGGCATTTTGCTGTTAGCACGACCGCGGTATTTTGGACCTAGATGTGTGGTTATAGTGTTAGCGGGCGACTAAACGTGTGTGCAAGGGATTAGCGATGAGCGTTCTATTTAGACTCTACGACTAAAGTATGACTATTATATGATGTTTTAAGCAAAAAGAGGTATAGATAGGTATTCATAAAATATTACTTAGTTAGTGTAAACACAAATTTTTTTGATCAATTTTCTGAATATATTTATTGTTTTTCTTGACAACATTGTAAAATAACAATCTTTGATACTTAATTTTCTGGGGATGTTATTTTTTTGCCAACAAACAAACACAGTAACACTATTAGTCAAAAAGACAGTGTAAGACTTTTGATTTTTATAGGTACATTGTCCAAACCTAATTGTATGCAAAATGTAACATAACATCCTATATCGTGTCGTAAGTCGTCAACACTAAAGAGCTCACGACCAATATTTGTCTTGGTAATTATATGACTAAGCAGCTACCTGCGCCTGCGCTCTTCAAAGTAACGCTACTGAGTGTTTGTTCTTCTTATTTTGCTGAGCAAATGCAAAAATGAAGGCTTACTGGAATTATTCTCTAAGATGGCGCCGACAGATTTCCTCGAAATTATATGAAAAGACATTTTGCAACTTTCGTTTTGATATTTGTGATAATTTTTACATTTATTTCCTTTAAGTGATATTTTATTTATTTATGATTATAATAGATGTGATCTTCTGAGTTTTATAATTAGGTATACAAGCCTGAATTTGCTACTTTCCCATTAAACGGAGCGACAGATCTACCTGATTTTGAGCATAATGGTAGTTAGGAATAGCTCCAGAATGGCACAGGTAATATTTAAGTACTTATACTTAAAATAACGAGGCATAGCATTCGGCACCTACTAGTAACATGATTAATATTAGTGTTGTATGCGTATCATATTTTACTAACGTGCGTGATGTCACCTGCCGGTCCCAACGGAAGACCAGCGCTGGATGCTTGCATCCAGCACATGCTGAGTTTGGGCCGGATTGTGACACAAAACATGTACCTAGCTGTATTTATTTTTATATTTTTTGTGTTGTGTATTTCTTGTTGTTTTGTGTCATAATAAATTGATTTTATTTTTATTCTTATTCTTAATATTCCGGGAAATTTCACGTAAGCGCCATCTATCCCCAGACCAAGCGCATTAATAATAACTTCAAACATTCAACCCCTTGGCGCCACCACTTGTACCACAGAGTAACAGCATTACTGTATGATTACAAATGAAAAGGCCAGCACATAGTCGTGGCGACCAGCCATAAGTACCGACATGGCATAGACAGCTGGGCCTTGCCTGGGATATGGCGGAAATTATGCATTTTTAAGTAAATTATGAATTCTATTATCATCATATTGGTAAGCAACCTTGATAAGACAGCGTTGATAGTTTATTCTACTTAAAAAAAGATATAATTGTTAGTTTTAGATATTACAATCGACTACGGTAAAAATGTTATGCAAATTAAACAAAAACATATTAATATCGATTACGGTAAAAATACTAATGGTATTGTAATTGTCAGAGGCCTTTAGGGCGGCTTGATAAACTCCCGACACCAGGGTTGGCCACTCTCATTCGATAAGAAGAAGAAGAATTTATGAGTTCTCCAATTTATGTATAATATATGATTAAACGAACTTGCAAAAGTGAAGTTCGATCAATATTATATGAGTATAAAGCCTCATGCGAAGATATAATATTCACAACATGGTAGTACTTTAGTCCTACTGGCAACATTGCACGTATTTAGAGAGAAAAAAGAAAATATATTTTTTCCTACCTAATGGTAACACCCCAGCGGTGTCGCTCCTCATTGTTAAGAGAAATTAAAAAATAACACAAAATTTTCAATATACTTATGGGTTTTTGTGGTGGGTGGGAAGATAAGTATATCTTCGCATGAGGCTTTATACTCATATAATATTGATCGAACTTCACTTTTGCAAGTTCGTTTAATCATATATTATATTTCGTATAGCCTCATGCTTTGATATAATATTCACAACATGGTAGATGTTTAGAGCCAAAATTTTGTGTGAGAAATAAAAGATTTTGTTTTTACAAAGTAATAACAAACAACTTTTATTACATAATCATATTTTAACATGTATGGTAATCTCAATGATACGATTACAAATTATATCACATTTTATTGGAAATTATGTTTAAATATGTAAACTATACACAAACAAGTTATCATCTCATAACGTATAACATTACAATCAATTAAGTTGCAAAACTGATCTCGCAAAAGAAGTTTCATTTACTATCGGCTGGTTGTAAAATTTGGCAAACGTTTGTGACGTACTTGTCCATCCTGCCGTTTTGCGAATTGTATCTAAGGAAACACCCGCAGCTCGAGCTGCGGAAACTGAAGCATGTCGTGTACTATGGCTAGAAAATATTGATACATCTATGCCGCTCTCACCCAGAACTCTCTTAATTCATCGACTGATGGTTTGAGTCGAAGCTGATTTATGCGGTTGCTTAAAGGTTAATATGAAATTATTTATAGAAGGCAGTCTTATTTTTCTAGTTACAAATAGGTAGTTTTCTACTATTGTAGCGGGCATATAGATTTATCCTCATAAAAGTAAGGTAGTACTAAAACCGGTTGTTCACGCCCGGGTGCGGATGTTTTAATTGCCTCAGTAATACCTATTTCGACAGAAGAGCCTATCCTAATGTTTTCTGATTTTATTAGAGAAAACGTTTGAACCCGGTGTGCTGTAGATAACGCTAATAGTGTAACTAACTTTAGTGTTATTTTTTCTAATGAAATATGACGATTTGGTACCCAATTTGCTATATAATCGAGAACAACCTGTGGGTCCCAAGTCCTAGAATATTTTGGTGAGGCTGGTCTTAATCTATATGCACCTCTAAGGAGTCGTTTTACTTGATCATTGGTAGTAAGATGACTTCCGACAAGCAATGATAATGCACTACGGTGGCTGTTTATGGAACTGTACGCAACACCTTTTTGAAATTGTTCTGTCAAAAACAAAATAATAGATCTGATTGACCCCATATATGGGTTTAAACCGTGACGATAACAAAACCGCCACCACAATTTATACGTCCCGTTGTATTGAGATAGAGTATTTTTGGATAGAGATGCCATTGTTAGGTCTAATGCTGTGTGGGGGGTGCCTGCTGCCGCAAACGCTGTCCTGAGAGCAGCGCTGCACCCAGGGTAAACTTCGATTGTTTTTGTCGGGTTCTGCAAGAATGTGATATACTTAAATCAGGTGTGAAATAAATAATGTCTGATTTCAATAAACTTTTTAACAATGGGAACCAAGCTTGCGAATGCCAGTTGGGAAAAATAAAAATGACTTCTGCTTTGTAGTTGTAAATTTTTTGTAGGCATTTCAATATCATCGAAAATGGAGGGAATGCGTAAAAAAAAACATTGATTTCCAATTTAAAGTGAACGCATCTACAGCAATAGAGTCTGGGTCTGGTTTCCACGAGACATAATTTTTGCACTTGGTATTAGTGCGGGACGCAAATAAATCAATTTCTGGATAACCAAATGCTGTCGTGACAGTTTGGAATTGAGCTTCACTAATCTGCCATTCTATGTCAGGGTTCACCTTACGAGATTCTTGATCTGCTTCAAAATTGTCTTTCGTGTTTATATAGGATGCATACAACCAGATATTTCGGTGTTCGCACCATTGCCAAATATTTTTTGTCAAATTATTTAAATGGGGAAATTGGATTCCTCCCATTCGATTAATATAACTAAGTGCTGTTGTATTATCTACTCGTAACAAAATATTGCAGCTATGCATATCGCGCACGAAAGATTTTAAGCCTAGAAAAACAGCTAATAATTCTAAATAGTTAATGTGCTTTTCACGCTCACTATCTGTCCAACTGCCCCCAGAGCGCTTGTTGTCACAATAAGCGCCTTAGCCAGTTCGGCTCGCGTCCGTAAACATTTCTAAGTTAAAATTTGGTGTTACCAATGTGTTAGTTGTAGATGAAATATTATTCACCCACCATGCTAAATCTGGCAAGATTACCGCGCTAGGTTTAAATTTGGCATTATAGTTATCATTATTCGCAACTAAGGCCAACTATTAAATGCGCAAAATCACGAATTGTACAAGTGGGTAGTTGGTAAAAAAATTGCAAAAGTAGCAAAAATTTTTCGCGTTTTTCAGGTGGAAGCGATATTGTCATATCTAAAGAGTTATACATGAAGCCAAGAAACTTGCTACATTGTCGCGGTTGTAAACTACTTTTTTCATAATTAATAACGAAACCTAAACATTTCAATAACTTAAGTGTTTTGTTGACGTTTAGTAAGCATTCGTCTTGGGTGTTTCCTAAACACAATATGTCATCGAGATATACAATTGATCTTAGTCCTTGGCTTCTGAGATAACCTACTACTTCTTTCATTATTTTTGTAAACGTTCGAGGCGCAGAACATAAACCGGAAGGCATAGCATTAAATTCGTAGGTTTTTATGTTAGAATGTTCATCTACGTATTGAAAACGTAAGTATTTACGTTGAGAATGTTTTATAGGGACAACTAAGTAAGATTCTTTCAAATCTACTGTGGCCATGTAGCAGTTTTGTGAGATCATTTTTGATGCTATTCTGTGGTCTTCCATTTTGAAATGGGTTGTTGTGATAAACTTATTCAATTCTTTAAGATTAAGTATGAACCTATGTCCTCCGCTTGATTTAGGTGCCAAAAAGGCACTAGAAATAAACTGATCTTGTTGCGGACTAGATTCAGTAATAGCGCCTAGATCGACTAACTTTTTGATGGCTAGCGCCATTGCTTGCTTTTCTATTATTGACAACGAAGTTTTATGAGGAATTCGTTGCTGATATTTTTCTCGTAAAAATGGGATATTATAAATTACAAATCCAGTCTAAAATTACTGCGTTTTTTGTAACATTAAGCCAACAATCATAAAAATGACGTAATCTACTCGCATGTACCTGCGTTACTGACGAGTTGGGACACGTTTGTTCGAGCTCGCTGAAGTCGGCTGGCGATTCAGCGGCGGTACAGGTGGAGCTGTTGGAGCTGCTCGCGCCGGCATCGCGGAGCGGTGGTACTGGTTCCGGTGGTTGAAGCCGCGCCCTCGTCTCGCCTGTTGATAGCGAGGAGGGCCCGCCCAGTTTCCCTGACGGGATCGGGCGCTAGGTGCCGCTGGTGTGCTTGATGTGGATGTTCTAGGCGGAACTTTTTTAATTTGAAGCCCTTGCTTCTCGATCGCTTTTGATGCCTTTATCTTTTCGGCCAAATTGCTGCCGAAGAGTGTTTCGTCTCTTTCTGAATTACTCTGTAAAAGAGTTTGTATGTTTTTTTCCAATACGGGAAAAATCAGTTTCGTTCTCACTTGAGTTTCGGTGAAATGTAAGTCAGATAATATGCGGCAGCCATCCGATAAAAAATTTAACACATTCACTTTGTCATCTCCGGTTAGCAACAACGACTTACCTCTATTTATGGCTGTTATGCCGAGGCCAAGTTGATCTTGGTTGTCTTGTAAAATCTTGTCTCGGTTTTTTTTTTTTTGGAATTCTGGCATGTCTGCAGAAATCTCATGGTTTAAGGTGGGTGCTTTAAGCGCCTTGCAATTATCGGGCACCATGTAATCTTTAAGGATTTTTACCTTTGCTTCTGTTTGGAGGCCTTTTTTCAAAATCGGCTGCCAGCGTTGTGCCAGCGTACCGTGTATGGCAGGTCCATAAGCCGGGACATCATCAGTGGTATCACCAAGTGCACTTAGCAACTCGGGATCCAGTTCGCACTCTGGTATAGGCTCCTCAAGAGGAGCGATCTCGTCTGCTAACTCTTGCGTTGAGGGCTGCAGCGAGTCATTAGGCAGCGGAAGGATCTCGGATGTACGAGATAGCTCCTGCGTTGGGGGCTGCTGCGGATCGTTAGGAAGCGGCAGGATCTCGGATGTACGAGATAGCCCCTGCGTTGGGGGCTGCTGCGAATCGTTAGGAAGCGGCAGGATCTCGGATGTACGAGATAGCCCCTGCGTTGGGGGCTGCTGCGAATCGTTAAGAAGCGGCAGGATCTCGGATGTACGAGATAGCCCCTGCGTTGGGGGCTGCTGCTGGGACGGTGGCGTTACTAGGTGAAGGTCACCGCCTCGAGACACTTCCGCGGAGCCGTCACCGATTTTTTCACTGTCCGATGACGATGAGTAAATGATGCGACGATATCTCCCTTCATTCTTGGCTTGTAATTTCCTGATTTTATTGTAGTAGTGACGAAGCTTTTCCTCGGCACTTCGTTTCGGCATTTTTAACTTTTTGTAGAAATTGAAGGTTGGTATTAAGTATTAACTTTTAAAATTGAAGGTAGAAATTTCGACTGTGCGTTGCCTTGCACGACAAAAGAATGAGGAGCGACACCGCTGGGGTGTTACCATTAGGTAGGAAAAAATATATTTTCTTTTTTCTCTCTAAATACGTGCAATGTTGCCAGTAGGACTAAAGTACTACCATGTTGTGAATATTATATCAAAGCATGAGGCTATACGAAATATAATAACAGCGAAGAGAATCAAATACAATATTGCTATTACATTAATACTAACAACATTTGTCATACATTCATAACATTGTCTTCACAGATGATGTGAGATACTGAAATGTTAACAATAAATGTTAACCTAAAGACATTAAGCTTGTTAAATGTTACCTTTAATCATAATTATATTTGTCTTTGCCACAAACAATGATCGTAATAATTATATTGCGGTATTTAAGTGAATACATACCTATTGCTAAAATAGAAAACCGTACTTACTCTTAAACTTTCGAATGCTATTAAAGTATTACCTGTAAAGTTGTGAAACAGGCTTTATTTGTTTTGTTACTAAGTTGTAGCCAATTTTGTAACTGTGAAGCTTTCCAATTAATCTAATTGATACATTTTCATATGTAAAGATAAATAAGAAGCCGTGGTGTAACGCAGTAACTAAGTTGAAGAAATATCAGAAATTAAAAAAAATAAGAAAAAGTTAAGTCAACATAAAATATCATCAACTAATCTCTTTCAGCTATGAAGCCCCCATTTATGGCAATAGATTTTGAATGTGTTTCTTTGTTTTTTATTGTGTTTTTGTGCCCAATAAAGCGTAATCTATCTATCGATCAACAGAGAAACACCAAACCCTTCCTTACTAAACCTTAACTACATTTAGCTAGATTATTTCAAGATATATAAACGTCAAGTTTCGAACCGCAAGGGAAATAATTTAAGCTGTCTAAAGACATAAATATTAAAACACATTCCGTTTCTACAACACCTTTAAGATGCGGTCTAAGTTACAAGCGACTATGTTAATAGACAATAGTAGATTAAGCGATAAAGAACACAAGAACACCCATTCACAGATAGAACAAAATATAAAAGTCTCATATGAAAAGGGCATCCTATTGGGTTCTTTTTTACAAAGGAAGTAACTAACAATTCGTCATTTTATTTAGAATTCTACGCAAAGCTCCGATTAATTCAGACTCAGACAGGGATCACAGGTATTTTCTGTTTTTTTTTAAATCTAGGGCAGCCTGTACGTTACAAAAATCATTTTAAATATTAGCAAATAATGTTACTATTATGTAATATATCTTACGTAATTTCATGTGTTACAATAAATAAGCAATTCAAGTCTTCTTTACTTTTGAAAAAAATGCTTTTTTATTTTATTTTTGAACTCTCTTCCCTTGCACCAGATTAAAGCAATTCTTATTGAATTGTAAAGGCGTGTAAGCAAGGCTAGATGTATCCTAATAATTGGAATTCTAGTGTGTATACTTCTTTACTTTTATTATCAATCGACCCTTGTTTCGCTCGACTTGATTTAGTGCGGGTTCGGATCCCGGTGCGGGGAAATTTAGGGTTCGAGTAAAGTCTAGGTATTTCAGGTACAGGTATAAAGGTATAAAGGATTCTGTCTATAGAGTAATAAAGAAAAGTATAAAACGAAGTTTATGTTATAGTAATTTTTATGTAATTGTGTTGGTGTTTATTGTGCTTGACAATGGACAAAGTAGTCACTTTATTGCAGTTTTTATGTGAATAACAATCAATATTTGATTTTAGAGGTTTTTTAAATACTTTCGTTTTACCTTCTGCAACATGAATTATCAAAATATTTTATAGAAATAAAATAAAAACGGATTTTGATACCATTAATGGCCAAACGCCAACGTATAATAATGTTCTTCCGCGTTTTAAATATGTCACTTCATATTTACTATAATGTATTATGTACATTACTATATATTTAACTTCATATAAATACTAAACACATCACAACAAGGTTAACGACAAATAATCAACAAGCCCAAACCCTTGATAACTGTATTCCCATATAAATCCCAGTCCTAGACAGCACAGATCTTCCAGTGAGAGCTATAAAAACCCCATTAACCCCCACCATATACAAGTTCTGTGGATTCGATCGTCCAAATTGGAGTTTCCATCACCGCTCCTATTTTATCGGTTCTTGAACATACTGGGTTATGTGAGAAAGATATGTTTTTTTACACGGACAGTCAGACATTTGACTACAAAGCAATAACATACTCTCAAGCGACGCTGTGTTCGAAAGTAGATACTAACAGGTAACTGGAAACTTGTGGGATTGTATTTCGTCAATTAATAATTATTACTAATACTGACAGTGTACATATCTTCTTAGACCTTGACAGCTTTCAGCTAGGCAAAATCGTTTTATTTGCGTACTAACATTGCGAATAAGTTTTCTACTGAACTCACTATGTACTGCCATATAACCCAGTACTAGCAAGTAAAGCACTGAGCTGTTTACCATTGAGAGCATATTACCGTGAAATCTGGCCAGTCGGGCTGCGAGGTTGGCTGCGTGGCCAGCGGCTTGGACTGCTGAGAGGGGCTGGACAGTGACGTTATATATCATAGACGTGCCTATGTGGATGGAATCTACATATATAAAACTCAAAGGTGACTGACTGACTGATATAGTGATCTATCAACGCACAGCCACCACTGCACGGATCGGACTGAAATTTGGAATGAAGGTAGATGTTGTGACGTAGGCATCCGCTAAGAAAGGGTTATTGAAAATGCCACTTTTAAAGGGGTGAAAAAGGGGGTGCAAGTTTTACTTCTTCTTCGTTTAATGCGAGCGAAACCGCGAGCACCCACTAGTATAATATATGTTGCTTAATGTGCGTTAAGGTAGTGTGTATGTGTCCTCAAGTGGTGTGCCATTATAACTATAATTTCACACGAATATTATAAGACGACAGATTGTATGTTATTTTTTTTGGTAACGCTCAAATGGTTAGAATAAGGATTAGACACCTAAGATTTCACATTAATGCTGTTATCCTTTTATATGTTATAACAACGACACGCGCCACTAGGTTCATAAAAACAAAAATATCACGCAATTTATCTAAATTATAAATGGTCTGTTACCATGAACAATAAACACATGAGAATGATTGATCTGTATGCTCATTGGTCCCAGCATAATATCATTAGGGTATGTAGTAAAAACGGCTATGTGTACTGGTAGTTAGGTGTCTCTATGCCTGTATTTACTCGTATGCGTTTCAACTGTAACCCTAAACAGTAATGCTCGTATTAAAATGGCTCTCGCGTTTGATATTATTTGCTTATAATACTTTACGCGTTCCTGGAGCTAGGAACCTATAAAAGGTTAATAGAATGTTCGGATTCAATTTATACAATGGAATATTTATGCTGTAAATAAATGGTATGGTATGGTAATGGTATTATTTCTTACGCGATTTTGAACGTTTTGTTTAAAATTAATCGTGGTTTTTATCCTGCTTTGTCTTTTAAATCTGTAGTCATTTTTGAACTAAAGTATTCATGAAAATTTATGTAATTTCAATTTATTAACAAATGAATTCTTGTTTTTTCAGGTATGTATGTCATGTATGTCTTCAACAGTGACAAAAATAATCCATATATAAGATAAGTACATATTTAAGATGTTAGCAGTTCGACCGGCTAGTTGTATAGGTTTATATTACCTATATTAAAAAAATATATATATAGGGGTAAAAGCAGGTTTAAATGAGAATATAATTACTACTATCAGTATAACCCCATTTTTTTTATCTATACTAATATTATAAAGCTGAAGAGTTTGTATGTTTGTTTGTTTGTTCGAACGCGCTAATCTCAGGAACTACTGGTGCGAATTGAAAAATTCTTTTTGTGTTGGATAGACCAGTTATCAAGGAGGCTTTAGGCTATATAACATCACGCTGCAACTAATAGGAGCAAAGAAACAATAGAAAATGTGGAAAAAACGGGGAAAATTATTCATCTTTGAGGGCTTCCGTTGCATGCGCTGCGAAAACGGTTCAAGATATCAAAAAAATGTGTATAAAAGAATTATTACTCTTGAAATAATCCAACAAAATGTCCGCAACAGTATATGTCTATGTTTTAAGGTTAACTCACTAGAACCGTTATTTTATGGCAATAACTATTTCACACGGACGAAGTCGCGCGCATCAGCTAGTTACAAATAACTAAGAACAAGCAAAAAACTCAATTGAAGTATCAAGTTCTCTAACGTACATATCTCTTGCAAATTAGTTCTAAAACAAACTGTAAACAACTCCAATACCTACTCATTAGCCATGTAGTTAATTATAATACTCGAACCTACTCTTATCGACCTATTTCAAATTTGACAAGTAAGATAAATATGTCTTCAAAAGATATATTGAGCGGCCGGCATCTTTAACTACATCGTCGGCGTCTTATCTCTTTTTAACGCTAAAAAAATGAATCAACGATTTATAAAAATAATGTCTTAATTAGCTAAAATAAGACGTATCGGATAGTACTTTAGAGTTGAGGTAAATAATATTTATTTTTTGGTATTTATTCCCTATCAATGTGATGTTTTGAAATCTTGCTAAGGAAGGTAGGGCTTTTACGTGCGTATATAGGTATGTTAAATCAACAATCACTGAAAATAACTAATGATTATTATTGGTCTGGTCCGTCTTTTTTTACGTGTGATAGGTTTACGTTTGACTACAGCCTGCCTGATGTTAAGCATTGCTGCAACCTAGGGTGTAACACGCTTACCAAGAAGATACCTACATATCAACTCTATTAATGGCTATTTTGTAGTTGTTGAGTTAAACAAATAGAGAAATTTATCCCAATGACAAACTACAAAAATGAGCCTTATTCAAATTAAAATTACATTATTCATTTAAGAATCTCCATAAAAATGAAAGAAAACTGATGTTGATAAATATTGTAAAATTCACTCTGCTGGCACCAATACAAGTGGTAGTAAAAATATTGGGTAATTATGCTAATTTATTATGTAGCGTTTTAAGTAGATTCGGACCAAAAAGGAAGCGACAGTATTTAGGCGTCGCATGATTAATTTGAAACTGGTCAATATTATATTGTTACGTTTTTTCTGTTGGTATTATAATAAATTTAAATGCTAATGTCAGTTAATCTATATATAACATATAATATTTATTCACAAGTAACATGTTTTCATTGTAGTACACACATGTGCCTATTCGACTACAGTGTCGCTTTTGCAGATGTTGTTTTAGATGACCTTGTTTCTATACTGTCTTGTAAGAAAATATACATCTCATGTAAAAAACTGCATTTAACATTATTCTAACAAAAAAACATAATTTCATTATTTTATATGCACTTCACGTCTGTCTAAAAGTGGGATAAAACGGAATAAAAACGACTAATTTTACGATTTCGCGTCGAATAACTTAAAATATAGCTTACAATCGTCCATGCTGCTTGTCTTTTTATCCCGTTGTATGTCTTTTTCTCCCATTAAAGCTCAATGTACAACCAATTACTTACGTCTCATACACTGACATCCGCATCCTTCATACAAGGAATACTGCGAACTGTAGACCTTGGATAGGCAGAAAATGGTATTATCTGACTTGTTTTGATAATATTACACCGTTTTACAGATAAACTGACTAACGTTTAATTACCTTAATTATGTATCCTAATCTTTTTCTCAAATTTGCAACTAAGCATAAAACAGAATACTGCTCAACAAATCAATAATTTTAGTGCTTAGGTTAAGAACTTAAGACATTTTTTTAATAGATTTATTGGTATTTAATGAGCCTGAAAACTGTTGGTATGAGCATCTTGTGGTCAAAAATAAAATATAAGGATATTTTATTTTGTCGCTGGCTGCAGAAACAAAACGTTCACTTCACTCGCTCAGTCTACAACTTGGCTTCGACTTAGAAAATGCTAATTGATCACTTTGTGAGTTCCGCTGCTTGCGCAAACTTCACTTATGCAAATTTTCGCATACCTGTGATGGTATGGCAAAGGGCTTTGATGTCGTACATACTAGGACAGGGATTTATTGGACTCGGGAGTTACTGTGACTTACCTAGTAAATGTAGGTGCACATTCTTATAGGACAAACCTAGTTATCTTAGAGACTAGGCTTAGCTAGACTAGACTTATGTATCACCAAATTTTGTAATTGTACGAGAGTGGTCATCTCTGGTGAATTGGCGTATATAAAACTTTGAAACTTCATTGAATGACTTGTTCAGAACCAAAATGTTACTCATGAACTAATCAACGCGTTTAATGAAAGCTGAATTAATATTGGTAATCACACAGTACTATTTGAGTCATCCAAGCTACGGAAGCTTTAGTATCTTTTTCTCATCATGTGAATATTAGTCAAGAGCAAACAAATATCAATAAAAAACGGGTTGAAAATCAATCGGATTTCTTTTATAACATTTTCGATACAAATTTCTCAAAGCAAAACCTAAATAAAAACATAAAGTCGGTAAAGTAAATCAAAGTTAAAATGTAATGCGAGAGTGGCGAGCGGCAGTTACTCAAGTATTGTGTATTATTAGAAATAGTTTAGTTCAAGTATACGTGCTTGAATAAGCCTTTCACAGAGCCATTTTGCAATGTCAATGCCGTGCACATTTATGGTGAGGCCCAAGATATAAGACGACGCGACTTAATGGTTTTTTTTTCTCTGTAGCGGTGTTAGCAAAAATGAGAGACAAGATTTGGAAATAAAAGGAAATACTTAATGGCTAGATTTATGGCAAAAACACTAAGAAATGTTGTTTGATTGTCATTTATGTCGTAGATAGTTTGCAATTACATATTTGTCGCTTCCGGTGTCCTGCTAGTCTATTGCCTATGACCCAACGACATTATTTAGGTATTATTAATGCCGTTGCTATGACCCAATGTATTTAAAAAGATCTAATTCTTACTTACCTAAATTCGTAGATAGTATATTATATCGTGGTAATCAAATATTATCAAGCACCGTCACACTCGTAGACTCACCTTACATGTGACACTTTTCTATCGCTGCATTTTATGGTCGTCAATAACATAAAACTGTATCGCTCCCTCTTATTACATACCCCACTCTCCAAGCAGTAGCGAAGCGTAAGTGCTCGTAAAAACGCACATTTACAACGTAAATATAGAAATGCGTCCGCCATCTTCTTTTTTAGCCCGACCATACTCGCGAGGGCAAAATTATTGCACACACGCCCGCAACTGTTTTTTAGCAAATATCCCACGGCGTCTGATCTAATGCTATCCTAACTGAATGTTTATATGCGATTGTACTATTTTAATGCGTCGGCCTGTTTGTCGTACCTGATTTATGGTTGTATTAGGATAAGGAGGTATGTAGGTACTGTCTTTCTATTATGCCTTTTTGCGTGTTTGAGCCGTTGTATGTTTGTTTTTTACCTCAGAGGGAGATAAATGGAAGGTGGATAAGGAGTGGGCGTGTATTTTATGTCTCTGAATTTAGTTTAGGTGTATCAGGTTTTTGTTTTTGACTGTATACTTGTTCTGATGTTCCGGGAATGATTGAGTATTCCTCGTGTGAACTGTCGGGTAGCATAAGGATGTTCTAGCTAAATGCTTTGGACATAAACTAATTTGTAGCTGTAACTTTTTTCCGCGCTGTATTCAAGCATTTTTCCACATGTTCATCTTACAAGTGACATCTAAGAAATAGTTGAAGCCTATTTCTGTTGAAATAAAACTGGCTCTCTAATGAGGCTGCTAGAACACACCGTTACCATGTTAAACGACAGTTTAGTTTTATTATTTTATTGTACAGTTGTATTAGAAGTTTATTATGAAAATCATATTGATCCGATTCTACATTTTGCGATGCAAAATGGATACGAAACAGTCTGAATAGGCGCCTTCCGCGTATTGCATAGATCTTCACCAACATTTATAACTTTTCTGGTTTCGTAACCTCCTCATTTCACACAAACACCACAAAATAGTTATTTATCAGATTAGAGTTTAAACTCACCTGAACCAACATCATAATTTACAAATCATGCATACAATGACACTATATGTAAACGGTATTTGTGAATTTGTTTATACAAAAATGTTAAAAGTAGCTTACAACCTAAGCTTGAAAAACTACCGTCGTGTATTCCGGGCATTAGTTCGGTATGAGCAAGGTTCGATCAAATGGTATGGGGTTCAATTTCAGCCATACACAAATGACTTGTACCTACTTTGTAATCATAGGTCTCACCTGTTTGTCGCAGTACGGCTATTGTTAAGCCAAGTTAGAGACCTATAGGGCGGTTTGCAATCTAGTAACCCTTGAGTTTACCATTCTTTTACTGTTAGTCTCGATTTAATTATCTTTTGAAATCATAAACCACATTTAACATTTCGTATCCCCGTGCGCAAGCGCCTCAATTCCACTCATAACTCGGCGTACAATAGAGTAATACACAAACAGACATTCCCCTTCCGTACTAAACAGCTATTTACGATGTCCTATCTCGGCTAGCGGGCCGGGTACTGGTTCTATCGTCTGCTACCATAGACTTAATAACAAGAGACTTCTTTCTATAGCTTCTATTTTTTTAATGCTAGCATAAACCAGAGACTTTCATATTTTATTATAAATAGCAAAAAATATTACTTAATAGTCGCAAATTGTTATAGATACGAAACGTATTGGGATTATACGAAAAAAGTTACTTACGTACCTACCCTGTGTTTTTAAGACGTATGACCTTGCATTAGATCATTATTATCTTGATGGTAAGCTATTTTTACGGTGTAGGATAGAACTTGCTTATACAATAGAAAAGATGATTGGTCGGATTAAATGATTACTAAGACTAAGACTACTCTTTCATCTTATCCCAATACAGACCTTTTCACCAGCGATTATGCAGCATGTATCATTCATTATCTAGATAGTTTAGATCCTTAAGATATCCACAGGAAAATATTAATAATAAAAAAAATAGTTGTAAATAAATGAATACCTACCCCAAAAAATAAAAAAATTATAAAGCTTTTGTTTTCCCTTACATAAAAAAATTAAACAGTTTTTGAACTTATGTAAGTAATGTTAGTAATATTATCTTATATTAGTGTTTTTTCATTATTATTATTGCGTTAAGTATAGGGACCGCCTAGTGCGGTAAAAGCCTCCTCCATTTTTTTACTGAAAATAATAATAAAAATGCATAAATCGAGAGTTATTTTGTTTTAGCGTGAAATTCCAAGGATACATAATAAGGTTGCTTCCTTTGGCGCATGCGTTTCTGAAAGTCTATACAATAACGAGGTATCTCAAAGTTATGTGGTCGTTGTCTGGTATTCTCTATGTAGGTCTACGATCTGTGTTTTAGCCCAGATATTATTCTGATAGGTGTTAGCTTTCATACAGTATTTTACTGGTGTACTTAGGTACTAAGTATTTGGCGCACAGGAAATGTGAAAGTTAGAAACTAAAACAGAGCCCTTTTCTTATGATTTTACTTGAAATCAATTTAAAAAAAATGTTTTTTCGATATTGTAGCTTTAAATCTAAAAAAAAAACAAGTACACAATTAGCATTTCTGGAAACCCAATCTACCAAATAAACTGTCATAATTACAATCTCGCCAACAAAAAATGACTACAGGCATTTTAATTATGACAAAATACTCGATGATTTCATACTGACCAGTATTATAGTGCACAAACTAGCTCAGTACAAATCTACGAGCGGGAAAAATTGGAACTAAAATTATTGAACCACAAAAGTACATTGGAGGTGAATTTGTATTTATAGTGCTGCCACCAATCAACTGTAAATAATCTTGAACGATCTCTAGCTCGGTCGGCGAACGGCGAATAATTAAGAATTCGCATTAATTTGCATGCATTTGATCGTATCTGGGGTTTAACGAACGTACACTTGTCAACGTATCAGCATTAACAAAGTAAAGTGTTTATTGTGTCAAATAAGAACCTAACCTGATTGTGTTTGACGTTTTCTTGATTTTCAAGCCGGATATTTCACTCAACAGAAATGTTAGCTTTACAATTAGTATTGCTACTTGCCAAATAATCATTTTAACACGGAGGTAGATCATTTTGATAAGGACGTAGCCGAGTAAAAAAGATTAACGCATATAAATATAAAATATACATACTAAAACATACATGTATCGTTAACAAAATGTGCAGGTGCGAGAAAAAAGGCGCAAAAGAAAAAGGTAAAGTATCACAAACTTTTTCCTGCTCCCGAAATCTTCCGAAAGCATTCCACTTTCCACCAATTGAGTGATTACGCGCGACCCGGCGTGTTCGTCTGTTCCCGCCATCTCTCGCCCATCTTCGGAACTACTCGCGCGCTTTTTTGCCGCCATCTTAACTGCGCCCGAGCCAAAGCCGACGTTTTTTAATTAAAATTTTGCGCTTTATTATGAAAACTATTTACACCGTAATGATGGGAATGTTTTTGTCAATGTTTTTACTGTCCGGGCGATAGAATTATAATTTTGACGTGTCTTTGACTCGCCCAAAAACCGTGACGGACTCCAAGAATGCTGCGTAAAAACAGCGGCGCTTTCGTTTTGTTAATTAGGCTATATAATTAATTAGTGCACAGGCACCATTCTTTTGTACATTTTATTGCCTGTCATTATAAAAATATTGCTCGTTTAATTTAATTTTAAATTAACGTTCTGTAGTGTTGTACGTAAATAAAATCTTGAGCATGAAATATTCAAATGGTTTTCATGTTTAATTTTTGAAGACGTTCGTTTTTGGAATGTTTTCGACCTTAATTTGATTGATCAGCGTTCAAACGCAAGATAAGGCGACATGTCGCGGTGACACTACACCACACATAATGTTTTTAATTTATTTTTAAAATACAAACATTTTAGATTTTTGATATGCCATCGTCACTTACATAGCAAATACTAAAATAGGTAATAAAGAATATTTTTTTTTAAATTATGTACATTTGTTAAGAACTGAACCACTATGTTATTTATAATTGAGTTTCAAATTTTACAGTGAACAGCTAGCTTGAGCGTTTTGGATGATACCTATTAGTTTTAAGTATAGTTTTGATACATGTTTCGAAAATATTAATACCTATAAGCATAATGTAATAATATCTAATTGATATAATTGATTACAGCATGGTACGATCCGGTCCATGAACTAAGGTGTAGGGTTGCTTCTTCTAACACTGTTGCATGTTACGGGTACTACTGTAAAGTCCTAGCACAGTTCCAGGCTGCATAAAATCTAAAGTCTAGTAATTTCACAACTCAATTAGTTTGTATTTGTAGTTGCTAATATAAAGTATGAAAAAAGGCTTTTAATGAATTACGATGATTTTAAGATGTATCTGATACATATAGTGTTAAATGGGGCTAGAACTTATCAATGAATTACCAAAAAATTTCCAAGTAAACCAATATTAATAAACCATTGAAACATCTAATAGTTGTCGTTAAAGAGAAAATAGCCTTTTTTTTTTTTTTTTTTTTTTTTTTTTTGTTGCCCAGGAAAACCTATTACAGGTAACACCCAAAAAACCCCGGGGAGGGCGGGTGGTTATGTGGGAGTCTCCGCCCCACTCCATAAGGGCGGCATACCCACTAAAAACCTGGGGTGTTCCATCTCCGCATCGTTGGTCCAGGGCCACGAGAGCGCGATGCATACATCCGCAGCCCTGGTGATGCTGGCCCGGTAACGGGCCCCGCCTTGGGGAGCTTCAGCTCAACCCTCAATGGACGACGTGTCAGAACACGGGACACGTCGTGCATCCTGTGGGGACTCATTCCAGGGCAACAGGTTCCCCGACCTGCCACCCAGAGCCCCCAGGAGTCAGGCAGTCGCACGCCAAAGCGACCGCCCTTCTCCAATGCGCCCTCTGCGCACGGAGTTCGGTTCCCGTGTCGCCGCTACTCGGCCGGTACACCGAACTCCTCTCGCCTCTCGGCGACCACCTCGGGTGCTCTTAAAGAGCACCCAGCTCCACCTACACCGCGAGGTGCGGCGAGCTCTTCGCCTCGGGCCCTACAACCAGCCCTCTCGAAGGGGAGGTATAGGCGAGGGCCCCCACTCGATCGAACGTTTGGACACAGGCTAGCAAGATCCACCGGAAGGTGGAAGTTACTAACCTGTGGACGGGGTGCACCAGGTTTCCCCAACTAACCCCAAATCCCCATATGGAGAGATGAAATTAGTTGGGCTTACCCAACGTGAAGGTAGTCCGATCATCGCACCCCTGGGCTTACCCAACGTGAAGGTAGTCCGAAAATAGCCTACTTTGACTACAGCCTGCGGGTGCAACCCTGCCTAACTAATCGTGTCAACTTCCAGCTGAATCTAACCAGTTATTATTAGTTATCAAACTCAGCTGACGGAGCTGTACCACGGCTAAAGAGAGCTGAGAAAAATTACTCAGGAAGACCTACTGGAGTTCCGATCGATCATCGGATACGGAATACATCATTGAGTAACTGGGAGATCTTGTACAGGGAGATAGCTGCGCCACCTTTGAGATTTCTTGTAAAGATTTATAGTTATCACTATTAACATAAATATCATTTCTTTTACAATGTCATTAGGGCGTTCTCTGTTCGATTAACTTAAAACTTAACTCATGTAACATATAGCACAAATTGTTTTAACTAACAAATATTTGAACTTCACTAACGATACACTATTCTTGACAACAACTTAGGTTAAATAGCACACCTTTGGCGGGAAGTAGGTATATTTCCCAAAAATATCATACACCTCCAAAAAAATCCTATTACACGTCGACAAACTGCTGAACACGAACAATAAGTATGAACTTTCCTAAATATAAATCTGTAGACTAACTCGTACAGAAGACAAACCCGACGTATCATCGCGCATCTTGCCTATTTTAAGTCGAGTGTAGCCGTCGACAAGTCATAACGGAGCTATGTTACGGCAGCGCAGTTTCAATTAAGCCTCACAGAAGAGAGGGGTGGTTAGGTAGTAAATTATACGCTACGCTGGATGGTGTCTGCATCTCAGATTAAATATTCTTTAAGACTTCCGCTGGTACCGTTGTTTGTAATTGCGAGTTTCAGATTGTACGGAAGGGTCGAGAATGGCGGGCGTTTGTTCGGTTACCCGACATGAGAAAGACATTTGTTGGGTCTTCTACGAAAGGTGAATAGATCTCACAGTATTTTTTTTATCATTCAAGTTGTAGTCAAGCGTAAGCTTTAGCTAAGATTAGCTGAGATGCAAGATCCAATGTCATATTGAGAGAGAGGCCTATACTCAGCAGTGGGACGAAACCGGCTGTGCATGATGTTGATGTTGATGATGATGATGATGGTTTTTGTAGCATTTGCATAGCCAAGTTGCTGAAGCATTTTTTATAAATTTTATGTAACGGTGAAATGAATTCTACACGATCTCTGACTTTTGGTAGAAAAATAAATGGCCTAAGATAATGTGGTCGAGCAATAAAATTTGATCGTTATGGTTATAATTTCGTGTGTATGTTTTAATCAGTAAAATATTTATTAAAATTGGGAACTTCCTATCGGTGAGTGGCGTTAATAGATTGAGCTGAATTTATTATAATGTTTAGCATACAGTTTAATTCTATTCCAGCTTTTACATTCTTATTGACCTTTTTGACTCTTAAATAAATTTAATAGTTTTGATAAAAAAAAAAAAACATTTTCAGTCATCACAACAAAATCATTTTTATCAGATTAATTAAATTAATGAAAATAACATAAATTCGCCTACATTTTGACCAATTAAAAAAATACACATACTATATCCAACCTTAACAATACACAAAACTTTTCACTTCACCCATCCATTTTTTATCTTCGGGCGATCTTTTGAATTATCTCACGGGCTCCGTCAAAAAACACTGGGCTCTAATTTATCCAACAATGCCATAAAACAAGTAATTACATTCATAACTCGTTCAAAAAGCTTCACATAGTGGAACATGGCGGAGCAAATCATAGGTGTTGAGTTCACGATCTGAAATGAATCTGATTACATCTGGGTATTAAAGGATTGCTTTCGTGGTGCAGCTCTCTCATTTATCTTAGTATTTACAATGTTATTATCTTGTTGTCATGCTATTTTGCATCGTATATTGGAGGAAATTAAATTACAGTTTTGATTTTGGTATGTCATTATTAAATTTTAATAATGTTAGGATTATTTTGTTCTTAAAGTTTTTCGCAAGGAGACGTAGTGGCTTAACGCGTTGATGTCTTTTGTAGGAGATATTTAACGTTTCGTAAATGCAATAGGAAAATATCGTAACTTCAACAATTACGCTATTTTTTTAATACTATATTAAGTTTAGATGCAAAAAAGCTTTGATATAAGAAAAATCGGGTTGTTAGTAACGTTCTATCTGTACATAAATAGGTATACAAAGGTAAACCGATTATTAATGGCATATGTAAGAGCTGATAAAATAGCTTTACACAATTTAAAGAAGGTAGCTGCCACACAACATAAAGGCTCTTATATGTTGTTAACAATTTTATTACTGCGAATCTTTTGTCTAAGTTTTTGTCCAACTTTTTGCGGCTGCTAATTTCGGCTTTGTTTGCGTAAAGGATGTTTAGTTTTTGTTCACAATTGAACACACAAGCAACAGGTGCTATTGGTAAGCACTTCAAATGAAGAGGCACTTGGTTCAGTCAACACTTATAGGATTCACGTGAAGTAATCTGTATCATATGGATATGGACAATAGATCTAGCGGGAATGATCCTCAATAAATGTTAGAACCTTTCTAACACACAGTAAATCTACGTTGGAAAATACATGATTGATTCCATGACTAATATGTTTATACAAGGTGTAACAGAAGGGTGTGACAATATTAAAGAGTATACATATATATATCATGTAAGGAGTCATATACCAAAATATGAAAAATTAAATCGCATATATTTTTTACCATACAAAAATTAGATAATATTTTTCACTTGATTTCGTGGCAGCCCTAGCGAGTGACGAAACCGAAATAAGCACACATTCTTTCATCCCGTTCTAGCATTAGTTTTAACGCAACGTATTCTCTCTCTCTCGCGCTCTCAGAGAGACACCGCCGCCCCGTGTCATTTGTCAATGAAAAAAAAGGCAATGAACGCTCAAAATGATAAGATGTAGGGTTGCAAGTCTTAAAGTTTTAATGAAAGTTAAACTTATGATTACTCGAAATCTATGACACTTAGAATTCTGAAACCTAGTGGGCTGTATTTTATATATACATAAGTATATATACCTAGTATAAGTATTGTCACACCCTTCTGTTACACCTTGTATACAGATAGAAATAGAACAATAATCTGCTTACAATACTGGCTACTATGATATTTGTAAGTAGATCTATGTAATGTATTCTTCGTAGCCACCATGTTGAATTTCTTACATACCAACAAGCTTACAAGATTACATAATATTTCTCTCATCGCCTCGTTCTCATTCCTAATCGTAAACACATGTATTTAATATACTTTACTAACATCAGTACTGTAATTTTATACTAATACAATGTTATTATGTACGTACTGTAACGTTGTATGTGTGGTCCAACTTGAGGATATAATCCCACCGAGTTGTAAAAAAAAAATGTAAACATAAGACATAGTGGATAAGCGCTGTTCGATAGAATTTTTGATCTTCTTTACATAATTGAAAATGATTTAGTGGTTTTCGTGATACAAACAGATTTGGGGCAATGTAAAAAGAAATAGATAAAAAAACAGAACTGACTAAGAGTACAAAAAAACACGTCTATTCTTACAGTGTATAGTGGGTTTTGATACTAATATTGGCTATAAAACACCGTTGTCTAATCAAGGGAATGAGACGATATTAACAACTAATATGTGACGTAATTGATGGGGATATTAGGTAATTTTAATTCAATTTGTTAGTAATTTATTTTTCGTTTGCGGTCTGAATTTGAGTAAATATATATCGTATGAATAAGTTTGATATGATTATTACAATAAGGCGAGTATTTTACATAAATTTAGTGGTTATGTAAATAAGTAAATAACCCTTTTTAGATATTTTTTTTAACCTTATGGATTAAAACGTTGTAACAATTTTATAAACTTTAAAATAACATAAATTTTATTCAAGTTTATCTTAGGCTTTCCCAGATGAACACCATCATAGCGCCTATATCTAGATTAATTTGACATATTAATTACCTGTAAAACATATTTAATCTATAGCACTATATAAACTAAGTTACAAACACACCTTAGTACAAAATAACCGTATTTAAATACCATAACTAAAATAGCCACCGAAGCCGGTTAGACAGGCAATTAGCGCCTGGATTTTCCCGTCAAAATGCATAATATCCATACATGAGACCAATAAATTTCCATGATACTTACATTATGTCATTTTAATGCATTATAGGTGTCAATGAGAAATATTGAACGTCTTGAAATGCTCCGTAATATTAAAGAAACGTTTGTAACTCTGCATTTATTGCCGCTCGCAGTTTTCAGACCTAAAAATATTTTAATAGATAAATAAACCCAAACTAGAATGGACCGCATGATGTTATAGATCTTACCTAATACAAATAATAAGAGATTCACTTCTAAAATCTATTACATACTTTGCATTGTAGTTCAGCTTCTTATGATAAAATTATTTTAAATTAGACAGTAGCTGTTTGCGAAAAGCGCAAACAGCTACTGTCGGCGTATGAAGGAACAACCTATAAAGGGTCTTAGTCTCATCGATCCTATGACGATACAAAAATGTGTCGTACAACAAGCAATTTTCACCAAATCCATTTTCCTATTGACAAAAGAATTTCTCTTCTTATTTTCCCAAGCTCAGCAAGGGCCAGGTTCCACTGGTCCCCTGTGCCATTGCACGGACAATAATATTAATTGGACCCCATTATTTCATGGTGTAGAAAGCGGGTCGGAGACCACGGCAGTAGCCCGCCCTCGCATTACTGGGTACTGGGACCATGGGTTGGTTAAAATGGGAATAGTTTTTTAGGATACTAGAAAGAGATGTATCTGTGATGTCATCATAAATTATGTGAATAAGGTTGTTGTCAAGTACAATATTATTTAAACTTTTACCCAAACATTCTTATCCCAATGTTAGTTTGATGCTGCATATGAATATGGTTTATAAAAAAAATGAAACATTAAACAAGTTTCAACCGTCTAGTTGATTCCAATCTCAAAATCTACAATGGTTAGCTTAAACTGTCGTCATAATAGGTTAAATACTAGATTTATGAGTAAGAATTGAAAATCTGAAAAGGAAATTTACATGTACATTTCAACTTGTCAGAAAACTAGATCTAGATTTATGTATTGCTCATTTATTTATGACCATAATATTCTGGCTATGAACATAGATTATTCAACAAACTCGATCAATATGTACATGCATCAGATTTGTATTTTGACAGTTCATTTAGACATTTAGGTACTTCCATTCAAAATATTATATCTATTTCCTAATATGACAGTTATTTATAAAACTTATATGTTGTTTATCACAACTATAAAATACATAATATAAATTAAAAATAAATACATAATAACCTAACCTTAAATTTGTCTATAATCGCAAAAATAATTGCTGCCACTGGGATTCGAACCCACGTGCTTCCACAACAACGTTTTACCCATCAAAGTCTCTCAATTTCCATAAACTTTAGACACCCTCTTCCCATAGTAAAGTAGACTCAACCCGTTAACGCTTTTGTCCTGTAACTCTAAGATATAATTGTTGTGTTTAATAGGTATCATTCATTTACTTTCTCTTCAACTGAGCGCAGTCATTATGTGCTATTTTGTTCCTTACTTATTGAGATGAAAGAAATGCTGTAATTACCTATACCGTGATTGCGGTACTAGATGTATGGTTTAATTTAGTCTGTGACCTTTGGTTGCGGGAATTAAAAAGGTATTTGTTTATTTGATGCTGGTGGAATACAAGATTAATGGTGGTACTCGAATATTTCAGTTGATGTTAACGATGTAGGTTAAGTTATGTTTATTTCAAGACAATTGTTTGATTTTTTTTAATATTACGTAGTATTATTTGGTTATTTGTTTACATGAGATAGGTTCACGCTTGACTACAAATTGCCTGATGTTAAGCAACGCTGTAATTTACGATCTTGCGCGCTTACCTAGAAGAAAACCGCTTATTTTTTTTATTATGAAATCAAATAACGCTGCTGGTGAAGAGGAGTGTTTTTTTTAAATAATATTAAACAAATGGCATACTCGAAGAAACCTACTTAAGAACTAATTCAGTGCTCTCTATAGCAAAACTTACATCAAAACTGAACCATACTTTCTGTCGCACATAAAATACGAACATTTCCATAAGCACCTTACACAAGTACTAAATATCTATTCCTAAATCCTTAGTGGAAAGTGTGCCAAGTCTAGCTCGAGGCTCCCTCTGTAGGCTTATGATAACCACAGTACCTATAACTGGGACGATTCCGCCCCGCGATGATATTCAATGTTAACGGATCGAATTCATATTCTAATTCATAGAGAAATCGCATTGTGAAACAGGTACAGAATTGAGTTTAATAGAATAAGGAGAGGTACAGATGATAAATAATGTATGGTGTAGCGGTCATGCTGGATTGTAGGGTGGTCGAACGCAGGAGCAGTTGCTAGGAATGGTAATGTTTGAGTAAATATTAAAGCTGAGTTTGACAATATTTAATGCACGTTGTTTTATAAAGAACTGTTAGATAGTTTGCTGAGTAGATGCATCGTGAGCGGCGACTGGGCACCTCTGTTCTTTCTTCACAAGTATGTAAACATCAGAAAAATGAGATATGTAGGTGACATAGAATAACACTAGCGATTGAAATCTTTTTGAAATTTGTTTTTATTTAGTTCAAAGGAAACTAAGAATAGCTGTGAAATTGTTTTGCACATAAAATACGACTTATTTTAGTTAATGAAAAAATGAAAATGAAGTAGTCATAGTCATATTATTTATTTGCAAATTGTAAAGGTTTACTTTGTCCAATAAAAATTATTAAGTGCGAGTGACCAGTTTGTTTATAGGAAGACAATAGTGGTCGAATCGCCACCACTGCCTTCTAGGCGATCAGATTATGCCCCTGGTACCTATTAATTTAATAAACTAAATCAAACTAATTTAAAACTTTTCAATAATAACTTACCCTTTATCTAGTCTTTAGAAAGCTGTAGGTAACGTTTATCGATAGGTATTGATTTAACACAGCCTCCGACAGCCTAGGGCTGCGATACTCACGACATCTAGGCCAAATAGATGTAGGATGCGAGATAGATTGAATATTATAGGTGCAATTATTCTGAGGTACTTGGAAAATATTGAAAGTGATTGAGAAATATTCTTAGCAGTAATACTAAAGTGTACGTCCCGGCTGTTTGTCTAGAGATGGAGAGGGAGAGAGAGGGCATTGTCTAGAGATGGAGAGGGAGAGAGAGGGCATTGTCTAGAGATGGAGAGGGAGAGAGAGAGAGAGGGCAGAGTCGGCCAATCTCATTGGATAAGAAGAAGAATTGTGCCTTGATTCGTTAACTTCATAAACCACTTAATATATATAGTAACCCTGTACAGAGAGACATGCAGGCAGTTATGATAGGCAAATAACTATAAGTGTTGTGTAAATTAACTGTCATCGAGAAGATAAATTCGTGGTAGGTATCTGTGCAGGAAGAACGCGGGATGTCAATAGATCGAGCGATAAATTGGCCGTCAGGTTAATGGTAGCCTTATCGTCTTCTAACTGTATATTAATCGGTAAGTGGGAAAAAATAATGAATTATAGTAGTGAGCTCTGGTTTGCGGAGAAATACTGTGCTAGCTGTTTTACGTGTAAATTGTGGAATTTCTGTAGATGATTGATGTATGGTGTTTATTATATTCACACAAACACGTATACGGCACGTATAATGCAAATAACTTTCAAATATATTGTATTTGGTATATTAAACTTAACAGATACATATATTAACCTACAGTGAAGCACGAGATACGCTGTAGTTTTAACAATTCTTTCTACTCGAAATATGTATTTGCAAAAATATTAAATAAAAAAATAATAGAGTAGACAGTCAAGTGTATTATGGCTGAATTCCACATAAAAACTAAACTAAATTTAAGGAGATAGACAATTCTAAAATTGTATGAAGCATGTAAAAGGTTTCATGATATTCCAATATTAACTTCATATTTCTCTTTTATTCTCTATGTTTCTCTCTCGTCAAGTGCAGTCTCGAGCGCCAGTTCGTAGGTGGCAGGTAGGTACCTTCTCTGGGTCATTCTATTACATTCCATGATTAATGCTCACAAACTATTCTGATGTTTTAATTGAAATACGAATGGCCAATTCTGATTTACCGCCCGTGCCCTTAAATGGAATTATTTGCTAGAAATTGAACGATAATTGGAAATATTGAAATTGAAATAAGTTTGAAATATCAATTTGGATTTAACGGTGATGTAGCGTTTGTCCACAGAATTAATTTATTTTGCGTTGCTGTGATGTGGAGTAGGAAATTACGACTCATCGTGAGTTTCGGTGGGATTTAATAAGACGTAGGCAGAAGCGGAGCGAATTGACCAATAGATGGTGGAAATGAGGAAATGATCTAGCAATTGATAAAAATCTTTTGTTACATTTGAAGAATATAATTTGTTTATTTAGATAATATTTGAGTCAGTAGTTTTTGATTACCAACAGTATTTTTTCCGAATATATTAAATAGTTTTTGTAAATACGCTACAAAATACACGGATCAAATGTATCTTCTTTTACGTACACAAACTCTTCGCCTCAAAAAACTATAAAAATACTAAAAATCTGAATATTACATTGTCCCATATGTTGTTGTTTTAACTAGTACCATACCAAGCAGAAGTTATAATAAAGCGCTTGTTACACTAACGTGCAAAATTAAGCACGCCGTGCACGTCGGCATTATTTAGTTAGACAGAGCAAAAAGGCGCATGTCACATCATTAGTGATCGAGGCCTGGGTACTGAGATACGTCTTATTCAGTGGAGGAGGGTAGGGATGGGACACGATGTAGTATCGATAGTGTTGGAGTGAAGTTTCGTATCGATGTGTTTTGAGATATAAACGTTACTTCACTGGCACTGCTGAAATAACGAAAACCTTGAAAAGCCTTAAAAATGAAGAATATTAAATGTAAAAATAATTAGTAACAAAACTATTTGAATAACTGGCTAACTTTGTTGGTGAGAGATTTTCAAATGAAGGGTATCTGTTAATTTATGAGATTTTGAAACATACTGCAACGAAAAAGTCGTAGTTTTAGCTTACCTTACAGCAATCTCAAACGAAATATGAAACAAATATTTTGTTAAATAATTGGAACTTTGTATATAAATAGCAGTTAGTTCGTGTGGGAATTACTAACACTGGTGTTTTTTTTTATTGACAGTAAAATCTTACTTCCGAATCAACTATAAACATTTTCAGCAACTATCTCCCGTATCGACAACTCGTAACGATACTTTCCCCTCACTAACCCAGCCGTATAAATAAGATGCGTCGGACTAGTGAAATATTAGATGCAAAGGGCTCCCGCAAAAATGTCGAATATTAACATAAAGATATGGAGTGCCCGCCTTTCAGTTAGAGGACTGTCAACCAACTAGAAGGAGTAAGTACTACGTGGAGACCATTCGGATTAGTTCCCTTTGGAAAGTTTGAATGTATTACGTATTACAAGGAGGTATTTTAAATGGTATGCGAAGGCATTTGTATGAGGAATTTTTAAAAGTTTGAAGTATTGTCTTTATTTATTTACTCGTATTGGCCAGCAAAAAGTAGCTCATGTGTCAATCCAAGGTCTAATCTACCATCTTACCAAATATCATCCAAACCAGTCTGTCTATTTGAGCGAACAAGTAACAAACATGCACACTCACACATACACTCACACAATTATATAATATTTACTAAATACCATGTCTAGTAATTTTTAAACATTTGACCAACAAGTAGCTAAAGCGACACCTGCATTAGATACTTTGTGAAAGAAAATCTAGAAAATTAGTTCCAGAATGAAATTAGTTCTTAAATAAGGCTGCCAAATCACACCGCTATTTTGAATTTGCATGGCTTCTCACTTGTCGAGCACAAAAAGTACCCCACCTTCATGCTGTGCTAGATATAAGTATACTCCCTACTTACACAAGTTTCAAGAACTGTCTAGATATTTACTGACATTTTATCTGAATTCTACCAAGATAGTATTCAAATTGCTGAAGCTTAAAGCGAATGGCCATTCAAATAAGTATATTGTGAAATTATCCCTGCATTAATGTAAGATGGAAATACTTTTTACTTATTTTTACGCTCAGTGTTATAGTATGTAAATCGGAATGTATCAAATTGATCGTGAAGCCATTTTTATCCCGTTTTATTATGCTACAGAAGGATGTTTATATTATTCTTGTTTTATTTAACATTGTGTCTGCAAGGCAATTGTTGGTCTGCCGTTTTTAGTGTAGGCAGTTATTTTAACAATTAATTGCAATCGCCTTTATTTCATGTACATATTTGTATGTGTATGTGTTGTTTTGGTGTTTATCAAAATAGGCCCAACTATAGTATTTTTAATGATACCTTTAATTAACATTGATCGCAGTTTTCGTTGATAATAAAAAGATTCAAGAGATAGATTGTCACAACACCTTATTCATCTGAAAAGTACTATATTATGGTATTGAATATAAATGTAAGTTTCATTTTTAACTAAATATTGAATGGTCTCCTAATATAATACTATTTAATTTTCAATGGAATTGCTCGTAACTCTAATTAACATTTATTACCAATCACAAACATTACCGTGAATGCATTAAAGTTGCGCCACTTGGTACGAATAGCACAAGTTTTTGTCTCAACTAATCAAAATGCTAAACAGCCGTTTTAAATTCAGTCAAATGCCACTTGCCTATCAGAGGCTAGCTTGAAGAGTCTGCGCCAAATTAAGCGTGATTTATTAGATTACTAGGTGTGCAAGGTATGCCTACAGTCTTCGGGTTAGTCAATAGCAGTTGGGAATAGGTATAATTGTAGGCTCTTAGGATGATTTTACAAGTCAGTGTGGGCAAATTTAATTGCAATTAACAATTGTATTTGTTAAAAGTAGTCATAGTTTTTTACAATTACAATTGAAAAATTTCACAATTAAATTTTGCCTTACACTGTCATAGGTCAGATGACTCGATAAATGAAACATTCGTTCGTTACAGGCAGTCGTTTAGTAATTTTGAAATATCTTCATACCCTTTTCGTTTGATTCGTATTTTCGTTGATATATTAATTTAGATCTAAGACATAAAATGTCGAACAGAAGAAGGCTATAGTCAAACGTAAGCATATTTAATGTAAAATAAAAAAATGTAAGCATTCAATTTTAAATCATTATAAATTAAATATTGGGTGTAGGTATTCCTAGTACTTAATATAATAAGATTTAAAAAGCTTTTCCAGTGACTGACATATTCACACGCAGATTTATCTCGTGACATCTTAAATTATTAACCTATCACATTGAGACACATAATTTAATAGATAAAATGGATATAGAAATATATTTATTTTCCCATAGGTGTCTTCTGCCTCTAATACCTTTCATCCCAACAAACAACATTTTCTAGTCGACCATTCCTCACATTAAACATAATGCCTCGCATTTCCCTTGCAAGTAGGTTAATGTGCCTCATAAAATGATATGAACCTATTTATTATGTCATTTTCTTGAGAAACCCCTTTAGTTTCAAGACTGATGGTATTAATGAATAAGTTAAGGCATAGTTTCCTTCTCGAGGAAAGAATGCGATAATTTTAAATAATAATTTTATTTTGGTCTAAATATTGTTTTCAATGAAATCCCACTAATATTATAAAGTCAAAAGTTTGTGCGTTACTTCTTTACACTCAAACTGTTGAACTGATAATTTCGTGTGGAGATAAGTTGGAGTAAAAGTAAAAAAAAAACCTAAGTTTAATTTTGACTACACTATTATATTTTACTAAATTATAATGTAGCTTTATAGCTTTTTGTTTATTTTAATAATACTAACTGGACCAATCAAATAAAATCTAAGCAATTCCTCATACCACATTTCTATCGCCCATCTACTTACTCGTAAGTAGGTTAATATCGTCAAGTTATCAGTTCATCTCACTACTTGACACGGGAAGTCAAAACGACTTGCTATTATAAATCACGTCTTAGCACTGCCATTGATCTGAGTCTAGACTTTACTATGCACTAGGTATCTGTATATCTATACAGCAAGTACAAGGTGGCTAGAAAGAACATGATAAATTTGTTGACAAGGAAAAATGTTGTAGGCACGAGTAACATAGGTACTTATTATATAGTTTATGTGTTCATAGTTTAAAAACTGCTGTTAGTAAAAAGTACTGTTAGTACTCACCATTTGACCATTTGCCTAGTCTTTTTTTTAATTAACCTAATTAAGCTCAATTTTTCTTAAACAACTTTTTACAAAAACACAATATGATATGTATTGGGTTTTCCTCATTATCAATCTTTGTTTTGATCCTTAGCGTATTCGTAAAACTCGTAGTTATATGAGACTGATACTAGCAATGTCGTAGAAGCAATTTAGGAAAAATGTAGCTGCATGTTTAGTCATTCATTTAGCTACAACTTGATGCCACGTTGTACAGTGGCCTAGATATGTAAACGGTAGCTCGGCTAATGTTTTTGTCGCCGCGGGGTGAGCTATTCCCGTACAGGCGGTGTAAAAACTCATACAACTTAATTTTTGAATAATCACCTGCTATTATTGTAATTATTGTTTTTAAAATGAAGTGATAGCTTTTAGAGACCTTGTTAAATGATAACCATTGTTTGCGTACTGTAGGAAAACTAAAAGAATTATTTAATTGTTTTTGTTTCTTTAATGTATTTAACGTGAAATATACTTTATTCTAAGTATAAGTTATCTGAAAGAAATTTACTTTGACATTGCATACATGACTTACTTTATCTATATAGATTGTACCTATATATATATTTTAGAGTCGTCAAAATCTTCAACTCTTCAAAGAGTAATTCTAAATTCAAGTTCTATCAGAATTCAGTTGCGAAATAGTAATTAATGGTCCAAGTATCAAAGTAGCCATTTATCGAGCATTCAATGACGTTCGTGGGATACCGCCGATACAAGACGCTGTTGCAAAATGCATTCATTGAATGAAAGTGTCAGGAACTATTTGTACAAAACTTAGTATCCAGAAGCTACTTATATTAGAAACATTGGTGTTAGTTATTTAGTTTGGGGCTAGATGGCGTTGTGCAAAATTGCAATTATTTGGTTAATCTCTAAGAATATAGTATAGTATTTATGTATATTGAAAGAAAATTATTTATTTACTACCAAGTACCTAAAATTAGAAGTAAACAATGTAGGATATGTTGTTTTTAAACAACATAAATAAAACTGCTTGAATGGTGACATTAGTTATTTCAAAGTTTTTATTTATGTGCCACATTTTAAAGCGTTAAATGCAAAGATTGATTTTGTCTTTTATGTGACAGTTGTTAAATTTAAATTGAATTTACGATCAAATTGATGTAATATTTTATTCACGAACTTTTACATAATTGATCGTCAAAATTATAAATTAATACAAAGAAAATGCTTGAGACGTTTATTCTTATTCAACGGAGTCAATAATTTATTTATTTTTATAACCTAGTTATAATGCATTTATGTATAAAGTCAAAATAATAAAATACAACCTAAATTAGTTGTTTAAAATAGGAAATTCAATTAAAATTTTATTGCCTGATTTTATTAGTCCTAGATCAATTTTAAACACCTAACGACAGCCTTCTAAGCATTATTTATGCAAATAAAAGCACTAAAAATATAAAATTATGATATACACTTAAAATTCATCATGATTTTATAAATATTTTGCAATAGTCTGCGTCTTGATTTGATATTAAGTTACTGGACAAAACGATTCGGGCACAAACCGATATTGCCGATTACTGTCCTCCAAAGCCCTCCTCAATTGCTCGCTCACCTGGTCTGATACAATGGTCATACTTGCACTATCCCCCTCGTCGATCACAGGATCCGCCAGCATCGCTGGTGTCACCTCTGATACTAGCCTCTCTCTGTGAGTCGTTTATTCCTCATGACTGAGGGTCGTGACTCCCCCGCAGAATTAAATACGTTAGGGGAGTTCGATTGGGCCGATATATCGTGGTGGGCGCCCAGGTAAAATAAAATAAAATAAAATAAAATTTGTTTATTTTTGCATAATTTAGTTTCACAAAAAGATATTGGAATCCAAAGCCTCCCGAACTAGTTTTCACTGTGTCTCGGTGTCCTTCCACGGAAGACACATGTGCTCGGATATTGTGGTCCTCTAACATGTCTAATTCTTCACCGCTAAGCTAAAGACAAATCCACCCATAACTTGAAAATACAAGTAATCGGTGTAGGGCCGGTTCCAGGGTGCGTCTGGATGAAAAACAGACACTGGTACCGCTGAGCCACACTCGCTTGTTGATTGACCTACGAGCCGTCATAATATTTTTATTTAGGTTTTCTGTATCTAACCAACATTTTGTATTAAAGGTAAATTTTATAACTTTTTTCTTCGTATGTACAAGGTCCTAAATGTTTTTGACAGTCAATAACGTGTAAATAATATTGCCATTTATTATAATAATGGACTAATGAACTAATATTAAACATTGTGCTGGACAAGTTCTATTGTCATTGTATTATTTATTTAGTTGTTGCAACATTTAATTTTGTAGCTTAGGGTGAAATCACACTTAAGGTTTCAGTACAAGATATGAAATGTTTATAAAAGTGAAAAATTAATTGCAAATATTCTATATTTTTTCTGCATATCTTTGTACAGATTGTATATTTTTTCAAGCGTCAACACTATGTGTGTGTGTGTGTATTCCATTACCTTTAGTTTCTCAACATGACTTGAATAGAACTTCTAGTCAATGTATATGGTAGCTTGTTAGATTGAGTTACTTTACTTTTTGTTGTAAAGTGTAATACTAAACTTTTAAAATCTGGTACTTAGTAGGTGGACTGGGGTCAAAGAAAAGTCTATAAACTGGTAATATAACTGTTATGTTTTGTAGTCTATTTACTGCATAGAACAAAACTGATAGTTTTCCCAACATCAACTGATTTCTTACACAAAAACTTCTTTACTTTTTTTTTAATACAAATCCCGGACAATTTCCGGGGTCTCATTATGTTTCTTCATCTTTCTTATTATCTTTTGGGCATCAAAACCAGACTATCCACTTTATGTCTGAAACGGATCCTCGAATATTTTGGTCATATTGCCCGGAAAGATGGCGACAACCTGGAAAAACTGATGATCACAGGAAAAGTAGAAGGCAATCGATCCCGAGGCTGCAGCCCAACACGTTGGTCGGACCAAATTCGCACCACTTTAGACACTACAGTCTATAATGCATTGCATGTTGCCGAGGTCAGAAGGAAGTGGAAAGATGTCATCAAGGAGAAGGTGCTGGGAGGTGGTGGTCACGATCCTCAGACATGAGGGATACGATTCAAGGAGGAGGATTATCTTTCTTTTCCTTAACTTCTTTGCTTAGTAACAATACATAGAACTCAAGGACATGCATCATAACAAATCTCACCCACAAAGTGATTTCACCTCTGTTTTTTTTAACAGCTGCACCTATTCGCGTGGGTAGTTCTAATTGCAAATATATTTCAACTTCCGACAACATTCGCTACTTGATTTTAGCTAATCGATTAAGTTGACTGAGATATCAATCAAATTGCGTAAATTTTGGGTGACACTATTACACTTTCATTTATGCACATAATGCATATAACATAATATGTACATGCATACTTGTATATAGATTATACAAATAGATCTGTATATAGATATATATAAAAAGGTACTGCAATAAATAACCGTCGCATATGAAATTGATTTGGAATTTCTAAGAAACTTTTGAGCAGAAAATGATAGATTTTAGAGTAAAAATGTTTTACTATATCTATCTATTGATAACCATTATAAACATAATTTTGTTAAGGTTTGAACACTTCGGCACTAGAGGTCACCACTGCCATGATATTTTAACTATCATAATGCAAAAATATTTTAATACACATAATTTTGTTTTGAAACAAATAACAAACTTTTTGCAAGTTCAAAGGTCTATCTATCCCAATAAATATCTTAACTTCAGAAGTTCAGACAAAGATCCAAGTAAGTAATAGAGAATGTAAGAGGTAGGTTATATGTTACGCCGCGTACGTTGGTGGGCGCGCCATCTCTCATTCATCTGCGCTTGTAATGTTTCTCGGACTTTGATCAGGAAATGTATGGGTTTGGATGTGCTATTTACTACGCCAGATAAAACTATTTGACTTAACCTCATAAAAAGATTTTCTTTTCTTATTCAAAATCCCAAGCATTTTAATGTAATATTACAAACTTACTTTTATCTCAATACATAGAAGACACAGTAGCGTATCATTCGATATAAAATCCACTTACTTCCTACACCAAAAACAGATGGTCCCCATTCGAACACAACAAATAGTTTTCGATTAAAAAAACAGACGGCACCACATTATATCCATAACAAACAGTTCCCGATTTACAAACTAGATGGCGCAATATTCAAACACATGCGTTTTCTCACATACATGTCGTCCCCAGCCACTTCTAATTAAGCAGGCGGGCTGAGATTTATAAGATATGGAAGCATTAGTGAGATTTATACCAAGTACTGAATAATGAGATAAGTCTAATGACTCAACGTGTCCCAGGATTCCTGGCGCTAAATGCTATATTTCTCTATTTCGCTATGGAAATTGAGTAGGTACCTATAATTTGATATTAATGGATTTATTTTATAGGTACTAACAGGACTTGTCTTTGAATGATTACGGTGGCTTTAGATATATAGATATAGATAGTCTTTGTAGAATGAAACTGCCATGAAACAAGAGAATCACTGTCTGGCTGTGGACCGTTGTATGAATGAAACTGCCATGAAACAAGAGAATCACTGTCTGGCTGTGGACCGTTGTATGAATGAAACTGCCATGAAACAAGAGAATCACTGTCTGGCTGTGGACCGTTGTATGAATGAAACTGCCATGAAACAAGAGAATCACTGTCTGGCTGTGGACCGTTGTATGAATGAAACTGCCATGAAACAAGAGAATCACTGTCTGGCTGTGGACCGTTGTATGAATGAAACTGCCATGAAACAAGAGAATCACTGTCTGGCTGTGGACCGTTGTATGAATGAAACTGCCATGAAACAAGAGAATCACTGTCTGGCTGTGGACCGTTGTATGAATGAAACTGCCATGAAACAAGAGAATCACTGTCTGGCTGTGGACCGTTGTATGAATGAAACTGCCATGAAACAAGAGAATCACTGTCTGGCTGTGGACCGTTGTATGAATGAAACTGCCATGAAACAAGAGAATCACTGTCTGGCTGTGGACCGTTGTATGAATGAAACTGCCATGAAACAAGAGAATCACTGTCTGGCTGTGGACCGTTGTATGAATGAAACTGCCATGAAACAAGAGAATCACTGTCTGGCTGTGGACCGTTGTATGAATGAAACTGCCATGAAACAAGAGAATCACTGTCTGGCTGTGGACCGTTGTATGAATGAAACTGCCATGAAACAAGAGAATCACTGTCTGGCTGTGGACCGTTGTATGAATGAAACTGCCATGAAACAAGAGAATCACTGTCTGGCTGTGGACCGTTGTATGAATGAAACTGCCATGAAACAAGAGAATCACTGTCTGGCTGTGGACCGTTGTATGAATGAAACTGCCATGAAACAAGAGAATCACTGTCTGGCTGTGGACCGTTGTATGAATGAAACTGCCATGAAACAAGAGAATCACTGTCTGGCTGTGGACCGTTGTATGAATGAAACTGCCATGAAACAAGAGAATCACTGTCTGGCTGTGGACCGTTGTATGAATGAAACTGCCATGAAACAAGAGAATCACTGTCTGGCTGTGGACCGTTGTATGAATGAAACTGCCATGAAACAAGAGAATCACTGTCTGGCTGTGGACCGTTGTATGAATGAAACTGCCATGAAACAAGAGAATCACTGTCTGGCTGTGGACCGTTGTATGAATGAAACTGCCATGAAACAAGAGAATCACTGTCTGGCTGTGGACCGTTGTATGAATGAAACTGCCATGAAACAAGAGAATCACTGTCTGGCTGTGGACCGTTGTATGAATGAAACTGCCATGAAACAAGAGAATCACTGTCTGGCTGTGGACCGTTGTATGAATGAAACTGCCATGAAACAAGAGAATCACTGTCTGGCTGTGGACCGTTGTATGAATGAAACTGCCATGAAACAAGAGAATCACTGTCTGGCTGTGGACCGGCTCCCATATACCTATTACTTATACAACCTCTATTCATGTCCTTATTACAAATGTAGTATATACATAAATATTACCAAAAAAAAAAATATGACCCCCACTCGACTATCCATAATATCTTTAATTGTTTTCATGTTACATACTGGACTATCAACTTCACCACAATGGTAATTAACAAAAAGGTAAAATATACACTAACCAATCATAATCATACATATATAGGTATATTATATACTATTCATAACTATATACTTACAATATTACCTATATTTACCATATCTATTTACATTAATTTACAAACACTCACATATTGCAATATATATGCATATAAATAATATACATACAAAATATACCCACACTCACAATAATATGCTTTTAGATAAGAACATCAGGCAACTCTGGCAAAACAGCTATACTGTATGCCAAAATGCATTAAAAAAAAAAGACTTCAACTTCATTCATTCCGTTCCGCATCCGTTCATGTTTTTATCGTTTCGTTCTTGTTTTGTTTTGATTGTATTTGTCTTGATTGTTTAAAGTTATTTTTTCCTGTCTTTTAAGTGCTAAGAAAACTTACCCCTATTGGTTGTGTTCTGTGGACAAACTGTTTTTGCTAGCCATTTGTGACATATGTGGCGGCACGGAATACCCTAACCATGCATAGGTACCTCAAGTAAGTGCTATGTTGCATCCAAAATAAGAAAACTGGATATCACAACACAGGAATGGACCTAGTGTGATATCCAGGGTTTGCCTATCAGTATACAGTAGATATAATGAACAAAAATCTAGTTTATACAATATCATGTCGAACCTACCTTACTTACTTACCTATCTTACTGTAAACACCTTATAAATGAAGAAATTATATGCTTTTTATGTTTTATGTTTATGAATATGAATTTATGTATTGTAAGATTCTTAGTAGGCATACAGACTTTTTCTTTTCTTTTACTTTAACTTTCAGTTCCTATTGATGTCGAAACGAAACGATGATGATTGCTTCAGTATCCAAGGAAACATGTGTATTTCATCTTTTCTCTATCTGTATGCTAAGTTACTTCAGTATTTTTCATTTATTTGGGAATTAATAAAAATAATTAAGTACCTACTTAGCGCGGGCCATTGAAAAATAAACAATGTAAGTAATGAAATGTTGATATAGGATTGCATTTGAATTGGTTTGATTCTGAATTAAGTTGATTATAGTCAGTAGATGTATAATTATTATTCTTCACTATATCTTCATTGAATACATAATTGCCTTGGCCTCTTTTGATGCAAATATCCGTATTAAGTCAGCTGATCTATGCTTACTATTTAACTGTTTATAACTGAGATAATATAAATTCAGTTTTATTTCTCGTTTAAGGTCTAGTCGCTTGCATAGGCTTTTAATATATAGTGTCTTTTTTTATATATTTACTCAGTTTCTCGATGTTTGTATTATAATTTTGTACATAATACTACTTGATAGATATTTTTTTATACTAATTAAAAGATTGAACAGATTCTGCTTTTAGGCATTGTTTTTTTCTACATACATACATATGTACATCAATGAAGTTCGGCCCTTGTAACATTAGTGTTTGTTTTGTCTGTATTTTTCTATAATAATAATAACTATCTACTACCTACTTGTAGTTATAACAATTTTCATTGAGCATTACATTTTAACAGCTAAATTACAAATTGCTGTACTGAATTTCTATCAAACCGATTAACACTAATGACTCAAATAACGGACTTTTCATTGGATTCATTTATTTTAATTATCTAAACATCTATAAAGTATGAGCAACAGAAAGTAGAACTTACATTTAGAATCTTGATCTATTTTATATCGTTTGATATGAGTGTTAATACTTGTTAATTATTTAGATTTATATTGTGTGAAAAAGAGTAAAAATAGTAACAAGTGGCAGGAATCGAATCTGTTGTTGCAATCCAAGCTAGTATAGACAGTGTACTTTATATTCAGATGTTTAGAGGCGGTTTTGAAATCTCTTGACACCGGAGCCCGCTAACTCTTATCATAAATTCTTCTCATGCAAAGTAAACTATCAACTATTCTACTTTATATTATGTTTTAAATAAAAAAAATAGTTTATCAGCATTTTGTCTTTATCACTTTTTTAAATATCAGTATTAACAAGTTCTTGTTCTCAAGCCATGTCAAAACGCCTTTAGGACGGCTTGATAAACTCTCGACACTAGAGTTGGCCACTCTCATCCGATAAGAAGTATGAACAAGTTACCTAACCTACTCATAACTTACAAATTCAGGTTAACACGACTAACTGCGACGGTTAGTTTTTAGTACTAGCGGACTAATACAGTAGTAATCCTAATTTCACCACAACTGGCACAGAGAAAATTGTCTACCGCTAGAAGCAATAAGGCTGAAAACCGATGATAATGATGCTGTCTCATTATTCTGCTAATTGACACAGGGATTCATTTCTAAATTACGGTTGTAATGGAGCAAGGTATAAGCGGAAGCGAGCAAGGTTTATGATGTCAAAATATTTGTAATGATGACTCTTACAATTTTATTTATAACCAACTGCAAAGAAATATGTAAAATATTTGTTTTAGAAAATAGCTTTGACTAAAATCTTGAGTGAACAGATATCTTCTGTGTACAACCGTCAATGTATATAAATCTAATCTGTTTGGTAATTAAGGTATTTTTCTTATATCCTAACACACAACAAGTGGTTCTATCTAATCATTAAAACGTTAGTATGTGGGAACATTTTAATCAGCATATAGAACGATTACTACTAACATACAATAAACGCGATAATTTACGCGTTTTGGTTGTGTTTTAACGAACGACTAAACAAGTTAGTACTCTATTTATGTGTTTAGTACTAATTGTTTAGAGTATTGATTATTTTTTTTTATTTTAGTCATTAATTGATGTAGAAATGAACAAAAATAATCACGACCGGTAGGAATCGAACCTGCATGTTCTAGGTATGCGCCTTGTCTACTACTATATTAGGCTACTACTAAAAATCCACACTAATTTGTAATATTCTCGGGCATAACAGCAGCAGATTTTTTCCAGTGTTTTATTATCAGTCTTATTAAACAAGCTCAAATACTATATCATCATAATCAACACCATCAGCCTGTTATGACTCACTGCTAAGCATAGGCTTTTCTCTTAATACGCCAGTCGTCCCGCTCTTGCGCAGATCGTATTCAAATACTTATAGGTATTATATTACACTTAAACTTAATACTTAAAACGCAGATAATTTTATAAAAAAAACTTTCAGCAAACTTGACTACCTCCTTTTATGAAGTCGGTAAAAAACTTAGCTTACAGCTTGAAATATTTACTCGCTCCATTCCCATACCTTGTCCCTGACTAAATCCCCGCATACCAGTTCTGTGGGAGCGTAACGGTCCAGAATGCCTCCGTAGATAAGTAACTATTAAACTCATATTTCGTCTGACCTCGACCAGAATTATAGTTTTTGAACCTCTTCTCAGCATCTACACCTCTAATTTGATGGCGATGACGTGTCTGTGATGTGTTGTAGAAAATTGAATTTGAATGATTGTTTAACTTGTCAGTCTAAATTTTGTAAGTCTACTGTTTTTATTTTTGTTGTTTGTTAATGCAGGGTATTGTAGCTTCTGTTGTTTTTTTTTGTCTTATAGATATGGAACAAGCTGGTTCTTAAAATAATACTAAAGGGTTATTTGACCAATTATAAAAAGTTATTGTTTATTGATCCGTATAGGTAATCATAGTACGATGTTGTCTATGTACTTGAGTTTTATGAAACTGTAGTTTAAGTTTTCGAAACAATTTATACTGTAAAAACTACAACGAACGAAAATATTCTATTCACAAAAGCATCACAACGGTTTTCATTAAAAAATAATCAATTTAAAGCTCAGACAAAGCAGGCAAAAAGTTCCACATAGCTCGTACCACCTACCTCCGTCAAAATAATCTATTTCTCTCGCGCCGTGCACCGACACCGACTCTTGCGCAAGCAGGCTTAGCACGGACACGTGAATTATACACAAAAGATTACAGATAAATGCTATTTTTAAAGATTTTTGTTATAAATTAATCGAGAGAGTCGTTTCTTTGCTAGTAAGCGTACACGTTCAAACAACACTCGAATTTAAAATGTCTCAAATAGTCCTTTAGGCATCTTCTTGTCGAAGGAGACTGACCAATTCAGGCGTCGAGAGGTTTATCAAACCGCTCCAATTTTTTTTTTTTTTTTTTTTGAAAGGATTATGCAGCTGGTTGCTAGTAGCTACCTTTGCTGCGTCACCGGACGATGGCTGGGCACTGATGGTGCCCGGGCCTATGTACTAGTTAGGGGCGACTGGCACAAGGGCGCCTCTGAGGCACGAACCTCGGCTTGGACCGTCGCCAGAAGGGGGAGACCGGGTTGCCCTGTTCATCCCTGAAGGGGAGTGAGCTAAGGCCCTATCAGTGGTTGTGTCTGGGTGATTATTTGGAGATAAACGAGTTGACCTGAGGGGTCGGGGTCTACCGCCTCGCCGGCGAGGACGGAATCGGGGACGTGAACTGGAACCTACACTGGGAGATGGGCGTTGGTAACCTGGACCAATGCCGAAGACGGAGAGCCTACTGGCTGAGACACCGCCTGCTGAGGTGGTGGAAGGAGGGGAGCCCAACGCTGCCGAGACCACGACGGCGATTGGGTCATCCGGATCGACCAGAACATGCTTCGGGCGACGACGGAGGGGCTTCAAACCGCTCCAAGGGCCTCTAGCATGTTTTAACGGGCGTTGCACTAAGACAAACAACCATTGCTAGGCTAAAATTTTACTTTGAAAAATTAAACATGTAACACTCGAAGTTAGGGACTACTTACGCCATCTAGGCACTAAGGGAGGAACCGTGTATTGCGTCGTGGAAATTTGGGCCCGCGTCGCTCGCTCTCTCTTTCCCACTCGTGGTCCCAGCTCGTATGCGTGAGCGAGAAGAAAGAGAGGACATGCGGCGACCGCCATGAAGGAAGATCTTCATAAAACACATACCGAGAAGAAACGGGATCGACCATTTTACTCGCGCTAATTTCTAATGAAAATTGTGTAACTATGAAACCATGAAAACTGCAATAGTGAAATGTGCTTTTACCTAACACTGACTGTTTCATTAATAACCAAATCCATAAACTTATAAACATAATAAAAATCATGTCGCTGTTCACACTTTTGCCATAAGTATTTACAGGTTTTTTTCCTATATTATATTAAATTGTGTCCACACTAAGTGTGCTTATTGTGACATTACGCAAGCGCGAACTTGCCCACAATAATCTCGATTGATAAGCTCGACAGTAATCCCGCCTGATTGTCTCGTTCTAATCGAACTAGATTCTGTGTTGGACTTCAAGGAGGTATTATATGAGTGGATGTGATAATACTATTAATTGATATTATTTCGTGAAGTCAAAAATTAGATAGAAAATTGTGTTGTAACTTAAATTTGCTATTTTATTCTGAAACATTCTTATAAATATGTAACTATTACGTACTATAACCGTACGGTAAACGCGTAAAAACAACATACGCAAGATTACACGTGAGTGAAAACTTCAATAGTTAAATTTGCTGTCGGTTGATTTGTAATCAAGTGTAGAAGAATGTGGCGTGGGTCAAAACATCACCTCCATAAAATAACATGCGAACTGTTGTCACGTTTGCATTTGGTGACTATGGTTTACACTTTGATATAAAGAGACTAAAGTTAAATTATACAAAATAGTTATAACTGTTTAACAGCATATGAATTAAAATGTTAATTATATGGTTAATATAAATTAAAAATGCATTCGTAATTTTTAATTGAATATGGTCAATACAGTTAACAAGCTGTATTTGCTTCAAAATCTAGTTGTGTCTGGTTTCTATTTCCTCCGAGAACAAACTAATTTGAATTTCAATCGTATTTTCGGGTTCTGATGGTTTTAGTGACAGCAACACCTACGTATGAATATTCTTAGAATTGACGTGTGTGAAAAACTATTCTATCTGAAGATTTATAGAATGTATAAAAAATAAATTATCTATACTAATATTATAAAGCTGAAGAGTTTGTTTGTTTGTTTGTTTGTATGTTTGTTTGTTTGTTTGAACGCGCTAATCTCTGGAACTACTGGTGCGAATTGAAAAATTATTTTTGTGTTGGATAGACCAGTTATCAAGGAAGGCTATATAACATCACGCTGCAACTAATATGAGCGAAGAAACAATAGAAAATGTGGAAAAAACGGGGGAAATTATTCATCTTTGAGGGCTTCCGTTGCATGCGCTGCGAAAACAGTTCAAGATATCAAAAAAATGTGTATGAAAGAATTATTTCTCTTAAAATAATCTAACAAAATGTTCTCAACAGTATATGTCTATGTTTTAAGGTTAACTCACTAGAAACGTTTTAATGGTAATAACTATTCCACGCGGACGAAGTCGCGCGCATCAGCTAGTATAATATATACCGGTAATGTTTAGGTACACATAACTAATAATGATTATATTTTTATTGTGATCTCGTCGGAAGAGACAAATCGGGTTCTTAGAATATGTACCTAAGTGTAAAATAATAATTACCTACTTATATGTTTTAATAACACAAACACTCCACGTGCAGTCAACAATATTATATTTAGAGTATATAAAAGCGGACAACCTATTCACAAAAACAGATTCCAGCATTTAATGCTATAAATTTAAATATCTAGCAATCTTACTTCTTTCAAACAGGTTATGCATTCACTGACATAAATATATAGCTAGTTAATGTCATAATAACACACATAGAAGTGTGCTGTGACCACTTTTAAACGCCATTTTCATGTTTTTTGCGAGTTCTCACAACGGGATACTTCTGCTAAATTTTTTAAGTTATATTTTTAAAGGCTGTTGGAAATTGTTTTTAATAGGTGCTTATTTTTTAGCTATGTAGGTAGTTTCATTTTATACAGACTCCAGAGATACAAAGGTCCGTTTTTATTCGTATAAAATTTTACTATTTAATAGACGTTACTTAGGAGAAAAAAGGAAAGAAGGATTTTCTTCCGATTTCAACCAAAACTGCGCTTGTTCAGTCTCTGCTACATCCTATTTTAGATTACGCTGACGCTTGTTATCCTGACCTAACCGAAGAGCAGCTCGATAAGCTCGAGCGTCTCCAAAATTTCTTTATTAGGTTCATATTTGGCTTGCGTAAATATGACCACATTTCTGAATTTCGCAAAAAGCTCAAATGGTTACCTATCCGTCTTCGTCGTAATACTCACCTGCTGTCCCTCCTCTACAAAGTCCTATTTATTCCTTCCACTCCTTTATACTTAAAGGAACGTTTCTCCTTTGTGAGTGAAACTCACTCTTCATCCCTTCGTCTTTCACGTACTCTCATCCTACAATATCCTAAACTCAACCACTCCAATCTGTTCTATCAATCCTCCTTCACAATTAAAGCTCTCTTACTCTGGAACGACCTGCCTTTAAATATCAGGCAGGCTAAATCTCTGTCGATTTTCCAGAGTATGGTATACAGCTATTACATCTCTACTTTGTAAACTATCAATCGCGTTTATTGGTGTTAAATGTGTGTGTTCATAGTTTATTAATTTATTATTATTTGTAACATGTAAATTAGTTTGATTTTCTTTTACTTTCTCTATTTAGTTATAGGTTTAATTTTGTTTAAATTTTATTTTTATTTTTTAAGTATTGTATTTATTTGTACGCCACCGACCAAACTGATTTCTGTCACCGTTTTCTTGCTAAGGTTGCCTGGAAGAGATCACTCAAGGTGATAAGGCCGCCCACTTGTGCATTCTTTTATAGTTTAAGCATCTCATATTGTAATTTATTTTTGGTGTGCATAATAAAGTAATATTGTATTGTATTGTATTGTATTGTATTGTATTGAAAGAAGGAGCTGGGCGCCCACCACGATGTATCTGCCCAAGAAAACTCCCCTAACGAATTAATTCTGCGGGGGAGTCACGACCCTCAGTCATGAGGAAATACGACTCAAAGAGAGAGAGGAGAAAAAAAGTGTGATGTGGACTGAAAAATCCTAACCCCAGAGTCCTCCACATTAAAAATAAAAGAATCTCAGTATCCATCCACTTAGTATTTGTTATTTTATATTATTTTAAACTGACCCAAAAGCCTTAGTCACACTTCAACGCCTGTTGTAAGTAATTTGATATTTTATTTTCTAATCGACATTTTTGGGGCTTCGTGAAATATCGATTGAAGCTTGATTACATATGTGGTGAATGTTACTTCTACCCATAATTTTAGTGTTTCCTTGAGCACTAGAAAAAGTAATCATCTAAAATGATGCATAAAATGTTTATGTTGGTCAAGGTCTAAGACCTAGAGTTTATCTATATGAAAACGTTTAACTTTTGAAGAAGGATATAAAAATTAACCATCCAACTTTAATCATTAAAATTTTTCAACATTATTATTTTACTTTTTTTAAACTAGTGGACGCCCGCGGCTTCGGTCGCATTGTTTCGGGATAAAAAGTAGCCTATGACACTTCCGGACCACATACTACCTACATAACAAAATCATGATAATCCCTTCAACCGTTTTTGCGTGATGAGCGTTTAAATAAACAGCCAAACAGAGACACAGAGAAACAGTCAAATTCTATGAACTGTTAGAACGTGTTCTGTTATCAATTTTAATGATGTCCAAAATTTTTCAGTGTTCAGACTTTCGACCCTCTTCAGCTTTATTATTTATATAGATATAGGTAGATAGCCTATGCAGTTAGTCCAAACAAACCAACGTATATTAAACACTTTAGCATTTTGTCGCTCTATGCGTTTTAGAATCATTGCGCAAGGGCACTTGCCCTATAGTACTTTAAATTTAATTCCTTACAAAATCTGTACAAAAAGGCATCGAAAGCTCACGCAGAGATTATCACACCGGCGCGTGACCGCAGCGGATCGCAGCGTAACCGCAACGAGTCGGTATCGGTGTCGCTTCCGTATTATGTAGGTATAGACAGTAAAACATTTTGCTTTTTACGATACTAATTTAATTTAGAGATTGCTTTTGGCAATAAGGCCGCCACTTGTGGCACTAGTATAAGTATTTTGACGTGACAACGTCTTATAAATTGGTTTGCCGGGTGACACTTCAAGAAACTGCGTTACGCTCCGCTCACGTTATGCGCTCACAATGAGAGCGAGTGAGAGGCACGCGTCCCTTCCACTCGGGCATGGTTAGCCCGCCTAAGAGCGAGAGAGACAGACATAAAAGTCGTTGTCACGTAAAACTTTCGCCCGTATACCGACTTTACAGGCAACCAATTTTTTTTTTCTTCTTTCCTTTTAATTTTATCGTGTGTTACAATAAAGAATTTTCTATCTTCTATCTATCTATCTAATTTTGATCTTCTTTGATTAGACTAATATTAATAATACAAAATATGTAGTAATGAGTAATTCGGAGTAGTTAGGTACCTATAGTATTCACTTCATTGAATTAATAACTAGGGTAAATTTCATGTACGAAAATTGACGTATCACCAACTACTTGGTATATCCTCGTTAAATAAATAAATATTAAATATACGTAGATAGACAAAAACAAACAAACCAATTTAAAAAAGTTGCGTACTATTGCTAGTTGAGAAAAACAGCTATGTACGTAAAAAGATATTTTATTTTATTTTAAATACAGCAATAAAGTCTTTCGACATCAGTTTACCTCTTTCACACAATAATTATTACAAACTTTTTACTAAGAAGTCGTAATGAATCCTACTGGTATCACGCCTGCCTGCGCGGGCGCAGCGACCACTGACATGCGTTGACACTTCTATAGATACATCTATAAAATTCGTATATTTATCCCTCTCTACTCCCACTCGGGTCGTTTTATAAAATATATGGCTTTTTATGCGCCTCCCGAGGGCTTACAGCGAATTTAAATCGGTAGGTACATGTCAAATCATTTTATTCAGCACTGCTAAAAGTGGTGTTCGAGGGGTTACTCTTAAAATTTACTAAAAGTCATAATAAGAGTTGATTCGTTTGGTAAGATTATGCGAGAGTTTGCTATTGACATTGCGTAACAACTCTTAATGCAGGTTTTTAACGCTTCTGCTAATGTATTTTATATTATTATAGAATGACTCCCATATAAATAACCAAATTATACAAAAGCCGTATGGTGTGATACTTCAACGTAAAATGAGAGCCTATTTTACTATTTAAATTTCTGATTGTTCAGTGTATAGATAATAAACTAAAGAATCCATAAAGCGCCATTAACTTAAATTTTTCTAGTCACATACAGATATACCTTTATTATATTTTCAAAATACAATGCAACGTTCAAGTAATAATACTATAGTACTTACCTACTGTAAAATACTAAAGTGTTTATATTTGTAACATGTAGTAGCCCCCAAACTGGACGCGAGTGCTTCCAAGTGCGAGCTTCCACCGAGTCTGGTGCGTGTTAAGAACTTTAATAGAATATTCTTCCTCACAAGTTTCTTGCTAATTATTCGTTGTTTTAGCTTAAATTTTAGCGCAGTTTTAGCACATCCATTTTAATAAATACTTATGTAAATAAAAAAATAACGGTTCAGTACAAAAAGTGAGTTGGACATACGTAAAATACCGTAATATTTTTGCTTTGTCGTTTTTTCACAATAATATATTTTGTTTGGTTCAACAATGTTTGATAATTATAAAGGAAATTCATCATTTTCTATTAAATATTTATTACTAAGAACATGTGATATGTTTTTACGTGAACAGCGTTTTTAGGTGAAATGGTCTTTGGGGCCATCTATTTGATTAATTTGTGTTTTTTCGGTCGATCTAATCTAATCTTCTTAATTCTCTAATCGATCAGGAATTGGATTTGCGATCCAAGAGATTTCTCTAGCAGGATGTTTCAGAAAATTGTAACGTTTTTACTCGAATACAAAAAGCGAATCAAAAGCTCCAACGTCGTTTCGTTTCCGTGTGAAAACTATATTTTCGTATTTTTTTAAATTTCCGTCTCAAGTTACTGTCTGTTTTATTTATATTTCATCGTCATGATTGTTCATTTTAGTACTTGTCTAGTTATTTATTTTAATAGACGGATGAACGGAACTTGAATGTAGAACGTAGGAAGAATATTGTAAAAATCCAATTACATAAAAAAGCGCGAATGTTCATTGTCCAATTAATTGTCTTACTCATATCGTAACAGAGTTGTTAGGCTTATTATAATGATTAACAGACGAACAAACAGTCAGTGGTTTTTACTCTTCGGGTACTTATGGAATTCTAAAATAACAAAACAGTCGAGTTTAGAACCTCCCAGTTTTTCGAAGTCAGTAGAAAACGTTATCCAAACATGTTCCTTCCGCCAGCATTCTGGCGAATATGTACATCCTTATCTGTTTTGTATAAAATTCTTGATGTAAATAAGACGAGGCGGTGGCTGTTGGTGAGTCTATTCAGGCAGTATCATTTTACATTGAAGACTACTCGATTACCGTATCATGCCTGGATGAATTAAATACACATCGACCTTTCAGTTTTTTTATAAATCAATTTAAGGACCTATACTAGATTTGCGATTGAAAACAGTATAAGATGGGGTGTGTCACGCTTGCCGAGAAAAACCTAGGGATAGGAAGCTTATTCATTTTATTTAAAACTTTCTAAGATAATACTCAGACAAATTATACATATTGTACATGACTTGTTTTTGTATATTGATTAATAAAAATAAACCGACGTGCTACTAAAATGGCTGGAAGTATTTAAGCTTATAGACTCTTAATAAAATGTAGAAGCTTAGATTGCAAAGTATGGAAGGACAAGAAAGCTCGTTTCGAATACTTGAACGCAACCTACCTGTTATATGATATAGGTATTATAGTAACATTGCTTAATCAATAATCTATGTCATTATGTTTACATGTTACTTGAAAAAGTTGCCGGGCGTTAAATTGAAACTATTTTTGAGTAAAAAAGCGTACCTATTGTGGTAACTAAGGAACTAATAAATTTTTATCTACGAGAGCCTTTACTAAATGATATTTTTTATTAATTTGTGTTTGTGATTCCAAGTGCCTTTACTAAATGATATTTTTTATTAATTTGTGTTTGTGATTCCAAGTGCCTTTACTAAATGATATTTTTTATTAATTTGTGTTTGTGATTCCAAGTGCCTTTACTAAATGATATTTTTTATTAATTTGTGTTTGTGATTCCAAGTGCCTTTACTAAATGATATTTTTTATTAATTTGTGTTTGTGATTCCAAGTGCCTTTACTAAATGATATTTTTTATTAATTTGTGTTTGTGATTCCAAGTGCCTTTACTAAATGATATTTTTTATTAATTTGTGTTTGTGATTCCAAGTGCCTTTACTAAATGATATTTTTTATTAATTTGTGTTTGTGATTCCAAGTGCCTTTACTAAATGATATTTTTTATTAATTTGTGTTTGTGATTCCAAGTGCCTTTACTAAATGATATTTTTTATTAATTTGTGTTTGTGATTCCAAGTGCCTTTACTAAATGATATTTTTTATTAATTTGTGTTTGTGATTCCAAGTGCCTTTACTAAATGATATTTTTTATTAATTTGTGTTTGTGATTCCAAGTGCCTTTACTAAATGATATTTTTTATTAATTTGTGTTTGTGATTCCAAGTGCCTTTACTAAATGATATTTTTTATTAATTTGTGTTTGTGATTCCAAGTGCCTTTACTAAATGATATTTTTTATTAATTTGTGTTTGTGATTCCAAGTGCCTTTACTAAATGATATTTTTTATTAATTTGTGTTTGTGATTCCAAGTGCCTTTACTAAATGATATTTTTTATTAATTTGTGTTTGTGATTCCAAGTGCCTTTACTAAATGATATTTTTTATTAATTTGTGTTTGTGATTCCAAGTGCCTTTACTAAATTATCGTTCTCATCGATTTGAGTTTGAGTGAATTTTCCCAAAGTAGGTAGAATATGGTTAATTTATACCAGAAGTATCCTGGCAACAGGAGCTTAAATATGTTGAATTTATTAAAAGCAAACTTTAAATAGAATGAAATTCAATCGCAAGATAATGCAAGTGTTAAATTAAAAGGAGTAATAAAATCCCATACGTAATCTGATTAAAGCTCGCTATTAACTGTGGCTGAAATCAAATTATCTTTTTAATTCTTTAAAAGCGAAGAGCAAAAATAAACTACAATAAAGGCTATAATGAATAAAGGAAGGGAATGGAAAGGTCACAGATGTGGTTTCGAGTTCAATTAAAGAAATTCTCGATGAAGTTTCGCCTGATTGTACTTTATTTAAAGAATCAGCGGTTTATTTACTGCTTTAATCAAATTTATTGGATTTATAACTGAAGTGAAAACAAGAATAGCTTTCTTGAATTACTATTTATTGCCCCTTTCCGCGTTGGCAATGCTGCACTATGCTCGAAATAGATATCAATAATCGAATGGCTTTATAACAAGTTTCTTTCTTCAAAAGAAATTAGTTAGCTTCAATTTAATTAAATCCACATCAACAATTTTAATTGTTTTTCGTTTTTATGGTCAATATAATATCAAAGCGGGTGCGTATAAAAGTAATCTGACAAAAAGCTTGTTCTAAATATCTTCAATTAAAACCAATTACAAAGAAAGTGATAGTCGCATCGGTATGCAGGTCACAAATTCGATTTATTTTTTCATTATCAGCTCGGGGGCTCTTTGTGTTATTTTCTGCTTTATGGTGTGGTGTTAGGGTGTGTTTCGGTTTGGTCGGAGAGTGGAGCTGTTGAACTAATGGCTCTACAAATCCTTCGCAGTCGAGGCCTGGTATTGTCCTGGGCACAGTTTATTTGCTCTTGCCACTACTGTCGCAGCTCCGGTTACCTTTTTCCTTTTAACGCGGACAATTTTTAAATGGTTTACGTTTGATACCATTATTGTGTGCCAATCAGGTTGAATTACAATGTCCTTTACGAACGGCCGAACTCACTAAGAATCTTTTCTATTTTTTTGTAGCAAATCATTTTATTTTGCCCTTATTTTTTATCCGAGTAAACAAGGCAGCTGCTCGGTTTATTTAGATGAGCCAGACTTGAATTTAAATAACTTTTGTTTGACATTTGTTAAGTATAAGTAGGTACTTTGTGACTTTGAAAATGGCCCTTTACGGTTGGTTGGACGTTTTATTTGAATCTTTTCTTTTTATTTTATGTTGTTTATTTTATGTTGAAACTGATTTTTGCTTTCTACTCTTTTGCAAAAACTGGCACAGAGAAAAGTTTTGATAAAATAATTGCATCGTAAGTAAGTGAAGTATGACAATGAAAATAATAAATTGATTGAATAGAAATACTATTCATATATAATACAAATAGTATTACTAAGAATTCAAATTATTTATACCAAGAATACCCCATATAACCAAAAAATACAGCATTTTTTCCCAAAAAAGATGTACATAATTTTCTAAAGAGAATAAGTGCAACCTCCGTCCTGACTCCTCTCGCCGTAAAAATTAAGGATTCCTACAGTGTTGCAGTTTGTTACGAGACGCGTTAAAGTACCATGTTCGAGTATTTGCAATAAATCTTCCTTTGACCGCTGTTATCTGGCTCGGCGAGGTAGCCGATATAACCAGTGTCAACTTGATTGAGAAATTTAAATACAAAACAACTTAAGTACCAACACTGACGGCTGAGATAACACCTATCTCTAGAACACTCATATTTTCAAAGTGCATTTTGTTTCGCTTTTATTTGCGTCGTTCTTCTTTTATACTGATGATGTGATAATTCATTGGAAATAATTTAGTAGTGGTTCATATAAAATGTTTAGTATTTTTTTTAGATTGAGCTTTGTTCGGAATGCGTGTCGTTTTTCTTGTCATTGGAACGCAACTATAGGTATACATAATTCTCAAACTGCATCGTGATCAGACATTCCTATTTCCCAAGTGAAATTACGAAATTATGATATTTATGCACGAATGTTCAAAACCTATAAAGAAAATCCGATCATGGATACAGATAAAGGCGAATTAGAATTTCTAAAGTCATTAAACGCGCTAAACGTCGGAGCATCGTGTGTGGCTCCAAAACGAAAGGTTACACTTATCGAAGATCTCTTCATTAAAAACTAAAATACGGGGTCGTGGAGATGTACTGTTGAGTTGTTTCTTAATAAGGCGAGCGACAGAGATAGCGGCCGGGTTTGCATGCGGCCTCCCTCTGACATCAATCAGACTCCAAACTCCCAATAATAATAAAGTAAGCAATCTGATTCGGGAATCGAACCTACAAATGTGTTTCTCGGTATCCAATTCCGTTGCGTACGTATTTAATGATTGACAAAACAAAAACGCAGTTGCGACGCGGTAGATGAATGATATAGTGGAGTGAAGTTGTTTTAATGAATGTTAAACTCGAACGGAATAATGATTTCCCATCGTACATTTTCGAACAGGGTCCGGATCCTCGATAAAACCCCATAATTACCATAAAAGTTAGCATTCAAACTCAATATAATGAAGTCGCAAGTGTTATTGGACAATACAAAACGTTTAACAATGAGCCATTGATTTTATGGCCATCGCCATTGAAATACAGATTTGGCGATGATCTCTAACTAACCCCTTAAGTCGATACTGACGCAATTTATATCAATGACTGATCAACAATGTTAATAAGGCAAGATACAAGAATGAAGCCATTAGCGGAATCACTAAAACTAACACTGTCGGTGTCGGTCTCGGCCCACTTTGTACCATAGAATGAGCGCGTCTAAGATACAAATTCCAGGCGAGGGCTGTATACGCACAACGCCGCGGTTGCCATTTATCTTGGCATTGGACGTGGCCGCAATTAATCAAGTGCCGTTGTCACGTACGTAATATACAGAAGATAAAGAGAAAAAGATGATTTCGAGCTAATTATCGGCGATGTTGTATGATTCTTTTTAGTGGCCACTTAACACCTACCGGGCAGATTTGTCGGTTGTTCTCTTTTGGCATTCAAAGTTTCGGCTCCTTTTCAATCCTTGCTCGGTATTATTTGGCTGAGAACCGCTTTATCTGTGCATACCACTCCGACACCCGCGAGAATACTTTATACGCTGTTGATTTATTTTCAGGTCGGCGTTTTCACTCTCATTTATCATCGTATATCGGATGCATTTAGATTGTTTATTTTATAATGAGCTCGTGCAAAGGTCAGCGTCGATTTTGTTTCTTTTGGTCCCTCTCTTTACACGGATCCTTCGTCCGAGATAACTGTTTCGAGATATTGAGAATCGGTTCGAAATCTTTTCTCAATTAAGTGATTAATCATTTTTGCGAGAATCGTCTCGATTGTATGCTTCAGCTGCTGGGTATTTATTCGTTTATTTAAAGTGTTGTGAGTTTCTCCATTACTAATTTGTTTGTATTTAGTTTCGTGTTCATACGTCGAGGACCTCACATGTGCTGATCAATGCGCATTGGATTAAATGTCTCTAATTAATTACGATGGCAATCTCTGCGACTGTGGGCGCAAACAATTAGTTTTGCCGAGTCCCCTTACTATTGCTGTTAAGTAGCCTTTTGTTGCGTTAGAATCTTATGGACGGAGTTTCTTGTCTCGCGTTTATTTCTAGCATTCGAGATTGGAATTTTGATTTGCAGGAATAAATCATTCAAACACAGTTTAGCAGATAACGCCATATTTAAAGGTTAACTAGTAGGAGAGCGTTCGAATTCAACAAATTGCCTGGGAATTGTTACCTACTTAGTAAAAATAAATTTATGCTATTTATAAATAAGTCTGGACCAATGTTATGGCCAGTGCCAGTAAAACATTGATCACTTTGATTCTTGTTGTTTCATTTGCTTTTGAGTTCTAGTTCAAAATTTCAATTAATAAATTCATTATAGGTACTTTCATTTTCACCTTACATTCACTAACGTATTCCATTTCTTCCTTCCCCAGATGTCAGCTATAGACCCCGACTGCGGAGTCAACGCCATCGTGAACTACACCCTCGGAGACAGCTCCAGGAGCCAGTTCATTGTGAAACCAGATTCGGGAGACCTGTGCGTCGCTGGACCTTTGGACTATGAAGAGAATAGCGAGTTTGAGTTCCCGGTTATTGCTACTGATAGAGGTATGTATAGATGTTTATTTGTTGTTTGTTGTCAACTGTATTCTTTCGGAATAAAGTAAAAGGAAAGAAAAAGTAGCGTATGTCACTCTTGTGCGCTATGCTATCTACGTTCCTGGCAAGAGGCGTGGATGACTAATTGCTATATACCTAAAAAAACACGATAATTTTAATTAAATCATGTTTCTCAACATCATTGTTTTGCCAAATAATTATTCAAAATGATAGTTTATTTTTCAATTTAAAAATAGATACTTATCACATCCATCATTTTTATGATATCAAATTAACGGAAATTAAATTATAATAAAGCTTGATTTTGAAATGGTCAAATACGAATATACTATATCTACAATCATTTTGTACATAATGTTGTTGTTGAAGTAGGTAAACAGCATTCTTACCTACCTACGTAGGAGGTAATATTTGAGAGACCTTTATTAATTTCCTAAATAATTAGATCGCCTCAAACCAGATTTCTGGGTAAATTCTTAAGATTTATTAACATTTAAATTAATTACTGCATTTAGAATTAACGGTGGCACGATTTACTTGGAATTCATGCGTAATGGTAGATTTATATTCCTGTATGCGGCAATCGAAAGTTTCTATTAGTGTAAATTAATCAAATGACCTTTTTGATCAAATGCGTTGAACTCTACGCTAATAGCAGCTAATTTTGACAAATGTCTGGAGATAAATTAATAGACACATGCATATGATTACATTTTCTTTACCATGGGTAATTTCAAGAATTCAATTATAGGTACCTATACAAACAAAAGGAGGATATACTAATATTAAACTCAATTGTTTTTATTGCAACAATCATTACTTTCCTTCAAAGACTCGCTTGATTCAAAGCACAAACATCCAGAATCGATACGAGAAAGTGTAATAATAAAGGAAGTCGAATATGTGGGTGCATGTAAAGCTGCAATTTGAGTCACATCAGTCAATTTCGGGTCTGCAAGTTTTTGCGCTCGCTCCCTTTGCCATCCTTAATTGGCAAAGAAGTGACGCGTCAAATGCACAAACCAGTACTTTGGCCATTCGAGTACTTTGGTTTGGATTTATAGGTTTTGGAACTGTTAGAAGTGTCTGATAGTGTTTTTAGGTCTCTTCTGTACAAACAAGGTACATATACGACAATGCCGGGACTTATGTCCCACAAAAGATGTAAATGTAATTTACCAGCAACCAATTTTTTTTTAAATTGTTGATCTTAGATTTTGGAACATAATAGATGATCATATTTTCTTATACGTAGTGTTAATGCTATAACTAACAACATCATATTACTTTTTTCAATGTCGGGTAGAAAGTCCAACCATTGGTCAAGCCGAAATAAATTCCAAAAGTGTCGGCAACCCTACCTGATTTATGTGGCGAGAAGACTCCAACTATTACTTCACGTTTTTATTTGCCGAGTCCTGAAGGTAACTTTGTGACGCCGCGCTGGGAACTTTTGGCAATTTTTAAGCATTTTATTTCAGTGATTCTGATCGTATCGACTGACGCCAAACATCGCCGTATCAAGTTATTAAACGAAGTAATATAACGCTTGAGGATTGCATCGACTGTCAACCGAAGACATTATGCTTAACATACTGTCGGGCTTGAATGTCCGCTTTCAGACCTAAATTGCAGTTTGACAATATTTAATACCCTTTATGGAATGTTGTTTCTTTCTCTTAACACTATTATACCAATTGTGGAGACTTAAATTTATGAATAAGGAAATTACTATTTCAGTAATGCTAATACGGCACGTCTAGATTTTAGACACAATCGATTAGAAATAAATTTCATAGACATTCTTAAGTCATTGCCAACAAAGTTTTGCGAAAGCTCTATTCTGTAGCATCAGGTTTCATTGCACATAAAACATTACTTACTATTTCGTATTTGACCATTCACAGAAATCTATAAGCAACAATGTCTTTATAAATCTTCAGGCTCACTTTATTGAGATACTGTTACGAATTCCCGCTAATCTTAGTTTCACAACTGCAGTATGATATTATAACAATTAGCTCGACCTCTACTCGGCCAGGAAGAGCAGCAGAATACATGCAAAGCAACGAAGCTCAAACAATTATTATCGGGCCAACGTTGTCGGCATAACCGTTGACATCCGCATAAATCAACCGTCTGTCAATTAAACATAGCATTACAACAATACAAACAATCAAGCGACCAATTATGTATTTATTCACAGGGGGCCTCTCGACGACGGCAATGGTGAAGATCCAACTGCTTGATATAAACGACAACGTACCAGCTTTTACTGTTAAAGACTACAACGTGTCCTTGAAAGAAGGGAGGATATCAACGGAGCCCATAATTGCAGTCTCGGCCACAGATGCAGATGGAGGGAGATTCGGGACAGTTACTTACAGGATCGTTAATGGGAATGACAATGACATATTCCGCATAGATAGGAGCTCGGGCGAGATATTGGTGACGAAGCCGGCTCTGGTACAGAATAATGCCAAGTTTGATCTGGAAGTTTCTGCGACGGATGGCGGAGGCCTGACAGCTCCTCAAGGAGCCATGGTACACGTCACTGTCATGCCAGCAGGAGTCGGAACAGCGTTGTTTGATAAACCAAGATACAACTTTCGTGTGAAGGAAGATGTGAGAATCAGAACAGTCGTGGGGACGCTGAATGCTACTGTTGGAGAAAGAGGTAAGCTATATTTTGAATAATTGTATGCATGTTCTAATTTACATACATATGTCTACATTGAGATATAAAACGTTTATAGTATTAATATATAATCCAACAAATTCGAGCACTTTAAAAATTATCATGTTTTATATCTCACTGTAATTCAAAGACAACGTTTAGCTAATAACATCAAGTGATTATTTATAGTCACTCATATAGTTTCCAGGATATACCAATGCAAAGGAGCTAATCGCATTGATATATTCGTATACCAAAATATACTTAAAAAAGAGCAAATATGAAAGTTAGGCTATAGTTGACTAAACTGCCGTTCGAAATTACGTTATAGCTCCATTTTGCTTGAACAAATTTATTGAAAACGTGGCGTTGCTATTTTGTATTTCAATTAAAAGAGATAAGCGGACAGATTGCAAATTTAATAATAAAAAAACATGGTTATGTTGTTTTTGAGATAGCAAGTAAAATAAATAACTAGGTATATTTGTGCTGCGTTAGTAAAAAATAGGTTATTATTTATTTTAGTATCTAGTCTGAAATCTAGTTTAAAAACTTCTTTTAAAACTCATTCCCTTTTCGACTTTTTTGTTTACTATTTACAACACATTTCAAGCTCTATCACTTAAATTCTTCATAACTTCCAAACGTTCCTCAAGCAGCTTACACTTATTTTTCATTACTGTCATAAAAAGCCAGTCCTTAGAACATTGTTATTACAGCCACATTACTTTGCAATATTTCCTACTATCACTTACACTCAGTAATATCTCGAAACAGTGTAAGGAATGAAACAGCTATGCATAAATCTGCGAGAGGAAGGGAGTCAGGTGATGGACGAGACAAGCTACGCACTTTAAGGTGCAGTGTCCTAAGCAGATTTTCATACAAAATAGGTATTGTTTATCATGGGTCAAAAACTAAGTAGTAATAGATAAAACGTTTTGCTCTTATGACTCACCTGCACGGGTATTAATGTTAATGAAAAATACTTGTGTATCACATATATTATATTTTCACCTTTTTTGTACAACAAAGTGACTAAGTAATTATGCCACTGGTACACTTATGTATGTTAAAGTGGCATGTTGGTACTCTACGATCTATTCGCTATACGCTCTATTGTGATATGTAATCCCAACAATTGATTATTAAAGAATGAAAACTTGCATTAAAGTGTATAAACAACTTATTATAAAGTCCTTACAAAGCAGTTAAATAAATAATAGTCCTTCCCAGCACTTTGTATAAAAACCACCAACGCCAATGCACCTTCAAGGTACACAGCTAAACTTTTGTGAAGGGCATCTTCACTATCCCTTACTCTATGTTTAACAGCAACCTTCAAAGACAAGACAGCACTAAAATGGCCCCCGTCTTTTGTCACTGAGCACCTTCATCTTATAATTTGCGCCAGACATAAAGATGGCGCATACTTGCACAATAGTAATCGGCTATTGTCTCGCGTAGAGATCACGACCAACTGATGTGTGGCCTTACCTTACCTTACCTTACCTTACCTACAGTGTGAGCGCATCTTTACAACTCCCGCTTGCCTCTGTTGTCTTGAACACTAGATTTTCTTATTTAATGGAAATGTGGAATTTTAGTGGCCGTTTGGTTACGATAGTCGGTATAGTAAGTTTGTGTGAGAGCAGTTAACTCTGGTGTTCATAGTTTACAAACAGATTCAGAGAACTGTGTTATTGAAGACATAAATAAAAAGCTTATACCTAGAACTTATTCCGTCCAAAATCCAAGTCAATTAAATGATTGGAAATAGTGTGTTAGACAAAATTTGTGAACAAAAATATGACAGTATTTCAGCCCATAATGCATGGTGAATACATTTTGCAGAAAAAGTTACACATTTCTTGAGTTAGTAGTGTATTAAAAATACTATAACTCTTTTTGATTTTCATGTTCTAAAGCCACCCATATAAAGTTATGCGTTAGTTACCACTAACACTGTTCAGTACCGATTTATTTCCTCGACCTGAATCCTCAGTGCGTGTACAGAGTACAGTGTATAGTGCAAGTAACCTTTATCACACCGTTGCGTAACGCAACTGATAGTTAAAATATCGACGCGGAAAACCGCTGGAGCTATGCCTATGCGCATTCCTAGTTTGAATTTATTCGCTCACTACCGTCATAATTAACTGATCTGGGACAGATATCGTGGTTTTGTTGGGAACATATTATGTAAATAGTTTTGTAATTCTTTTATTTAGGTTACTCGAGTATATGGTGGCCTCAAAATTTGTGATTAAGGTCAATATTATTTTCAGTTTTGTTTTTATATGCATCCGGTTTGACTTCTTATCATATTATTTAGACCAAATTTTGTTAAAGTGTCGGTATAGGTATAACAATCAAATGAATTGAATATATTGTAATGTCGATCACATTTACTTGATTTATAGAACTTACAGCACATTACAAGGAATTACTAATTAATTATTTTATATAATACATGTTGAACGACTCATGCATTCTGTTCATTAATTTTGAATTTGAATAAACCATTACATATGGTTAAATTTTACTACCACTGCAAGCTCTACGGTATGGGTAGAAACTCTCGAAAGTGTAATCCTGCTCAAGAGCTATGTGTAGTGTGTAACAATGGCAATGCCATGGGGTCCTGTTCCCATGGACAAGTGTGCAACGGTACGCTGCTAGCCGGTGATTTACTGAGCTGTGCGGGACACAGGGTGGCACTTACACCGATACGGATACCATGATACAAAATGCATAACAAATCTTTTTTTACCATAGTAATAGTGACTGCTCGGTTACATTCACGTCATTTTTCTTAATGACACTTATGGAGCCATTGAAATTATGTAGGATCATCATTGTTGCTGGATTGCTTATAGAAAGGAAAACAAAGAAATTGATTGTTGCCCGGAAAAGATAGGTAAGCAGTAGGTAGGCAGTATAACCGCAATTTGTAGCACTGGTTTTTGGGGATAATTTACAAAAAAATGTGATTAAAAGATATTTTTCTTCTGCCCTAGCTAAAATTAATTGAATCGAAATCACAAATATGCTACTATCACTATAAATGTCTCTATTACATGACGGTGTAACAGGCATCCAAATAGAAAGCAAGCCTGTATAAATATTAGCGAACGCACCGCTCCGCGGAGATAACGAACGTGTTTATTGACTTTGCATCAGAATCTAACCTCAGTTACAAGAGTAGATGTATACCGAAGCATCTAGACGTGTCTAAGATCTATGGGGGTTTCTAATTCTAATTATGGTTGTGAATAGGATGTAATGAAAGTGGCAGCTTAGATTAAGTAAGTTCTTATATATTTTACATGGTTAAGCGAGTTCCAGAGAGAGTTCTAATGTCGATATTTGGTACGGAAACCGAATGTCATCCGATATTATGGCACCAAAGCGCTGAAGCCTGAAAGCGTCCGAACGTAAATGCCACTTTGTCATTTATTTATCCATGATTGCTATGGTCACCCATCCAAAGACAAACTGTAACGGTATTTGCTAAGCTTGCTAACTAGTGATTGCAAACAAATATTGCAGCAGTGTAGTGAGCAAATTAGTAACGCAAAGAGTACGCGGGTATCTTATATTTTACTATGTCTATTATCTCCACTCGTTACTTTATCTACGACGGTTGTATACGATGTGCAACTAAAATAGTTTCAGAACAACTTTTTGGGTCACAAATAATTTCTTTTTCTCCCGCACTAATATACAATACATACTTGCGGCTACGCTCACATTCCTCCTGCTTCACAGTCAGACTTCACCAATAGATACGTGACTGTAAAGTGATATATACCGATAAAGTCAGTCACCTCGGGACCACGACTTGTATAACTCAATTATGGCGCTGCTTGGTAGTCGACCTTACTGCAAATAAATTATAAAGTAATTAGCCAGCCAACAATAGCAATATTGCTGGGATCGGAATTGCGAATCGAATCTTTAGATTCATAAGATATCGCGCTTAAAAATCACATTGTGGTTGCGGTCGATGGTCCAAGTTATGAGAATATATGTTTTGAATGAACAGGTATTAAGTTGCATACAGGATCGTTTTAATGGTTCCTTCCCGTTGTCCCCGGTGGACGTGTATAGTACTTAAGTTATTCTGGATTAAAAAGTGACCCACATAATATATACTGACAAATATACACACTCCAAACTTTTGATTTTGCAATGTTAATAGGATTAATTGCGTTTTAAATCATAACTTATTAGACGAAACCTTTCCCTGCATTATTTGAAAATCTCTGAATTGTAGTATTAGGTTGAGAGTTCAAAATTGTCCATTGGCAGCTACCTAACTTGGGTAATTTTGAACGAATTCCACAAACCAATGAGCCAAGTAAGCTTCTAATCTCGAAAATCCAGCGTCTTTAACATGACTCGCTAGATTCCTGTACTTAAGCATATTGCAGGCATTCTCAAGTTTAATTAGAAAGAGGTCCGCAGCGCTCATGTGCGGTGAACCAACGCACGCCCCCACCAGATTTATTGCAGCGGGCCCGAGATAAACATCCATTAATTAAAAAATACATATTATATTCGATATTTGGAAGGGGAATATTAAATGGGTACCTGTTTTGAATCGCCTTGTCGTGTTACGGCAAATTGGGCGAGAAACCAGATGTAGAAACTCAGGCGTACATTAATATTGGACGCTTCTGTTTTTTGGTATTCTCCAAGCTCTTGTAATTGACTAAAATTCAAGAAGGCGAGAAAAGTAAAATGGGAGAATTCACTTATTATTTCAACTTGTAAGTATGCGCATTATTGGGAATTGGCTAAAACGTTAATAGTTTGATTTACGTATTATTTTCTATTTTATTGTGCAATGAATGGCGCATATATGTACTTATATGAGCTAATGACTTATGATTATGACACATAAGTAGGTTGCATATTTGTTGTCTTTTATTTATAAAGGCTTCCATTAAGTCTACTGCCGTAATTACCAGTCCATTGAACTCTAATCAAATAACGACATTATCCAATATTATGTACTCCCGTCGTACAACATATGATATTAATGTGATTGGACCACACACACATGCTATTTATCATCTATGACGGAATATGCGTCGAGAAATACTACCTACGGTTCGCCGTTAGAATTCTGAGGGAACTGTTTTTATTAATTATACATAATTAAATGATAACTTGATTGGGAAATGGGTAAATTATAGACACATAATTAAATTTCACTTCGGTTATTTAAAGTAATACAGTGTGTTCTGGTCCATACGGGAAATTCAATGATTGTTGGCGTTAAATGTGATATTTTAAGTATTAATAAACATTTTTATTCAATTTAAAATGACTTTCTAATTCATGATATATTTTAACTAGTCTCCTGTACTAAAGATTGAAATCATTGATTATGAAAATGTTTCATACGCAAAACCACGGTACATAACTTGTCAAATCATCAATGTATCAAAGTATAGGTATATTATTCGCGGAACTGGTGGAAAGATGGCACCCGCGTGACCGTAGAAAACAGAATTAATTTTAGGGCGCTGTATACTTACAATATTATGAGTTTGCAAAAAACTGTCACGCGACAAGATTCACTCGCCTAGATGTGGCGATATGAGGGCCCAGCGTCGGTTTTTCGTCCCAAATCCGCATAAAAAATCAATTTTTATTTCACGCTCGCAGAATTGTATAGTAACTGAAAAATTTGAAATTCGAATTTGAGTCCAAGGGTACATTTCGGCGCGGACACATCCCGACTCGAATAAATCCTCCAGTTCGTCGACCTCGTCCTGCGACACTTTTTGCCCCAATACTTTTAGAGGTTCTTTTTTAAAAGTCTTCTCAGTCGGTACCTACCACAATTATTTTCAACTTTTTCAACTGTGAGTTAACACGATTTATGTGTTAAAACTTTTAGTGTTGTTACGTGTAATAAGCGTAATTCCTGCTGTGACGCTGACGACCGTCAGCCTGAAAATCGCAGGTTTGGAAAGTGTTCATAATGAGGGTGTGATAAACTATCAAATGAGCAACAGTATTAACATACGTGACTTTACAAGGATAAAAAACAAAACGTTGTGGTTTGTGCACTTCTACCAAATACCTCAGACTGATAGAGCTCGCTATACTAGACCCATATTGTCAATCATTTGCAATGCAAAACCATTCCACTCGTTCAAATGCATTTCTGAATTCCTACATAAGCAATCTAAAATTCTCGGCTCCATTTGTCGATGCAAATCTGCGATACGTTAAAAGTAAGCAATTATTTATTTTAAACCGAGAGGTGATAAACATTAAATATTTTCACATCGCATTAAAGTCGAGCCGAGGTCCCAATCCGATAAACAATAGGATTTCTAAAAGCGGTCCGGCGTCGACCGTGTAGTTCAGAATGCCCCCAGATAATCTAACTTCATTGCATTAGATAAATTAATTCATTAAATTAAATCGGGAATCGCCAACAATTCACATAGGGAAATCTTTACAACACTTAATTGAAGCACAGCTGTGTATTCGTGAGTGAGATAATCGAAGCGCCATTAATGATTTCAGTTTAGAGCGAGATGCAAATTTATTTGGTGAGGAGTGTGTGTGGCAGTCAGTGGCAGACCCTGGCAGCGCTCGCCGCGTGATAGCCCTAATAAACCGACACCAGCTCGGCCCGCCGCGCTTGGCCCGGGACGAGCCCGCGATGACATCTCTTCTTTATCGATATCGACGAATTAAAGAAATATGAACGCGTCCCAATGTTTCGCAGTAATCCTCCCAAAGGCACCCTCCACGTTATTTAATGCTCATGAATTTGAGATTCCGCCTTTAAGTAACTCTAAATCAAATAAAGATACAATTTACTGTGACCGCGGGATTAAGAGATCATCACGGAATTTATCGCGTTTTACGGCGAGCAGTTAATAATTGCGAAATATTTGAAGATGGAGTTGAAAATGAAAAAAAGCCTTGAAAATAGCGATGTAGTGGACAAAAACGGAGAGAACAAGGATGCCGAATCTCGCCGAAATAAGAAGAGGGAGCGCATCGCCGACTGTATAAAGAGGAGGGACAAAGGGAGGAGCGGGGGAGCGGGGGAGGGGAGCCGGGACCTGTTACACAAACAAAGACTGCCGGGCATGTCCACGAATAAGACTGTATATCAATCTCACGTCAGCGGATCTGCCCAAAACGACCTGCGAAAAAACGAGCGCAAAAACTGCACAGCGCTCGGCAAAAAAATATTTCGACAATGAGCGATTTAAATCGTTGTGAGAACTGCCAATTAAAAATTGATAGATTCAAAATCGTTGCCAGCTGCCATACGCAGTTTTCACGTTTTCAAAATAAACACGTCGTGGTCATGAAACAAATGCTATAGGTACCTACAATTCACGTTAGCTCTGCTATGCAAACAGAGTATAGGTAGAATAATAAGTCAAAAACTTGGTAAAAATAGGTCAATATTAATATCACACACAACGAATTTATATTAAATCAATTGAGTTGTTTGGACGAGATAAAGCAGCAATCACACATTAATATTAATATATAATAAGTATAATTATATTCATATCAAACATATTAATGTAAAACTATTATTTTCTTTATATTTATAAAGCTAGTAGCTAAACATACCGTTACAAAAGGACGAAAGTAGAACTTACGAGCATTAATGACAAAACTCATAAATAACCTGATAAAACGATAACAAATACAAGCTTAAACATATTATGACAACTACAAAATCTAATAAAATAATGACAGCGCACCACACCAACCACAAACAATATAAACTAGAACCAATATTCACAATGTACTGAATGCTAATTCTTCACCGAGTTAGGATGTAGATACAATTAGCAACAAGAACAAGTTCACAAACAGACTAGTAGTGTATTGAGAGACGGGACAATAGCGCGGGCGGAGCACGGTCGACGTGCTTGTATTCATATAAAGAAATGTAATAATATGGATATGGAATAGATAGGTTCAAAATATGTTGTTGTATATTATATTTAAATATAATAATTACCTTTTGCTGGCAGAACGTATCAGCATTGCCATCCAGCGTGGTAATGCGGCCAGTATGCTGGGCTCGCTGCCCTTTGGTAGTGGGCTGGAGCACTTAGATTATCTTTAGGCTTTCCTAGAGATTTTCTAAATGCCTAGAAGTAGTATGTTTAGTTTTTCTTCCCTTGTTTTTATATTTTATTAGTATATTATTTGAATTGTATATGAAAGGATTTGATGACAGTTATACAGTTTTAATCAAAGTGTATGTTAATTTAATTATAAGTTCAGTTAATTTCATGCATTTTTTACACTAGTTTTTAATTAAAAATAAATATTTACACAGTCTTATATACCTACATGTACGCATGTACGTACCCCTATATGACTAGGTAGTTGTATTTTACGTGAGGAATTCATATCTTATTCTGACATGATTCCTCTATTCTCTTACTACTTACACTATAAGCTACACACTATTTAATTAACTTTTCACCTTCTTCTTCTTACAAATGAGAGTGGCCAACTCTAGTGCCGAGAGTTTATCAAGCCGCCCTAAGGGCCTCCGACATGGCTTAACAACTGCTGTACTATGACAAACAGCCGGGACCTATAATTTTTCACAAATCCCATACCAATCCTCGTAAACAGATACCATCTACTAGGTAATAACATAAGAAGAATCCTAAAGTAACAGTCATTAATACGACCCACATTAATAGACTTGCGTATAATGAACCAAGCTAGGATGTACACACAGCCAGTCATTATAGTACCTTATATCTGCCCAGCAATTAATAGCTGAAGATAATGCTGTACGAGAATGAAATTGAAACTAAAAACTTAGTCAATATTATGATCTTGAAAGTAATTAGATAGCCGAAATGCTGCTTCCGTTTAAGTGGTTATCTTGCGTGAATTCTTCAGTATTTTTGCTGTAAAATAATATGTAGACAAACGTGTTGTAAATACAGTAACTAGAAAAAAGATGGATCACTAATATTACGCACTTACTATCATTTTATTCGTGACTTTGCTTGCGATATTTATGGTGTAAGTTTTCCTCTGAAACTATTTTGCGATGCGCCACGCATTTCTTCCGGCTTTGCTACAAATTAACTTTTAATATTTAAAAAAACTTTTAATTTAAAGTTTAGCTTATTAAGAGTTAGTTAGTAGTTAGCTTAGTTTTATTAAGAGTTTTAGCCTAATACTACATTACACAATTAATATACTAACATTTATAATTATAAATGTGAATATTTTTTAAGTAATTTTAATTATTACAAAAGCTTTAAAAAAGGGTTATAACTTACCACATTTATTTGCATCATCAAACACAATAGAGTCTTTCTCTAAACCCCAGCTTGATAATGCGGAAAGTTAACTGATATTGTGATATTTATGGCGAGCATGAAATACTGCGGCCATTCGATCTAGAATGTAGACACAATAATACGTAAATTGAGATGAGTGTCTTGATGGTGTTAGGACTAGATATTAGCTAGGATCGTGTTTTAGTACCTAATATTTACTTGTCAAATCTGGCTTTTGGTAATATAGAAATAATAGTCGTCAGTGTGCTTTCATTTCAATGTTTACAGTCTTATATTTTAGTACTTGGTTGTTTTGACAGAGAACAGACCAAAAAAATATGTTGTCTGTTCTCACTCATTATTCCCATTGATTGTATTGTCATCGCAAAATGATGTGCTTGGTAGATAGTCGTATGTACATACTTAAGATGATATCAAGATCAGAGTCTCAGTTGAGAGTCAGTTCCATTCCAGTAGCGATGTAATATGCTGCACCTTCGACTTGTGTCTATTTAACATAGCTTTAGACGACATAAAAATCAAATGCCTGACTATCCAAGCCCCAAAAAATTAAAAAGTATATATACAAACTAGTGGGTGCTCGCGGCCTCGCTCGTATTAAGAAGTAAAACTTGCATCCTTCATTTCACCCCTTTGAAAGTGGTATTTCCAAAATTCTTTCTTAGCGGATGCCTACGTCATAACATCTACCTTCATTTCAAATTTCAGCCCAATCCGTCCAGTGGTTTGGGCTGTGCGTTGATAGATCACTATATCAGTCAGTCAGTCACCCTTGAGTTTTATATATTTAGATACCTAATCGCCCTATATTTTGCAGGTAAACCCCCAATCCGCTACAGCATCGTGTCCGGGGACCCTGGCCACCACTTCACCCTGGACCCGGCGTCTGGCACACTCCTCACAGCAGCCCAGCTGGACCGGGAGACCACGCCGACCTATCTACTCAATGTGCGCGCTGTCAACGGGAACCCGCAGAATTATGATCAGACGCAGGTTAGTGCTGAATAGATATATAGATATAACTCTTAATTGTAACACACAAACAGAAAAAAGACGAACAGAAACACAAAAGACTTAAAAATAGTGCACACTTCTGGCGGCCTTTTCGTTAACAGCGATTTCTTCTAGGCAATAATAGGGAAATAATAATAGGGAATGTGTAGCATGAAAACCAAATTATAAGAAAATATCGTATAAAATAAGAGCCACAAATAAAAATAGTAGTTTATGCAACTGTCATATAATTAAGGGTATTAAAACACTCGTTACTATTATGAAACTCGCTGCGCTCGTTTCATAAACTCACACTCGTGTTTTAATACCAGTGTTATATGCAGTTGCATACACTACTTCATCTTCACTAATGCATTGATAATTAATTAAATTAATTTCACGCGTACGTGTATTGTCACAGTGATTTTGCCGCCATTAAAATCTAACCAACGAGAGTGCAGCGCGACCAACCTGATTGGCCCTGCAATCAGGTTGGTCACGCTTTTTCGATGTTATAATGAGCTATTACGATATCGATGTGGATATTATAACATCATGTGAAATTGCTTAAATTGAGTGTTTTGTTGTCTGTGCTATAACAGTAGTAATTATAAGTCAAGTATTGGAAACATAAGTAGAATGTTACAACATTAGTGTAGATAAAAATACTTACAAATAACTGAACACACATAGGCGGGTGAAATTAACCAAAGATAGAAATGTTAATACTACCTAGCACACATGAAACAGAAATGCTCTGATTTATGATATGAAAAGTGATATTGTAATTCATCAATATCATAACACAGAATCAATTCTTTTCTCCGCTAGAATTCATTCCTCTATATTGCTTTGACTATTCTATCACAATTATTATGTAGGTAGGTACATTAGCCATCGACAAATTAGGCTACGATGGGGCTGGCATAAATTTGTAGTTTAAAGCCCCTAAATTTCAATTGAATAAAAAAAATAAAAATAAAGACATCAACCTTAATTCGTCCACTTCTAGACAAAGGCTACATATTACTGTACAGTACTGTGCAGTGCTTACAACTGAAACTACACTGCTAATAAATCACTTTTAGCTACCACAAACATCTATGTAACTTTCCTCTTTCAGGTCCAAATTACCCTAACCGATGTCAACGACAACGCCCCAGAGTTCGGCACATCTTCCGTGCGAGTCTCCGTGGCTGAGTCGGCTACTATTGGCTCCGTGGTGTACGCAGCCAAGGCCACTGACGAAGATGAAGGCAAGAATGGACAGATCGCCTACCAACTGGTGTCGGCCAGCGGACCTTCGAATACGTTTGCAGTGAATGCCCAGCATGGACTGATTACGCTGTTGAGGTAAGAAAGTGGATGCTAAATACACAAAATGAAACAATCACAGATATCAATTGAATCGTACATTATAACGTTGCTTAAAGTTGTAGTCAAGCGTGAGCCTATATCATGTAAAAATAAAAGAATTGTAAATCAGTCGGGCGTGACCAGCTTTAAATGTAGGTACTAAAATAATTGTAAACCTAGATAAATGGCCGTGATTTTAATATTTCACTTATCATTTAATTTCATTGAGTTAGTTTCTGTGGAAAAAAATGTATATGTAGGTATGTTTATAAAAGCCTTTAATACTAAATCGAAAAAATGAACCATATGCGTATCTAAATCACAGATTAACGTAAAAGAAAGCCAAGTCGTCGATTTTAAGCCACTTATTGTTTCTCCTCAGGCCCCTGGACTACGAGAACCTGGTCCGCCACAACCTGGTGATCACAGCGCGGGACCACGGAACACCTCCTCTCAGCTCCAACCTGACCCTGGTGGTGGACGTCCAGGACTACAACGACAACCCCCCGGTCTTCGAACATGACGCTTACACGGCCAATGTGCTGGAGTCGGAAGCTGTTAATGCTAAGGTATGATGGGTTACCAAACTGTTATAGACGTCGGATAGTTTCTGTGGCAATGTGTATTGTACGATTTATTTATTGTTACTTATTTATTTTTTATCATAAATAAGCCATTTTTGTTGACCTGTGACAGACCAATATTAACAACTAATATTAACTTAATAGATTTTACATTTGTTACAAACTGTACCTACGTTAATTTTAATTAGTTTATGTAAGACATGCAGTTAAAGTTATGAAGACGTAATTTATATAAATACCACATATGTAATTCTAAGACTACAATTTGTGTAATCCGCCGTTTAAAGACCACAACTTGCTTCTGCATAATCTCTAACATTCATTATTCCAGCTCAAGTTTTTCCTATGATGAATAATGCGACACTTAATTTGTACTTATCCGACAGCTTACGAAGAATGCGTAGCAGAATTTATTGCTTAGATGGTATTACTAATGTCGATAACAATCTATTAGTACAAGCGTCGGTTTAGATCGGCGTCCAGTTTCCCAATATGGCATAAGTTGCATTCTCCTTGCAAGACATCCATGTAATGAAAATTCTCTTTGCAGATATTAGAAATACAAGCCATAGATAAGGACACCGGCAACAATGCGCGGATCACGTACCGGATTCTGAATAACGGGACGGAAGAGTTTTTCAAAGTGCAACCGAGTACTGGATGGGTGTACCTCGCCAAACCACTGGACAGAGAGACTGTCGCTAAACACAGAATGGTCATCACTGCCACGGACAATGGAATCCCACCTTTGTCGGCAAGCGCGAGTCTCATCGTCAACGTCATAGATGCAAACGACAATGACCCGGTGTTCTCAAAAACAGCGTATGACTTTCAAGTGGAGGAAAATCAGAAGATTGGCGCGTTAGTTGGAAAAATAGCAGCTATTGACACGGATTTGGGAGATAACGCTGTTCTGAGATACAGCCTGTTTCCTTCTAACACGAGTTTCAACGTCAACCCCGTTACAGGTAAGATTTTTTAAGTCAATTACTTTGGTAGTCATAACGCAATGACGAGTCTCAAGCTTCGTTTGGATCGACAAATAAAGTTTCCGATCCACAGCGCTTTTTCAAAAGGCAGCTTATTTATCGATACTGCGGTAGATATTTATTTTCACTTATGGCAGCAGAATTTTGTTTACGTTACTTCTTAAAAATCCAAATAAGGGCGGCGCTACACGCGTCATTACAACACGTACTTACATAGAACAATGCAATTTTACCGTAATGCCGACTCCAGCCTGTTTGCCCGAGCGGGCAACCCAGCGGGGCACTATTCCACTGACCAACAGGCCACTCGAAGCTTTGTTTAGACCGGCGGCTCTTTTGAAAGCTAAAACCCAAAGTGTGTCGTGCCTTAAGACTCATCGACTGAGCAAACAGTTTGGTCAAACAAGGCCTTTAATACCTGCACAATTTAAATGGATAGGGAGCAGATCCGATGGCGCATATATTTACTTTGAGGCCTTCCCATGAACGCTCTCTACCGACATCTGTCGCATTCCAGTAATAAGATCACCTTTGAATGCTCAAATATTGTGCGTATCATTTTTCGGTATCGCTTAAACGTATTCGACAGGAACGAAAACGGCATTATAATAAAACAGTTTGGGTATTTTAAAGGTTGCGCTGTCGTTCGATGCGATTGGATTATTATTCATAAATGGGCATAATCTGGCCTCACATGATTCACCGGTTCTTAATCGCACCGATGCTTATCGCCGGAACCGTGTGAGTTTTTCGCTACTCAATATGGCCTCACAAAAAGGGGGGTTGGCAGTTCGTTATCGCCCGGTAACTGACTGATGAATGGTGGATCTTTTCGTCTCAATTCGGTTATCGACGATCAACACCCCACGAGCTAGTTAGCGAATCTTTACCGGGAGCTCACCCTTTAGCGCGGCATACTTAAATACGTAAATCATTCGCATCGACGTCTGTATGTGGTCCCGATCGGCTGCGATCGCGCATTCAGATTTGAACAAGTGCTTATACAATGTTTTCGGTGGCTAAAACTCGCAACTTTTATGAGCATAATCGCTTCGTCCATTTTATTCGTCGGCGAATCAAAGATTGGACGGATGCGGTTCTTCACGCCGATCGATCGTATCTCTAAACACTTCGCGGTTAATCTTTTATGGCAATTTTTATAGGAAAGGTCGCGCTGCGCGGTCGCTGCGCCTGCGCCGGCAGGCCGCGCACAATGAATTTATGTGCGTCAATTGCGAGTTATAAACTTCGTCGCGCGCGCATGCGTCGTGACCCGCCATTAACTATTATTAAAATATTGCTATGTAGGAGCCTTCACTATTCTCTCCCATGTTTTATTACGGACCTTAGCCCGGCCAGATACTGTCGTCGGGTATTTAAAGCTCATACGTTACAAATGTACGTGTAGGACGTTCCATGGGCCTACAACTCGTTTTAGTTGACGGATACCTTTTATTTTCATATGTTCGCAAATGAATTATAGGTGTAAAATGTAGTTGGAATCTGACTCTGGACTGTGCGACTATAAATTGCAATAATACCAGCCGTTGAGACAAAAAAGGTAATTGCGATCAAGGGGCGAGGTGACGCCATTGTAAATGAATTTGCAGATACGAAATGGGTACTCGAGCTTTCGTCGTTCTTGCAATCAGTCGTTGTGGAATAACATTTGTCTCCTTACAAATGATTCGTATTATATTTCACCAAAATGTGTCACGATATTTTGTGCGTCGCCGGAAAAATAACTCACAGTCTCCGATGCTAAAACATTTCTTGTTGTAAAGTTTGTGGCTCCTCATTACGGCGAGTCTCTTTCACATCTTATTACTTCGAGATGGGTTGATATTCTACTGTAATTTCAACTTTAATCGAGAAGACTTTATGACGTTTATTGATTACAGTTATATCATAAAATCACGTTTTCCTCCGCAGTTTCTGTCATCATAAGTTTAGGGCTCCCAATAAGGAATCTTTTTCGGATAATCATAGCTATTTTGCCTCGAGCGATCTCTTTTATGAGTGCTTAATTTTGGGGCTCGAGGTTCATGATAATCGTTTTAAAATTGACAAAATTCTTAAATGCAGTAAGAGTGTTTATCAGTAGTTAATTTGCTTAGGACGCGAATGTATTTTATATGCTGAGAAACTGAATGCAGATATTTGAAAACATTAAGATAATTAAGTTTCCCATTGTTAATTAACTATTTAAAATTCCCACCACACACAGACACACATAAACGTTTTGTTTTATTATTTTCAGGTGTGATAACAACCAAAGAAGTTTTAGACCGGGAGTTCAAGTCATCTTATTCTTTATTCGCTGAAGCAAAAGACCAAGGGTCTCTTCCAAGATCTACTCGTGTTCCCGTTTCTATTAAAATTACTGATGTGAATGACAATCCTCCAGAGATCATAGATCCTAGAGAAGACGTGGTCAGCGTCAGGGAAGAACAGCAACCAGGAGCTGAGGTGGCAAGAGTCAAGGCTATAGATAGAGATAATGGAGTCAACTCTTCTATTACCTATTCCATTCTGAATGAGAGAGATATGGACGGGTTCGGAGTATTCGTAATTGATTCTCATACTGGAGTTATTAAAACTAGCACTGGTAAGATTTGCCTTATATTATTTTTAAACTGTATTAGTTTAAAAGTTAATTTTAATATACATATCTGTATGAAATATTGTTCGAACTTGCTGATGCTTAAAACTAGTTCATTTAATATATTATGTCCTTGTTTGACGAGTTTCGGATGATAAAGCAACGATTACCTGAGCATTTTAGTTGTTACTCACGGTTTAATAATAATTTATCTATTTTTTCAGTGCTCGATCATGAAGAAAGATCAATTTATCGTCTAACAGTAGCTGCTACAGATGGTGGTTCTCCTCCCAAACAGACAGTCCGACAGTTGAAAGTTGAGGTTTTAGATTTAAATGACAACAGACCTACATACACGAGCTCAAGTTTGTCCTTCAAGGTAAGCCACCTTGTATTTGTAAGCAGAGTAGTATTTCAAGCTACCACTTAAGAAAATAAACACGAGAAATCCATCAAATTCAATTGTCATTTTTGGGTATGCTCCTAAACAAGCACTTGTGTTTCAGGTAAAGGAAAATGCCAAAATCGGTCACGTGGTTGGGACTGTGGCTTGCTGTGATAGCGAGATCGATGATAACTCAATAAACAATGATGAAGAGAAGCAAATCTCATACCTACTCATGTCATTGACCTCGGATCACTTGCCCGGAACATTTGAAATTGATCGAAGAACAGGCTCGTTGGTAGTTGCAAGACAATTAGACAGAGAAGTCCAAGATGAATACAGATTAGAAGTCAGAGCACTAGACACTTCAGCCACTAATAATCCTCAAAGCAGTGCTGTCACTGTTAAAATAGATATTGTTGATGTAAATGACAACCCCCCGCAGTGGCCTCAGGATCCAATCAATATAGAAATATCGGAAATAGCTCCAATAGGGTCAACTGTATACAATTTCACAGCTAAAGATGCAGACTCTGGAGTAAACGGAGAGCTAAACTTCCGGATAGTGTCGTCTTTGCCACCAACAAAAAATATTTTCAATCTCGATCCACTAACTGGGTCACTAACTCTAACTTCGGCGTTAGATTACGAAACTTTGAAAGAGTACTGGCTTGTTATAGAAGCTACAGATTTAGCTACAAATATTTCAGAGAGAATGGCAACATCAGCCACAGTTCACATTTCAGTCATCGACGCCAACGATAACGCTCCCACTTTTGTATCTGCAAATAAAGTTACAGTATCACTAAATACTCTCTCGGGTACGTTGTACCAAGCATTGGCGGTTGACGCAGATTCTGGCAATAATGGAAGAATATCGTACTACATATCTAGTGGAAACGACCATGCGTACTTTTCGATGGAATACGATAATGGAAAATTAACTTTTTCCAATAAATACTCGTCTGATGTTTCGAAAATACGACCTGGTCAGTACAGACTAAATTTGACAGCTTCAGATCATGGCACTCCTTTTCCGAGGCAAAGTCATATGACATTATTACTAAATCTACAAGAATCTACTAACGTCCCGCCTAGATTCACTGATTCTTACTACAGAGCTAATATTAGTGAAGATATTCGACCGGGAAGTTTTGTTACAAGGCTTTCTGCAAAATCTTCACGAGGAAGTGCGAGTAAGTTTTTTCCCTAGAAATGACATAATCAATGCATAGTTTTTATAAACAACTTATTGCTTACTGTTCTTAGTATATACTTATACCAGTTTTATTAATGTTAGTTTTTTTTCGCAGGTAATCTGACATACTCAGTCCCAGCTGGAGTAGCTGACGATAAATTTGCCATAGACGAGCGTCTTGGCACAATCACAGTGAAAACGCGCATAGATCGTGAACAAACTGACAACTATGTGTTCCCTGTATACGTAACAGATTCAAGCACTTATCAATCAACGTCCAACTTCGACGTGGCGACTGTGACGATAAGTATCATGGACGTCAATGATAATGCGCCTACTTTTAAAGCGGGCTCTTGCTATCCCCTCGCCGTGCCTGAAAATAACGACCCAGAAGTTATACATACTGTTGCAGCCACAGATAAAGACATCGGAGCCAATGGGGTCATAACTTATAGCATTACATCTGGAAATAATGGGAATAAATTCTCCATCGATTCCACGACGGGAAAGTTGACGGCGAGAATGCTAGATCGAGAGACGCAATCGAAGTATCACCTCACCATTACCGCTTTCGATCACGGCTCGCCCGTGGCGTTGCAAGGAGCCTGCAATGTAACCGTCATAGTCGAGGATCAAAACGACAACGACCCAGTATTCGATACCGGCCACTACTCAGCCGCGATCCCAGAGGACGCCATGATTGATACTTCAGTTATAAAAGTGAGAGCATCAGACGCTGATTTGGGATTCAATAAGCGCATTGTATATTCATTGGCGAACGAAAGTCAGGGACTGTTCAGGATTGATAATAAAACTGGAATTATTTTTACAACTGGGTGAGTTTAATTGGATTTCGTCCTTGCGAAAATATTTGGTGTTTATTTTTTTCAGTGTTTTAATTGAATATTTTGATTTATTCCAGGACTTTCGACCGGGAAAAGACAAATGTTTATCATTTCGAGGCGGTGGCTACCGACGAAGGGCGATATGTGACCCGATCGCAGCGAGTGTCTGTTGAAGTGACCATAAACGACGTGAATGATAACAAACCGATATTCACAAAGTACCCATTCAGGGAGCAAGTTGCCACGCTGACTCCGCCCGGGCAGAGTTTGCTGCGGGTGTCGGCCACGGATAATGATGTCGGGATCAACGCGGAAGTCATCTACGAGCTCCTCGATACGTCCAACCACAAGTTTCGCATTAACCCGACAACCGGCGTACTAACGGCTACACAGAGCCTCGCCAGCGAAAACGGAAAACTCATACATCTCAAAGTAATGGCTAAAGATAAAGGCAACCCGCCACAGAGTTCGGTCGGCCTCATTGAAATTCGCGTCGGGGACTCTTCGGACCAGACGCTGACGTTGAATTTTCAAAATGCAACATACGACGTCACGATAGAAGAAAATATGGAGTACGGACGTGACGTGTTGCGGGTGACGGCCGTCAGGAGCGACGGACGACGGCAGCGGATCATTTATGAAATTGGAAACGGGAACGACCAGTACGCGTTTGAAATCGACTCTATGTCGGGGGCCATAAGAGTGAACAACTCTGCTAACTTGGACTACGAGTCGTACCCAGGCCCGCGGCGGCGGCTCACTGTGGTCGCACGCACGGAAGGCGCGCCGGCCCTGTACGGCTACTGTGATGTCACCATCAATCTGCTCGACAGAAACGACCACGCTCCCAGATTTACGCAGCAGCAATATATCGCGAACGTTCTGGAAGGCAACGCGAAGGGCGAGTTCGTGGTACAGCTAGCTGCCAAAGATGGAGACCGCGGCGCAAACGCTCGGATCTTGTACCATATTGTAGACGGAAACCACGATAACGCCTTCATTATAGAGCCAGCGTTCTCAGGCTCGGTGAAGACAAACATCGTGTTGGATCGTGAGATCAGGGAAACCTACAAGTTGACAGTGATTGCGACGGACGAGGGCGCGCCGCAGCTCACCGGGACAGCAACACTCCGAATCAACGTGGTAGATGTCAACGACAACCAGCCGACCTTCCCACCACCGAACACGATCTCCGTTTCAGAAGGTACGCTTACTCATACTTTTTACTTCCTTACATTCGGTCCCAAATTGTATTCGGCCGGCCTATCGACTCCTCGAAATAAATTGGTAGAACAAAAAGCGTTCCGCGAGGGAGGCATTTTACATAATTTGTATTCTTGGTCAGGTTACGTTCTGACTTTTCGATTCCAGCGCCGAGATTAAATAAAGCGACTTCGGGATCGATATTTATTGGATGGTATTACATTTTTTCCGAGTGCATGTTTTACTTGCCTCCCCGACGGTTCGCGTTATTTTATTTCTTTGTTTTTGTATCATTGTATGTTGGCGAAGTTCTTTATTTGATTTCGTTTTGTTTTTGCGGATCGTTAAAACGGCAGTCAAACGAGAAAGTAACGTTAGGCGTTTTATTTTTACAGGAGCGGAAGTTGGGACGGTGCTGACATCTGTTACTGCGAATGATGTTGATACATATCCGGCGCTCAAATATTCTCTACTGCAAGGAGACAATAAGTTCTCTATAGACAGATATAGTGGGAAAGTAGTTCTGAACAGACCTTTGGACTACGAAACCAAGAAACAATACGAAGTGAACATAACTGCCTCGGATAATGAACATGTGGCTAAAACCACTCTGACAATACTAGTTACAGATATCAATGATAACTCGCCTATGTTCGATGACATTTCTTACAACAGAATTTTACCAGGTAATATCACTGTATTTATGAAATGTTTATACAAACTAGTTTTTTTGTAGAGAAAGTACCTATATTAAATATCCTGTTGCAGTTTCACCTGAGATTTAAAAATTGAATAACTGTGACTTTTGATCTAGATTCTTTTTTTATACAAATATTGTCTGCGCCTTGCTGTAGCTTGTATAGTCCAGGGCCTGATCTGACATGCATTCCGAATCAGTTCAGTCGTTTGAGCGTGAACAAGTCACAAACACACACACACTCACAGACACAATAACTTTGGGTTTTATAATACTATAATTTTTTTATCAAATAATTTTCCCTTAGTTACTAAACAATATATCTTACAAAAATCATTTTTCGAATTCCAGAAGGTACCGACACCCAAGAAATTGGCTCTGTGACGGCTCAAGACATCGACAGTGGTGACAACGGCAGGATCTCATACTCTTTACTTCGCCCAGCGAATGGATACTACATCGATACTACCTCCGGAGCTATATTCGTCAATTACAGTGCTCTACCCAGTCAAAGAGATACCCAGCTTGCTATTGTGGCGACGGATCATGGGAAACCAAATAGGAGTGCTGTGGCTGCTGTTAGGATCAGTACTGGAGCTTCGTCGGAGATCAAGCCGTTCATTGGACAGGATACTTACAGGTAATATTTTACTTATGCACTGCAATTAAAAAATGTTACTTGCATTCATCCAGGCTATTTTTATGTTGGATTAAAATAAGTATGAATATGATTGTGAGTAATATAAACAAAATATCTCTATATCAAATTTCAATCCAAATCCGATCACTTTTACGAGTATATTTACTCAAGTAATTAAAAATATATTTTCTCAATTCCAGGATAACAGTCAACGAAGACATAAAGAAGGGTTCATCGCTTCTCCAAATCGGTGGCATCAACGATGTTCTCAAGAGGTACAACCTGAACTTCCACATCACGTCTGGCAACGACGGAGACATGTTCGATGTGACTGCTGAAGGAGCTCTCATTCTAATTGGCAACTTGGACAGAGAAACGCAAGATTCGTACGTGCTTGGACTTGCTGCCTTCGAACAAGGCAAAATGCTTATTTACAGCCAAAACAAAACATCCATAACAGTGTATGTCACAGTAGCAGACGCAAACGACAATGCTCCAATATTTGCTACAAGTGACTTCGAACTAACTGTCAGCGAAGATGTAAAGCTTGGATACACTTTGACCCAGTTGTCGGCTACTGATGCTGATTTGTACGGAACACCTAACGCTGCTATCATCTACAATATTACTTCAGGAGACGACGAAAATCTGTTCCTGATAGATCCAACTACAGGAATCCTAACTGTTAACAAAGTTTTAGACTATGATCTCGGCAATACTGAATACAAGTTGGTTATAGTTGCCTGTGACCAAGGAATACCATCTTTATGTAATCCAGCATATATCAAAGTTGGCATCTTGGATGAGAATGACAATGCTCCGACGTTCCCAGTCAATGAATATTTTGAAACTATTTCGGAGAATGAAAGAGTTGGTACTTCGATATTTACTGCTCGCGCCACAGACTTAGACAAAGGCAAATACGGTATGCTCAATTATTCTTTAGTTCAATCGTCAACTAATTACAATAGAAATGATGACTCCTGGAAGATGTTCTTCATCGATTCATCTTCAGGTTTAGTAAATACAAACGCTGTGTTTGATTATGAGCAGAAAAATAAATACGAATTCTCCATTAAAGCTTCAGATGTTGGCGGAAAAAGTACAACTGTAAAAGTGAGAATTGACATTGAGAGCCGGGATGAATTTTACCCTCAGTTCACTCTAAAAACTTACAAGTTCAGAATACCAAAGGCTGGATCCTTACCAGCTGGGTACATCATCGGTCAAGCAACAGCGACTGATCGTGATAAGGGTATCGATGGAAGAATTGTATATCAACTATCTACATCACATCCATTCTTTAAAATAAATCGAACGACTGGCGTTATCATTGTAAAGAAAAAAGTGGATTCTGTTCCTAATCTATTTGGAGGAGACAAGTCAATCAGTTTGGTTGTAACTGCAAGCTCAGGCAGACAAGGATCTTTGACAAATAAGACTGCTGTAGAAATAGGCCTCAATGATTTAGTCACCGCCGCTGATACTGAACAAATCACAGACACAGCCACAGCACCCAGTGGTGGCCTGTCAGACTGGGCATTAGGATTACTCATAGCATTTATCATAGTCATAATAATCTTCGCAGCGGCATTCGTATTTATTAAACTTAAAAACAAAAGACATAAGAAAGAAAACAAACCGGGTCTGAGCTCGGAAGGAGTAGGAGCCACAAATAGTTATGTAGACCCTAGCGCGTTTGACACGATACCTATAAGAAATACTGGAAATGTTCCACCTAATCAGTTTGCTCCTCCGAAATATGATGAGATACCGCCGTATGGCCCGCATACAGCCAGCTCTAACTCTGGAGCGGCCACCACTTCCGAGCTATCTGGATCAGACCAATCAGGATCAAGTGGCCGAGGATCTGCCGAAGATGGAGAAGATGGAGAGGATGAAGAAATAAGAATGATAAACGAAGGACCATTACAAAGAGAAGGTTTGCATCGACCAGACGATGACAACCTATCTGACGTGTCCGTGCATAATACTCAAGAATATTTAGCGAGACTTGGTATCGTAGACACTGGTACAGGCGGCGGTGCTTCTACTTCATCTAGACGATGTTCAGAAAATGTGGGCGCAAAGGACACCATGTTACACCACGCTCCTATCGATATGTTTGATGAAGAAGGTCCTCATGAAAATGATATCACAAATTTGATTTACGCAAAGTTGAATGAAGTGACTGGCAGTGAAAGAGCAAGTAGCGCTGATGAGGCTAGTGCGGCAGTGGATCGAGCGATGGCGTTGGGAGCTTTCCCGAGCGCCCCTGGAGAAAACACGGCTGTACCTACCGCGGGACCTTCCATGACAGGAAGCCTAAGTTCAATAGTGCATTCAGAAGAAGAACTAACTGGCAGCTACAATTGGGACTATTTATTAGACTGGGGACCTCAATACCAGCCGTTAGCTCACGTTTTTTCAGAAATCGCTAGATTAAAAGATGACGCGGTGTCATTACAAAGTGGTAACAGTGGTGCTTCGAGTGCTAAGAGTAAAGGGACTTCTATATCGGGCGGGAAGAGTGTTCCGCCTCCTTTATTGACTACTGTTGCGCCCCGGAGCTGCCCGGCTCCGTCGTTGTCGTGTAGGCAGCCTCAGTTGTTGTTACCTAGGTCTCCTATAAGCCATGATGTTTCTGGAGGTTTCTCAGCCGCCGCGGCTATGTCGCCATCGTTCTCGCCATCGTTATCCCCCCTAGCCACTAGATCCCCTTCAATGTCCCCACTGGTGGGACCTGGGTTACCACCCATTGCCGCCGGCAGGAAACCTCCACATTCCACTATGAGAATATGAACTGTATACTTAGTTTAACTTAAAATTCTAGACTTGTACTTATGTAAATATGAAAAAAGACAATTTGCCTATGAGTATTCATTATTGTATTTATTGAGACCGATGAAATCGGCCACACTAAACTTATGTATTTTGTTTATAATCATTTTGTGCATGTCATTGTATTCGACTGCCTCTAATGTGCTCAAAGTGATGCTAAGTTTATTACCGGTTTTGCGGTAACTGTACATAACTTACCTCGGGTTTAACTTTAACTTGTACATAATAGCATACTTTGTATATTTCTAGGTTCTTGTAAAATATTAAATCAAGACTGCCATGTTGTATTTTTATAGAACAAATCAGCTTTACTTTAAGCTATAAGTATTTTAGCATTATATTTTGTAAGCCATCCGATATTGAAGAAATTCACTTGCAGTTTTTTAGTAAGTATGAAAATTACATGCCAACTAAATGTGCCTTTTAATTGTAATAATTTAAATCAACGACTTTTTCTGTGATTTTTTCGTAATGTATAATTTAGTAAGAAAGAATCACACGTGTGTTTAAAACGTTCAATGTTTTCTTTAAAAATGATGTACTTATTCGTCCATAAATTATTATATAAATATCATTACGTATTAAAAAGTGATATTTTCTTAATACGAACAACTGTAAATATAAGTATTCTTACTAAGACTTGTAAAATGTATTGTATAAGATCAGCGAGACTGTCTTAAAAATTTACACGAAAATAAAAATTGTAAATTTCTATACTTTTGCTTTTAATTTATCCAATCCAATAATAATATATTACTTATGATAATTTGCTGGATATAACCAATTTACAGATCAGGCTATTTTCTTCTCGTTGATAATTTTTGACTTGTTGCTCATACATGTCGATAATTTTAGTATCACAACCGACTAACGTGGAATGATATTTTGTAAACCATTCCTATTTACATTATAACGTAGGTTCTGATAACCATTATTAGAATACCAGAAGTCTTTCAATGTAGCAAATTTGGTAATAAATTTCACTAGCTATCTATACAAAATTCTTAATTATCAATGAACAGTCATTTGCCTAAATGAAATACTAATATTTAGGTGCATATGCGTCGACTGGTTTAAACTCATAGAATAAATTAAAACACGTAGATAATGGAAATGTTTTATTACAATACTTATTATCTGATATAAGGCAACTATACAGTCATACTTGGACTATGCAAAAGATTACATATATACCTACAATCTACATAATATACTACGTATCTATTACCTACTCCTGCTTTAGATCAAACATAATCCGTATTTCATATGGAAAGTAAATTAATACAATTTTTTCGTAGCATATTTACGGTAGGTGTGTTTTTATCCAGTGTTTAACATGTAAGCATATTGTTAAACGCGTGATGGTAAAATGGATGGTATGGTTTGATGGTATTTTATTCTATTTTAACTACAATCTAGATTTTTATTTTGATGAAGATAAATTCTCCAAAAATGATGGCAAAATTTGAACAGAAAATTACAAAATTGAATATCACAGATGAGCCTGATACATGCTATGAATCGCTTTCACAGTCTATTAATTAATTAATTATTAATTAGATAAACATGAATTTAATAAGGATTACTGGTGTAATACGCTCACCATATAGGGGCGACTTTAAAAATTAATATCCAACTTTGTTCATGTAACTTTTATAAAACATCAGAGTGTTTGAGAAATAATATTATGTAGTTACCCGTACATTTCTGAAGAGAACTAGTAGATGCAAGAAAGTCAGTTTAATTGATTTAATTGCTACATGCTTATAAATTCCTTACAAATTGTAAAATTAGGTAAAGTTTTTGATATGGATGAATTCGCCCCATAAAGGTTCGCCTCATTCATTAACTTGGTTAGTGTTACATCAGAAAGGAGTTTTACTAAAAAGTTACACAGATAATAAATACTACAGCATTTTAAGTACTGAGTTACATCAAATTGGTACCTATTGAGTGTGTTAATAATATAATATTTATGAACAGTATAAAACTGGTTTAGAAACCTTATTCATTTATAAAAGTTTCAAAGTTTTTTTTACAAATTGTGAACACTGGTTGATAGGACGTTTATATATTTATTTATATTAAACGTGGTTCAAAATAGGCGTTTCACTCACAATCCTACATATATTAGTAGATAGTAGTCACACAGCGATTTCACAACTTTATGTTTAGAAGACAAATATTTTTTATTGTTACCAATATTATTAAAACATTATGATGTTTATTTGAATTAATAAGCACCATACAAAGGAAAACTTTAAAAAACATACTTTATCATTACTATCTCCGAATTAAATTCTGATACATGGGTGAAAGACAAGTTAGTAATTGCGTTTAAAACTCTGTTTTGAGTATTGTATTAAACCCAAACATTAAACCTCATGAATCCTTTTTGTTTAAAATCCAAAGAGCTCACTGCGTCGGTTTATTTACCTCCCTTGGGCTTTTTATTTTAACTATTATTACACCTGAATACTTTGAAATTATATTATCTAAGTACGAAAAAATAACAAAAACAGTGGTATAACAATGATGTTTCTACGTTTTCTTATTGGCAAAATGGTTTATTGTGAACAGTCTTAAAAACTACAAATGCCTATAACATAAACACTAATATTTGACAAGGTAAGTTGTCAGTCAATTCCATAATTTTGTACGGAAGAAACTGGCAAAAATACCCTTGTAGAACTAAAGTTACGAAAATCTTGACACTAGTGAATTCTGAATTGACTTAGGCTTCTAGGGTCAGATTTTAAAGTACCTATTATGAAAGTTGGTTTGTATGAAAAACTACATAACCACAGCCACGAATAGAGTTGACGACATTTACCTTAACGTTTGCTATCTTAATTTAAAGCTACAATTCATCGTGCAATTCTTAGTTTTTATTAAGCCTATGGTGGCCAAAAAAACCATATTACCTATATATAAGTAAATCTGAAATTCCTTCAAAAGCACGTGGAGCTGTATTTTGTAAAATAAATGTGTTTTGTTTTTATTATCTACTGTGTCACATCAAATGTACATAGTCATTTTTATTAACTTGATATAAAATTCAGGTCGCAAATATATTTTACCGAAATAAGTATGTAAGCCACATCGTAATAAGTGAGTATATAACACAGCAGTGGTACGTAGGCAAATCACTAAATTATGTTTATTATTTACGCCGATAACCTCATACTATCAAATTTACTTTTACTGCCATCTATTGTTCAAAAATGTCATAAAATCAGACCCCAGCCACTAATAAAAACAAACACAGGACTCTAACCTCTAACATCGAGTAATAAATACTAGATTCGCTTGATGTTGTTGTGGTTCTGTTTGTGTAAATGCATGTCGATGGTGACGTCATCCGAGGGGAGAGACTTGTTCCCCGGGGAGGGGAGAGCGGGCGCTTCCGAGATAGGGGTGATGCCGTTGGCTGACTCCTGCAACAGAGAAGTAAGGTTTTTTTATTTCATTTAAAGTTACTTAAATACTGTTGCTGTTTTTATGAATACATTACATGACAAAAAACATACTTATGTTTTCAATCCACTTCACTCTCGCTCGAACTGCCTGATTTGGTAATACTTATTTCTACTCAGAGCGGCTAATTTCAGAGCAAGATTTAGTATGACTGATACTTATGTATATGAACTTTTGGGAGCTAACTAGGCATGTACTCAATAAATACGGTTAAAGGTTGTCATAGACACTATACAAAGCTAGTAAACTTGGTGACGGGTCAACCCCCGCTATGCCTGTCGAGACAGAATGCTATATCGTCACTAAAAATGTTATAGCAAAAAAATAGCTAAATCTTACAGTAATGAGAGCATCGCAAGCCATGAGCTCGTTCTTAGATAGAAGCTCGACGACGGCGGCCGCGTAGCAATCACCCAGCATGTTGTTGGTCGTACGGATGCGGTCACTGCAACAGATAAGATTGGTTTTCAATCAATCAATCAATATACTTTATTGTACACCAAAATAAAGAACACAATTAACATGCGAAGGTGGAAGGTAATCAGGGACATTGGGCGACCTTATCACTAAAGTTCAAAGTAGAAGTATGTAGTAGTAGGTGGAAGGTTTTCAATGAGTACAGGCGATCAGATATTATGTCCCTAAAATGCAAATATACATATAATCCAGAGGCAAATAGTATCTCGCTTACGATCACGTTAAAAACGATTCTTATCGTATCCTGTTAGTGAGCTATTTAAAAGTGTTGTTTTATACAATATACATCTAATTTAAGTCATAGCGTCACATGTGTGAGTGTGATTCCCTGACTTGCTTTTCTTAACCTGTTTGTTAAATGCCCGAAACACATTGTACAGCAGTATACTCACACGAGCCAGTCCACGGCGAACAGCAGCGACACATCATGCGCAGGCGCGTCCACCGCCGCCAACACTACAAGCAGCAACACTAGGGCAGCTGACGGCACGGAGGCTGACGATACTGACGCTGCTGTTGATGTTAGGCTGGAATACAAGAGAAGTAAAAGACATTAGACGGCTTCCTTAACTAATGTTTTTTTTTATTCCAGTGTGTGCTTGTTACTCTGATTGTTCATCTTACACGTTGCAACGAATAGACGGATCTTCGTGGTTCTTGGTATGGTTATGGTACGGCAATAAATATAACACACTTAAAGAGTAATCACGTTGCTTAATAGTTACCTACTGTAAAGTCGAGATTATTATATACCTACTAAAGCCTTTGCATCCAAAAATAGCTCAAAACGAGTAAATAAGATTTATTATAGATGAAAAATATTTACTATCTAAAAAGTCTAAGACACTCACAATATCGTGGTCAGCTGAGCGAATCCCAGATGCATATTATTCATCTGGCAGATAAAGACACTGGATACAGCGATGAAGAGCGCGGTGCCGTCCATGTTGATGTTACACCCGATGGGGAGCACGAAGCGAGTGATCCGAGGGTCGATGCGGAGAGGACCCTCCATGGCGCGGAATGTCACTGGCAGAGCTGCTGCACTGGAAAGGTGAATTATAAAACTTGCTAAAGATATATAATTTTTAAAGGAAACAGTATTTTTTGGTTTGTTTATCTCCGAAAACAATCCTATTCACTCTCTCTCTCTTTCTCTCCCTCTCTCTCTCTCTGTCACACTATCTATCTATCTTTCTATGAGTCGTTCTTCATGGCTGAGGGTCGTGACTCCGCCGCAAAATTTTAACGTGACTCCCAGGTCCTTCCACTGGACAGATATGTCCTCAGATCAACTAATACTTACCAGTATTAATATTGTAATACATATCCAAGAAAATACGAGTAGACAGAGTGTATCGTTGTACTAATTAAACGCTTTTACATAATGTATTTTTTATAATCGGGGCCAGAATTAGGAATTTAGAGTATCGAAATTATCTCACAATATAAATGCTAATGAAAACTAAATGTTTGTACAATAGGTTAATTATCACTTGGCATTGTGCCAAAAATGTTGCCTCGGTTTCTTTTGTTTTAAAATAGGCTTAATTAACTACGTTTCATAAATTGTTAAAAGTAATTAAAAATATCAATAAAAGCAAGCAGCGGAATTTTAATTAAACAAACCTATTAGGTAACCTATTTCCACAGAATACAGACAACTATGTCACAAATATCATGAGCAACGTGCCGTGCTGTTATAACAAGCATTTTTTTACTTCTTGCGTCAAATTCGTAGTTGAGCCACTGAATTGAAACAGAAGTCATTTAATGTCGAATTACCAATAATCGTATGGAAGTCATAAAAATAGTTTTCAAATTTCAAATTCACTAGAATCAAAATAAATATACAAACTCACGTAGAAGCAGTGGCAGAAGCAGTGAGCATGGCGTGAGACAGCCCCCAGTAGAACTTGTATGGGTTCTTCTTGAGGAAGAGGAAGTATATGAGCTGCATCACCACCAGCTGGTAGAAGAAGACGCCGATGGTCACCGTGGCGATGAACCACGCCAGCTGGGACATCACTTGAGCTGGAAGTTAGAATTTTTTGACCAATTAGAATATGATCCAGGATGCCTGTGATAGATCGCATTATTCTAAACCGGACGAAAATAAGCCTTTATTAAATAAATTTAGGACCATTATGTTACTTTTACTGTTACAAGAAGATTGCACAGCTCAAACTCTTTTAATATATCTCAAATAATGGTATTTCCAAATATTTGTGTGAAAATTGAGTCAATCTAATCGCACTAAAATATATTTTCACTACGAAATTGAGTATGATTCTATTTTATATATTAAATATTCTGCTCACTGCACCGATTTAAAATTTACCATTAGCTAGAGTAGATTCTGGATTAACATACAACTACTTTTATAGCATTTAAGTGTTGGAAACAATCGCTAGTAAGTATATCTAGTATATTCATATATTTTCTATTTATCTAAACCCAACACTAGTTTTGTGACACGAGACGTGTATGTCAGTATTTCTATCTTTCTATTTATTGTGTTCTGTTTATCGTGTAGTTTCGTGTCTCAATAAATGTATTTTATTTTTATTCTTCAGCCACTTACCCACATTCTCCACGCCGAGTATCTTCCCAGCTATAACACTGCTGACTCCGACGGGAGTAAACCACATGACTCCTGTCACCATCTTCATGATGACCTCGAAGATTGCTTGGAAGAAGTCGATCACGACCTGGCCCTTCTCACCGAGCGTGCCGAGTAGGCTGCCGAACACCAGGCAAAAGAACACCAGGCCCAGGGTGTTGGTTCCTGATCTGAAAAACAAACAGGATGAAATAAGTTTGTTTAAAAATAGAGAGTTCAGGAAATATTTCAAAGTTCGGTTTCAAATTGCCAACAGAATCCTGTGACATGGTGTGACGCATACTAATGAGCTTAATTTGTCTTATTTTTAATAAAAAAAAATTGTCGTGGTTTTTTTTTGTTTTGCTATACGTTTATTAATTAATGTCAAACTTTTTATTATTCATATAAATTAATCTAAGTATATTATTGGTAATCGTACCAAAACTAATTTTATTTTAATCAAACGTACATATCTTAATTGCCCGAATCGAATTAAAAATTTAGCTATGGTGACATTAACGGCTGAATAAATAAAAAAAATCCTTTCCATATTAAATGCCTCACAGTATTTGAAAATACTGATGTCTTCTGTACTTACCTACTAAAATAATTTATTTGGTTATGTTTATATACATTTATCTGAATAGATGCCAAATACGCTAATATATTATATAATGTTCAAAACGTGTTGAACCTGGCTAGGTGGTTGCGTCACGTAGAGGAACAAAAAATAAATCATTCCTTAAATATTCGGCTATATTAAATTGCTTTGATCATTCGAAAAACTAGAAAGTTGGTGCTTGAAACTCAATACTTGAAATATGCAGCCAGAATGGACCCAGTATCCAATTTGAATCTAATATTTCTCGTCGAGCAAATTACTTTATGAATTTAAAGTTAGAAGTCGCTATTTAATTTAAAACTGAACTATTCCGATCTTTACGTAGGTATCAAGCCCTTTACAAAATCAAAATCGCAAAAATACTAAAAATAATTTCACCAAAGGTGTTCAAAATAACTTTTCGAATGTATTTCATATAGAAGTTCAAAGACAAGGAAACCTTTGCATCCTCTAAATATTAAAAACACCTGCAGTAGCATACTTATTTAGCATTCTCAATTGATTGTAAGGGTACCATCGATTAGGGATGTCACGCAATGCGGTGAGCCAGAGAATCAGTAGTTAATCGCTGAACAACATGCTATCACGGGCCCCGTGGCCTTGGAGTCAACTTGCGGGAACTTTGATGGGGTGTTACGTAAGACAATGTGGATTAATATCACGAAGCACACTAGACGACACATTGAAGCAAGGAACCGATGGTTTAGGGGAGCTTCCCGCATAATGTATATAATTTTATGTAAACTTTTATTCCTGGTGACAAAGTTGAATTTAAAGACAATTATGGAGGACACAATAAATCTGTTCAGATACAAAATATAACGCGATGTACCCATAGACATGCTGAGTGGTCCGAGATGCTGATTGGTCCGTGCATGACATGGTACTGGGACTTCAGTGTAGAGAATTGACCAGTAGTGACGAGTCTCCTGGAAATATTGTCCTTAGTTGGATTAATGGGGCGGCTCGTTTGCTAGATCGCTTTGACGTCAGCAAGGTACATCACTTGGGTCTATTAATTTAATGTTTGCTTCATGATATGGTTTAACCGTGAACTTTTTTCATTGTCCAATGAACTGCGTAGAAATTATGATGGGTATAGGAAAAAGATCGTGTCAGATTAGAATGCACGAATAAAACACAATTTTTCTTGGTGAGTAAATTCAAATTTCTTTTATCACTTTTAGGAAAATCCTGTGATGCCAGTAAATATCCTCGATACAACACGCCCAAAGCAGCCTATTCTCTAACGCGTTACTATGCGATAACCGGACATATAAATGCTTTTCGCATAACTCAGTAATAAGATACTTACGAGAACATACTGCATAAAGATGTAACCTAATATTACAATGAAGCATCCGAAGCTTATCTGACTAACTATAGCTTTGATTCTGAGTATGCCACGTCAGTTAATATGATGAGTTCATTCCTAGAAATTCTCAGAATGAAATGGTAGCTGTTTGTATAAGGCAGTCGTTAATCCATTACAGAAGATTCTAGGACAGATTGAAAACTTTAAAACCAGACTTGGTGACTTTCATACGAACCTACTTACTTTTTATTCCAGCAGAAGAATGTAATAACTTACCTATATGAGACCACCCTGACGAGTGCCAAAGTATCATTTTCGGAGCTATTTCTTCCAAATATTGGCGCCGGTTGCACGTACACCGTGTGAGCTTGCTGGAACGCAGCCTGAACTATATTGTCGGGGAAAATATTCCTGAAATTGTATTATTACGCTTTTCTGACGTTGTTACATAATAAACATCGTGGTATAACTAAAGTCCAGTCGCGGGGCGGGAAGAATTTTGGAGCACAAAGGTGTTGTATGCAGGGGCCTGTATCTGTACAGGCATAAACAATCTTCGCTTCCGCGATTGGACTTTAGTCGCAAAAAATATGACACACATGCCTCGTGGAGACGAGCATAGTACGTACTAAACATGCTGATTTGGTATCAAATCTTGAGCTGACAATGCAGTTTGAATGTGCAACTTTGTGCTATTGAACTCAATACTTTATACTATCCCTCACGACTGTAAAACTACATCTACGGAAACCACTGATATGAACATTTTATATAAATTTAGTTGATAATGTATGTATGTATGATAATTTATGTTCGTTTACGGAAACAAACAAACAAACGGAGGGTACGAGTGAGAATATTTGCAGCAATAAATAATTATTTATTTATTGTAAACAAAGTAAAGCAAAACTCACCGTCCAATATCCAACAAGCTATCCAGTATACTATGATCCTTCTTCCCTTCCACGGGTCCCATTACACTATCCTTCAGCTCTGGTTCCCCGGGATGTATCAGCATTGCCAGCAATATCCCCAACAGGGCATTAAACATGGACGTCAAAATAAAGTACAACAAAGTCCTCACAGCAATCTTTCCACTCATTTTCGCGTTCAAGCTGGCAGAGCCGGCGATGAGACTGGCGATGATCAGAGGAAGTATCATGAGCTTGAGGATCCTCATGAATAGTTCTCCAGGGTAGGATATTATCATGAGCGCGTCTGGGCCCAGGTTGTAAGGACGAAGGCCGAAACCTGAAACAAATTTCGCCGATGTCAGAACACAGAAGTGAATGTTAGTTTTTCTTATTGCAATCATTAATTTGATTTGTATTTCCTTCGTTATTGGGATATTAGATATTGGATCAAATTGGATGTTGACTCTTAACCCGAATTTAACTGCGGTAAAAGTTAAATTTAATTTAATTAACAAAGCATGCTGAAAAACTGTCGCCATAGAATTATATAATTTAAATAATAATATTAAAATTCAAAAGCTTACTAATGACACCATAACCAACTAAAGTCTGAACTCACCAAACGCAATCCCAGTTAGAACTCCAACCAGCGTGATCACCAGCATGGTATTATCAGCCAAGCACTTCTTCCAGCCAGTAGGTTCGACGGGGGCGGAGCGTCCCTCCGTAGTCTTCGGGCCGCGGTCTGCAGGCCCCATCTTGGCGAACAGGTACTCTGAAAACCGTTCACTTCTCTCCATCACAAACCGTGCCAGTTCCAGAAATGTTACCTACACGTCCGTCTTCCGCGATTAACTTCCCCCGAATAACCCTATCCACATGTTCCGCTGCCTCTTTATTTGTCGGACCAATTAATTGAGCACTTGGTTCAATGAGATCCAATTTATTCTGTCATGCTTTTTTGTTCAGCGCGGCTTCAGGACCGGCGTGCCTTGCGATGCACTTAGCATCACTAACCCACAGGTTCTATTGTGTCGTGTACCACTTGACTTGCATTGAAGGGGTGACCTCGACTCGATTGATTTATTACGCATACATTGCGCATTTTATTAGCTAGTTAGGTATAAGAGGATGGCAAAGCAAGCAATGTATGGTGCTTAAAATGAGATGTCGGAAGGTTTTACCCTGTACCTGCAAGAAGCCATGTTTGAATGCGCGCGCACCCATCGATTTCTTTCCATTCACTTAGTTATATTAAAAATCTATAAATAGATTATTAAATTGCGAGCATTATGGCTTAGGTAAAGGATGGCCCCGTAAGCTTGTTATATAATTTGTTGCATGTCTGAAGGGAGTAAAACTGTGGAGTGATTGGTGGAATAATTACATAAATTGGTCGTACGTACACTTGGCATCTAATAGGAATTTTGTCCTTTGCCATTTTTGCGTGATTTACTTAATAAGACTAAACATTGAAAAACTATTTAATATTTTATTTACGTCATCAGAGTGAATTATTTTCTCTGCCTCTCTCTTTAAGCCATGTTTCGTCATGACTGAGAGTCGTGATGTATCTATCTCTTGAACAGATATATTAAGATTTGAATCAGAAGCATTGCATTAAACATATTGTGAATGTCGTGGACTGACTATTTATTTTTTCAGTAAACGAAATAAATACTAGCAATAGTAGTCACATAAATACACGTAGTAAATAGCTAATAAAAACTAAACTGGCCGCGAGCCAGCCGCATTGTCTTTCAAATATTTTTAACGCTCCAAGTACTTAATTTCCTACTTGTTACGAGAATATGTTATGTTACTTTAGATTATTTTCATTTCAATTGGCGCTTTATTGCAACGAAAGGCATTCATAGTTCCAAAAATACATTTTTATGTATTTTTACGTATTTCAGTAGCTTTTTTGCCAGTGCGAGTGTCGCTTTTGACTTGAGACAACATATGGGTTGAAATATGTGGCAAAAAAAATAAAAAATCAATCAGTCATATATTACTATTATTTATTTGTATGTATTTTATATTTGTTCCTACTTTACGGTCAAATGGCAGAGCCGATTTATATAAATTCTGATAAACTCACATCTTTTTGTATCCGCCAGATACGACAGTAAATCATGGATTAATTAATAATACCCAATCATTTCCTCTACTAGTGAATCGTAGACTATTCTAATTGCAGTAAAGTCATATTTTGTCGTATGCGCTAAATATACGCTCGATCACGTGCGCACACGACTCGCCAACAAAACGCGCGATCGACGGACTCATTTATAGATCAATGATCTTGGTTAGTTCGTATAAGGAACTATTCGGTAATATCATACCTTGATTTATTTGTTTAGAACAGTTCTTTTCCTGATACAACGCCGCACGGGCAATTCACGGTGGGTTACGGTAGTGTTCCACATGTAACAGCTTGTGTAAAAAAGACCTTTATGTGCGTAGTGTCATTTATATTTAAGATTAAAATAATCTTGACTAAGTACGTACCTAAAGTTTTTCTGAAAATAAAATGCTAATTAATTATATGGTCTTATAAATTAAGGAATTCTAAAATGACCTTAAATAAATTCTACGTATTTGTCTGGGTAACTCTTATTTAAAACCTTTGTGCATATTTAATAAGTAGTTATTAACATTGATTTTAGATTAACGTAAACCACATACCTAAATACATATTCATAAAATGAACCAAAAATTAAAAACTTATTTAGAATGGAACAATGCATTTAATAAATATACTCATAATGCAGTATTAAGATTAAGTATGTAATAAGATCCTGGCATCTAGTTGTAAGAAAGAAGAAACTTTGAAACAAAAAAACATCGTAAACCAAATGAAATCACCTCTAAGCAGTCCCCATGTAGTTTTGTTAAATGAGTTCTCATTCACAGCTGTATGCACGGTTGCACATAAATCCGATAATTTCCGCCTCATTTTGTATTGTTAGATCTAATTATAAGCCATCATCATCATAATCGCCAGCTCGAAGAATCAACTGCAAGGCATATATCTCACTTTTTTATAATAATCTCTAGTTTAAGTTTTTCTCGTTTTTGTCAGATTTCTTTATATCGGCTAAATATCGTTGCAGGCATTTGTCTTTCATGATACCATCGATACCATGAAGTACTAAATTCATTTTCTGTTTATTACGTTGAAAAATGTTAACTTGTTTATCGTCTGATAAAACAATGATGTGAATTTTTTTTTTTTTTATTTGTACCCAGAATGCTGGCTGCTACTTTGCTCAAAAGGTGAGCATTGCTATACAACGCAGAAATGCCGCCAGCATTTTGGGGACCTTTCCTTCTACTACGGGCATTTTAGATTAAGTATTTTAGTTTTAGAAGTAGTTTAAGTTTTTATTGTATAGTTTAATTTTGTGTGTGTTATAATTAAATAATTAGCAGAAATTATAATAAGTAAATAATATAAATAAAACAAGAGGGATTTCTTGTATTGAAACGAAAAACCCTTAAATTCCTGTGTATGAGTTACAAACAAAATATACCTACCCGATACACAATTTTTTTATTAAACGATAAGTGAATTTACTGACTTATGTATGTAGAATGGAAAATCGCATACCTGTTTAAAAAAGCTCGCCAAAATGAACACTTACCCTTTAATTGCTTAATTTTGGCAGCGGTTTTTCACTCAACAAGAAAATAAAACCGAAATTAAAACAGAAAAGAGTTTCATACTAAAGTCACAACATCAGCGCACGGAGGTTACAATCACAGTCGACCTCATTTGAACACTCTTGCCAACATTCCGAAAAGAAAAAAGAATCACGATCATTTTCGCGCCAAAACTGTTTATTTTCCTGTTCTTATTTTATTTACATTTTTGTTTCGAATTTGTTACCATCTTGTTTTTTTCTAATTAGGTAACATGTATTGCAGTGAAGTGTTTTCTTCCGTCTGTAGATATAGTTGGCACCGCATTGCATAGCGGTGCATCTATTCGTTCAAGGTTATTTTAATTATTCAGCTTGTCAAATGTATTGAACTTTCATTTAAAATCATTGGTTGCATAAGTTGGTATGCGCTTTATTTCCTATCTGAGATGGAGACAGCAATAATTGACTGGTAAGTTATGATATTGTGTTATTTTCCATGCCTTACTTTAGATTTTTCGCGCGTTGATGAAAGATTTTATGATCGTTGATCCTCGTTCTGTTGTTTGTTTATCTACACAGAAGTTGTTAACATGGGGTTAATAAAGTAAGTAAATTATATTAAAAAGTCTTTGTAGCCACTGATAATTTTTCTACCTACCTACCAGTTTCGAATGACACTACTAAAATTTTTGAACTTTATCGCAAAAACCCAATACCCATCTAAACTTCTCTCCTAAAACAAATGAACTCAAAATTTTCAGTAGGTAATTATTTTTTATTCATACTAAAGGTTTTTTACTACATACACGTTTTCTTATTTACCCGCATCTTTAATAAATTGTATTTTATTAATTACAGCGCCATCTTCAGTTGCCTGATGAAACTATAATGATTTGATGCTTTGACTATGAAACAAATCCACAACCTCGGTATGTGAGTTATGACATAGATGTCGCTTTGAAACACTTATCCTCATCCTACAAAATTACTTAAAACAATGAATTTATCGCTATAAATTAATTAATTTAATATGGCTCGTGATGTTACTGATTAAAAAGTTCAGATTACTATAAAGATGAGACATATCTTATCGTATATTTTACGTTTATTACATATATTATATCTTAATGTAAGTAGGACATTATAAGTTGAGTACTTAAGAACCTAACCAAGTACTAAATTGAATGTTATAAAGTTAGAGATAGAGGATAAATAAGCAGACCTCAATTTGTTTAATTACCTTAACTATATTATTATGCATATATCTAATTAAGATCGATATGAGTACTTAAATGCAAATCATTAAGGTCACAATACTTACTTGAAAATAACGTTTCAAGAAGGAGGCCTTTTTTTAGAAACCTATTATAATATATATTTTCAATTTCAACCACTTTTGAATACACTTATTTTTTGTTAATACACCTACAAAATTGATATTATTTTTAACTATTTTAATAAATTATTCACACTTTGTCACAGGTGCGTTCTGTCGATCTACTGACATTCATTTAATACTGAATTTGAGGGGTAATTCTATACTATTCTCTTTCAATAAGAATTATAAGATATAGGCTTTTTTTAAATATGTTTTATGTGAAATTTTGAATATAATCGTTACATAAAGTCTATTATAAAGTGAAATATCAATTGAGCTAGTAACGTATTATTGTTCTAGCATAAAGATGGTTATTATCTATGAATAAGATTAGAGAACAATAGTTAATTAGGCTCAATTAATCATGAACAATTAGTAGTTTCGCAGAACACAGGCAGACGGAATAAAATAAAATTAGATAAAGATAAAAGATTTTTATTTGTAAACAGATAAATGGGATACAATATAGTGTTGCTCTGCCTTCTACTGTAGTGTTAACTGTGTTGTAGAAGTCAGGATCTTCCAGGGGATCAATTTGTTTACCATTTAAATAAGTAGCATAAAATTACTAATGTTAGGTTATGTTACAAGTATATTATTATGTGGCTCCTAAAACTATCTTAGCCTAAATATATTACATTATTACTACTAAGTTAATAAAACAAATCAAATCACGCCGTTTTTTGTGTGTGTGTGTGTGTGTTTGTGTAAATTGAAGCAAGAATACCTGATTTACTCATATTATTATGATTACTCATACCTAATTACCCTTAAAAATATTTTTTGGATAGAATACTAATTAAAAAAATTATTAAACTTAGCGTTACAAAGACTCATCAGTCACTGCAATCGCTCATTTATCTAGTTATATTTATTCTGTGCCGTGATAACTTATCTTACTTTAATAAAAACAATGTTTACAATTATTTATGTCATATTTACATAACTATCACCATAACTATTGGATGTACTAATTCTAGCTATCTTACAGTACTTCGTTTACCACATTTTGGGAGTCTAAGATTAACATATTTTTGTTAAAGGCGTATACATATATATATATTTTCACACATAATTATAATCTAGTTTAGTAGGTATTCAAAGTTTAAAATTCAATGCCATGAAAAATATGAGGAAAATGAGTACAACAGGAGAAAAATATTTCGAGGAAGGAAATAAATGGGACCTTGATTGATACTCGTAATAAACATAATATTTTATTAATCTTATTGAATCACCACGAACCGAGCATTGAGTCGACAAGAGGTTGACTTACAATGTCAAAATGATCGGAAATCATAATTTCTCTTTATCTAAAAATTACCGTAGGTGCAAATTTTTCTCAGTTGGTACCAACGTATATCAAAAAATTTATTGACATTCATAATATAAATAAATACATTCATTCATATTTATAAATGAATATATCATATCTCGGAATAACCCATGTAAAAGCAGGCCCCCTCGATGTGCATTTGATGAGATTGATGTCACACTTCCCTCATTCGTTCAATGATAGCATGTGATAGGGATCGTTCGACACTTGCACAAGTTCAATGCAATACTACATCATCATTTTCAGCATATTATGGTGGTATAGTGATAATTTAACACCTTCATCATAATATTAAGGTTTTGTTATATTGTTTAAGACTAGACCGTATGTTTAAGGGTGGCAACCGTCGATTCTTTCACTATTTTTTTAAATCGAATATCAAGCTGTAAGAATTACATAATCGACATTACCCAAACGGATTCATAACGGCCAATTTTATACCTTGATTCTTTGATTTTCAATAAATCTGAAAATTCTAGTTTTACAGTTAAGTAGGCCATACTTAACTCATTTTATAAATTGAAGCAGAATTAAAAAACGATGTTTAAACGTATGTTAACTCAGGGTCAACGAACTTTTTGACGTAAGAGTATTTTTGCTGATTTAATAATATTATATTATTTTCAAAGAATGTAGTTCGTAGTAGGTAATTTTTTCTGCATATACTGAATAAATAAGTAAAATAGTTTTTGTAAGTAATTGTTCATAGTAGGTAAGTTAAATTTTTCGGCATATTTCAGGTATATATTTTTGTTTAGTTTGCGACTAAGAATAGGTTTGTGAATAATTAAACAATATATTATATATACATGTGCAGATTCACACTAATATTGTATAAGCAAATTAGAACCAAACCTTAGAGCCTGAGTCAGCCTTAGTCAGAGCCTAATTTAGAAGCCCTGCACTGCTAATAAGTACATAATAATTATACTTCTTTTTTTGTTTTGCATCCACTAGAAATTACTTTGGACATTGAGTGTGAGTCACAATCTGTGACTCATTAAGGTATTGGCTCTTGGTTCATTAGGTAACTACTTACTTATAACTTAACACTTAGTAATAAGTTAATCTTCTCTTATATCATATTAAATTATTTATTGAAATTTGTTTAGAAAATTTATAAATTATTTAATAATATAATTTTAAAGAAAAATTTATTCTGTTCACGAAGTAAGTGATTCAATGAGAAGCTACTAAGCTAATAAGCCATGTCCGAGACCCTAAGGACGATCTGAATACTCTGTCATCAGCGTTGGCATACCAACTAACTTATGAAGAGTGTCATTTCCTTGACATTAAAAAAAAACGCTTCCCGCCTTTACTGTTTGGTTTTTGATAACTTTTTTATGAAAGGCGAAGTCCAAAATGTAGATAGTAAAACTCTCCATTATTATATCTCTTTTAGTAAATCACCCAACGAAATAATTCACCTTATCAGTTGTGCGCTAAGCGGTCGAGGAATCGGTTGTGTTTATTATCATTTTGACCATTGACGTTGTTTGCAATCGAATAATTTCATTACTTAATATCTGTAACTTTTCTTTTAATTCCTTATAATAATACAATTTAGTGTAAATTTTAACAGGATACTTTAGTGTTTACCTTGTTTGAGTTGTTTGCAATAATATCTCAATAGTTGATTTATTTGTGTCGCTAATGCAAATATTATTAAACTGTGTTGTGTTGCTTATTAAGTAATTATGATAAATAAAGTATATGTAGTTCAAACGAGATGAGGACAAAGAACTTTGTCGGGATTTGTACTAGTTTATATTAGGGTATGTATCAGGTTTTCAATATATTATTTGTTAAGTATGTGTTTTGTATTTTTGCCGAACTTGCAGACTAAACCTTCTTTTTCGTTCTTAAACAGTAGAAAATTATATTTTGCCAATGGCATTTTCATCTACAATTTTATAGAAATAATCAGTGTCTTGACTCCTAATTTATTTGCCTAACTAGGCAAGTTCGAAACATCCTGAGTTACCCTCAAAATAAAAATATACAAAAACTACAAAGAAATAGTATTTACTTGGGAAATGTTTATAATTTGGCCTTTATATTCACTATTTCAATAAATAAAGCCAGTAGCACTGTCAATCAGCCACTTACTGATAAAATTTGAACAATTCGTAACATAATAGTATTAACCATACTTTTAGTTTGTTACAGATCATAAAATAATGGTATGATAAAAACATAGAAAAATGTATTCTAAAGTGATCGTGGTGACTCTGTGTGTGATATATTTAGTGAGTGGAAGTGGAATTTATCATGAAAATACCAAAATTACCTTCAGCCCACCTTATGATGCTGAATTATTCGGCTATTCTGTGGTTTTGAATAAGTTTGGGTAAGTAGTTCTTTTTGTTCACTTTTTATCAATCCATCCACGGCCTTCCCTATCCCACTGCTGGGCATAGGCCTCTCTTTGAATATTCCAGCTGTATAGATCCTGTGCAGACCTCTTCCATTATAAGTTTCATCAATAAAACTATGTTTTTATTTTGTCTGGTTAGATTTTGTATAAAGGGTTAGAAACAGGGTTAAAAACAATTGAAACCGAGCTTTAATTAGGTTATCATTGGTTTATCTGGTTTTTCACTCTTATTTCCGTCTGGATAATCCCGAAATAAAACACAGTTGTTTTATACAAAAAAAATAATGTCCTACAATAAAAAAAAACCGAAAAAATGTTTTACATGAACTATTGGCATTCATTGGTACATAGAATACATGTTAAAAGGTTTGCATATGTTATCATTGCCCTACCATCATTATTATGTGTGTATGTCCACTATTATTATTGTCATACTTTAGGTATTTCCCTATATCTTCAATGCAGGATGAAGCCCTTATCAGACACAACATTAAAAACGATGACAATAAATTGTTTGTTTATTCACAATCCTATGGAGTACTATATAATTATATAAAATTTATAGAACAGTTAGAAGAACTTTAGAACTTTTTCGTTTCTCTCACATTTTGTTTATAAAAAAGCGCTCGTTACTGTTCTTAAAAAGATATTCTCACACGATTACTTTAGCCAAGTAACTATAGATGCGCTCAGGCCTTGGATGGAGGACCAAGATCTACATACTACACAAATTTCTTTAATTTTCGTTTGTCATATGAAACGTTAGTCGCAGCTGCTTAAATAAGAGCTACTCCAATCGTTTGCCACGTCAGGGCTAGGGTGTAGGTCTAAGTCATTTAGATCAACTCACATTATGAGATGAGAAATAAATAGATAATAAAAAAGAAATATTTCGGGACATTGCAAACAGCGCCATCTAACCCTACAGCAAGCAAACGCTTATGTCATGGGTACTAAATAACTAGTATACTAGTTGTACCAAAGTGTATTTTATAAACTTTGATTTTGTCTGTTTGGTACTAAAATATTTTTTATTAAATGTATTTCAGCCTCATAGTAGGAGCTCCGAAGGCCAGAGAGAGAAACAAGCAAACTGGGGCAGCATACAACTGCAGTCTGGGTACCGTACATAGCCCATATAGCAGTAATGTCAGCTGCACGCCCTTGGGAATCACACTTAGAAGTAAGTGGTGACAAAAATGACAAGAACAAAAATAAGAATCACTTTATTTTCATGTATCTGTTTTGGTTCTTTGCTCTGTTTACTTTTATTTTATGTAACTAAATCATTGTCTCGTACGTGACGTCACAGCAAGCCATAACGGAAGACCAGCGCTGATAGCTTCCAGTAATCAGCATTATGCTTAGATGCCGCTGTGTTGGGACAGACTTATTTAATTATTGTTTGTAATGTGTGCGTATACCTACTAAATGTTTGTAAATCTGTCTCAACAAATGTTATTCTATTCTATGTGCATGGTATAAAGCAAAGTTGCTTACCGCCACTGTCCCTGTGTCTGTATGTATCTTAGATCTTTAAAACCATACAACGGATATTGATGCATTTTTTTAATAGATAGAGTACTTAAGAGTAAAGTTTAAATGTATAATAACGCGTGCAAAACCGCAAGCAAGAGCTAGTAATAAAATGAAATAGGTATGGAGAAGAGAAAGGTCGAGAATGCATACATTCACCTCACAAGTAATAATTTTTAATTTTATTTTATCAATTTCACTGAATGCAATTTTATTTTCGTTTTAAGTGTTGTTTTTCAAATTATTTTGTTTTGGTATGGTTATGGTATATATTGAAATGTGGAATGTGTATGGACTAAATGCCTGATATATAATTTTATTTTATTTAAAGTAAAGTTAAAGGCAGGTCTATTGTCGTATTAGAAAGTCAAAGTAGTACTAGTGTAAAACCTAAAAAGGCGTATATTTCACGGATCCCCCTGAGATTATGAATAAACTTCTGATCATAAGCAACCTTAACGTGATAGACATGAAAGTATAAATATAGAGATACAAGTAGGTACATACTGCAGACAAACCGGTGTAATGAATGCACTTCCGAATTGATAGCCTAAGAAATACAAATAATACATATTATGTTATAAATGAAGGAGTGTTTGCGTAGACAAATTCTTATATAAATGGCGCCAGAAATTAATAACAGGTAGGTACTTATGCAATGCATATATAATGCTAAAGCGGGTCAAAAGACTCAACATTGAAAATGTTAAAAAAAATAACAGAACACGTTTCAACAATCTATACTTATTTAGTCTGTGTGTCTGTTTGTCTGTGTCTATGTTTGTCTAAACGCTCATCACGCAAAAATGGCTGACCGAATATTAATGATTTTTGGTATGCAGGTAGTATGAAGTCCCGGAAGTGTCACAGGCTACTTTTTGTACCGAAATAATGTGAGCGAAGCCGCGGGCGTGTACTCGTTCATAATATAAGTATGTACTTAATCATTATTTATTTATTTTTTAGGTTCAAGAACAATTCCAGTGTCGTTTTATAAAGACGATATGTGGTATGGAGCGACTATTGCTTCCCTATCTGATGGGAAAACTTTGGTGAGTACTATTATTTTCTCGTAAGTTACGTATACCTACTGGAATATTGATATTGTGTTTTGTATACGTTTTTATCTTATAGTATTACTATTAATAGTAGGTATTTTAACTTTCTGTCGCCTCATTACCATTAGGCTCATGTAAAGAAACATGAACATTGAGCGTAACCAAATGTGTGAATATTCTTTAAAACTCTTAATTTACAGAAAAAACTTACAAAATGGGGAATCAATACTGAAAATCGTCACATCCTAAACTAAAATCGCCAAACAAAAAGATAATGTTGCTATTTGAAAGTATATAATAATCTGTTATTACAAAATTCTTTTAATTAGCATAATCATATAGTTTTTTTATATTGTTTGTTTTCAGTACTGCGCCCCAAGGTTCACGGAGCCCTTCAGATCGAACCATCTCCTCATTCATGGGGAATGCGCCATTCAGAGAGGAAACAGATTCACTCTTACTCACCCACTTCTTGCTAATGGTACGGAACTTATAGATTGATATAACTTTTTAGCACGTTTTACGTGACATACGTTGGACTACAGCTTGCCCAGATGTAAAGCACCTAGAAATACATATTAATATACCTATTAAATCTTTATTGCAAACACAAGACGTGAATAAGAAACATAACATACTATAATTCGGCCGTTCAGAGAATGCGTTCCTGACACGTCGCGATTGAACTGACGACGTAACTTTGTAATGGCGTTGCAGTTACGATAAAAATATTATTGCTGGTTGTTTACCGTTTTAACAATTGATGAGCATTAAAACAACAATATTATATCAATAATCAAATATTGTTATAATTTTGTGCCAAACTGAGTGTCAAATAACTTGGTAAACAATATTTTTCTAAATCTAAACTGCGCTATTACAAGGTTATGTCAGCGCTTTATATTTGTAGTGCTGTGCTAACAATAACAGGCAATAATAGTATCGTAAACAGTTATAATTTATAAAATAACACGTTTTGTTTTTCTTTTTAAGAATGTTATACCATGTAGGCGAAGATGATGATGAAGACACCACCTTCTCAAGCGAATCGGAGTCTTTTTAATATACTGTACGCACATTCAATTCAATGTACTTTATTGCATAGAAATACAGATTGCAACTTTGTAACAAAGAATAAATAAAACAATGTTATTATATTAATATTACCCTTTTTTGGTTTCCACTTAAATAACTAAAATATAAATTTTAAATGATACCGCCAATTTATTCCGATAATAATCTTAAAAATAACGCGGCGGTTCATTTTGGAGGAACGGTAACGAACTCAGTGTTATGTTGCGCCCATCACTAGTCGTGACTAACTGACAGGTGTCAGGAACGCATTCTCTGAACGGCCCAATAGTAATAAAAAAACAGAGACAAAAAAGACTTAAAAAATGATATCAAAACAATAACGATTTTTTTCTGGCAACTGTAGAATGGCGTCTATATAGAATAAATAATCAGGTAGAAGGGACTCATTAGTCATGCTACACTTAAAGTAAGAAAGGCGATGTCACCTTGCCTACTTTAAATAGTCAAACTCTTAATACTTACTTCAAGATCTTCCATTCTTCCAGGCAGACAAGCGTTCATGACAGATGGCAAGCGTCGAGAATACGGCGACTACGGGACCCACCTCAACTTCTACGCTTACGGTCAAGCTGGCATGTCTATCAAGGTGCTTGAGAACAAAACCAGCGTCATTATCGGGGCCCCTGGTCTACTGCAGTGGACAGGTGAGGAGAACAGGTCTTCTTTATTTAGATTAATGCGTATATGGCTCAGTGGTTTCAGTGTCTGCTTTTCATCCTGACTACACCCTGCACCCTGGTTCGAATCCGGCCTTTTACATCAATGACTTGTATCTTGAAGTTAAGTGTGGATTTGCACTAGCTTAGCGGAGAAAGAAATCATTGTGAAGAAACCAACATTTAGGACCACAATATCTGAGAACAGTGTCTTCCATGGAAGGGCCTGGATGTCCACCACGATGCATCTTCCTCCCCGGGGGAACTCACCTAACGAATTAATTCTGCGGAGGAGTAATGATCCTCAGTCATGAGGAAATATTACTCCATGTGAGGTAGAGAGTGAGAGAGAGTTCTAAAAGTCAATGAAATCAAAAAAATCAATGATCTCAAATTCTAGTACCCTTGTTAGCCAAAAATCGGAATTACTTTACCGACGGTATAAACTAAAGGTCATGTTTACAATTACATAGCAATGAACATTTTGCTTCTGACAACAGCTTTATCGAAACGGATGTGCAAGTATGGAGTTTTTCGAATCTATGACTCATACTGTACATGGTTTCTCTTTACAAAAGATATTATAATAACTCAGAATAAATGCCTGTATTTATTATATTAAGCTAGTAGACGCCTGCGTCTTTGCTACCTTTGTTATAAAAGTAGCATAATGCCAGCATATATTATAGACAGCAACAAACAGAAAAAAAAAACAGTTCAACAAACACACTTTCGCATGTGCGATAATTAAGTAACTTTACTGCTTCGATTTTGTTGTCTTTTAAAGTTAATAAGTTTGGCGTGTTTTTACTAAACCTGTATAACTAACTATGCTTTATGAATCATCGTCAGACGGTAATTGTATCTACTTTACCCAGTATTAGAGTCAGCATTATATGACAACTAACCTTTGATTATTTACCTCTTTAATCAAATACTACTTCATTTGAATACAATTTTTTAGAAATAATACTGTACACTTTGGGAGGTATTCTAACCTTACATTTATTATTTAAAATTAAGCTCATTGTAGTCCTCTGCTACTAATTATGATCCTGTTCTTAGTTTCATAATAGTAGTTTATGCAACTGTCATATAATGAAGTTACTAAACTCACACTCGTGTTTCAATACCCGTGTTATATGCAGTTGCATACACTACTTTAGCTTCACTAATGTTGTAACATTCTAACTTTTAATTTATTAAATTAAATTCACGCGTACGTGTACTGTCACAGTGATTTTGCCGGCATTAAAATCTAACCAATGAAAGAGCAGCTGCGCGCTTCAATAAAATGCGACCAACCTGATTGGCCCTGCAATCAGGTTGGTCGCGTTTTATTGATGTTATAATGAGATATTACGATATCGATGTGGATATTATACCATCATGTGAAATTGCTTAAATTGAGTGTTTTGTTGTCTGCGCTATAACAGTAGTAATTATAAGTCAAGTATTGGAAACATAAGTAGAATGTTACAACATTAGTCTAGATAAAAATCATTTCCTAATTGAGTCCGGCGCTGGCATAATTGATTAGTAGGTACCATTCCAACAACAAATTTGTTTTCTATACTTATAATTTTTTTCTTTTTCAAAAATATCGTGGTTAGGCTGGATGCGCTTTTTATCACTGATAGAGATAAAGAAACGTCTTGATATTTTTTGTCGAAAGCACGAGAATCTTATCTTGCGTTGAACATTATAAACATAATATTTTTTATTTTCCAGGTGGAATCATTAGTTTCTCATACAACGCTAGCGAGGCCAGCAACTATTTCAGCAAGCAGGTTATCAGCAACCCTTACTATACTCCGGAACTCGGGCCCGACGAGTACTTTGGTAAGTCACTTTGATTGTTTCACAGTCATCAAAAAATGTTGTATTATTGGTTGATAGCTACATTGTTTTAAAGGGTATGTACTTAAAATATTGACCTCTGTGGTTTTCGTCTTTAGGCTTATGATGCGCAACGTCGAGTTCATCTCGTATCGAAACGACAAAATAACGCTAAGTAATTCTGCCAAAACACAGAAAATAAAAACATTGGTTTTACGCTGTTTCGACGACTACTGTGCATCCAAATATGCACATGTTAGCACTGTTAGTACCTATCTTAATACATTGTCGATAAAAACCACGAGGAACTTATCTCGTGTGGCCCGTCATGAGCCTATTTCTTTTCGGGTGTAATAAAACAATATAATATTTGATTTTTTGCGTCTTTTTTCATGACTTTTTTCCATTCACAGAGTGTGTAATTCTTTAACAAAATTTTCATACACATTCAATAGGTTTTTTGGTTTTTAAATGAACTGTAAGGCGGTGTTTTGAAAATGAACACGTAGATTGGAATTTTTCATATGATCTGTCGAGTTGTAACCGAGCTTATGTCTGTGAAAATGAGTCAAACCCATTTTGAGCATTTTATGAGATTGTGTTTCGAACGCCTAACCAATCGGAATAAACAATTATCTGTTGTTCAATTTGCTATTGTTTTATTTTCAGGCTACAGTGTGGAAGCTGGTGATTTTCTTCCGGATAAAGATACTCTGTATATAGGAGGAGCTCCGCGGTCCTTGAAAGGTTATGGTCAGGTAAACTCGGCTGATCAAAGTCAAAACTATATGATAGAGCTTGATTTGAAGCCACTACTTTAACTAAAAATGTATTCCTAATCGTCACACATCATCATTATAATATGGCAAAAATGTAAGCTGGAAGTTTACTCTAAGAGCTTGTTTTTTTCTAAGTATAAAACAGTTAGTAAATAGACCATGAACCATGTTTTGTTCACTCCCGTATGAATTACAACAATAAGTTTCGCAATCCTCAGCTAATCGTCATAGCAATATCAGCCGTTCTCTACAAAAAGCAACTCTAAGGTATTCAAAAACCGTCAGACAAAGAAAAAAAAATAAAGACACTAACAAAACAAACTTATTTTATTAAATATTTCCTCAGGTTCTGATATTCGAGCCAGTACTCCGCGAGCAGAATCCTCTGAAGATCCACGCCAAGCTGCGAGGTCCTCAACTAGGCTCGTACTTCGGAGCCAGTCTTTGCTGTCTCGATATAGATGGCGATGGATTCTCAGACCTCCTGGTGGGAGCTCCGACGTATGTAAAAAAAGATGGCGGACTGCCGTACGATCAGGGAGCCGTGTTTGTTTATATGACGACGCCTTTGGTGAGTTTGAACCACTTATATTTTTTGGAGAAAGTTATATTGTTATAAGAAGTTTGTAAAAATTAAAGACTCCTCTTACGTTATATTTTCAGGGCAACAAGTTTAACCTGACAGAATCCCGCTTTGTGATGGGTTCCGGTGCCAGTGGAGCCAGGTTTGGCACCACCATGGCAGACCTAGGGGATGTGGATGGAGATGGATTTACAGGTGCAATAACATATCAATGTCTTTCAGCAAAGATTTCTACAATAGTAACTGTATATCTATAGTCTGTCTCCGGTGCTCAACAAAGAGTAGATCAATTTGTTCGTATTTTGTACCCTGAAGATTGGTTTGTATGTACATTGTACTCATTTATTGATAGGTACTTGCATATTTTTGTAACTAAAGTCATATGAATGTTGCGTGTAGTGTTGAGAGTTTTAGGAACGCCTGAAAAGCTCTCTGACATGGTTTAATACCGTTAAATTTGAAGATTGTGGATGTCCATTATAGTAACCATGTAATGTGGTATATCAAAATTTATATTTTCCTAAATCTTACTAAACCGTTTTTCTTAATCTTTTTCAGATGTGGCAATAGGAGCACCCTGGGAGAATGATGGCGCCGGTGTTGTTTACATCTACAGAGGCTCCAGCAATGGTCTGATGCCGCAGTATGCACAGAGGATAGAAGTGGCCGGCGCCCGCAGCTTCGGCCTCGCCATTTCTAAAGGCCTCGATGTTGATCATAATAATTGTAATGGTAAGAATCAACTTTGGTTACATTTTAAATTAAATAACCTTACAGAAATAAAGACAGACATTTGCTTTACACTGTCAACAATATCGGACATGTAAATTTTTAAAATGCACTATCTAATTATCAAAATTTGTCAGGAACTCAATGCTGTAGAAACGTCAGGTGGTGGTAGTTCGAGAAGTTATTCTATTTCAATAACTTATGAAGTTATCTGCAGTTACTGTCTGCATCAAATATCGCTTCAGGCGTTCTAATGAGATGAGAAATTAGTTGGTAGATTTATAGACCAGACACAGCCTATTGGCCTGTGTCTGGTCTATAAATCTACCAACTAATTTCTCATCTCCCTTATTCCTGTTCCAGATCTAGCCATAGGAGCGGCGCTGAGCACCACCACGTACCTGTACCGCTGCGTGCCCACACTTTCTATCAAACCCACTATCGACGTCCCCAACGCCATGAACCTCCCGCATGGTGCCAGCAACTTCACCGCACTTTTCTGCCTCACTGCCTCTGTTAGGAAACAGTGGCCTCATGTTAAAGCTGGTAAGTAATATTAGTTGTTAATAGCTACTGATGATAATGTCTTTGAACCAGTAACATATTTAACAGTGGCCAAAAACCGTCTTACCCCCGCGGCGGTACGAATACGAAAGCGATAAAGATGTTACTGAAATAAATGTCCCGGAATATTTATTTATTTAATTGTCATTCGAATTTACTTACTTTTAATGAGTTCGACACAAACAAATTCCTGACTCATTTTTTTATGATTTTGTTTACAAAATTAGTCATTTAAAAGTCATACTTCGGGTACAGACGCACTACTTCCCCAATCAGCCACCGCGGCCGAATTAAGCAAACTGCTTGTATATCTAGCCACGGAGATTCCTCACAAAAAACAAAACTGTTTTATCTTTACTAATCCAAAGCCGTGTTTATAATCGATAATAATTATATAACAAAGCACCCTGACATTTACATACACTGAACTGAGCTTTGAATTTCTATTTAATAAGGTATGTACATATGTTTTCGTAACCTTTCAGGTTTCACAACAAGTATTGTAGTAGATCCTGAAGAAAGTCGAGCCAAAATATCTGACGATGAAAGTTCTGAATATAATGTTACTATCTCACCGGGAGAGACTAGATGCGACGAGAGAACTATTGAAGTAAAGGTATGGCTATCATTTTTAATTGGTTAGTAATTACTATTGAAAATTCTTACGCAAATTTTCTTAAGAAAGATAAGCGCCTCGATTTTCACTGAATAGTTTACGGATGCTAACCTAGCCTTTTTTTCTCTAAATACAATATTCCAGTACGCAGTATACGCGAAGGCAAACATGACGAAATTTCAAAAAAACATGGTGATGATCATGTTTGCACATTGCGCGTACATTGTGTATGTTTGTGTTTCTAAAATTAAACTTTTTTTTCAGCCAACAGCAGATTTGTCTAAACCAATTTTATTGAAGTTTTTCTTACATCCAGCGGAAATTATGAAAAGTAAGTTATCTTATAACTGCACTTGCCTGTACAATCCTGCCTAAAATCTGTATACTTTTTACTTTATTTATGTGTTAAATATCTATCTATACTTAATTTATACTTCAATCATAAAGTTTTTCACATTGTAGACGATTCCACGGAGTTCAACTACCACGCAGCCCGCGTGTCGGAGGACTCTGTTCTAGAAACTTCCTTCCACATCCAACTCATGTGGGACTGCGGAGAGGACATGATCTGTACTCCTTGGCTTGAGATGTCATTGGAACCTTTCGATACGTAAGTATTATAAAGTCCTCGATCTCGTCCAGACGGGGACCCCTATTTGAACAATATTGTTGATACATTTCGTACCAGACAACTTACTCCTCTTACTGAGAGTCGTGACTCCCATGTAAGTTTTACTCATTGGAAAAGTTTTCTTGGTCAAGTGCATCGTGGTGGTATCCAGAACCTTTTAAGGCAAACACAACACATGTTGATTCGACAGCGAAATCAGGGTTCCTAGTCGGTTTATCGTAAACTGTAACGTTTTTAATTTCAGACCGTACGTCCCAGGATCCACTGACGTATTAGGAGCCAGACTGACCGTCCTCAACACTGAAGAGCCAGCATACGGAGTCAAAGTCAACATAACCTTACCGTTGATACCTAAAAGAATCCCCAGTCCTTGCTCTTTAGAAGAACTCATCATGACTTGTAAAGTCCCAGCTCCTCTCTTCCGAAATGAAAATGTTTCTTGGGATATTGAACTGGAGTATAAAGAGAGTGTAGATACAGATTTCAAAATGGAAGCGCTGTTATTTGATGAGTATGGCAGGAATATAAGCAACCAGTCCATTGTAGAAGTGGAGATGGAAATACACCCGGTTGCCATCTTTAATCTTGCTGGGTAAGTTAAGAATCTATTGTTCTTATGAATTTATTATTGGTGAACTACCTGAGAAATAGCTGACTAAACTTAGGTATGTTCATCTCTCACGCGTAGTGAATATTGATGATGACAAAAAAATTATAGATTTAGAAGAGTTTTCTGTTCATCTGATGCTACAATCAGACAGTTTTTGTGAGTGTTTTGAATGTATTTTATTTATTATATCTTATTAATGATGATCTTTTCAGAAAACCACTTCCAAATGAGACTTTAGTTGTTGCCAGGGAAACACTAAACAGAGGCGCGAGCGATGTTCCATTTTCACACTATTATGAGGTAAAAACATTCACCTTTACCACACTTATAAGTAATGCTTTAATTAAATATAACTGTTTTAACCTAATCTGTTCGTTTGTTTTAGATTTCAAATTCTGGTCCATCAAGTTGGCTCAACACTGAATTGACAATCATTTTACCCGCTATGGTAAGCAATATGCATGTTACACATAAGATTGATATTTATATTTTGCCAGGCGTTATATCAAACCATTGCCACGCGTAGACCATTTTGATAGTGATCCTACGATAGTGTTTTTGTTGATATATTTGTATATGGCATGAAGTTAGTATACAATTCTGAATATGGCTAGTTTTATATCCGAAGTAATAATGGCAACGCCACGGGCTTCCACGAGTAACATTGATCATTTATTTCAATAAGGCTCTTAAATGTTTACTTACTTCACAGACATCTCTATCAAATCCCATCAAGGATTGCTTACAAGAAGATAATTCAACAAAGCTGTACTGCGTATGGTCGATGCCTGCTAAACACTCACGGTCTCTGGTCCTGCCGTTACGATTTGATATGGTTGGATATGGTAAATTTTGTTTTTTTGTTTTATCATCATCATCATCCACAGCCTTCTCTATCCCACTGCTGGGCATAGGCCTCTCTTTGAATGTGCCAGCTGCGTCGATCTTGTGCAGACCTCATCCATAAAGATTTTTTGTTTACTATTTTTTATTTACAAATCACTAGGTACTTTTCTTCAAGTAAAAATATCAATCACATAAAAAAATACAAATAGCTACCTACCTACTTGTGTAAACTTTATTTCAGGTGAATTCCTAAAACATAATGAGGCGGTAGACTTTGAAGGGGAGATTGAAATTCATCTTTCAACTGAGATTGTTCTTACCAATGCTGTTTATGGAAACAGGTAAATAGATTGAGCCAAGTATGTTTATTCTTCACTTCTTAAAATGAGAACTATAAGATTAATATATCTACTTTACTACTCTGTCTGTGTGTCTGTCACCAAGGTTTATCTTGTTATTTATATAAAGAATGTACAAGAGCTTTCGCGTGAATTTATAGTATTAGGTAAGCCTGAACTGTTATATTTGATTTATGGTATAATTAATAATTTAGCTTATAAATAGCCTTGCACTTTTGTGAGTATTCGAAATTAAACTTACCGTAGGTGTAAAAATATGAATCAGTATAAAATGTGTATTTTCAACTGCATATTTTAAATTGTGTATAATTCCCTCATGAATAAAAAAAAATCATAATGACTTTCTAAAAAGATTTCTCACATTTCCTTTCTTTTCTGCTCTGTTAGTTTAGTTGGTAGTGACCCTGCCTTCTTATCTAGGGGTTGCGGGTTCGATTCCCGCATGAGACAAGTAATTATGAATACTAAAATTTGTAATTACTTGTGTCGAGTCTGGCCGTTTTTATAAATAATAAGTATGTATTTACAAAAGAAAAGTATATAAGTATTATATCCGTTATCTAGTACCCACGACACAAGCGTTTGCTTAGTGTGGGGCTAGATGGCGTTGTGTGCAATGTCCCGGAATATTTATTTATTTTATTTTTTTCTCATGAGCCATTAATTTGCCAGTTCATCTTATGTAATAATTTTACATTTCAGTTTTATTTTAATACATGTTAAAAAAAAATTATTTCCTGTATTTGTTTTATATCATACCGAGTTATCAGTATAAAAACAAGATTTGTGCAAGCGAAGTGATTTGATATCATCACTAGCAAACACCAGGTAAACATGCATTATTATACAAATACTAAGTAGTTTAAAAAAATACACACAAATTGAAATAGTTACCACAACCACAATCTCCCGTGTGTCGTCTAGATGGTATAAACATTAAAATAATAGGAACATTCTCCACAAGTTTACCTTTCGGCATGCAACTAAAGTAGGCATACTCACAATACATCATTAATACTATCATATATATTCACACAAACTAATCATTGTAAATTGTTTAATTCTTGTTTATTGTCTTGCTTTCTTTCTTATCTGTCAACATGTATTTTCAGGACTGCGTCAGTAACAACAACATTGGTGATCGGCCCCGCTCCGCCAATATGGCCGCTTATTCTAGGCATCGTGGCTGGACTAGTCTTACTGGCAGCTTTAGTCTTTTCTATGTATAAGGTGAGACTTTATTTTTATTAATATTGAATTATTATTAAAGAAAAATTTTTGCTTGTTAGAAGACATTAAGATTACCTTATACGCCTTGTTGAGTTAAAGCCTTAGCTTCCCATTGCTCTAAAATCAAAGCTAATTTAAAAAAGGTTCCGATATTATTCCTGGATCCTGATAGAGATCATACATGGACTTTTTTACTGTGTTGATTAGTTCTAAAGTACAAATTATAGGTACCTATTTTTATGGAAAACTTACAAAATGCCTGATGTTGCAACACGATTTTCAAAATTTGTCAATCGGAATAGTTGTAATGTTTGTTATGGTTTGTACTTCCATACGTAGGCATTTTTTTTAATTTCTAGTAATATACTTATTTATAGAATTTTTGTTTAATATATTTCCAGTGTGGCTTCTTCTCCCGCCAGCAGCGCGAGAGACTGAAGAAACTGAAGGATGGCCAGACCGTCCCCCTGACAGAACCTGACGAAGGCAGCTCCACGGGACCACCTTCCGTCGTGGACGAGTCTTCGCAGGAACTACTCTTCGATTCTGACTGACGAGAAATTATGATAATCCAAATCCATTAAGTGATAGAGTGTGTTGAAATGTTGCTGAAAGACTTGGCATTTATATTCATTTATGTATGGCCAAATTATAAATATGTATGTCTTTACTCCTGATCGATGGAAATGAGTTGAAATTTAATTTGCTAAAAGACTGTGGTGTCTATATTTATTTAGCAGTGGGTAACAGATAGGAGGAAAAAAGATGTCCTTATTCCAGAATTGATTGAAATAGAATTGTATTTAATAACTTTGGTCTTAAAGACTTTCGAATAATGTTCAGACATTAAATGTTTCTATGCCTGGATAGTTAGTATTTTGTTTACGAGGTTGGAACATCAAGGAAACGTGATTTTTTTATTTAGGCCCGGTATTGACGCATAAATTGTAGGAGGAAAATGTATGTTGCTATTGTAAAATTACCTAAGTATTTGCTCAGTAAGTATAATGTACGATAGATAAGAGATAAAATATATTTTGTGAACTAAGGACAGGTTAATTTTGGTGCCATCTTATGTTAATTCTAAGCAGGAACTGAATCTCTCATAGATTTTATACATCAATATGTAATTATTATGATAAGCCTATGTTAAAGAAACAGAAATATTATAACAAACTATTTACAAATAACTTATATCTTTCAATTAAAATTATTAAAGAAAATCTTAACATTAGATACAAATACAAATAATACAAGTAGGTCGTAGGTAATCCAGGGGTCTTCAAATCTAGAGTTTATAAATATCTTCTAGGCAAACGTGTTACATCCTAGGCTGCAGCAATGCTTAACATCAGACAGGCTATAGTCAAACGCAAACGTATCCCATGTAAAAACAATATATTATTACGTCTTATACACGACCACTCGTAAATCATATAAATATATTTTTAAATAGTGCATGTCTCTACAACTATAATTTATTATAATATAACCTATAGTTTATAAATATCAAGAGGTGGTTATAACACGAAGATCTTGAAAATTGATATTCTTGTTAGTTAAGCAATAAATATCAAAAATAAGTTAATTCCTCCCTCCAACTTAGCATGAACTGCCCCAAATCGAGTAGCTATCTCCTAGCTAGCTGATGGACCATTTCCGGTGAGGTTCGTGCCAAACCGGAAGCAACGCTGTCATGAATAACTGCACTGTGATAATCTAGAGGAATAAACATAAGTAAAACTAGTAGTAGTAGGTAGTGGGAGCTAGCGGCTTCGCTCGCATTAACAAATAACTTGCATCCCTTATTTAATTTCACCCCTTTATATGTGGCATTTACAAAAATCCTTAGCGAATGCCTACGTCATAACACCTGCATAGGTACCAAATTTCAGCCAAAATCTGTCCAGTGGTTTGCGCTGTGCGTTAATAGATCTCTATGTCAGTCAGTCACCTTTAAGTTTAAGTAACCAGAATTGATAAAGTTTGTTACCTAATCTCATACAAAAAGCAACAGTTATCAGAGCCAAAGACATTTACTAATGACTATAATTCATATCCATTCGTACTTAGTACACAGATTAATAGAGAAGTAACACGGGGGTCTATGTTTTAATGTGACAGCAATAAATAATTATCTGCCTCATAAAGCCGCAAGAAAAACAATGATTAAATGTCAAAGGTTACGAAAGGGCAATTAGATTGTTATTACAATATAATTATAATCGTCATAAATGTATATTTATTTGAATCTACGTTAGATAACTTCTAACTACTTACGTACTTACTGGTGTCACAGAACACATAATATGTACAACAGAAATCTATCTCCCTGTTTCGAACACGCAGCGAGCGGAGGGCACAGTAAAGTAGGTACGCTCGTGTCAAACGTAACAGTCGTGTGTCAAACGGCACATAACTAATTCTAATGTTGTATTTACGATAATGTTGTGAATATCTGCTCTCAAACGAAGTTTTTTTAATAATGTCTAAAGTTTATTTATAAGCTCTAGGAGTAAACAACATTTTGAATGAAAAAATGATCTTTTTAATGGCTTGATTGGACTCTAAAGTTCAGTTAAAAGTTAATAATAAAAAAGGAATTTCGATTTAGAAGAAAGAGAGGAGGGGAGGAAAATTAATATGCCCAGCATTTGAACAAAACCAGCTGCAGATAATGATGAAACAATAAAGTTACCCGTAAGCAGGTCTTTATCATTGTGCTGATTTTTTCTTACATTACAAATGAATTGTTTTCTGACATGGTGATAAATAATTATGTAAATGAAACGTTAATTGTTATACATATGTATGCAATTAGGACTTTTTGAATTGCTCGTAACAGTCAAAGGTCGAATCACACTAAATTTATTTGGAAAACAAAACCCCCTGGACCAGTTACCTTTACATTATCTTAATATAAAACTCAAAGGTGACTGCCTGACATAGTGATCTATCAACGTACAGCCCAAACCACTGTACAGATCGGGTTGAAATTCGGCAAGCAAGTAGATGTTATGACGTAGGCAACTTCTAAGAGATGATGTTTGGAAATACCAATTTTAAAGGAGTGAAATAGGGCATGCAAGTTTTACTTGTTATTGCTAGCGAAGCCGCGAGCAAGCACTAGTATGTGCTTCATTTATCAATAAATAAATCAATGTTAATATGGTGGCCCCCTACATTTAAATAAAATACTGCTTGTTATTGCCCTGTGAATGAAAACCCAAAATAAAATCACAAGTATTAGCATGAGAAATAACAATAAAAATAATCATATAATCTCAGCACCGTTGTAATCGATAACATCATAATGTACCGTAATTATCTCAATCATATTAATTACTTGTGATTGTGTTGTTTGCAAATTGACATTTACTCTTACTGTTTTAGGAATGTACAGGAAACGGCAAAAAATATGGTTTACTGTACAATGGTACAAAATAATAACGAATTTGCTTTTTAATAAATCATAACAATGAAGATATGTAACAATGATTTTGGTGATTCAATAAAACTGTCAGCAAAAACTATTTAACGGAATTTAATAGTGACCGACGTAGTCAGTAAATACTATTTAAATTCTCTATTGACTTAGGTAACTATACAAAATAATAACTTCGTCAGATAAAATAAATTATTATTTTATCTGACGAAGTTATTATTTTGTATAGAGAAAGATGGTAAGTAGGTGTCTATATGTTTATTATACATTATATACCTACTTTAGCCAATGGCATAATAAAATAGAGGCCTATACCCAGCAGTAAGATGAAATCGGCAGCAGATGATGATGATGATAATCTAGCCGAGTATAATTTTCTACTAAACATAAACATGGACCACGAAGCGTGACGGCGTGACGTGCAAAGTGACAGCGCCGTGACAGGCGCCTGTCAAACGCTGAACTACACCGGACTTGTCAGACGACACAGTCACACAACGCATGCCTTCCAGTGTCAACTCTATCTGAAAGAGAAACCCAAAAAAATCAGAAGACTTGATAACCTTATTTTTTGAAGTCGGTTTAAAACAGTGTACGCTTCAAAGAAAAAACCATCACATCACGTGAATTTAAGGTATAAGATAGTAGGTAATTAAATTTGTTTTGACGACGAACTTATAATATGTTTAACTTTAATTATGTTTCACACGTAAGTGATTAAAGTAATTTTATCTTTGAGTGAAATAAAGACTTAACATATAGGTAATAAAGCTAAAGAGGCTGAAATATCTTTACGTAGAAGATATTCTAAAATAAACTGTTTGGATATACTCTAAATCGATAGAAGAACACGTTTCAGCAGTTCTTAGAATATTTTGTCTGTTCATCTGTTTGTCTGTTTATAACCCTCAATTGGGCGCGCCTAAAAAGTTGCATAAGCGGTCGCGTGGGGTGTTTGGCACCCCAGATTTAGAAAATTAAATAAAATACTAAATACATGCAAAATCAGACTTTTATTAATTAGAACATTTGAACTGACATATTAATCAACTTTTAAACGTATTTTTAACATAATTAACTTTCTTTCAAATATGAAAAATATTTTTTTACTAAACCTTGTTTTTATCGTCACAATTTTGACAGACTATATTCATATGGTCATTGCACACATATTTTTGACATTTCGAACATTCAGTCTTTGTTTTCCTGTCCTTACTTCTTGGACATACATGGCACCTTTTGTTTGAATGCGATCGGCCTGCTTCAGAAATAAATTCCTGGTCCTGTCACACAGTCACCTGGGGTGTCGTGCACCCCAAACACGCTCTCCGAACCCAACCGTCCACAACAGAGCGTCGCTCGCAAGTGAATCGTGTACGTTTTACGTGTTTACGAAGCTACCTAGAAGGCCAACGCGCTAAATTCAAATTTTAAAAAGTTATGAGCCTGGAAAACTGCTCTGGGGTGCATGACACCCCACGCGACCAATTAAGGGTTAATTACAGAAAGCGAAAATGTCTAAGTACCTGCCTTCTCAATGTTTAATAATATAATAATAGGAATTTATTCACCTTATAACATCTCGTTACATTGGGCAAGTCAATTTACATTTTTCTTAATTGTTTTTGATGGACATTGGTATTGGATTAACATATTAAGGCTATATTCAAAGGCTAATTAGTGCATTGATGCAAGGACGATAAATCTCAATCTTTTCTTTATCTTTCTTTTTGTGTAATGTTTTGTAGGAATATAGTTAGAGAAACAACTGTTTTATAATTGTACCTGCATGGTTCCTTCATTATCATCATCATTTTCAGGAAAGTATTGTTGACTGTAAACTATTTTAGAATCATCAATGTCGGTGCAGTTACCGCATTTCCATATACCGGACATTGGGGATTCATCATCTGAAATTAGTAGTTCATCGATTTGAGGAAAAGTTACATCACTAAGCTACTAGCAGCATTTACTGTATTTATCTAGTATAAAGTATTTTTTTTACATCATGTTTATACCACACACTTATTTACTTGTGTTAATAAAGATAGGTCTTTCTTCTAATCTGATGTCTATCAAAATCGGCTGATCCGACTAGTTGTAAAAAAGGACACCCATATTTACACATTTATATTATTATGGCTATTTAGTCAAACTCCTCTAACGAATTAATTCTGCGGGGTAGTCATGACCCTCAGTCATGAGGGTCATCATTAATTTTATTAATTAAACAATGATTATAATGGAACTATTTGGTTGTTAATCTATGGTAAATATGGGATGTGCAATAAAATATTCTAAATGAATAATCTCACCTGTTTCTACTACATTTGAAGTCGCTAGATCTCCACCATTCAGCAAATAATCAATCACAGGATCCGAATCCTCTGCGGACGAGTTCAATTCACTTATTGCATCTGTGCTAGTTGCAGATGCAAATATTGTTGTGAATAACAGTATTAATAAGCTAAATTCCATGTTAATTAATTAATTTGCACAACTAATAAAATATTTAATACACGAATATATAGGTTCAAAACTGACACACTTGGTTAAGACAACTTTACCTTCATTATTATTATATTTCATACAAAACAAATTATATTTTTCTTAGCTGAATTGGAATAATTATGTATGTAACACAGTAATGAACAACATTTGATATACTGAAGATCGAACTAAAATTATTGAATCACATAATATATATTTATAGAGTAAACACACGTATTTTATTGACCTTGTACTGATAAATAATAAAATTTGAACTTCATGAATTGATGTGATATGCTTGCCTGTAAAATTAACAAATCTTCGGAATGTACAAAAATATTTGTAAATGATTTATATCTCAATAACAAAAAGTAGTGTAGGTGGACATCTTTTGAATAGAATTAGAATCTATTTCTTACCTTTAAGCTGCAATATTATGCTTTATCGCTTTCGAGATTTTTTTATATTCAAAGCGAGAATGAACCGGTGAATATGGTGTAAACACATTTTACTATGACATTTTCTATTATCTAGTTTTCAGACAGCAAATATTTAGTTATTATAAGAAGTTAAACAGTAGGTATATTTTTAATAAGTAATATCTTTATATCTAAGTAATATTAAGTGTTCCAGCCTTAAAACAGAAGTACCTACATTAGGTAGGTATATTCAACTGGAACAAAGGTGGTTCTCCTTGGTTCTCATTATAATTAATTAATTCTTAATATATTTATCAACTAATTATAATATTACTTTAACATGTAACTAGTTGGCGCCCGCGGTTTCGCTTGCATTATTATTTCAGGATAAAAAGTAGCCTTTAACATTTTTAAACCTTTATACTACCGATATACCGAAAATCATGATAATCATTTCAGCCGTTTTTGCGTGATGAGCGTTTAAATAAACTGATAAACTAACAAAATTTCTAAAAATAGTTGGAATGTATTCTGATATTTATCTTTAATGTTCAGACTTTGACACTCTTCAGCTTTATTATGTTTATGGAAGATTGATAGCTTAAAATAATATATTTTTTATATGGAATTAAAGCTGATGAATATATTAACAGATGTTCCTAGAAACTTAAATAGATTGTTCGCCATGAAGAATTTAGTAGGTATTCAATTTTAAGAATATACGTGCAGGTTAATTCTATACATTAACAACAATCTTCTTCTAAAATCAGTAACTGAGTTAGTGTTAATAAAAATTACGATTGCTTTATTACATTAGGGAGGAAGTTACGGTATCATAAAAATAATTAATTTCAATGTACGCAGATTATGCAATCAAAAGTTACATTGGAGGTATTTTTCTTGTCCTGCATTTGAAGAGACTAGATGTTTCTAAAAATAACCGGCTGCAAGATCCTATAATAATCATTATTTAAAAAAAAATACAAAAACCGACTTCAAGTCAACTGACACATTACTAAAAAAACTTTTAGAAGATTTGATAACCTCTTTTTTTGGAAGTCGGTTAAAAAGTACCAGTACCATAACACTAGGGATGAAGACGGAGTAATCCTATGCTGAAACTTACAATTATGCTGGAACTTCTTTACATGATCCACCTTACATTTCTTCTTTATCTTATTATCGAATGAGAGAGGCTAACTCTGGTGTCGAGTGTTTATTGTGTTTTCACTTAAAGTGCACCTCACAAACATTCGAGGATTGCACTCCAATCTCGTTCCGGTCCACCACCATCTCGAGACCGAAAAACCTGCACTCATGATTTTGACGGAGACGCAGATCAAATGCCCGTCGGATACGGCGTACCTGCTGTACCCGGGTTACAGCCTAGAGCATAACTTCAAAGCTCGGGCTGGGGTGTGCATGTACGTCCGTGACGACATTTGTTGTCAGCGTCTCCGTAACCTTGAAGATCGCAGATTCTCTGTGCTTTGGGCGCTTGTGGACACAGGAATAGACAAGATTCTATATGCCTGTGTCTACTGATCACACAGCGGCGATCAGGAGACAACCAGGCTTACTGAATACCTCAATGAGGCGGCGGATAAGGCTCTTCAGAAGTACCCTACAGCCCAATTAGTGTTTCTGGGGGATTTCAATGGACGCCACCAAGAGTGGCTATACCCATACCAGATCACTGACCATGCTGGGAGAGAGACGCGTAAGCTCGCTTTGGCGTTAAATCTCACTCAGCTGGTCCAAGGCGCTACTAGGGTGCCTGACGTTGAGTCTCATACACCTAACTGCTTAGACCTTCTGCTGACAAAAGATCCAGACCGGTACTCAGTGACAATATCGTCACCCTTGGGTAAATCCGACCATTGTCTGGTGAAGTCTGTATCCGTATATTACCCATCCGATCCTTGCCCCAGCGGTAGTCGGCGGTTGTGGAGATACAGGTTAGCGGATTGGGATGAGATGCGGTCTTTTTATGCATCGTATCCTTGGCAGGCTGTCTGCTTCTCTTCTAAAGACCCTTCAGTCTGTGCGGATGCCGTGATGGATACTATTCGTCTAGGTATGGAATATTTCATTCCTTACTCGGATGTATCCCAGTCCGGCAAAGCTCGCCCATGGTTTGGACCAGAATGTAGACGTGCAGAAGCGCTGAAACATGAGGCATACCTTGCATGGGTTGATGCTCGCCACCGCAAGGCTAGGAATACTTGCAAGAAGAAGATGGCATACAACAAAGCCGCCAAGTCCTGCAAAAAGGTTCTTCAGAAGGCACGCTTCGATCACATTGGCCGAGTAGGGAACAAATTAGCTTCGTACCCCGCGGGTAGTAAAGCCTTTTGGTCCCTGGCAAAGTTGATCGAAGGGAACTTCTGCCGCCCCTCATTGCCTCCACTGCTGAAACCTGACGGATCTCTGGCTCACTCTGCAGATGAGAAAGCAAATTTATTTGCTTCTCTATTTGCGGAAAATTCGCGTCTTGATGCTTGTGGTGCTTCGCCTCCTCCTCCTCTTGAATGTCCGACTGCCATGTCGGATTTCAAGATTCGCCAAACGGAGGTCCGTAAAGTGCTACGCGATCTGGACGTGAACAAGGCCAGTGGTCCTGACGGTATTCCAGCTATAGTACTGAGGACATGTGCGCCTGAGCTGGCTCCTGTGTTGACGCGCCTCTTTCAGCTTTCTCTTGAGACTGGCAAAGTGCCGATTTCATGGAAACTTGCTAACGTGCAGCCCGTGCTCTGCAAGAGTATGGAACGTGTCCTGAACCGCAGGCTCCTGGCGTACCTTGAATCGCATGACCTATTCAGTGACCGACAATATGGCTTTCGCCAGAATCGGTCCACTGGAGACATTCTAGTGTACGCCACTCACATATGGAGTGAAGCCATTGAGAAATACGGGGAAGCCCTGGCGGTTTCCCTGGATATTTCTAAGGCTTTTGACAGGGTTTGGCATGATGGCCTTATTAGCAAGCTTTCCTCTTACGGCCTGCCCGCTGGGATTCGTGCTTGGATTTCGGACTTTTTGAGGGATAGGTCTATTCGAGTAGTCGTTGATGGCTGCTCCTCAGATCTAATGGCTATCAATGCCGGAGTCCCTCAAGGGTCGGTGCTCTCTGCAACTCTTTTCCTGCTGCATATTAACGATCTGCTGAAACCCGGAACCTTTGGGTACGCAGACGACAGCACCGTTGTAGAGAGCTATACATCCACAGCGCGGGCCAGTGCGGCCGAGATCCAGTGGCTCAGGGAGGCGATGGTCGAGCCTATAAACCTGGCTCTCAAGGCAGTCTCCGATTGGGGTGATGCCAATCTAGTCAGGTTTAATGCTGCGAAGACCCAGGCGTGTCTTTTCACCGCTAAAAAGAGGCCATTCGAGCTGGCCCCCACTTTCCGAAATTCGACTGTGCCGATAACTGACCACCTTGATCTTCTTGGTATTACATTGTCCCCTACTCTTAATTTTGGCTCTCACATTGAGTCTAAAGCCGAAGTTGCAGCCAAAAAGTTGGGTATCCTCTCGAAGGTGCGAAAGTACTTCAAGCCGGAACAGCTGCTTACTTTGTATCAAGCACAAGTTCGGTCGTGCATGGAGTACTGTTCGCATCTTTGGGATGGATCAGCCAAGTACCAACTTGAGGCACTAGAGGCCATTGAGAGTCGAGCCAAGAAGATCATTGGTAATAATAAACTGTGCCGAGCGAAACTTCAAAGTCTTGAACACCGTCTCAAAGTCACCAGTTTGTCGGTTTTCTATCGGTTGCATTTCGGAGAGTGTGCCGCGGAATTGCACGGACTAATTCCGCCCGCGCCCTTCTTTCACCGGACGAGTAGAGGTACGGCAGGACGACACCGGTTTATGGTGGAAGTTCCTAAGACCCGCACGAAACGGTAGATACGCTTCCACCTTTATTGTTCGTACCGCTAGGTTGTGGAACTCCCTGCCTGGCTCTCTGTTCCCCACGCACTATAATCCAGCGATCTTCAAAGCGAGAGTGAATCGGTTCTTATCGGGTAAGCACGCTCCATCTTAGGCCATAGCCTTACTTGCTATCAGGTAAACTATGGTCAAGTGCAAACCCGTTCAAGTTAAAAAAAAAAAAAAAAATCAAGCCGCCTTAAGGACCTCTGATATGGCTTTACGACTGCCGTACTAGACAAGCAGCCGGGACTTACAATTTAACGAGTCATCTGACCCACGGAAGCGTGTATTTTTTTTTTTCCTCTTCCACAATTAATAATCCCCCCACATTTTAGGGGACATTTTTTAGGTGTCTTACTTGTACCTAATAATTAATGTACTTAATAAATTTATATAAATGTGAAAGCGTGTATTGATAATGTGTTATTTAACTGAAATTCTGTGTTCAGGACACAGGTTGACCATTAATAATATTTTTGATTATTATGAATTGTAAATAGTACTGTAACACTTAAACATAACTTTAAATCTTAAATGTGTTAAATTACAATACAATGAAGGTAATAAACTTAACTTGTAATAAACTTTTTATAAGATAAATAAATGCTTTTATAGAATATCTGATGTGCTATTTTTGTTTGTAATAGAAATATAGGTATTCATATTTTATATAAGTTTTTTTATACCTTTTCATTTCATTTTTATTCATCAATATAGGTACATAAAAGTACACTTATGATAGTCAATTAACCTAATAAGAATTGAGGAAATAAATACGATTTTAAAAATATAACATACTTTGCACAGGTTCCGCTAACTCGATCAATTAAATTGATTCAAATTCAAATCAGTTTATTTTATCAGACCTTTCTTTACTATAATTAGACGATTAAAGTATGAACGCGCCTTAACTTGCAGTCACCCGCACGCTATTTGCATACAAACTGTATAGTTAGACTCAAAAACTAAAATATATAGACTAATGGTTTATATCTCAAGTTGTATGCATCTTAATAAAGTTATCGCCTCTACAAAACCAAAGGCACAGGTTTTGTAGTTCTTAAGTTTTATAAACAAATATGTTTGCATACAAAATATTTTTATGTAAGATCTGGAAAACTATTAAATCAACATTTTGTATAGAAAAAACGCACGGACGACTGCACCTTAACGGGAAATGATGGTGATATTTTTAGTCAAACTATAAGTATACTATAAAACTAAAAAAAGTGTCTTACAATATAAATACTCAAGTAATTTTAGCGAACACTTCACATTCTTATTATATGACCATTGGTATTATTTGGCACTGTATTATTAATATATGGTACATTACGATATGTGTGGACAAATAACAATTTGTGTGTATTCACCTTAACCAGTTAACATGTTATATGTGTATGAAGATGAAGATAAACAAATATCCATACAATCTTCAGACGTTGTTGAGACTTCCTACGAATTCCACCTCTAAAAAATATCTTATAATTTAAGGTTCATAAACAATTACACATTATTTCCTGAAGAACCGTGTTAAGAATACGACGTATTGTTTTTTTGCAAATTTAAATTGTAACTGGCGCAATAAATACAGGCATCATTTTCGGCAAAAGTGATAAAATAAGCAAAAAGACTCATACATCAATAACATTGTTTTTTTTTTTATATATTAACTAATATTTAATTTAAAAGTAGTTTCAAAAAATATATTAAAAAAAGAACATAAGTGAACAATAGGTGTGATGGCGGAAGAAAATTATGAGCCAATCCCTGAGTTTTACGCGGGAAAATCTGTGTTCATCACTGGAGGAGCGGGATACCTTGGCAAGGTGCATAAAATCTTGTCAACTACTTTTACAGATTCATATTTATTTATTTTTTACACTTTTTTAACCTGTACCTACTTTCCCAATGCTGTGAAAAGGTTTTAATTATTCACACTAATTATGTGCAAAATTATTTTTTTACTTCATTATGAGGAAAATAAGCTTTACTTAATTATGTTCAAAAACAACGTATTTCCTACTTGTAATTTGAGATTTTGAGTATAGTGATTTTTATATGCTGCTTTATCTTTTCTTTTATTTTTTAAGTGCTTGTGTATTGCTCTACAACCTATACGAGAGTAGGTAAGGTACCAACATTCAAACACAAGAAAGTTTTGTTATCAATGTGTTAGTCCTGAAATATCAATCCACAAGCTAGGTAACCTAACGTAACTTTGTTAAACTATATTGCATATAGACTATCTAATGATATAACGGTAAATAAATAAATGAATATTCCGGGGCATTGCACACATCGCCAAAGGAACAAAATTTATGTATACGACAAGGTATTCACAAAAGGTCAAACGTAAATTTTGCCAAATCAATGCAGAGACTAAGACAAGTGTCCCATATGCTTGATCATTGAGTTATTTTTAAAGACGTGATATTATGATGACATACTTAGTGTATTTTTGTCGGATAACATATTTGCTAATGTGTAAAATTTAACAAGTTATTTGCATATCACGCAAATTTACAAACACTATTGTTTTTTATTATCATATTTCAATAAATTATTTCATATATATTCAATTCCATTATAATCGTCTCATGCAATTTTGTAATTGTAAAAATGTTACCTAACTATTAAAATAAAACAACATTTTTAGATATATAATGCCACGGTGACGTTCTCTAAATATATCTAAAATAAAACAGAAAGGGTTAATAAATAATATAATTAATTAATTAATAATATAATTAATTTATCTAATTCTATTCTATTGGCTATAATGGCACCTTCAATGCTTAGCCAGTCAAGGAAAAGATAAGTTTACTTTTAAATTACGGAATTATTTTGCGGAATGCAAACGAAGATATTCTAAATCCAATAAAGTGTGTCTTCAACTGTTTAAAATAATCCTTAACTTTTACGGTACCATTCCGTTAACAAGGGCCATAAACACAATACATTGACGTAAGTCTAAAACAAGAACAATACCACTCTGTTTATTAGATGTCTATCATTGTTCTCGAGCTAGTTACCCGTTGTTGTTTATCAAATTTAACAATAGGAAGGAAATAAATATACAACATGACAGTCTTTTTGAGCAATTTCTTAATCCAGTTGCAAGGATTATATTTTTGATCATTTTTGTCTAGTAGGATTATGTAAATACTCACTCTCTCTTGAGTCATATTTCCTCATGACTGAGGGTCGTGACTCGTCTGCAGAATCAGAATCAGTGGCAAAAATTTGCTGCCAACGTTTTTTTCTCAGTAATACTGGCTGCTTCGCTAAACTTTAAAAAAGTGATGTGAATTAGTTTCCAGAAGTCATTATTTGACTTGACTTTATGTAGGACGATTATGTTAGAATCTCACTGTTTTGGGCCGCTTTTGATGCCTCCGTTTTGAATTCTTAATTTATCATCATCGGGTGCCATCTTCATATTGAAGTTCGGAGGTCAGTTGGCACAACTTGTTGCGATCCCATGCTGCTTCTTTTAGACGCGGGTATTCTTAATTGCCTACTACTTAATATGCCGTTCAATCCAGTCACCGTGTTTACTTCCAGGTGCTTATAGAGAAACTTCTGTACAGCTGTCCAGATGTAGATAAAGTGTATGTTTTACTTCGGGACAAGAAGAATGTAAGCGCGGAGACCAGACTACAGTATATTCTCAATCTGCCGGTGAGTGTTAATTATTGCTATAAAATTATAAAACTGATCGCCGAAATATGGGCGCGAAATAGGTGTTTTTTTTTTAATTATTGATAAACTTCAAATTCAAATATTTATAATATATTTCCTAAATCTTATTATTTAACTCAGAGAGGTTATTTTATATATTACAATCGGACGCTAAACAGGTTTTTATTCATATAAATATTCAGTCCAAAAGTTATTCGTTTATGATGTGTTAAACTAAACTAAAATGATTTATAAATGAAAGAAAACAAAAACTTACTACTACTAAACTTAAATTAAAAACTATCTAAACCAAATAAAACATAACTAGAAACAAAATAATTGTTGGAAGATTTCAAATTGGACAATTGTTCGGGTAGCGCCTGCGGTTGAAAATTCAATCTAAATGTATAGTTCTTCTTCTTGTTTTTTTTATTTTTATTTAGTAGGTCTGAAAGTAAAACTGCTAAACGGTCAAACTGGTCAGTCTAGTAATAAATAAAATAAATAAATAAATGTCATTTATTTCAGGCATATTCAACCCAGAACTTAATACTAATAGAACACTGTAAAGGGGTGTTGTCAATTTAAAAAAAAATATATTATAACTTACCTAAAGATATACAAATATCATGCACAAGATTGTGCATGTGGGTCATTTCTTGTTCTTGTCCATGTGGACAGAGATCCAGCGTCTATACACTGGACTCCGAAAGTCGTCGTAATAAAACTTTATGTTGCCTACGTACATATAAACCATATACTTTGTAGTTTTAACAAATTACATTTTGAATTCCAGTTATTTTCAAGACTCCGATGTGAAAGACCGCACGCGTTGGACAAGATAGTCGTAGTCAAGGGTGACGTCAGCTCGAAGAACCTCGGCATTAGTCAAGAAATGTTGGATACTTTGATAGAAAAGGTATTTTTTAAGGATAAGTAAAAAATTGTAACTTTTTAAAATATAATATAGAATGTTAGATTTTTTACTAACGACAGGTAAACGTTTCAGTAATTTAAGAAAGTTGTAAATATGAAGATATCATCTTCAATGAAATAAGAACGCATAAAGGAAAAAAAAGATTGAGAAAATGGCAATGTGGCCACACAATTGTCGCTTCACTTGCATTTTCAGTTTTCAGCAGGCGTTTGTAAGACTTTATACGTATTCGTAATATTATGGTTCATAAAAAAGTCTTTAAAAAAATTAACAGCATTTCAATCTCTCTCTTGAGTTGTATTTCCTCATGACTGAGGGTCGTGACTCCCACGCAGAATGAATTCGTTAGGGGAGTTTTCTAGGGCAGATACATTGTGGTGGGCGGCCAGCTCCTTCCACGCATTTTCATCTATGTTTATTAAAATACATTATAACTATAATTCCAGGTATCGATAGTGATCCATTCAGCGGCGGCGGTGAAGTTCAACAACCCGCTGCAGGTAGCTCTGGAGAGCAACGTGGACGGCACGAGGCATGTACTCGACCTGTGCCGCTTGATTAACAATATAGAGGTAACTTGATGTAACTTATGTTTCTACATGAATTTGTCAAAATAGTCTCTCTTAAGATGGATCTTACGATTTCAAATTTTTAAGACCAAGATGCCACTTTCAGTACGGCATAATTAGGTACTCAATTCTACTTTGAGTTGAATAAGGTACAGACCTACTAGACATAATCTATCGGCAAATATCTAGACATGTTCAGCTGAAGCACAGAATACATAATACAATCTAAAGACGCTGATGAAAAAGAAGATGAAAATCATACACTAATGATGGATAAGTTATAGCTGTCAGTCAAGTAGCAAGTACCTATGTGTACTGTTAACGCCGGAATATTTGAAATAAAATTGTGAATATTATTTAAATTGAGAAAGTAAGTAATCTACAGTCTGCACTAATCAGCATACTCATATTTAAAGTAATACATACCTATATATCTACATACATACATCTGGCAATGTCATAATAAGAACATACTACTTAGAAATAAATGGACACATTTACTTTGGTGTTGTTTATTTTCCGAAATTATTAATAGCATGTAATTAGAAAAGGATTAACAGATATCTTTTTTAGAAAATTTTATGCATTTTTTTAAGTAAAGGGGTTTGCACGTGACCATAGTTTGCCTGATGGTTGTATTTTGTGCTGATGGTAAGCAAAGGCCTATGATTAACAAAATGTTTTTTTTTATTATATAAATTACAAATTATATTACTCACACGAAAATTACACTTGAGTTAAAACCGTTTGGTTAACATATTGAAAAATATCTCGAGAAAGTTTTAATATTAAAATGAAAAAAAAAATGTATAAATTGAACTTAGGTAAATTTTGTCAAAAACAAAATACTTACTAAAAAAAATAAACTACTTCTAAAACTAAAATACTTATCGAAAATGCCTGTAGTAGAAGGTGCCCCCAAAATGCTGGCGGCATTTCCGAGTTATATTAAAATTATATTACTTGTTCAGGTGTACGTCCACGTGTCGACAGCGTACTCCAACTCAGTTCGCACCATCATTGAGGAGCAGCTCTACCCCCCGCCCGTCTCCATGGAGGAAGCTTACACGTTTGCACGGGAAACACACACTGAAGGGGAAGTTACTAAGTTCTTAAGTAAGTTTTGGTTTTCTGTGAACATCATCATCATCAGCCTGTGTTAACCCACTACTGAGTATAGGCCTCGTTCGGTTAGTACGGTGTTCGGTTTTGACGGTTTTTAGTTAATAAAGAAAACATTCTGTAAAGATTGTTTTTTTTTTACATTTAATAACCCTCGAAACTTCAACTAACTAACAAGAAAAAGGACAAATATATGCCTTTGTCTTTACTGCTATGACAAAATGAAATTAGTTTACAAAATTGTTAAAAAAATTACAACCTATGCTTACAAGTAGTAAGTAATAGAGACTATAGAAACAGTTTTAGATATAAATAATTATGTTACTTCAAAGTCTTTTTCTAGCAGATGTATTGCGGTCAAATACACGTTTTAAGGCAGATGATTACGTTTTTTTACGTGGGATTGGTTTACATTTGACTACAGCCTGCCTGATTTTAATGCATTGCAGCAGCCTAGGGTGTAACACGCCTATCTAGAAGATACCTATTAACATTAGATTTGAGGACATAGGTAATGTAAAGTTGAGATATTTTTTACCAGAAAATAAGAGCAATACTCACGCAAGCACACATTAACAAATCTTCTATTTATTGTATTACAGAAGGATTACCAAATACGTACTCATTCTCGAAAGCGTTGGCTGAACATCTGGTATCTGAATTACATGGAGAGATTCCGGCTGTAATCATCAGACCTTCTGTTGGTAAGGTTCATATTTTTATTACTATCAGGTTTATGCTTGGCCACATCAGTGAGAATAGAATAGAATAGAATAGAATAGAATAGAAAATTCTTTATTGCAACACACGAATTACATAGAAAGAAAAAAATAACTTATACTAGTGCCACAAGTGGCGGCCTTATTGCTAAAAGTAATTTCTTCCAGGCAACCATTAGACGGAAAGGAATAAATAAGAGATTACAAAGGACGTGGTATACAATAAAAGGAGAAAAGATTAGATTAAAAATACATACTACAAACCTACTTAATAAGACCTACTTAATAACATTTCTGAAGACTTGATAACCCCCTTTTTTTGGAAGTCGGTTAAAAAACAAAGTGTTCAAGTGTTCTACTTAGAGCACCCGTCCCAATAGCACCTGCGTAGCCGACTTTTGAGACTGTTAGATTTTCTTTTTTTGTGTTAGTGTTTTTTTGTTTCCTATGTTTAAATGCCTGGTTTGTCTAATCTTGTGAATAATGGATCATGATTCAAGGCTATTAAAATACTATGATTTCATTATCTATTAACCCATGGAAAAATCACTTTTGTCTTCAATACATTTCGTCATTGCCAGATTTCCGATATAGAAGACAACTAAAAAAATGTTAACTATTCATTAAAACCATCCTATGCTTTATGATTCCAGTGTCTCCATCAAAAGACGAGCCTCTAAAAGGATGGGTGGACAACTGGTTCGGCGGCACCGGTCTGGTCACCACGATAGCTAAGGGCGTGTGCAGAGTGGTGCGAAGTGATGGTGACAACGTGCTGGACCTCATTCCCGTGGACTACGTGTGTAACCACACCCTGGTGGCTGCTGCTAGAGCTTCACGGTAAGAGATTTAAAGAAAGAAATACAACATTTATTGTGACAGATTTATCAAAAAAACAAACACGAGTAAAAACATTTGATTTAAGAATATGTTTTGATAGTAATTGATATACATCGAAGTTGACTGCTAGGTCTCTTTAAAGACCTGTAAAGAGACCTAGCACAAATGAAATGGCTTAACGACAACGAGTCCATTGATTGTCGTTAAGCCATTTCAGAGACCCTCAGGACGGCTTAATAAATTCTCGACACCAGAGTTGGCCACTCTCATTCGATAAGAAGAAGCGAGATAACATCGAATAATAAGATTATTGAATAATTATTCATTTAAAACACATACATATGTAATGAATCTAGCTTAATTAAAATAGACCAAGAATATATTTGATAAATTAATTTGGAACAGCAAATAAAATCTTATATTAGAATATTTTCATTTCTTACCTTAAAAATAAACTTGACTAACAGAATTTGGCTACGTTAACTTAATTCACCTGAGCTAATTCGCCTAGGTGCATTAAATACACTTTTAGTAAACTTTAAACACCTGTACCGCTGTTCATAAAACAAAAGACATATATTTAAAATCATAAGAAAACTTTATTAACCCCAGTTAAGAATGGTTCTAACGGACCATTTCTAGAAAATGGCCTATTGCATTTCATATAAATTTACCTCATACATCCCTCAAAACTAAACTCGACTAACACAGTTTTGCATTTCATTTAAATAAACCACACACCTGCATCCCTCGTAAAGTTATGAGACAACTCTGTGACGGATGTCAAATGCGTAAACACGTTTTTATTTCATATAAATAAATGTATAAATCATCAAATCAAATTGTATATGTTTTTCAGTCACACCGAGGTAGAGGTGTACAACTCATGCTCGAGCTCTACCAATCCTGTCACCATCCGCCAGTTCAGAGACTTATACTGCGACGCTGCTGTCAAGCAAAACATGAGTAAGTTGCGACATTTACCCTTTTTAACTGACTTCGAAAAAAGGAGGTTAGAAAGTCTTCTGAAAGATTTTGTTCTCTTTTTTTGTGAGGACGCGATTTCTCCGTTATTTATGAACCTGTTACAAACATTATGTTTTTTATTATTTGTTAATGTCATATAAACTATGAGTGTCTGTTTGGAGGAAACCCAGTCTGTAGGAATAAATCTGAAGTTATGTATTATGCAGTAATGTCAAATGCGTAACTGTCTTGTGTCATAAAAACGTCAGGAGTTATGTGAATAGTTAGTAAAAGTTGAATTACCTTGCCTTATGTGATCATGTACATGAAATATAGGTAATACTAATGCATGGGTCGGATGACACGTTATATTGTAGGTCCCAGCTGTTAGTCTAGTACGGCAGTCCTTAAGCCATTTCAGAGACCCTTAGGGCGGTTTGAAAACTCTCGACACCAAAGTTGGCCACTCTCATTCGATAAAGATATTTATTAATGATATAAAATAAATAATAATAATAATAATAATAAATATCCTGGGACATTGCACACAGCGCCACCTAGCCCCACACTAAGCAAACGCTTGTGTCGTGGGTACTAGATAACGGATATAATACTTATATACTTTTCTTTTGTAAATACATACTTATTATACATACAAACGACCAGACTCAACACAAGTAATTATAAATTTTTAAATTGCATAAATACTTGTGTCATGCGGGAATCGAACCCGCGACCTCTAGATTAGCAGGCAGAGCCACTACCAACTAAGCTAACAGGCCAGTCAAATGAATACTACAATATACCTATGTACAGTGTGTATCATATTATAAAATCTCAATATAGGATAGGAAGAGTACATGATACATCCGCTATTTTTAACACGCTTTTATTAAGTAGACCTGTAATTTCTTATTCTCACATGGTCTTGAAAGATTTCTTAAATCTTTAGATAACATAGCTCAACTTACTGGTACATGACATACTAGTTTCTAATAGACCGATCATAAAATTCATAACGTGACAAAAAAAATGTCTTAATCATCTACATATTTCTCCCAGACGAGCTGCCCTGGCCGCACGCCTCGCTGCTGACCCGCCGCTCCTGGCTGGTGTGGCTCATCACGCTCCTCAGCTTCCTCGTGGCATACATCGCTGACACCGTCGCCAGGCTCTCCATGGGTAGACCACGGTGAGGACATGGAGTAAATTCTCCTTTTGTGTAGTATTTCTCGTCACTGAGGATAGTGGTCCGCAGAATTGATTCATTACGAAGATTCTTTTGGGAAAGGACATTGTGGTTCGTCTTCAAACATGTCAGAGGCACTTAGGGCGGCTTGATAAACTCTCGACACCAGAGTTGGCCACTCTCATTCGATAAAAAAAGAAGAAACATAAAAGTTCCCACATTAAGAAAGCTAGATGATAACTTTGGAAATAAACAGGTTTTACAGCGCGCGGCTTTTACTGCAACGATAGAAGATATCTTTACAAACTACATTTGCAACGGATTTCCGGAAAGTAACGTCTGGTTTAGATATATATTCATGCATGTGTCGACGCAATTAGAGCAGTGGTGGTGTGAAGTATCATTTTACTGAAATGTGTGGGTGGTGGCACGTTAAATAAATTGTTCGGTCCCGATTGTTTACCCAAAGTTACCTTCCCATCGGAGGGGTGGTAATTTGAATACTCTTGTCATCAGAGTTAGCCTGTCTCATAAAACTTGTTTTATCTATACCTAAGATATTGAATCAGGCGTTACTTTGCGGAAATCCATTGTTACTGAAACTCTGGAGAAATATGTAGTGTTTTTCCGCTGCGACTGCTCCTTAACCGACATCAAACAACAAACTTGATGGTTTTTAGGTGTGTTCCTCCATATACCACCGCCACACCTCACCTCCTAACCAACGTGGCCTCCGTGGATCTCAAGATCTTCCCAACACCGCACCTTGTGTCTTGAAGCTTTGCTGTTCTTTTTCGGCAAGATATTCTAGTCGACACGTGTTTCGCCTCTCCACGAGGCATCCTCAGGACTCGTGTTGACTCTCCGAACGTCGGTCCGAAAGTGAGCTCGGCTAGCAACGATCGCTCCTTATATAACATGATGTGATGTCATACGATGTGTCATCAACTTGACCGTTACTACTCAAACTCATTAACGTAACCGTCGTTGCGTCATCGCTCGCGTGTTTACCAAATTAGGTGATGTTTGTTCCGTAACTAATGAAAGTTCATAGCAACGGTGATGATACCAAGTTTGTTGGGTCGTTCAGCAACATAAAAGGTTGACCCTGGTGCTTTAGTATTTCCAACTGCTCCCACACGCACAAACGGAATCCTTTGTCGCATATTTGCATAATCTGGTACTTGTGGTTATTTTGCAAAGTATGTCCGGTGTCCAGTAAATGTTTCGCAAAATGTAGGTTATCTATACCTACTAATATTATAAAGCTGAAGAGTTTGTTTGTTTGTTTGAACGCGCTAATCTCAGGAACTACTGGTGCGAATTGAAAAAATATTTTTGTGTTGAATAGACTATTTATCGAGGAAGGCTTTAGGCTATATAACATCACGTTGCAACTAATAGGAGCGAAGAAACAATAGAAAATATGGAAAAACGTGGAAAACTATTCATCTTTGAGGGCTTCCGTTGCATGCGCTGCGAAAACGGTTCAAGATATCAAAGAATTATTCCTCTTGAAATGATCTAACAAAATGTCCGCAACAGTATGTGTCTATCTTTTAAGGTTAACTCACTATAGCCGTTTTTATGGTAATAACTATTCCACGCGGACGAAGTCGCGCGCACCAGCTAGTTTGATTATATAACAGCTAATATAATACTCCTTCTTCTTTTCAGGTACGTAAATATGGTAACCCAGACCGTGATGATCCGCGACGCTATAGAATACTTCACGATTAACTCTTGGATCATCAAAAACGACAAATCTACGAAATTGTACGGAACCCTCTCACCACAAGATGCAAAAACTTTCCCTTTTCTAGCGAGAGATATCGACTGGGAAAAATATTTTCCTATCTATGTAGATGGAGTTTGTACATACTTATTGAAGGAAAAGTCGGGGAAAAAGGTATGAGAAGAAAAAACCTTCTCAAATCATATAACATATTTATTCAATAATGTGTCACATTGAAATTGTATGTGAAATTGTATTTCAAAATGTATAATAATTTTAATAAATAAAATAATAAATAAATAAATGTCATTTATTTCGAACTTTTAGTCCATACACAAAACATACACAACTTGCATAAAGTTAAGCATTAATAATTAGAGTTAAAAGTAAAATGTCAATTTTATATAAATTAATGTTGCCCGATACACATTTTTTGTATACCTCTTGCTTTTGCTGTGATACGGGTCATCAAAAAAATTAAAATATAATAGATAAATAAAGCCATTGATAAGGCACCAAATATTTTCTATTTTGAGACCGAACACTGTAAATTTGATTCTAACAGATGAACTTAAAAATTTTGAGTCCTCACTCAAAATTTTTAAAGTTTGCATAAATGTTTTGCAAAAAGTTAATGTCTTCTTAGTTAAATATTCAAGTCATTACAATTAACATAAATATACAATATTGGTAACTAAAGCGTACTCTTTCGAGGGGATTTTACTTCGAAAGCCCAATTTTGTTCTACGACTCTTGGAAATTCGCGAGAAAATCTTTTGGTTTTCTGTATTATGCACATTTTGTAACGGAGCTAAACTAAGCTTTACTTTTTTAAAGAGCCATTGACTCTCTTGAGTCGTATTTCCTCATGACTGAGGGTCGTGACTCCCCCGCACAATAAATGCGTTTGGGGAGTTCTCTTGGACAGATACATCGTGGTGGGCGCCCAGGCCCTTCCACGGAAAACACATGACCTCGTATATTTCGGCCGTTTTCCTTAAGATGTTTTCCTTCACCGTCAAGCGAGTGTTAATCCACACATAACTTGAAAATACAAGTTATTGGAGTAGGGCCGGATTCGGAAAAAGCTGACACTGGAACCGCAAAGCCACACTCGTTTGTTAGTTGCTGAAACCGACCTTAAAAGGTAACGGATTAGCTACCAGGAATCCTGTATAAATATGTAGTATGTACGTACTTACGTCAGTCTGATATTAATTAATGTGGCAACATTACTTTAATTGGCCTCATGCATACATAATTTCAGCGTGGAATAAATAAACAATTACACTAGATGAAAATAAAGTAGTTAATGTATTGGTAAGGGTCAAATTCCATGAAGGTAGTGTTGTGAATTTATAAACAGGTAGTACATACGTATTCTTTCTAATAGTTGAGTCTTTTACATTGTCACTCTAATATTATAAAGGAAAAAATTTGTGAGTGTGAGCCAAAGTATGTGTGTGTGCATGTATGTTTGTTAGTTCGTAAAGCTCAAATGACGGAACCAATAAAAAAGTATATTAGACTCTGGATTAATACATAGGTTACTTTCTTATGCTGGCATAAAGCGAGTCTACCCCGCTAGTGGTTGCTAGTTATAAAAAAATATAGAAACAGCTTTAGTTAATAAGTTTATCAAAATTGTGGAGTAAAACAAGTGTGGACATGACAAGTATCATTAGTTACGTAATTATAATAACATTAGTATTATATTATAATAGACAAGGCATAAAATACATAGGTATAATAATAAAAAATAAAAATAGTGTATCTTTATTATATTCATGCATTAACATATTGATAAAAGTTTAACACAAAAAAATAATAAGAGTTTTGATAACCGATCTCATCTTTTATTAAATGCATTTTTCAAAGTTATTTTATTTGTTTTTGTTTTTTCCCAGCTCCCACTAATATTCTGGGACAAAAGTTTGTTAGTGTGTGCGTCCATGTTTGTTTTTTTATCATGCTCATAGAATACGGATAAATTGTCAGTTGGAACCATACCTTTGGACCAACCATTGGATCTTGATTAACATATGCCTACTTTACATCGAGGTGTGCGCCCAGGTACTTCCACGAATGACACATGTCCTTGGGTTTTGCTCAATTATTTCGATTTCTTTACGATGTTTTCCTTCAACGTTAAGGGAGTGTTAATCCACACATAACTAGAAAATCAAGTCATGTGAGCGGAGTGGGGCCGGGATTCGAACTGGGTTCGTCAGATTGTAAGGTCCCGCAACCCAGCCACACTCGCTCAATCCGATTCACATTTAAGGACACTTTATATCCCGGACTAACACATGCAAAACCGTTGTTAAGTAATAAATTAATAAGTAATATTATCAGCATTATCTTAAATAATTAGCATCGCACTCAGCACTTTAGTATTTTTGCACAACAATCAAATGTATGATAATTTATAAAACTGATAAGAGAGACATAACACATTTTCAGCGATTACATTACGAATTACTAATAAAATAAAAAAAGAAGTTAAATTTTAATTTAAGAGATTCTCATAAGAGACATTAATAATGTTATATTTCGTTGCTTATGAAACCATTATTATCAAAGAAAGCAATATCATCATAAGTTTTGCATTAGCCTGTTTCACTGGAAACACGTAATATATTACATGTTATTAGAATGCTAATACAATTATTTGATACAGTTTATTTTTAAACTAGAAAATGAGGCATTTGAACACCAGGTCACTTGTACAAACCACACACTTGTTCAAACCACAAACACACAAGAAATGATTGTGGCATACGATGAAGAATAACAATAAATAAAAAATAAAAAATAAATTTCATAGTTTCGGAAATATTTGTAATTATTTTATAATATTCTTATTTCTTCTTTTTTTAAATATTCTAATCACATACATGTATACATACTACAATTGGATAGACTTACATAATTGTATTATTTGTCCAAGTACCTAGTTCCTGATGACAACACCTCTGCCCTTGAATAACATTTGAGCTTAGATGTCAAAGTACTAATGTCTTAGTACTTATTGTTGTTTATCATCTAGTAATAGATAAATATAAATATGGACTAGTCTACTGGTACGGTTTCATAGCCGTCCTTAAAGTACAAGTGTATCATTAAAATGCAAAAAATATAACTTTCTTATTTGTAAAGTATGGTGCTGGGGCAGTTTCTCTCGACGTTAGTTATAGTAGCGAAGCAGAAAAATATTACACGTCAGGTAAATACGAATTGTATGTTATACCTAAAAGTATATATGTAGGCACCCAAAATATTCATACAAAATTCTTCGCCTTCCGGAAACAGAAGTTTGCAACTGATAAGACAAGTTAACAAACTTACAGAGAGGACCTCGGTTACCCGTAGTAGTTGCAGTGCTATGAAGTTTTGAAATTCAAAACCTGATAACAAATATACTATGATCGCAATAAGACGTAAGAAAAAATATAAGATTTTAAATAGCGTTTATAGCTTTAGGACGTTTATCCTCATTACACAATGTAATGTTATACAGGGTTAGCAAGGTCAAACGTGAACGAGTACCTCACTTTACTTCTTATATATAATTTAAAATTTATTACTTCCCTTTAGATAAACATGATAGCAAGCGGGTTGAAGCCAAACGTAAACATATCAAAATAAAATCTACAAAATATGTAATCTGCAAGCAAAGGCTATTCTTGTCTCTCGATATTTAAAAACAAACAGTATTTGTTGCATAAAACGCCTTGCTGTTAATAAGTATTATTTTTAGATTGTAAAGACAGGCAATAGGCCACAAGGTCACCTGAACGATATTTGCATAAGCAAGCTCTGTGTTGAAAGGCGTTAATTATAATGACTATTTTAAGTAGCGACAATAATTTCATAATTTTACAATATTTTTATAGTAACTTAAATTAATAATACCTTTTCAAAATGTTGTTGGCAACGAAAGTTGTTGCAGAGTTGTTCAAAAGTCGAAACGTTCTGGGGAAAAAAACAATATTATGTTTTATGCTTTGTTAATAACTCTGTGCAGTAATAGTACATTGTTTCCCAGGGGGTGAAAGTAACTTATTTAGTCCCGAGACGGGGTTATATAGTTCGAGGGACTAAATAAGTCTTTAACCCGAGGTAAACACTGTGCTTTTCATTACAAATACAAGAAAAGTAAAAATAAAAACATGAATTAGCTAAAGAAAATGAGTGAATGAGTAAATTTTATTTTACCACCCAAATCAAAACAAAGATACCTCAAATCGTATGATGATTTTCCACTACCGCTTTAGCTTCTTCTCTTATAAAATTAGGCGTTAAATATATATATCAGAATCAGATGAACTCATTTTATAGGTACAAATCTCTGCTATACGTATAAACAAAAGTCTTCAAATTGAAAAAATAATGGCACAATACAAAGTTATGGCCAAAGAAAAAAAAACTACCGCATTCCCGCCTATTTTGTTTTTTTTCTGTGGCCGGCCAGCTATTAATTTTATTAGCCATTATTTTTTATTTTCATCATTGAGAAAATGGTAAATATTTTGCCAAAATCTAAGTTATATTTAAAAAAATGTTGAAACTAAATTATAATAAAGTTATTTAAAAAATAATGTTTTCTGTAATCAATACTTAACTTTAAGTTATTTCAATTTTACATCATGGCTGTATAGAAAGTTAGAACACGGTTCAAGAGATAGGTATGTGAAAATGAACTATTTTTTTTATAATTTGACAGCTGTCAGTTGAAAGCGATTCTCCCTAGGGATGAAAAATGCTACTTTCAACCCGCTCCTCAGGCAACTTCACACCTACTTTCAGAGTATGAGTAATGAAAAATAACATTGTATGCAAGTTAAAAAAAATATTGTTATAATTATTTCTCCCATTACCATACAACGTGTATACAAATATCTTGTTATCATGTAAAACGACTAGCAAAAAATTGCAATTAATTATACTTGGAAATAAATCATTGATGAGCTATTTTAAATCTGGCAGATCCAGGAAAAGTATTATATGACGTGACTTTATGTTAATATGTGCCTTCTAATAACTTTTGCAGCATTGATGAGTTTAGATGTATTTAGTGTGTTCATCAGTCGGTTTGAATACTCTGAAATCCAGACTTCACCGCTCCCATAACGAAATAAAATCCACGGAAAAGTGTAAAACTAAAAATTTACAATTAATTAATGTTTTGTATGTAACCAATGCTCTCACTTCCTTGGCAGGTGAGACCGGTCTTGCTTAAAAAGAATAAAAATCACTTTCTATAGTTTCCAAAGTTTTATATCTAACTAGTGGGTGCTCGCAGCTTCGCTCGCATTAAGAAGTTAAACTTGGTACCCCTATTTCACCTCTTTAAAAGTGTCATTTCCAAAAATCTGATGATGCCTACGTCATAACATCTACCTTCATTCCAAGTTTCAGCCCAATCCGTCCTGTGGTTTGGGCTGTGCGTTGATAGATCACTATATCAGTAAGTCAGTCAGTAACCTTTGAGTTTTATTTAGATTATGATGCGGTAATGGCACCTTACCTACAACTATGGTGATATTACCGGGAGATAATAAATAATTAACTCTTTCGTCCATCGAGTTTTGCTTACTAATTAGCTTACACGTTGTACCTCAATATACCTATATGTCATTTTTATTTCCAACACATTAGTGGGTTCGTCACCGAGACGAGAACTCTAGTTATTTGTGCGACGTCAGCAAACCTAATTAAATTAGTAAAGGTGCATCGACGAAATTATATTTTCATACAAATTGTAGATAAAAAAAATAAACTTATTTCAATTAACTAGTTCGATACATATTTGCGTTTCAATAAAAAAAACTGTTAATGCTTTTACGTATAATTTCTCAATGTGATCTTCCTGTTCGTCAGTATTCGATTTAACCCTCAATCGGGCGCGCCTAAAAAGTTGCATAAGCGGTCGCGTGGGGTGTTTGGCACCCCAGATTAAGAAAATTAAATAAAATATTAAATACATGCAAAATCAGACTTTTATTAATTAGAACATTTGAACTTACACATTAATCTACTTTTAAACGTATTTTTAACATAATTAACTTTCTTTTAAATATGAAAAATGTTTTTTTACTAATCCTAGTTTTAATCGTCACTATTTTGACAGACTATATTCATATGATCATTGCACACATGTTTTTGGCATTTCGAACATTCAGTCTATGTTTTCCTGTCCTTACTTCTTGGACATACATGGCACCTTTTGTTTGATTGCGATTTGCCTGCTTCAGAAATAAATTCTTGGTCCTGTCATACAGTCACCTGGGGTGTCGTGCACCCCAAACACGCTCTCCGAGCCCAACTGTCCACAACAGAGCAACGCTCGCAACTGAATTGTGTACGTTTTACGTGTTTACAAAGCTACCTAGAAGGCCAACGCGCTAAATTCAAATTTTAAAAAGTTGTGAGCCTGTAAAACTGCTCTGGGGTGCATGACACCCCACGCGACCAATTAAGGGTTAAATATAAGGACTAATAAAGTTCACAATGCATTCTTTTTAAATAACATTTTATCCTTGTGTCCAACAACATGAGTATGAAAATTGGCACTTGACGATGCACCTTAAAAGTACGTGTGAAGTTTATAATGGAAAAAATATAAACTCATTCGGAGACCGAAGTTCGTATATGCGCTTGTGATTTTTGCATATATAAGTGAAAAACCACTCGTCCGTCCCAATATCCACATAGTACCAGTTTCAGTCAACAGCAATAATCGAAATAAGAAAAACATTAAATAAAATAAATATTACGAGACGGCAAATATATAATAAAACTATTGAAGGTGCATTTAAAATAAACTAATAATAAAATGGTACGAAAACATTATTAAATTATTTTCGTTTACTAAAGTGTCGCCTGCATATATTTTTATTTAACTTTTATTTAAGTCGAAGCTTTTTTGTGGTTTACACAAGAAATATGCCAGCGAAGACGTATGCCAGTGTTCCGTCATTTTACGCGGGAAAATCTGTGTTTATCACAGGGGGAACTGGATATCTAGGAAAGGTATGTAATATTTTACTTATGTACGTATAAGTATATTATTTATGTCAATATTCTTTTTCTACTACGACTGCTTCTTGGTGTTACGCTCCATATCCCGGCTTGAAAGATAACTTATATGTTGATCCAGTATATAATCTACCTTTTAAAATATATTCCGATTCAGATCATTGGTTAATCCGAAGAAGCGTACCTATAGATGTTACAAACAGAGGACGCGTTGCGGGTAGTTTTGTATCCACACGCAAAAAAATTTAGCTCTGCATAATTATCTGTTTTTTATTAAATATCTTGCAAGTTTTGGTAGTATTTTCGATAAAACATCTCTATTATTTGTTACGTGACGTAAATTTAACATATAATAAACAAAAACAATGGTAAAGTGTGGTGGCTGCGGTAAATTCTTGTCGGCGGCCGACGGTATTCGGTGCGGGACATGTTCGGGTGTGTTTCATGGATTGTGCGTGAATATCCCTGACGGTACGGCGGCCCCGCTGGACTGGCTGTGCCCTGCTTGCAAGGCTAAGCTTCCGCGGGGCAGTAACTGCAGCACTCCCGTCAAGGGGGTGACGGCGGGTCGCGAGCCTCTGCATGCCCAGCTGGCCCGGGTTTGCGCCCGCCAACCCGAACAGGAGCCTGAGCCCGAGCCCGTCGGCTGCAACGACACCGCGCACGACATGACGGTGGAGTTGGACCTTGCAGTCGAGATCCGGCTGTTCCGCAGCGAGCAGCAAGCCGTGCGCGATGAGCTCCGGCAGTACCGGGACGAGGTGCGCGCCGAGGTAGCTGAATTGCGTCAGGAGGTGTCTGCGTTGAGATTGTCTCACGCAACCGGTACAAAACAGATCAGCGAACTACAAAATAAGGTGCGTCGCCTGGAAGAAACCGTCGCAACGTTGGAAAGTGATGCCGCTGCCCGGGAACAACGCGCCTTGTTGAATGATATCGAAATTACGGGCGTTCCCGAGCGTGAAGGTGAATCCACGGCTCACATCACTCTGGCTGTGGCCAAGAAGCTCGGTGTGTCTCTCGAGGAGCGCGACGTGGTGAGTGTGCGGCGCGTTGGCGCGCGGCGTGAGTTCGGCGGCGCGGCTGGCGGCGCCAGCGGCGGCTCCCCGGCCGGCGCAGCGCGGCCTCGACCTATTGCGGTCAGCTTCGCGCGACGTGCTCCGCGTGACGATATGCTCAGGAGCGCCCGAGTACGCCGAGGACTCACGACGGAGCACCTGGGCCTCCCGCCGCACGAGCCTGCGCGCATCTTCATCAACGAGCGGCTCACTAAGGGCAACCGGACACTTCTGGGCAGGACGAGGGAGGCTGCCAAGATGCACAAATGGGCCTTCGTGTGGACCAGGGACGGCCAGGTATACGTAAGGCGCGACAAGACTTCTGCCACGCACCGTATATACAGTGCAGAAGATATAAAAAAATGGTTTCCTTAACTTAATTCTATCTAAAACTCACATCTTCAATACCTACTTAAACCTTCCAACTATTTTATTTAATGTAAAACTAAAAAAACAGTTCTTTTTAATCATAATAACATCAATTACATTACTCTTCCTATACTTACCTTCAACAATGTATTCTTTTGTCTTAGTTTGGATAACTATATTTGCAAACTTCAGGTTATGTTATAATAATAAATTAAGTTCCCACTATATCATAATAAGTACATTTTACCTGATGTTCTACCTAAACCATATAATTTGTGTAAAACTACAGAAGCTAAATATCAGTTGGCCAACACCTGTATCAGATTATCTCACAGCTATGTTTATTTGTACATGTCAATATCATTCCAAGATAATATTCATTATGATATATCTTGTTTCTTCTTTACACATTTATAAAACTGACTTAATTCTTAAGTTATTTATAATTTTTCACATGAATCTGAGAGTATCAAGCTATAACACTTATTCAGCAAGTTGTATTTGTTTAACATACAGACATTGCATATTGAAAATTCTAACCTTTGATATTACAACAAAACTTGATATTTTTGTGTTAATGTTTCTTAATTATTACCATAACTTAGTATTGAATATTACTCATATATTACCACTATTCTTTTATAAAATGTATTTAATATTACTAAAACGCTATAGCTTTGTGTATTGTGACCCTATGTTTTCCAGTGTTAAACAGTATGTATGTTTTCTTCTCAGTAAATACCAATATTCTTATATTCTCTCATATGTTTACATATACAACAATGGGTAATAATAGTAAATATTTAAAAGTTGGACTCTTTAATGCTGGATCATTAGGTACTAACCATGATGATTTTATAGCTGCTATGCAAAGGTTTTCTGTTGACTTGTTAGCTGTAAATGAAACCTGGCTGAGAGCTGGGCAGGGCGGGTGCGCGCCCGTCGTGCCTGGCTACCGGCTGCGGCACGTGCCCCGCCCCAAGGACGTGCGCAAGGGCCGCGGCGGGGGCGTAGGCTTCTACGTCAAGCGAGGTATCAATGTTCGTTTATGCTCTCACCCAGAGGCAACCAATGTTGAGCAAATGTGGGTCAGACTTACTGTGAACACATCCAAAGTTATTATCGGCATAGCTTATCGTGCTCAGTGGGTAGATGCAGATGAGTTTTTCGACGCATTAACTGAATCTATTGCATCTTTTTCTTTTTGTGATAATTTAATATTAATGGGAGATTTCAATGTTAATGTGCTAGATAGCCACGACAGGAATGCTAAATCTTATAGGACTTTTCTTTCTAATACTCGTCTAACGCAGCTTGTAGACAAACCTACTCATTTTACTGTGCACAGTCAGACAGCCATAGACTTGATATGTTGTAATGTACCGAGCCGCAATTTGCAAATCGAACCGGTTGCTTCTGATAATGGCCATGCTTTTGTTATTAGTGAATTCATTTTTAAGAAACCAAAAATTCCCCCCAAACTTATTACATATCGACCACTACAAAATATATCATATGAAATATTTACTTCTCATTTAAATTCTATCAGATGGGACATTATTAATTCAGCTGAGAGTGTAGATACCCTGGTTAATAGCTTTCACCAGGCTATTTTATTTATATTCGACCTTCATGCACCTATGAAAACTAAAGTCATTAAAGAGTGTGGGTCACCCTGGCTCACAGATACTGTTAGAGCCATGATGCGCCTACGGGACGCTGCACTTGTGCGTTATCACCACACTAAGCAACACAGTCATAGAACTTATTACAAAGATTTAAAAAGACAAGTGGATATGGCTCTGGACTCGGAAAAACATGCATTTTTTAACTACCATATAAATAGAAACATAAAAAATCCTAAACAGCTATGGAACACATTGCAACGTAAAGTGTTACCACCCAAAGCGATAGATTTACCGTCACTATTTGATGATCCGGACAAAATTAATGACAATTTTCTCAATATTCCTGGCAATGTTAACATTTCTATTTCCCACATGACCTTTTTTGAATTCCATAAATGTAGCTGTAGCAATTTCATCTTTCACATTGTAGATTCTAACACCATTCTGAAATATATAAAGCAAATTAAGACTAATGCAGTAGGAATTGATGGTATTTCACTTGATATGTTAAAACTCACACTACCCCAAAGCCTTGATACTATTACTGCTATAATTAACAAGTCAATGATGTCAGCAGAGTTTCCATCTTCTTGGAAGACGGCTATTGTTAAACCTATACCTAAATCACCCGATCCTATTGAATATAAAGATTTAAGACCAATTAGTTTGCTCCCCTGTACCTATATCTAAAGTACTTGAAAAAGTTGTATGTGGTCAAGTAACAGATTATTTAGAACAAGAGGGTATATTACCTGATATGCAGTCCGGATTTAGGAAGCTCAGAGGAACTTGTACAGCACTGTTGGACGTAACTGATAATATTCTAACCGCTCAAGATCAAGGGTTGGGAACTATACTTGTACTACTTGATTTTTCGCGCGCTTTTGACTGTATTAACATATCTTTGCTACTTTCTAAGCTAAATTTCTACGGTTTTGATGCTTCTGCCATTGCTTGGTTTAATTCTTATTTAAGTGGTCGCACTCAAGTTGTTGAAATTAAGAAAAATAATGGTGAAAGTCTGCGCTCAGGTCTGGGTGAGATAACTAGAGGTGTACCTCAAGGTTCCATTCTAGGTCCTCTTTTATTCATACTTTACAGTGCTGATGTTGTTAACACCATACAGCATTGTAAATTTCACATATATGCTGATGATATTCAGCTCTATCTATCAATTAACCCTGAAGACACAGATGAAGCAACCCGTAAGATAAATGAGGACCTAAATAGGGTGCAACAGTGGGCGCAGGCAAACTCACTAGTTTTAAATGCTAAAAAAACCAAATACATGGTTCTAGGGTCTAAACTACAAGTGCAAAGGATTGTTCAGAGTAAAATCACAATACATATAGCTGGTGACGTTATAGAACGTGTTCAGGAAGCCCGAAACCTTGGACTTGTATTTGATGAACAATTGAAGTTTGAAGAACATGTTAATGAGATAGTCAGAAATTGTTTTTATAAGCTCAAAATTTTGTACAAAATTAGGAAGTATATAAACACCGATCTTCGTATACTGTTAGTTGATTCGCTTATTCTCTCTAGATTTAACTACGTAGACTCAGTGTATGGTCCATGTCTTTTCAAAAAAACTTCTTGTGCTATTCAAAGGGTACAAAATGCGTGCGCTCGCTTCTGCTTTACTGTACCTCCACAAAGCCACGTCACTCCGTTTTTTAATAATTTTTTTAAACCTCCTATTCGTAATCTACAGAGCAAATTTTGTTTTCGTATCAGGTATAAGAGATACCTGATGGAGCTGCAGAGGAGTGCTAGCAGCTAGCTATTCTACTGTTATCGCTCCTCCCTCTGCATCGGGTGTTCCTCAATCACCTGACTCATTAAACCTCATTTTTAATAGATATGTATTCTAGTTTTCAGCATTTGGTGACCTAGCTACTTTTGTTTACCTTTAAACCTACAATACAAATCTCGACAATGACTTTCGTTCTTGACTGTTAATTACCACGTTGTGTGTCCGTTACTTTACTAGGTTATATTTAAATTGTATGTATCTTTCAAATGTAATCATATCAGCTTCATGTTAATTATTCTGTATACTCTTCATCTATTTTCTCTTTTTATATTTGTTAACTTTCTTATTCAACTCTTGACCCCGCGCGTCTCAAAGGGTCATACCTGAAAATCAGCGCTGCAGAGCAATCTGCAGCATTAATGCTGAGGTATGACCTTTTTTGACGCACGGGATACATCAATGTAACATAATACCTTTATATTCTACCTGTTGTTAACTTTTGTATGTATATATTGTTGTGTCCTGTGTGTCCAAATAAATGCTTTGAATTTGAATTTGAATTTGAAACACACTAACAATATATAACCCAGGGGTCAAATCAGGAGCATTAAGGATTCTCCTAGGCAAACGTGCAACATCATAGACTACAGTGATGCTTAACATCAGGCAGGCAAACTTTGACCCATATCTATATATATATAAAACTCAAAGGTGACTGACTGATTGACTGACTGATATAGTGATCTATCAACGCACAGCCCAAACCAATGGACTGATCGGGCTGATATTTGGCATGCAGGTAGATGTTATGACGTAGGCATCCGCTAAGCAAGGATTTTTGGAAATGTCACTTTTAAAGGGGTGAAATAGGGGATGCAAGTTTTACTTTCTAATGCTAGCGAAGCCGCGAGCACCCACTAGTAGGTAATATTAATGTTAGTTTTATTTTATATATTTATAACTACGCTTGTTACTTAATTTTGCTTTATGAACACTGAATTAATCTGCTACTTATTAAATTTTACTATCGCATATAGAGAGAGAGAGACACAATCAAACTCAAATTACAATCCCAATATTCTGTTTTTGAGTAAGCAATTACAGTAACAAATTAGTTCATTAGTATGCAAAATGATTCTCTGATATCTTTTTTATCTTATTTTAATTTTAACTGTCAGTTCATCTGATATAACAAATATCTATAATGTAATAAATATTCTCTCAAATTTCCGCTTACATAAAATATAGATCGACTTTCAACAAAAAAACAACTAAGTTTTTTTATTGCAAAATCAAGTCTTTAGTGCCAATGCACTTCCAAATAGTAATATATAATTATAACTAATACAGGGTAACAAACAGAACTAACAACTGTTATTGCACAGTTTCTGGAAGTTAACGCAACATTTTTTTTTTCATATTTTCTTGGTCTTTTCGAAAAGCGGAAAATAAGTGATGTTTTTAGGAACAATTTTTTGTTGAAACATTTTAGAAAATTGTGAATTATTAATAAATTATGAATTTCTATGAAGGTTGAACGAAAACATATTGGTTTTATGGTACGGTGGGGTTTTCGTAAGGTTATTTATTTATTACTAATTTTCTTCCATTGTTCCAAAATGTTCCTAAATTAACAGTTCCTATTTGTTAATGGGGTTCCGCTAGAGAGCGCGACATGTACACATCAGCTCCGCGTCAAATATATCCCAAAAATAAAAATAGTTGACTAATTAGAGCGCAAATAGTGTTGTTTAGTGTAAAAAGTGATAATAAACATTATATTGTGTCGACAAGACATTAAGACAGTGCATTAAAAATATATTTGTGAATTTTGTAAACAATATAAGTCATGCAAATAACGACCCAAAAACAAGTATTCGGACAGAATTGACACTAAAATATCCCGTGGAAACGGAACAGTGAACCAATAGCGCATAAAAATAAAACTAAAATAGAAAAACAAGTGAAATAAATCCATAAACAGTGAAAACAATAGACTCTTTATTGTGATTTCATTCTACGGTCATTACTGCAAACCAATGACAATAAATGCTACCCACTTTCAACCAGCAAAGGAATAAAAATAAGTTAAACACGCCTGTTATATTAGAACGAATGTTAAGAGCCGCGGTAGCGTAGTGGCACAAGGGTGGCACTTTTTGTTTTTATTATATAGCAATTGTAAAGTTATCATTTATATATTTCTTATATTTATTCCATATAAAACCACAGATAAAACATAGAAACAAATAGGCAAACAGAAATTTATTTATTTTATTAGGCACACAACACAATACACAGAAATTACATGAGTGACAGCATAACATTATAAAGGTATTGATCCATTCTGTGCATCAAACACATGCGTGCACAACATGATTATAAACAAATCCAATGTTCAGTAAGTTAAACTAAAGTGAAACTATTAAAACAATAGGTAGGTACATATAATACAAAAATACAAAAATTACAATTAATTAACAATATTAAGCAAAATCATAAAAAAACACGACTAAGGTACAAAAATAATTTGTGTAGCAAGCAAAACAAGGTGAAATACATAACATTACATTGTTGTGGGTTAACGTTGCAATACAACAGCACTGATGTACACTCGGCGCGCTGCAATGCAATGCAAGATCACATTAAAATACCTTATAAAAATTATTTCTAAAATGAAGTACTTATCATAAAACGTTGACTACATAAAATAAATGGTTACCCATATTACAATTACAAGAACTGATTACTAATACCATCATAGTTGTGTTGAAATGCATTTGTACATTGTTAAGAAAATATAATCGGCATGCAGATTTAATGTACTTTGCTAATATAATGTGTGTCATAATAAAATCAGAAGTATTGTATTTACTTAGTTACCTAAACCAATGTGTATCACACCTATATACATTATTTTATGCTCATTGTACATATATTATGTACTTTGATAGTTAAGTTAGAAATGGATGTACTTTGTTGGTAAATAAATATGTATCTGATATAATAAGATAAAAATAGATAAAAATAGATAAAAATAGATAAAATGATAAAAATTAGCATATTGTATAAATTAAATTCTGGTTTGCATATTGTATATATTATTTACTTTTCTGATAAATTAAAAATATATATATAATGTACTATGCTGGTAAATATATGTCTGATATCAATAAAATCTAAATTTTCATACCTACCTATACTTAAACAAAAACTTGTATACAAACATTGTATAAAATCTTAAATTTATGCACATTGTATAGTATGTCATGAAAAATATACTTACTCAAATCGTTCTCAATATAATGTACATTACTTATTTTGTAACTATTCCTTGATGAGTTATAGAAATAAAGGCTTTTTTATTTTATTTATTTGTTAATGACTCCATATTAAAATCTAGATACTATTGTAACTGAGAAGATGACCTCATGTTTGAGAGCAAATAAATATTTTTTGTTTTTATAAAAGTAGAACTCTTTATTGCCACAAGTCGATTTATTTATGATGCTTTCTTCGATACTAAGCAAGTGCAACTTGAAAATTAAGTCATTGGATTAGAAAAGAAGTAGAGTGCGTCAGGTTGTAAGGTAGACATTTTACCACCAAGCCACAAGCGCTCAATGAAGGTATTAAAAGTATGTAGTAGTAAATTAATTATTTTATCAGGCAAGCACGATCCATCTTAGGCTCCACCATAGCCTTTGCTTACCAACTGGCCAAGTGCAAACCCGTAGTTAAAAAATATATACTAGTCTCTACGATAATCTGTTAAATCATTGATGATCCGAAAATTTAACAGTACTCTGAGAATTAGTGAAGAAGGCTCTGCCAATTTTGTACAACATTAAAATAGAGAGCGTATAACCCACATATTAAATTTATGTAAATAGCTTGCAACGTTTAATTTATTGACATACAACCAAATATGTTAATAGGGTTAAAAACTTAAAGTATAAATTTTAACAATATTTTTCGCGCTAAATATGTAACACAAAACTTGATGAATTTAATGTTGTATTGATATTTTTATTTTTTATTAAATGTCATAGATATATAGATTATTACTTTATTTGACACGCAAATAAAAAACACAAAGCAAAAGAAGGAAACACGTGTAAATCCAATGCCACAAATGGCGTCCTTATCGCTCGCTATCATAGAAAAGACTGGACGGGGTGCACAATAAAGAACACATAAATAATTCTACTATAAATACTTAAAAATATTTTAAAAAATGTAAATCTAGTGGCGCCGCTGGCAGTGAAACAGGGCCCAAGCTACCGGTGGTAGAGGCTACAGCTTGCGCGTGGATTACGAACGTCCGCTGCGAACGTATTTCGATAGCGAGGCGCGTTTTTGTTAAAAGATAGAGTGCCCTGCTACAGAGACAAGAACCTCCGGACAATACGCGCAGTATCAAGGATTACATACTGCCTTCTGTATCTGACCCTTAACTTACTACTATATTATTATTACCTACTATTAGGTATATATTTGACGTTTCTTTTTTTCGCAGGTGCTTATCGAGAAACTTGTGTATAGCTGCCCTCAGGTGGACAAAATATATGTGCTACTTCGGGAGAAGAAGAGCATCAGCGCTGAGCAACGATTCAAGAATATGATAGATAAGCCAGTAAGACTACTAATACAAATATGTATTCTATATTTACCAGTGATTTGTTGATAAATCATGTGCTCCTTTCTACTATCAATGTATGATAGCAATCGGAGGAAAAATGATTTAACATTATGAATAAGCACAAAATATATATGTACCTTAACAATTAACTTAAATAAGATATTTGACTTATGTATCTAACTAAGAATCACTGCATTTTCAATGCCTGTAGGTTCTAACCTCAGCACTAGGAACATCCTGTGTCGCAGAAACCACGATTGATTTAACAACGAGTACTAAAATGATGCAGATACGGCTATAAATATTTATCTAGGTAGTTGTTAATAGTTATACAAAGTATATAGAATTAATGAGAACTTAAAGTCAGTACGTAACATTGTTCAATGGATTTAATTTTACAAGTAAGAGAAAGATTTTATTATTTACGTTTGTTCCTTTTTTAATATTAACTGTCTGTTAATTTACATGATGACTTAGCTTGATAAATGAATGTAAATGACAGTTATTTAGTACAAAAGATATTGTTAAATTTGCTTCATCTTAAGCATGTTTAACAATATACAATTTAAAAAAACCTGCATACCTAATTAAATTATGTAATTCATGAATTGTACCCAAACACTTTACATGTCCAACGGTCAACAAATCATTTGATTTGACACTTTAGTTTTGCACCAGTGGTTTTTATACCTAAACCTTTATAAAACCAATTGTTCCACTAACTTTTGACCATGATTCATCTTTTTTAAACTAACACTGGTATGTATTTGAGCACAGTTTGCCTGATGGTATGCAATCATTATGATATCAAGAATGTAATTCACGGATAGAGAAAAACTGAGAAATTCCACAACTTTGTTTTTGTTTTTAAAAATATACACTAGTAGAATCAAATTAAATAAATGGAGTGTATCAACCGAGTCTCTATTAATTGGTAGCTTATAGAAGACTTTTTTTTTAAACAAATAGGTGACACTGAAAGAAGATTTCTTTCTATGTTATAGTTTCTCACGATCTTAAAGTCTGCCGTTTTCCAGAAGTAATGTATTATCTGATTAATTACTCTATTTCAGTTATTTTCAAGAATTAAAACCGAGCGACCGATGGATCTAAAGAAGATAGTTGTCATAAAAGGAGAATTAACCGCTCCGAGCCTAAACCTGTCTCCACAGGATTTCCAAACTATTCGAGATAATGTGAGTATTATCATCAAATTAATGTATAAATTATTTTTTTTTTAAGTAGGTAGGTGTTTGTTAAGTAGGTACTTACATAAGACAAGATTCTCATGGCGATATTATCCGACATAGGTATAAAAAAGAATCATCAAACTTGGTCAACGAGTGTAAGAATAAAATACTTTTTATCTTAAAAGTATGATCATTGATTTTTTTTAATCTACTCTATCCGGACGATATGATACCACATGATTTACATATTTACCCACATTGTGCAACCCAGTATGTGTATAGATTTTACAGAATATGTTTTTACTAAAATTCATAACTTCTAAGGTTTTGAGTCTATATATAGACACAAAAATAAATAAAAAATATACATACTGTGTTATACAATGTGGATACATGTGTAAATCTAGTGGTATCATATCGTCCTAAACGAGTAAATTAAAAAAATAATAATCAATGATCAAACTCTGTCAAAAAGTATCTACCGTTTTAGTTTTATTCCAAAATGTAGCCTTTATCAGCTAGCTTCTTATTTTTTCTCATAATAAAACTGATACATACATGTATTTATGACTCATTCACACGCATTTAACGAATGAAGGTACAATAAGATAATATTTTAACAAAAGGCTGCGCTGAAAATTAATTATAATTTTGATAAATGTCGTATAAAACTTTTATTACACAGAATGTAATACAATATACCTATATTAATATTATTTAATAGGTAGGTGGGGAAACATTTTCATAATTAATCATTGTGCTGAAAACAAATGATGGTAGGTTTGGTAACAAAAAAAAAATGGAATTCATGTTTGTGTTAGGTATGTCACAAAAACATTTAAGTAAGTCTAAAAAAAATTTGGTATACTGTAAACTTTGTTCTAACAATCAAAAACAATATTTTCTAAAAAAAAAAAACATTTTTAAACTTCTTCGCGAGTAGAGAATTTACGTTGCGAACGGCTGATAATTTTAATACAAAAAAATCTGTTTATAAAAAAAATAATAAAAAAATAATTTTTAAATTTATGTAAGTACTTACACTAATTTTACAAGGTTACTGATGAATAGGTAACGCCTTACGTTTAGTAGTTAATCATAACTATCAACTTTTGTGTAAAGATATTCGGTTAGTTGGTATTTAACATATATATTTAAATTTAAAATTTTAGTATAACTGTACATAAAAGCAACAATATTGAAACAACACATTTTGGTACCGAAAGAAAGGCGCGATGAAGTAGCCACAAGAAGGAGAAAAAATCAAATAGCGACTACCACACAATCCAGAACAAAATTCGGCTCCCGTTGTTTCAATAAAATGGGACCGGTACTTTATAACAAAATCAGTAAAAAAGTGGACATAGTAAACACTTCAAAATTCGATTGCAATAAAATAATTGATGAATATCTGCAAACACTAGACTATGACAAAACAGAGGAGCTAATTGAAGTCATCAAATAACATCCAATAATTGTTATCTGGATTGCCAAGAACCAAATAGACAGAAGCACACCAAAGATATACACACACACACACTCCACCAGACACACAATACAACAATCAATCACCTACACATAATTATATACATAATCACCATATATATATTACAACAATCCCATTACATACTTAATCTTACACAACACCCAGAAACTACACACCACCACTACTTACTTCATCCACACGCTACAAGCTCAATAGTAAAATACTAATAAATAAAAAATTTTGTGGCAACACAAATCTCTCTTCCATTCAAAGAATAGATAAACTGAAAGTTGTTTACTTTGTTTTTGTTTCCTCATTGATTGATATCTATTTTTCTAATTTCTAAGCTTTGTTCAGTTTGTTGTTTTAATTAGTGTTTTTACTTAATTAATGTATTGTTATTGCAAAGAAACATGGTTACAAGTGTGGGGGTGGTGGTGTCTCTGATTTCCTTGCAACACAGGACCTCTGGTACCTAGTGCAGGAGTCAGTCATTCCACCGCGTACCAATACTTTTTAAAGTACATATTTGCATATACATCACATAAAATAGGTATGTTTTACATATGTATTTTGTGACCAATAAACTATTTGATTTGATTTGATTTGATAGTATATTGCCACATTTCGTTAGAAGTCGGCAAACAATTTGAGTAAAGTTGTTGTTAATTTAATTTAGCTAATTTTAAAAGCGCAGTCACTTAAGGATTTCTCCGATACATTTTCATAGGACAATCTAGAAACCCATGTACCTACACACCTAAATTTCTGTACTCAAGACTAAAAGACCAATGTCTTGACAAATAATGTTCAGCGTCAATACCAAAGCATTGGCGTGGAACTCCTTCTTCTTCTTATCGAATGAGAGTGGCCAACTCTGGTGTCGAGAGTTTATCAAGGCCCTCTGACATGGTTTAACGTCTGCCGTACTTGACAAACAGCGGGGACATCAAATTTAACGAGTCATCCGACCCACGGAAGCGCCTAAAATGGAATGCCACTTTTCTTGAATGTTTCAGGTATCCATAGTACTTCACTCGGCTGCGACGGTGAAGTTCAACGAGCCGCTGAAGGAAGCCATGGCCATCAACGTGGAAGGCACCAGGAATGTTCTAGAGCTCTGCAAGCAGTTGAGGCGTGTTGATGTAAGTTTGAGTTTGAGACGTTTGAGTCTCATAGGCTACTTTTGATCCTGAAATAAAGCGAGCGAAGCCGCAGGTGTCCACTAGTCTATAATAAAAAAACTTTAACTTGCAGGCGTTCGTGCACGTGTCCACTGCCTACTCTAACTGCAACCGCAGCGTGATCGAGGAGGTCATCTACCCCGCGCCGGCAGCCATCGACGAGGTGTACCGGGTCATCGAGCAGGGGACTGAGGAGGATGTTACTGCTATACTTGGTAAGTACTACAATCAAAAAGACTTATAAATATTTTTAACAGCAAATATAAAAAGTATATATATATATATATATATATATAATATCCTGTATATATATATATATATATATATTTATATACCATTTACTTCATGATCCTTAAGTTATTAATGTAATGTGTAATGGTGTGGTGTGCTGGCAATTATTCAGGCCAACGGATCATGTTACATGTCAGATTGATAATAATTCAAATAAATGATAATTTTACTTTTACATATGCTAACTTGGTAAGCTAGGACAGTTTAATATATGCTTCATATGCCTCTGTGCATGGTTTAGTCACTGCTACAATATTAAAAACAGTTGCAATCTACAATTAACTTATCGCAATCACGGAAGCGTTTGTACCTTTATCTGTAAATATCAACGCTTTATTTTTTTGCCTGCTGAGTCTCTGAATGCATTCCATTAAAGGTATAATTTTTATCTTATATATTAAACTACCTTCGATCGAAACGTCAAGGGATATAATTTACACGTAAAAAATGTCCAAAAAAACTTACTGACCATTTCATTGGTAATTGAGCATCTTACCTACTGAACTAAGAAATTTAAAGGAAAATATGATATGATGATTGTTATAAAATTATGCTGCCCTACCAAATGTGGAGTTAATATTGTATTAATTACAGTAATATGATACTTTATGAGGTTTTTGTTGGTTTTATGTAGATATATGTACTTATATACACAAACAGATACCGGACACCTTACTGACCTTACTTCATAAATATTCATTTTCACAAAATAGAACTAAAAAAATTACGAATAGTCTACTAGGATCTATATTATGGAATTAACTTAATTAACTCTGCGGTTAATGTTAATGTATACTTAAATCATATTTTTTAGAACATTTGAGTATGGTATTTTATCTAGACATAATATTGTCTCGGATAATGTTGGATAACAATTTTTTTTCTCGTTCACAGATAGATTACCAAACACATACACATTCACCAAGGCGTTAGCAGAAAATCTAGTTCAAAGCACTCATGGAGACATTCCTGCGATCATCGTTCGACCTTCTATCGGTATTTTACATTTGGCTTCTAACTTAATCATTATAACTTTTCAAAATTTGTGGAAAAAAAGTAACTATACATTCATTTTTGAATATTAGTAGTAAAATTGTGGTGTGAGATGGTAATCTTTCAGAACCTCTAACCCTTGTTAGATTTTTGGGAGCTGTGTGCAGCTATGTGGTGCTTGGCTTTTTTGTTCATGCTGAATTTAAAACTACGGTGATGTAAAAAAAGGTCTGAAAACCGTTTTGATTCCAAATACTTTCAGACTTATTTAGCCTACTCTGTGGTAAAAAATGATTTTGTTTCGTGTTCTCTAGTGACGGGTTCCAAAACCGAGCCACTCCCCGGTTGGGTGGACAACTGGTTCGGTCCCACCGGCGTCATGACCCCAGCAGCCATGGGCATCTGCCGCGCCCTCTACACCCAGTACGACTACAACCTCGACATCATTCCCGTGGACTACGTGTGTAACACCATCCTGGTGGCTGCTACTAAGGCACAGAGGCAAGTTGTTTGCATGGACCACCACTGTCGCCAGGATTTAAAACCTTTACTGCAGATGCAAGCACGTATTTAAAAACAAACCACGGTCGCCCACAGAAACCAACAGTGTTAGTATTTGGTTACAACTGTTTGCGTGGCCTACTATTGTCTAGTTTTTTTTTACATTAGATAGGCTCACGCTTGACTACAACTTGCCTGATGTTAAGCAACGTTGTAATCTACGATCTAGCGCGCTTGCCTAGAAGAAACCGGTTTACTCTCGACTTGAAGACCGACAAATTATAGTTCATAGTAGTAGTTATTGTCCAGTTATAAAAAAAAACTGAGAGTTATGTTAATTGTTTCTGTGAACTACAGTTGTTACCAAATACTGATTACTGTATTGAATTTGGACAAATATGTACATCACTAGTATACTACAGAATCACTCTGACAAAATTAAAAAATAAATACAAAACCACCAAACAGAGTGACCGGCTCCAATGACTATTGGGCATCTCGCGCGCCATTTTATTTTATAAAAAGTGGCAAAATAGTAAGCGGATTTACATTGAAAACGTCTACAATCTTGTTGTTGCTGCCACTGTGCTTTATCGATTCATTAAATGATGCATATAATTGACAAAGCATACTATTTATACGTAATACTTTTGTAACATTTGCCCCACGCATTCCCAAACTTAAATATTCACGGTGTTTTCATGTTGGGCGCATTGCAGCGGAACAACGTATCTGACATAATGAGCATAATATATTATAAAAATAGCCGGTAGCATTAAAATAAAATAATAATTTACCTGAATCGGTTTCACTCCACTGATTTTGTTTCATATTTCCGCATTTTAATGCATTTTTATTCATTTTAAATATCTCTCTTTCTTTGAAAGGGAAACTCAAAATATAGTTTCCCTTTCAAAGAAAATGAACTTCAAATATTCGTACATTTTACCATTTAAAACAGTTAACTATTTTGACATCAATATCTCGAAAATCACAGAAATGTATGCACTATCTTTATGTGTACATATATTTGTATATTTCAGATGTGACAAAGTAACAATCTTCAATGCAGTGTCTGGCTCAACAAATCCCATATCGATAGGAGATTCTCTGAAATACTTTATAGATGCAGGTCTTAAGGATAAATTTAGTAAGTAATTTACGTCCTAAGCATTAAAAACTCGCGTTTTTCTAGTTTCGGCTGGATTTAGTTGTATATTCACAACACAAAAACCATAATATTGACGTACCTTTGTCTAAAATACAATTGTCAAAATACTCGTTATTAACTGTGCATTTGTATATATACAGTTAGTTATTAAGGCCACAAAAAATATCTTCAGTTGCTTTTTCGCAGTGGCAATTCCACACCGTATATAGCTGGCATAGCTTCGGCCGACGAGTCTTGTCCACACGCGAACAATTTTTCATAATTTGAGCAGTTTTGCAGACGATTTTGACGAAATAAATTCATATAAAATCAGCAATTCAGAATATTCTTAGTATGGGTTTATAAATAATAGCATGATCTTTTAGGTATAATTAAATTGGTTTTAATTTCTGTACTACTATTTGAAAAAAAGGTGAAAAATATTTTAAAACCACTATTTTTCCAAAATAAAACTATCTAGCGAAGTATACGTAATCGTTTTTTGGCGTTTTTTATTGTCTTAACATTGAATCAAAATTATATAAACTAAATTATATGAACACCCCATCTTAACGAACATAACATTCTTGATCCACTCACTTGTCCTATTTTGCCTAGAACTACTAGAACCGTGTATTAAAAGACGTTTCTATTTTACAGATTTGTTACCTTTCCCTCATCTCATTTTGTACACAAAAAAGGAATGGCTTCTCAAACTAATTCTAGCTGTCATGTATATGATTGTATACATCGCTAACTTTTTCCTTCAAGTGGCCAGAAAGAAACCCAGGTAAACAAGTGTACCTTTTGTGTTACTGTTTTCTTCCTATTGTATATCTAAATTGTAGCACTTACATTATTTTAGTTGTATATTTCATTATCTTAGTCTTAAACTACAAATTTTGTAAATAGATTTAAGTTCAATAAAAACTTCTGATTTGATTTTGATCTACAACAAAAAAAATGGAAAACTCATTAATTAAAGTATTGAAATATATTTACTAAATTGTAGAAAAATAATTAAACGAAAACTTCTATAAAAGAATTTTCGCGGCTCCACTTATGTTACCTAGAATTTTTGGCTGACCAAAAAGTTGCCTACCATTTAGGCGTTTACTAAACCGGATATCAAGTTAAATTTACGTCCTAATATGACGGCAGTTGCTTAGTAATAGGCTGGCCTGTTTAGCTTTGCTAGTAGTGGCTCTGCTTTCTAATCTAGGGTTGCGGGTTCGATTCACGCACAACACAAAGAATTCTGAATTTTAAATATAATCCATAATTACTTGAGTTGATTCCGGTCATTTCTACGTATAATTCGTATGTGTTTATTAAAGAAAAGTATAAATATCAAGAAAGTAGTAATATTATACATAACTATTTTTTTCCAGATTTGAGAAAATCTTCTCCAACTTAGTGGCGGTCCAAAAAGTGTCCAGTTTCTTCACCAGTCGGTCCTGGCTGATGAAGTCTCCCAACACCCTGGCCCTCACCAGGTCCCTGTCTCGAGAGGACGCCCAGCTGTTCCCCTTCAACCCTCAGGATATCGAGTGGAAGGAGTACATACCGATATATTATAGAGGAGTCAAGACATATCTCATTGAAGCACCTAAGTGAATTTATTTTATTAGCTTAGTGTATTTTAATGATGATGTTTTCATACGGAATAGAAATAGGTATATAGTATGTACGTAGGTACTTAAAATCTAAGAAGAGATTCCTGTTTAGATAAATTGTTTATTAATAAGAGTGTGATTTGATTAAAATTTTCAGCGGTTAAGTTGTTCGATATAAAATTAAATGCTTAATTTATATAAACATGACAATAATGTTTTATTCGAACATGACAATCTTTTGCACTATATTTCCGTGTACTTGTGATATACATACGAGTAGGTAGGTATATAATATGATTGGTGTTAGATAAAGAATATTTAATTTAATTTTACTCTATAAGCCAATATAATTTTTTGTATGTTCCTCGGTCAATCCACCAACATTTAGAAGTCGGAGATGTTGTCCAACAAACCCTGATCACAAGCCAATATATTGTTCTGTATATTTGCGAGTGATACCGCGGCACGGTACTAGTAAATAAGTAAACTTTGAAGCCGCAGCCTCCATCACTACAAGAAAGGCTGTATTTGTTGAATAAATCTGTCAATATCCGAGATTACTTCCTGGCCCCGGCCATTGGCTTTTATTGAGGACTCTAAAACGGACACTTCACATTCATTAAAATTACAGAAAGCTGTAAAAAAATTCAAAAATATATTATTTTGCATGCGGGTAAATGAGGCAAGATCTTCCACATAAAACAGGTCCCACAAAGTAACGTACATACGGTACTTACATACATATGTACTTTGACATGTAACATAACTTGCCAAAGTATGTAGTTCAATAAAAAAAAAAGTAGTCAGTATTAATTTGCAACGATAAATAGTTTTTTTTATTATATAGTTTATGTACCTATATGCAAATAAATTTTGTATGGGAACATTATAATTAAATTAAATAATTTCACCTTTTTCATTTTGCTTAAATGGTTTTTAGCGTTGTACATATTATTATGTAAAAAAAACTGGGCATATGATAGTATATGAACCAATCAAACAAAAACTTATCAAAGTGTTCCTTTTAGATTTCCAGCTGTGAATTAAATGTTTTAACCAAACCGGAAAGGCGGTGAGTAAAGACGTATTTTCATTGATCGTAAATAATTTAATGTCGCTTTGAGGATATGCATTAAACTTAGAATTTGATAAGAACCTCTCAACGAAAGGTTTATAGGTGTTTTCTAGAAATACTTGAACGTAGATATAAATCACACCCGCAGCCTCGCTTGCCTTGTCTTTGATAAAATAACCTGTATCGTAAGAAAGAGCAAATGTATCAGAATTTAATCTTATTATTTATACATTTTGATATTAATAAGGATGCGTTGCTCCGATAAAATACAAAAGAGGAATGGACATAGAAGACCAACAAATTCCCTTTCTTGTTTATCAAAGTAAATGATGAAAATAGATTTAACGTCTGTCTGTGATGCTGGGGCCACACAGACGCTTAACGTCAATGCCCATTAACGCGACAATTATTGCGATAATTTTTACCGCGTTAAAGTGGGTGGCCACACTTGAATGGTCAACGTGAACGCCCATTTTTGGCGTTAAAAACGCCGTTGATTTTACTTATATCCCAAGCAAGATGGACGTTGACCGAGCTCTGTATTTCATGAGTGCAAATTTTTATTATTTGTATTTACTGAATCATTGCCGAATGATGAAAAAAAAGAAACAAAGAAAAAGAAGATGGTGGATGATACAAATGCACAGGAATCGTACACTGTAAGTAACTAAGTATTTCTATATTTATGTTGTTTTTAATAAGCTTCTAGGAAAGCAAGAACAGGAAAAAAGGGCTAGGGCAAGACAATTGATAAATAAAATAAAAGGTTCCCCTACATTTGAAGCAATACAAATATTTACACGCCATTTTTATATTTTTTGCAGGAACTCTATGCAGGAAATATTCTCCAACCTACTAGCTGAACCAAGCAACCAGTTCGAGGGATTCGTTCGAATGTCAGCAACTGATTTCGAATTGATTTTAAGCAGAGTTGGGCCTTTGATAGAAAAACAAGAAACTAAATTTCGTGTTTCCATACCTGCCAAAGTTCGACTAGCAGTTACTTTACGATATTTAGCTACAGGAGATAGCTACAGAAGCTTACATTATTTGTTCAAGATGTCTCACCAAGTGATTTCCATTATTGTAAGGGAATGTTGTGCCGCTCTCATATCTGTATTGAAGGACATGATCAAGTTACCTGAGAATGAAAATGAATGGCTACAAAAGGAATCTGATTTTAGAGACACATTTCCTCATTGCGTGGGAGCAATCGATGGTAAACATGTTGTTATGGTGTCACCGATTCACAGTGGGTCTGATTATTTTAATTATAAGCATTCGTTTAGAATTGTGTTGATGGCCTTAGTGGATTGCAATTTTTGTTTTATGTTCTGTGATGTCGGCAACAAGGGTAGAATCAGTGACGGTGGTGTATTCAGAGATTGTGTTTTATTCGAAAAACTTCAGACAAATTCCTTACATTTACCACAACCTGAACCACTCTCTGAAGGGGATGTAAATGTGCCTTACGTTTTTGTTGCTGACAATGCATTTCCATTGCATACCAACATAATGAAACCTTTTCCCGGAGACCACCCCGAAGGAAGTACGCAACGAAACTTCAATCGTAAACTTTCTTCTGTCCGTATTGTTGTGGAAAACGCATTTGGTGTTATGTCAGCACGGTTTCGAGTACTTAGAAAACCTATAACTTTACAACCAAACGAAGCTTCAAGAGTAGTAATGGCATGTGCTTTATTACACAACTTTTTAAGAAAAAGTTCTAACTCGCGGTCAATTTACACCCCATCGGGCTACACTGACACAATTGTCAATGGTGAGATAATAAATCCTGGGACTTGGAGACAAGACATTGGAAACGGCGAAAGCGCTCTCAGGTCAATGAAGAGTATTGCACGACGTTCAGCTTTAACAGCAATCCAGGTTAGGAATAAATTCGCTGAACATTTCAGGACCATGACTAATATGTAAGGCGTCGACAACATAAAATGGGTATTTCCTCATGCTCCCACAAGGTGGGCAGCCCATGAGAAAGTACCCCTTTGTGTTTTCAAGTAAATGATTACTTTGATTTGATTATTTGATATTTATATTGGAAAAAATAAAACAACATACCTGTATTTATGTCTTTCATTTATTTGTTTCATAAAGTAATTAACATGGCTTTTACATAGTTTTTTAATCTTTAATTATCTTTACATGACCGGACTCTGTGATTACAATTTGTGAGGCACGGGTTGGCGGTGGTAATTCTATGAAACTTTCTAGGGGAGTTTGAACTGAGAACTGATCTGGAGGTGGACTATTTGTATGGTGAGGTGAAGGCGACTGGTATGTAGGAGGATTTGGCGATGGACTGTAGGCTGCTTGATGGTGTGGAGACTGGGATGTGGAGTGGCCTGGGGGCGACTGGTATATCGGAGGATTTGGCGATGGACTGTATGCTGCTTGATGGTGTGGAGACTGGTATGTAGGAGGATTTGGCGATGGACTGTATGCTGTTTGATGGTGTGGAGACTGGTATGTAGGAAGATTAGGCGATGGACTGTAGGCTGCTTGATGGTGTGGAGACTGGGATGTGGAGTGGCCTGGAGGCGACTGGTATGTTGTAAGATTTGGCGAAGGACAAAATGCTGCTTTATGGTGTGGAGACAGGGGTGTAGAAAACTGAGGTACTGCAGACTGTTGCTCAAGTCGATCTGCCATGCATGCTCTAAATACTAAATTGTCAATGTCATTCATTAATATATTACGCGTGTTTGGATTTTTTATTTTTTTTATTTTACTTGCGATCAATCTTCCGTACATCTCATACTCCTCATCTTTCTTTTCTTTCATAAATTCGAAAGCTTCGTGCTGCTTGGATTTCTTGAGACAACTCATCTCTCCGTAGTCTTTTTTTACCATAATTTTGAGAAGATTTATTTTCTCTTAGACGAGTTCCATTTTCTACTTGTATATTTCGTGAAGCTTCTTCTGTTTCTGTAGAAAAATGTGGAGTATTCTCATTTCCATTATTTCTTTCTTCACTTCTTTCTTGAGCCTCATTGTCGTCGGGATTCTGAAAGAAAATTAAAAGAATATTATATTTAAATAACTTTTTCATTACTCATACTCTGAAAGTAGATCTGAAGTTGCCTGAGGAGCGGGCTGAAAGTAATACTTTCCAGCCCTAGGGAGAATCGCTTTCAACTGACAGCTGTAAATTATTAAAAAAAAAACTAGTTCTTTTTCACTATCTATTGAACCATATTCCAACTTTTTATACAACCACGATGTAAAATTGAAATAGCTTAAAGTATTGATTAAAGAATATACCTACATTTTTTAAATAACTTTATTTTAATTAACTTTTAACAATTTTTTTAAAATAACTTAGATTTAGGGAATACCGCGAAAGTGAGTTCGCGAAGCCGCAGGCAGAAATCTAGTAATTAGTTACAAATTTTATTACTTACCTCAGTATTTATTGTGTGGCTACTATCATATACTCCTCGAAGGAAACTGTCCATCGTTTCGAATGCAAACCAATTAGTTGTATAAACATCATCTTTGCCGGCTCCGGACTTCAAAGATTTTTTAATTTTGTTTAAATGCGTTCTATAATAACCCATTATTTTCCTTCTTCTTTTTCATTTCTTCAATCGTTGTTTTAAATGGTAATAATTCCATTATTCGTTGCCAAGCATCACGTTGCCCTCCACGATTCTTGTAACTTTTCATTTTTGTATCCCACAAACATGGTTCAGTTTGAAGAATTTCAAGAAACGAAATCACTTTCTCGTTACTCCACTCCATAACGGCTATGGGGTACCTACGTATTCAAAAAAACATACAATTTGGAAAACACGTCGAAAACACATGCGATCCCGTCGCGCTCACGACGCATACTGAAATACGTAGTGTGGCCGCTTCATCGCATTAATTCTCGCGTTCATCTCTTTGATGTACCGCCACTGGAGCTATCGCCAAACGCCAAACGGCAATGTTGATGCCGTTGTCAAATTATGACGTTTAGTCGTGGCTACACCTACGGTTAACGTTCATTATCGCGATAATTAATGCCATTTCTCGTTAGTGTGGCCCCAGCATGACGGCTAAAACGCGGCTGAAATATCAGTATTTCTAAAAGTAAGCCCGTCAATTTAGATAATTTCACAATGAATGTACGTGTTAGAATAAGTATTTTTAGTCAATAGACAATTTGAATTTGAATATATACGTATTGAATGATAAGAACAATGTACTAAACAAGCGTTGATGGGAACTGATACGTCTTTACTAACCTAAGTAAAGTAGTAAGTTTACATGAGAGTGGACCACTCTGGTGTCAGAATTTTCACATTTCCCGAATAGCATCTACGGCTGCTGAACTAGATAAACAGCGAACCTATTTACTCTAGATTTGAGGACGGGGTTATAATTTTCTGGAAAAAAGGTTTCCATGTAGAGTTTCATAATCTAGCTGTCCGAAACCATGATTGATAATATGTAAACCCATCTTAACAAAGCCGACCACAACTAAGTAAAGACAAACAAAGAGTTTACAAGATCTTCGGAATATCTTGATTATTGCTCTGATTAGAAAAGTTAGCTCTTCCGCTGCGGTCTCTGCTGCTTAGAATTATGGACCTACTTGACAAAATGTAGTATGGAACTTTCTAATAACTTCTTTATTGATTTGTTTATGTGTGAAACTTTAAATAGGTAATTTAGAAAAAAATTAACTGTACCTTTGTTAACATTTTCTTAGGGTCTTTTTTAAAAATCAGCGATACCTATTCAGAAGTAGTACGATGTTTTTTTTTTAATTATTGTGGTAAAAAAATGATAATCTATACATGTAATAAGGCCGAAGAAGGTCGTTACACTGAAGATAATATATATATAATAATGTTTGGAGATACTTCGAATTGATAGCAGAACACGTTACTAAAATGTATTGGATATTTGTCTGTTTCATTGTTTATCTGTGTCTCTGTTTGTCTAATTATTTAAACGCTCGTCACGCAAAAACAGCTAAACAGATCACCATGATTTTTAGTTTGAAGGTAGTATGAGGTCTTAGGAGTGTCATAGGCTAGCGAAGCCGCGGGCTACCACTAGTTTCTAAGACAATATCATGAGAATTTCTAATGAATTTTTTTATACCCGTTTATGCTTAGATACTAAGTAACACTACAGACAATGGAAGTTTATAGTCTAGCACCGAACAGTTATTGTGGCCTTGTATAAAACTATTGGTCTTAAGTAGGTACCTATTGCTTCAGGCAAGTTAGCAGACAATAGCCGCCTAAACATGCATGCGACGAATGTTTATGAATGTATTGTTTTTTACACCGAGTGTTAATATATAATATTAATCATGGAATTTTGTTTTAAAATGAGTAATAATGACTGAATTAAATGGTACATATTGTTTGTTATTGAATTTAAAAATATACGCAAAACTTTAGTATTTTTTGTTAAAGAGACGACAATACGTTTTTTTTCTAAAATTAGATAATTTATTCTTTACTCTAATTTATTTAATTTATTTTTTATGGAATGAAATATCCGTACTACCTTCCTCAGTCCTTTCTGATAATAAGATCCAAGGAACAAATTACGGGATTGCAATACTTCATTCAAGTTTCTGGACCAGAAAATATTTGTTATTTTAACTTCAAGAATTTCAACTAAGTGGAAAAGTTTACTCGGAAAATGTGGGTATTTATTTAGGAGCCGATACCGATGACTTCACTTGCTTTAATAAGTTTAGATATCTATTAATTATGGTTTGTTTGGAATATTAAGATAAGGAAAGGTCTTTGATCTCGAGATAACATCAAAAGTGAAAGTGAACCGGTTGATTTTGGGCCACTGCATTGCGGTCGGTCGGTAGCAATAAATGCTTAAATGGCTTTAATTACATTATTTTTATGTTTCCATGTATTTATCCTATAAAAATATGGTCGCTGGACTCTCACAATAAATTATTTTTTTAGGGAAGTCACGATCTGCAGCAATGAAATAGAAACATGTCTCCAGGAGGACGACATCAATGAAAACCTTTACCCCTTATACTTAGAAACTTATCAATGATTAAACAGCTACTAAAACATGATTTGTTTTTACATTGTTTCTTTTAGTATAGTTGTTTAGCAGTTGATCCGTTTTATAAATTTAGAAATAATCTGTGAATGTTCAGCTTTAAAATGTTGGTAGTACATTTTAGTATCGGTCATTAAATCTATTGAATTCTGCAGTCAATGAAATTGGTCTACAATATCGCCTGCAGTTTTCAAGTTTCCGTAGTGTAGCGGTTATCACGTGTGCTTCACACGCACAAGGCCCCCGGTTCGATCCCGGGCGGAAACAGTTCTTTTTGCACTAACATTTTGTAACCTACAGAAAATTTTCTATTTTAATTTTATAGCCAGACAAATGGATGTTCGTGGTTTCTCTCGCTATTAGAAGTTAAACTTGAATCCCCTATTTCACCGCTTTAAAAACGGCATTTCCAAAAATCCTTTCTTAGGCGATCTACGTCATAACACCTACCTAGATGACTAACTGACTGACTAACATAGTGATCTATCAGCGCACAGCTCAAACGGATCGGGATGAATTTGGCATGCATTTTTGAAATGCCACTTTCAAAGGGATGAAATATAATAATATATGAATGCTAGATTTACTTCTTAATGCGAGCGAAGCCGCGAGCACCCGCTAGTTTACCATAAAAGGTGCTACTTATTCCACGTTAGTTCTACGATGAAAGCCATCGAAGTACTCATCCCATCTGCCTGGCCTGATAGCCTGAAATCCGTGCATACATCCGGAACAAAGAACGCAGCCATTGTGCTGCTGTGCCGCTCTGTCACATGTGTGCTAGTGCTTGTTACTAACCACATAGGATAGCAATGGAACGACATCAATGCGTTATTATTTTTTTTGTTATTGATTTTTCGCGCGCTTTTGACTGTATTAACATATCTTTGCTACTTTCTAAGCTAAATTTCTACGGTTTTGATGCTTCTGCCATTGCTTGGTTTAATTCTTATTTAAGTGGTCGCACTCAAGTTGTTGAAATTAAGAAAAATAATGGTGAAAGTCTACGCTCAGGTCTGGGTGAGATAACTAGAGGTGTACCTCAAGGTTCCATTCTAGGTCCTCTTTTATTCATACTTTACAGTGCTGATGTTGTTAACACCATACAGCATTGTAAATTTCACATATATGCTGATGATATTCAGCTCTATCTATCAATTAACCCTGAAGACACAGATGAAGCAACCCGTAAGATAAATGAGGACCTAAATAGGGTGCAACAGTGGGCGCAGGCAAACTCACTAGTTTTAAATGCTAAAAAAACCAAATACATGGTTCTAGGGTCTAAACTACAAGTGCAAAGGATTGTTCAGAGTAAAATCACAATACATATAGCTGGTGACGTTATAGAACGTGTTCAGGAAGCCCGAAACCTTGGACTTGTATTTGATGAACAATTGAAGTTTGAAGAACATGTTAATGAGATAGTCAGAAATTGTTTTTATAAGCTCAAAATTTTGTACAAAATTAGGAAGTATATAAACACCGATCTTCGTATACTGTTAGTTGATTCGCTTATTCTCTCTAGATTTAACTACGTAGACTCAGTGTATGGTCCATGTCTTTTCAAAAAAACTTCTTGTGCTATTCAAAGGGTACAAAATGCGTGCGCTCGCTTCTGCTTTACTGTACCTCCACAAAGCCACGTCACTCCGTTTTTTAATAACAATAATATACTCAAAATGGATTACAGGCGCCAGTTACATCTAGCCACACTATTATTTGGTGTAGTCAAGTATCAGATACCACATTACCTCTATTGTAAACTAGTTTGGGTGTGTGACAGTAACCCCTATTCTCATAGGAATACACGTAAATTGTTACTCCGTACAACTAAACATAGCAGTGCAGCCTTTCGAGGTAGTTTTAATTTTAATGCCACCAAATGCTGGAATAGCATACCTCCTCCTATTCGTAATCTACAGAGCAAATTTTGTTTTCGTATCAGGTATAAGAGATACCTGATGGAGCTGCAGAGGAGTGCTAGCAGCTAGCTATTCTACTGTTATCGCTCCTCCCTCTGCATCGGGTGTTCCTCAATCACCTGACTCATTAAACCTCATTTTTAATAGATATGTATTCTAGTTTTCAGCATTTGGTGACCTAGCTACTTTTGTTTACCTTTAAACCTACAATACAAATCTCGACAATGACTTTCGTTCTTGACTGTTAATTACCACGTTGTGTGTCCGTTACTTTACTAGGTTATATTTATATTGTATGTATCTTTCAAATGTAATCATATCAGCTTCATGTTATTAATTCTGTATACTCTTCATCTATTTTCTCTTTTTACTTCTTTTTATATTTGTTAACTTTCTTATTCAACTCTTGACCCCGCGCGTCTCAAAGGGTCATACCTGAAAATCAGCGCTGCAGAGCAATCTGCAGCATTAATGCTGAGGTATGACCTTTTTTGACGCACGGGATACATCAATGTAACATAATACCTTTATATTCTACCTGTTGTTAACTTTTGTATGTATATATTGTTGTGTCCTGTGTGTCCAAATAAATGCTTTGAATTTGAATTTGAATTATTTAAAAAACTGTGTCAAATTTACATTTGGACTGATTTTTCACATACTTACATACAGTAAATCCATCGCAACGCTTTATTAACATATGCATAAAACATTCTACTGACATCTGATCCCACCCAAATTTGAAAGAGATTTTAGCGATAGGGCTGCCAAATTAGGCCCTAAATTTTAAAACAAAAATAAAGAAAGTATTACATTCATGCTTCATTCGCTATTTTCTTAGGAATTGTTTCGTAAGGCATGTCTTTTTCTATACGATGTTGATGTGTTACAAGCTTTTATACTGTCTGTATTCTGTGTGACACGGATGTGTATTAAAAAAGTTTATAGTGGCAATAGTTGCAGCTTCATTTTTACCACAAAGTACATACATACAAAAATACATCATAGTGAAAATAAATCTAGAACAAAATAATGTGTACTTACATAAAAATACAAATTTCACTTAATAATTTTTGTTTATTTCGTTTAGGTTGTCCGTAATAAGAATCACTTAGGTACATTGCTCATTCTAAAACTGATTCTAGTGACATCTTGATAATATTATAGCTGCTTTTGGTGAAATGATTTGTCACGCAGTGCATCGTATTACAAGTAAAGCGAAAACGCTTACATTCACAGTTGTTTGATTAGTATGGGAATCAGATTAAAAATAATTAGAATTGTTAGATATCTATTACAATTGCAACCTTACAAGCAATAAGCATGTTCTTATATCCTAAAAATATGTCAAGTATACTCCACTTTAGATCATAGTGTGCGCTTGGGCGGGAATTGCTTCAGCCAGCTTAGACAAGAGGCGTATTTTAGTGAGCGTACTGACGCATACTTATGGAATAGAAAGACCAATGTATGGGATTGATATCACGATGCACTCCGCAGGGGAAATTCTTACGTCACTCCTGTATCTTGATCTTTCTATTCCATTAGTATGGGTCAGTACGCTCACTAAGATACGCTTCTTGTCTAAGAAGGCTGGTGACCTGTGTCAAATGCCTGACAGTAGGTATAAAATTTAAACTCTGTTTTGTACAATTGCAACATTGCAATTTCTTATCTAAGAAATATCTCATGCGAAAATCTTACTAACACTAATATACTACTTACTGAATCAAGTTCTCCTAATTATTGCAGTTGAAGAGACAGCCAAATACAATCCGTGTCTAGTCTTCAAGATGCGGTCAACCGATCAACAGATAGCCCTTTAGGGTTATTATACACTGTACTGGTACCACCTTGGTACTTAAAATATCACTGGACCATTATTGTTATTGCGTACCTACCTATCAAATTAATAATGGGTCGAAAGTCTGAACATTGAAGATTAAAAAAATGATTAGAGATATTCGAACTGATAGCTGAATACATACCAACAATTTTTATAATTTTGGTCTGTTTCTCTGTGTCTCTGTTTGTCTGTTTATTTAAACGCTCATAACGCAAAAACAGCTGAACAGATCATCATGATGTTTGGTATGTATGTAAGTAGTATGAGGTCTTAGGAGTCAAAAGATTAACTAAACGGTTTTCACTCACGTGTAAATCGCTTAATCGTTTACGCGTTTCGGATGTTATGACATCCATCTTCAGAACGTTCGTTCTGGGCCGCGGCAACACGCAGACTGTGCGCCGCCGCGCGAGCGGCCCGCCGGGACACGGGCGCGAGGCCCTGTGGTGGTGGGGGTGGAGGCGAGACGATGTTACTACTCCCGACCGCTTCGTCCTCGGGTCGCTCCACTGCTTCATCAGAGACAGCACCATCGACTGATGTACCGGCGCACACAAAACTGACCGTATCTTGATCCAAAGCTCCAATGATCCTTCTCTTCGTCATCGTATTAAGAGCTGGGACCCACGCCGGAGGAAGCGCCCATCCACGGTCTCGGTTGAAGTTCGGGTGGCGGTTGGTCTCTTGGTGTGGCCGCGGCCCAGAACGAACGTTCTGAAGATGGATGTCATAACATCCGAAACGCGTAAACGATTTACGCGATTTACACGTGAGTGAAAACCGTTTAGTTAATCTTTTGATGAAATGTCTCACGAAAGTTTTAATATTAAAAGGTCTTAGGAGTGTCATATAAAGGCTAATTTTAATGCTGAAAGATTGAGAGCGAAGCCGCTGGCGTACACTAGTAATATAATGAATGCAATGACTTCAAGATAAACATCTTAACAATTTAATGGATAAACAGCCTAACCCACCTTTCCCCACCTTACCCCTATCTTATCCTCTTGTCCCTCATCTCCCCTCGTACCTTCGTCTTTGTTAATTATCTTTCACTCAGTGGACAGGCATCAGAGTGGATAATGCGGGTGATTGTCTATTGACATCGCAATGGATCGATTTACGCACTTTATGGGCGTTGAAATTGAATAAATTTAATAAAAAAGATAACTCTTTCCGATAGTTTACTATAATTTTAGACACTAATTACCAAATGGTGCCAAATTATGGAATTTCATGCGGGATTCTCTGTTCCTATTGAATTATAAACTTACTTATGTATCGGTTATTAAGTTGAAACTTAATCCATTTCTCTCAGGCAGGCGGGGCAACATCGTTGTTTAACTTCAAGATCAAATCTGAGCCAATCTTGAATATCAATCGACTATCAAATTTTAGGTACGTCTCGTCAGAGGTATCATACAATAAGTAAAACTTTGTTCAAACAATACAACTAGAAAGCTTAGAGCTTTCTAAATCATTGCAGGCATTTCTAGACACAATACCTACATAGTATTTGTCTACTGTAATGCCCCTAATAATACAGGCTTAATTTTCGTTTGTATGTACAGATATCGAACGTGCCAGGTGTTCCATATTTTTATTTATAACAAATAAAATAAAACATTAAAGAAGGTAAAATAGTAACTCAAACAAATGTAAACTTAAAAAAAGACCAATAATAATTTCACTCGCAATCGTTCTTTTGTTTTTATTTTTTCCCTTCATATTGAACTTTCTCATGCCGTCTCGGGTGTTATAAGTGGAGTTTAAGTATACGGTCCTACAATACAAGCGAAGCCATATCAAATGAAATGTTATTGGACTCTAATCCTGTGTAATAGGTAATGCAAAATTACTAGACTTACTGTTAAATTGGCTATTGCTACCTAATAAATAAAATAAATATATCAGGACATAGCGCCATCTAGCCCCACACTAAGCTTACGCTTGTATCATGGGTACTTGCTATGTTCTTAGATTTTAACAATGAAACGCCATATTACTCTTGTAGTTTCTTTATTACTCATTTCACACATGTCTCGCACCTCCCGCTACCTGGCGAACGTCAGGGCGGTTTACACGCGCGTATATACCTACTTAATAGCTATATGCATACATACATGTCATCTCTCCCCCTTTAGCAACCAAACCTGGTAACAAACAAAACAGTAATATACATACCTATGTACTAATATCTAAACTTTATAATTAACAATTTTGTTTCTTGGTCTCAAGTCATAACGACCACCTCGTGAGGAAACAACAATAACCTCGGCGCGCGGGGGCGCAGGCGCGCTGTCAGGGGTCGAGGCAGGCGGCGGCGGCGCGGCCGCGTCTCGTGACGTGCTGCGAGCGCGCGCTTCTCCTCCCGCCGTACTATCGGGCTCCGCTTGAATCGACCCTTGATGACGCATCTGAGGCGCTTGACCTCCCGTGTATTTCATGATTTGATCGACATGCCTTTTAACTTCTATGTTATCTACAATCACATTATATAATCGATTCCCTAGCACTTTTACAATGTGACCTAATTTCCATATTGCTTTTTGAGATACAAAACATTTAACCCATATCTTCTGTCCCTTATGGAAATGCCTACTAGGTTTCACGGTATCACCGGTGGCCCGTTCGTGTGATTTCGGTGGCAAAATTAGATCGAGTCTTCCTCGCAAGTTCCGGTTAAACATTAACTTAGCGGGTGACTCGCCGGTGGTACAGTGAACCGTGTTTCTGTATTCAAATAGAAAATTCAGTAACTTATCGAGTACTTGATTACAATGCATGTTTTCAGAGCCCGCAAGAATACATTTAATCATTTTTTTACAAGTTCTCACTGAGTTTTCTGCTTGGCCGTTACTACACGGGTGATAAATCGGTGAGGTCAAGTGATTTATGCCTGTACTTTTACAAAATTCACTGAACATGTCGTTACTTATTTTAGGGTCATTATCAGACATGACGGTTTCAGGCAATCCAAACATTGAAAATAATAATTTTAATTTTTTTATCAGTTCATTAGTTGTCAGCCCGCCTTGCATGTGTAGACATTCTAACCATTTACTATGTGCATCGACTACTATCAAAAATACCCGGGAGCCAACCTGCATGTAGTCGATATGTATGCGCTCCCAGGGAGCGGCGGGGCGCAGCCAGGGTGCGGGCGGCGCGCGGGGCGGGGCGGGCCGCGTGGCTGCGCACGCGCTGCAAGCGCCGACCGTGACCTCAATATCCTTATCTATACCTGGCCACCACATTTTACTTCGTGCGATGCTTTTTGTTTTCACCACGCCAAAATGAGCCTTATGAACTTCCTGCAATAGTTCTTGTCGCAAAATTGAAGGAATAACGATTTTGTGACCTCTCATCAGGCAACCGTGCACTACTTCTAAATCTGTTTTGCATTTAAAATATGGTAGTACATTATTGCATGTTATTTTCCGCGGCCAACCTTTTGTTATGTACTTTGTGACTATTTGTAGCGTTTTATCATTTGCCGTCTCTTGTTGAATGTTTTCAAACGAAATCGGTAACTGTGTTTTATCAATGAAATTCAAGTATGAAACGTCTTCATTGTTATCTAAACCGGATTGTTCAACATTCGCTTCTATCGGCGCTCTTGAAAAGAAATCGGCGAGTACGTTTTTATGTCCCGGCATATAACGTATTTCATAATTATATGCGGACAAAAATAATGCATATCTTTGTAGTCGTGATGCCGTCATCACTGGAATGCCGTTATTTTTACCAAAAATAGCTAATAAAGGCCGATGATCAGACATTAAAACAAAAGGTTGATCACGCCCGTACAAGTACTGGTGAAAGTGTTTTACCCCGAACACGATAGCGGTCGCTTCTTTATGTATTTGGCTATAATTCCGTTCGCTTGGCGCGAGTGACCTCGAGGCGTATGCCAGCGGGCGCTCGCGGCCCTCCGCGCCCTGCTGCAGCACGGCGCCCAGCCCGGCCGGGCTCGCGTCCACCGCCAGCACGAGGCGCGCGCTGGGATTAAAATGCGTCAGCACGCGTTCAGACGCTAGCTCGCGCTTGATTTTAACAAAGGCGTCCTGTTGTGGCTTGTCCCATGTCCACACTGAATCTTTACGTAATAACGCATGTAGTGGTTCTAAGATTGACGACGCGCCGGGGACAAAATTTCTATAGTAGTTTATGATACCTAAGAATCGTTTCAATTGCTGCACATTAGTCGGTGAAGGTGCTTTTAAAATGGCCTGAACTTTTTTCGGGCATGAATGAAGGCCGTTCTTATCTATTACGAACCCGAGGTAGGTAACGCTCGGTTGAAGAAACGCGCATTTATTTTTGTGCAGCTTTAAACCGGCACCGTTCAGTCTATGTAAGACTTCCCGAAGTCTAGACATGTGCGTGGAGAAGCACGGGGCGGTCAAGCAAATGTCATCGCACCATACACTGACACCATCAATACCTACCAGCAACTTCTCCATTGCTTGTTGAAAAATTGCTGGTGCATTTGCTAGCCCATAAACTAACCGCGTATATTTAAACAACCCGCGCGTTGTACTAATGGTTGTTAGCAATTGTGACTCTTCATCTAAGCAAAATTGATTATAGGCGTTACTTAGGTCTAGCTTAGTATAAAGCTCCCCGCCGCCCAGCATTGCAAACACCTCTTCAATGCGCGGCATTGGGTACTTATCGATACATAAGTCTTTGTTCAGCGTAACTGAAAAATCACCCGCTATTTTAACTTTTCCGTCATCTTTCAAAACTGGAACAATTGGTGTTGCATAGTCTGAATGGCTTACCGGGACTAAAATACCAACAGACGTTAGCCTATCTAACTCAGCTTCTACTTTATTTTTTAATGCAAAGGGGACTGACCGAGGTTTGAAATATCTTGGCCGAGCACTTTCTTTCAACTTTAAGTTTACTGTAAATTTATTAAACTTGCCTAAACCGTCACTCCAAAGATCTTTATAATCACTTAACATTGTTTTTAATTCAGAGTTGTTGTTGCATAATGTGATATTTTTATTATCCAGAGGCATAATTCCTAAGTTAAATTTATGCATAAAATCTCTTCCTAGAATAGGGGCACCGCCGCCTTTTATTACATAAAACTTAATTTTCTCAGTTAAATTGTCATAATTCACATCAGCGTAAAAATATCCATCTGGTGTTACTTTATGTCCATTATAAAAGCACATTTTAGACTTACAAGTTGATAACGGATATTGAGAGTATTTCTGTTTATACAATGTATCTGGGATGGCAGTGACACCTGCCCCTGAATCTAGTTCCATTGACTGTTTGTGATCACAAATACTTACAACTATTTCTATCGGATCATAAGTGCCGTACCTCATGCTGAATAGCTTGCACTCCTGGCAGTCCTCCTCCGGCGTGTTATCCTCCACGTCGACCTTGTTTAGTTTTTGTTTGCATACTTTTTTCAGGTGGCCAGTAACTCCACATATCTGGCATTTGTAACGGCGAAACCTACACTTGTCGGCGAGGTGGTTCTTCAATCCACACACCTCACACGAACTCTGGCCCGCAGCCGTGCCGGCGCCGGCGGCGGCGCTCCGTGCGCCGTCTTGCCGCCCGTATGTCGCGCCCGCGCGCGCCCCCGGGGCTGCAGCGCCTCCGGAACCGTGCGCATAGCACCTTTGCACAGGCCCATTTATTTTAAATATGGGTTCTTCTTTAATAGACTGCTTCAATTGCCTGGAACTTGACACCCACTCGGCGGTTTCCAACGCTTTTGCAAACGTCAAGTGGGCAGCATCCTTTTCAAATAGTTTGTCCCGTTCTGGACCGTCTATGAGACCGAGAACAAATTTATCACGTAACACAGTCTCCAGGACGGCACCGAAGTCACAATGGCTTGCTAATCCCCGAAGTTGCGCAGCCCACTCGCTAACAGATTCGCCGGGGTCTTGAACAGCTTTGTAGAATTCCGATCTGGCTGCAAACACACACCGCTTGGGCTTGAAGTACTCAGCTAAAACTTTCGTTAGTTCAGCAAACGATAATTGTTCAAGCTCGCGTGGGAATACTACATTGCGTGCGATCCGGTACGATTCCTCCGAAAGATAGGTTAGGAGCAGCGCGGCTTTGTGATCTTCTCTTACAGCGTTTACTTTGCAGAACTGGTGTAGTCTGCCTATAAACACGTCCCAATCCGATCTCTTGTGGTCAAAACTATCGATCGTTCCCAAAAACGAAGACATCCTCGTCGCCAAAATGCTATGTTCTTAGATTTTAACAATGAAACGCCATATTACTCTTGTAGTTTCTTTATTACTCATTTCACACATGTCTCGCACCTCCCGCTACCTGGCGAACGTCAGGGCGGTTTACACGCGCGTATATACCTACTTAATAGCTATATGCATACATACATGTCAGTACTACACATAATAGAAGTTTTCTTGGAATGTATTTAGTATGTGTGCTAAATTTACTTTATTGCATTATTTGTAGGAAATCTTAGTCTATAAACTTTTTAAGGTTGTTACATGACAAATATTCAGGGACCTTTCACACTACGTGTTTCATGGGACTAAATAACGGATACCAATCAATAAAATTGTTATTACAGAAACATCATTAATTGAAAAAACATAGTTTAATAATTTAATTACATCTCTTTATAACATCTGGTCCTGTAATACCTACACTAAATAAACGCATTATAAAAAACGTTAATTAGAAAAGGAAATCATCCCATCTTTTCAAATTATCCAAACACTTGAATTTTTCTTCCTAATTGGGGTCCGACAATACCAATTTCTGTAGAAAATTTATCAAAGAAATTGCCAAATATAAACCATAGACAATATTAAAAAAACAGACGCCTAACTATTTATTTTTCTGTTATAATTAGTGACATTCCAGTACGAAGTTTATTTTAATTTCTTTTGATTTAGTTAAGGTCTATGTAGCCATATACAAAATATGCAGAACTGTTTTGTAATATTCTTACAAAGATAATATCAAATTGTCACTTACACTAACCGAAAATAACAATTTATTGGCTCAGTGGTGATGAGCGCCATCTAACGAGCCTTTTTGTACTATTTTAGAACTACTTAGAAAAAAAGAATTTCCAATTATCCCAGCATCCATTTTAGAGATACGCCAGTTCTTAGTAAGAGATAACTATGTTGTTTGCATATTCCATCAGATATTAATATCTCAATCTCATATAATATTATCATATTCCACGTCTCCATGGTATAATGTCGCTGATATAAACGGTATCCTGAACGGTCTCATTATCTGTCCATCATTAGGGAAACAAAAGTTTCCCTCCAATATACTTTTGATCTTTTTCTTGTCCAAAGTAGTTGTGTTGCCCTGGAAGTAGTAAACATGGATAGAGGTTATAAGAAACTATATAAACGTAACGTAGCGTATATAGTTTCTTATAAATACAAAAGTATTCATCTTCTTACAGGGCAGGATTTGTGAGGCTTTTATGTAAATGAGGTAAAAATGTGGTAAAATCTATTTATACCATTTGTGGATATAATATTTTATGTTTTGTACTATCGCGTCAACGTAACACAAATGTAGGAGCACATTATTTGTATAGAAAAACATCAGGGAGCTGAAAATGCATAAAAATGGCTTTCTCTCTTGAGTCGTATTTCCTCATAACTGAGGGTCGTGACTCCCCCGCAGAATTAATTCGTTAGGGGAGTTCTCTAGGGCAGATACATCGTGGTGGGCGCCCAGGTCCTTCCACGGTCAAAATGGCTTTAATTCAATGTTATAATTTGCAGTTTTTCTAAGTGCTTTTTATTGAAATCGGTAACTAACCAAAACACATGAAACGCACGATCAAATTAACGCCATAAATAATTCGCCTTATCCAATGGATAAAGTATTTTATCACCTTCACGGAATGAACGATGTCTTTGTAGTTTTAATAGAGGGCAAACTTTTATAAGCGTAATGAAGAAGAAAAACTTGTTTGTCGTAGGTGTGAAGAAAAGTAAATGTATTGTTTTTGGTACTAAGAAAAACGGATTTCTGCGTTATGTTTTGATTATGTTAGTAGTACCTACTTAGTGCTAATATAATTGAAGTAAGTTTCAAATTTGAAATACAGGATATTATATCACTACGAAATCGTTTCAAAAATAAAATCTTACACCTCTATCTAATTCTATACTAAGTAAACGCTTGTGTCATTGTATTAAATAATGAACATAATATAAAAATAATCTATTCTCTAATTTTATTTTATCACAATTAGAAACTAAGCTAAGCGGCTTTTTTCTTTTCAGTTGAAAAGAATGAAAAGTCTGTCAGTTCTTAGCTCTAACTCGTACATAAATAATAACAAAATACATAACAATAGTACACTATAACCGATACCGTTTGACCATATCTAAAACTTTGCCAGAACCTCAGAATATAAAATCCTCTATTATAAGACCTGTAATATATACTTAAAGCGAGTGTGGCTCAGCGGTTCGAGTGTCTGCTTTTCATTCAGACATACCCTGGTTCGAATCCGGCCCTACACCAATGACTTGTATTTTCAAGTTATGTGTGGATTTGCACTCGCTTAACGGTGAAGGAAAACATCGTGAGGAAACCGACATGTTTAAGGACCACAATATCCAAGGACATGTGTCTTCCGTGGAAGGACCTGGGCGCCCACCACGATGTATCTGCCCAAGAGAACTCCCCTAACGAATTAATTCTGAGGGTGAGTCACGACCCTCAGTCACGAGGAAATACGATTCAAAGAGAGAGAGAGAATATATACTATGTAGTATCCTTTAGTATACTATCTGTGTAGTATCCTATAGTATTTTATCTGTGTTATCTGTGGAATTATTCATTCCGCTGTGGATTCGGGGCTTAGTTCTGTTTTCGGAGGGTTGCCCATTAATTTGCCACCTGTAGAGATTGTTTTAGCATAGTTTGGATAGGTATGTGATGGACTTATATGCCGGATAGAAGATATACAATGTTCGGGAACAAAGGTGCATTTGCAAACGAGCCAAAGATCAGAAAGGCATATGAATGAAATAATATGAAATCGTTAAACGCTTAGGTTTGTTCCAATCTGACGTGATAATCATGTAGTCGTTAATATTAAATGATATCAAGCATTAATTAAATCTTAAAATCAATAAATATATAGATAATATACCTTTTAGGTAAGCGTGTTACTTTTTTACCGCAGCAATTCTGGTGGGTAGTAATATAAAACCATTCGTAAATATAATACCAAAGTCGCTTTACATTACCAAAATTAACCAATTAAAGAAAATATCTATTTGTTTCTATTCCACCGCCTAAAAATTTCAATTCCGACATAACCAGTTCTTATCACATTTCTACTGTAAAAGCGAGTGCTGGAGGCGAGATGATTCTGTATAGTCCATCAAGGTGCTCCGAATTCAGTAATTAAGCAAGTTTTCACTTAGTTGTAGCCGGAATTCCAACCGAGAGGTGCTTGGTTCTAGTACCTACTTACGAGTATATAGTCTGAAGGAAGTTGTATTGGGAAATATGTACACCATTATACAAATATGTACATAATTACTGTATTATAGTTCCCGTAAGGCATGATTTTTTTTACTCGTCCTCCTGATGATGGAAACCTCAGATTTCCGAAACTTGTCGAGCTAATTTTTCGACGTAATTTTTGACGTAAGTGCTAGCCGGTTAATACAACTAAATGTACATAATTAAATTATTTTGAGTCCATTTTTTCCTGTAAATAGTATAGTAGTAGTAAAATATTTTTTTCAATAAATTTTGTATATAAATTAAATAGAAAGGAATAAGTCATAGCGCAAAATGTTGTTCATGCATTTTACTATCACTCTGTATATGACATAAAGGAGTACACTCGAAAAAAACATCATCATGGAAGAATAACATAATGAAACACACAAAAAGTTTAAAACTAGAGTGCTAACTCAGTCACTCAGTCAGATTTTATCATCCAAAATAATAAAATACATATAACACTAGGATTTCTTATAAGATAAGATATGTCTTTAATGCACACCAAAGAAATTACATAATAAAAGAAATTTTAAAACTAATTTAATGCACATTGGGCGGCCTTATCGCCTTATATTAGGTGTACTGGGATTATATACAAAATTATACTAGGATTTCCTTTTCTTAGTACAAGTTCAGTTAAAATACTAAAATATACCATAATCACACACGTCAATACTAGGTTAAGAAGTAATGTTTGGGTTAGACATTAGAGATTAGACAATCTACGAGTTGTGTACCAAGTTATATATTTGCCTTTTAAGATGACATAACATAAGAGACCATAAATTGACTAGCCATAAATATGCTAGCACATTACCGGTATCGATGATGATGTAGGAGGCAACAAGAGATAAGCGACAGTAATGTATGGTAAGCCACCATCAAGCAGGCTATATGGAAATGGTGGCCATTTTTTACGCTATCTTCCTTTAGAATTATTTGGTGCGATGTTTTATCAGGCAGCTCAAAAAAATGGGTTCAAAAAATCATTCATTTTTAAGCACCGATCTATACAGTAAACATGCTTATACGTAGCGTAGCTATATATAGTTTAAAAGAAAATATTTACTTCAAAATTTGACACAGGCAGCAAATATCTCGGTTTTGCAAAACTTCAATACTGTTTTAACATCAAATAAACAATTGGCTTTGTTTTATTAATTGGTATTTTAAAAGAAAAGCAGAACAAAAAATCTACAAAGCAATTGCAGCATTCTTCCGCCGCACAATAAAGCTAGATAAAGCCTTGCAACATTTTATATTTCCCTCATTCGGTTTCTCATTTCCTGCGTCTTCTCTTGAAACTAAACACAGCACTTCCTGAAGACGATTAACTTCACTTTGAAGCGGTTGAAACTTAAAAGCAAGACTGAAATTAATGAAAGAGTGATGAAATTGTCGCGGTTACAACAAGTTTCAAGATTGTGTGACGTTGTATATTTATTAAATGTATTTAATATGAGTAGAAACTGAAATGATTTGTGATAGAGACTAATATTTACTAAACACAACTTATAATTGGTTAAGTTAGGAATCAATCGATAAAACATTACCGCAGAATTAAAACGTCCTTTTGATTTTAAAACCGCAACAAGCTTTTCAGCATTTTATTTCATTACCGGCAGGTGACATTAAAACAATTTGAAGTGTTTTTGAAATTAATGATACATTTTTATAAGTTTTTAATCATAATTATTTAAAATCAAAATGAATAGTTAATAATAATAATAAGTTTTATTCAATGCACATATCTGCACAATTCCAAATGACAAAAATAAAAAGATATCTAGCTCTTATTTTAGTCTTAAACTTACGCTAAAAGCTGTAATGAAGCTCAAATCCAAGCTCATTAATTTCAGCCATCAACTCTGCTGTCTATGAGTACAGGTACATTCTGAAATCTTATTAAACCGCCTCGTCCCTAGCTTACATAGTCTAATTGATTTCAATTAAGAACAAGCAGCTAGGAAATGGTGTTTTGGATATGGTAATAGCGTATTTATTTATTTTTGTAACGGTATTCTTACGACTTGAGATAAGCTCAAGACGCTCAAGACCATGAAATATATGTGCCTGTGGCTATATTTATATATAAAAAACTCAAAGGTGACTGACTGATTGACTGACTGACTGATATAGTGATCTATCAACGCACAGCCCAAACCACTGGACGGATTGCGCTGAAATTTGGAATGAAGGTAGATGTTATGACGTAGGCATCCGCTAAGAAAGGATTTTTAGAAATGCCACTTTTAAAGGAGTGAAATAGGGGATACAAGTTTTACTTCTTATTGCGAGCGAAGCCACGAGCACCCACTCGTAAACCATAAAATTTTAATTAAGTCTTTGATTTAGCCGCATTGTGTATGTGATATCATATAATGCTTCGCGTAACATACAATACAATAATAAATTACATTATGTACGTCGCAATTTTCTTTAATTTACAAGTAAAACGAATACTGGATTCTAGCATGCGTACGTCAATGTATATAAAATACGAAAAATCCTCTTGTAGAATTAATACTAGAAGGGGCATCTAGAAGACTTCCGCATAAAAACTGCATGCTTTTATTATGTACGCGCGCAGACAAACAAATCGAATTATACTCATATTATTGTAAACTATTAGACGCCCGCGGATTTCTTTGCGTTATTTCGAGATAAAAAATTGATATTATGACAATTCTAAGATATCATTTAACCTACATATCAAAAATCATAATCACGATGTGCGTTTAAAGAAACAGAGAAAATTCTAAAAAACTGTTATCGATTTAAATATACCCAAACATTTTTTGACAAATATCTTCTATGTACAGGTTTTTGACCTTCTTATTATATGTATAGGTTACATATCTATTCAGAATAAAAAAAATATGTTTTGAAAATATGAAAGCCTTATCCATTTATATAACGTAATTTTTCGTACTACATCCTCAGGGCACTTATGTAGGCGCAGACAGAAGCAGGTAGAGCCTGCAGAAGGTCCGTAACTTCACGTCAACAGGACCGGCGGGACCCGGCTGATTGTCATTGTACTTTACTATAGCTACTAATTAAATATCTTCGAATCAGTGCTGGAGTTCAAGCTAGATATTAAGGTTTTTTTTGTTCGGTATTTCAATTATGTTATTTTTAATACAATATGAATATTTTAACCCTTATTATATTATATATTATATGGTTTCAGTAACTCGCAGTAAATGAATCCTTTTTAATCATTGTATTTTGAAAGTATTGACAATCTTATTTGAGCCATTTTTATTTTATGTTTATTATGGAATTGTATATAGTACATTTGTTAATGTTTACTAAGCGATACATTTTCCTTAAAATGAAAAGACTACCAACTTTTTGTTATTACTAAAATAGTCCAAAAATTACCTAACAACAACTCTCGTTACTATAAAATTCATCATTGATAGCTCAATCAAAGCCTATTAGTAATTTTGAAGCTACGTCATGCCTCATCTACGCCGATCTCCCGTGAGCCAGTCATCTCGTAGCCGCTGTAGAGGGTGCCCGCTACGCCAAGCTACGCGCTGCAAACTCACTACGACTTTGCTACGCTTTTTGCTCTATGAACTAAGTTTGAGACCCAACAATAAAAAAATCAGCTTTATTCGCTATTCAAATAACAGAAAACAATTATTTTAATAATAATAGTCAAACTTTGGTAAATTTAAATAGATAAAAGTTGATTGAATTTTATTGTGTTTGTGACATTGTGATATCATAGTTTTAAAATGTGATAAAATTAATAGAATCGCTATAAACATGGGGACTAATCCAGGTTAATATGTGTTTATGGTGATGGTAAGTTTCCAATATTAAAGTTTCTTCTAGGCAAGCGCGCTAGATCGTAGATTGTATCGTTGCTTAACATCAGGCGATTTGTAGTCAAGCGTTAGACTATCTAGGTTAAGCAAGTATTAAGTATTATTATTAAGAACAATTTTATAACTAATTTTTGTTAACTTTCATAGTACACATAAAAGGTTCATTGAAATTCGGTCTTACAGCAAAATGATAACGCAAAAATACTGGTAATTTTTAGGCTCTACATAGCAATGATATTCAACAAGATGTAGCCTAGACTGTGCTTTCTATCACCGGTCAACAAATGGCGATGAGATTATTATGAAAACAACCAGATATGACTATTCAGATCTGAACATTGTAATTGAGACAATAGTTTCATTTAGTTACAAACCATCATTATCATCATCAGCCTGTTATCGCGCACTGCTGAGCATAGGCCTCTCTTCTTGTACGCCACTCGTCCCAGTCCTGCGCATATAAAAATACGGTATATACATATGTTTAATAATAAGGATATATATTACATTCCATTTTCCATTTTAATACTAATATGTAGATTTTGAATTAACTTGCTAAATACGTGTATAGAATAGAAGCGAGATAATAGCTTTATGTATTATTTGAGGCTTCATTATATAAGTACAGAGTTGAAATTAAGTCAGTGGTAGAGAAGTAATTAAAATGGATGCTTGACAGTTTTGTTCCCGAGATTTGTCACATAACAAAGATTCAATTGAAATACCTTTAATTAATAAAAAACTCTAAAAGTTGATTAAAATGTTGTAATACTCATTAATACTTGTTATTAAATCAAATGTGGTTTCTGTGACACAGGGTGTTCCTAGTGCAGAACCCACAGGCATATCAAAAATGCGGTATTTTTAGTATAAGATAAGCCAAATATGTTATTTAAGCTAATTAATAAGGCAGATTTTTTTAGCATTGTCAGAATCACTCTACAGTTCTGCTTATAGTGAAAACACTGATTGTGGATAGAAATAAGATGAGAAAAAAAATATTCTTATGTAAATTAAATATCATACTGTTATCGTTGACACATTGTTTCATCTAAATTTAATTTGTTCCAAGTCGTACCACCTATTACTAACGTCGTTAAGGCAGTATAAGACATGCAGGCTGTCTAAGACATGTCGTAAACTCGCCGTTAAAACCTTTTATGGTTTCTCGATAGATATTAATTGGATGAGACGGCGTTATCAAATGGTTTAGTTTGCAGTTAAATACACGATGGCATGTTTCCATTTATTAACTAAATAGGTTATACAATTTGTCATGGTACGTCAGTTGTTAAGCCATGTCAGAGGCCCTTAGGGCGGTTTGAAAACTCAGACACCAGAATTGGCCACTCGAATACGAACTTACGTTAACTAAGTGGGTTTGTTGAAGTAGATTATTAACTAAGACATTAGTAATGAGACATTCAAGTTATAACCGACACTTACACTGGATATTCAAAACTATTTGAATTAAAGGTTTTTTTCTTTTGCTTTTACAGTTGGATAGATGTATCTACTTGTAACATTGTTTCTAGACAAAAAATCATAGCTGTAGCTTAAAACCAACAAAATCATTTCAGGTGTTAGTATAATATTAACATTATTTATTTGCAACGTACTAAATACGGCAAAAAATAGTTCTTAAATGTAATATTTTTATAGCAAATCCAACAAAGCAATTATCAGAGTAATCATTTTCCAATATCGTAAACCAGTAAACCAAATAAATCTAAAATGGAGCATAATAGAAACCTCAGAACGAAGCATTATAATTTCATTACAACCCTAACTTCGCAACCAAACCTAGGGTTCTAAACAAAACTTCAATATCACCGAGTAACTATTTGCTAACAATCGTAACTCGGTTTTAGTTCACAAATCGCCCCGGGCGGGGTCCAACTTCTGTTTCTCAAACATTGTACAAAAACATGAACATACTTACGACACTTTGACAAACTCTGGCTTGCTGTGTTAACTCGCGTCCGGAGGTTTACTTTAAAAGTGCAAAGTGAAGTTGGAAATTACCAATTATTAGTAGTTTATGCAACTGTCATATAATGAAGGGTATTAAAACTGCGCTCGTTTCATAATAGTAACGAGTGTTTTAATACCCGTGTTATATGCAGTTGCATACACTACTTTCTTTATCTTCACTAATGCAATTAATCAAACAACAAGAGTAAAAGCTGACAATAGTTAATTTTTCATATAATTTTCTAGATTTTTCTGGCAAAAGATTGTGAGTTACTTTTGTTGCCAATTCTTGAATATCCGGAGGCGTACAAATATCATCGTCGCTATCCATTTTTAACTTTTAATTTATATTTAAAAAACAAAACACATTGCGAAACATTACATTCACGCGTACGTGTATTGTCACAGTGATTTTGCCGCCATTAAAATCTAACCAACGAGAGCGCAGCGCGACCAACCTGATTGGCCCTGCAATCAGGTTGGTCACGCTTTTTCGATGTTATAATGAGCTATTACGATATCGATGTGGATATTATAGCATCATGTGAAATTGCTTAAATTGAGTGTTTTGTTGTCTGTGCTATAACAGTAGTAATTATAAGTCAAGTATTGGAAACATAAGTAGAATGTTACAACATTAGTGTAGATAAAGTTTTTTTTTACACTGTCTAACAGGAAAACAATCTCTTTCTATTTTTAGTAATGAGAAATACGGGTCGAAGAGAGAGAAAGAGTATGATAGATAGACCCATTACGGTGTATCTGCTCAAGAGTATTTCTCGGGTCAATTAATTCTACGCAGGATTCTCCACCATCATTAATGAGGAACTACTTAAGAGGAGGAGGAGTAGCAATTTGGGTAAGCTAAATATCTGGTTCGAACAACATATAGTCACATCAACGTAACTAACAAAAAATAACAACACAAAAGTTTGGTAACATTTGTTTTCATACTTATTTTGTGACATAATCCGAAAACAACCTTTTTCAGATACCCATATCGTGTTGCTTCACAGAATTCATTTCTTACCGTCACAATTTTATGGTAAAATAATCCATATTAATAGTCGCATAGGGTTGATTGTTGTTTAAATGTAATCATCTATCTCATGAATGCGTAGCGGTAGGTTGTGATAAGAGAATGGTTTTTCTATAATAATGTTATTGCTTTTAGACCATCTTAACGTTAATTTTTGTCTTGTGATAAGCCGGCCATTTTAACCAGATGAGATGGTAATCCAAAGTAACAGGATTAGGACAATTTTATCTAGGTGTAAACGAAATGTAACTGTGTTTACTTTTTTAAGTTATTTCACAATATTAAATCACACCAGAGATTTACTTGTATCTGTTGACCGGATATTTTTTAATTTTTTTAAAGCCGCAATTGAGCGACGGGCCTTCGTGATTTTTGGTTTTGTTGTAGTATAGGTCACAAAACATGGCAATTCATTGCAAAATCACTTTTTTGGCTAAACGCAAAAAGCTACAAGCATCCACTAGTAGACAAGCAAATTGGTTTATTTAAAAAAATAAATATAATATAGAAATAACTATTTGAACTCAAGTTATTCTAATAAATAAAGTACTTGTATACATTCTTCATAGTTTGTTTATACTTCGACCACTCGTTTAAAAACTTGGTCGAGTTGAAGTAACTTGTCGACTACAAAGTAAACCGAACTTTGGTCATTACCACTCTTGTCGCTGAGTGTACCTTTAGAATTTAGTTATAGAATAAAATAAAATAAGCCCTGAATAAAAGTATATTATAAAGCAAAAAAGTCTTTAGCAGCTTCAGTTGGACTTTAATAGACAAATATTTGATAAAAGTACTTGAATATAGATTGGTTGTTGTATGACCGTTACAAAACATTTAAAAAAAATCTATGATATTATTATTGTTTATAATTTGATAAAATGCAGTCTAATACAAAAAAACTCTTTAAGCGAAAACTTATCAGTTATTTGCTACCTTCGTTGTTGCGATTTATATAATTTTTATTGTATCAATAATAGTTGTTGAATTATGTACCTTTTAAATAAAAAATGTATTACTAGTACTTATAGTGAAGTCATTGAAAACACCTCTTTCAATGTGTCGTCGGTTTCACTACTTTAACTAGGTAAATTTTTATCATATACTCTGTTTTTGAGAAATTGATATACGCAGTGCATAGTTTTTTTTCCATCTAACTATAGTTATCAATTGCATCTATATCTGTTCAGACATTTCCATACAAACATTAAAAATGTTTGTATAGAAATATCATTTTTCTCAATTTTGTCATACAAATCGGCAATTTCATAGGTAAATGTATTAATACAACAACTATTATTAATATCGAAAAATATGTACTTATAATAACACGTAACTAATAAAAAATATATATACAAACTGACATACAAATTTTAGTCATAATGATAAGTAATAGTAATTCCTCTCCAAGCCGAAACTAAGATAAATTTCACCCTCGCTGCTGGCTGGTTTTCAACTGCCTTGGTAACAGTAAAACAAGAGCAACGACATCTTAATAGTGAGACTAATAATTATTATTTTAATCCTAATATCGAATGAGAGTCGCCAACTCTGTTGTCAAGACTTTATCAAGGCTTTTAAGGCCTCTAATATAATTTTTATAAAGAGACTTGAATCATTTCGCTAAAAATAGCAAGTACCTAATTCAAACATTGTAAACTGTCCATAACGCTGTGGTTTTAGTTGTCGCTTGTCTTTTCTGATAGATTGCTATGTTTTTTTCTGTAGGCGTTATTGTGAGTCCTAGACCTTGAATCTTGACATTATATAAAAGAACCGTTACACAATTTGCAGATAATATTACCTACTCATACAAAAAAAAAACAATTAGTACAACTAAGAACTGCCCCTTTTTAAACTGGTTTCAAATCGGTGCAACTCACTATGTGCCATTAAAATACACTATACAGATCAAATACCGTGTGATACTTACATCTGAATTTTGATTGGCTCACATGTGACGAAACTGGATCATAATTGGTTATAAGTGTCCAGTTTCATCACTATCTCTAACTATCTAGTTATCTCGCGCGTGCTATCTTCAGGTGTAACTTAATTGTGTGTTTTGTTTAGATGTTTGTCTATTATGTCGTCTTTGAGTCCGGGGTAAGATTAGCCCTAGGTAAGGTACGATTACGGCAAAAACCGGCGCCGGGAGTATCAGCCGAGATTAGAATAGCCAAGATAAGTATGTTTACGGGTTTAGTTCTGTTGTGAAGCATAAGTACTGTTGCTAATATCTTGTAGGGGCTTGCTCACATTTCTTGGGGATTTTTTTTATTATCCCTGTATACCCATACAGAGAAACCCCTGACGGGGCCAGGGTTATTATGCAATAAATTGTTCTTTGCTTACATAATTATATTTGCTTAAAAAAACAATTTTGTATGTATCAATATATAGTATAAATTTTATACATCGTTGTTCTTTCCATATTTTGTCTGAATCTATAACTATTGCTCGTGGTAATGTAAGATGCGTGTAAATGTGTAGCTGAGTTACTGAAAAGAAAGTTAACAGGAAAAAGAGATTTTATTAGAGTGGTTTTGCTATGGGTCGTAGCTTTCCCATAGAATCCTATTTCGTCCTTCCTAAAAAAGTTCTACTTCGATATCGAAATTGTTAGAAAATTTGAGCATAAGTAAAAATTTATTGTGTAATTACAACTGTTTTTTCATTTCGTTGCAATGCTTTTAATTAAAACTACGAATGGAAAACATAACCTAAATTTTATTTTTACTTTACTTTGTAAAAATTATGTATGAATAAAATACGAACATTATCGTACATGATCTCAAGTTCCTGAGACTCAGACGAAATTTTCCAATAACTGCGTGTAATGTGCCCAAAACACCTCGCACGACAAAATTCTTACAAGAATTTATCAAAGAATGCAAATTGCCGGAGTTATTTATGAACGTGTTACGTCGGCTTTCACACTTCACAAAGAAAAAGCTGTACAAGTAGGTATTTACTGGGTTATAGGAAACTAGTTGTAATGTGAGTTTTTTGTATCATGAATTATAAAATACAAATATGGTTATAAAATATTGTTAAGACATATGAATTATAACAAACCGTTGAAGGTTTATAGCAGATGTGTTCAAAAATGTCGCCGTAATTAAAAAGGAATCATTGTGCTTTGACGTGACACTTTAACTTACAACAAATATTAATCGGTGCTATCGGCCATATCACATTGTTTGAATTACTTACTTACTTACTTATTAAGGAAATTAACGCCTGAAGTCTGTTTTTATTTGTATAATTATAGGTATTTTAAATTACTTGTCACGTGTGAATGTAAAATAATTTCTGAACTGAAGTCTTATATATAGTTTACATTTTGTTGTAGTACTAAACCATTTTAATTAAATTTCAATCTGGTTCAACCTTGTATGAGAAACAGTAACGTTTGCTAGAAAAAAAACAGGATATAAAATCGAATGTTTTCCCCAGGTTTGCACCTTCTCTCATGCGTGTATATTACGAAATTTATTTTTACTTTATACTTAAGGCTCAGAGAATATGTGTGATCTTCTTAATTCTGTTGAAAAGTAAATTTCAATCGATTGTGCAATTTTAATTTGTCTGTACGAATTATAGGGATACCTCAAATCGATAATAATATGTTGATAAATGTTTAAACGGAACTTCGATAAAATAATCTTATCTTACACAACTATTTATTGCAAAACAAAAAAGAAGTGATTGCAAATATTCGTCATTGCATTATTATTCATGTCAGCTATCATCAAAGTCCTAGGAGTACTGTGACTTGATAACACAGTAAAAATGGGTTTCTATTGATTCTTTCTTTATCAATATCTGTGTAAAGGCCAAAGAGTGAAAACCAGTGATGTCAATATTTAAATTTAGATCTGTGAGTACACCTGTTCTGTTCGCTTTATCAAGCGCTGCAAATATCGATTATTATTTTCCCGATAAAATAGATAGGTACTTCAAATAAACATGACAATCCATATCTTCTCACTATCAGTACCTACTCGACCTTGTTATTGAACGTACATGTGTGCAACGCAATGGGAGTGACTTGTCAAATATTAATCAATAGACCAGTTAGAGGAGTGCATAAGGCGGGGAAACCTGTATCTGGCATCGTGAGGTACACCGTCAACGACCCAGGAAGGTACAAAGATGTCTCCATCACTCTCATAGGAAAAGGAAAATGCAAGTGGAGTGAACAACAAAAAAATAGGCGCAAGGATCGATTCGAAACAATAACGTACATCGGCAAAGAAGTGTATGTGGCGCAAAAAATAAGCATTCACGAGAAAGGACCTGAAGGAGTCTTCATTTTACCAACTGGTACATACGAGAGTCCATTCCAATTCATGTTGCCAAACAACATACCATCAACATTTGAAGACGGCAAATGCAAAATCAAATACAGACTAATACTGAGATTCGAAAGACCGAATTTCCTAAGTATTGACCAAAAATTTGGCACAGAAATTAATGTCGTAGGCAATGTGATGCCGAATATACCGGAAGGAAGACAAAGAATGGAGTTAGAGAAGAGTCTATTCAAACCGTTTAGTAAGAGAAAACATCGTATACATCTCGAAGCAGACATACCTAACTCAATCTTCAGACCCGGTGAAGTTGTAGAAATAAATTATAAAGTTACAAATGACAGTGACGTGATTGTTCCATCGTTGATAGCACAACTAATTTGCTGCAAAACTTACACATCTGATTGCGGGAGACGAAAAGTACAAACTAAAACTTTAAGTGAATGCACGGTCGAATCTACCAGCGTTCCTGACAATGCTATAGCGAACTTAACGAGCAATATGTGTTTAGCAGGATTTTTGTACACAATACAAAATACTAGAATACTTCACACTGATTTTAAAATAAAACTGACGTTACAGCTACCAATGCCACACATAAACTCGAGTATGAAGCTGCCTATAGTGATTGGTGAAAAGTATGGTAATGATCATGTAGAATTGTATGTTCCTGAAGATTATGAAGAACCACCTTCTTACTTTGAAGCGATGAATGAGCTTGATGAGAAAAATGAAGAAGAATTGTATTGATGATACAATAAACCAATTCATTTAAAAACATTTATTATCTTTTGTGGATGAGCTCAAAAAAATATTTATTTGTTGTGATAAGATATGTGAAAATGTTTATCTGTAATTTTTTTGGGTTGTCTAAACCTGTGTCACGTTTTTATTGATTAATGCCATACTATTTTTTTACTAATATGTTCTGTTTTTTCCTCATTTCTATAAAAAATGCATACCTGCATGTGTCACACACTTACTTTATTTATTTTGAATAAATCTATTTCCCAGTACTCCAAACTTGTTTCAGAACTTTTCATACAAGTTGGCAGTCGCAATAAGGAGCTAAGTTATTCAAAAACCTTTCCTGAGAAAATCATTTAGTCGTGCAAGTTAATTCGGGAGTTTCTTTAATTCAGATTGTGATTCGGGTCGCAACATCTCGCTTAACGATTCGAGAATGTGTAATTACAGCTCTTTAATATAACGAGGAGGCTTAGTACTGTTTCTATGATTCACTTCTAGATTCATACATAGATTCAATTGTCAAAGAAATTGATATTAATCAAAGGTATTGTAAAATTTTATTTTTGTTTCTTTATATTCAAACGATCCAGTTGTGTTATTGTGATAAAATAATATTTAGATATTTTACTAGTCATGGCATTAGAGTTATTTTTAAAATCAATTAAAATAGCTGTATAGTAGAAAATATTTTTAGCTAATATAATGATAAAGATTAACAGTAAACTGGCTAGAAAGAGCAATAAATAATCTTTATGTGAATTGTAAATGAACCCATAATCTGAATCATATTAAGAATTACACCCATACTGAAGCCTCGACTGCTTAATATAACGAGATCGTTACGCGAACTTGGCGTGTTATTTCGAGGAAATGAGTCCGAGAGATTATAACGGTAATCGTCAAATCTTTGGAGATTTCAGTGTCATTTGTATGGGACTTCATGAGGATATTCATTTTCATGTCTGTCACGTTTTATGTTCTGAGTTAAAGAATATTTATATTAATGTACCCTGGGATATTGCTTAGGGTTTCGCCAGCGTCGGATCCATTCAAAAAAGAAGCATAACTAGGTACCTATGTGTGTGTTTTTCGCTGTTTCACGAAAACGGCTTATCTTTGATGTTGTGCAGCCTTCCTAAGATGTTGCACGGTTTCAAAGAACAAACATATCGACAGTGGCCAGATATTTTTGCATTTTTATTGAAGTTTCAAGATACACAATCAGCGATACAGACATTTTTGTAACATAAGCTAGGCTAAGATTTATAAGGTTCAGCTATCATCATTTTCCAATACCGATTAGAAAATAAAACAGTGGCTTTGCTGTAGGATAAGACAGGTAGTCTATGGATGGTATTTGGCTACTGTAAACTCAGACAAAATTAAAAAGTCAACTATAATTTTAAGAGGACGTTTTGAGAATTTGGTTCCAAGGTATAAAAATAAATAAATATACGAAAATATTCTAAGATATCTATGTTTCTCAACATGGACCAAAGCAACTAAACTAAAATGTAACTGGCAATATTCATCATTTCAATGACAAAAAAGTCACCTCTAATTTTAATATACATAAGCACTAAAGTAAGTAAAGGTTAAAAGATATCCCTAAACAATTTACTGCTCATCTTCTTCTTCTAAGGCCAGCCACTCACCACCAAGCTGGTGCCTGCAATAATAACTGAACACACAAAAGAGATATAAAAAGGGTGTAGTAAAAAACGGTTAATAACCTACCTAGTTATTACTTTAGGGCCAGTACGAAAATCGTAAATTATAGAAGCCCATAATCCTTGTTTATGAGTTTGAGGGAGTAACACATGCACCATATAGCTTAGAGAAGCCTAAATATCACAGCCCCTATATCCCACAGTATGCGGAAATTAGTGCGTGTGTGTTGATGTTTGTTAGTCCTACATGTTCAAATATCTGAACAAATTTAGATTAAATTTGTTATGTAGTTAACACTGATTCGAAACAGACGAAATAAAAATACATATGTAGATATATTTCAACGCTTGGCTGGAGCTTGAATGTTGTTTGGACACCCATCACAAACGTTGTTATTGGGAATTCTACACTATAAAATAATCTTTGACTATCTATCCCAGCAAAAATCAATTGTATTCATTAGTTTCGTTGTGGTGATCTTAAAGAATTATCATTAAAGTCAAAGTCAAAGTTATTTATTGGTAAGTAAATTCTTAGGTAAGTACATGTCATTGATTAAATCTAAATCAATTTATAAATTAACAACAATCCATATACATATTCGTAAGTACATAGTTTATACATTATAGTTACGTGTAATTATTGCGTAATGTAATGATTATTATGATCATTAGCCGATTTCCGTCTACATGATGTACATACATACATATATAGCGTGCGATAATATTATATTAGTGTTACATTGCATCTGCTTGACTACACAAACCGATATTCTGCCTAATCCAGCACATTAGAAGCGGAATCCTAGATAATAGGAACGTGTCAAAGTGAAACAATGAGTGGTCTATATAGTGTTATGTCGTTGGAGTAAAAGGTCTGAATAAATATCCTTTTTAGCATTCACTGTCGCAGTTACAGATAAGAGAGGTTTGATAAGTTCAGATCATCCAGTTTAAAGGAAAGGGTTCCTTAAACTTGGTAAAGGGTTAAAGCAAAGTTTTCATTATTTTACTGAATATTTTAGGAAATGGCTAAAAATATAAAGGAACTGTGTTTTTTACCTTTCGTATAGATTGTCCAAAGCAACTTTCATAGTGAAAAGTTACTTTTAAGTTAAGTAGCTAAAGCGCTTCGGCAGCTATGCAGATGGTTAAAACATTTTTAGCACTTGTCTATACAATCTAGTTTTCTCTTACTTACTTTTACTTTTGAGTATGTGACATAACATCTATTTCACTGCTGGGCATAAGTCTCTCTTTGAATGTGCCAGATGCGTCGGTCTTGTGCAGACCTCATCCATAAAGAACCCGAGACTCGTAATATGATAAGTAATTTTAAATTTTGTAATTCAAAATGTAAGTAGGTATACTAAAAAGTCTGCTGAGTGTAGAACATCAGGCGGGATGTAGTCAAACATAAGCCCATTGCAAGTTAAAAAAGTAAAAAACAAGGTGACCATATCCAAATAAAGAAACAAGGGAAAGCCTTGTCCAATGTACACGTACCAAGTTCCACACTTATCTCAACATGGAGTGGACCCTTTGTAACCCTGTTTTAATTGGTTTGCAAAACATTTATGTCACAATATAATTATGACAAAAAAATAAGAAGTTGAAGTCATCATCGTCGGGTGCCATCTTTATATTGAAGTTTGGAGGTCAATTGGCAATATTTTATGCAGACATATCTGCCTATACTGCTTCTTTTAGATGCAGATAGCTCAGTTTTGTCCACTTTTCAAAGTCGCTAGCCACTTCATTCTCTGACATCCTGGGCTTCTTTTTCCTGGAATCCTGCCTCCGAGAATCAACATTGGAAGTGAAAGTACTATATTTAATTGTGTTCCTGTAGAAACTTTAACAGGAATGGAGGAGGAGAAAAGTAATTTGTTCACAGCATAAGAAATTTAACTAACTGTTCAAACTATATAATACTGGTTAACCCTTAGACTGCCAAAAATCTTGAGTCAAACTTTTTTTATGTAACGCATTGGACGTGACAATCTTACTGCATTTATCATAATAAGATTATCAAATATATAAAAACTTAAGCCTCATATAATTTCCATAATCTTCTGGTGCCGACCAGTTAAGTATCCAACAAATTAAATTCTTCCATGCAGATTAGTATTTTTGCTGCTCATTCCTATAAATAGCTAACCAAACAATTATTCCTCTTGCTAAAATATGAAGGTGAAACCGCATTCTCCCTCCAGGGCATTGCGATGACAAATGATCAGGGCTCCGTAAACAGCATTCGTAATTACTTAGTTAATATAATTAAGACAGGCTTAGCGGGCTCGTATTTGTTTATTTTTTGGGCCCTTTTATGATATAACTCTTTTTGTTATTTATAAATTTGAGTAAAAAATTTGGAAAAAATTGGAGAAAGGTTTATAATCACTACAATTTCTAAATATGTACAGTACATATATAAAACTCAAAAGTGACTGACTGACACAGTTATCTATCGACACACAGCCCAGACCACTGGACGGATCGGGCTGAAATTTGGCATGCAAGTAGATGTTATGACGTTTTTGGAAATACAACTTTAAAAGCGGGGAAATAGGGGGATCTTAATGCGAGCGAAGTCGCGAGCACCTACCAGTTTACGAGAAACAGCAATACTGTATTCTGCGCCAATATAATAATTGTAGTAATACTTACTGCAGTGTTGGTCAGCACACGTTAATTTAAGGCTTTTTATCTTCCTTTCTATTATACCTCTTTTTAATTGAAAAACTTAGTTTTAATTAACTTGATTGGGATTCACCAATATGAAAATTCATTGAATCTATTTTTTTATAACAGTAAACAAGATGTAACGGTCTTGTTTTTATTATTATAATATATACCCTCCTACCAGATCATAAAACCGAGTTAATCCCCGGTGCCGGCAGCAGTCGTAATGCCGATTGACCCTAACTTTTATATTGTATTTTTACACCACACCATAACCTCGTAATTGCAAAGAGATGTGTAATTGGTTATTCTATTACATCACGCGTTAAAGCCTTATTTGGTATTCTATGGTGTCGAGGGGAATGGACTTTTATGGGTGAAATATATGAGTTCTGTTACCACCTTAACATATTGTGGTAAAATTACTGGGCAACAATTACTGAACCTCAGCTACCTAAATCTCAACCTAAAACTGATTAGTTGAAAAGTAGTAGTAAATGTCGGGTTTTGACATTCAAAACTTATTATACAAGGTTTTTGTTACAAGTTCAGAAGCATTTAGTTGTAATAATTTATGCAGTATTTTTATTTTACTACTTACGTACGTCCAAAAAAATCTTCTTTCATCAAAAACACAAAAACATAAAAGATAAGAATGATAATCCCTAAAATCTAATAACACTCTCACTTTAGCCAGAACAATAAAAGCGGAGCCATATTTCAAACTCCTAAATCCGAGATCAGACAAAGACGAGTAGCACACACGCGAAAATTAAATTCTGGTTCTCATTTAAACGACCGCTTTTCCTAATCACGCAAAAAACAACCTAGCATGTTTAATTAAATACCTACTTCGTATTTTTCGCTTCTTTACTGGCCGGATTAACAAACTTCACAACAAAACTTAAAACCATTTAAAAATAAACTTTATCTTTTTGTGAATAAAGTTGAAATTGTGTTGGGAGGTATGCTTTCTAATAAAATAGGCCAGAACCTCTCGTGCAGTTGTAAAGGGCGCTAGTATCGCTCGAAGGCTTGCTCGAGGGTACTTCATAACTGCGGACTCATGGGGTTTTCTCGAAGACAGCTGGCTTTGACACTTGAGGGTCTATGATAAAAGAAAAACGCTGATGAAAATTTCAATGCATCTCGAGAGGCTTCGGGGATTTTAAAGATGGCGGCGGCTAGCAGAATAGGCTTTGATTGCCAAAGATTTTAATGTACACAGAGCGGCCATTAATAGCATTATTGATGATAGGTGAACCTAAATTTATCATGAAAACAATGATTCCTGTGATAAATTATAGTAAAATGTAGATAAAATACCTCTTTCTTAACCTCGCAGCAAAAAATAAGACCTTTTTAAACATAAACACATGGAGTATACACTCGTAGCATATGGTGATAGCCTGTAACATATTTTTCTGAAATTGGTATATAATGAATGTATGCTTTTTATGTAATGATTGACCTATGTATATGCAGCTGTAATATAACGCATGTTTTCAATTTTTACTTGATTTAACACAATTTGATCCTCATTTTACCATAGTATTTAAGCCATGTCTTTTTTAAAATTTTTAATCAACTGTAGCATATAAAAGCTACATCAAGTAAATTATGTATCTCGTCAAGTCTCTCCCTTAATGTGTATTCGTCTTATTACAAAACGAAGTTTAAATATAAGTCTAGAACTATGAAAATAAAAAGTCGGTTCTTCTTGTTCAAACATTACATACAAACAATCAAAATGTCAACTTCAAATTGGAAGGTTGATTTATCAATTTTATCATTAGTAACATTTTGATAGTTTCATTATTATTATATTATGACAGTAGACAGACAAATTTCGAGCAACAAAGACAAACTGTATATTTTTTAAGTTCTGGACTAATAGTTAAACCACGTTTTGTAATAAGAACCTTCAAGATTTGATCTCAGTTGAACTCGAAAATGAAAAGTGGTCTCTGTCACAATCTTGATGTTTGAGAAAGCAAAATTGTATGAATAAGTGATAAAGACAAATCGCAGGGATGTAATCTGTTCTACACACGCAATAATAGTAAGTGCTTTGCTAATTTACTTGAATAATATATAAAAGTGATTTATATGTCTGTCTGACTGCAGTTGGATCTGGGATTACATGTAATGTAACTCTTTATTGTATTTGTAGAAGTTGAATGTACGGATGAGCTGTGTACAAAGGGATTATTATAGAGAGACAATATTATTTAACTTTAATCAGTACATACTATTTTTAGTGAGAAAATCAGTCCAGATCCAATCAGTCCAAGTTTAATCTCCAAGAAGTTGTAAGAATGCTAAGATGAATAGCCAGGGCTTAAAACTGAAAAATTACCAAACAGAATCAACTAGATATAAATTACTATATTTTTAAGCTGAAAAGGATCCAACCAGCCCTGACAGTCAGTTATCCGAAACTTATAAGTACCTAATATAATATCCTAGTTTATCCTACAGGACTTTTACGGAGAGCAATGCGTTTTTACTAATAACATGTTTAAAACGTTTACTTACATGGACTCATAATCTTTTCCAAAATTTCGAGCTAACATGCGTCTCCATGTCCCACAGTATATACAATACTCGAACACAGAACTCCTTAATTCAAAGCCCAAGTATGCTACAAGTAACTAGTCTTTGATCTTTGCTCTCCAGATTGTCGGTCAAATCGAGCCGAAACCTTTCAGCGAAATCTGCTGACGCTTTTTGGAATATTTTGGGGGGAAAATAACTGACGACGCCTAAAATTAACAACGAGAACCGTTTAGAAGTTGGTTTTTGTGTAGGAAATTGATTGGCCGTATTTTTTTCTGATGAAAATTGTAGCATGGGTCAACTTTTTTGAGGGTAGATTGAACAAGAAAAGTTGGAAACTAATTTAAATTTATTATTATACAAGTACTCGAGCTCAATTGTGCTTGTATTTTTGCGGTATGTAATACCATTTTACTACGGTTGAATATTATTAATTTATAAGTTCATATATCCAGCTTACAAAACAAATTAAATATATTCTTTATAAGTTATAGTTCTTAATTATTATCAGTTTTCTGAGAATACTCTTAAAACGTTTTAACAGGCGAGAATACATTTCTTGTACATAAATTAATTGGTACAAAAATAAGTGCTAAGAGACAAGTTAAACATCTTAACGCATGCATATATCAGTATTTACAATATTCAATTACTTCTTAAATAATTACGTTTTTAAAATTGTTTAACAGAGTTCCAAGCAAACCCGTATGTATCCGCCATCCTCTATATCTGATGATCGTCGCTTAAAATGAAAATGTTGTCAAATTTACGATGGCTATAAAATCAAAGCCTCGTATAAAGTTTATGGCAACGGATTAATGGAACAGCTTCGATTTCAGCTAATTGAACAAATTCACTTTATGGCGAACAGATAACATTTAGTAATTATTTGCAGATTGTTGAGGGCACTAAAGTATGATATAAGATTGTATTATTCCTAACATTATTTTAATTTAGTAACGTTACGTTTACCAACATTTCCAGTACATTAACATAGAATTGATAAGTATCACTGAAATATTGATATTTTAATATAACATGGTATTAAAAACTGATCTACAAAATATTTTCTTAACCATAGTCGTTTTTCACAAACATTTAAAACAGCCTACCAAGTCTCAATAATGTAGAAAAGTTAATCGTTTTCACCTTCTGCGTAGCAACAATCTTTACAACATATTTTTTTGTTTTCAAACTTCCTCTTTCCCATAAGTACATATCTATAAAGCTACCCCTTTATTTAGTTGAGTAAATTGCATACGTACTGTGCAAATAACATCGAACAATGAATGTGTATTGTACTGTACATTGTATTGGAAGACTCACCCAACATGGAACAAGGAAAATACTGATCAAAATGTAAATAGAGTGTTTCAGGTAACATGGACTTGTGAACATAGGGATCTGAATAGTGATAGATGGTGTGACATTGTGATCTACATCTGACACTCTGGTTGATAGTGAAATCTATAGTAATGAATTCGTTTATTTTTTTAATTATCATGCGAAATAATGTTTTTAATTTTATGACTACTTCTTATTAATATTAAAAGTGCTTTTGTATTGGTGAGATGTAGAACATTTAATTAGATTTGAAGGCGTTTTTGTTTTTTTTTTAATGTGATCTTATGTGTTAGCTTGATCATATCGGTGATCTAGGTACAGTTGTTAGATAATTATATAATTTAACAATGAAAAAATTGAATCGTACCTGAAATATGTTGGTACCATGTCCTACACCTTATCGTTGTTGTAAGCCTCCGATTGAGTCAATGGACCGGCATAACTGGCAAACTTGGAAGCAATTCACGCACATAATCGCGGAATAAAGGAACAGAATCAGGGGAAAAATTCAAGTATATACATTTATTTTAGGTGCCCCTAAAAATGCTGATAAAAATAAATAAGCCTTTATTACTGGTTTACAATATTTGTGTTTTGTTTATGTAACTAGAAAAACACTATTCTTTATGCACTATGGTTGATGCTCTTTAGCTTGTCTTCCGACAAAGGCCTCCTCCAAAGCCTTCCATTTCGTTCATTCCATTCGTTCCATTTCGTCCGAGGAAGGCAACAAAAGCGATGGGAAGACGACCTAAAGAAAGTTGCAGGCACGACTTGGATGAGAGTTGCGAGAGAAAAATGCTGATATACAGTTGTATTAATTGACACTTAAAAATTTAAATAAGCAGAAAGTATAAAAAATCCAAGAGAGACTAGAGAGAATGTGTTGCTTTATTTATATTTAAAATAGTGTTTTAAATACTTTACACACTCTCAAGTATTTGTCATAAAATCCCAAAAGCAAAAGATTAAGAATTCGCTACTTATTTGGAAACATGGTTAAAAACTAGCAACATACTTGAGTCAAAATTATCTAACAGTATCTAAGTATACACTTGTAGATTGCCTACATTTATCTTTTACTCCTTGTATCTTTTCATAGCAACATCCAAAAATAGCCTCGTAGATTTCATCTGAATGAAGCAATTTTCAGACCGGAAGAGATAGCTGAAAAACATTCAATCAGAATTCACAATTCAATACCCATACAAAAAGGATACGATCCCATTTTAGTGTCCACTTCGATGATTTTCGAACGAACAGAGAAAAAGGTCAAGCGCGAAACGGTAATCTACCTCACGGAGAATTGTTAGCATGTCTAACTAAAAAAAGTTATTCACAATATGAATTTGTTCATAATTTGAAGTGTAGTTAAATAGCCGACTAAATAGTTAAAAAATTACACTGTCGAGTACTGTATTGAGCCACTGATTCACATAAAGAAACACACGTACAAGCGACACTGTGGCATAAATGAAACATGATTACAGTTTACCGAGGTGTGGTCAGAGGTAGAAATTACAACAAAACAAATACCACGGCAGATGATTTTTATGAGACTCATCACCAAGAAAAACAGTTAATAAAACCAGTTTTTTTTAATATTTTTAGTCCTCAATACAAAGAAAGAATCCTCTCATGAACCATCGTTCTTATCCATGCTAAGCCTGAAGTAGGTAAGGTAGTGTTCCCGCACACATGAGCGATTTCCATCAACGACATGAAAAAACGTATGAATCCCATCTACCGGCCTGAAACTGGGGTTTGAACGCTGTGGTCAGATAAACATACGGCACTATGTTTATTTTTTAAAAACACTTTTTTATTCCATTTTAGATATAGGTATTGCTAGTTTTTCAGTGTTGGTCTTTCATCCATTTTTACGCTCGAACTTGTGAACCTATTTGAAGTGTACATAAGTACATGTATTGTCAAGGTTGGCTGGGGGTAGATTTATTTGATTTTCTTATGTGGAACACCGCGGCACGCCGCTAGTGTAGTAACTATGTTTGTTTAACCACCTCAAAATATAGTCTCTTCTATCAATCAATGTTCTAACCTATTCAATAAACCGACTAACCTGATAATCCTTAAAATAAACCTAAACTTAGGTTAAATAGTGCCTCAGCATGTAATGCTATTCATAGAGTACATTCACGAAAAGAACAGCCGTTGTAATACCTATTACTGATCAATCGTGTAGGATTTCAATTGAGTAAAGTTACATATCATTGCAGTTAAATAAATCCGCTCACTGCAATATCGCAACCTCAATTTTTTAATTAACAAAACGGCATCTTCATAAATATGTATCGAAAGATACTGGTGGCTGACAAAATACATAGATTTATTTTGGCACATGAATTTCAAACTAGTGTTTACATTATGCGTCAGTTGATTAAGAAGTCGATGGTGGGGCGAGTTGTACGATTGTGCGTGTGTGAGTGACTGCCTACATTGCTTGCCTACACTGTTTGTTGTCATACCACTTGAATTTATACACAAATTGAGGGTAGTTAGATATTAAAACAAAATAAAAAAATTGTTTGTGTAACCTAGCTCATAAGACGTTATTATAATTAAATTATGAACATACTGGGAGATGACTCTGGCCTCGTAACACAGCCTAACGGCTACCACGAGGTCAGAGGATTCAAAAACATTTTGTGAAAAATATCTTTAAAAAAATAAATGATTTTGTATTTGTATTTGTATTTGTATATACAGCGAAACCAAAGCGTGTAGAAACTAATTTCTAGGGCTTCAAATTTATAGAAAAACAAATGTTTCTCGTAAATTACGTATTGTGAAATGTTTAGTTTACTTAATTTTCGTGATCACTACAGCGTAATTTTACAAATAAAGTGTAAACTACTACAAGCGGCGAGGCCTTATTTTTTCTTTCTGATTGGAGTATATAGCGGTCCTTCTATTAATAAACACTTGGTACAAAATACCTGCACAGTCCCAGACTCAAAGGTCCGAGGGTCTCACAAAAGGCCCTTTAGGCCCTATAGCCGTAATTGGCAAAATCTTGTTACGCTAAATGGGTTTACGGTCCAGAAGAAGAAAAGATTGAATGTATGTACGAATATGTTGTGAGCTCTGATATGTACAGTGTTTTTTCAGTATTTATATATTAAACTACATTTTCTACAATTAAACTCGTAATTCTTAGTAAAAACAAATGACTAACACGTCTTATAAAAGTAGGATCCATAAAATACTACAAAAAAATAGCAATTTGTATGTCAGTTCGTTTTTCCAAGCTCGTCGGGAAAATGTCGGGCAGTTTTTCCAAGAAAATAGTTTTTAGAAATGAGCGTTCAGCAGGCGATGCTGATTAGGATCAGACCCTCAAAAAATGGGAACTTGTCAGGGAGTTGGTATTGGATAGAATGGTCGTTTTTAATCATATTTTAAAAGTTACGATCATGGATTTTTTTTAAACGATAAACTATACAAATACCTACTAATTTTATTTATTGGTAACACCAAATATTACACGTCCCAATATGTTCCTATGAAATAGGTATGGTTATAAAAAATTGTACAGTATACATTGCATACAGTGAACATCAATCACTGTTTCTGGAAATAAAGTAGTCATACATTATTAATAACATTTAAACTACATAATTTTTAACCTATGTAATGTATAACTTAAGATAACATAAGTAAGCTATTGTAATGTCGTATTTATTTGTTGTACCCATACAAATATAGCATTTTGTGTTACAATTATTTCACATGTCAGAAAATACTGTTTTGAATTAAAAATCACGCTTGTTTGGGTTATACCTATATTTGAATGAAAACTCTGTACAACAATGTATAATGTATATACATAAATAAATATATCATCACCTATACCATATTTTCATGTAGGTAATTGTTTTTCTGTTTGCATATTGTGTTTAGTGCCCAACAACACTTTGATAGAATTTTATCTATGTTTCTAAAATACTAATACAATACACTGTGCATAATGCTCATACATTCATCCTAGTACCACAAATAATCCGTTCTAATCTAATATCCATCTATGGTAGTGAGTGTGTTCAAACTGGCTAGTTAAGGTAAATAGGCGCTATTCGCAAGTGTTTATTTCGTCTTGTTACGATCTCGTAACATTTAATTTTATTTGGAGAAAGTTTGGGATTGAAACTGCTAGTTGGCATTTAGAAGGGTATGTGGGGAGGAAATTGGAATAACCCATTCTACTTTGAAGCTCTTTGGGCATTGTGAAAAAGAGTAGCAAAATAGTGTCGGTCAATAACATTTTTTGTGCATTTGCTTAGCCCGGACCTAAGCCTTACAAATCATTCGAACCAGGAAACGAAAGTTTCCATATCGAAGTAAGATAAGGAATATCATCACTACATAGTACAAAGCAGCATCAACTTCCCGTGTCTTTCCCTATTTATATGTATGGTTAGAATTTTAAAACTACAAAACGGTTTTTAATGCAGTTTTTTTTTTTCAAAGGAAGGTGTATTTGTTTGTATGTATGCATGCAAAGCCGCGAGCAAAATATAGTAATATATAAAGATGATGTTTTCAGCACATTACAAAAAAATATATTTTTTAGTATATCTATTAATCACAAGTACTTACTGAGCAAAGCATTAGGCCTTTCCCAGGCTTTTATTACCTACTAACTTACTTCCAATGAAGCCTTCGTCGGTCTATTTCCAGATAAAAGGGGTAAATACTTTCTACTTTCCGATTTTGGGACACTTTAGAATAGGGGTGAATGTTACACAGATTTTGTTGAATAAATAAAAATAAATATTCCGGGACATTGCACACAGCGCCATCTAGGTCCACACTAAGCAAACTTTAGTACTAGATAACGGATATAATACTTATATATAGGTACTTTTTTTGTTAATACATACAATGTTGAATGTTTTTACAGTTGACTTTTATAAGAAATGAACGTCCAATATACATAAATCTACACACTTGACTATTTTAACCGCAGTAAAAAGTAACGCGAAAGTCTTGTCAGTGTCCAGCACATGCTGAGTTGGGGCCGGATTGTGACATGAAACGTGTACTTGTATATATTATCTTTCTCTTTATTGTGTTCTGTATCTCTTGTTGTTTCGTGACCCAATAAATGGATTTTATTCTTATTTATTCTTATAAAAGCCTGTAAAAAAATCATACCTCTATGATCATGTTTTGGACTACGTTAATTTGGCGTGACATCACAAGTTGTAAATTAATTAATACCTACTAGTTAAAAAACAATATAGGTACCTATTTAATTCTAGCGAGAGTGAGTGAGGGTGGTTTTTAACCTTTGTAAAAATGGATAGCAAAACCCAATACAAAAATGGCATTTCCGTCACTAGGTACGGAAGACCAGCGTTGGATGCTTGCATCCAGCACATGCTGAGTTGGCGCCGGATTGTGACATGAAACGTGTGTACCTACTTGTTTATATCTTGTATTTTGTATCTCTTGTTTCTTGTCCTAATAAATGTTTTTTATTATTATTTTTATTTATTTTATTATTACATAAAGTGTGAAAGCGTTATTAGTAGTCGGAACACTTTTCCCATCTCTACACTAAAAATAAAACTTCGAAATACGACGAGAAGTGAAAGCGGGGCGCAAAATTGGCTATTTCTTGACAACGGGAAACGAATTAACCCCAAAACACCCCGAGTGAGGCGAAAATGGGTTAAGAAAATGATTTAAAAATAAAGGCCTGTAGAAAACTAAATATTCCGAGATTGAAATAACAGGGTTATCAAATTAGATGTAGCTTTTGTAAAAAATATGTTCATTTTTTATTTCTCTGCGTAGTAGTATTTATTTTTTATGTTCAAACTGAGGCTTGTGTTTATTTCGGGGTGTATTCCTTATTAATGAGGGTTGTGACTCCTCCGCAGAATTAAAAACAATTTAATATACGGATGGGATTGTACCGGGTGGCTTCAGATTTCAAGGCTGACACATGTCCACTGATCCACACACGATTGTTATATGTATGTTTACCTGAATAGTCAAACTAATTTCAGTAATTTGATTAATACGGTGAAATGATATTAAAAAAATGTAACACTTTATTCAATTTAAGCACTTCACTCAGTACATATTATTTTTAGTATTGCTTTACCATTGCTGCAGTAGGTATGTTAAAAAAAATGATGTGGTTATAATAAGTTGAAAACCATAACCCCCCGGAAGAACCTGCCTCTCTGCGACACATTTTAGTATTAATATATGAGACAGTGCTACTTGTAAGATGTAACATATTATTTGTTTACAATAAATTAATCTTTATCTTACACGTATCTTTATTTTTGACTGCTCAAAAAACCTTTGCAAAACCGAGGCCACGTTGACCTTAATTTATTTTTATATTATTTTCTCAGCTATTTCGGTACAAGGCAATTCCAAACGAGATCATTTATCACTGTACGTATTGTCGCTAAATCGTTCTTTTGTGTTTCACTTCTACATTATAAATTGATCTTTCTCTTCTATTGAAACGCTTATTCGGTCTATATTGTTCGCGAAAATCATGATTAAATTTTGTATCTGTTTTATTATTGAATGGAAGTTATGATATTGGAGCTTTGTCAAATCTTTGTTATACCTTTACAATGTTATAATGGCAAATCTAGTTTGATATTGAAATTTTGTAATCCTTTAGACTCAGCTATGTTTTTATTTAGTTACATTCGTTGATTACCTAGTAAAGGTTAAAACTTGATAAGTACTTATTTCATTTCAATTTTGTGCATTAATTTAAAACTATCATCATCATCAGCCAATTTATCACTCGCTACTGAGCATAGGCCTCTCTTCTAGTACGCCACTTGTCCCGGTCCTGCGCAGATAGAATTCAGATACTCCCTGTGATTTTTCTTATGTCGTCTACCCACCGCATCAATCAACTAATATCTATTAATGAATGTCATAACTAAAAAACATAAAGTGTTTAAAATGTACCTACTCTCACACAGTACTCATACATAAAACCTCAGCAACTAATATACATTTGAAAGGGAACTACTTTCATGAACATAGTTTTCTGGAGTATTTAACCTCCATGCTCCATGCCATTGATTCACCAAACAAAAAAGGAAAGTTGAGCAGCCACTGTAGTTGGTAACTCCTCCAACTAAATCCATTCGATTCTGTAGCATTGAACGAGTGCGGATTAATTAATTTGTAAGCATAATTTTATGCGTGGTAAGCAGTAGTTTTAGTAAATAATAGGCAGTTTAGTCTCTAAATTAGTACCTACTACGATTTTTAGAGCCTATTCTAGGCATATAGTCGCGTTGTAATTATTTTTTTATCTTACTTTTTAATTAAACTATTTACTTTTCAAATGGTGGTTTTGTCACTTTTCCAATTTAGGACTTATGCACCTAAATTGGAAAAGTGACAAAACCACCATTTGAAAAGTATGAAAGCCCTCTGACCTTAAAGTTTGACACTCTGATACGAAACTATTTACCTAACTACTAACAAAACAACACATTGGTGCGTCAATTTTATCATAAATCATCAATTGCATACGCAATACGGGAAATCCGTAAAATTACTGATGTATCCACAGCTAGACTAGTTTACTTTGCATATTTTCATAGTATAATGAGCTATGGAATATTATTGTGGGGTAGCGCTGCAGATATAAACGACATCTTTGTTTTACAAAAACGCGCTATTCGAGCTATTTATAACTTAAGGCCCCGTCATTCACTAGAGAATGTCTTCAGAGAAGTAAAAATACTAACAGTGCACTCATTATACATTTACGAGAACATAATGTATGCCCGTAAATACTTGAGGCCTCAACAAAAAAAAAATGACTGCAATATGATTACCCGCCAAAAAAATAAACCTGTATATCCACGTTTGAGACTCCAGAAAAGCGGAAAGTCATTTATAGGTAATGCTATAAGCTTCTATAATAAGATTCCAAATGAAATCCTGGACCGCAATGAAACTCACTTTAAAAAATATGTTAAAGATTACCTAATTAAAAAAGCTTATTATAAACTTGAACATTACACTAAAGATCCACATGTGTGGTGGTTGTCTAGCTCTGAACGCAAGCAATTAAAAACAAATAAAAACTAATGTTGTAATTATTTTTATGTACACTGTATACCTAACTATGTATATTTGACGAAACCAAGTGTTCGGAAGATCCAACGGAATGATAAATAAATACAATACAATACAATTAAACTTTTATTCATGGGTATAAATTATCTTTCTTAATTTCATTTTGTGAACGACACAAGGTACATATAAAATTTTGAAATGTGTAAGTAACCATAACTTATTGCTTACTAAAAGTGCAAATTTATTATTTTATCTTCTACGTCTCTACGTTTATTGTACGGACGGCAAAACTTTGAAACACTTTACCAGAAGGTGTATTTCCTGCGAGTTGATAGGTATCTTCTAGGTAAGCGTGTTACACCCTAGGCTGTACCAATGCTTAAAATCAGGCAGGCTGTAGTCAAACGCAAACCTATCCAATATAAAAAAATAAAGAAATATTTCAACTGCTCAGTGTTCAAAACCGCTGACCAAACCATCCCATCCCTGCATCGTAGTATTGACCAGCAGTATAACAGGCTTCCGTTCTCGATAATAAGGAAAGTTAAACCAGGCCTGAAAATACAATGCGAACAATACGCCGCTTTCAATTCAACTTACCCTATCTAGAACAAGAATATGTTGCTAGGTAGTATTGGTAGACGTCTTTTGTACCGTATCCGGCTTATTAAGCCTGATTTATAGTTTTTACGTATCGAAATTACAGCTGGTGTAAAATAAGTATTATCTAGTCTTAAGAGGTTAATTATCTGTTAATTGTTATTGAGGTCTGCACAAGATCGACGCAGCTGACACATTCATAGAGAGGCCTATGCCTAGCAGTGGAATAGATAAGGCTGTGGATGATGCTGATGATGAAGAGATTAATTAGGTAAATGTAGCGGTTGTGATTTTAGAGCTTGTAGAATTAGAAACTTGGCTCTTCGTTAGATCTGATAGACTTTTTAGGTCTCCTCTGGACATTTTATTTAGTTTTTTTATGATCTTGTAACACCGCGAGCTTAGGATTTCAAAAATCAAAGTACCTAACATAGCAGTTAGCAATATAAAGCAATGGTTATAAAATATATACATTATTTATGAAGCCTGTCTGCACATACATACCTATGTATATTGTATATGTGTATGTCCTAGAGAGTCTACAGACAAGTCTAGTCATCTGCGAGTAATCTGAGATGACAGGACATCTTCTCTTAGTTAATATATCTAATGTTCACTCAGCTTACTAACGCCAGATGACATCTGACCTTGATGACAAATTAAATAAGACTTGTTGTCAACATCTTAATTAAATTGTGATATGGATAAAATAGTGTAAAGAATATATAAGGATTGCATTTCCTATACGGTGTTAAGTATTCATTTATTTATGTAGCATCACAAGTAATTACTCAAACGTGGTTTCTAAAACGCATAATTTTTATCAGGTAAAATTTAACAGTTTTTTCAAATTTTAATTAAGTATCTAGATCAATCAATCAATCAATCAATATAACTTTATTGTACACCAGAAAACAAAATACAGAAACAATTTATAGTAAAATTACTTAACCTAGGTACATTGGGCGGCCTTATCGCGTAGAGCGATCTCTTCCAGGCAACCTTAGTAAAGATCGCTAGGAAAGAAACATGTAAAAGATTAATCGTGTTACCAAATTATTTTAATTCCATGAACAGATTCATCGCAACTCTTTGCGAAACACAATAAACGACAACATCTAGAGTCTCAGCGCAGACATAAATTTAATTTGCCGACGTCTTTTCAGAAATTAACCTTTGCCGTCCGGTGAATAAATAATTCAACCTGTTTACGCAACGTCTGATTTGGTGGTCTTGTCTTTTATATAATCTATCTATCTTTTCATATAATAATGCTAAAGAAGGTCAAAAGTCTGCAAATTGAAGATATTTACCTAAAAAAATGTTTGGACATACTTCGAATTGATAGTCTGTTAACAACTTCCAAAATTTTCTTAATGTTTTCAAATCGGCTGAACGGATCATCATGATATTTGGTATGTAGTTAGTATGCGGTTTTAAGAGTGTCATAGGCTACTTTTTATCCAGAAATATTTTTTTTTTTACATTAGATAGGCTCACGCTTGACTACAACTTGCCTGATGTTAAGCAACGTTATAATCTACGATCTAGCGCGCTTGCCTAGAAGAAACCGGTTTACTCTCGACTTGAAGACCGAGAAATAATGCGATTGAAGCCGCGAGCGTCCACTAGTCTATAGATATAAAACTCAATGGTGACTCACTGATTGACTGACTGACTGATATAGTGATCTATCAACGCACAGCCCAAACCAATGGACAGATCGGGCTGAAATTTGACATGCAGGTAGATGTTATGACGTAGGCATCCGCTAAGAAAGGATTTTTGGAAATGTCACTTTTAAAGGGTGAAATAGGGGATGCAAGTTTTACTTTCTAATGCGAGCAAAGCCGCGAGCACCCACTAGTATTTATTACTAGTAGTTAGTGTCAAATTATGTATAGTAAAAGTATACCTTGAGAATTATCGTATCAATATGTGAATATTGAATTAAAAATGTGATTTTCGGCATGTTGGTGTGATTGTAATTTCATAACGGCGCCGCAACGGAAAGATGGAAAGTGTTTTTTGATATGAAGGGGTCTACTAAAGTATTAAGAAATCTGTTCTAGATATTTGACGGCACATGTACTTCAATTATTAGGGTTCCGTACCTCAAAAGGAAAAAACGGAACCCTTATAGGATCACTTTGTTGTCCGTCTGTCCGTCCGTCCGTCCGTCTGTCAAGACCCTTTTTCTCAGGAACGCGTAAAGGTATGAAGCTGAAATTTATATCAATTACTCAGGTCTACTGTCCCTTGAAGCTGTGAAAAAATCAAACTTCTAAGCCAATGCAATCAAAAGATACAGCCATTTATGCCGCAAATTTTCGACACTTGCAAGGGAATCAAAACCTACAGGGTGCTTCCCGTGAACTCAGAATCTTGAAATTTGGTACGAAGCAACGTCTTATAGCATAGATAAAGGAAAAATTACGAAAACCATAAATTTTTAGTTACATCACAAAATATTTTTTTTTTAATAATCTAAAACTTACTACCCATTTCCTCATAAACTCTTTGTAAACCTTGCAGGTTTGTACGGAACCCTCGGTGCGCGAGTCCAACTCGCACTTGGCCGGTTTTTTTTTTATTTTAATCTGGCTTTCAAACAGAGTAAGTCTTAATTTTAGGAAGATTTTTGCAATATTATTGCGACATAAGAGTGTAACGTCATAATAATTACAAATGTATACGAGTAAATATGTATAGTATTTCTGAAAATGGTTTTGCTCAATTGATCAAAGATCACATAAATGAACTTCATAACTCATCAAAAATATGCTTCAAAATATGCCTCATCAAAATTTTGCTCAAAATAGTTTAAAACGTCATTCGTTTCATATTGCTGCAGCACTTTGCTTCAGCCTTTTAAACGTTTCAGTAATTTGATCTGGTTTAAAGAACACTTTAACGGTTTCATTTCGAAATTTCAATACAGTTTTAATGTTTTGCAAATTGCTGTAGAGTTGATGAAAGTACAAGGTTTTATTAATCTTCTTCGTCATTCACTGTTGAGCATAGGCCTCTTGTCTATTCAATGTTGATCTTTTACATATACGCACGCATTAGTAGGTATCTAATGATTTAATTTAGAAGTTTGGAACCGTGAAATTTCTTTAATAAAGTTAGCTAGGTCACTCAAACCCTTTTTTACTTATAGAGATTTGCATAAAACTTAACCTCTATGCAATTTTGGAGAGCCATAAAATTTCACCAGATTTTATAGTTTTCAGAAAGAATTGATTGCTAACTTTCTTAATCTCGACAGCGTAGATAATACGTTTTTTCAAGCACTGAATAAGAAAGGATAATATTTTAAAAGATTAGTATAGTATTCAAATTTTCTACAAAAATATCGGAGCCATCATTCTTTACCCATGAATAAACACAATCCGATCAGAGCCTAGTAGAGAAAAGGCCTAGAAAATGGAGGCGATCCCGCAATATTATGTAGGATATTGCTTGATAATAAAAACTATACATACAGTATGTTTCAGTATAAACTATGAATATACAATATACATACATATCTGTAAAATGTGAGCACATGAACTCTGTGTATTGTCTGAATATGAAACTATTTCATGGCCTGTCTGTTAGTATTATCGCTATCACAACCAAACACATTTACTGTCGTAATCTATATATATAAAACTCAAAGGTGACTGACTGACTGATATAGTGATCTATCAACGCACAGCCCAAACCACTGGACGGATTGGGCTGAAATTTGGAATGAAGGTAGATGTTATGGCGTAGGCATCCGCTAAGAAAGGATTTTTGGAAATGTCACTTTTAAAGGGGTGTAATAAGGGATGCAAGTTTTACTTCTTAATGCGAGCGAAGCCGCGAGCACCCACTAGTATGAAATATAAATAAAGCTTAAAAATTTAAAAATGTTAAGTAGCAATACTAAGTAATAATAAACTTACATCACATATGTAGCAATAATTGAAAAATAAGTAAACTAATTTTTTTATACCCAATTCATGGTATTTCCCAATTCATGACAAGACTTACTCTTACTCTGTCGTAGTCCCAATTAATTTAAAAACAAAGTTTGTTAACACATTTATAATACTAATAAACTAACTTAGTCGAACTAAGTAATCAAAGTTAATAAGCTTAAATTATTTTAATTTAAACTTTTCATAATAACTAAATACGAAATGGCTTCAGATATTAACTTAAAAGCGCACATAAATAAATAAACAATGTTAGTAAATTAGATTAGGGATTCGAAAGTCTTTTGCTTATTCATATACATTTGGAAATGCGAAAGTGATTTAGTATTTTTTTCTAACAGAGAACCTGAGCTTCACAATATCTTTTGGCATAGCCTTTTCATTTCCTTCCTATCCTAACTCTTTGAGTTTTATTCCTTTTTGGGAAAAATATAGTGGAGACTAAACTGCTCATAACCACAAATACATAGTGTAATTATGTAAATCAGTTTTCTTGAATTAAATTACATAATAATATGTACTTCACACAATAAAGCTATAAACATCATATGTATAAGTACATACACTTTACTATCCAAAAAAAGACAAAAAAATGTTTTATCTCAACAACGAGCAAAGTCGCGGGTAACTACAAGTCTGTAAACATATTGCATTTATTCGAAACGTAATATATAGGAGTCCCTTGAGGCAATGGGTCTCAAAGCTAGAGTAGTCCCCTTGTAGAGCAATCTAGGTGCAGTGCAGCGAAAACTTTGAGGGTATTTGGTTACCTAAATTACCCTATAGAATCGTAACTTCTTTAGTGGATATACACCAAGCGAGCGAATGCTCATTATACCCTCCACCTTGTTAAATACTTTTAGTGTAAACGGGAGTAGCGCATTTTTACGTTGTTTTTAGCGTATTCGCAAAGATTTTCTGGAATGCTCCAAGAATGTTCGCTCACTCGATGTAAACAGCGCGTGAGCAGTTACTTAGAGCGTTCTGTGTTCGGACGTACTCGCGCCCTTGAGCGGTCTCTTCAAGGCATTCTTGTGTTCTAGCGAATGTATTCTATATTCTATAAAATAGTTATACATTCAATCTCATGATGACATTTCATTATTAGTGTAAATCTTATGTAAGTAAGTATATGTTTCTAGCTGACTAAATTAATTTGAAATTGAAATTTGAATCTCTCCCCACACACCACTTGCACATAAAGCTTTGATTTCCTAGGAAAGCGGTGCCTTCATATAGCGGCCGTAATACAGCGGTGAATGACGTCACTAAAACGTTGTCTATGTAAACGAAATGGCGCGGTTTCCTGGAGAGCGGTAACTTGCACCGTAATTTACTTTAATTATTTTTGCGTCCGTAATATCACGGCCGCTATACGATGACACCGCTTTCTTAGGAAACCAAAGCTTAAGCGGTACTTGAAACAGCAGAATGCTTTATCGCAGTTGGACGCTAAAGCTCTGATTTCCTAGGAAAGCGGTTCCGTCATATAGCGGCCGTAATACAGCGGTGAATGATGTCACTAGAACGTTGTCTATGTAAACGAAATGGCGCGGTTTCCTAGAGAACGGTAACTTGCACCGTAATTTACTTTAATTATTTTTGCGTCCGTAATATTAAAGCCGCTATATGAAGGCACCGCTGCCCTAGGAAACCAAAGCTTTAAGGTTATCCCATCTACCGACTCAACCGCTACGGCAGTGGTTGACCATCTCGTGGAGTAATTTATTTGGCTCAGTTTCACGTTTGGTGTTCCAAAGACTCGCACCAAGCGTTTTCTTCGACTTTCATCGTGCGAACAGCCAAACTGTGGAACTCCTTGCCTGAATCTCTATTCATCTTGAACTATAATTTGTCGGTCTTCAAGTCGAGAGTAATCCGGTTTCTTCTAGGTAAGCGCACAAGATCGTAGATTACAACGTTGCTTAACATCAGGCAAGTTGTAGTCAAGCGTGAGCCTATCATAAAAACGTCACGTTTCTATATCCCTTATTCGTAGCTTGTATGAGGACACAAATATCGGGCGAGCAAAGCGAAGCGTTCGATAGTAACCTAATAATCTGCCGCCCACTGGTTCGATACTCGTACTTTATTGCCATGAAGTTTTGGAAGGAAGACTATTTATAAAAGTGACTTTTGTATGTACTCGTAGGTAGATTTACTACATAATATATGTGATACTGTATGTAAATAAAATATAAGAATTATTACGATCGTTGAATTATTTAAACATATTTCCGTTCTATTGCATAACCAGGAAGGAAAAATTATAATTAATCAAGGGCTTAATGTATCAACTGTGTTATATACATACTAGCTGTGCGCGCGACTTCGTCCGCGTGGAATAGTTATTTTGGGCATCGTATTTTTTTTTGCAAACTACCTCTTCAGCTGTTACCCTCGACTTAAAACATTTTCGTAGCTCACGCAACGGAAGCCCTCAAAGATGAATAATTTTACCCGGTTTTTCCACATTTTCCATTGTTTCTTCGCTCCTATTAGTTGCAGTGTAATGTTTTATAGCCTAAAGCTTTCCTCAATAAATGGTCTATTCAACACAAAAATATTTTTTCAATTCGGACAAGTAGTTTCTGAGATTAGCGCGTTCAAACAAACAAACAAACTCTTCAGTTTTATAATATTAGTATAGATATAAAGCTTTGAGTATAAAAACTAAAGCTCTACTTAGTTGTAAGACTGAGCTAGATTACTAATCACCCGTAGATTTATTTTTCGTTGATTACAAGAAAGACGATACGTATATTTGTATCAGGTGTATGGATTTTCGTTTAAAAAGGTTTCTAACCACCAAAGGTGGATTTTAAGTTAGGAGTTAAAGAAAAAGATTCATAAAGTTTAAGTTAAGATAAGTAATAAAAAGATTCATTTCTTTGCAAGATGTAGTTGTGTTACATGATGGTAGGTGATAAAAAAATCAAATATTAGTATCATACACCTCAACCATTTTATTTTGAAATAATATTGAATTAATGAATCATTTATGGAAAAATAAAAATAGTCTAATCTCATTCAGAATCCGCCTAACCCCAGATAAAGATAAATCTAGGTCTCAAACAAACTTTGTTTTATATCGCTGGAGTATTTTTCCTCTGATTAAATTCGTTGCGGCCTGTTAGACAATTTAACTTGATCCCACAGGGGCTGTTTGTTTTTATACACAGGGTTACGTGGCACTAATACGTAACCTTTTATTTTAATATATAAGATTAGAAATGTAATAAGATGCTATTAAGTGCCTATTGTTTTAGTAATTATATATATTTATGTACATGATTTTTTTTTAATTGATTACCAATTGACCATAATTTTTGTACAGAAAGAACAAATAGTTGGACCGGCATCCAACTAAAAATAAAGCATAATTATTCTGTTTCTTTGAGATTTGACTGATTTTATCAGTCTTTTAATTAATTTTCACAAAAAAAGCAAAATTGCGCAAAGACTTGGAAATTAGAAAAATAGATTTTTTATATATCAAATACTGTTTATAAAAGGCTTCATATAAGAAGCCCGTAACTCTGTAAAGAGGATCATCCTTTTTGATAAATAGGGGTCTGTTTAATATACAAGGGGGATTAATTATTTAGAAAATATGTGACATGGCGTAATCCCTTCTTTCATTTATGAATGGCGAGAAACGAGAGTGAATTATAGCTACTTATAAGGTTAAGATTCTCTCTCCAGATTTATAAAGAGATCAAATAAATAGGCTTAACTTGAGCCCAAGTTTCGATTTATATATTTTTTCTATGATAGCCGAACATTTTTATTGATGAAAGTTGATATTTATATTATGTTTACCTCATATCTAAAATGCAATACCTAGATATCTCCAGTTGGAGATTAGTAATAAACTACAAAAGCTTTTTTTAACTAATAACTTTCAAAGCTTAGAAAACATCCATTTTTCTATTTCTACTGAGCAAGCTATAGCATACAACCTTATACCATAAAAATAACAAAGTGTAATTGTAAATGAAATATAGCAAAGTGATTCTAATAGTATTTTAATTGAAAACAAAAGATTGTGGTTTCTTTTACACTGTATTAAAATAATATGATACATAGCTAAAAAACTTCTACCCTACAATTCTAGGTTTACCACTTAATCCGACAGGTCAGCCAATACATATCCTACCGTTATCCTACCAATATATTCTAATTTTAAAAAACCTATTTGAAAATGTAAAAGTCGCTCAAATTCGAATTCCCTCGTTCACAGAATTTCAGTTGACACGTCAAAACGTCGGCTCGAGGGTCATGTGACATCGCTTTGTGCTGCTGGTTAGATTTTTGGTTAGAAAATTCCTCTGGTTAAAACAAAAGGTAGTTTTTTGCTTACTTGGTTGCTAGATGCTGGTTTAACTTTGGTTGAAGAAGAATTGCACAAAGTTTAATGTATGAATAGCTCACGAGAAAGGCATATACTGCTTTCGGGTGATTTGACATTGTGGTACTGACCTCAAGATAAAATTCATCTCTTAAATAAATTTATTTAATTATACCTTCAGTCAAATTCAATAAATATTATAAGTAAAATTGAATTAATGAAAATCTTCCATAACTGGGTAGCCACAGTTATAATCCATATTTTTACATAAAAATTCTTAAAAAGTAAGCTAAAATCGTGTTCTTGCCTCGTATTTCTTATAAACAATAAAAAGCATACGAGAAGAACAATACTCGTGTGATATTAAAAAGCGTCATAACTCTACCCTGTTATAACGTCTGTCACTCTTTGTTCCAACCTAATTTACCCTAGACAGGGGGGCTACCATGGAACGTACATTATGAAATAGATAATATTGTGTAATGCTGCTTATTACTACTACTACGCTACCAACATTGACAGCTCTAGAAATGCTACACTCATAGCTCCATACATTGATAGCTCTTCATTGATAGCTCTACATTGATAGCTCTACATCGATAACACTACGTTGATAGTTCTACGTTGATAGCTCTACATCGATAGCTCTACATTGATAGCTCTACGTCGATAGCTCTACGTTGATAGATCTACGTCGATAGATCTACATTGAAAGCTCTACATTGATAGCTCTACATCGATAGCTCTACATTGATAGCTCTACGTCGATAGCTCTACGTTGATAGCTCTACGTTGATAGCTCTACATTAATAGCTCTATATTGATAGCTGTACATCGATAGCACTACGTTGGTAGCTCTACTTCGATAGCTCTACGTTGGTAGCTCTACGTCGATAGCTCTAAGTTGATAGCTCTACGTTGATAGCTCTACGTTGATAGCTCTACATTGATAGCTCTACGTTGATAGCTCTACATTGATAGCTCTACGTTGATAGCTCTACGTTGATAGCTCTACATTGATAGCTCTACATTGATAGCTCTACATTGATAGCTCTACATTGAAAGCTCTACATTGATAGCTCTACGTTGATAGCTCTACGTTGATAGCTCTACATTGAAAGCTCTACATTGATAGCTCTACATTAATAGCTCTATATTGATAGCTCTACATCGATAGCACTACGTTGGTAGCTCTACTTCGATAGCTCTACGTTGGTAGCTCTACGTCGATAGCTCTAAGTGGATAGCTCTACGTTGATAGCTCTACGTTGATAGCTCTACATTGATAGCTCTACGTTAATAGCTCTACGTTGGTAGCTCTACATTGATAGCTCTACGTTAAGAGCTCTACGTTGATAGCTCTACATTGATAGCTCTACATTGATAGCTTTACATTGATAGCTCTAAATTGATAGGTCTACATTGAAAGAGCTACCAATCTAATGTACACTACAAATATTATCTTTATGTGATACCTAAACAACAGTTTTGATAAAAAGTATATAATAATAATCAAAACTAGGAATGTTATATGAATTGAATGCTATAGTACATTTGATTTTACTTGCTAGGATTTTTTTCGGACATCCTCAAATTAACATGATACCCATCATGTTTTAAGTTGCATTAGTAGCTTCCCAAAAATATGAGGGTTACAGTAACACAGTGGCCAGTTTATTCCTGTCCAGAAAATACGTGTTTATTTTCCGACCCACAAAACATAAATGTTACATCTTTCAGACTCAAAACCGGTTTATTTTGGATATTTTTGTCCGTTAAGAAAAGTAGTCAACGTATTCATATACGATATTAACGGTCAGACTTTCAGGGAAAGAGTCAAGTGCTTAGTATATGTTATTATAGGTACTCATATCATATTTATAGCGTCAAATCACAACAAAGAAACAAAACAAATTTCATTTTATCAATTAAAAATATTAACAATAATAACCGTTTGCCTTTATGACTAGTATACAAATTATTTACAGTTATCAAATTTGTCTTCTAAATAATTTTTCACGCCATAATAAGATTTGTCAAGCAGCATGTTTTTTACTTTTCTTTCAGTCGCCGTCGTGCCGGCGATGTGGTAGCACGCATTTACTGTATCTCTGTCAATATCTTGTGACTAATCCGGTCTAAAGTGTCATTTCTACATAAAAACTTATATAATTCGTTAGTGCAAAGTGCAACAATCGTCATTGTGGTTGTTTCATGAAAATCGGACTATAAACAACGAAGATACGAACAAATATTGTCAGGTGATATTTGGCAGTTTATTTGAATCATTCGCAACACCAGCGAGCGCTGAGTCATCGCAGTCCGGCCGCTGAGGTTCGAGCGTCGCTGGCTCTCAACCATAGCCGTCCAGGGCCCGCTCTATTTTTTGTCCGAAGGAGTACTAAACTGTGAGATAATAATAATGATTGCTAAATGTGCTGCGTGTTGTGGCAATATAGATGATGAAGAAGAATTTATGCAGTGTTCCGTCGTCGGTTGTCAGAAAAAATATCATCTTTTATGTGCTGGAAAAAAAGTTGCCATAGAGCTTCGTGCGTCATGGATATGTCCTGAATGCATCTGTGTGTCCAAAAAAGGAGGAGATAATAGCTCCACTCCTGTAGGCGCAGCTAAAATCCATCATGGCTCCTATGTTACGAATAGACACAAGAAAGTTCCACCACCATGTATTGATGATAGTACACTAACTCTTGGAGATAGTGATGATATTGGAGTCTGTACTGTCGAAGAGGATGAGGTCAAAAAGTTGAGGATTGATATGCAGATACTAAAGGAAAAATTGGACCATACTGTGACTATGATGACAAATTTTGAATCAGCTGCAAATATGTATGCGTCTGAAGTTAAGCAGCTCAGAGGCAAACTAGATGAAGCATTTACCATTATAAAGGACTTCGTGGCCAGTCAAACCCAATCTGTAACAACTCGGCACTCTTCTAATAATGAGAATCTTCTAATTCCTGTAGATGTTGCATGTTCTGAAACTAGTAGTAGCCCGCAGTTGGAAGACCAAGTCAAACCTCCGATCATTCCCAAAACTAAACAGGCTGCCGTAACTGGAAAAAAACTTGCTTTGAATGTCAAGGAAAAGCCTAAAACACAAAAGCAAAGGCAACCTCCTAAAAAGACCATGAGAAATGCTGCAGTAGTACCTAATGACTCTGCAGGATTCTCCATTAGCGACTCCCACAAGCCTGGTACAGAAGAAAGGGTTGAAGAAACCCGGGAACCAGCTGGTGAATCCGTAGTTGATGTGGAACAGTGGACGGAGGTTCGGAAAAAGATTAATCGGAGACCTCCATCTCTTTTAGGAACAGCGGGTCCAGCTCAAACTACCCTTAAAGCGATTGAACCCAGGAAATATATCCATGTCTGGAATATGGCGTCCAGTTTAGAGGATGTCAAAGAATATCTCGGTCAACTATGTCCTACCGGGTCTTGTACTGTACAGGAACTTAAGGCAAGAGGAGACTACAAGTCTTATAAGATTGGAGTACCTATCGCAGCTTATGACATTTGTTACTCAGTAGAAGCATGGCCTGTTAATGCGCGTATAAAGCCCTGGATACCGTACCAGAGTCCTGCCGTTCTTTCACGAAGAACCGGGGAAGGTGACAAAACAATCCAGCCATCTTCTTCACACACCAAGGCTCAGCCCTTTCGAGGCTCGACATCAGCGTAACAATAAGATTGTTAGAGTAAACATGTATTCACAAAACGTGAGAGGGCTTAAAGGTAGTTTGAAAGAGCTGCGAAATGGTCTGGCAGTCACAGAGTATGACATTGTTGCGTTGACTGAAACATTTCTGGATCACACGGTGGAGGATTCTGAAGTGTTGGTTGGAGATTGGTCAGTACTTCGTCGTGATCGACTCACTCCACATGGTGGAGTAGCACTATTCGCGAGACTGCCAATTGTTCCGCAACGTCTGCCACATCTTGAGACCGATGCCGGAGAAGATATGTGGACTTCATTTTCTTGTCAGGGTCAAACCTTTTACCTTTGTGTTGTTTATATAAGATCTCATGCTCCTAATTCAGAATATTTTAGATGGTTTACTAAAGTTGAAAGTATCATACATTCTCTTAAACATCCTGTTATTATTGTGGGTGATTTAAATATAAAAGGAGCCTCAGAATCTGTACAGAACTATTATTGTTACTTTTTAACATACTGTAAGCTTTGTGAAAAAAACGAGGTTAAGAATACGTATGATGGTATTTTAGACGTTGTGTTGGTGCGTGAGAGTGACGTGGTGCGAGGAGTTTCTGTAACTTCTACAAATAAGATTGTGGATAAGAAGATAGATCTCTATCACCCCCCCTTGAACATTGATTTTGAGTTTGACACATCTTATCGTACAAAGTCTTTGGAACCTTCAAATATCAACTCTACTACCGACTGGAACTTCAACAAATGTGATTTTGATAAGTTATACACATTGCTAGGTGCGAGTTCTTGGAATTCAGTACTGGAAGCTTCTGATGTTTGTTCCGCTACGGATCATTTATACAGCGTCATTTACGGTTGTTTTGACGAATGTATACCGAAGAAAAAACGTATGAATAAAAAAGTTAGGCGTTTTCCAGTCTGGTTCACAAATGATCTCATTCGTGACACTGGTCGGAAAAACAAACTTCATTCGATCTGGAAGCGGACACAGTCACACCAAGATTATCGTGAATTTTCACTCCTGAGGGAAGATTTAAAAAATCGTGTGGCAGTCGCATATGACTCGCATATTGATAGTGTTGAAGCGAATTTAAAGTTGGACCCACGACAATTTTGGCGTCATGTTTCTAGTCTTCGTACCAAGGGTGGTTACGAGGCTACAGTTATGTATAAAGGTGAGTCTTGCTCAGGAGTAAGGGCGGCGGAAGCATTTGCTGAATATTTTGCAAGTGTGTTTCTGCCGGAGATACCGTCACTGAGCACTGAACTGGCTTACGAAAGCGATACAGGTAAGAATAGCAACTGTATAAATATTTTTGAAATTACGCCTAGTGACGTTATTTTCGGCATTAACAAATTGAAGCCTTCTAGTTCTATAGGTCCAGATTGCATGCCGCCGTCTATTCTAAAGCATCTAAAAAAGCATTTCTGTGTCCCTCTTTGCCATATTTTTAATGCTGCTTTGGAATCCGGTATCTACCCGGATCAATGGAAAGTGTCGAGAGTTAGCCCCATTCCTAAAAGCTCCAATAAAACGAGTGTGGAAGAGTACCGGCCTATTGCAGTCTTGTCCTCCTGTGCGAAAGTATTTGAAAGTATACTTCACAAGTACATTTATGAGCAGGTTGACAAGTACTTATGTAACGCCCAGCACGGTTTCAGGCGCAAGAGATCTGTTGACACAAACCTTCTGACCATCGCTGACTATATTTCTATACGACTGGATCGCCGCTCGCAGGTTGACGTTCTCTATTTTGACTTCCGGAAAGCTTTTGACAGGGTCCACAATGACATTTTGCTAGCTAAACTTGCTGCTGTAGGCTTCGCCCCGAAACTTCTTCGACTTCTTGCGGACTACATGCGCGACCGCCAACAATTTGTCAGACTCGGTCAGTTTCAGTCGGGATCTTATCATACGCGTTCTGGAGTCAGTCAGGGTTCAATTTTGGGGCCGCTATTGTTTTTGCTAATGGTGAATGACATCCCCTCTGTCCTGGACCACGCCCACTGCTTATTATACGCGGATGACCTTAAACTCTATGCGGAGGTCAATTCCGAGGTCGATTGCTTTTCTCTCCAGCGAGATGTAGATGCTGTGGTGCAGTGGAGTCGCCTGAATGGCATGGAATTCAACGCTTCCAAGTGCCATGTCATGACTTTTGGGCGGATAAGGCATCCAATTGTCTACGAGTACAAAATTGGTAGTAAGACTATTAATCGTACTACTAATATGAAAGACTTGGGTGTCTTGTTTGACCAAAAGCTAACTTTCCATGACCACATAAACGCGTTGGTCAAAGAGTCATTTAGGCGGCTTGGTTTCGTACTCCGCAATTGTAAAGATTTTCATAGCCAGCACGTCATTAGATTACTTTTTAGCACTTTGGTGCGCAGCAAACTAGAATCCTCGATGTGCGTCTGGAATCCACATGAGAGCACATATGTATTGCCGATAGAAAAGGTGCAGAGAGCCTTTCTTAGGTACCTATATAAGCGTCTTTACGGATATTATCCGTTCATGTATCCTTCTGATTTTATATTGGGTTGCTTGGGCTATAACTCTTTGAAGGTCAGAAGAAATAAACACCAGCTGACTATCATGTGTAAGGTTATACGTGGAGATGTTGATGCACCAGACTTGCACGATAAGTTGTGTCAACTATTTGTACCGGACCAATATTTGCGTAGCAGGCGACACAAGCTTTTGGTTGAGCCCCACTGCCGCACGGTGGCTCGGGCCGCCTCCCCACTCCCGCGCACTCTCGCCGCACTCAACGCGCTGCTCGCTGCCAACCCAACGTGTGATTTGTTTACGGATGGTTGGCCGGTTATTATGTTAGCGTGTTTGAGATTTTGCGAGCAGATGATTTAATGATTGTATAAATGACTTAGTTAGTATACTTAGAAATAGATTGATTTCATGATGTAAGATTAAGTGATTGTTATTTAAGTAAATTAAGAAATTGTAAATATGAATTGTAATGTACCTACATACTTTATTTTGAACTGATTATTATTTTACTTTTGACAACTTATTATATATATATTTTAATTATTATATGACATTGTTAAGTGATTGAGTGAGTATGAAATAATTAATGTAATTGGTTGCGACCGTTTTAATTATTATTAAATAAATAAATAAATAAATAAAAATAAAAATATACATTTATACTATTACTACACATCATACTGATCTAATAATACAGACAATATCGTAGATGCTGCTTATTACTGCCATTAATAAATAATTACAACTCTTTAGTTTATTTAATTTTTTACGATAATTTTAAGTTTTGCATTAGTACACTCATATAGAGAATATAAATAATAGAATGAATGATAATGGTGATTTTACCATAGATTTACAATGTTAACAATAATCTGGCCGCCTGAGTATGATAATGTACACAGAGGTCTGTTTGTCGTTCCAATAGTGTACTGGTGATAGATTAGATCACAGTGTAGGTACAACACGAGCAGGAGGGGCAAACTCGCGGAGGAGTCCCGCAGCCTGGCGCGGAGTAGCAAGTCCACGCACGTGATGGGACCGAGTGTTTACAACAAGCTTCCCGAGCAGGTCACCACGGCTCCGTCACTAGGCAGCTTTAAGTCTCGCCTCAAGCGTTGGTTGATCGAGCAATCGTTTTACAGCTGTAAAGAAATTTATGTGAACTGTAATAATTTAGAATGAAGTTTTATTAAATTATTATTTTTAAATGAATAAAATAAGAACTCCAGTCGTATATTGTATACTGTGAATAATGGACGTGTTAACTTTATTGCAATGTTTTACCAATTAATGAGTTATGTGTCCTGTGATAACTTCAACCAATAGACTGAGCGGTTAAGTTGTAATAATTTGTTAGTTACCTTCCTGTCTACCTCTGGGAAGAGCATTTTGGAGTTTCTGCAGTCTTACTGTGATGTATCTGAAATGATCCTAATTAATTGATTTTGCGGGGAGTCACGCTCACGCCCCTACGTAATTAGGGTGACTTGTAAGTTTAGGTTATGTTTACATTATAAATTTTACAATAGTAGTCATATAAATTAACGGGCTTATTTATAAATTTTCCAGAAAAAATAAAAATAAACTTGGGTTACTTATCTATTTAAATTTGTGAGAGGATTTTTTTATAGGTACTTTGCTTGTGAAAATGGACGCTAAGCCGACGAGATTTGGTTTTCATATTTTGGAAAATGATTTCAATTTATCTGTCCGCAGGCACAAACAAATTAAATCTATGTACCTAAAACAATATATTTTAGCTATCCGACTTAAAAAAATGTAGCAGTTCTCTTTACGTTTTGTTTCCGTTATGTATGAACAACCGACTTCAAAAAAGGAGGCCCAATACGAATTTGTAAAAACATATATTTAACGAAATTGTGCGCTAAATTGAAGTAGGTATAAACAAAAAGCAACAACTACATAAAGACTATAGATTCTGTAATAATGTAGCTGCGTATCTGACGTTTCTATCAAATACGATACGACAATATAATCAAAACATATGGTGGAAGTTCCAAAGACTCGCACGAAGTGCTTTGATTCTACCTTCATAGTAAGGACAGCGAGACTATGGAACTCTCTACCTGGAGCCCTAATCCCAGAAAATTATAACCCAGGGGTCTTCAAATCTAGAGTAAAAAGGTTTCATCTAGGCAAGCGAGCTACATCTTAGACTAAAGTGGTGCTTAACATCAGGCAGGCTATAGTCAAACGTAAGCCTATTTAATGTAAAAAAAATAATAGAAAAATCACTTAAAATAATTCTAACAAATCCCAGACAAAGTATAATGGCCTAATTTTAATAAAAACCTTACAATAAGTAAACTACGAGATATTGTTATAATACAGAGCTGTCACCACCTGGCGCCGATGAAGTTATAGAGTAATAACAATAGTGGCTTACTAGTATATAACATAAAAACTAAAGAGGCTTAAAGTAAAAATAAATTATTATCGTTTTTCAAGTCGAGAGTTCATCGGCTTCTTCTAGGCAGGCGCGCTAGATCGTAGAAAACAACGATGCTTAAGGTGAGATCAAGCAAGATAAAAAAAATTGGCGAGATCTTTTTCCAACTTTGGGATAGTTAATTAATACAATTATAAATGAAAACAGCTAATAAGACACCTTAACAACATATGTATGTCGATTCGACATTTATGTTAGTAAAAACATTATTTCCTTATGCACACATATACATTAAAAAAACATAAAATACTAAATGACTGGTATAATTACGAATAACCCTGAGAACTTTAGGGTCGCAACACCTATCGATGAATTAGGCAAAGTCACCTCATGTCACATGCTGTTATTAAAGTTACATACGCATAAAGTTGAGTTGATACTTACTAGAATATACATATGTAGGTATTTATTCTATATTATATACCTATCATGAAATAACAAGCAGTTCAGTAAGTAACGCGGTGTTAACCGCGTTACTTCGGGGTAAAAGCCAATGTGTAAGTCCAAGATTTAGTCTTACTACGTACCAAATTTCATCCTAATTGGTTCATCTATTCAGTTTAGTCACTTTTATAATCTTCATCCCGGATTAACGAGCAAGATCGCGAAACATGCCTAGTACATTATATCCCATAGCATTTTATGTAATCTTCAACCTGCCACGCCATAACAAACTCCTCCGGAAATGAGCTGACATTATCAAAACAGCTTCATTATCCCACTGTTATGCTTCAAACGCACAATGTTTTATTAACTAACAGTCATGGTTACGGTTACAGTATCTGATTTACTGATGGAACATACCTGTACAGGAATAAAACTGGCAACAACGGAACTCTTACAAGTCTGCTAATATTTATTTATTAATACCTTTAAGTGCACTTTACAGCTACGCCAAATCGTACACTTATGATTAATTAAATTTAATAAGTACATAAACAATGCAACAATAAAAAAACAGATACCTAACATAAAGACAGAATATGTCACACTTTCACAAATTATAAGGAAGCACTTTAAAAAATACACTTTCACATAACGGCCAGCAACATTTGATTCGGTAAATCACGAACATTTCATTTAAATGTTCAACGTCTGCATACCTCTTACCATCAACACCGTCAAGTCTTAACTTAAACAGAACCCACCTCGATCGTAGCTTATGCCAGTGCGCTTTTACCCGCCAATCCGCCGCTAACTCCAAATTATACCATCGTCAGAACATCTAATCTAATTTGCTCCATTTTCGAGAAAATCGCAGTTTTCGATGAGAGGTTAAGTGCTTGAATAAATAAATTAAGGCGGTGTACACACTGACACGCGCTTGCTTGATGAGAGTGTACACGACACTTAAATTGGCAACGTTTGTCTTGGAGTAAAGAAAAACGGAGCAGAGAAGATATTTATCTTTTTTATCTTCTTCAGTTGCCTATTCCTAATGGAAGTTTGCCGTCAGCGAAGAAATTACTCGAACACAAATATTTTTTACAAGTCATATTCGATTAAAAATTTTGAAATAGCTTTCCAACCCTATTAACAATAATAATTTTATACCAGGGACACCGAAAACGTTTGTAGTGCTATGAATAAAAACGTGTAGATATACAAATATGTACATATACATGTGTGTGCATTTTAAAGTTTGTAATATCAAATATACTCGTAAAACAAAATGTTGCGTACTGTTATTACTCAGGAATTATGAATACACCTACTTTAGAACTGTTAAAGTGTGGATTAATTCATTACAAAGATATTTTTCCTTAAAATAATAAGCAATACTGCGTAAAAATTACTCAGCGTAATAATTATGACATTTCTAATTTGTATTATCAAAAACCAGCTTCAGTTTTCTTCCCCTTCATTCCACATCAGTAATATCCTCAAGCCACGTTAAGGTGTGTGTGCCCCCGCGGTGTCGAGGTGAAATTCACACATAAATGAGTTACGAGAGTCTCAAGTGTGGGAGGAATCTGTTAGCCTTGAAATATAGCTTGCTTAAATGGTTTATCGGATTTTTAAGGAGGAATGTTTTTAGGCGTTTTTGAAAAGGTTGTGTGTAAGTAGATCTACCTACTTACACACAAGAACAAAGAAGAACGTCTTATTACTAATTAATAAAGCTGAAGAGGGTCGTAAGTCTGAAAAAATTGAAGATATTTATAAATTAATGTTGTTTGGAGATACTTAGAATTGATAACAGAACACATTTCATTAATTTCTAGATTTTTTACTGTTTCTCTGTGTTTCTGTGTCTCTATTTGTCTCTATATTTAAACGCTCAATACGCAAAAACGGCTGAACGGATCATCATGATTTTTGGTATGTAGGTTGTATGAGGTCTTAAGAGTGTCAAAGATCACTTTTTGTCCTGAAATAATGCGAGCAAAGGCGCAGGCGTCACTTAGTTATACATATGGCCAAGCGCAAATCCGTTCTAGTTAAATATATATAATCCATCTTTTTGCATAACTCTATCCATTAAAAACACATCATAAAAAACCCGGTGTGTAGTTTTAAAGATCTAAGCATACATAGGGACAGACGCTGGAATTGAGTTTGCTTTATACTATGTAGTGATAGTGTACGAATACAGACTAGCAGTCACAAATCCAGTTACTTTTAGGGCTTTAAACGAAACCTAAATATAAATAATTGCATATAATCTACAAATAATTTGGCGCTTCTTTGCCAGTAAATATGATAATCTCAAGCATAAGTCATCAACAATACTATCATTATCGCATCTTCTTCTTCTTATCGAATGAGAGGGGCCAACTCTGGTGTCGAGAGTTTATCAAGCCGCCCTGACGGCCTCTGACATGGCTTAACGACTGCCGTACTTGACAAACAGCCGGGACCAACAATTATCGCATAATAGTCACAGATTCGTTCATTTGTAAGTTCAATCGGAGCTAACTTCCAATCGGCGCGGTAATGCGTACAAATTGGATAGCAGATACTAATGTAGCCATTACCGCCCCCAGGGTCTCTGCAACCAATCTCAGTAATGAAGATCACTGTTTGGAAATATCTGTAATCGGTTTGCTATATCTGGTTTCTAGATTTGCAGGGTACATGGTGAATAGCTGTTAAATATATAAATTCATTTCATATCAGCCAGTGTTGACCCACTGCTAAGTATAGGCCTCCTCTCCAACGGTCGGTCTCCAGCCTGTCTGATCCATCTCCTACCTACGTGCTTTGAAATGTCCTCCGACAATCGGGCTGGTGGTCTGCTGGTCAAATTAATTTATGATAAATAAATTCAGATTGCAAAACATGAATATAGGGTGTCAACCGATTAAGAACATAATATGAATGATTTGTAGATGCTCTGTTTGTAATTTAGGTAAAATAATAATAAAATTATGTTTCATCGTGTAGTTTTTTATCCTATGTGCTAACCGACTATCAACTTATTTCACGCCTATTTTGATTAACAATTCTTACATTTCCTCGCAAAAGCTACAATATATTTTTTCATCGTATTTACTATAGAAACCAGAATTAGCAGACCAGTACTCTTTTGATCGTGTTTTAAATATTCATTGTCAATTAAAAGTTTCGTTCATTCCAAGGTTGGAGTTATCGTAAAACCTGAGGCCTGATAAAATGGCGCCACTTGAGACAAATCAAGTGAATAAAATAAATGTAAATGCGTATCCGAGGACGAATAACGTGGATATTACATTATCCTTCGAAAAAGGCAAATAAGAAATAAACGTGTACGTTGGAAAACTTTCGGAATGACGTCGAAATGTAGATTTGAGGTTTTAGCTGTAAATAAATTAAGGATTGTACTTCTACTAGTATTCTACTAAAGTTAGGTTAGGGAATGCATTTCAGTGCTAATACTGATAGCAATAATCCTGGCTTGATTTCTAAGTTTTACTAAAGATAAAAGACAATATTTTGGTAAAACCGCCATGTGCCTGATAATTTATCAATGTGATTTAATGTTACTAGTATTTTTTGTTGATGTACTCGTACTTACTAGGTATTATAAATCAATGTTCTTTATGTACATTCATATTAGGATTATTTAATCTTGTCGATCTGTAGATTGTACCAGACTAGTAGGCATATAGCCATTTTTCCTTGCAGAAAACTTAGTGAATGTGTGAAACTGGCTGGTCCTAGTATATTCTCATCTTATCTGTGGCAGAGTCCTGCGGGAAGACCTTTGTAACCTGTCGACTTATCACTGACAGGGGGTTGGGATGGAATGTGTTCAGGTAAAATGTACCCCTAACTGGGGGTTTATTAACTCGAGGGCAGCAAGGGTTAGATTCAAGTGCGGTCTAGTGAGCATTAAAAGAAAGTGAGAGTAAATATACATTGTATATTGTGTATGAGGTCGTTCATTGAAAACCATACATACATAGGTGAGTGTTGGTCAGAGCATAGCTATGTGTCAAACATACACCTATTATTTGTAAAAAACAAAAGCAGGCAATTGAAATAAATATGTATGCCGAAAGTTAACGTTTAGGCAAACTGTAGTCAAACGTGTAGTTAGGAAGCCTAGTTAAATAAAATGCAAAGCTGAATGCCAAATTCATACAATTTGATACAACAAGCCCAAATTAAAGTAGCACTCGCGCCGTAATGGAACGCAAGCCCGTCCCGAAACTTTTAAAACATCACAATAACAAACTTAGCAACAATAGCTTAAATCAAGCGAAAAATCTCGTTCCACTCCTTCTTGAGAAGCGTATTCATCCGTCAGCACTCGGAAATGTAATTTGTGCTCTAAATACTGTTACTTAAGGTGGAAAGTTGGACGAGATGCTTAGGGAAAGTAATCAGTTTTTGATTGCGACTTTTGTAGGCAAATCCTCCGAATGGATACCCTGTTAATTGAGACTGATTTGACAATGCCACGCCGGATGGAAAGGTCGAAGGAAAAAATGACGGAATCTGATAAGAAAGAAGTGTTTGTACCTGTGTACAAATACTTGTATTATATGATGTTCTCTTTGAAATTGTCAACCGTTCTTTTTATTCCGTGGAAATTACGATGAGGAAAAGTTGAAGGAAACGTAGGTTGTATTGTTCCTTGGAGCTAAGTTCCCGATTTTATGGGGCTGGTTCCCGGTCTATTTGATATGGTAAAATACCGGTTTTTACACAGAATGACTGCTATAAGACGTCCGAAACTCCGAAAGGATGACCAATATTTGATTGGTATGACCGGTTGTCAGAATTATTTTTATCATTATATTTATTTTTCGAGTCTGATTTCCTTATATAACGACTAATAATGGCTGTGAAATGTAGCCAGTATTGTTATGCGAAATCTCTTATTCAAAAGCAAGCAGGGTTAACTTATGTATGCGAGATGAGACTTCCTTAGTGGGTAAAAATCCTACATAGCCCGACTGCACCCCATGGGTATCTTTCAGAAGATTTCCCCCTCGTCAACGAAAAAATAGGGTCATCTTATGTAGTCTTGACCACAAACAAAGCTATATCTAACAAAATATGAGTACTAATAGTCTACAGTGTCTATAATAATGTACTGCTAGCTAAACGTTCCTGTAACACGATATCCGTGCTAAACACTACTCCAACTAGGTCAGTGTTTACCCAGTGCTCGACCGACGACATTAAACCTAATATACGCCTTATAAGGTAATAATCATACTATGAAAGATGCATATACCCAACTGTGGGGCAAAACCGGCTGTGGATGATGGTGATGAAGCAAGTATAATTATTGTTGGGGTTGTTAGGTGACAAATAAGATAAGATATGTCTTTAATGAACACTAAAGAAATTACATAATGAAAGAAATTTAAAAACTAATTTAACGCACATTGGACGGCCTTATCGCCTTAGGCGATTTCTTCCAGGCAAGCTTTGGATGGACAGGATTTAGAATCTTAAATAGGCGGTGTACAAGGATACGTAAAAAAAATATGTGTTATTATGTTCTATCTGTATTATATCCTGTTGCGATAGTTTGTTTCTGTTACAATAAATGTATTTCATTTATTTATTTTTTATTATAAAATAATCTAATGCTGAAATGGTGTGAGTACTTATTAACGGAACGGTTTGTTTAGAGATTCAATTTAATTTAAGCCCGCTTGCACAACTGCTCTTAAACACATTGAGAGAAGCTTACTAGGTAAATATATTATTATTAGCTTGTTATTAATAAGCGATGGAAAATGTACTAGGGATCCCGTACTATAACCATGTCAGAAGCCCTTAGAGCAGCTTGATAAACTCTTGACACCAGAGCATAAGACCAGAGCTGGCCACCCTCATTCGATAGGAAGAAGAAGAAGATAAAGATTACTGTCAATACATGATTTATTTATTAGATTATAAAGTGCATAAGCACTTTAAATAGGCAGATAGTTAAATATCTCTAAGTTACGTTGTCTACGGTCGTCGCTCGATGAGCGCAAATATGTCAACACTGGCTGACCACTGCTCCTACATAGCTCGAGATAAATATTGGATCATATTGGGCTAGCTAGTGTTAGAAGAATATCTTGTGACGGTTGCTGAACTAGATGTGTATGTTGGTCTGGTGTAGCTGTCAAAGTGTACGTGATGCAGCTTGAAATAATTTTACACGGACGCTATAGTATGGGTTCGAAGCAAATAAACTTTTTGGTTAGGGGTGCCTTTATTTTAGCGCAGTAGACGTCGAAAGCCTTTATAAATGCGTCAGTCATTTAATTAAAGTAAGAAATTATATTTTGTAATACTAGCATTCAGAGTTCAGCAATCTTATATGATTGAGTTTTGAGCAACCTTTGAAAAATAGTGACAATTTAATAAAATAATTACTTTTTTACATCAAAAACTCCATTATGTCTCCTAATAACATCATCTACATCCAATGTTTTCACCGCTCGAAAAAATTACGTCAAAAAATGTTCCTAACATAACCAATTGACGCAATTTCCTGCTTTACAAAATTAAATAACACTTATGTATGAACAGCGCCATCTCTGTGCCCCCTCTTCAAACAAAATTAAATACAGGCATCAGTAATTTCCCTTGAGCGCGAGAATCTGAAATATTTTCGATTATGGATGTAAAAAAATCAACGCGGCATACGTAATGCCACATAAATTATTCAATTCGAGGGTTGGAAGAGAACTCCGATCGGTGCACAGGTGGAATAAACATCGACAGATGGATAATGAGCTGCAATTATTTTATAAGTTTGATTGATGGTTTCGCGAAGTCGTAGATAAAGCCAGTGACAAATCCCAAACGGCTAGAACTGAAATTATGTAAGCGTCGAAGGCATTCTTTTTTTCATTTTTTTAATTTATTTTAAAAATTTACTTGAACTAAGTTTTTCATTACAACCTACATATGCGGATATAAAATCGTTTTAAAAAAAATACCAAAAAAGGATAAAAATAAGCATCCGTCCTGACACAGGATTTTCAATAAGTTTGAAAATACACCTCCGTGTAAAGTTGTCATTCTGCCTCCGGCCTAGCCAGTGGTTGTAATCAGCGATCGGAACAGACGCGCGGGCGGGCGGTGAATCCCAACTCACGTCGGCAATCCGCACCGAATTACAAGCGTTTCAACTAACACCAACATACTCCCTGCTCGTGTGGGTTAGCGAATTTTAATAAAAATGTATTTTATTGGCACTCAACAAGTAGACGTACGCGGCTTCGCTCGCATCTTCTCGGTGTCTGTGAGCAGTATGCTCGAGAGCATAATCTCACATACAACGAAAAGAAGACTGAAATGGTAGTCTTCCGGGCGGGTAGTGGTCCTCTGAATATACCACCACTGAAATTAAATGGGCAGCCTGTCAAAATCGTCGAGAGTTTCAAGTACCTTGGCCACATTGTGACGTCTGATATGAAAGATAATGATGACATTGAGAGACAAAGACGAGCTTTATGTGTGGTCGGAAACATGATAGCCAGAAAATTTTATAATGCTGCGCCTGACGTGAAAGTTACCCTATTTAAGTCATTTTGTCAAACGTTTTACACATGTCAACTCTGGACTAATTACACGAAAAAATCGCACAACTCCATCAGAGTTGCATACAACAACATCTACAGGCAGCTCATAGGCCTGTCGCGGAGCTGTAGTGCATCCGGTATGTTTTTTGACGCACGCATTGACAGCTTTAATGCTATACAGCGCAAGAGGATTGCTTCTTTTATGTCCAGAGTTGACATTTGTAAAAACAGTATTATTAAGAGTCTGTCTGACCGCATGCACATGACTGCAACATACCGGAAATGGTTGGATATTGTCACGTAATCTATATTTCTACATAATTCAATTTATGCTTTTATATTGTACCTTTGTGTGTGAACCTTTCTATGGACCCTACTGTCTGAAATAAAGACCTATTATTATTATTATTATTTTCAGGATAAAAAGTAGCCTATGACACTCCTAAGATCTTATACGACCTACATACCAAAAAACTTGATTATCCATTGAGCCGTTTTTGCGTAAAGAGCCTTTTAATAAACAGATACACAGATAAACAGACAAAAAATCTATAACTTGTTGGAACGTGTTCTGCTATCAATAGATTATCGTATACTTATGTCCTATTGCGTTTGTTATATCAGCAATAAATATTAAACTACAACTTTGCTTAGTATGGGACTAGATGGTATTTTATGAAATGGCCCGGAATATTAATTTATTTACCTACATATCTGCGATGGTCGCCGGGACCACAGTGACCAATGTATGTATTATAAAGTTTTTTAGTTGTTGTTGATTGTATATATTAAATTATATATTGTTGTAGCAGATTTTATACCTTTACTACCAATTATTGTAATTATAAAGTCAGCGTTTGGCCAACTCGTGTGAACTCAATTGAAAAACTGAAATTATAACATCGAAATTCACTATTTACAATTTAAAATTGAAATAATTGCTGTATGTTTGCCAAAAAACAATTAATGCCAGAACTGGCGGAATGAAAACACAAAATAAACATATTTTACGAATCATACTGCTTGCATATTGTATAATCATGTTTTTTCCAGTCAATGGATTGAAAGCTTTTGGCAACACTGCGGTAAAGTATTTACAATCTTTGAAAACAAAGAATGGATGCATGTGCTGTGAAACTTTTACTTATAATTTATTCATCGTAATTTAATAGACTGAGAAACGAATTCCATTCCATTGTGACACTAGGCCACAATGCTCAGTAATAAATCGTTTTAATTATTTATGTATCGTTTAATGAAGAATTCGACCCGAGAAGGACTGTCAGTAACCCCCAACATCGTTGTGTCCAACACTTATGTTTTTATTTCTTGTCCACAGGATAGTCGGCGGTGAAGCCGGCCTGGCATGTCGGCGCCACCCCGCCTCGCTCCCCCCTCGAACCACTCACCCCTCTACGGGCCTTCCAGCACCTTCCTCATCATCATCACCCTCAGCCTCATCCCCACGCACACCATGACTCACCTTACACACACTAACATAACACAAACCGACGAGCTTACCAACCACGTCACCACCAAAGAATATCAAACCCTACTAGACAGATTCAGAAGAAAATCTAAAGATATTGAAAAGCTAGACACAAGTAACTCTAGCCTAATTAACAGTACAGTAGATTACGAATATAATGATAATATAGATAAAGTAGCCACCACAGAGCTAGCTGACAGAGATATGGGTAAATTAAGAGTAGATGACGAATCTCGAACGAAGATTTTTCACGATTTTTTCACGACTGTCAGCAAACATCCGGAGAAAAATAATGAATCGAGAATCGATTCGGATTTTGTAACGGAATATGTGAATGTGAGCGAGATAGATGATATGTTTAATGAGTCTGTCTCTTTTAATGAGTCATTAGTGAACCCTACGTTTAATCCTGTAACCTCTCATGTTCCTAATACCAAGATAATGCAGTCTCCGAGGCCGAGGATTGACGGTGAGTTTAAGTATATAGTTACATATAGGTTTACATAAGGTAATAAATATTTACTTTTATTTCATTATGACACAAGTCTTTATCGTATGATTATGACAAGCAAATCAAATTTCAAGTTTTAATTCAAGTAAATCAAATTGTTCTGCTTTTTAGTGTTTTTTTTGGTCCAAGAACACCGTACAATAATGGCGACCTTTGAAAATAGAAGAGGGAATAAAGGTTGGGCACCTTATACGACATGACCAATTTATGAAAAACATCATTGAGGTAAAATTGGAAGCCCGAAGAGGAAGAGAAAGGCCGAGAAGGTCATACATGGACCAAATAAAAGAAAACGCGGGTGTCATGTCGTAAAAGGAGGTCAAGAAATTGGCAGAAGATCGGGAAGGTTGGCGTATGCTCCACAGACAAAGCCTTGCCCTTAAATTTGTGATGATGATTAAAGCTTTTGATAAAATGTGATAATAATGTCATTAAATGAAAGTAGTACTTTCATTTAATGACACAACAATAATTAAATCCACTAATTTTACAGTCCCAAAGTACTAACCCCAAAGTAAGTTCTACTAATAAGTTTATCTGTGTAAACCAATCCATTCTATACATGATTGTTACCATCTACGGTAATTCTGTTGTGCAGTGCAAATTCAAAAATACGGAAAATCGGCCTCTGTAATTATGGACGTGGCTTGGTTCCAACGGGAAAATAATAACAACCTCGTATTTTTGCTACCAATCAGAGGCAGAGGAGGGCAGAGACAAATTTAATGAACAAAAGCCGATTTTATTACTTGGACTTTATCATTGGGGATTTCATCATCATCCACAGCTGGTTTCATCCCACTGCTGGGTATAGGCCTCTCTCATAGTATGCCATTGGCTTTGATCTTTAGCCAGCCTTATCCAGGTTTGACCTGCGACAGATGTTATTCTTGGGTTATTACTGTAATTTATCATATCATCGCATAAACATAACATAAACCAACGTATTTATTGCAAAACATGGTACATAACATCAAAGCTTAGCCATCTGCTGTACTGCAGTTGACAACTGTGTTGCAGAAGAAGAATAAGAAAACTAGTTGTTTTACAAGTTAAACTACAGTATCACATCACACTATTATTATATAAAGGCGGAAATCTGTGTGTGAGTGCGTGTTAGTATGTTTGCTCCTGATATCTTTGAAACAGTAGAATATTTGTATTTGCATGGAATTATTACGGAGATAACAACAGTAACAGTAATGGGACAGTTTTATTTTTTTATTATGAATTAGCCTGTTAATAACTTAAAACAAATAAAAGCTTGAATAAGCTTGAATAAATAATAATAAATAAATATTTCGGGACATTGCATAAAAAAAAACATTTATAAAATAACTTTGGATTGACCTTAGGAATAATATTTTAAGTTTTCGAATGACTCCGCACTTACTTATTGAAATAACTTGAACGAGTAACTTATTATTTGAATGGATCAAACAATCGGAGTGCTTTTAATTGGTTTTACTACGAAATGAAGGTAAATATAAGAAATCAAAGCAAAACTCAAACAAAAACTACATTATAAAGCTAAAGTACTTGCGGCACTACGTTGTTATATTTATTTTCTTATTGTGTAATTTATTTGAGTACCATGTCTTGCAATAAAGAATTTTCCATTTATTTATTAAAAGCTTTTAAAATTATAAATTAAGGAATGGTTCCTTAAAAGCCTTTTTTGTAAATATATATTAATGACCAATTGCTTAGTTAATATAGTATAATAACACTAGTCATTCAACTCTGACATGCTTATTTGTTTTTATCAAGATCAAGTTACTATTTTGCATTTAAGTCAAATATTTATGCATATATTTATGTCAAATCACCAACTGTTACAAGACATTATATGTAGATTATTTACTAATCTTTCCGTAGCTTAATACAACTTTAGTTTATCGCTAACATAATACACCATACAACCTTGCAAGACACGGCCAAACCGCAACACATTTTACCAGTGTCTACGGAACAAAAGGCAGAGTTTGGTATAAACGTTTGCGGTTGCGGCCGCGGCCGCGCCACTGCGACCGCCAGCGTTGCAATATTAACGAAGATATAGCGCTGGTTTAACCAACCTTATTTGGGTAGGAACGTTTTGGTTCATGTAATATTGAGTAACAAATAACGGTACAGTTTACCAACACATCACTGATATTGATTAGAAAGTGATTGTTTGTTTGATTGATTAAAACTTTATTGGACACTCACATAAAAAATAAATCATTATACAAAAAAGAGACAAATTTTAATCTAATGCCACAAATGGCGGCCTTATCACTGAAAGCGATCTTTTTCAGGTAACCGTAGAATGGAGAGGAAATTATAAATAAAGACTAGACGGAACAAGAGTGGTTGAACAATAAATAGGTGCTCTTAAAACTTGATTAAATAGGCTTGTAATGGCAAAGCGTGTTTTTCTATTTCTTGTCGAACATTGGTTTCAAAAGCCTTAGAGCCCCAAACATGCCGTAACAACTGCAGCGCAATTATAAAAAGTTGGGCTCTACAATTTTGGATTAACACCAAAGCTGTAACTACTTACCTATTGCTTAGTTTATTAAGAAAATACAATAAATAGGTTCACACTAAACGACAGCCTAGCAAAATTAAGGTGACCTATCGAGATAGGGAAGTATTCGAATATAAAACTTGTTTAAAAACACATCAGGAGCTTTCAAATCAATCGAATCGATTAGCCAAAACTGTAGTCGTTCAATTTATTCACTCTCATATGTATGAAGTTACTTTTCTATTACATTTTAGTCTGTAACCAATCACCCGTGGTAACTATGTATGTACAACTTTGAACTGGCAAACTTGCGGTCGGCTCAGCTAATACTCATTTATGTGCTAAACTACGAGCAGACGGGTCACGCCTCTACTGATTGAGGTTTGTTTGTAATATTGATTACGGTTTAATTATATCACAGTCAAATTTTATAGGTGTAAGTGTATGGTAGTGTGTGAGTGTACTTGTTCTTTCTTAGCGCTTATATGGGTGGACCGACCTGGATGAATTTTGGTATGGAGATAGATCAAGATTTGAATTAAAACAGACTACTTTTTGTCTCAGAATAACGAGGGTGTCACTATAGTATGCTATATAAGTAGGTACGTTTAAATTTATTTACAGGAAAACTGGTAAAAAGAGTAACAATAATTCGTTCAGAAAGTAAATTAAAAAAAGGCAAGCACAAACCATACAGATTACTTTGTTTGCTTTAAATGTCAACAGTTCATGAAAATATAGCATTGTCAAATGCCATATTCCTTTCTATCACCATTTGGCTACCCTTGTGTCCTTTTTTGATGAGATGGTGCCAAAGTCTTGTCTATTTTCTTTTTTCTTCTAAATGTAAATGATATCGACCTCTAGGCTATGACTAACTTGAATTTCTAGAATAGATGTGAACCTTCCCGCCGTGCATCCCAGGTGGTTCTATTATTCAGACATCTTTCACTTGTGGGTTTATTTATACAAATGCCAGTCGATGTCTGATGTCTACTTGCCAGATCTAGGCTGATGGAAACTTGACGAAGTGGGTTGGGACTAGATGGATTTGGTAAATTTACTGACGACAATATTGCTTTTGTATAAATGTATAAAAGAAATTTATTATTATTTTATATTATATTTTTTATATTAGTTATTTTTCTTGTTCGTTGCATTATGTGTTGCGTTTAGCACAATAAAACAATTGTTCGAAACAAAACAACTAAGCAGAAAATCATGAAGATTCTCGAAAAAGTACTTTCGCACGGTATACTATTTTATCTAAATTACGCTTAACTTATTTCAGTTTGCTTTGACATCCTTGCCATTCCTTTTAAACACTTCTTTATAACATCAAACATGGCCACACAATACAGTTTTAGAATACAAAAACACGTAAAAACCTATTTGTTTCTCCCACGTGCCAGCATGATCACAATCTAAGCGTATTCAAAGCACGAGCTTAGATAAACGTCTTGAACACTCGCAAAGTTATAAATTGGGTGAAATAACTAATGGAAGACCCCTGGGAGCGTACAATGCCACGGAAATAGGGAAGGATTCAGGTAAGGGGTAGGTGGGGTAAAAACCCTACCTATGGATATTTAACGCGACTAATGTTAGAAAAAAATGTATGGGAACACCTCGGAAAAGACTTCCATGGAATAAAAAGAGAATGATTGAAATCGGTTCATTAACAAAGTGTAATCGCATAACATACCCACAAAAAAAACTTTCTGCACACTAAATAACCTCCTTTTTTTGAAGCCGATTAAAAATGAAGGTGGTTTGTATGTATGAACACAATTTATGACAGGCATAATAAGACAGATATGGTATGCCTCATGACTAGTTTGAAGAGAATAGGCGACAATTTCTTTGTCGAAATAAAAATTAAATAAAATATCAATGTACATACTTTACATTACTAACAGTACTTGTCTTCTATGTTGTAGTATTCTTTGAGTGAGCCTATTTACAAGCTTTTTTTCTTGCGTTTGTTATTCGGGCTGTAGTAGGCGAAATCCGCACATGTAACAGTGTAGTATTTTTAGTCAAATCCTTAAGTGAACTAAAATAGAGGTTAAACATCACTTCGGGGCTACTCAAATGGTTTATTACCATGGCAACCTACAATGTAATCATGCTACGTAACCAGCCCCCTGAAATAATCCTTAGTACGCAAAGCGCGGAAATTACGAAGCTACAAGACATACCCATTTAGACATACCCATTTTTAACATCGTCTCAAAATGAATGGGTCACGAAAGAACCTTGTTTTGGAGCATTTTGCGGCAGAAGGAGACTTAAATGTGTTCTGGAGATAACCTTAGTTATGTTTAAGTAGCTTAATACTAATCATTTTCCAAGTTAGGTAAATGCTAATGCTATCACCGTGCCCTTTTTACTTATAAATTTATGAAAAGGAGTATTTATATAATTATAAAACAGATAGTGATGTCTTCCTGTTAAATTTGCATCAGAAGTAGTTTAAGTTTGGTTACCTAGACATTTTGAATTGCATCAGAATTTCTCTAAAACCGAATAGAAATACACACCTTATTTAATAACCTTGACTCAACTAAATACTATGTAAACTGTATATAATAAATAATAATTACAAATATTTCAAGACATACCACACAGCGCCATTTAGCCCCATACTAAGCTTACGCTTGTATCACGGGTACTAGATAACGGATATAATACATATATACTTTTCTTTTGTAAATACATACTTATTATACATAGAAACGACTAGAGTTAACACAAGTATTATAGATTAGAAGGCAGAGCCACTACTAACTAAGCTAACGGAGCAGTCACATATGTACAATATAAACTGTATGTACATATGTGGTAGGTATATTAGCAGCAACAACTCACCATCAGACAGCTTCGTTGCTTATTTTCCCTGTAACTGAGATTATTCTTCTAATCAAATGAGAGTAGCCAACACTGGTGTCGAGAGTTTATCAAGCCGCCCTAAGGGCCTTTGACATGGCTTACTGAGATGAAAATACGATATTGACCTTCATTGGTTCAGTTTCAAAAATGGCGTCCGTACATATTACTCCACATCAAGCATAATATATGAAAACGAAGGGAATCATTACATCCATTCAGCACGTATTATATTAATTTCACCCGCAGATTTTTCCACGATTTTCTCGAATATAAATAGAAAGCAATCTTGTTCGGAGAAAGAGCTCAGTTTTTCTCATTTGCTCTTTATTTGTGAAGATTGTACACAGTTCAATAGAGTCAATCGAGTTACGTACGCAGGATTCATAGAATACTGATGATTTATCAATCAAAAGTCATTAGAATGGAGAGTTTATAGTTATTTAAATTACTAGTGGCGCAGCGCAGTACATACCCGTCTTAATTCGTGATTATAAATAGTCTACATCCAAAGTACTAAATTTGTTCTATACCTAATTGTGTGACGTTTTAGCGGGATGAAGGAACAAACATACATTCTCTTTTATACGAGCACACATATCGCCGATAACAAATGTTGTATGAGCCGACCCTTTTAAACTAATTACACCCACCTTCTAGAATATTACCTACTCCTAAGAACTCACGGAGCGGGTTTTTCCCGCGCCCGCCGTGGCGGCGACACCGCGTTTAATTTTTAAAACTCACGAAGCCGGAGTTTTGTGCGGCGCCGCGGCAGTGATAATCGCCCGCTAACCTGGCGGTTGATTATCGCAAGAAGGACCTTCGTCGGACTTTGATCGCAGAGCCCTCGGGTGGAAACCGCCGCGGCAGCGGTGCCGCGAGCAGCGCCCGCACGCGGGTGCCTCGAACAATCGCAACCGCCGCGGGAGTAAACCCCGTCGTGAAATGTGCTTGAGTTTTTTACATACATATCTGTATTCTACAAAGGCTGCGGTGCCACCGCGGCGGGTGCGGGAAAAAACCACTCCGTGAGTCCTTAGCGTTAGACTTTTGTTTGCATCAACATAAAAAAACAAATACGTAATAACATGATTATCCGGTATAAACACGTTATGAGCTATGTATGGTTCATTCTTTACTCTTTTTGATCTGTAGGTAATCAGTTTTTTTTTTAAATTAGTGACAAAATTAGTTTTCAAAATCGTCCATAAAAATAGTCATTTGTTTATATGTAGGCATTTTGTAACATCCAGTCATACCATACTAATAATTTCTCCTCTATAAATTTCCATAAGCTCTAACCGAGCCTTTAATTCCGTGCGATTATATCGCTTTACCGCACTCGCGCTGATTCCTCTATGCTGTATTTACCTAGTTCCAATTACCAGGTGTTTGCAAGACGCGAGCGAAACTTCAATAAACGCTCCGGCAAATTGGAAGAAAATCCGATAATTACCTCGTGGTTAGCTCTGTACCGCTCAAAAGACGTGTAATCATAAATAGTTTCAAAGCTTTCATATTATTTTCACGTAAATGGTTTTACCACTTTAAGGATTTTGTAACAAAGCAGACGTGGATAATTATCAAACCATTATATGTGGAGACAAAACTTTGTAAATGATTTATGAAAAGGAAAACGTGTGTCCGTTTGTCACGCCACGGTTCACTTATTTCGAAAATAAAATTACTTGGACACAAATTATATCTTATCACAGTAATCTGGCATACCTAGCAGTAGTTTAGCTAATCTTTTAAGCTAATTTTATCCAATATTACTTCGGGTAACACCACATTTTGCCACTAGCTGTATATAGTAAAATACTTACCTAGTACCTACATACATACAGCTACATACATATGTAGCGGCATACAAACATACATATGAAAATCAACCTGTTGGTCCAACAGACATAACTCATAGACATGTAACAAGCAAACCACACTAGATGGCGTGCTAATGAACAAGAACATAATGTACTACATACATCACAGAGTCGGCAAATAAATCAAACCTATCGCGCCGTAAAAAGGAGACGCTAAATCAACGTCTGCACTGTTTGTGTTTATTTCTCTGTAGGTCATGGAGTTACTGAAACACTAGGAATAAAATTATACTCACCGTAGCCTTTGGATAGGCAATAATAGATATTGGAACTTTATATATGTGTTGTCCGCTTTTAAACGGAATGAGTCTCAAAGTTTGTATATCATTTCGCATGATATTTTAAAAATGTACAATTTCAAATGTCCAAAGTCAACTTGACAACTAAAACCGAAAATACCATTTGTTATGGTACTTACAATATGTACCGTATTTTGTACTTGTATTTTTCATATCGAAGGAGAATTAGACCTCAGTTCATTCGTTCAAATCAAATGCTCAAATAAATTAGACATACCTTTCTAGAAAACCAAACACTTATAAAAAAAGAGCTTAGTTTCCAAGCTCCAAGAAAGTTTCAGTCTTTATTCGTGGGGGTTTTCCCGAATGTTATAATAACGTGAAGTCTGCCTTACTGGGTAAATAAATGAACACGCGTGGTTGTTTGCTATACCTACATATACAAAATGAACGTAGAGGCGGTTGATGAAAACTTTCACGCTGGTTTTCTTACAACATTTTTGCTAGCCTCAGAATTTTATCTCAATGTTTACAGCCACGACGCATTGTAAAATAAAAGTAATTGCTACATTGTATTATGTGTATTTATGTATATTGGAAAAAACATACTTACCTGGAAATTTACTTGTAACTTCACACTTCTGTTTTGGAAGTCATTATATCCTGTCACATTTTATTCACGCTCGTCCAAACAACATTACTATTATGATAAAGTTGAATTACTTTCTTAAATAATCTTACATTCTTAATCGTTTCCGTCACCATTTCCACCTATATTTTTGTACAAAGCTATTTAAAACATAGTTTCCGAGACCACTTAACTCCAATGTACTAATGTCATAAATGTATTTGTTCTGTAATCTATGTTTAGACTTTGTCTCCATTTGGGTAAGATCGTAAATCACTTGCAGCTTTTATAATAATGAATGTAGTGAATGTAATGGCGACGTAGATTTAGTTTTAGTGTCATTAGTTACCTCCAGAGGGCAGTCGGGAGAAAAAGGCTCCAAATCTATTAGGATTAATGCGTGAAAAATAGGCTTTCAATGAAATCTATAAATGATGGTGGAGACCCGATAAATTTATTGAGACAAATAAGCTTTTGCTAGTGAGCTAAGTAACTATGGTTGTAGAATAAAGAAGACTGAGGGTCGTGACTCCCCCGCAGAATTATTTCTTTAGGGGAGCTCTCTTGGGCAGATACATCGTGGTGGGCACTCAGGTCTTTCCAAGGAAGACACACGTCCTCGGATATTGTGGTCCTTACTCCTTAAATATGTTGGTTTCCTCACGATGTTTTCTTACATATAACTATAAGCATAGTAATTTTGGTACAGTTATCGCCCATGAAATATGACAAGCTTGTCTATGACGTGATTCTAACGGTGAAAATGTGTCGGTACGCCAGTAAAAAAATACGTCGATCAAATAAGCTTAATGTGTTGACAGAAATGAAATAAGCTCAAAATGATTGACGGAAATATTTTAGAACCCTTTGACTTTGTAGTATTTTTATCATGAAAATGGCACCTGACTGGTCATATTACTGTTGATTCCATTAAGACAAAAACACTAAATACACTCAAAAACTAGGAAACCTTATTTAATAGTTAATTTGCACAATACTTAAATAAATCGAGAACAAAGAAGTTATAGAAAAACTCCCTCTAATCACTAATTGATAATGGATTCTTTACTTTACCGAAATACATAATATACTGAAAACAGTGTTATTTATTTTCCTGTCATCATTTCAGTTCATTTTTTCTCTGCTTTTAGCGGATTTAACATAAACATTGAACAAAGATTAAAAGCGTCCGTCACATACACTCCGCGTATGTTTAGCATATTTTTAACAGCTTTCCATTCACTTCTCGGCTTTACAAAGGACCAATAAGACTAAGACCACACTAAGAAAAGTATAACCCAGGGGTCTTCAAATCTAGTGTAAATAGGTTTTTTCGAGGCAAGCGTGCTACATCTTAGACCACAGCGGTGCTTAACATCAGGCAGGCTGTAGTCAAACGTAAGCCTATTCAGTGATAAAAAAGGATTAAACATTCCACATTAAAACGAGTTTATATATTCCAATGTGCACTTCTGTATTGTGAAGTAAAGGCTCATCCGTGGGCTTTAAAATAGTAAGTTGAGTAGAAATAAATAGGTTGAGTTTATTCTAATGCGTAACCTACATTACCACCACAAGCTAGCGTTTAATAAATATAATTTTTTAGTTATATTTTTCCTTTTTGCTTCTTGATGTGTATGCAAAGATTTTAAGTGGAATTCTGTATTATCTCCAGCCGGCTTCAGTAAAGGCTCATGTGTTTGAAATTGCTCGGTTCAAATCCTCGAGTTTAAAAGTTATGTTTATTCATGTTCCACGGTTTTAATGGGATATGGAGTGTAGATTCGTAGACCGTATAATACAGAGTTATCAAGGAATTAAAAAGGGCTTTTTTAAAAGGGATTCGAGTATTTTTAGCATTGTGTAACGTTCCCAAATATTTAAAGACTATTTTAAAATTTCAATTATCTTTCTTACTTCAACACACCGATAATTCTGAAGCGAGCAGGTCATTAGAATGATTTGACGATCTTCGTACTAAGCGCTACGAGTTACTGCTACGAATCTATAACTACATCAAGCTACGAGACAGCTTGCTACGCCTCTTGCTACGAAACTTCTGTCTTCGAAAATTACTTTTTTGTGATTGCGTCTTCTATTTTTGATTTTACATTATTGCATAAGAGTCACATTTTGTCATGGATTTATATTATTTTTCAATAGGTCAACTGGCGTAAAATTATAATTATACCTACTCATACGAACGAAATCAAAAACACGACATCAATAAGTACACAGAGTTAGTTGTATCTGATAATGTAAGTCTTTTAATATTAACCCAGTATGTTTCAACAGAAACTCTTGACAATATTAAATTAAACACCCACGCAGGTAAAATTGTAGAAATTAAATGACTAACAAGCGGAATAAGATGCATTGCTGACGTACCGGGGGCTTGAAACATAAGTGAAAACAAACTAATAAGTAAAAAATGGCATCTTAGTCAATTGTAATTACGAAAATTATGAACATTTCAATATATATTTTTTATTTTAACTAGATATCATCAGGCAGGCAGTAGTCAAACGTTGTCCGTGTCAAAAAAAATAAAACAAAACCTTACAGAACCAATGCTAATAGTAAGTAAAAAGTGATGTTAATACACCATATTCTAATAACCACAGGCTTCGAAGGGTGCAGAGATCGTGACAAAGAGGTGGACAAATCGAGTCGAATTAGTGATGTGTTGGTTTAGGCCGAGCGTGACGCCGAATATGCATCGATTGGGACTCTACGAGTATCTATACCTATCAAACCACTATTTGAGAGTTTAGCTCTGAATTTATAATGAGCAAAGCCCGAACAAGCATAGCAACACCGCACGCACGATTTTCTTGGAAATCTTAGTTCGATTAGAATGTTGATTAAGCGGTCGTCAATGTGAAATTGTTATTTGAAAACATACCCCTTTCGTAGCTTGATTAGGGCATATAATCTACTTACTAATTGGCTAGTGCCAGGAAGCATAACGAGACCATACCATTTTTAGAACGACTAATAAGTCTTTAAGGGTGGATTTACTACATTAAAATCTAAGATTATTTCTTATAATATGATATATTATATTTTAAGAAAGAGTTTCTAAATCTACTTTTGAATGTCACAATAATGTACCTACCTCCATTATGTTTGAAGCTAAAACTGACTGTAGTAACATGAAATTTAATTATTTTCAAGTAAACTTTTGATCATGTACCGTTAGTTCGCCCACTCGTCTCAAACTCGGCGCGAACAGATTTACTCAGAAGTTAATTAATTACAAATAACTTAATGAATAAATAAATCTGTTTGCAAAATACGGGTCGATTTTAAACTAATTGGGTCATTTTAGTATTTTAATTTGGCAGGTATGCGTTAAAAGTTTTGAATACGATGAATATGCTTTTTAGGTATATCTTGTGGCATAAGCTTATTATAAATTTGACACCGGATAAACCATAGAAGTGTTGGATTGAAGCGAGAACCCGTATATTATATAAAAGAAATAATATTAATCAGAGTTACAACTCAGTTTTAGTGAATTAAATTGCTTAATTATAAATTTAATGTATTTAAAGTTATTGAATTCAAAACAATTCACTTCAAATGTCAAATTACGTAAACAAGTATTTTATATCTCAGTGGTTTATCTAATCAAAAGTAATAAAAGTAATTACAAACTATGTATCAAATCCTAAATAACAAAAGACCCAAAAGCCACCACCTAAATGGTAAAACCACAAATCGTTTTGCTTCTATTGGATGGAGGATTTTAGATCTTCAATATCAGTAGTGTAAAATTGCGCAGACGTAATTACTAGCCAAACGGAAAAGTAAGTAGGAAATTCAGTGTCTTGAATCGAGTAATATTTTAAATCTTTAGATAGATATTACTGATTTTAAACTTTATAATCTCATGAAAATTTCAATTTTCAGTTTATTATAAACATACATTATAACATTTTCAGGTTATATCTACCAATCTTATCAAAAACGCCAAACATCACAAACAAACTCATCAATAACTGGAGAAGAAACCGCAAAGGGTCCTAAATAGGTACATTATTTAACACACGCTTGATAGTCTTTGAGCGATGATTTTTTTACTTGATGATATAAGAATGTAGTCAATGCTGAAAAAAAACTCTCTTCAGTCGTTTTTCCTCATGACTGAGGGTCGTGACTCCTCATGATGTTTCCCTTTACCATTAATCGAGTGCAAATCCACACTTAACTTGAAAATACAATAGTTGGTGTAGGGCTGGATTAGAACCAGGGTGCGTCTGGATGAAAAGCAGACACAGGACCAGCTGAGCCACAATCGCTAAAAAAATATTGTTTAAATACAAACCATAATTATTTTAAATTAGGTAACACATTGTACCCTATTTTTACCATAGCCAAATCTTTGTACCTAGAAGCCACTGATCCGACTTCTGCCTATACACTTTATCGCCCTCTCCATCTTTCATATTTACACAGAAATGCGCCTGAAAGGGACAGAGGATGAGATCCTGAAGGCGCCAGTGAACCGGTAATCTCAATTCACTGCATATGCGTTGAGCTGCACTGCCTGGGTACGGAATTTCGTACAAAATGCATCGGGAATTTTGCCGAATTTTCCAGCATTCCGGCCATTTTTGACGATGGCATTTTGGAATGCCTTTTGTTGTAGAGTTTTTGTTTTACTTTTTTTTGGCTAACTGGCTCTATTACCTTTTCATATGTGGATAAGATAATTTGTGGTTTTAGAAATAGGTTCTACTTACTTGATGTCTGTAACTCTAAAAGTGTGCACTACAGCACTTGTATTGTGTTTGCTCCGATTTTTTTGTGACTAAACTAATTCGATAATACCTACATATGGGACTAGATGGCGCTGTGTTATATGTCCTGAAATATGTATAAGTACATTATATATTTAATATTATTTATTTATATACATATATGTAATTGAATTATTAATCATGCTGGGCACGCTGCCCTCTGGTAGTGGGCTGGAGCACTTAGATTATCTTTAGGCTTTTCTAAAGATTTTCTAAGTGCCCCTTTTTGTAGTAGTTAGAAGTAGTATGTTTAGTTTTCCTTCACTTGTTTTTATATTTTATTATTGTAAATAATTGAATTATAACATTATAAATAATAAAAAGTTGTATACGTAATGTTTCAATATAGCGTGGTTTTAAATCTACGTTAATAAAATGCAATCCTAACAATGTTAGTACATAAATGCTACTATACTTTGCCCCAAAGTCCAGTTTGACCTTTTCCCTGTTACTTTAGTCAAAACAACGTTTTGGAATAAAAATCATTGACATAAAACAGTTACGGGCTGGCCTAATTGCACTTTTATCTATGTAAGTGAACAAAGCACTATCAATTCCGAACAAATTAAAAAGTGTCAATCAATTTTTGGCCGACTTCCGCTACTGTTACATAACTTATCATTTTGTTAATAAAATATTAAAATTTAAGTTAACCATTTAGGTACACAAAATCACTTTAAAAATTATATTATTTTTTTTCTTTGAAGCAAAATATATTTCACACCTAGCCTTCAGTGACCAGACGAAAAATAAAGCTGATGAATAGACCAGTGATGACCAGTCTTCCACTATACGATGTCGGTGATATAAAGCAAACTGAAGAGGCGGCTTGTTCGTTTGAAAGCTGGAACCTTGTTAAGAGGACCGTGGGATTTTTGCCAGAAATACACTCCGCTGCAATATTCCGTGATTTCTTCGCCAGAACGACCTTAAAACGAAGCAAAAGCGCTTGTTTGAGTAATTAGTGCAATTTGCAAACTGATTTTTGCGCTCAAAACAACTTGTTCTGGTTTAAATTAATGTTCAAAAGTAAATGCATTTTAATTTTTGGTATTTTAAACTTTATTAACTGAACACAAACTGAATGTAAAATATGATCTATGTCTAAGCAGTTGCAAATCTTTGAATTGCTTTTTTTCGCTTATTGATATTTAAACAGCGTATTTATAGTAACGAACAAAAAAGATAAAATAATGTTTACTAGCTTATTCCAAAATCTTTAACTTGACCACAGTGCTCACTTATAACATAATTAAGAAGTTCTCACAACAATGAAATAAGTATCTTCAATACAGATTATTGTACAAAGTCTAGTATTCTAGTTGTAATTGCAGTGTATCGGTGATCAATACCTCGGAGACTTGAGTACTCCTGGAGACGCCAGCGACAGACTTCGTACTTACGAACACTTTGTGCGGAATATACTAGAACAGACTACAACCGAATTTTCTTATCCTGATTTTTTCTAAATGTAAATTATTACACTTACTGGCGCCACGCGTGTCTTTCTTTGTCATTTCTTAACGTAAGAAAGGCTCAACCAACTCGGTCTGCATCTGAGCATAAAGATAGATGAAATAATGCAGATCCATTCAGAATAGTGCGTGTCATTGTCTTATCATTAAATTTGGCTACGCCACTTGGAGTTCACACCATACTTTATCAAAAATAGCCTACGTTAATTGTCATTAAATTATCACATTGAATTAAATCAACTACTTCGTAAACTACGAAATATTTCTGTAGTTCAGCTTTTCGCTGTTATTTAAACCACAAGTATTTTGCCAAGTTATCCATCTGTGGCTCCCTATCAATTACTTTAGGTGCATCGGTGACCCCGCCTAAAGGTCACGGGCCAAATGTCAAGCTCGTCCGTTAGCCAAATGACCCACTCTCACTCGAGGATAGGTCATTGTGTTAATTGTGTATCTCTGGGTATGTCTGTGTATGTCGGGTTGTAGTTCCAATTAGCGCAGATATTACTTACAGAGAGTTTTCAGGATTAATTAATTCATATTGCTTGAGCAGCGTTATTGGTGACGAAGTAGAATTAATATTTTTAAGCTTTAATTTATTTACGATAAAATTGGGTGAGCCTAAGATAATTGTATTGATATAATGTCGGTAGTAGGTAATTTAAAGTTTCGTTCATATCAAAGCACCGTGGGTTAGCTAGCGGAGTTAATTGTATGCGATTAGTAATGTTCTGCAACTTTCGAAGCGGTCAGGATTACAGGCCAAGAAGACCAAAAACCTCATTTGTAAATTATTAAAAAACTATTTACTAGTAAAATTTACCACTGACTTCCTTTTACAACATAGAACTTATCTAAATCACGTATTTGCCTGAATGTACGTCACTATAAGGCTCGTGATCGTTGAATAAAGAGCTCTAGCGATTGAAAAACGATTGAGATTCCGAGGATGTTTCCCATTCAACTTCAGGAATTGAAGGGTTGAGAGCTATAGAGCGTGTCAGTTAGGAGTGTACAGTCAAAACACAGTTACTTTGTTCATAAGATTCCTAAATAGTATTTTTTTATTATTAGTTGGCTAGAACTTACAACAATATTGTTGATTTTTATGTAATTATAATAAAGGTCTCCATAAAATATTTTTAATAAATAAATATTATCATATTATATATATATGTATATATATTAAACAATAACAATTAATACTATAACAATACATATTTATTCAACGGTTAATTTCTTAGTCACCAGTAATTCTGTATACAAAATACTTTAAGGTCCACCTGCACGACGTTCCTAAGACGCATTTAGGCAAATACCTAACTGTGTTTTTAAGAGTCCTTGTGAATTTCGTTTTAATGTTAGAATTAATTAATGCGTTTCGAGTAGGTACTTTTGTTCGATTAATTTAGACGTCTCGCCACACCTTATGTCAACGTCAGATGTCATGGAGGAAATCTTCGCGGGATTCTCTGTGACTCTGACAGTTGCTGTTTCCCCCGCAATCCGAACGGTGAGAACTAATTGAACACGATAAAACACTGTTGTAGGCGCGCTAAAATCCTATTTACAGGACAAAGTTGGTCCTTCGCGTCCGTTTTTATGTATTTCGCGAGTGATAATCGTAAAACTGATGTAAAATCACCGTATCAACTATGGAAGTTTTGTACGGTAAAACACCGCAAAAACTGTAAGTAAGCTGTTTTTGTTGAAATCACGAACTTTTGTTTATTAAATACAAGTGTTTACAAGTGATTTTTGGACATTTTACATGATAAAATTACGATTAGGCATCAATTTTTTCCCCGAAGGTTCCACAGAACTACCGACGTTTTGCATACTAGACATAGCATATTTGAAAAATGGAAGAAATTTCACAGTTATTTTCATGATTTTTAAATTCTATAAAAAATCTTCATTTACTTTATGTATGAAATAGCCATACATATCTCCATTTTATTCACAACACTGTCCGTATATCGTATCCCTGGCTTTAGCTTAAATCCGTTGATGGATGTTAACGACTATCCACTGACGGGAAGTTCACCCCTCGTGCACAAGACTTATGTCTGATAATGCGATAATATATGTTCTCATATTATAACGCATTATTTCTGGGTTTAACAATATGCTTTTGAAACTTCAAAGATTTTATTCATCTCTCTCTCTCTCTCTCTCTCTCTCTTCGAGTCGTATTTCCTCATGACTGAGGGTCGTGACTCCCCCGCAGAATTAATTCGTAGGGGAGTTCTCTTGGACAGATACATCATCATCATCACGCTTACTCATAAGAGCAGGAAAAAAACGAGTGTTTTTTGCTTTTTTGTTATTTTCGCATAATATTTCATTAAATTTGGAAAGAAAATCAAGATTAACATTTAGTCTAGACTTATGCTAAGGGAACATTTTCTACCTACAGTTACGACGAATAACACTTATTGCCTATCAAAAACCAATTAACTCTTGCTCGGAAAATCACGCTAGGTGTTTGTAAGAACCTGTACTATTAAGTGGTGAGTACCTGCGCTATAAAGCTCCGGTATCTAGAATGAATGAATGAATGAATGAATGATTTATTGGTCTGTGAAACTAGGTGCTAAGGTGTTACAGTATATAATATGTTGCTTAACTAGACAAACATTTATAGCGTATTGTGTCACTAGTTTCCACCTGAAAGGCTTACAGACTTTACAACTAATAATATAAAGTTACATAATTTGATTTAGAATACATTCTTATTTAAACTTATCTTTGAAAAACAAATCAACACTGTAGTAAGCTTTTTTACATAATAGTTCATTTAGCATACATTTAAAAACATTAAGGTCATCTTTACATCTAATACTCTTGGGAATGTGGTTGTATATCCTCGGAGCCATCCCAAATACACTTTTATTGAGGTATGCAGTATTGGTAGGTATGTTTCGTATTTTCCCTGCATGCCTACTGTCAGCTGGCCACATTGTAAAATGTTCAGGATTCATTTTAATAAAAGTTGAAATTTCATATATTTGAATACATGGTAAAGTTAATATCTTTAGCCGCTTAAAATGTTTCTTACACGAGGCCCTTCGGCTTAGTCCGCAGATAGCTCTTACACATCGTTTTTGCGCTCGGAATGCTTGTATACTATTGGTGGCATCACCCCAAAACATTACTCCATATCTTAATATTGAAGCTGCATGACCATGATAACCTGTTAACAATGTGTTCTCACTGGCAACCTTCCGTAGTTGATACAGTGCATAAGCAAATTGATGCAGTCTTTTACATAAAGTATTTATATGGGATTCCCATGTCAACTTGTTATCTACTGTCAGTCCTAGAAAACGTGTGGTGTCTACCTCATTTACTTTTTTACTGTTATGTAGAATATCGAAATTTAATTTGTCATTATGTCTATTTCTAAAATACATTAAGTTAGTCTTTTCAATATTAATTTTTAAATTATTATTATTCAACCAATTGATAAGAGATGTCAAAGTATAGCTAATGTCAGATTCTAAATTAAATAATGTGTCATGAATGAATAATATTGTGCTGTCATCTGCAAATAATGTCATAGGATGTCTGGTAGCTTTTACAAAAAAATCTTCTTTTGTTGTTTGTAAAATAAACGAATACTTAGTAGCATATTTTCACGCTGCAACGAAGCAATAGATCCTCGTGGTTTTTAGTACATATTTAGTATCGCGATGTACATATGTCAGAGGCCCTTAGGGCTTGATAAACGCTCGACACCAGAGTTGGCTTCTCTCATTCGATAAGAAGAAGTAGTATTGTGTATCTTATAAAAAAATAACGATATTTGTCATAATTTTTGCAGCGGTCAATTTCCCGGAACTCTCATAACTGAAGCATGGTCGTTAAACTTGCCGATTGCTCTTCTGGGTGTGATCTAAATAAACGATGTTGCGCTCAAGCCACGAAACACATCAATTTCAGGGACACATGAGTATGGGAACACAGATTTAATAAATTATAAGCTGTAAAGTGGCTTTAAAACTGAATCTCTATTCGACTGATTTTTTTTCCATATCTGAGCTACGGAATTGTCGACAGAACTACTCTGTCTGCCCAATCCTTATCTTCTCACATAAATATTAAATTAAGCCTTTTGAAAAAAACACACAGCATCGCCTCCTGAAAGAAAAGCAACCTGATAGAAAAAATAAGCAACAGATAGTAACCACAGCGTTATGGTCGTAACATTAATTGATTTACCTTCCTTCTACTTAGTATCAAAACTTACGCGTAGAGTTACTGTTTATTCATATACATAACTAGCTGTGCCAGCGACTTCGTCCGCGTGGAATAGTTATTATCATAAAAATAGTTCTAGTGAGTTAATCTTAAAAGATAGACTTATACTTATGTCGCGGACATTTTGTTAGATCATTTCAAGGGGAATAAATCTTTCATCAGAACCGTTTTCGCAGTGCACGCAGCGGATAACTTTCCCCGTTTTTTTTTTACATTTTCCATTGTTCCTTCGCTCCTAGTAGTTGCTGCGTGATGTTATATACCCTAAAGCCTTCCTCGATAAATGGACTATTCAACACAAAAATATTTTTTCAATTCGGTCTTTAGTTCCTGAGATTAGCGCGTTCAAACAAACAAACTCTTCAGCTTTATAATATTATATAGATTATGATAAGTGACGATAAAATAGAAGCCGTTAAAACTTTCCAAAGCAGCTAAAACTGCCTCGTCATTATTTTAGTCAATTAATTCCTTAGCAAATACTAATTACTAAGTCTACCTAATCCGTATTCAATTTACATTAGTTATTTGCCAACAAATTCTCAATTTGCCTGCTTAGTTCCAATTATTATCTGAGGCTGGCAACACTGTACAAATATAAGTATTTCTATTACTGATAATCAGCCTGTTTTGAGGCAACCATGCCTCTTTCACTTGTTTAAAGACAGTTTAACACTGAAAAACTTATAAATAGAAACCTTTAGACTAAATTTCAGTCGTTTTTTGTTGACAGAAAGTAAAGTTGTGCTGTTTTTTTGAAAGTATTTAAATAAAGAGTTTAATTCACATATTGTGAAATAAAATTAACAAAACGTCCCATGGTGTCCACCCACGTTAATCCGAGATAAAAATTAGCACATGTGTTAATCTATGGTTTAATTTACCTCTATACCAAATTTCATACAATTCAGTTCAGCTCTTGAAGCGTGAAGAAATAACATATACAAGGTTTCTTCTAGGCAAGCACTCTTAATCGTAGACTACAACGTTGCTTAACATCAGGCGAGTTGAAGTCAAACGTGAGCCTATCAAGTTAAAAAAAAACACAAACACATACTTTCTAACAATCTGTCTTTTTAATATTAGTAGGATGTATAGTAAAAAATAAAATGACGCGACTATAAGTACCCGTGTAACGACTCGCTAACTGTTATTTAATCTATACCGGCGTCCAAAAAGGATGAAAGGGATTTTATTAGATTTGAGCTCAAACGGCTTCAGCCGGGATTTACTGATGCCCTATAAAATAAGAAGCAAGAAATCTTTCACTAAATCTTAGAAGGATGAGAGTTTTGTACCTACAATGACTTGGAACTGAAAGGGATTTGATATCATATTCTAATAATTTAAGGGCCTGTAGTCAAAATATATTCATTTATGTACGTTGTAGGTATAGGTTTCGCGTATGGCTGCGACCCGCTTGATGAATTAAATTAAACACATATGAAAGTACATAGCTTTACTGGTAACAGAAGCAATTTTTTACGGATGGCTTTAATATTGATTTATTAACCAACTTATGTATCTACTAATTACGAATGTTTTACTTCTAAAAATGATAAGAGTAAGTTAATTAAATAAAATTTAACACCCTACATGGTACCATCTCAATAATAAATTATGTATACTATTATAAGTTCAAAATCAATTAAACAAATCATCAACCAACTAACAAGTAACGATTAGTCGTAGATACCTATTCTATATTTACATTGAATATATTAAATGAGTGAAATACGTTTTATCTAGGTATATAGGTTTGACACCTATGCCTCTCTAATAAAAAAGCTACCGTAAATTTCAGAAACATTTTTAGAAAAATATTTATGTAGGTACAAATACTTTGAAAGCCCACCTGTCAGACGGTCGGCAACTTTGGAGCTCCCTGAAACTGAAGTTTCACATCCCTCCTGCCTTAATTAAAAGTCTATTAAAGACTCAATTTTGTTAAAATACTTTATTGCTCAGATAAAACCATTTTGAGTAGAAATTAATTGAAATAATGCAAATGAAAGAACTCCGACTGGAGTCGGGTAGATAATGAAATTGGCCCGTTTTTTAGCCAAAGCACTCAGAATATGTATGTATAATCAAAGTTTTAGGCTTCTTTGTACAGGAATGAACAGAATTATATTTCTTTTATTTGAAGTTTAGGTCCAATAAGGCATAAATGAATATAAGTTTTCGAATTATTAATCTTGATTATCATTAATCTAATCTGAATTATCACAGAGTTCCTATTCATAGTGGCGCTGTGTGCAATGTCCCGAAATATTTATTTATAGTTCATATTCCTAGACCTCTACCTTAAAACAAAAACCCATTCATTGTAGATTCAAATATACAATATTTTTATGAAAAATAAATATTATTTAGTAATACATTATATAGTGTTAAAGGTTTAAAAACCAGTATCATGGCGAATAGCCTGGAACCTACTGTTCTACTCGTTTTCCAAACCACGTAAGCATCCAAATGAAAAGTCATTGATGTGAACCGAATTCGAACCAAGATGCATCAGAATGCCAGCAGACGCTTATGTACATCACCGAGCCATTTACCATCGTACACTTATGTACAATAGTACATATACCTACATACTAATATACTTAGGTACTAATCTAATACCTATGCATCACAAGTGAGTCCAATATTTGTGTCGATTATCGCGAGGAAATCGAGTAGCTGCCTGCGGCCAATCGGTAATGGAATCTGTGGCTAAATTAGTTTGAGAAACTAGTTCCTAGCCAAATAGGCTGGGATACCTACAATCTAGACCTGTCTATATTTACCCGTACTTATTAGACGTTGATAAGGTACATTATTAATGTTCCGTGACATTGCAGCGCCATCTAGCCCCACACTAAGCAAACACTTTAGTTGTGGGTACTAGATAACGGATATAATACCTAAACATATATAGGTATATTCACACATTTTTGGACGTAACGAGCTTACGTACCTATTTATTGTGAAAAAAATATTACAACAAAATAACCTAATACATAACTAAACCACTTCTGTCGTATTCTGAATAAAAATAAAACTTACTTTTGGTGTACGTGTAGGTCTGATAATGGTTTAAAATTTACCTACTTCGCAAACAAGAAGTTTAATGAATTTATAAGCGTAACCACACAAAACATTTAACCCTTCTGAATTCCATGTACAATGTAAAAGTTCCATTCTCACGTTAAAAGAGGCTATCGGCATTAAAGCTCTGAACATCCATCACGCCTAATGGCTGTGTATTTGAACGTATGCTCAGATGTAGTGGATAATATGAATATAAGAAAAAAGTCGTGGTTGTGAGTGAAGCCAAGTTTCCATAATACCATGTGGAGTGCTATGCGCTATTATACACACAGTTATATAAGTTCACATTTGATTGTTTGTATGTGATAAGCGACTGTGGCTTGACGGTTTCGGCCTGTTTTTCACCCTGACGCACCCTGGTTCGAGTCCGGGCCTAAACCAATGACTTTTATTTTTAAATTATGTATGTGTGGAATTGCACTCGTTTAGCGGTGAAGGAAAACATTGTGAGGACAATATTCGAGGGCGTGTGTCTTCCGTGGAAGGACCTGGGCACCCACCACGATGTATCTGCCCAAGACAGCTCCCGGAACGAATTAATTATACGGCGTAATCACGACCCGCAGTCATGAGGAAAAACAAATCAAATAAGAAACACTTGATATTGGAACCACAAGGACTGATTTTTATTTTCAAAGTACTAGACTATTATTTAAACATCGTTTTGAAACAAGGCGCTAACAGTTTTTAAAATATTGTATCCGACCTCTGTTTTTTCCCTTGTCGTTGCTCACGCAAACGATTACATAGGGTTTGTTGTATATTTGTATAGCCATAAAGATTAGACCCTCGTAAGTTTCCAAGCATTTAAGCACATTGAGTGTTTTAGAATTTCTTTTTCAAAAATTTTTAGATACCAACGTTTGTTGTACGAAATGAATTTATACTTGTGTTTTGGTATTTAAAATATCTAAAAAAGAAGCAAATTATGTACTATCTTAACATAAAGATATCATTAAGAAAATTTCTCGATTAAAATCTAAATACATTGTTTTCATTCAATAACAATCTCTAAATTGTGTTAAATAAATATCATCATTAACTATATGCACATTATATTCTACTCACCTATCAATAAAAATATTTTATTTCATTCAAAGAAACGACTTTCAAAGTCAAATCTATATATTCATAACGTTTCACATACATATATCTAAGTTACGAGTATAATATGATATAATCTTACCCGTTATTACCTAAATATTTTGTAAGAATGTTTTAGACAAGTATGACAAGAAATCATAGTGTTGCATAATGCATAATATTATTTATTTATTTTGTTATGTTTATGATTTTAATAAATATTTCTTTCTTTCTTATAAAAAAGTCGCTAATTCACAGATCCACCAAAAACCTCAACAAGCCGCATCATTTCCATCCTGGGTCTGTTCGAGCTCTCCGTGGGGGAGCACCCTCGAGCTGACGGAGCCTCCGAGCTGGCTGCAGCGCGCCTGGCCGTGGAACATGTCAACGCCAGGCGCCTGCTGCCGGGGTACATGCTGCATCTCATCGCTAACGATACCAAGGTGAGTAGAACTTCTTCTAGAACATGGACACCAAATCAATAAGCGCTCAAGAATATAAGACAGTCCTCAGGGATATTTACAGAGCTTCAATGCTGGTTAGAACAGCTGACAAACAAAACTTAGATGATGGTACCTCCGAATTGCCTGTAACACAGCTAGTTGTGTAACTTGTCAACTCCAGGCGACTGCTGCCGCCCTGCATCTCATTGCTTGTGACACTAAGTAAAAAAGAACGTCCTTTAAAACAGAAGACAAACTGCAGTGATTTTTTAATCACACACAATGTAAGTCTTTGTTTTAATTGAGCTGTTCATAGGGATTACCTTGCGTCTCATCACCAACATTAGCAAGTCGAGTAAAATTCTAGTTCTAGACCATTAGACGGACCTCATGAATGCAGAGCTATAATGCTAGATTGAATAGCAAATAGTTAAATCATAATGATCATAGCCCTGCTCCAGTATGCACACCCATAAGAATGATCAAAACTAATGGTTAAATCCTATACCATAATTTGTAACTCCAATATTCGTCCACAGTGTGACCCAGGAGTGGGAGTGGACCGGTTCTTCCACGCGCTGTACACGCAGCGCGAGTCCCGCATGGTGATGTTGCTGGGCACGGCGTGCGAGGAGGTCACGGAGACCATCGCCAAGATCGTGCCCTACTGGAACATCGTGCAGGTAACCAGTTATGTATGGAGGGAACTTGCTTTTGTGATTGTGAGGTCCAATACGTGAGGTATATGCTTTAAAATGTAAATCTGTTGCCCGTCAAGCATCTAACAGTGAGTCCTAGCAGAGTTGTTGGAATATCAGTTCCATTTCTGGACAGCAATGCTTTGCTAGAGTCGCTTGGGCCGTTGTCGCTTCAGGTGACCTTGTTGACAAATACCTAACTGAAAGAAAATCTACTTAGTGCTTCGAATAAGAAGTTTTAAACAATATGTCAAACACAAATAGCAATTTTTGCGGACTTTACATTTTAGTCTTTATAAGTCATTCGATGTAGAAAGCCACACTAAAACACTCTCTAAAAAGTTTTCTAGAGAGTTTTTTAGTGTGTGAGTTACAAAGCAGTTATCGAAATATTGCTAACATTTATTTACAAATAGAGTTGCTACCACTATACTATACAATAGAATACATATTTAACTCAATTATTTTCATCCCCCAATCTATTCCCAACCCCTGAAGCCCAAACTAGATCGGAAGCCGAATGATAACCGGCCAATAATAGCAACATCCTTGTTCAACTTATAATTGGGCAATTCCCACCCGATTCCTAAATCAATCGGAGTAATAACAGGAGAAGCACGGAGGGATGACCCGCTGGGGAAATACCCTCACGTAAATATGACCCAAATATCATCAACGGAGCCATGTGTGATCAGAAATGTGAGAGGTTTATGATAAAAGTGAATCACTTATTATTAGTGTCATTTCAAAATTATTGATATACTCGTAACAAGTTAGTGGACTTTATTTTTATGTATCACTCAAATTTTTAAACTCTTAGAACAATAGATATTACTATGATATTATACTAAAGCAGCTCTTAGAAATTTGGGTTTGGAGAAGTCACTCAAGTTGACTGGATTGAAGTATAATTTTTCGTGATCAACTTTGGTCCATCAAGATAATAACTTTAGTCTTGGAATTCATGAAAATATCTGCAAGACGGGACATAAATTTAATAAAATCTCTTTGAATTTTAAATGGCTTGATCCAAAACTTTATAAAAATAGCAGTCGTTGCAGAATTTTCGCTTTTGCCGTCTCCAAGGAAAGTTACGTAGACAACTTTTTATTTTATAAACATCACTACTAACGCAGATCTTGGTTTTGACTTTTTATGAATTAATTTTCAGTACTTTATCACAAAAATAACTAATTTCATAGAATGGCAAAAACCTACAAATAACTATGATTTACAATATAAAATGTACCTACATAATGTAAATATGGTTCTAAGATATTATGCTCAAATGGCGAAGACTTGATTTTTTCTATACCACTAGTATTTATATAGTAATACTTTGCATACATGATCCTTACATATTTTTTTAAGGTAATTGCAAATGACTTAAATGATACTTTGCTGTTGTCTGTCTATGTAAACAAAAAATGGAGTTAACATCTAGACACTTCCATTATTAAATTTCAAATCACTGCTATTTGTTAGTAAACATCAGTTGTTATACCACGCTACTCGCTATTGGCGATTGCAAGCTTTCGTCACCAGATTGTCCATTATCTTATGAACTGACAGCACCAACAAGCCACCGATAAAACTGATGCTTCCATCCGAACATGCTGATTGAGAGCCAACACTGCATCTGACGTAACACAATTGCCAAAACAAAGCTTCCAAATTCAAATATTGGGAGTGGAGATTCGTAACTACCCTCAAAAACGATTTCGAGCAATTTTCAACTCTATCACCATAGTTTAAGGTAGAAAATGGGTTGGTAGGTTTGAAAAGCTGAGAAGCGCCCGTGAAGCGGTAAATCTAGTTCTCTTTATGAGCGTGTCCGAAGGGATTGGATATCAAAGTCGAGAGCAGGTGGACGGATTACAGACCGGATGAATGGAACTGGACAGAATGCGGGCGATTTAATCTATCTGTGAGTTTACATCTGGTAAGGACGTATTTAATCTGGTCAAAAAGCTAGTGGCTCTAAGAAATCAGTTTTACATTCTTTAATGAGAATCCTCCGTACTTCTGACTGATTCTAGAGTTTAGCATCAGACCTGGTGATGCGGTTAATTCTAGAAGGAACGATTTATGCACTTTATGGTTACAGTGCGCTGTAAATGCTTAGTTTTAATTTCGGTTTTCCGTGGATTAGATTTTTACAGTTTAACAAAGACCCTTGGGGACCTCAAGTGGTACAAAAACGATCTTCGACAGAATAATTTGCTTATTTTACATAAACGAAACGTAGTTACTTACAATAGGTAAGTTTACGAATAAGGGTTTGTGATTCTAGCTATTTTGTTTGTGAGAAAACAATTAGTAATAGAGACATGTGTCCATTACTCATAACAGTGCAGTAATATCCTAAACTGAATTCAGATATCATGATGTTAATTATGCACAATAAAGGGGGCTACTAATTGTCATATGATGTTATCTGTGTTTTGTGCGGATGTCGCTTCAGGAGAGCTCTTGGTCAGGTACCTTTTTGTGCAGTATGAAAATGTTAACAAATAAACAATAAATATATTTTTTTTTACATCATAAAACAAGTAAAATGGGGCGTAAAATATGTAAGTACCAATAAAATATAGACGTTTAATCTCACATCCCAACCCCAACATAGTATGAAATAAACTTTTGAAATATATGTATTTACAAAAAACAAAAACGTGAATATGGTATCCCCTTCCCATTACCGTCAGCTGATTAATAGATCATTCCAGCGTCATCTATCCCAGTCACACTAGTAGTTAATGCGCACTAATTCGATTACGATGCCCGATGTGGACCTAATCGGTGTTATTATACGCGCTATCGAATCAACTTAGATGATAGATTGGTATTAATGCTGTTGCGTTTTAGATTGTAGTACTTGTTAGAGTCATCTGATTCAGAATGGTGGGTTTCTAAATTTGATTTTTAGTAATGTTGTCAATAATTTGGATGCATAAATGCACCAGCACAATCTAATAGCCAATGTTGCGATTTTTTTATTCTTTACCATCGAGAAAATAACACAGGTACGGAACAGCAATAAATTTACAAAAAATATCCAATTTATGAAGTTCAAAATGTTGTCATGAGTGAAATAATGATGATTTTTTTTTTTTTTAGAAAGATAGAAAGAAAACATTTATTGTGACAGATTTTAAAAACACTCAGGAGTAAAAACATAAAAAACAAACATAAAATCTGCCACAACACAGCCCCAACTCAGCATAATGCAGCATAATTTTACATGTTATGGTAGTGCCTTCGCAACAGGCTGTGTTACTTGTTTTGATATTGGCGTCCAGAGATACACAACAGATTTCGCAAAGACCCTCGATTGTATATACCGCCGATGATTATCTTGTATACTATGTCCTCAGGTATCCTTCGGGTCTACATCTCCAGCGCTGAGCGACCGGTCAGAGTTCCCGCTGTTCTGTCGCACCGTGGCACCTGACTCCTCTCACAACCCCGCCCGGATTGCCTTTATAAGGTAAATGCATTTAAAAAGAACAGATTTTTACCGTCTAAATGACAATATGAAAATCAAAGTTTTCAAAAATATGTACATAGCTGTTCGATAAATTCTGATCTGTGTGGTTCAGTGGGTCAGCTCGCGACGTCGGGTCGCGGGTCCACGATCAATTTTATTTTTTTTATCCCCCAATTTTTGAACGCCATGGCAAATGTTTGGCTAACAGATTACAATTTACAATTTTGTTTAAGAAACAGTACCGTCCTGTCTTTGATTTCTTCCTCACTTAACAATTGGGATGTTATCATATCCTTTCTTATTGTCTCCTACTCACAGCAAACTCACTCTTACTCTCCAACAATAAAGTCTACTTCCCCTCTCCAGGCAGCTGGGCTGGGATACAGTGACAGCGTTCTCGCAGAATGAAGAAGTGTACTCCCTCGCAGTGAACGAGCTGGTGACGCAGCTCGAGGCAGCCAACATCACGTGTGCTGCTTCCATCACCTTCGCGGAGACGGACTTTAAGGAACAGCTGCAGCAGTTGAAGGTAAAAAGCTTAATTATTATGCAACTGGAAAACGAAACAAACCTGCTATTTAACGAATCAATTACGTGAATCGAAATAATTCGATTCGATGTAATCTGGCCAATAAAACTCCCCTAACGAATTAATTCTGCTTTGGAGTCATGACCCTCAGTCATGAGGAAATACAACTCAAAGAGAGGAAGAGAGCGGGCGCCCAAATACGTAACCACATTTTTTCCTACCTATGTTATGAGTTATTTTGTCAAGTGCTAAACCTGTACTGTGGTTGTTTCACTTAAACTTTACCTATGTACCTAATATTTGAATTCAATCAGATGAAATAAGGACACTATTATCAAGATGTTAATATTCAATGAAACTCTGGAGATACTTAGACTTAAGAGGTGAGGTGTGGCGGTGGTATATGGAGGAACACACCCAAAAACTACAAAGTTTCTTGTTTGAAGCCGGTTAAGGAGCAGTCGCAGCGGAAAAACACTACATGCATCTCCAGAGTTTCATTTACAATGGATTTCCGCAAAGTAACGCCTGATTCAATATCTAAGTTAATACTCATTACGAGTGCTCAAATATTTCAGAACTGGAGTTACAATACCAGCAGACTGAGAACATTTCTATCTGTATTAATGAACAAATATTCAAGTAGACTTATTCAAATAGGATGTAAAGCCTGAACTAGAGCTGTGGAACCTGAATGCGACATAATGTGGTTAATGTATGCCCAAACTTGGCTCATAATGATATACGGAACATAATGCGTGATCTGAACCCACGGGGTTACTATTGACATTATTAGATTCAATACAGTATTCTGGCGTGACTAAAGTGCCGGCCTTATAATAAATTTTCTGGCTCAACGTATCACCATTGCCATCCAGCGTGATAATGCGGCCAGTATGCTGGGCACGCTGCAGTGGGCTGGAGCGCTTAGACTATCTTTAGGCTTTTCTAAAGAGTTTCTGTGCCATGAATTTTTTTTTTTGTCGTTGTTTGATGAACTATGTTAAGTTTTTCTTCCGATGTTTTTATGTATTACTATATGTAAACAAATGTTTTGTTACCACAATACTACTTCCGTCATGTATAACGTCAGTCGTGTCATTACTATATATCCTCAGATTTAATATATTCAAATCAATTCCCAGTTTATGAATACGTATGAAACTTTGACGTTAAGCCTTCTCACTATTCATATAATTTAATTCTATATTAGCCATAGCCTTGTCTCATAAATTATGCTTACATACTTAACGTTCAGCAGATATGTATGCTACATAAATTTCTGAAATAATAATCTTCTTCTTATCAAATGAGAGTGGCCAACTCTGGTGTCGAGATTTTATCAAGTCGCCCTAAGGGCCTCTGTCATGGCTTAACGAATGCTGTACTAAACAAACAGCCAGGACCTACAATTTAACGTGTCATCCGACCCACGTAAGCGCCCAAAATGGAATGCCACTTTTCGGTCACCCATCCAAGGACTGACCGCGTCGACCTTTGCTTAACATTAGTAATCGCATGTGGTTGCCTCCGCTAGCTGAGCAACAGGCGCTACAAATAATAATTAAAACCTTTGAGATCCTGAAAGGATATAATATTTTAACGTATTTAATTTTTGTGATCATGTAGGTCCATGTCCATCTTTGTAACCCACATAATATGTTCACTAGTAGATTTTTTTCTCTGATTTTCAAATACATTAAAATGTAATGTTATTTTTTGATTCCAAATCAATCAATGAAATGTTCTATTAATCACTGAAAAAAATTATATTTTGACACATAATAAGACAACATCCTAAGTGTCCCAATCAATTTTATGTACACATTGGCAGCTCCCGCCAAATTATTAATTAATTTCTAATTTCTAAACCAGCCTCATTTCCGTACTACATGTGTCCTGTAAAATGACGGATCCGTCACCACAATTGATTGCAACCCGATTATTCAGCATGTTCTAACTGAATCGAACCGCAATTTCCAGAGACAAAACTCATTGAACCTGTACTTATGATACAGAGTTAAGTATTCTTAATTATCTATTTCAGTTAAAATAATTTATGAATATTAAATATTAAAAAAATTGGTAATGTTACTAATGATATAATAAAATCTGTGCAAGTAATTCCTTCTTATAACTTAAATACTTGTTTGTTTGTAGTATTTATTTTCTTTTTTTTACGTGGGATAGGTTTACGTTTGACTACAGCGTGCCTGATGCAGCTGATGCTGTTAAGCATTGCTGCAGCCTAGGGTGTATCAAGTTTACCTAGAAGATTAGATAGTTAATGTAAGATGTTACTTATTGAATATTTTGGATGAGAATGCTAAAAGTAGAGTGAATAAAGGGACTTCCGACTGCGTAAGATCAAACTAAAAAAGTTAACATTGAATACGTTCTTAATATCTTCTTAAAAACTAATTGGATGTCAAAGTTTGCCTTTCGACGGAAAGTGTCAAAAATTACTCGATGAAATTAGTAAATTCTATCAAATCCTCGAATTTTCTACCGCCTATTAGTTTCATAAGTATTAATCTTACTAAAAGTTTAGTACAATTAACAAAACAGTCCTAATCCAACAATATTCTTAAAGACAGATGAAATGATAAAAATATGCAAAAGATAACTTTACTTGTTACGAGAAGCCCTGTATATTGAGATAACAGTGGCGCCATCTATTAAGCACCATCAATGTAATTACACATGAAATATTAATTAGAGAGCGGGTAGTGACGGCCGCTTCATATGGGACCTACATATCAATCAGATAGTGTGTACCTACAGGGTGACATTTTAACCATATCAAACTAGAAGTTCTTTGTTTGTAAAAACTTTATATATTGACTGACCCGGAGATTAACACACAGTTCAAATGATGAACGTGGATAAGTTTTTTTTAGTATTAAAGGGAAGTGATTGTTTATTTTCTTTTTTAAATAGACGGTCAGTTCAAACTACATTCGTCAATACCTGAAAAACAGGTCAAATTGTATAGTATGTATCCGTAGGCACAGTAAAATGCCAATATTAAAATAAGCAACATGTAAACAGACTTGCAAATTTATCTATTTCTTGGTCAGTTATCTACGTCGTGGTTAGCTAACACCTATGGCTTTCCACAGAATCAGTGAATACTAGTACTGATACATTATATTACTGATGCTTCAAAATGTCACCCTGCATAGAATATACCTTATAGACTAAATGTAGGGGATCCTATTCAAACTGGGCCTGAATTTGAACGGGTACGTAAATATCAAGCATCGGCCTATTTGACAAACGCGCTTTGGGAAATAAGGATATTGTTTGTTGTGTATATACATATATATTAGAAAGGAATCTTCTGGAGTTATCTGCTTATTTTGGGGAGTAGCTTGGCTGGCTGAGATAATAAAAAGTTAATAAGTGAAAGACAATAATTAAATGGGATAGTTCAATTATCTAATAAACTTCTATTAATTAATAAACGGTAGGTAAGCTTCTTGAGACCGGTGAGAAGATGGAGGGACGAAATAGAGTTGGTAGCTGGGAAGTTGTGGACCCGGACAGCACAGGACAGAGACATGTGGCAACAGCTGGAGGAAGCCTTCGTGCAACACTGGACGGTTCCTGAAGACGCGCATAAATAATAATGCAAACATTTTGACATGACAATAGAATATATTCTGACATACATCAATTTTATAATGATTAATCTGCTTTGTTTTGACTTGGAATAAAAAAAATAAAATAAAAAAATTGTAATAATTGTAACATATAAAACTTACATTTATTGTATCAAAGCGGTGACATTTATAAGTATCTAAGTAATTGACTTTTTAGTAATAATCAATAGAAATTTATAACTTTAAAAATTATGCATGTAGGTATATCTTCAAAGGGAAATTATTTATTTATTTTATTTAAGCCTCTTACAGCAATTAGAAACCAGTTTTTACCGCTATATGTTTACGAATTGTTTAGTACTGCTTTAGTCTAAGATGTAATAGGTACGTTAGCCTTAAAAAACTAGTTTTACTCTGGATTAATAATAAATATTGGGGATACTTGGAATTGATAGCAGAACACGTTCTAACAATCTCCAGAAATGATGTCTTTTCTTGTTTCTCTGTGTCTCTGTTTGTCTGTTTATTTAAACGTCCATAACGCAAAAACGACTGAACAAATCATCATGATTTTTGGTATGTAGGTAGTATGAAATCTTAGGAGTGTCATATACTTTTTACTCTGAAGTAATGCGAGCGAAGCCGCTGGCGTCCTCTAGTCATTCAATAAATACCGATAGATGAATATTTCTCAGTGAATAATAATAGAGAGCCGCGTAGAAGGCTTTGTAGGAAAGTACAGATCCCATTGTAGTGAAGGTTGCTTGCCACAAAGAAACATGTTTTCATTGTTTCCTATAGCTTCGATGCTGGAGGCGGGAACATCGTAATAATGCGGTTTTATCCTACACTAACTATGGTTTCTTGAATTTTATTTGCACTATTTAGGTAGGTTTTTGAATACTCATAGTTATAGCTTTCCTTATATACATCAGGTATTTCATAAAAGTTGTACATCACAACTTAAAGAAATAACGTGAAATAGTCAACATTTGTCAAAAAATAATAAGTTATTAACACAGAATATGTTTACTTTTAACTACAGCCCGCCTGATGTTAAGTACTTCTGGAGTCTAGGATATAGCACGCTTAATAACAAGGCTAAGCGGTTTTAAGTATTCGTTCGCGATTAGCAAAGTTAAGCTACTGTTAAAAATTTACATTTTTAATTTTTTTTAGACATTTTAAACTTATGTTCCAACTGTTTATCACAAAGTAATCAGTAGTTATCTATCAAAGTCATAGGTCATTACGGTTGTTTACTAACTTTAAATACCACTTACCATTGCTACGGACTTAGTAGAGACTTAGATCTAAAATTGTTGAAAAAGTAATTCTACTAAGACTAGAAGAGTTTTTAAACAAGTACAATGTTATCTGTGATGAACAAAATGGATTTCGCAAAAGCAAGTCTACTACTTTAGCCAATTTTCAACTTGTCAAGTATGTCACACAATGCATAGATTCAAAAAAACAAGTTTTAGCTCTCTTTTTTGATATGAGTAAAGCCTTTGACTTCGTTCAACATAGTATTTTACTGTCAAAACTTTATAATTATGGCATTAGAGGGACTGCCTACGAATGGTTTAAAAGTTATTTGAGTAATAGAATGCAATGTACCGAAATTACTAGCTTTGACAAAAATAATAAACTGAGAATAATCGAAAGATCCGAGTATAGATGTAACGCTTTTGGGGTGCCACAAGGTTCTATACTGGGACCCATGTTATTTTTACTCTATATAAATGATCTACCTGACGTAACTCATCATAGGACGATTCTTTTCGCAGATGATACGACAGTACTAATAAAAAAAGAACGTAACACTGACATAAATAATTTTCAAATTGACATCAACAATACAATAAATAATATAGTGACTTGGCTTGATAAAAATAATTTGAAAGCAAATATTGACAAAACAAAAATGATGCAATTTTATACTTTTAAAGGTAAACCATTAGTATTAGATATTAAGTATAACGACAAAAAAATTGAAGATACTAAACACGCAAAGTTTCTGGGAGTATACTTAGATAGCCAATTAAATTGGAAAAAGCATATCGAGATGACATGTAACAAATTAAATAGATTCGTTTTTGCATTATACCGTATTCGAGAGACTGTATCGGTAGAAGCAGCTCTTAAAGCATACCATGGCTATGTAAGCTCAGTTCTCCAATATGGAATATTGTTGTGGGGAAATTCTAGTGACATGGATAGGCTGTTTATATTACAAAAGAAATGCATGAGAGTAATTAAAGGTGTCCATTTCCTAGAATCATGTAAACCAATTTATAAACAGCTGAAAATTCTACCACTACCATGCCTATACATTGAGAAAGCAGCTATCTTTGTCAAAAGTAATCCTAGTTTATTTAAAACACACCAGTGTATCAGTAGACGACGCATGATGCAAAAAGAAACTAAAAACCAAATACATGTATTTGGTTGTAGATTGGAATTAACTAAGAACAACGCCAATCACATGGCTGCTATAATTTATAACAAACTTCCTGATGATCTCAAATGTATGCCAATTAGCAGATTTAAATTTAATCTTCGTAAATTGCTACTGAATGAATGTTATTACTCTGTAGATGAATATTTAGGTGTTTACTGCGGGATACCAATTGCAAAACTTGTGAAATAACTGAATCCTATAATAGAAATATGTAAAAGTGTTAGTAATTAATTATTTTCTCACCTGTTTGCATACCTTAGCTTAGTTATTAATCTGTCAAACATTTGCACGCCAGCTATTGGTCGAATGTACGGAACGTCAAATTGCATAAATATGTACCTGTCATCTCTGTAACCTACATTCTTAAGCAAATAAACATTTCATTTCATTTCATTTCATTTCATTTCATTTCATTTCATTTCATTTCATTTCATTTCATTTCATTTCATTTCATTTCATTTCATTTCATTTCATTTCATTTCATTTCATTTCATTTCATTTCATTTCATTTCATTTCATTTCATTTCATTTCATTTCATTTCATTTCATTTCATTTCATTTCATTTCATTTCATTTCATTTCATTTCATTTCATTTCATTTCATTTCATTTCATTTCATTTCATTTCATTTCATTTCATTTCATTTCATTTCATTTCATTTCATTTCATTTCATTTCATTTCATTTCATTTCATTTCATTTCATTTCATTTCATTTCATTTCATTTCATTTCATTTCATTTCATTTCATTTCATTTCATTTCATTTCATTTCATTTCATTTCATTTCATTTCATTTCATTTCATTTCATTTCATTTCATTTCATTTCATTTCATTTCATTTCATTTCATTTCATTTCATTTCATTTCATTTCATTTCATTTCATTTCATTTCATTTCATTTCATTTCATTTCATTTCATTTCATTTCATTTCATTTCATTTCATTTCATTTCATTTCATTTCATTTCATTTCATTTCATTTCATTTCATTTCATTTCATTTCATTTCATTTCATTTCATTTCATTTCATTTCATTTCATTTCATTTCATTTCATTTCATTTCATTTCATTTCATTTCATTTCATTTCATTTCATTTCATTTCATTTCATTTCATTTCATTTCATTTCATTTCATTTCATTTCATTTCATTTCATTTCATTTCATTTCATTTCATTTCATTTCATTTCATTTCATTTCATTTCATTTCATTTCATTTCATTTCATTTCATTTCATTTCATTTCATTTCATTTCATTTCATTTCATTTCATTAGTTTTAAATATTCAATGGTACACAACATTCTCAAAAGATTTTTCAGCATATCCTCGTAGTTAATGTTTATTTAACGTCTGCTGTTCATCTTGACGCACCCCGGTTCGAATCTGGCCCTAAACCAATGACTTGTATTTTTAAGTTATGTGTGGATTAGCACTCGCTTCGCGGTGAAAGAAAGTATCGTGAGCAAACCGACATGTTTGAGGATCACAATATTCTGTGTCTTGGACCTGGGCACCCACCACGATGTATCTGCCCAATATAACTCCCCTAAAGACTTAATTCTGCGGGGAAGTCACGACCCTCAGTCATGAGGAAATATGGGAGTGAAATATAATGCTAGTAACATTGAGTTCATATCTACTAACAAAAGAACATTCCGTTTTTGTGTGTATTTTCCTAATAATATTGCTCTGTAAGCTTTGAAGGCCAGACACGTATGTAGCTACTTTGCAGATGAAAGCAATAAAAACCCACACGAACAAATGTGACCTAAATCTACGCAGTGGTTCATCTCAAACATAAAAGAGGCCTTATTACAAAGCGTGGTTTAAATATAAGTCTAGACCAAGTGCGTTTTAGTTGTTCGAAAATTGTCTGTCTACTGTCATAGTAATCAAACTGTCAAAGTAATCAAACTGTCAAAATGTACCAATTTAAATCAAAGTTCCAATTTTTTGTTGACATTTTGATTGCTTGTATGTGATGTCTCAACAACAAGAACCCACTTATTATTTTCAAAGTTCTGGACTAATATTTAAACCACGTTTTGTAATAAGACGGAATGAGTTACATGTAACCCATAAAATATAAATAAATAGTTGTAAGTAGTAGTAGTTTTTATAGGTACTTTTAAAAAAATATTGCATAGTCTTAATAGACACGACTGTTGATATATGTACATAGTTTAAAATTTTATAAGATCTCTGTAATACAGTTAGACAATAAATGAGATTCTGATTCTGATTCACACAGCACTCAAATAATTTACGAAGAAATTAAACATAACTTATTCTAGTGCCCAAAGTGGCGGCCTTATCGCCAGCATAAGGATAACAAACATATAGATACTCTGCTATTTTTGTAGACGATTCTATAGTTTTAAGTATGGATTGGACTGCCGTAGTGGTGTCGTATAGTAAAAAAATCCATCTAAACTCTATACACTTAGCTGGAAATGCAACTTTACCTAATGCACATCAGAGATAACAGAAAAAATTGCAAAAAGACTAACAAAAAAGTAATTTGTTATACAACGGTTGGGTCGTTATGTATAATTCCATTTAAAATGCTATTTGAATAGTAAATAAATGGACTATAGTCCATTTATTTAAGCTTCAATGGTAATTGTGTTTTCAATTTGAAATATTTTTAGCATCGCTCAACCGTTCATGTATATTTTTTTAATAAATATTATTCAAATTCGATTCGAAACAATATATTGATAAAATTTATTAGGAATGCACCGAGCTTAAAGTAAATTAAAATATTTTATTTCTTACTAGCTGTGCCCGCGACTTCGTCCGCGTGGAATAGTTATTTTGGGCATCATATTTATTTTTGCAAACAACCTCCGCAGCTTTATAAATTATAGCTGTTACCCACGACTTTCGAACCGTTTTCGCAGCGCACGCAACGGAAGCCCTCAAAGATGAATAATTTTCCCCGTTTCTTCCACATTTTCCATTGTTTCTTCGCTCCTATAAGTTGCAGCGTGATGTTATATAGCCTTTTAAGCCTTCCTCGATAAATGGTCTATTCAACACAAAAAGAATTTTTCAATTCGCAACAGTAGTTCCTGAGATTAGCGCGTTCAAACAAACAAACTCTTCAGCTTTATAATATTAGTATAGATGGATATCAATTTAATTTACTAATATAGACAGTAAAATAGTAAGCAATTGGAATTGTTGAGGATTTTGATTCGACAAAATCAAAAGGTTCGGAGGTGACGAATGGATAATTTAAACATGAAGACCGTTATTATAAATACCGTTCAAAAACTTTGTATGTGAGACTTATTTTATAGCTTATGTTATTTGTTTCAGGAGCTGGACACTAGAATCATTATTGGAAGTTTTTCTCAAGAAATGATTCCGAAGATTTTTTGCGAGGTGAGTTGTATTTAAGATATTAAATAAAAATAATGAATCCATCTATACTTTTTACTCTTGAACTTGTAAAATATTTTTTTTTAAAAGCCATGTAATAAAATCAAAGCAAACTGTTTTCTTCTAAGTAAGAATTGAAGTGAGTCAGTAGATTTCTTCTAAGCAAGCTTTGGTACATTTAAGATTGTACCCATGCTTATTTTAAGCAGGCTGTACTCTGTAGTCAAACATATCATGTAATCAGCGCTTTGCCTCTACGTTTATTGTACGGACGGCAAAGCTTTGAAACACTTTATAAAAGCTGTGTTTCCTGCGAACTGCAATCCAGGGGATTTCAAATCTAGAGTTAATAGGTATTCTAGGCAAGCGTGTTACACCCTAGGCTGCAGCAATGCTTAACATCAGGCAGGCTGTATTCAAACGTAAACCTATCCTACGTAAAAAAAAAACAACAAATATGGCTCTATTTTCTCTCTCAAACACTTTTCTTATATTATTTACTTAAACAACTTCCCTCAATATTGATAGATTTAAAATAACCATTCCCCATACTAATTCCCTCACCTCTCGAGACCGCAGGCGTTCAGACTGGGCATGTTCGGGGCGGAGTACGCGTGGCTGGTCGCCGGCCTACCGCCCAGGATACGTGGATCCGCGCCCTGCAGCAGACAGCAGCTGGCGAAGGCTCTGGAAGGACTGGTCACTGTCACTGCTCATAGAGGCATTGTTGGAGATAGGACATCGTATTCTGGACTGGTAAGTGCGACCAAATTACGGATATCCTCGCTTTAAAACAAGTGGTAGCTAGCTAAAGCTCTTGTTGAACTGGTCAGCTGTTGTTACTAGTAACTTGAAGCCAGGATACGTGGATCCGCGCCCTGCAGCAGGCAGCAGCTGGCGAAGAGTCTGGACGGACTGGTCACTGTCACTGCTCATAGAGGCATAGTGGGAGTTATGACTTCATACTTTGGACTGGTAAGTACAACAAATAAAAAAGAAAGCTGGCGAAGGCTCTAGCTAGACTGGGTATTAAATGTTTCTTGCATAAAATCGCATTCTAGATTGGTAAATAGAAACTAGAATTGGAGAAGCCAATACTAACTATTTGTATAGACTTATTAAACTAATGACCAACTACAGAAAAATTAAAAACCACCTCCCGTTTAAAGTTTAAAAACATGACCTATAACAACATGGATCAACGAATATTGTGAGTAGGATACATTCGACACAAAGCAAATAAAAGTAACATTTTCTAGATTAAAGAATCTGGATTCAATTATACAAAATTACAGTCTGACCCCGACTTACTGACCATTTCTTTACAAAATAACCTTTAGATACTTATTTACTTTAGCTGGCGCTGCGACCCAACTGGATCCTGGCCTCCGATACTAAATGGCGCCACTGTCCGCGATCTTGAGCAAGACCCTCCCACTGGGTCACTTGCAGCTTGCGGAGGTCCGCCTCCACCTGATCCTTCCAGCGATACATAGGACGCCCTACCGGCCTCTTGCCACACGGTCGCCCCAAGTACGCGCGTCTTACTGCCCGATCCTGCCCCATTCTCTCTACATGGCCGAGCCAGCGAAGTCTCTGTGCACTTATCTCGCCTATAATATTGGGCTCAGCCACTAGCTCTTCAACCCTTAGATAATATCAGTTAAATCAAGTAGCATACTTACAAGCCGAAGCGAATCGAATTAAGAAGTTAAGTTGGCTCTAAGTCTGCCGTAAGCCTAATTGGGCCGGTATAGATCCCACACAAGGCAGACAAATCCCCATGTAGACTAGGTCTCGAGAGAATCTAGGTGGAAAGATAGTATTACTTTACAGAGAGAAAGTAATAGAAAGGAATGTGGTTTGTGTGCTTGGGAATGTCTGAGCACGAATAGAAAAATTGTACGAGCTGTGAGCATTATTGAGCACAGTTATGCTCGTAACTCATAGATATTATGCGCTTATGTTTTCATACAAAAATATCCGTAAACATACTTTTGTTTAGAGTTAATTTTTGGACAGAATAAAACCTAAACTTGTTTTAATATATTAATTCGTATTAAAGGTAAAATATATATGGGTACCTATTGATTTGGGTTTTAACAATCGCTTAAGTATCCTTGAAATATATAATTAATTACTTAATAATATTAGGACCAATCTTATTTATGCAAAACCAGCTTTTTACGATGTAAACCGTTAATTTAAAAACCTTAACTGAAACCATTCCGCTTTTTTTGTATCCTAAATCTTTTTAAAATTATTAATATTACTTCTATCTTCATCTTACCCTTCAAAACATTTAAATTCAAATATTTAAAGCCTGTAAAAGGTCACACGTGGCGTCTATTTTGGAACCAACTAAGAAGCAGAAACAGGAAACAAAGTTAGACCGACTTTATCAGAAATAGCAAGGGGACGGAAACCATGCAGGTTCAAAGAACACAAATTCATGTCCCGGGTAATGTAATTATCATATCGATTTCTTAATGTAAGATGGAGTGATTTAATTCATAGAAAGGTCGGTTATTTTAAGGTATTCATTGGGGTGTATGGTCAATTTATAATATATTTATGTAACTTGGGTTCGTCATACTTGTAAAGTATTTCCTGTAAGATGTCACAAATATAAACTTTCGTCAATCATCGTCATAAATTCTACCCCTAACTTAGAATACGGACTAATAGATACAATTATGTAAATTGTGCTAAAACATAATTTATTTGCAGCATTTTAAGCATATGTATTAGTTTAATGTTGATGATGTTTATGAAATGTAGATCTCACCAACAACATCCATACATAGTAATAATAATAATAATAAAATAAAACCGCAGGGGCGACTTTATGGCGAGTCGTCGGTGAGTAGCGTCACCGCGGACCCCGATTCCCTGGGGGCTAAATGAGACCCCCTGCCTCCCGGCTTGCCTTGATTGGCCGTCCGGGAGTGGAAGACGCAAGAGCTCAGTACCTAAGCTCCAGGGTGGAAGTGTTAAAGGGTATAACGCCGCTAGTACCGCTCAGAGAACGCGCAGCACACCTCTCGACACCCTAAGCCACTCACACCAATGTTGCCCTTCCGGCGTCATCTTAGGCTGCCTTTTGTGGAGGGCCCATTTAGTGAGTGGCAAGTCATCACCCGCTATATTTTATTATGAATGAGGCATAACTGGCGGGTGCCGTTCCTCGTACAATAGACCATTTTAATTAAGTCAATGAACAACTCAACACAATAGCCTGTAACATTAATACCATGTCTGCAATAGTTACTTTATATACCTAACATCCTCTATCTGTAATTTTTACTTAATTTTAAGTATAATATTGTAAAAGGCCTCTCAGTGTTGGCTACGGCCCCACTGATGCCTTAAAAATACCGGGCGTAAGGCCCGAGAATCTGTGAAGAGAAATAAAGATAATAATAATAATAAAAAACATTTATTAGGACAAGAAACAAGAGATACAAAATACAAGATATAAACAAGTAGGTACACACGTTTCAAGTCACAACAATAGTAGTACAATATAAAAGGAATATGAAAACCCTAACCCTGTTCGTCTGAGTACGGCAGCCCTTAAGGCATTTCAGAGGACCTTAGGGTGGTTTGAAAAGTTGACACCAAACTAGACCACTCTGGTACGACTTACGCTTACTTACTTTTTTTAACCCATAATTTTCCATTTCAGACAAACGAGATGTTTCACCGAGAAATGGAGGCATCAGGCGTACCTGTGAGTCCCTACGCGCCTCAAACCTACGACGCAGTGTGGGCCATAGCCCTAGCCCTCAGCAAATCAGAACAGACCTGGAGAACTTACGACATACCTGAACCGAACACAACCCTACACAAAGGCACCTTAAAGTATGGAATAGGAAACTTCGACTACGACAGGAAAGACATGGCGGAGGAATTCCTTAACCAGTTCGCGAATCTCAGTTTCTTGGGCGTCTCGGTGAATATATTTGTATAATTTTAGCACACTTGTGAGTTATTAGCGTTATATGCCCGGATTTGCATGTTATGAATTTGGGGGATTGATATGTAATGTTTGAGGCCTTATTTATTGTTTGTGGTTGTAGATGTTGGAGACGAATAGATATGTTATTGAAGATATTTAGTGGTGAGGGTTAATGTTAATAACGAATTTATTTTTTGTGCTCTAATTTTTTATGGTAGATTTATTAAATATTAGTTTTAAGGTTTTTGTTTATACGCCTACATACATTTAAATCTGTAATTCTATAAATAAATAATTTTGTTTCTTTCTTTCTTTATAATTTGCCTACATTAATAACTGTGCTATGTTCCTGTAAATTTATTTAGACTAAATTGATATCCAGACAAGAATATTGCACATTATAATATAGAGGTTAGCATATTCTAAATGGTAACGATCAGCTCGTTTCCAACAAAACAACATACAAAGTTCTTTCATGATAGGATTACAGAAGCACATGATATTACATTTTTACAGCCAACGATACCTAAGTAGAAAGTTGCTGAAAGAATGAAGCATAATTACCTACTTCTTTGAACTTTTACAAGACCTTGGCTTAATTTAGTAAGAATAAAGATGCTGCTTCAAGGAGCTCGTAGTTATTGTTAATTACTTTTTATGTCGAAAATTGGAGGAATAATTAATCAAAGGTCGTATTTCAGGGTCCAGTTTCGTTCAACGGCGCCGACCGGATAGGGACCTCGGCGTTTTATCAAATTCAAGGTGAGATTATTAATTAATTGGAAACAAATTAAATATAGCTCAGTTACTATTGATTGGGTATTATATTGGAGTACCTAGCAATAGCACCCATCTATTTATATTTATTTTATGTTGACAGTCGTTAAGACATGTCTGACGCCCTTAGGGTGGTTTAAAAACTATAGAGTTGGCTACTTTTATAAAAAAATAAGGTTAATCTGTTTTCAAAAAGGGTAAGCAAGTGTAGAATTTAAATATCCAAAACAGATAATACTCTAAGCTATGTATGTAAAACATGATTAAAAGGGGATTTTGTTACCTGATTGCATATATGTGCATATATAATTATACATACTATCCCTGTGTTACTGAGAGACTTGGATCTTTAAACTTGCAGGGATTAATACTATGATAGTGAAAAACAACCTAGGCGAGTAAATTTGAACCTTAATTAATATAAATATTCCGAGCAAGCCCATTTATCCAGGCGCGTGTATTAATTAGTGGACTTGTTTAAACGTTAATTATCGCAGAGAAGATTTATGAAACGTCATGAAATTTAATAAAATTAAATGGCTCTTAATAAAGCGATGTCACGCACAAATTAAGAGATGAGAATTAAGTTCACTATCATGACGATTAAGATGACGAAGTTTAATATTACGTACCTAGCTTCATTGTTTTAAAAGTCAAGGGTTCTAACGCAATACATAATTACCTATGTCAGAAACAATGGAAGTGAGCTTTTAACTACTTAGTACGGGTACCGGTGTCGCCAAACTCACACATAAGTAAAACAAAATATACATCTCCATTTGATAAATGATTCGTCTTGCTTTCATTTTGACATGTAATAATTGCACAACAAGGCATTAATTATTTTTTACCAAATTTTTTGTGCGAGTGCGGAACGTCTTTCTAGCTCACGTAGCTAAGCACGACTAATCATGGCCGCGAATGTTGCGATTAGCACAGGCCGGAGATACGAGCACCACTTCCATCTGTGTGTCAGTAATATGTAAAAAAAATATAAAGTACTCCGAGCATATAAATGTACACTACGTGGATACGAGTTCCTATCTTTTGTTAACATTAACTATTTACTAGACAGTTTGATTTTCAACTATGCGTAATTGTATATGATCATTCCAAAAAATATTTAAAATAAGCCTATTAGAAACATTCCAAGATTAATTTCAAAGTATTACAGAGCAAGGCGCAGGTGTTTTAGAATAGTATAAAAATGTTATAGCTCCGAAAACGTAGGTTCCTACTAAACTGAAATATAAAACTAACAGTATTTGTATAATCTGCCGCGAAGTTATGTTGGGCGGCCATATTGTAATATTTAAAAGCCTTGGAGTAAAGCTCGCAAGAAGTAATATATTTTTGTTGTAAAATAACAAAGATGTGGTACCTACATATAATGTTCTTTTTACCAAGTTCAATAAGGTACTAAATCTAGGTTCCTAAAACGGCGATCCGGTTAATTATACCATCAATCAATTTAATTTTGTGGTACTTGGCTGAAAATTCACCAGTAAATCAACTCATGATAATCTAATCCCATTCCCATAGCAATCTTGCTACCGGTTGATTTGAATGGATAAATTAAACTGATTATCGATTTAAAAACCGGGGTTAAGTAAGTCGGGGATTATCAAAACTAAGAAATGAATATAGAAGTTGCTTGTCGTCAACACTGTTCACTGTTCCCCAATACTCTTCTTCTTACAACACTGTTCCCCAATACTCTTCTTCTTACAACACTGTTCCCCAATACTCTTCTTCTTACGACACTGTTCCCCAATACTCTTCTTCTTACAACACTGTTCCCCAATACTCTTCTTCTTACGAGTATTTTTACTTCTTAAAATCTCATAGTAATCTCACCATAATATGCATAATCTATTTAGACTTACAAATATTTACATAAAACCTAACAACGGCCAAAAATACCGCTGTTCGAATTCAGCTATTACTTCTGTAGAACATTGATCAGGAATTAGGTATTTAGAACACCTGAAGGATTTACGTAATTCCATACAAAATAACTTAGATTGAAATCGGGCCAAATAAGAGGTTGCGCAAATACTTATCAAAATTAGCCTTTATTGCTTAAATTTGGCTTTAGTACAAACTCAAAACGTGATGAAATGAAACAAAGGAAACTGACCCTGTAAAACCTGTATTTTATTTGTATAAATAAGTAGATATGTGATATATAACATCTTTTTTTCAAATGTGTAAATAATAGGTGTTTATAGTGCATGTATGTATAGTTTTATTATTATTATTTTTTTGAGCAATAAACGAAATTTTTTTTTATATGAAGTGTAAATACAGATACGATGTTGCTTCTTTATAGTTTACTATAGATTTCGCTCGCGTTGTTTTGGGATAAAAGTTGAAAAGGCCGAAACCATAACTATACTTTTTTAGTACAAAATATCTTGATGGTCCATCAGTATATTTGCTGTTATATGCAAATAATAGCCTTTGCTTACTATCAGGCAAACTACGGCCAAGCGCAAACCCATTCTAGTTAAAAAAAACACAGGTATATTTTATAACTCATACGTTTTCGTATCAAGGCGGCCGCCCAAAGACAGTAGCGCTCTACATCCACGGGCGGGAGATGTCCTGCTCCGACTGCGTGAAACCTCAGTGGGCGGGCGGAGTGCCCGCCGCCAGGAGAGTCCTGGTGCTGAGGGTGGACTCCGTGTGGGCGCCGGCGAGGGTGGCGGTGGCGGTGCTGGCGGCGGCAGGGGTGGCGCTCGCTGTCGCCTTCCTGGCATTCAACTTGCATTATAGTAAACGGAGGTGGGTGGAGGAAAGTAGACAATGTAATACTAAGGCCTATTCAGTGACAGGTTACTTTAGTACAAAGTACTTTTGCTAAGGTTTGAGCCATCCAGCTAGAGACTGTCAACATAAACATTTTTTCATAAATGTATGAGTTGCATTCGAATTCATTCGTACGTTAGAGTATGTATTCTATGGTTAGAGTCCAATTCTTTTAAAAATTGTTAACGGTCACGCCTATGAAGCCAGCTACGAGATGCGCATAGCATTTGATACGAAAAACTCGTAGCATATGCTACGTCACATTAATCTGTTGTAGCAAAGACACTAGATTTGAGTAATAATGTGTGCGTATGATATGCTGTAGCCACATGAATTATTACGAGAAGCAATTGTTTGACAGCAAAATACTTAATCAGGACATTTAAACATAAACTAGTGGGTGCTCGCGGCTTCGCTCGCATTAAGAAGTAAAACTTGCATCCCCTATTTCACCCCTTTAATAGTAGCATTTCCAAAAATCCTTTCTTAGCGGATGCCTACGTCATAAAATCTACCTTCATTCCAAATTTCAGTCCAATCTGTCCAATGGTTTGGGCTGTGCGTTAATAGATCACTATATCAGTCAGTCAGTCATCTTTGAGTTTTATATAATTAGATAAATAATAAATAATTGAAACTACGTTCCGTTCCAGATCCATAAAGCTGTCGTCTCCGCGCCTGAACAACATGACACTGACGGGCTGCGTGCTGGTGTACACGGCGGTGGCGCTGCTCGGCGTCGACAACGCCACGCTGCCCGCCTACGTGCCCTTCTCTGCCATGTGCACTGTAAGTCAATTCTAAGAGTAGCTGGAATAACGCTATTTTAGCTGTAAAATTAATAAATAATCGTTTATTATGCCAATTTTCAATATAGTACACTTATCATTACCTTCGGCACAACCAGTTGGGCAGTTGTGTCGTCGGTCCAGATTTTTTCCCAAAGGACTGACTAGTTGTGCGGAGCAGTTGTGCACCGGGGAAGTCACGAATGTATGTACGTAGTTTTAGGACTATTAATCTTAGTTTTAACTTACGTTAAGGTAATAGTACATCTTTGGATGACTGCGCAACACACTAAGTCTGCGGAGACCTGTGTTGTGCTGCGACAGGTATCTTTGAGACATTTTTTCACGTAAAGACACTTAGAATTCACAAAAGTAACACTGTAATGTGTCAAAATACTTAATAATCTAATGAGACGCTCGCGCCATCAGCAACCATCTGAGATATTTGCGCTTATGTCAAACGTAGATTGTAGTCTACACAGCATCGGCATGCAAGTACGAGTAAAATTGTTAAACACGTCAGGACGTTCTGTGTGGTCCATACGACATTATCAAAGTATGTAAAGCAATAATATCATTAATCGATTAATAAGTGGCCGGCAAACTGACATCTAATTTATATGATAATGTGGGTCAAAAAAGAGATTCACGTTGCTCGCAATACCTACTCACAAACTAATAAATAAATAATATGTATCCAATCGAAAAAACTCAGCTCCGGACAACTGAAAGAAAGCACACACCACATAAATGTTTTATAATAAACTAGGTCAAATTCAATATTTCTTATAATAGTGTATTCTTTGTAAGAAAAACAACTTTTCGTAGTTAAAAAAATACCACGCGTATTTATTTGAATATTCGTCATTTTCCTGTGTTGCCAAGTTCGATGATCTTTACTTTCCTTCAAAACTACAAAATGGTTAAAATGACTAAGGCTTAAAAAATGCTCTACCATGAGCTTAAAGAAGAACTTTCCGAATAACCTTTTGTGAAGTTTCCTTTTGTCCTGTATGCGAGAACTAAGACAAAAGATCTTAGAAATATAGGTCCCTATTCTACAAGGTTAGGGAAAAGCGAGATGGCTTAGCGGTTCCAGTGTCTGCTTTTTATCCAGACGCACCCTGGTTCGATTCCGGCCCTACACCAATGACTTGTATTTTCAAGTTATGAGTGGATTTGCACTCGCTTAACTGTGAAGGAAAACATCGTGAGGAAGTCGACATGTTTGAGGACCTCAAATATCCGAGTACATATTCTGTCTTCCGTGGAAGGAGCTGGGCGGCCCACCGCGATGTACCTGCCCAAGAGAACTCCCCTAGTGAATTAATTCTGCGAGGGAGTCACGACCATCAGTCATGAGGAATACGACTCAAGCACTGACCTCCATTACTACATTGTAGTAATGGAGGTCAGTGGACTCAAGACAGAGAGATACTACAGGGTTACTGATAACTAACGCATAATCTTTTAAACAAGGTTATTATAATTCGTCAAAAGTTTTCAAATTCACACATGTTTATATTTTAATAAAAATTCCAAAAGACGTAGAACATATTTTTTATTGTTTTTGTCGTATTAAATCCCTTAAAATTGTATGCGTTAGTCACTAAGCCTGTACAACATGAAAGGTTATGGCAACATTTTTCAGAGGTATTTTGTTCGCAGGGCAGAGTGTACATTCTCTCCGCTGGATTCTCTTTGGCATTCGGATCGATGTTCGCCAAAACTTACCGAGTACATCGGATATTTATAAGGTAAGATATTATAAATTTTATTGGACCTGTTATGTTGTAGATGTAGGATATGTAATGACAAGGCAACTTATCACCAGTCAAAATCGAGTCGATACGGATCTGATTGTATAAATTATAATTGATACGGCTTAGAGATGTTTATTTTAATTTTATTACTGAATTGATCAAATGGCAAATGGCCCTCGAAACGTTCTCATACTATGTCAATATTTGGAGCATATAAACACAGATTTTTCCTTCACATTTTATTTGCTTGCCTTAAATTAACCAGCACAGCAGCTACATCTTGTCTTTAAATGACAATGTCCTGCTCAAAATCATTAAGAATACCGTTTTATTAAATAAATGCACATCTCTATTAAAGTAACATATTCAAATTCCCTTGTGCATGTTAAATGTAAAGGCACGTTAACTCCCATTTCATAATAATACCACTGAGACAAGCCTTCTTGGAAATCTCCCAACTTTTCCTCAAAGTTATCTAAACGTACTAAGTATATAAGTATAGATAAGATTACGTGGTACCTTCCAAGTTGCTGAAAATTTAATCAGTCTGTCAAGTTTTGGCTTCACAAGAAACAATATTTAAACAGAAAATTCAATTATTTATTTGCTTCGCTTGGATGTATGTTATCTATTAATAAATTAACAACAATTTGCGAATACATTAATAGACAAACTTTAATGGGTAAAAGCTTGAAATTTAAAGGAAATCTAGACATGTTTATTATGATATTCAAAAGAGATAGTTCGACACAGATCTCTACATCTTGCCTGAAGTCACGTACTTATAAGCTTGCATGCATGCAGATGCAATGCCTTATAGTTCAGCATATGTATATTACACATAAAACATCTCTGGCAGATTGTGTACTAACCAAAGACAGCTGTGAAATAAATTCTAAAATTACGCATATTTTTGGACCATTTGGATAAACCTGCTTAATGCTTATGCAACGCAGTTCCAATCTAATTCAGCAGGCTGAATCATAATTTATCCAACACTGATGTTTTGCAACTAATGTTTACTTAACTTGTACAAAACTTTTGGAGTAAATTTATTTCGCGTACATCCAAAAATCGTAAAAAAATGTTTTTGCTTTTGATGTACTAAAACCTCTCTTAAAAGGGTTTGCGTTAGTTATCAGTTAACCGGAAAATGTATAACAAGTTTTCAATTCATAAACTTTACATTTTCAGCAACCGCAGTGGAGTGTGCAAGACCAAGCTGCTGCAAGACACCCCGCTGATCTCCCTGGTCTGCGCGCTGCTGCTGATCGACGGAATGATCGTGACGCTGTGGGCAGTCATGGACCCCATGGAGCGACACCTCAAGAACTTGACCATCGAGATCAGTGCTACGGACAGAAGTGTCATTTATCAGCCGCAGGTATGTACCTACATAGCTTAGTATGGGGCTAGATGGCGCTGTGTGATATGTCCTGAAATATACAATACAATACAATATAACTTTATTATGCACACCAAAAATAAATTATAATATGAAATGAGCTTAAACTATAAAAGAATGCACAAGTGGGCGGCCTTATCACCTTAAAATGAAATATTTATTTTATTTATATGTATATTTATTAATCGTGGTAAACTTTTCAAGTCATTGTAAAAATATTTCGTTTAAGAGTAGATCCTTGCGGAAATTGACAGAAAACTAAAACGAACAACAACTTTCACATATCAAGCATATGATGATGATGAATGATCTCACATAGCGTAGTCACCTACCGTACATGTTGCTGAATGGCTTTATATAGAACTTGGTTTCATAGCCAAATAATATTGCCACAGACTACAGATATACTAATTACGATATCATATATGTTTAACTGGACTCATCTTATTTACTCATGTCTTACTCACTAGCTGGTGCTCGCGACTTCGTCCGCGTGAAATAGTTATTACCATAAAAACGGTTCTAGTTAGTTAACCTTAAAAGATAGACATATTATATTATTAAAGACATTTCGTTAGATTATTTTAAGAGAAATAATTCTTTCATACATATTTTTGTGATATCTTGAACCGTTTTCGCAGCGCACGCAACGGAAGCCCTCAAAGATGAATAATTTTCCCCGTTTTTTAGGGTTCTGTACCTCAAAAGGAAAAAACGGAACCCTTATAGGATCGCTTTGTTGTCCGTCTCCGTCCGTCCGTCCGTCTGTCAAGACCCTTTTTCTCAGGAACGCGTAGAGGTATGAAGCTGAAATTTATATCAATTACTCAGGTCTACTGTCCCTTGAAGCTGTGAAAAAATCAAACTTCTAAGCCAACGCAATCAAAAGATACAGCCATTTATGCCGCAAATTTTCGACACTTGCAAGGGAATCAAAACCTACAGGGTGCTTCCCGTGAACTCAGAATCTTGAAATTTGGTACGAAGCAACGTCTTATAGCATAGATAAAGGAAAAATTACGAAAACCATAAATTTTACGGAACCCTCGGTGCGCGAGTCCGACTCGCACTTGGCCGGTTTTTTTCCACATTTTCCATTATTTCTTCGCTTTTATTAGTTGCAACGTGATGTTATTTAGCCTAAAGCCATCCTCGATAAATGGTCTATTAAACACAAAAATATTTTTTCAATTCGCACCAGTAGTTCCTGAGATTAGCGCGTTAAAACAAACCGCGTTAAAACAAACAAACTCTTCAGCTTTATAATATTAGTGTAGATTAACGATAGTTGTTACATTGCCATCAAAATGATGGACCATAAATGTGTACTAGAATCAGTACCTCAAAATTGGCTAATTTTATATCGTGTTTTATCCACATTTTATATTTTCCTTTTCAGATAGAAGTCTGCAAATCACAGAACACGACCGGTTGGCTGTGCGCCCTCTACGCCTACAAAGGGCTACTTCTCATCGTCGGCGTGTACATGGCTTGGGAGACCAGAAACGTCAAGATATCTGCTCTAAACGACTCCAAATACATCGGCATCAGCGTTTATTCAGTCGTCATCACTAGCGCCAGTGTGGTGGTGATCGGAACTATTATATCCGAGAGAGCTACACTGGCGTATATTACTATAACTAGTCTAATACTGATTACTACGACGTCGACGCTGTGCTTGCTGTTCTTGCCGAAAATTATTGCTATTAGGAGCAATGGTAAGTTCAAATTACAAAAGTAAGTTGTGGGCACTCCTTGCAAACCAAAAATGTTAAAGCAACTTAGATACCTATTAGCTTACGTAGATAAATATATGTGCAATTATTTAGCTATTGCGCTTTGAATTAACATATAGATAAAATATAGGTACCTCAAGACACTTACATTTTACACCTACTACATATTTATAAACAACCGGCTTGAATAAAATCAACAATTTTGAAATGAAATGAAAATTATTTATTTTGTGACAAGAAATTACATACGAACACATTCAAGAAAGTAAGACAAACACATTTTGCACATACACAATTTCCTGTCACAAGCCGGCCTCAACTCAGCATGTGCTGACTGCGACCAGTCTGCGCTGGTCTTCCGTTGAGACCGACGGGTGACGACTCGAACTACGTACAACAAACGAAACAATAACACTATAAACACATATACTTAACACACGAATATACAACTAAGAGCATAAACAAACAAACAAACAAAGACAAATTAAAAAGACGCTAAAACGTACGTTAGAAGAAATTACTAACGATGTGCGCGACCGTGTAAATTAATATGTATGTGTAAAAACAAAATGCTTAGCTGTAGGTTAATCAGCAATTACTCTTTTCAGCGGAAGAAGACCCTGTAATCCAAAGCATGGGCCTCCGCCTAGAATGTAAAACCAGAAGGTTCGTGACTGACGAGACACAAGAACTCCATTTCCGCATCGAAATACAAAACAAAGTATATAAAAGAGAGGTAGCAGCACTGGACAAGGAAATAGGAAGGTTGGAGAAGTTACTGTCTGAGCCGCTGGAGACTTTCGGATCGAATCCTTCTATATCCATGCAACGACGGGTGAGTCTGCATGGACTTTGTTTCTACTGCTGGATAGTGATGTTTAATAAACGTGACTTTCATAAAGGACGGTGAAAATCATACCATTCTTTTCTCATTGATGGAGGAGATATATTGTGCGCAAAGGATGGAATTTTCACCGCTCTTTATGAAAGTCATTTTTAACGAACCGGATTATAAATGTTTCATTTGTCCGTGGAATGATATATTATAATACATAGGCTTTTGAAGCTGATTATGATTAGTTGCCGACATTCAGGTTTCGATCGTTGACAAATCAAAGGGTAGCTTTGACTAGACTTCTGTTTTATACGTACATCTGTAATTTTCGCAAAAGCGAATATTCATTACTCTTATGTATGTATTAATATAATCCTCTATGTTCAATAAACCTTATTGTATATAATATATATGTATCGATACAAGTTTATTGTACACTATAGAAAAACCTCTTTGTTCAGCCTCATCGAGTAGTACAACCTTTTTAAGACCCATCAACTTATGTACAGAACACCCGACTTTAAATATTATATTTTCTTAGTGAATTTTGCTTCGCAAAGTACTGATCAAATTTCTATCACAGAGTAACATTTACATGAAAACTAGCTATATGTAAGTTAAAGTAGTTTAAACAAGCTATTTCAAGTTTTCCTGTGTGAGCGGTCTGGTCGTGGTTAGGTGCAAATGTAAAGTAACTTAAGTAAGATGCACCCTCCACCGCATGCTTCAAAACCAGGATAAAAAAGTGGCTGTTCGAGAAATTATTTTATGACTTACACTATTACCTCAAACTTGACATTACATTAGTAACTCTCTCTTTCTCTTTGAGTCGTATTTCCTCATGACTGAGGGTCGTGACTCCCCCGCAGAATTAATTCGTTAGGGGAGTTTTCTTGGGCAGATACATCGTGGTGGGCGCCCAGGTCCTTCCACGGAAGACGCATGTCCTCGGATATTGTGGTCCTCAAACATGTCGGTTTCCTCACGATGTTTTCCTTCACCGCTAAGCGAGTGCAAATCTACACATAACTTGAAAAATACAAGTCATTGGTGTAGGGCGGATTCGAACCAGGGTACGTCTGGATGAAAAGCAGACACTGGAACCGCTGAGCCACACTCGCTTATTATACATTAGTAACTAAACATACCTAATTATTACAGCACGGACATATGAATAAGCTAAAGATTCTTTTGACATATATTTGATATTATTGACATTTATAATTTTGACATAATCTTTATTGCATTGTATTTCATAATGAATTTTTCTTTATATACAATACTTTTAAATTTAAATTATTAAGTTTACTATTGTAATCAATACATGTACATGTATTCTGACTTGTAACTATGGAAGTATAAATAAATAATTTGTATTTGTAAAGTTTAAGTTGTAAGTTGAATATGCGTTAACTTGTGCAAGTGTAACGGATGCTTTACTTTCTAAGTTAAAGCTGACTTCAAGTTGAATAATGTTGGTTTATACTGTGACAATGGTTGACTAAATCGGTGTATACTGGAGTCATAGGTAGCAAGCTATGTATGGGGCTAGGTGGCGCTGTGTTATATGCCTCGAATTTTAATTTTAATTTTAGAAATAAATATTTCAAATAAACCCACAATTCCAAATCTGACAATAAATTTTATCTTTATTTTTTATCAAGAGGAATCTCACTTTTTTTATAATATTACATACAAAGTCACGGACACATATTTAAATTATTTACGTAGCCCAAATATTTGACACCTAAATGCATTTTAAAATATTTTAATTGCTTGGTAAATAATTTAAAGCACAAAGATATCGAGTTTTTGTGTATTTTATTTTTTCATTTAGAATAAGGTCGTCCTGCTGACTAAATACTTACCAAACAGATCCAAGATAACGACGCTGTTATAATTTAGGAAGGCCCATGAAATAAAGAGGTAAATCTTTTGACACTCTATTTTCATTGCAGACGGAACTAAACACCGTGGAAGAAGAAGGTAGAGCGCACGACCAGCGCACCCCGAGCATCGGCGGCGGACTGCCGATGTTACTTCTATCTGTTCTACCCCCAGTCATCCCTCGAGCCAGCTGGCCTTCCGCCGACGCCTTCAGAGGAAGAAACTCTGTCAGTTTCAGCTCACAACCCAAACTAAACTACAGAAAATCCCAACCGGCAATAGACCTCTACAGTCTCTGCCTCAACAAACGAGACGAGCAACCTGGTCTCCTCAGCAGGATCAAAAGTTTCTTCGGCAGCAGCAGACCTTCAAGCCGCAAAGCATCTACCATGTCCATAGCAGATCCAACTGGTCAAAGCATTGCATCAGCCCTCAAAATGCATGTAGGCATGATCGCCGGCCTCGTCCCAGGACATAGAAAACACAGCATGGTCCTATCTTGCAACACACTCCACGTTCCACATCCAGAACTCAAACTGAGAAGAGAATCTTACGCTAAAAGCGGACCCATTATACGAGTAACAGATGACGAACCATCATGTTCCAAATACGATTCAGACAAGAGCATATCATCAGGAGTCCAAAAATATGTCGCGGAGCCAGAAACAAAGGTCAACTTTGTACTACCCTCAACGCATAAGACAACAATGTCGCATCAAAATTCGACAGAACGCATCAAAGGTTCTCCAAGATTTCCTCACAGAATTTCTCCAACTGGATCAAGTTTGACCACTCTAGATACGAGAAGAAAAACAAGCGCAGATAGTGTGTTCAACATATCCAGCAGGGTGTTTGATGAGCAGAGGCGGTACAGCCATCAGAACGTGAGTGAAAGAAGGCAGGAAAACGGAAAGAATGTTTTGGAAAGTCGGTGGAAGTCTACGGAAGATGCTATACCAGGACCGTCGTCAAGACCTGAATAAAATCAACTATAAAACCTAGGCCTGCAAATACAGGGCTAGCGTATTTTATAGGAATCTCAAGTAATCCTTTAAAAAGACGCTGGTGAATAAGTAGCGGCAAGGTATACATACCTAAATTAAAAATAGGCCGTGGATGAAATGGTATTGGTAATAGTGCCAAAATCGGTGCCAAAGAAATTTATAACTATTTTCTTACATTGTCGCAAATATTATAACTATCTATAGTTTTGTATAAATGCTCAACTGAGACTTACTAATGTTTAGAATATTAATAAAATGGATGTAATAGATTGCGATTTTTAATGAATTTTTATTTTACAAATAAATGTGGGCAATGGTTTTAATTTATTGTACAATTTTAAATTGCAATTTAGTTTATTTTTCTAAAAATCATTTATTATTATTTTAGCAGCTTTTATAAAATTGTGTATTTTCTATGAAGCGTAGTTTTATTGTTTTTAATAAACAATACAATATAGGTTAATCTCATTATGATTAATAGGATATCAATGTGAAAATAGGCCCTAATTTTAATGTACTTGTTGTCGATAATACCTATATATGTATTATATAAAGTCCTGTTAATATTATAAAAAGAAGGAATTTTAACACCAAACTAGTAGTTGTATAGTTTTGGCGGTATTGCCTTTATAGACTTTTAAATTAATTAATATTTTTTCACATATTTTTTAAATTTACCAACTTTCTTAACATATCTAAAACGTCTTTTGCTTAACGTAACTTTCCTTATTTTTTTAATATCTTATGATTTTATATAACATGGTTTATGAACCTGTTGTATTGCATATTGTATTATTTATCTACTATTATATGTACCTACATTAGTAAGTATATTTTCATTGTTAGACACTCCTAGCATTTATTAGAAATTAAATTATTAATATAGTATTAACTATACATACTTAGTCAAATATACTAAGTTGAAAATATAAGCAATATTATAGTGATCGATCCTAAATAAATATAATGAACTATCGACATATTTAAATATACTTAGCGAATACTTGAATAATTTATTTTTAGAGTTGACTTGTATCTTGTGTGCTAGACTTGTGTAGTTGAGTGCAAAATATTGACATATTTTAACCCATGACTCAAAAGAAAAAAGTATAATTGCAATAAATCCAGATAGATACATATATATGTATAATAGATCAGTTTTTAATAGAGTACAATAGTTACATTATATTATGCACTCAACTAATTTCCATAAAAATAAATGTTTCTATAACGTGTTCAGGATTTTAAAACTGTAAAAATATAATATTAGAAAGGAATTGTACTTAACTGTGTGATTAAATACCTAATCAAGTCATCACAAGAAACGGTTTATTTCAATTTTTCTTGAGTTACCCAAAAATGCCAGATATAGGTAAATAAAGAGGTCATATACACAGAACGTTACGTAGACATTTTTATATTTAAGTATTCTAATCAGACGAATTACCTAAAAGCATCTGAAATTAATGGCGAAGGTATTAATTTAAAATCGCGACACATTTTGAACCACTATAATAAAAAAAAAGGTTTTCTCACAACTTTATTTGAGCTTAACAATCGTACAACACTACAATGCTAAATACATAAAACTACTCTACCCATTAGTGCGCACTTGTATCTTCGCTATCCTATCTTCGATAATCCTCCTGATGTTGGCATTCACGCTCGGAAGGTCGCTGTGCTTCCTTACAGACTCTTCTATCTTTTGTACCTGGAACAAAAAACATGCATAACCAAGGATTCGATGAGAATTGTTAGAGCAGCTATTATACCATTAGCTCCAGTGTTAGCCGAACTGTATAATAGCTGTTTGAGGGAGGGCGTTTGTCCTGATGAGCTTAAGCTTAGCAAAGTCTCGCCATTATACAAAGGGAAGGGGAAACGCGAAGCGGTAGATAGCTACAGACCTGTGTCTATTATACCTGCAGTCGCGAAAATATTGGAGAACGGTCTTAGCTCCAGGCTAGTAGGTTTCCTGTCCGAGACCAATGCGTTGTCCGACCGGCAGTACGCATACCGCGAGGGATATTCAACAACGTCACTGACTCGCGAGGTGGTACGCCGCATCGTGAAGGCTCGTGATTCCGTGCCCAAGCAACAGGTGGCGCTACTGTGCTGTGACCTCTCGAAGGCGTTCGAGGTCGCTGACTGGTCAGTGCTAGCAGCCAAGCTGCGCCACTACGGCGTCAACGGAGCGTCTCACGCTCTTCTGACGGGGTTGTTGCAGAACAGGTCACAGATAGTTGTTGGTAGCGGCGGTTCACAGAGATCTGACCCACTAAATACCACTATGGGAGTGGCCCAAGGGTCGTCGGTCTCCAACGTTTTATTTTCGTTGCTTTTAAATGATCTGCCGAGTGCTGTGACGTCAGCTGACGTTCTCATGTATGCCGATGACGTGGCAGGAATCGTGACCGCAGCTTCGAATGACATATTGGAGAGGAAGTTGAACGAGACGGCGTCTCAATTACTGAGTTGGTTCCACATTAACGGGCTGGCCCTTAATCTCGCCAAGACTCATTTCATTCAGTTTAGTTTGTCAGGTAGGTCTTTGAGACCGCTGACAGTGCTGGTGTATGGGGTGAGTATTGAGGAGCAGAAGGTAACCACGTTCTTGGGGTTCCAAATAGACCGAGGTTTGAAGTGGGACGTCCACATTGACGGTTTGTGTGCGAAGCTCGGGAGCGCTTGCTTCGCGCTGAGCAGGGTGGCGAGAGTGGTGCCGCGCGAGGTAGCCCGTTCGTGTTACTTCGCGACGGTTCACTCTTTGCTACAGTACGGCACTGAGCTGTGGGGACGAGCTGCGGACTGGAAGCGAGCCTTCATCTTCCAGAAAAAGGCTGTCAGATGTGTAGCTGGCGTCGCCTGGGATACTCCGGCTCGCCCCCATTTCCAAGAGCTTGGTGTGATGACGCTACCGACCATCTTGATCTACCAGGTGGCCGTGTACACGCGCGTCCATCTGGCCGAGTACACCGAGCTAGCCTCGAGGCACGATTACTGCACTCGCCACGGTCTCAAGCTCGCTAACATATCGCGCAGGCTAGAGAAGTCGGCCAAGTTAACGCTCGTCATGGGTCCGGCAGTATATAATAAGCTACCCAGTGAAATTATTAAGGCTGTAAGTCTTCAAGGGTTCAAAAGAAAATTGAAAAAATGGCTTATTGACCAAGCTTTTTATAAGTTTGATGAATTGATTCCCAATATTCGGTGATTTATCTCTGAAATGTATTAGTTTTGATGATGTGTGAATTTGTTATTGTATTATTAATTGTTCAATTATTTATTGATTTATTAATTTTAATTGATTATGGTGTATATAAAGATTATGATAACATAATGTACTTGTATATTTTCGTACATCAAATGTACTAGCAATTATTTATATTAAGTTTGTGACATGTAATTAATATTATGAATAAATGAACTTGAACTTGAACTTGATTAGTAAAGAAGAATAGTCCATTAAGATACCTTACCTAGGTATAACTGTCACTCCATATTAAGAAATTCTAATTTAACGTCGCTATTTACAAATAAAGATATCATAGTTTACAACGGGACGCAGTAGTCACAGCTTACAGTAGGAAGTATTTTTTTATAGAGAAGCCATAGTTTACAAAGGGAAGAAAGAAAGGGAAGTTTACAGAGGGAAGTCGTAGTTTACAATGTTATTAAGCAGATAGTCGAAGCGGCCCGTGCGGCCGCGGCGGTGGATATAGTCCGCAGTGTATAGGGGGAAGTCGTAGTTTACAGAGGGAAGTCGTAGTTTATGTACAATGTAAGTACTTACGAGAGCGACCTCTCTCGGCCAAGCGACCAGGTTGGTGACGTGGCAGTCGGGCGGAGAGCCGAGGCGGCCCGTGCGGCCGCAGCGGTGGATGTAGTCCGCAGTGTATAGGGGGAAGTCGTAGTTTATTATGTGTTGCGTCTGTAAAAATAGGAGAGTACTTAACTTAGACATAAAAACTTAATAGCAGAAGAGTTACAATGTAAATTTTACAAATAATGAGGGTTAACAAAACTTTTGCAGAAGGTAAATATTTTTGCAGTGAAACATTTAATAGCCTACACCTGCATCTACATGTCTTGTACTCAGATACATGGTTGGTATGTTTTTTTTGACGGCAAACTTGAACAAGACCTGTAATAAGTTTGGTATGCAACAGAAGAGAAATCATTAATTTTTATACTTAACGTGGGGTACTATGTGAAATCGACATTTAATTAAAATCAAATAAAATAGAAGTATATAAGATAGAGCAATTTTTTTCAGTTTATATAATTTTGTTTCAGTGTTAAGACAACAAAAAACGCCAAAACACGATTACGTATACTTTGCTCGATAGTTTTATTTTTTTTAAAATAGTTGTTTTGAATTTTTTCCACCTTCTTTTCCAAAAGTAGTACAGAAATTTAAATTTCTGTACTACTTTTGGAAAAGAACCAATTTAATTATAATGTTATTATTTAGAGGAGTAAAAAGCCAGAAATAGAATATTCTGAATTGCTGATTTTATATGAATTTATTTAGTAAAAAACGTCTGCAAAACTGCTCAAATTGCGCAAAATTGTTTGCGTGTGGACAAGACTCGTCGGCCGGGGCTATGCGCGCGATGCTCGACCATGCTTTCATGTTAATACGTCGTGGAATTGCATGCGAAAAAGCAACTGTAGGCATTTTTCCAAGCGCAAAGCGTTTCGGGATGAAATATCGTGGCCTTAATATAAATTATAGAACTCACTCGTGTAGTATCCAATCCTCTCGACGCTATATCAGTACAAGACAGTACATTGATCTTGCCACTCCTATATGCATCAAACTTGCCCATCTTCAATGTCACATTCATCTGCCCGTTGATGTTTATACAATCTATGTTGTTCTCGTTCAGAAACATGGAGACAAAGTCACAGGTAGATGTCTTGTTAGAGAATATCATGACGGAGCGGCTGAGGTTCATATCTGCTTGGACGAGTTTGAGCAGCTCCATTGGCTTCTGGGCTTTGCCGAGACGGATGAATCTAAAAAGAAAAAAATTAAGGTATAGTTACTAAAATCTTCATATTAGAATACATTTCAGGTAATTAGATAGTAATGGATCACAGAAATAGACAATGACAACTTTTTGTTCTATGGTGCAAAACTTAATTGTATTTTTTCATGAACAGAACATGTTTCAGCAGTTTTTAGAATTTTTGTCTGTTTATTTAAACGCTCATAACACAAAAATGGCTGAATGGATGATCATGAGTTTTGGTATGTACATTGTATGAGGTTTTTGAAATGTCATAGGCTACTTTTTACTTCAAAATAATGCAAGTGAAGCCGCGTACATCCATAAGTGATGAATATATATAATATACATAACTTACTTCTGAGGCACATGAGGCATGATCCTGTGTATTTTAGAAGTGGTGACAGTTTTCAGAGACTCCGGAGCTACAAAGGAGCTCACAGACTCAGGCAGCTCGTGGGGCATTGTGGCACTCACTAGGGTCAGCTGGCAGCCCACTGGGGGGGACTGGATCTCTGTCTTGAATTGTATCTGAAAGGGAAATCAGTTGAGATCACTTTAGTATAGACAGATCTGGAGGTTTAATAATTTTTTTAAATCAAATAAGGTAAAAAGTTAAGCTTATTCAAGCAGTGTTGGTTAGTTAAAGTTTCAAAATCTAAGGTTGTAGTAGCTGTTTTTCACAGCACCAAAAGTGGCTGTTGAACCATGTCAGAGGCTGTTGTAAACATATTTGCTTAATAAAAATCAAATAAAATATTTATATTATTCTTATAAACTGAAAATCACTTGTAACTCACACAAGCTACATTTAAGTATGAGTAAAACATTTTATAGTCTTGATCCACAATTCACACTATTCAAATCATAAATTTAAAATCAATACATAGTTATATGTTTCACGAAACAAATCTTCCACTCACCGAATACTTTTTCAACAGATGTGAAAGCTTCCCAGAAAAGCTGTCATCTAGCAATGTGTCAGCTTCATCAAGTACAATGTGATGTACATTATGTATCTTGTATATACCCGTGGTAACCAGCTTACTGTAAGCTCCAAGTGTGGTGATCAATAAGTCACAGTATTCTATTGGAGGGTTCATTATTTTACGCTTGGTGCGGCCACCAATCAGAGTAGAGACGTTGAGGTTGAGAATGTGGGCTATGTTTTGAGCTACATCACCAATTTGAGAGGCTGGAAATTATAATCAAACTAAATGTCACTTATTGGAAAATGAGCGAAAATAATCACGGCAGGATTAGAACTAATAAGTTTAAGTTAAACAACCATAGTGCGGGTTTAGCGCTTGTCAAAATAACTTACAATAAAATTATCAGTACCATGGCTATTTATTATTTTGAAGACTCATATAGAAAAGTAACAGCTTACCTAGTTCTCTGCTGGGTGTGATAATAACAGCCAATGGGCTGTTAAACTCTTCCTGAACACTTGGCTTCCATTGCATAATATGCTGAAAGAGAGGAAGCAGATACGCCAAGGTCTTCCCACAGCCTGTCTCAGCAGTCACCACCGTGTTGTTCCCAGCTAAAATTGATGGGATAGCTTTTGCTTGAATCGCAGTTGGTAAGGTTATCCCTTGCTCAGACATAACCTCAATCAATTGCGGACTAACGCCGATTTCTTCAAAACTCTTGCGGTAAACTGTCTTTTCTTCCTTTTTGTTGGCATCTCCATGAATAATGAAGTAATCATTCTTGGCTTTATTGCTCAGCCAGCCTTGGGAAGCTAGTTTTATCCCTTCAAACTTGCTGTACGATTGCCCATCGTAATGATTGAACTCTGGCCGTTTACAAGTTATAATAGGTAGTTTCTTCTTTGCCTGCTGCCCGCTATAGTACCGACAGTATGTTGTACTAATTAATTGACGCCATTTCGACATCTTCACAGAAAGTTACAGCTTTTTTTATAATGCGTAATCCTGGAATTCGTAAACAAAACCTGACGGCTGACCAGAAACCAAACAAAGGAGACCAATGTTTTGACTTGACAATGACAGCAACAACTACTGTATTACGCTTAACACAAATATTATATTTACCTAAATATTTTATATAAAATGTATAATCATCAGCCGGTAACATTGTGGTGTTTACCATTCTCCACCGTAGAATCCACGGAATTCACGATACTTACTGCTGAAGAAGATATTAGGTTTAGGTATAATGTTGCCGGCCGCTGCAATACTACTACCGGTTATTCTGGGCTACCGGTAGGTACTAGGTAAACCTGCATAATTTATACAAAGGTACCTACCTATTTTTTACTTTATTATTGCAAGCAGTAGAATAGAATATTTTGACTGAAGTTGTCGTGCTTTTAGTGACTCAAATAATAATAACAATTAACAATTTTTTTTTTTTTTTACATTAGATAGACTCACGCTTGACTACAACTTGCCTGATGTTAAGCAACGTTGTAATCTACGATCTAGCGCGCTTGCCTAGAAGAAACCGGTTTACTCTCGACTTGAAGACCGACAAATTATAGCTCAAGGGGAATAGAGATTCGGGCAAGGAGTTCCACAGTTTGGCTGTTCGCACGATGAAAGTCGAAGCAAACCGCTTGGTGCGAGTCTTTGGAACCTCAACTGTATAACGGTGCCTTCTTGTCGTACCTCTACTCGTACGATGGTAAAATGGGGCTGCAGGAATTAAATTATGTAATTCCTCCGCACACTCTCCGAAATGCAACCTGTAAAAAACCGAAAGACTGGCCACCTTACGGCGGTGCTCAAGGCTTTGTAATTTTGAGCTACAGAGTGAGTCTTTCGCGATGAGCTTTTTAGCCCGCTTCTCAATTAACTCCAACGCCTCAAGCTGGTACTTGGCAGATCCATCCCAAAGGTGCGAACAATACTCCATACACGACCGGACTTGCGCTTGATACAAGGTCAGCAGCTGCTCCGGAGTGAAATATCGTCGCACCTTGGAGAGGATACCCAGCTTCTTGGCTGCAAGTTGAGCTTTAGTCTCAATATAGGAGCCAAAGTTGAGGGTCGGAGTCAAAGTGACACCTAGCAACTCTAGATGGTCGGTGATGGGCACGGTTACATTTCGGAAAGAAGGCGCCATTACAAATGGCCTCCTCTTTGCAGAGAAAAGACACGCTTGTGTTTTTGAGGCATTAAACTTGACCAGATTGGCATCGCCCCAATCGGAGACTGCCGTGAGGGAAAAGTTTAAGCGCTCAATCATGGCTTCTCTGCAAGACTGGATCTCGACCGCACTAGCTTTAGCGGTGGACATATAGCCTTCTACAACAGTGCTGTCGTCTGCATACCCAAAAATACCAGGCTTTAACAGATCGTTAATATGCAGCAAAAAAAGTGTTGCAGAAAGCACTGATCCCTGGGGTACTCCGGCATTAATCGCCATTAAATCAGACGAGCAGCCATCAACGACTACCCGGATAGATCTATCCCTCAGGAAATCCGATATCCACACGCAAAAACCAGCAGGCAGTCCAAACGATGAAAGCTTGCTGATTAGGCCGTCATGCCAAACCCTGTCGAAGGCTTTAGAAATATCTAGAGAAACTGCCAGAGCTTCCCCGTATTTCTCAATAGCCTCACTCCAGTTGTGTGTGGCGTACACTAAGAGATCCCCAGTGGACCGGTTCCGGCGGAAGCCAAATTGCCGGTCACTGAGGAGGTCATTAGACTCTAGGTACGCCAGGAGCCTGCCGTTCAGGACACGCTCCATACTCTTACAGAGCACGGAGGTGACCGAAATGGGCCTGTAGTTGGCAGAGTCAGCACGACTACCTTTTTTGGGCACAGGTTGCACGTTAGCCAGCTTCCATGTCTTCGGCACTTGACCAGTTGCAAGAGAGAGCCGAAACAAGCGCGTCAACACAGGAGACAACTCAGCTGCACACGTCCTCAGAACTATAGCTGGAATACCATCAGGGCCACTAGCTTTGTTCACATCTAGACTACGCAGTGTTTTCCGAACCTCTTTTTGGTGTATGCATATTTCCGGCATTACAGCTGCCACACCGGGTGATGTGGGAGGTATCGTACTACCAGCATCTAGACGTGAATTTTCCGCGAAAAGTGAAGCAAACAAGTTTGCCTTCTCTTCAGCGGTATGAGCCAGTGTACCATCAGGTTTCAGCAGTGGAGGCAGTGAGGGGCGACAGAAGTTCGTTTCAACCGATTTAGCTAGGGACCAAAACGCTTTGCTACCCGCTGGGTACGAAGCTAGTTTGTTTCCTATTCGACTTGGCAGCCTTGTTAAAAGCTTTTTTCTTTTGGCGTATGTCCCTTGCTTTATGGCTACGAGCATCAACCCAGGCGAGGTACGCATCGTGTTTCAGTGCTTCCGCACGTCCGCATTCAGGTCCAAACCATGGGCGAGCTTTACCAGACAGAGTCAGTTCTGAGTACGGAATGTAATACTCCATACCCAGTTTGAGGACATCCGTAACGGCATTAGCACAAGCGGTGGGATCACCAGAAGAAAAACACACTGACTGCCAAGGGTAAGATGCAAAAAAAGAGCGCATCTCATCCCAATCTGCTGACTTGTATCGCCATATCCGCCTAGAGCCCTTAGGGCTGGGGTCGGGCGGGGAGTAGACAGATACAGATTTCACCAGACAGTGGTCGGATTTGCCCAAAGGCGAAGAAATCGACACGGAATATCTGTCTGGTTCAGTTGTCAACAGAAGGTCTAAGCAATTAGGTGTATGCCCGTCAACATCAGGCACCCGCGTAGCACCTTGGACTAATTGGGTGAGATCTAACGCTAAAGCGAGCTTTCGCGTCTCTCTCCCAGCATGGTCGGTGATCTGGTATGGGAACAGCCACTCCTGGTGGCGGCCGTTAAAATCCCCCAGAATCACTAATTGGGCCGACGGGTACCTGAGAAGAGCAGCATCCGCCGCCTCACTGAGGTATTCAGTGAGCCTAGTCGTCTCCTGGTCTCCGGTGTGCGAACGGTAGACACAGGCGTAGAGAATTTTCTCAATGCCCGTGTCCAGCAGCGCCCAGAGAACTGAAAAATTACGGTCTTCAAGATTACGGAGACGCTTAACACAGATGTCGTCCCGGACGTACATGCAAACCCCTGCCCGAGCCTTAAAATTTTTCTCAAGGGTATAACCCGGGTATAGCAAGTACGCCGTGTCCGACGGACATCGGATCTGCGTCTCCGTGAGAAAAAGGAGAGCTGGTCTCTCGGTCTCGAGATGGTAATGGACCGCGTTGATATTGGAGTGCATCCCCCTAATATTAGTGAGATGCACTTTCAGGGAAAGGGCGTGCTTCCGCTGTACAACCATTTTTCTCCTGTTGACCTTTTTCATATTCGAGAGTGAACGGTGAAGAAGTGGCAGTGGGGTGAGGTTTCGCAATTCGCAGACCAGTAGACACGTAGCGCAAGACGGCACCGTTGGGGAACTAGTTCGGAGGCATCGGGGTCGCCCGTGCCCCCCCAGGGATGTCCAACGGGCCCTTTCGTCCGGTCGCCAACCGGCACTTTGGCGCATCCCCGGGATTTTTCGCGAGTTGGCGGGACAGCCTTTTATGAGCGGCTAACTCATTACTTGGGTCCCCTACTAACTGCGGTCGGCCAGCGGAGAACCGTGCCACAGATCCCGCTTACCTCCAGAACTAGCTACCCAGTACAGTCAAAGCGTACGTATCCAATACGGCCATAAGCGCCAACAAAACAACTACCCCGACCCACCTCTTCAATTAGTGTCACCGGACCACGCGCCGGAACACGACTAGGTCGCTTGGCGACGCGACTTAGTCCGGTGGGTAGTCACTAACCACGGCCGAAGCCTACCACCAGTGAGTTGCTGCCTGGTTTGCACCACCCAGGGACCACGTGTGGGGATACGAAACTAGGGTACTCTCCCACGGACGAGGGCAGCTCAGTCCCCAAAAAAAATTATGAGCCACAATACAATAGAAAAAATGCAGTAAAAAACTAAAAATATTGAATTATAAAAAAAGGAAATGTAATAGCTGTGGTAATAGTAAAGACATTATCGTCTTAAATTAAATATCAAGGAATTTTGTAAGTCAACACACTCGACAAAGTATGAGCAGTGGTTCAAAAATTATGAGCCAATTTGTTGTGGATTGTTTAGAGTCGTTAGCCAGTTATTGAAACAGATTTTTTACGTACCTACTTAACCAATTGTATGTAATAAATAATAATAAGTTTCTGAATCTATTTTTTCTCAAAATCGTTTGAGCTTTAGAAAAGTGAAGAAAAAGCCACTCTAAGTAAAAAAAAATATTTCAGCCCCAGTTCCCAAGTAACATATTACCTATTGTTTAATATCTTACGCATCGAAATGAAAATACGCTACATTATGATGCACTAGAAATAGTATTTTTTTTTTCACATTAGGTATCTTTGTCGCAGCATCATAAAAAAATATTGCTTGATCTGATTTAAATTCAGATTTTATGTTGTTGAAAACGATAATGCACAAATCACCCATAACCCTGTATATGTCGGCAGACATTCAAAAATACATCTTTACCTATTATTTGTTTTACTGGTATTACCAATAGGTAACTACTTAGATCCTTACCTTAGATTAAGTTAACAAAATAAGAACACAACATTAGGTACGTGTTTATGCCAAAAATATACCGGTCCATTGTTCAGACGGTTTTATTAATTTTATTAGTCGTAATGTTGATTTTAAAGCGACCGGGCGTTAGTGAACTATTTAAGCACATTAATTATTTGATTTACAATTGCAGTGTCCATACTCTAATCCCTAATTTAGAGATTGTATAAGTATATGTGAGTACCTATATTTAAATATTATGTGCTCTATACGAATTTGCACTGCTCGTTGCAACAGTTTTAGTGTGAAAATCTAAAGAAGTAAATTAAAGAAGAAAGAAAAGAAGTAAGTAGGTAATAAACAAGCAAATATTTGAGTTAGCTTTTGTTTTTCTTCGCACAAAATACTTACTTACTGAAATGTGGTTATTGTAATATCTTGGAAGTACCCAATAAATAGTTATCATAATCTTCTAATTCGTATGAGAGTGGCCATCTCTGTTGTCAAGAGTTTAAAACCGCTTGAGGGGCCCTAACATGACTTAACGACAGCCGCACTATGATTAAGCAAGCGGTACCTACAATTTTACGGGTTGTCCGATCCACGGAAGTGCTAAAAAAGAAAGCCAATTATTGGTCACCCATCCAAGGACTGACTGCGTCGACAGTTGCTTAGCATCGGTAATTGCATGCGATTGCCTCTGCTAGCTACGGGCGCTTCATATCGTTATCATAATAAAAATCAAATTCCTTCCATGGCTATGTCACTCTCGAAAATGATTTGATGATTTATTTAACTATAAGTAACAGTAAAGTTATTCGCAGTAGGGCATCTTCTTCTTATCGAATGAGAGTGGCTAACTCTGGTGTAGAGTGTTCATCAAGTTCAAGCCGCCCTAAGGGCCTCTGACATGGCTTAACAACTGCCATAAAACGACAAACAGGTACATAAGTCTAGGCTAGAAAAGATAGGCAACATCAGGCCCGGTCTAGTGCCGTCTCCCGCCACTGATCTTGGAGGTCGACTGGTCTTCTTGTCTTCCTTGAAGTACTACCTAAGCCGTCTAACATATCAGAGCCTATATTGTAAGTAGGTTTTCGAAAACTAGGTTATAACTTTTTTTCTGCAGGTATTTTTTGCTCATATCTTTAGGAATTCAACTTGTGAATTCATTGATTGTATACCCTGCTACGTAATGTTTATTTTTCTTTTCCAGAACATTATTTCTCGAGAAGAAAAAACCGCACATGCATAATCGGTTATGTAAATAATCCCATGTAAATCATTATGTAAATAATCCCAAATAAAAGATCACATATAGAAATAAACAGAAAAGCTTTTTGTTAACTCTCGTCGTGACGTTATTTTGGCTTTTTGCAATTGAGGGATTATTTTCCTAACTTTTATAGGCATAAAATTCTAAAGGTGAAAAGAAAAAATAGACCAACATGATGTTTGAATATATGCAATACAGGAAAACTAGTGTTATTTTACTAGTATGCTGCGCTGTTCTCGTAAACAATGGGTGAGATTAACTAACGTTTTTTTACAAAACATAGTTATACATTTTGTACCTCATTAGAAATAGATATTATTACATACCTAATTCATATGTTTTTTTTTCAAGTAAACTAATTCCTTGTACAATGAAAATCATCATCATGTTCCTAAAAGAAAAGAGTTTAGGAATGTTATTCTTCATTTACATCACTTTATTCCAGTCTCAGTTCCAGAAGGTCGATTTGAATAATTTATTAATTTTGAATACTTACTTTATATTTTTTTCAATAGTCAATAGTAGAATAAAAGTTTTGTTTGACGCAGTATAAGATAAAAAAAAACCTTTAAAAGGTTATGTTTAGTTACCAGCAACCCAGAATACAGGCAAATATAGTTTGTATTTCAATAAAAACATGTAAACAGCCCGTCAATTACTTAGTCAACAAATGCATTTTGTTTCAAAGGCTTTATCGCGATTTATTAATACCTACTTCAATTATGGTATAAATTGTTTACTAAAATAAAATTTATTTTAGGATGCTCTTGGATATTCTGGCCTACACAGAAGTAAAGGTGCTGATACCATTTGTTAATATATTACAAGTGCTTACTGTAGCCCTTACTTCTTTGAGTTTTACAGAGCAATACCCACAGGCCACTGTTGAAAGTAAGTTAAAAGTTCACTCTATTAAAATATACGTAAAAACGAAATAAAAAAATCTTAATCGTTCTTTTTTTTTCTTTTTTTCTAATCTTATAAAACTCTAGTCAATGTATAGGTAAACCAGGCTAAAAAAACCTCATGTCACGTAAGTGTATCTCCATTCTAATAAGACAATATTTTTATCCAGCCACAATGATGCCACAAACAAAGACCAGATCCTTGCAAAGACGCGATGGTGGAATTCGTCCTCGCACGTTCAAATTGCTGAATAATCCCAAACTTTACAAACGAGGTTTTTTCAAAAACGAGCACTTACCAGATATATTATCTTTTATTCCCAACAGATGGCCAGAGCTTCGATTTCATCATAGTGGGTGGTGGCTCGGCTGGATGTGTCCTCGCCAATCGTCTCTCCGAAGTGGATAGATGGACCGTGCTACTCATAGAGGCTGGCGGGGAACCTCCAGGAATAGTCAACGTAAGGACTAACACTTAGATTTACCTACAATTATTTATATAGCCCTAGAATAGATAATGTATATGCTAGATACATAATAACTTATTTATGTACTTAGCATTAATATTTCAAGCATAAACGCCTAAATACTGCAGTGTACAATGGGCAACATATCACATACTCTTTGTCTTAAAGACTTTACAGGTCCCACAACTAAAAAAGAAACAAATATTTTAATAACTTTACTCAATATCACGATAACATTACATTACGCTTATTTTCAGAACCCTGGAGCATCGGTTTTGGTATCAACTTTTCTGCCAGACTGGCAATACCAGATGATAGACGACGGTCTCTCTAGCCAAGCTCACAAACGAAGAGACCAAAGAAGACACTTTGGCAAAATGCTCGGAGGTTCGAGTTCGACAAATGCCATGTACTACGTAAAAGGAAACAAGGCTGATTTTGATCACTGGGCAGCAATGGGACTTGATGGTTGGAATTGGGACAATGTTACTTATTACTTTGACAAGAGTCGATTCCATAGCGATACTACATCTTCAACTCAAAATAATAACAATAACGGGTATTTGGGAGTCTCCACAGACAATAAAAAAGAAAGAACAAGCGTTTACTTAGACGCTTTTGAAGAAATTGGAAACAAGATACTGCAAAACACAGATAGTGATAAACTGGGCTACTCACCAGCAACGTTCACATATCATAATAGTATAAGGCAACATACAGCCGAGGTCTTTCTAAGACCAGCGGTACAAAGAAGTAACTTATTTATACTGAAGAACACGCTCGCTAGAAGAATTCTGTTCGATGACAGTAAACGAGCCACGGGAGTGGAAATTAAACTTCCTCGAGGAGAGATCATAAACGTAACAGCTTCTAGAGAAGTTATTCTATCAGCTGGCACTATGAATAGTCCACAACTTCTAATGTTATCTGGAATAGGACCTAAACAACATTTAGAAGAGATGAGAATTGATGTCCTCATCAATTCTCCTGTAGGACGTTACTATCAAGATCACATGACAGTGCCCGTGTTGATTAATGGAGAGAAGAATTGGAAGTCAATAGTGCACAATTTGGAACTATTTAGTAGTTTAGACGGTTTCCCCGTTCCAGCTTTGATAGGTTTCGTGGCAATCAATAAGACGCAATCGTATCCAGACTACCAAATATCCGCTGTGACTATGCCGACCGGCGCTGTGGCTCATGTAATGATGTGTTCCACACTTCTCACACTAGGTGACAACATTTGCGCTGCTATGGCTCGAACGAGCTTGCAACGACAGAGCTTTTTCGCCCTAATCACGCTTTTACACTCAGAATCTAAAGGCAAAATAACTTTGAAAAGCTGTGACCCGGAAGACACAGTTTTAATAGATTCTGGATATTTCTCCAGTTTCGATGATGTAACTAAGTTTGCAGATGCAGTGGAAGATTTCGTGAAAGTTGCAAATGCAAGTTACTTTAGAAGTGTGAAGGGTGGGGTTGTAGATTTGGGAGTGGAGCAGTGTGGTGGGAATGAGTTTGGGAGTAGGGATTATTGGGAATGTTACGTGTTCAACTTGGCTGGAACGCATTACCACCCGGTTGGTACTTGTGGCATGGGACGGGTGGTAGACTCGAGTTTGCGAGTTATAGGGGTTACTTCGTTAAGGGTCGTGGACGCCAGTGTCATGCCAACATTGACCAGTGGCAATATCAACGCTCCAACTATCATGATCGCTGAAAAGGCCGCCGATATTATCAAAATGGATCATGGGCAGTGATAATGAGAAAACAAAAGAAAAATTGACATTGGATTAAGTTATTCAACAATTATGTAAAACGATATGTTCGAAGATATCGCATTTTAGAGAAGAATTAAATACTTAAATAAATCCACACAGCGCCATCTAGCGCCATACTAAGCAAATTGAATTGAAGGTGAAGTTAAGAAAACGAAACCACTGTGATAGTAAGTACTTATCCATTAATGTTACTCGTTGCACTCAATACCAAATTATGCATAGCATTTACCTACACTTATTTTATTATACAAACATAAGTAAACCATATAAATGCAATGGTGTTCCTACTTCTAATAAGGTGTGACATTCGTGTATGTATATTAAATAATTATTATCTACACTAATGTTGTAACATTCTACTTATGTTACCAATACTTGACTTATAATTACTACTGTTATAGCACAGACAACAAAACACTCAATTTAAGCAATTTCACATGATGTTATAATATCCACATCGATATCGTAATAGCTCATTATAACATCGAAAAAGCGTGACCAACCTGATTGCAGGGCCAATCAGGTTGGTCGCGCTGCACTCTCGTTGGTTAGATTTTAATGGCGGCAAAATCACTGTGACAATACACGTACGCGTGAATTTAATTTAATAAATTATCAATGCATTAGTGAAGATAAAGTAGTGTATGCAACTGCATATAACACGGGTATTAAAACACTCGTTACTATTATGAAACTCACACTCGTGTTTTCATACCCTTCATTATATGACCATTGCATAAACTACTATTATGGATATAAGTATCAAAGTATACTTAATTAAATTCTGGAATGGATGTTTTTTTTTCATTAGAAAATAATGAACTTTTTCAGGGGCACTGATTTATATAACTACCTATATACATACATAATGTAAGTAGATGATAACAAAAATGCAAATATAAAAGGAACAATTAAAACAAGTGGCATTTAAGTACAACAATATGTGTATTTAATTAATTATTTAGTTATGATTAGGTATATGCCAAATGAGTTCATAAAATGAATCGGTTTCTTACAAGGAAGTTTGGTACATTTTACAGCTAATCACGTACCTACATACCTACCTATATAGCTTGAGGCGGCTTTATTATCGTAGTAAGTATTTTTAGTATTTCTGAAATAAACCATTTTCTTAGACGTCTTTGTCAGTACCAAGAAACTTTTCGTATTAAAACTTCTGGGAATTCACGGCATATTCCTATCAGGTAAGCATGATCCATCTAGACCATAGCTATTGCTTGCCATCGGGCAAACTATGGTCAAGTGCAAACCTATTTTAGTTAAAAAAAACTCAAATCAAACAGTTGTTAGTAATTATAGCCTACAATTATTGTCTAAATTAAAGCCTAAAGTACAGAAGCCTACAAATAGGAAGATTTTAATCAGTTACACCTTTTTTATAACACTGTAGGTATATTATAGGTATAGCCGATGCGTGACAACCGAAGGAAGAACGAGCATACAAATGCTTACAATATTGTATTTCTTAACAATACTAATTTTATCTCCTTTGCGTTTCAATACAATACAAACCCACACTGATAAACATCTGACCTCCTAACAAAAGTCTAAATTAACATGAGGAAAAAGTTCTAACTCTTGTACATTTTAGTAGATATTATTGATCTTTCTCGTTGGAAAGTAACTTGGGATCCAGGCAGGTATATATTATTTAACCATGGGTTTAATGTGTTCGCAACAAAGTGAGCACGAGTAAGAAAGGCAATTACTCAAATCAAGCGCCCGCAGTTCAGCTAGTGGCGGTAATCGCATGCGATTTATCAATGTTAAGCAATTGTCGACGCGGTCAGTACTTGGATGGGTGACCAAAAAGTGGCATTCTATTTTGGGCACTTTCGTGAGTCGGATGTCACGTTAAGTTGTGGTTCCCATCTGTTTGTCATAGTACGGCAGTTGTTAAGCCATGTCAGAGGCCCTTAGGGCGGCTTGATTAGCTCTTAACACCAGAGTTGGCCACTCTCATTGGATAAGAAGAAGACTCATTATAATAAATCTAAGTTATGAAACTCTTACATTTATTACAAAACAGAAACAAGTTACTTATGTTGTAGTAGCTGTATTTTTTACAAGTACTAATAAATTCATAACAAGTTTTAGGGAAACAATTAATTATTATTTAATGATAAACAAAGCAAGTACTTTGGTACTTATGTAACTATTTTAGTTTAGTACATTATACATAATATTTACATACAAACATACAATGGTGTACAGAACTATCATAAGAACTATAATACAAACTTGCAATAATACTAGATAAGATAGTTTTATGAAATTAATTACATTTCAATCAATCAATCAGTTCTTTATTGACAAGATAATTAATATAATAATTTACTTTTCATGTTTTCTAATAACAAGATAATAATTTACTTTTCTTGATTTTTTTTCTGTGGCATTTATAACTCAAGCTTAATTTATTTATTATTTTGCCAAACTAAACTTAAACTTAATTTCTCGCATTATTATGATATAAAAGCCTATGACACTTTTAAGACCTCATGCAACCTACACACAAAAAATCATGATGATCCGTTCAGACGTTTTTGCGTGATGAGCTTTTAAATAAACAGATAAACATACTAACAAATTTAAAAACTGCTGAAACGTGTTCTGTTATGTAAACCTCAACTGTTTTTTAATATCTTCTATGTTCAGATTTTTGACCCTCTTCAGCATTAATATATATGTAGGTATTATCTGGCCTGTTAGCTTAGTTGGTAGTGGCTCTGCCTTCTGACCTAGAGGCTGCGGGTTCGAATCCCGCAAGACACAAGTATTTATGAACTTTAAAAATGTATAATTACTTGTGTTGAGTCTGGTCGTTTATATGTATATTAAGTATGTATTTACAAAAAAAAGTTAAGTATTATATCCGTTATCTAGTACCCGCGACACAAGCGTTTGCTTAGTGCGGGGCTAGATGGCGCTGCGTGCACTGTCCCGGAATATTTATTTTTTTATGTATAGATAGTTTAAGTCAAAATAAACAAATTTACAAAATGATTGATGCCCTCACTAGTTTAGAACAGTATTTTATGATAGCTCTGCATCATTATAATCATAGATTGCCTAAACAAACAGCAATGCTATTTTCAGTCTTTATAGACGTACTTATATGATACATAGTTATTAAAAAAAATTAGGTACTATCGATGCTGCGTAATTTTACTGCAAATATTTTTTACAAGTTTTATGTAGGTATCTTTAGAGGAGACCTATGTCGAAAGACAAGGTGCAACGGAGAAACAGCCATTTACCGATATTTAACATAATATGTAAAAGAGAAGAAACTGTCGTAAGATAGAGTACATATTTGTAAAGGATAAATATTGTTATAATAAGTTCAGCAATAAAGGCAATTTTTTTTATGTAGGTATATGTTCAGCTTCACTTATACCTACCTACCAAATTCTATCCAAATCGATTAAGCCAATTGACATTGATTGGCTGTCGAGTGAAAGAAAAGATAAAAGACGTTCCTTTACCTTATATGGATACGTATATTTATAAACCTAAAAATGAACCCAGCAACACAGTCTTTCTTTTTTACTCATTTCAAATCAAAAGTCTAGTATCCATTTTTTCATAGTTGATAGCTTATGCGTTTTATTACATTTATTTTATTTTCAAATAAATAATTATGTATTTAATTACTTTATAAACAGGTTCCCTAGTAACTAAGGCTACATTTAAATAAAGTTGCTTTGGTACACATAATGTAAACCAAAATAACTTTACATAATGAATATATGTTTTATATCAGATACCAGTGATCCCATAGGATAGGTACATATTTACTTAAACCCAAATAGAATGTATTCAATACATACATATATTTAATTATTCACAAAATTTACATCGAGATGAATTAATATAAAAATCTAATTGTTTCTTAAGCACACAAAAAGTAGCATAGTAGGCTCCAAAAATTTGTAGGTTTATTTCGTACAAAGTATCTCTCCAAAACTAAGAAAGATTAAAAGATGAATTTTATCTCTCCCAGCCACCTAATAGTATAGTTTAAGTTATTTTATTGTGTATTTTTATACTTTTTTGGTGTGCAAAAAAGTTGTATTGTATTGTATATCTCAAATTGTAGATGGCAACCAATTGTTGCTTTAGTTTTATAGGTTTGTGAAAAAACTTTAATGTGAGAATATTTTTATGATATTATATAAACTGTTTTTTATCGTCAGAGGCAGAGGCTTTGTTAGGAAATCTAGATTTTGAGAAATAAATAATCTTTCAGCCTTTCTTTGTTTCTTTGTTTAATTATTACTTTTATTGGTAGGAAAAAAAATCGAAGGACTAGTTAGTTAATTCTGTTTTAAAAAACTAAAAGAAACTGTAAGCAGTTCACAGCTGTCTACTTATACATAGTTCTTATCTATATGTAACTAAAACGGTTTTCACTCACGTGTAATCCGCGTATGTAAGTTCACGCGTTTCAGGTGTAATGACACGCATAGTCAGAACATGTGTTCTGGGACCACATATACATACATAGTTCTTATTGCACATTATATAATACATGTTAGCATGTACAAAAAATATTAAAACTTCAAATAAAATGAGTTTTCATGTTAGTAACTTTAACATAAAATAAACACTACAGAAAATCTATTATTGACACTTGAGCTTAGGTTTTCTGGGAATTCTGTGTAATAGTACAAAAATGTACTAACAAACGCATGCACCTATACACGGTTACTTACCATACGTAAAATAACTTTTTATATGTAAAAATTTTTAGACGGTCTAAGGTACAATTTAATAATAATAGTAATTATATATATTGAGATACAATCAACCCGCAAAGCAAATATTTGACAGTTACCTGACAGTAATTCAATATATTTCAATTATACAAAACTTAACAAGAAGGCCACTAAAACTAATACTAGTAGTTTGCAAAGATACAACAACAAATACATAGAAATAGAAACATAGAAACCTACAACTTCTAGATTTCCGCTCCGCTTGTATATATTTCAGGCCCTCAGGGCAGCTTGATTATCTCTCGACACCAGAGTTGGCCACTCTCATTCGATAAAGAAGAAGAAGCTTCGCTTGTTGAAAGGTTCATAAACTACATACATAATATTCTTATGTCCGCTTTCTCTACGAGCGTTAAACTCACTTTACTGACTAATTGTCTCGCTAAATGCGTTTAACAATCGTTGAGCAAGTGGACATTCATCACGAATTAACGAGTGATTGAGTGACTCTTCTCTTTCTTATTGTGATAGTTTTGAAAATGAGTAAAAAGTATTAAACAATTATCACAAAATGTATACACACAATAGACTGCTGGAAATGCAATTCAATCTGTTGATCAAGAATAATTAAGGGTATTTTAACATAGGTATTTATAGAACAATATTATACTAAAATTAACAGAAGGCAGTCCTAACTAGATGTTTCTATCTTATTTTTACAAACCTGTAACAAGTCTACCAGTTCCGAAAATTTACTGCTGGCTTCTTGGAGCATTATCCTGTAACAAAAAGAAAGAAAATATTTTATGGGACCATTCCGAAAACTATTCACGTCGGAAAAAAAAGTTTTTTTTTTAATCGGTACATACACAATGGTGTAATCGCTTAACATAAAAAAATACTTTCAGAAGACCTGGTAACTAACCTCTTATTTCTAAGTCGGTTAAAAATACTATTTATATACTACTATTTTCTTTTTAAAATATATAAGTACTCAAATAAGACCACTATTTTAAAAATCATATATTATCTTATATCTACAATGTTTTAGGAACTATTTTTTTCTGTGTTTACTTTATTACAGTTTCACAGCCGCCGTCCTACGAGAAGGAAGAACCTGTTTCCCACGACACAGGTCATTCTACAGTAAGGCACAGTACACCAACAAATCAATCACAGGTTTATCAGCTTGCTTTCCTAGTCATAAATTAAACAATATGAAAACTTGACACAAGTATCCCAGGATACAAGTAACTCTAGTGTGGGGTATAGTACACCAACAAATCACTGACATATTAATTATCTTCATCTTCTATCGAATGAAAGTGGCCAACTCTGGTGTCGAGAAATTATCAAGCTGCCCTAAGGGCCTCTGACATGGCTTAACGACTGCCGTACTAGAGACCAACTGCCTACAATTTAACGTGTCATCTCCGAAGCTCCCAAAATGGAATGCCACTTTTCGGTCACCCATCGCTGATGGCTCTTAGCGATAAGGCCGCCAATTAAGACGCTAACTTTAATTTCTATGTTTTTTGTATGTGGTGTTTTAATAAAGTATTTATTTGTCTTACTACTTATAATGTTGGCTACTAAGCCTTACCTGCATTTAGTCCCGAACACAGCGAGGTTGTTCCTGGTGAGCGGCGCGGCGTCCACGCCTATGGCGGACAGACTCGACTTCAGACACGATTCTAGGCGAGATACTTGATCTTGTAGCTCGTGCTCTGATTGGCCTTCTGTTAGCACTCTGGAAAGCGGAGGGAATAATGTGACATTTCAAAATATTTCACTTTGTAAATTAAAATTCGTTAAATGATTTGTGTTTAATTACAGCCGAAAGTTTCATTAATTAATAATAAGGTACCATAATTAAACACATCTTTGACGTAAAAATAACTATATTTGGTTCATCTGGCATTCATGCAGACCAGCAAGCTGTTTAGACTCCTCCTCCTTATCGTATTTCTCATTATTAAGAATCATGTCTCCTCCGCAGTATACACTTGTTGGGCTACATCTCATGGGCAGATACATCTACACTATAGATATGTTTAACATTACAAGTTATTTTAAAACATTAGCTTATTTTGCTAAAACAAGTTTTTTTTTAATTTAGAGCAAAATTCAAGGTCATATTTCGTAAAACGCAATGGTGGAGCCAGCGTATGGAACCTTTAATTGTGCTAGAGACAGCACAACTTACCCCTGTATAGCGTGAGTAAGCGCAGCGATGTGGTTCCCGAAGAGAGGCAGCTTGCTGGTCAGCACCTGCAGCGAGTCCGCGCTCGCCAGCTTGTCTTGCAGCGAGTGAGGGACGCACAGGCCCGAGCACAGCTTGGCACTGGGATCAAATACCAGTTAAATACTTGAAACCCTAACATGTAGGTAACGTGGGATATGATAGAGACTACCTCTTTATTTAATATTTATCGAATAAAAGGCTACGTATAACAGTTACGGTTACAAACATATTTTTGCATAGTGATCATCATCATAATCATGGTCAAAACAGTAAAATCTATTGACTAGAGCATGCTTTAAAGACGACTTTTAAATAGATTTAGCCATATTTTCTCTAAGCAATTTGGTCTCTGAATGCATTTAAGAAAAAAAGGCTGAAGCAGATTGTTAGACGACATGACGGAAAGTAACACAAATTTAATAATAAATAACCAGAGTTTGTTCTCAGTGTAGGTACTAAAGTGTACTAATATGTTAAGAGTTCTGTCTCAATAAAAATGTGAAAATAATTCCGTCTAAACCACTCACCAATAGCTAGAAAACACGGTCCAAACTCCTTCAAACGCCTCAACGACGACATTATCTCCGTCTTTGTCTGTCTCATCCTCGCTGTCGCTCGCCTTCTCCCTCTGCAGGCGCTGCACGGTCTTCTTGGCCAGCTCCATGTACTCGGGTATTATTTGACAGTGCTTGGCAACATCTAGGCAGAGGTCTTTGAAATTGGACAGCTCGTATTGGGTGATGTTTTTTGAGGCTGGAATAAGAGAAACATAGTTCTGGTCACAGAACATGTATATTTTTATTTTTTGACGTCTATATGTTAATAACTCTCTCTCACATAGATAAAGACTGCGAAGTATGTACAAAAAATATACTTAACCTTGCAGCTGTACTATAATTGAGTAAGCCTAACGTTCCCATATTTCATAAAAAGTACAATTTCGCAACTAGGCACTAAACACTCGTTAGATTATATCGCATATTACTAATTACGATAACTTATATATGTCGGTCTATTGTAATTACAATAATAACTATTCCAAGCAAAAATATATTTCCAGAAATAGCATTGTGTTATAGGCAATAGTAAGTAGAGTTCAGTGTACAGGAAATTAAACGAGCATAAAAACCTTTTTTCTCAATCCCCAGCAGCGAATCCCTGAGCTCAGTGAGGAGGTGTTCTATCCTCGGGAACACCTCGTGGAACACCGCGATCCAGTGCTTCAGCAGGCAGTGCAGCACGTCTGCCAGCCGCCACGGAGGGGGCTTCGCGACCACGTGCAGCCACAGGTGGTCGTATTTAGCACGCATCTCGTTCTATAAGAATATGTAAAATGTAACATGTAAGTTTTGATGCCAACTTTGCTTGCGCGATTCAGGATCTGCGCTGTGATTGGCTGAGATTATTGGGATTATATTTTATTGATGCCAAGGTTGGATATCACGTGCAGCCATAGGTACTTAGCACATATTTCGTTCTAGCAAAATGAACGTTGCTTGCGTGATATAGGATCTGCGCTGTGTTAGGTTGAGAACATTTTTAGTTTAAAGACAATTTAGTTCATATTTAAAAAGATGCAAGGTCTTGGAAGTTTCTACTACAGAGGGGCCTGTTAAAGGAAAGTAGTATTTTATTAACTAAACTAGGTCTGCACTTGACCATAGCTTGCCTAATGGTAAGCAATAGCTATGGTCTAAGATGGATCGTACTTACCCAATAAGATCCGGTTCACTCTCGCTTTGAAGATCGTTGGTTTATAGTTCGTGGGGAACAGGGAGTCAGGCAGGGAGTTCCACAACGCAGCGGAGACGTAGAAGAAGACAGAACTTTCGTTTTTTTTTTAAACTAAATCATTGTCTCGTACGTAACGTCACAGCCAGTCCCAACGGAAGACCAGCGCTGATTGCTTCCATTAATCAGCATTATGCTGAGTTGGGGCTGTGTTGGGGCAGACTTATTTATTTATTGTATGTATGTGTGTGTATATTTGGTGAATCTGTCTCAATAAATGTTTTTCTATTTCCAACCCTGCAGAGAATGCAAAATACCATACTCAGAACTATTGCTGGAGTGTCGTGGTACACTACCAACGCAGAAATCCATGAGAACCTAGAGATGAAAACTGTGGTTGAGGAAATCGGGGCAATCACTAACACTTACAGCAATCGTTTGGCAACACACCTCAACGTCCTAGCCGCCAATCTAAGAACCTGCCAGTATAAGCTTAGGCTTAAACGAAAAACTGTATTACCCAGTGACCAATAACAGAGACCTAAATATAGTATGAAGAAGTAGAAGCACTCAATGGAGAGCTCACTTACACGACAAAAAGCTCCAAACTCATCTGCTCATAGTGCAATCTGATCACAGATAGTTAAAAGAAAAAGAAAGCAAAAAAAAACAACTCACTTCCAGTATATTAGCGAGCAGCGTGTAGATGCGTCTCTGCACGCGCGCGGCCTCGTCGGGCGGCGCGCGTGGCGCGCTACTCGCCTCCAGCGGCAGCTCGCGCAGCTCCCTGCTCTGCACGCCGTTGGCCACCGCCTTGGTGCACAGGTTCTTGTCGTTGGACAGGAGGATCTGAAACAAGTGGCATTAAGTATAATAAATTAGATTATAAACAAACGAATATTTCAGGATATCTCACACAGCGCCATCTAGCCCCATACTAAGCTAACGCTTGTTTCATGGGTACTAGATAACGGATATAATACATAAATACTTTTATTTTGTAAATACATATGTACTAATTATACATAGAAACGACCAGACTTATCACAAAAAGTAAAAAAAATAAAATTCTTTCAAATTACTTGTGTCGTGCGGGAATCGAACCCGCACCCCTAGATTTCAAGGCAGAGCCACTACCAACTAAGCTAACGGGGCAGTCGGAAGTTACTTTATGCTTACTACAGATTTGCCCCTCTCTGCTTGCTGCAAACAGCAGTTCAGGATCTCATCATCCGGAGACTCGCACGGGTAAATGTGGGAGTTTGCGTCACGGAGAGGTTGCACTGAAACAATAAACAAGGACATGCATTGATTAAGGAAGAGGAAGGTCGAAAAGGTCGTACATTGATCAAGTAAAGACGAAGGCGGCGTGATGTCGTATAAGTAAATAAAAGCTGAAGACCGGAGAGCATGGCTCACGTTGCACCAATAGCCTCACCCTAAAATTTGTGAGGTGATGATTGATTGGTCAAAAACGGTGCAGAAAAAACATTGTACGGAAACCGACATGTTTGAGACTTACGAAATTACAGAATATGCGTCTTCCGTGGCAGGATCTGGACGCCCACCACCATGTACATAATTAAGAGCATTTCCATAGTGATTAATTATGTAGGGGAGCCACGAACTTCAGTAATGAGGAAATACGACTCAAGAAAGGGAAGAATCATTTTCCTCATGAGTACATTGCTATGAATCTATACTAATATTATAAAGCTGAAGAGTTTGTTTGTTTGTTTGAACGCGTAACAGTATGTGTCTATATATATATATATCTATATATATGGTATATGAATATTATTTTTGATTTTGACATGTAAACTCTGTTTATGAATAAATTACTATGAACTGTATCTTTTATGATTAACTCACTAGAACCGTTTTTATGGTAATAACTATTCCATGCGGACGATGTCGCTGGCACAGCTAGTAAACATATAACCATATGGTGTCTTATCTTCTACTTTGTGTGAGAGTGAAGGTTTTCAAATCACCTTAAAGACTGGCATGTCTGAAAGACTTAACATGGCTATAAAGCCAAAAAAAAGTAAAGTAAAGTAGGGAAGTATACATAAGTATACTTCCCTACTTTAACACTTTAAAACTATTGTCAAAAGAGTTGGCCACAATCATTTGAACTCAATTTTAAACCAGTTACCGTGTTAATATAGCATAATGATACCTTTGATCCGATTATTCTCAGGCAGGTATTTGTACAGATAGTTCATGGCGGGTCGCGCTCGCTTGCAGACGGCCGCGTGGCCGTTGTTGCTGTCCTTCAGCTTGTCCAGCTCGTTGATGACGCGCCACGGGACCAGCAGGGTCGGGGGGGACGGGAAACCTGCGAGATATCTATACATATAATAAAGCTGAAGAGAGGCGAAAGACTGAACATCTTTAAATCTTCTAAGTATATATATATAAAAGAAAGTGGTGTTAGTTACACCATTTATAACTCAAGAATGGCTGAACGGATTTAGCTTAAAGTTGGTGGGGAGGTAGCTTAGAACCAGGAGACGGACATAGGACATTTTAACCAGTTTTTTTTTTATTGAATTGAATAATATCCAAAATTAGCTTATTTATTGCCTCTAAGGCGGAACAGAGTTCGCCGGGTCAGCTAATATTATATAAAAGAAACTGGTGTTAATTACACCCTTTATAACTCAAGAACGGATGAACGGATTTAGCTGAAAATGGTGTGGAGTTAGGTTAGGACCAGGAGACGGACATAGGATACGTTTTATCCTGTTTTTTTTTATTGAATTGAATAAATTCCTAAATCTGCTTATTTATTGCCTCTAAGGCGGAACAGAGATCGCGGGGTCAGCTAGTTGATGATATTAAAAAATTCGGAGAAACTTAGAATTGATAACAGAACACCTTTTTTTTGCACGAAATAGGCTTACGTTTGACTATAGCCTGCCTGATGTTAAGCATCGCTATAGTCTAAGATGTAGCACGCTTGCCTAGAAGAAACCTATTTACTCTAGATTTGAAGACCCCTGGGTTATAATTAACTGGGAACAGGGCTCCAGGTAGAGTCAAAGCTCGACTAAATTAAATACTTACACATTTTATTGTTTAGACAACCGCCAATAACCGGTATTGGCCTTACCACGCCGCCTCTGCATTCTTTGATAGACAGAGAAAGAAGAACTTATAAGTAACAATAGTTTTATACTTGCTCGTCGTATTTGGTCCCTATTTGTTTGTTGTTATGATGTTACCTTGAATCTTAATTTTACTCAACAAGCCGATAAGTATCATAGCATTTTTTTATGTCGTTGTAATAAGTGATAAATGGAGAACTTTTTTAATGCATACTACCTCCAGAATCGCTAGTGGTTTTTTTTTAAATCACTGTGAAAGTTGAACTTAGATGTCAAGCTTTAATTTATTTTTTCACTTTATGAGTTCTACATCAGTTAGGTAGTTCTAATTGTATGTAATTTTGCTTTTCGTGGCTTAAGCATGCATTTGAGATTATAATCACATGAAAACATCCGGTCTAAAACGGATTTTAGAAATGTTATTTAAGTGAATAGGTACAATTTCGGTGAAAAACGTAAAATTTACAAAAAAAATCTTTAAAAAAAAATAGGAGGCCAGGGATTTTTTTTGGCCAACTTGTATTCTCTAAATACGTACCTGAACACGCTCACTAAGTTTGTCGGACCCTCTACAGAACACCCTGTATATGTGTCTCTGTTTATTTAAACGCTCATAACACAAAAACGGCTGAACGGGACATGATTTTTGGTATTTAGGTAGTATGAGGTCTTACGAGTGTCATAGACTTTTATCCTGAAATAATGCGAGCGGGCGTGCACTAGTGAATTAATAAATATACTGTGATATTTCATACAGAGCCATCTAACGCCATACTAAGCAAACGCTAGTATGTCATGACTCCATACTTTTTACATTAAGAAGCAACTAGACTCAACACAAGTAATTGCTGATTGAAAATGGACAATTATTTGAGTTGTGAGGGAATGAATCCTGCCTGCTTGCCAAATTAGACGGCCAAAAGTACGAAAAAGGTTCAAATCTAAATTTTAAACGTTGTTTAAAAACAAACTTTCAGTTCATACTTATTTTAATTATACATTTACTTGTATTAAAGTATATCTTACTTACCTTTTATATGTGAATTCATAACATTTTTGATAAAGTCCAGCTCTTGTATAAAAATGTTTGTGTCCACAACTAGTACTAAATTATCCTTACAGCTACTGACATTTACGTTGCTAACGGCAGGTACACTTGGTTGTCTCTGAAATATTTAAATTAGATTTAGATTATTGCTCAAACACTATTTTATTCATATTTAAATTGTACTAAAACAAAACTTTAACTCAGAAATCTTACAAAACCTGTCATTGTTATAATCATCTATAACTACACCTTAATATAGTAGTTATGTCTCAGTTGTTTGATATGTTCATCCGAGCATAAATACATAACATCACTATAAATAAAGGCAAAACTTTGGAACTTCATACTACTTCTGTATAAAAAACTACAATGATCTACCAATCTGTTGTGCCATGAGAAAAAGAAATAAACAGACCAACAAACTCATTTTTGTTTTTAACTAATAATTGATAATAACTCACCTCTTGAACATCAACTTCCATATTATTCTCCCCATTACTGCTCTGAGACAGTCCTTCCATCCTCTCCCCAACCTCCATAGCTTCTCCACCAACTAAACTGCCCAAACTCCTTCTAAAAGTCTGCAACCTCTCATTTGCCGAACTAAACTGAGTTGGTTCTTTACTAGCCTTATATGACAACTTAGATTTAATTGCAGAAACTAATTTACTAGCTTCCGAGAACTGTGGTGGAGTTGCCGGATGCTTCATGTATGGATACTCGGTCACTTGGTTACATATCCCCTGTTCTATGTCAGCAAAACTGTCTTTAGGCTTCTTCTTATTGTTGTACTCTTCTTGTAACTGAGCTTTCATGGAAGAAATTATTTTCGTAGCCGCAAAAAACTGGGACGGTGACGCTACAGTTTGAGAATCATTAGGTGACTGAGCCGATGCTTTTGTGTCGTTTGAGGTAGGACTCGTAAGGTCTGCTTTTGGAGGTTGTTTCTCTGTTTGAATTGTGTTTGGACTTTTTTTGGGAGATGTATCTTCAATGCTTTCCGAGCTCAGATCTGCTCGGAGTTGGGACAGCCTAGAATTGGCTAAATTTTTCTTCTTTGCTTTCTGTTGTGTAGGTTTAGGATACTTTTTCATAAGACGTGAGATAGAATCAGACTTTTTAAGACCAGAGGTTTTTGTAGGAATGATTGCTTCAGGCTTCTTTACCATATTTGGTTTTTTTTTCTTACTCTCCTTACTTGTGGTTGGTGTTTCTATAATAATAAGTGCATGTAACTTACATATTTACGCTTACTAAGAGTAGTCTTATATATGTACAAACAAATAACAAAGACAGTCTACAAATGCAACAATCAATTGCAACTTAGATATCATCATTTATTTGTAAACTCTGTTTATACATAAATGACTATGAACTATATCTACCGGGCCACTAGTTTAATAGACATAGGGAATTAGTTAAAAATTGTATTGTGATGTAAAACTGTTATTATTGTTGCGGTATTTGTACTTAGAAAAGAAATATGATCAGAATTAAACAACATTATACTACAACTATACCCTCATTCTTCTGATTGGAATCCTGTGTGCTGCCACAATCACTTTTTCGCTTTAACTGCTTCTGTGGCGTCTCCTTTTCCTTTCGGGCAGCATTAGCAGCATTTTTAACTTGTTCCTTTGTCTTTTCCTTAACTTTCCGCTTTTTAATAGAAGATTCTTGAGAACTATTATCATCCTAAGAGGGTAGAAAAGTTGTTGATCCCAGTTATGTAAAGACAGCAAAAACTATTGTTATAAATGCTAAAAGAGCTTAAACTTTAAAGATATAGGGTCTGTTTTCCTATTACTAAAAGAATGCGTAGAAATATAACATAAACTTAAATAATTATTGCGAAATTCACCTGTGGTTTTGTCCATGAAGACTTTCCAGTTTTTCGATGGAAATAATACTTTCGCCCAGGATTCGACTTTGAGGAGCAAAGTATCCATCCTTTAGGCAGCGTAGAGTCATCATTTTTACTAGAATTCATATTATTTTTTAATAAAATTAATTTATGAAATACAAAACAAATCCATACGATTGCAAAGAATTTTTGTCGAGTAGCTAGCTAATGTTGCCATTACATTTTTGTGAAATGGTCTAATTCTAATTTGGACTTTTTTTAAGACGCATCATGCGTCATAGTTTTTTATTTTGATACGTATTTATAGACTATCGTAAATAAGTTACTAAAAAACTTTGTAACTACTATAGCCAGAAGTATAGATATATCGTAGGTACATATTAGATTTCTCATACTCCTTTGTTTATTTCTAACACACGTAAAATTATTACGATACACACGTAAAGTTAGGCCTACACTACACATATATTTGTTTCTGAGAGGATGGCATGAAACCAAATTAATTTAAAAAATATATATAAAAACTAAACAAATTTTAGCTTTGCTAGGATACTTTTTTCTATAGTTACAACATTTAAGATGTCAACGCCATATAAGTTAGGTTGTCAACGTCAATGTCGTACAGATACATTTCAAAACATAACCTCACTTACATTTCATCCAGCCGCAAAACAAATCAAAATCATTAAAAAATACAAAAATCAAGACCATGGAGAAAATTGCAAAATATGCACAAACCGTACGGAACAACTGGAAAAAATCTGTTGTGGGAGCTATTGCGTTGTACTTCGCTATAGATAAAGTGAAAGAGAAATATGAGTAAGACTTTTACACTAATTCATAATTTCTCAAATTCCGAACCGATTATTTTATTTCTCTATACTTTCTGTTTTCATTATCATAATTTTCATGCTAACTTTGCACTTTGTGCGTCTATCAATCAATATAATATATATTGTATTAATGAACCTGATTAACTTCTCAAAAGGTGAGACCTTTTTGATAGGGTTATAATAATGTTGCAGGATCCAAATGCTGATGCAAGCAGCATGCAAAGAAGCCGCCAAGCACGGTGATGCAATTATCTCCATGGACCGCAACCCTACACTCATCACTGTCATCCTCAATCCAGTTGGTAAGAATATAGAATAAAACCAATTTTTTATAAATACATAATCTTGTAAGTACATAATTGTGTCTACTTGTTATTATTAAGACAGGTCAACCATTCTTCACATATTTGATCACAGTAGTACCTACCTTATTGTCAGGCATAATATAATTTACTGTAACATAAATATAATTTGAAATTATAATTATTGTATACACAGCTTAGCTTGTAAACGTAGATAATGCACTATATATAGTGTAAATGACTTAGGCTCAAATCATTATAGTTAATATTTTGTGTTTCACCCACAGAGCTTTGGTATATATTTTTATTAGTAGTCAAGTGCTTATTAAACCATTCTCTATTCTAGCTAATAAAAGAAAAGCCAAGCAAGACTTTGAGAAGTACTGTGAGCCCATCCTCCACCTAGCTGGTCTGCAAGTGGATGTCATCCAGACAGCCTCAGAGGGCAATGCCAAGGAAATCATTGAGAATCTGAAGGGAACTGAAGCTATTATTGTAGCAGGGGGTGATGGGACACTTTCAGAAACTATTACAGGTATAGTGTGCTGTCACAAATATACTTTTAATAGATGCTTATAAACTAATAAGCTAAAAAAGAAATATATTTTGCAAGGTGTGGTTATTACAGAATTATATTTTATTAATATTAAACAATCATACATCTAAACTATTAATTACTATAAGCACAGAATAAATAATACAACAGAAACCTATCTCCCGGTTAGTAACGCGCGGCGAGCGGAGTCAAACGCACATCACTCGCCCGCACACCGCGTGACAAAATGAGCAAAAAATACAATGGCCTTGACTGGCCTGTTAGCTTAGTTGTTAGTGGCTCTGCCTTACACAATGTAGGCCATATTTTTTTTTCTTTCTTTCTTTCATAGGTAATGTCTGTATTTTATGGTCAAGAAATTTTCTTAAATATTTTCGATAAAAAAGTAACGAGGTACACTATTTATTTCCAACATACATAATCTTAAGCGAATGGCAAAGGTCATTGGCCGAGAACGGGCGGGCCGCGATACTCTTTTGGTCCACCCATATGTGCAAGTAAGTAGATAAATCCATGAATGTATATTAAATCTGAAGCAAACTCATCCCGGTCCAACTGCTTGCCCTCAGACGATAACAACAAAAATACTTCCCTTAACTCTCTTGTACTCACTGAAACAGATCTCACAGAAATTGTAAACATAATTGATTCTTTAAAACTAAGTTATTCTTCTGGCATCGACAACATAAATACCAAAATTGTTAAAGAAAACAAATCTGTATTTGCCGGTTTGTTAGTACACATATGTAATTTAGCCATAAATTCAGGTAAATTTCCAAGAGCGCTTTAAACTTCAGTCATCATCCCAATTCATAAACAAGGGCCTAAAGATATTATAAGCAATTATCGCCCCTTTTCAATTTTGCCAGCATTTTCAAAAATACTAGAACATGTCATAAATACCAGGTTAACAAATTACTTAGAAAAGTGTGGCCTTCTCTCACAAAACCAGTATGGCTTTCGAAAGAAAAGATCCACAGCTGAAGCAGTAAGCAAACTAACTGAACACGTTGCAATAGGTCTAGATTCTGGAGAAAAATGTCTAGCTATATTCCTAGATATCGCTAAAGCTTTTGACACAGTTAGTGCTCAAATTCTAATAAAAAAGCTAGAAATACTAGGTATAAGAGGTAACCAATTACAACTTTTCAAAAATTATCTCGATGACCGGAAACAGTGTGTTCGACTTATTGATGAAATAAGTGAACCAGAAAATGTAAAATATGGTGTGCCTCAGGGGAGCATATTAGGACCTACATTATTCCTCACTTACATAAACGATTTATGCAACCTAAAACTAGAAAATGGCAACATTATTACTTTCGCCGATGACACCGCGCTTATTTTTAGAATGAAAGGAAATTGGGTTGAGATTTTCAAAACAGCACAAGAAGGTTTTAATACTGTGATCCAGTGGCTAAACAGAAATTTACTCAGTCTCAATACTGACAAAACCAAGATGATTGCTTTTTCTATCAGTAAACGGACGCAACCTCCTACCACCTTAAAAATCTTTGCACACACTAGTTTTGACATCAACAAGTGCCCAAATAACAGTTGTAGTTGCAACAGTTTGGAAAGGATGGAAAGTTTAAAATATCTGGGAGTTATAATCGACAGACATTTGAAGTTTAAATCTCATGTTCAGAGTTTGACTGGCAGAGTGCGAAAACTAATTGCTGTGTTTAAAAATATACGCCATGTGGCTGATATAAAAACACTTAAAATTACATATTTCGCACTCTGCCAGTCACTAATCACTTACTGCATAGAAAGTTGGGGTGGTGCAGCAAAAACCAATATAATACAAATAGAAAAAGCACAACGGGCTATTCTGAAAGTAAGCAATTTTCTTCCTTTTAGATTCCCTACTGTAGAACTTTACAAAAAGACTGATTTACTTACTGTAAGACAACTATTTATCCTGAAGTTAATTTTGGTCACACATAAGACTTGCCTTCGTCTACCTGAAGTTGATAAACGACGTAAAGATATTGTCCTAAAATGTACTAAATTTAATACAAGTTTTATCAAAGGTTTCAGTTGCTTCTTAGGAGGGTTTATCTACAACAAAATATCAAAGAAAATTGAAATAAGAAAATTAAATACTCATGCCTTAAAGACAGAAATTACGAAATTTCTTAAAAATATGTCATACAAAGAAACAGAAGAACTTCTATGTGTACCTAAATAACACTATAGTTAGAAATCCAGTGATGCTACCTGACCTACCTTTTATGGGTTTGTCACCACACCACATCTTCATTGATGCTGGTATACTCGTATGTTCAGACCCTTCATAGATTTGATGTACACTTATACCTACACGCATACTCAAACACTACACACACATACACACACACACACACACACGTACGCACTTACAAAGGTACTTTTAACAAAATTAATAAAAATATTAATATAAGTACATACATATATATCTATACATATTTATATAATTAACAGACTGATAATAATAGATAAAAAATTTAATGTTAACTTTGATACTTTTAGATTATGGATGAAGCCTAACTAGCACACCTATTGTAAACTCACCTGGGGGTGCGGTTCTCCTGAGACACAAGCATTCTTGCTTAGTTCAGAAGAACCGGTCCAATTCATTGCACAAATAAAATGTACTTTACACATATTTTATAAGATTATATTACAGGCTACAACTATTGTATATTTTAAAATGTTATTTGTGTCAATAAATGATTTTATTATTTATTATTATTATTATTAAATCTATTTTCATTTCATAAAACATCAACAAATTTAAAAAAAAAATTAAAACATCAGTTTGTTTAATTACTAATACTTATGTACCTACCTAAAATGTAAATGGTGGAAGATATTTTTTACTAAAGCGTGCTAAAGCTTTATCGAGTAGACAGACTGCCCGCGCCCCGCCCGCACCCGCGCCACCGTTGCGCCGCGGCTCACGTGTCGCGACGCGAGACCCTGTTCCACATATCCCTACTGCTCTATTTCTACTGGTAGGGAAGAAAGGATTTTTTTTCCACATTTAGCTACTAGGAGGGATACAATGATATTTCACTTCCACATATTTCTACTAAGAAACAAGTCCTGTTGTAGTGCTAGTGTTGGACTCGAAGTCACTTGTCTGTGTCAGAAGGTAGATTAGGTTCGTTAGGTTGCTTTCTACCACGCACATGCGACGACGAGCGAAGCGAGGAGGAGCCAAGTCCTGTTGTAGTGTTAGTGTTGGACTCGAAGTCACTTGTCTGTGACAGAAGGTAGATTAGGTTCGTTAGGTTGCTTTCTACCACGCACATGCGACGACGAGCGAAGCGAGGAGGAGCCAAGTCGTGTTGTAGTGCAAGTGGTGGGTTAGGTTAGGTTTCATAGATCTGACACAGAGCACCCGACTCCATCTAGTCTTGTGGTCCTAACTATAGGGATCGTTAGTTAGTTTGCATAGTTTTAAAATAGAATGATTACTTACAATAAACACTTAAACATTTTGATTGTGAAGATACCACTTTCCTGAATTATTTTATCTGTAGAGATAAGTGGAAAAGTAGTCCCCCTAGTAGCTAAATGTGGAAAAAAAATCCTTTCGTCCCTACCAGTAGAAATAGAGCAGTAGGGATATGTGGAACAGGGGGACGCGAGTCACCACTACTTACTGTGTGTGTAGGTACCTACAGACGCATCGCAGCACTAGGTACTTGTACCCTAATCTATGGCAAGACGTACTATATCCTTCCTTCGTTTTTATGTGCTATAGGTATATATAGGTACCTACTACCTAGTACATGACTAGATATAAATAATGTAGCCAAATACCAGAATGACCTATTTATAAATTATTTTTATGTCAATTCGAGTTTTTTTTGTTATGGCTTTTGCGAACATATGAGTTCGCAATTCTGCCAATGTCAAGTGGGAAGATAGGCCATCAAACTGAGAAATTTTATGTGAAATATCGATATGTGTTTTAACAAGTACCTAGTACAATATTTTATTGTAATATTATGTCAAACAAAGTCACTGATGAAGTATAAACTGGGAACAAACGTTTCACCAATGATTAGGCATAACACGAAAATAATACAAGGCCACATTCATTTCACGTGACAACCATGACCATCGGGCGAGTTTCGGACGGTATTCAGCGCAATATGAACGTAAACACGACATGTTAAGTTTCAATTTGGCTTGCGCGTGGGTTAGGGACAGAGCAGTAGGTATATAATTCAGTTGCGTCGCGCCATTTTGTTTTATGTTAGGTAGGCCTGCTATAAGTAAAGACCTATAGATTAAACAAGCTACCTGTTGGTATGTAGACACCTGCAACTCCAAGTGACAAATGTAGCTCAACCACACCACTTATGTGTCTCAGGTTTGTATTATTTATTCTGTGCTCAGGTTCAGCATGTTTACTTGACTATGTCATGAATAAGGTTCAAGACTCAAGTTTAAAAAAAAGATTTCATATACTTAACTATGTACATAATATGTAATTGTTAGGTAGTATACATTTTTACTCAAAAGTTTTGTGTGTCTTCTTCTTGTGTTTGTAAACCTAATTTATACATATAAGAAAAATACTTAATATGCAATTTTGTACAAGTAAAATTGCATATAAAGTATTTTTCTTTCCCTCTTGCTAAATTGTTTGTACTTTAGTGCAAAATACTTAAAAATTGCATGCACACACACTTCATACAATTCACAAGGATACATACAAGGTTACATAAAAATATCAGCTGGAATTATCTCTCCAGTGGCACAATTGGTAATATATCAGTAAATAAATAAACTAAATGAAATGTACTCAAAAATACCTGCATGTAAAAGCCACAAACTAACCCTGTATACTTTATGAAATTTCAGGCCTACTGAGAAGAAATGACAATGCCAACAGCTTCCCTCTTGGCATCTTGCCTCTCGGCCGCACCAACTCCATCGGAAACTCCCTATTTCCACCTCCTGGCACCAACAACACACAGAAAGTAAAACAACTGATAGCAGCCTCTATGGCTATAGTTAATGGTAACACTGTTTGGAAAGATGCCATGAAAATTGAACCAATCCAAGTCAGTGAAGATGAGACACCAAGCAGGCCCATATATGCCATGTCAGCCATAGAATGGGGTGCTTTCAGGGACACCCTCGCCAAACGAGACAAGTACTGGTTCGTAGGAGCCTTGAGAGATCGCGCAGCCTTCATTTTCAATGGCTACAAAGATTCTATTACATGGAACTGCAGTGGAACTATGAAATATACTCCACCGTGCCCGGGCTGCAGTAATTGCATCCAAAAGAGGGTTGAAGTCAAACGAAAATGGTCCTTCTTCATACCAGCCACGGCTAAAGCACAGAACAAAGATACAGAGCTACTGAACCCAATTTGTGCCAAAACACATGACTTGTGCTTCAAAACGGCCGATTTCAAAATAAAAACGCAAAATGATAACGATAACCAGCCGTCTGCCTTGAGCATAGAGTTGGGTAAACCTACTTACTCTTACACAGAATTTGTCCGTGAAGGATGGAATCGCATCAAGAACATAGGGACCGAACAAGCAGAACCCATTTACGCGAGAACTGTAGAGTTATTACCAGAAACATCAGAAAAAGAAGTCACTATTGAGATAGATAAGGAAGAATTTGAGGTCAAACCGGTGAAGATAACAATACTACCCAAAGTAATCAAGTTGTTTTGCTCGCCTAAATCAGCTTGAAGTTAATTTATAGTGCAATTTAAATAATTAGGTTTAATTAATTTATGAACACATTTAACTTTAATGAATTAAAAAGTGATTACGACTTAAATTATGCCTGTAAAGTTAGAAATAGTTGAAATAAAATAGAACGTTGTTAAACATACCTATTATTTATATTTTTTCTTTTGTATAATCACAACCTTAGAACTACTTCGATACAAATATTTCTTATAGTATGTTTTGTCTAGCATACTCCCATACAAATATAGCAGCAGTGACATGTACATTCAGAGACCTGACGAACCCTTGCTGCGGTATCTCCACGCAGTGATCCATCATGGGGAGCAGGTCACATGGAATACCTTCCTTTTCATGGCTGGAAACAAAAAAAAAACTTGTTTTAGGTAGAACCCGATCACTGACCTCCATTACTACAAGTATTGTAGTAATGGAGGAACCCGATTCATTAAACATAACTATTGTATAGAGCTGTGCAAATATCCTCACACAATATTGCCCCTTCATTAGCGATTATTTCATTATTATTTTTAACACTTGATTTTGGTTTGCACTTGATCGTAATTCGCCTGATGGTAAGCAATCATTACGGTCTATGATGGAACATGCTTACCCAGTAAGAACCGATTCACTATCGCTTTGAAAATCGCAAGTTTTTTTTTAAACAAGATAGGCGTCGCTCAACTCGCCCGATTCACTCTCGACTTGAACTCTTGACTTTGTTATATTCATATTTTAGGTCCCGGCTGTTTGTAATAGTATGGCAGTCGTTAGGCCCTTAGGGCGGTTTGATAAACACTCGACACCAGATTTGGCCACTCCCATTCGATAATAAGAAGTGATTGTTTAAAGAACGGTGTGCACATAAATTAGTAGTGATTGTAGTAAAATTCACCCTAACAACAGCAGAGTTTTCTTCGGGAACTTGAAGTGCTGCAGCTTGGAGCTGGTGGAGGTCTGTTCCGCAGCCACCACGGAGTACCCCTCCGCCTTCTTCTGGTTCAGGTAGTCCTTGAGCGGAGCGCCCGGACGTACTTCCTCCACGTCTATCCATCTTTCTGCGGACACACTGCGAAAAATTTCAAATTCAAATTTATTTATTAAACAAAAGCAGCAAAACCTTAAGCTAACTTAATTGTATATTAGACCTATTTACATTAACTTGTTCTGGTGAGCCCTGCACTGGGTACGAAACCTGTATCGCAGGCGCCCACTTCAAGATGCGCTTACTAAAAAGTGGTGCGAACCTTTTGATATTATCAAATTATAATTCACATTATCACATAACGTACATTAGAGTAAATTAAGTTTAAAGTTCCGGCTATGTTCTTTAAATAATTCTACAGCAAGACACTTTATGTGTGAGTGTGTGTCTGTGTGTGTGTGTGTGAGAGAGAGAGAGAGAGAGATTGAGAGAGCATGTATGTGTTTACCTGGTGTGAGCGTGTGTATGCGGGTATTATAATTGTAGGCTAAGAGTTCCTACTTTATTATTTTAAGAAGTTCTTCTGTTTCCTTATATGTTAGATGCTGTAAAAACGTTTTTAAAATTATCTTGCATTCTCTGTATGATTTCGATATTATGTCACATTTATTGTCTATTCTGTTATAAATATATGGGAATCTAAAATTGGGCATGCGTTGAGCGAATACCGTTCTAACAGCAGGCAATTCGGCACGTAGAGGTCTTTTCTTAGAGGGTCTGTTAGAGATATAGATGTTTTTGTTTCTGTGCACTAAGAGTGTCACTTTTTGAATGTATATTTGGCGTACTGTAAGAATGCCTGTGTTGGCGTATAGGTCGCACGTCGGGTATCGGTAGGGTCTTTTAAACATAACTTTTAGTACAGCTCGTTGTGCCCTCTCCACTTGTATCATGGCGGTGGTTCCGGCGCATCCCCAGGTAGTAATACCGTAAGATAAGAACGACTCACATAAAGCCGTATATACTAGCTGTAGAGTCTTTTTGCAAGCTGAGTTTCGAAGAGCTTTCATAACATATATCAGTTTGCGGACTCTTTTACCTAATGTGGCGATGTGCGAGTCAAATGTTAGTTTTTCATCAATTACTATTCCTAGGTATTTGATTGAAGCGGTCCGGTCTATAGTGTTACAGTCGCATGTGCCTCCTGTGCAAAAGGAATGTATTTTAAGGCTGATTAGTGGGTTGGGTTCTGATGCTTTCGTAATATGAAAACATAAATACTTTGTTTTGATCATATTAAGCGTTAGAAGATTTTTATCTAGCCAGCTTTTTATTGCTGTCATACCAGATTCTGCTGATTTAATAGATTAGTATTTTTTTCGTGACAAGTGGGCTGCTATTCTTCAGTTATTTACTTTTGAATTTTGTGAATATTATTATTAATTATTTTATGTGTGTGAAACAAATGTATTTTTTTTAGTTTCTTTGTGTGGACTTTACAAAAAATTATGACATAGTGTGATAAGGGCAATCAGCAGTTTGCTGCTCGCCCATTAATCAAATAAATAAATAATATGACTTGAACATTTTAATTGGTAAAAAAAGTAAACTTTTAAGTCTAATCACACATATGTGGTGGTTTTTTAAAAAGAATGCCCTTACCTCAACCCCTGGAACTGTCGGTCCTGCAGATGTCTCAGGCTATCGATGACGTATGTCTTCACACCGAACACCTCACTTGTCCTGGCCATGCCTCCCAAGTTCGGCAGCTTGTCTATCAAGGACGCCACTACTATTAGATCACTTGGACTTTCTCTCTGAAAAGATAAAATCCAATTATCAACTAAAAATAACATTAATCCCAATTGGTGTCCCGCAAGGATCTATACTGTATACTGTGTGTTTGTTCCTTTATGCTATTGGTAGAAATAGTAAGGAATACATTTTTAGATACGAGGTAATAAATTAAACAATCTTTACCTTTTTCTCTACATTGTAGACATTGATGTCACTCATACTTTTCCAAGGGATATATTTCTTTTGTATTGTACCCATAGCTACTAAATCTTCTTGGATCTTCTTATAAACGATTCGCTTCTTCTCTAACTGTATAAATTCTTCATCCCAGACATGTTCCTGTATCCACTCCTCTTTTAGATCTGGGTTTAGGTGTTCTTCCATGTCTTTGTTTACTTTATCCATTATTTTTAAAATAACAGATATTCTGACCTCTTCATTATTGGCAACTTCGCAGATGCGAGGCAACATGTGGTAAATGAAAAACGGGGTCAGATTGGGGATTACATCGAAATCATTCATAAAGTAATCTTCCTTTAGTTTTACATAGTTTTTGTCGTTTGCGTTGTCTTCTAGGGTTTTGCTGATTACTGCAATAATGGTGTCGTAGATTGGTTCTATGTTGAGGCAGTATGGAGCTTGGGGTCCATTGTGTAGTTTTATAGCTAGGTATTGTGCTAGAAGACGGATGTTGAACATTTGCCCCATGGTATGGGACAGCAGCGCTCGCATGACCACATGAAACTGTTCTTCCTCGTAGTGTTTCTTCATCACTGGCTTTATCAACCAGTAAAATATCGTCATCTGCGATGTTAGTGGTACATTTCTAGATTGTAAAAGCTCCATCAGATTCTCGTTGATCTTCTTTTTCTGAAACATACACATTACATTTTAAATATATTATTTACTATTGAATGCCCATGATTTCGCTTGGGTTGTTTTTTGAAAAAAGTAGCTTATTTGAATCTCAGACAAGATCCTACGTAGACCACAATAATATAAAAATCTTGATGATCTGTTGCTATGGATGATCTGTTTGGTCTACTTTCACGCCACATACTGGAATGATTAACTTTATCACTAGCTAGTTTAGCCATTGGTGCATAATCATACTGCTGATTTGAAGATTTTTTTGTACAACATATCTATATAATACTCGCATATAATAATTATGGCTAGCAGAGAGTAAAAAGGTCTTACCGTCAGATAAAAATGCAATGTGATGTACCATTCCAGACATATCCTTATACTTGGCTGGTGAGGCATTCTACCGAGCAGATGCAAGCACCAATTAAATTCATCATCATCATCAACATTCAACTTCATGAACCGAATAAACATCAGATGCTGTAAAGCAGTTTGCAACGTTCGATGAATCTGTGAGTTGCTGTGATATCTTAACTTGGCTTTAAAAGTATTGTCGATTTTTGCTCGGATGAAAATTGTCAAGGCTTTCAGAACATCGGCGTCGTCGATCTTGCTCAGGATATTGATGGCTTGATACTGGATTTTAAAGTTGAAATTGTAGCTTGTCCTGAAATTTAAAATTACAGATAAACCATACAAAATATCTTCATATAACTTCGAGAGATGAAGGTACAATTGATGAATGAATTTAACTAAAAAGTAATTTTTATCTTATGGTACATAAACATTACATTCCTTTAAGATAAAATACTTACTTAGTACCTCTTATCCGATCTTTCATCATAATTTGAATGATCAAATTGTCAGCTATCCTGAAAAAATAATTTATAACATAATTATTTATCATTGTGGTTTTAAAGGACAGTACCATACAATATAAGATTACAATTTTAACTAGAATTGCTTCTCACCTTTGATCTTTTCTTGGAACAGGACAAAACAGCAATATTTCGCTTAAAACATAAAGCAAATGTCCATACTCATTCAGTTTCTTATCTCTATCCTGTTCTTCTATAAACTTGCTAAGCTGTTCATTGTGTACCAACAAATACAATGGACTATTGTTTACAAGTCCATATTCTATTATCTTACTGCAGTAAGATACAACAATGTTGTTAAATTCTGGTTTAGTTATGACGAATTTTTGGGTGATTAGATTTACGAATTCTTTCATACAGGGTAAGTAGTGGTTGCTAGATTTGAGCTCCTCTATCTCTCGCCACATTTTGCCTATGAACTGGGTTAGATTGAGATAGGAGTTAGTGTGTTCGAATATTTCGTTTATCATTCTCAGGACCCACTCTAGACAACCATAGCCTCCACAATCTATAACTTTTTCTATGTAATCTACTATTTGTTTCCAATCTGTTGATTCCACATTTAAATCATTTATCTTTATTATGGATGCTTCAAGTATGGTTCGTGCAATCTGTTGGTTTTTTATTTTGAGTTTTTCAATTATTATTTTTTCTTGTATCACAAGACTGTCCAATGAACTATGTTGTACAAGACTTTCTCCAGGTAAAATAGTGCTCTCTGTATCATGAATTTCTTTCATAATTTTATGTTTATTTGCTTCAACAGCATTTATACATTCTTGATCATTACCAATTGATGATGTCTGTTCCAGGTACTGTCTTCTCATGATGCTGGTTAAATAAACACTTACCAATTTACTGTGAGTTTCATAGAAAACATTTCTTAATCTTCCGAGGCTTTTTGCGTTTGAAACTACTTTCTTTTCAAAAGTATGTTCAATTTTTAACACATGCTTTAAATCCATCATTTCATGACTGAAATCATGTACAAAATTGTTATTACTAGAGAGACTTTCAACAATCAATAAACTTTGAACTAACTTGTCTAAATCTGTTTGCTCATCTTGAATTAATAACACAGCTGTTTTATAAAGCTGCAACACAGTATCCTTCAAATTGTTTTCTTTCTCGTAATGTATTCTGTTAAACAATGATGTAGTTTCATCAATATTTATATTAATATCACTTGAAAGTAAACTTATGGTATATTGTAATATTGTCTTATATGCATTTGGTAGTAATTCCTTCATCTCTTTATCACAATTGTCTTGTAGATTAAGAATATAAATAGCTTCATTGAAACAATCCATTTTACTAGAATACTGTCTGTTTAAAATATCTTGAAGAGCTTTTCCTTTTTTGTAAATAATTTCCATAAATAAATCTATGTCTTCTGGGTGACTATTTAGGTACAGCATACCAAAGTCAATATTGCAATGTGATTCTGTTATATATTTCAAAAATAAAATCTTATCTTTTTCATTGAGTTTCAAGTCTTTAATCAGAACATGGAAGTCATTCTTCTGTGTTATTTTTTCACATTTTAAAAGAGCATGAACACTGGCTATGGCTCTCCAATTTAGATTCTTGCATGCTTTGCCAATAAAATGAGCTATGTTAAAATGTACTGCTTCTCTTAATGGTTTAATATTGCATGAAGTTTTTAGGATATCAGTCAATAGCTGTGGCTTTTCCATATATTTATTGAAACATATATTCATATCTAAACTAGATATTATTTCAGATAGGTGGTAGAAAGGTACAGGTGACAACTGAGCTTGTGGTATTGCCTCTAGTACATAAATTAAACTTATATCATTCATGAGTAGCTCTGAAAGTTTATCTTTCAGAATTTTGCAGTCTTCTTTGTTGTCATAGAAGTTTATGTCATTTAATGCACCTAATAACACTACAGCTTCAGAAACACTTCCTATGTTAGTTTTGATTCTGTGTTCTATACATTTGAGTCTTACTTGACTGTTGTCATGTCTTAGGCCTAGATTGTATGCACAGTTCATCCAGCTATGACCAATTACTGTTAATCCATCAAATAGCTGCAATGATGGTAATACAATATTGCTCTGCTTCTCTTCTAAACTGTCTATTAGAATAAAGTATTTATCCCATTGTGTCTTGTACTGATCTTGTTTCTTGCTTTCCCAGGTAAATAAGGGTTGTTCTTGTAACTTTACATTTACATTGGTTTTTAGATTACCAATGTAATCAATAGCTCTTTTTGCCAAATATACTGATATCTTCCTCAGTAATGGGTCATCTGACAATAATCCATGTAACACCATGTCCCAAAAGTTCTGATTATAAACTAGTGTAGACTCATATCTTGCCATATTTCCTTCTGTAGAAACTGGGAGGTAAAAGTCTGAGAGAGAGCTTAAAACCTTCAATGCATTACCCTTGTGTTCTCCATGTAACTTTTCCAGAAAACTCCATATTCTACCCAGAATATCATAACCGTCTGTGCCATCCGCTATTTTTGGTACTGTGCTTGTAATAAAATGAACTTTCAGTTGTTCATTAGGACTTCTTAAAATTTCTTCTAGTGATGCCTCTAGAAAAAGCATAGATAGCTTTTGCCCACGACTAATAGCTGAATGTAAGATACTATCACATACTTTTAAATATAGTAGAGTATCTGCATGATCAGACTTAATATGCTCAGCACCAATATTTGATATATCTAAATTAGCCAAGATTTGAGACAGTAGATGCTCCGAGTAACTTACTATCTTCTCAGAGTTCAGTTCTAGTGCGGCTGTAGTTATTTTACAGACGTTATCAACGATGTCCGCGTTAATAGTTTTAATTAGCCTCACCACAAAGTCGAATTCGTCTGCATTGTTACAATCAGTTTTCTCTTGAATGTTTACTAAGTTCTTGTACCTTATTAGTTGCAGAGCGTTTGTGAGGTGTTCATCAGTATAATTTCTCCTTGTCATAATTGATTTTAACCGACTGTCGACAATTTCTTCGTCTAAATCCAGTAAATCTAATAAGGACAGCGTGTCACCTTGTGAATTCATTTTAGGTGGAAAAACTTGCGAAAACTAAGTTCAAAATGACGTTCAAACAATTTGTTTCGATTTAAATTTTTACGAATTTGTTATTTATTTAAGCAAATTAGCTATTTAATGTATGTACTTATTACTTATAAAATTATTTATAAATTAAAACAAAACAGAACAGAACAGAACACGACCGGCTCGAAGTATGGTCCTCCACTCGAGGTCCTCCATATGGTTGACATTTGACAACGACATTATTGTGTCAGTAACACTGACGTTTGCTAAATATTTTGATTTTGATAGCTGCAAAAGTATTACCAACGTAGAAAACCAAGTTATTTTTAGGGATCCGTACTCGGTTAAAATATTTTTTTGAATATAATTTATTAGCCCTGAATAAATTAGTTGTAGTTCTCATGAATGGCAATAGATGGCGCTAGTGGAAACATTAAATCACAGTATATGTATTAAATAGTTTTAGTTCTTAGAGAGGCCAATAGATGGCGCTAGCTGGAAAATTAGATCACAGTTTGTTGCTAAAAATGAATATGAGTGAGTAAATTATGAAATAAAGTTTCTTTGTCTTCAGATCCTGCAGATTGTCTTCAGATACATCAATTCTTGCATAGTGATCCTGTAGGCAGTACTGGAGATACTGTCTTGCAGTTCTTACCTCAGGTAGAAGGTAGCAAGGGAGTCCATACTTTTACAAGCCCTGTGCATAGAGTAATATAATATACCAGGAATAGAGAGCCATCTTGTGTTATTTTAATACCAATCAAATTGAAGCGCACTCTGCATTTTTTGACCAAAAATAATATGGTACATATACATACATATCTACGTATACATAAAAACAAATTGTGTAAAACTAGATGCAAAGTAGGTTAAGATATTGTGTAAAAAAAAATTGTGTAAAATTATGTGACACTGGGTCTGACATTGGGATGAATACTGTGGCTCCATCCACAAACACAAGTTCCGTAAGGGACTTAGCGTGGAGCTCAGGGTTTATGTCGAACGTACGCCAACACAAAAAATGTACCTAAGCCTATTTTAGAAAATTCTTATTATGTATGTACTGTCACTGTGTTTCGATAAATAAAATATTTGTATAATATTATTTGTATTATTATTATTAATTTTGCACCGACATTTTGATTGTATCGTCACCACTCACCATCACATTATAGTATTTTCCCAGCTAACATTGGAAACCAACTACATACTATCACATTAAAAGATACTGTAGCACAGTAATTGTTGATATTAATATGAAGAAATACCAAAATAAAACACAACAAATTCGCACAAGATTTTGGGTTTTTCAACTGAAGTTTTTAAAATTATTAATTTTTTCAAACGTCAATCCGAGCGTCAATCAGTGTCACCGTTGATTGACTTTTTTTTTCTTCTTTGGCTTTAACTTTGTATGTTATTTTTTTACTAAAGCGACATCTATTGTATGTCATCTTTTTACTAAAGCAAAATACGGCTCAGATGGTGGCACCATCTCTTAACTACATTAGTAACTAAAATAAATAAAAATGTTACGGGCCATTGCACACAGTGCCATCTAGCCCCACACTAAGCAAATGCTTGCTAACAAATTAACTTGGTACTGGAAAATCGCTCATTCATGTAAATTCATGTAAAATAGAAATAAACTGTACGAAATACTTCTCTCTCTCTTGAGACTCTCTCTTTGAGTCGTATTCCCTCATGATTGAGGGTCGTGACGCCCCCGCAGAATGAATTCGTTAGGGGAGTTCTCTTAAGTAATACTTAATACCCCAAATTCTATTAATGCTAAATTTGTTAATATTGTTTCTAGCTGCATATAGGTTTATAATACTTATTGACAAAATGCCATTTAACGTGCGCTAGGAGACATGTCATGTGATGCCCTGAACGGGGCACATGTTTAGTACCTAAATAAATTTAGTAATATAATATAATATTGAGGGCCTCCAGAACTTTTGAACTCCGAAACCCACTGCCACCATAGTTGCGCTTGCTCAGTCTCTGCTTCTCCCTTTACTTAACTATGCGGACGCCTGTTATCTCGATCTTCGGGAAGATCAGCTGGGTAAGCTTGAAACACTTCAAAATCATTGTATTAGATTAATTTTCGGACTTCGTAAATTTGATAATATAATAATATCTTATTGTCGCTCAAAGCTCAAGTGGCTGCCCATTTGCCTTCACTGGAAAACTCACATCCTCTCCCTTGTTTACAATATCCTGTTCAATCCTTCTTCCCCTCACTACTTTTCCCGATTCAACTATATTTATTCTTCCCACTCCCTTGCTCTTCGATTATCACACAGATATACTCTGCAGTATCCGGTAGATATGTAAGAAAATGCTGTATAGCATATAGCGCAGCCTGATTGCCTCTGGAATGCTTTACCACGTGCTATCAAAAAAGCTCTGTCCATAGAAAGCTTCAAGACTCAAGTTAAAATATGCTATTTGTCGTCATTACAGTGATATCTATGTTGTTCCTTTGCTATCATCTATGTATGTTTATACTTAACCAGTATTTATTAACCATTTGTATATTTATTTTATTTTTGGTATAGTGTCATTATATGTATTAGGGTGTATCATTTAAATGTACAGTTTATTAGTAGGGTTAAAGCAGGGGGGTGAAACTTAGAACAAAATGCAAATATAGAAACACAGTGCTGCTATATAATCTGTATTTCTTGACCGCAAATGCAATAGTAGATGTCGCTTTGGTAAAAAAACATACAAAGTTAAAGCCAAAGAAGAAAAAAAAAGTCAATCACAAGTGACACAGACTGACGTTTAAAAAATATTTTTTGAAAACTTCAGTTGAAATAGCCAAGATCTTGTGCGAATTTGTTTGTTTTCTTTTGTGATTTTTTCATATTCATATCAACAACTAGTGTGCTACAGTATCTTTTAATGTGATAACATACAGTTGGTGTCCAATGTTAGCCGGGAAAATACTATAATGTGATGGTGACGATACAATCAAAATGTCGGTGCAAAGTTAATACCTACTTAAGACATAATTATTAATATTACAAAATAGTAAAATAATATTCTGCGTTTTATTTTAACTTCTAACATTATATTTGTAAGGAGCAAGATGTAGGTAGGTGTTGTATTTATATTTTAGGCTATAGGATATATACGTAAGTATTACTAGGTATGTATATTTACAATATTGTTTTTGGTCAAGAAATACAGAGGGCGCTTCAATTTGATTGGCATTAAAATTGCACTAGATGGCTCTCTATTCCTGGTATATTATATTACTACTCTATGGGTTAAAGTATGTATTTTTAAGCTAATCTTTTCTTCTTTTATTGTATACCACGTACTTTGTAATCTCTTATTTATTCCTTTCCATCTAATGGTTGCCTGGAAGAGATTGCTTCTAAAAGTAAGCCCTAGTAACTGCCGAAAGTCTAGGTGCACTAAAACAAAACCTGTCCGATGTAGCGCGGCAACTACAAGAGTGGTTCGTAGCAAACGGGTTTGCACTAAACGTAGACAAAACTTGCTACGTCCACTTTAACCTTTAGCTAACAAACTACAACATGACATGTCAGTCGGAGTAGGTGGCGCCACGCTGCAGCAAACACCATGTGTGAAGCTGCTAGGGTTCCACGTGGACCGCGCTCTGACATGGGAGCGCCACATAGACGCCGTGTGCGCGCGCCTTAGCACGGCATGCATGCTACGCACTGAGGCGGCTGGCGAGCTCCGCCCCGCGCGGCGCCGTGCTCAGCTGCTACTTCAGTACTTCGCCACCATAAACTCCATCCTCACGTATGGTACAGAGCTGTGGGGTGATGCGAATGAGTGCGAGCGTCCTCTTATACTACAAAAACGTGCCATCCGTACTATCGTTAGAGCGAAGTGGAACACATCGGCGAGGGCCTACTTCGCTGAATGAACTAAACATTCTCACAGTACCTTTGACTATATACCCAGCACGGTACCAGCCATAAAATGTGTATCAAGTATGTATGTATGAACCTACATAAAAATACAGAAAGCTGTAGTACCGCAGGACAATCACATTCCTACCAAACTAGGAACAGGGATAAGTTGGTACAACCCACACACTCACTGGTTAAGTCGTCGAAGTCGGTAAACGTAGGAGGACCGACTTTATATTATTATTTTGAGTTATTTATTTATTAACAACTATTTTTAAATTTTTTACAATATATGTATAAAAAAAATAACAAATATCATAAAAAACTTAAAACTAGTGATGCCGCCGGCAACGGGGCAGGACCCAAGCAACCGGTGGTAGAGGCCACAAAGAAAGGAACCTCCGGACAATACGCGCCGTATCAAGAATCACTGCCTTCTGTATCTGTCCCCTAACCCAACCTTCCAAGGAGAGCCTCTTAAGGTGTTGATCGAGGCTCTTCGCTATAAGACCGTTCACCGAAACAACTATCGCGACAATTATCGTGGAATCAACATCCCACATGGCGGTAATCTCATGTGCCAAGTCAAGGTACTTGCTGACTTTGTCCTTCTCGGCCTTCACGAGATTCTCGTCATGTGGTATGGTGATGTCAACAATAACTGCCCGGCGCTGGGGCCGGTCCACTATCACGATATCAGGCTTATTGCAAGCAATAGTCCTGTCCGTGATAATGGATCGGTCCCAGTAGAGCAATGCACGACCATTTTCGAGAACTGGCTCTGGTACATACTGGTAGTACGGTAGCTGAGACTCAACAAGGCCATATCGAAGAGCAAGTTGCTGGTGGATGATCCTGACTACTAGGTTATGCCGGTGCAAATACTCGCCGTTAGCTAGATGAGAACAACCTGAAACTATATGCCTGAGTGACTCACCGGGACGGCGGCATGCTCGACAAATGTCGACCGTACCGTCTTTCAGGATAAATTTCCGATAATTGTTCGTCATCATAACTTCGTCAGCAATTGCACAAGCAAAACCTTCGGTTTCCCCAAAGAGGTCTCCGAAACGTAGCCAGTTCACTGATGCCAAGAGATTCACATCCGGCCCAGTAAGGGCCTGATAGAACCTCCCGTGCAGCTCTTTGCTCTTCCATATCTCCTTGCGATCCTCAACACTAAGTACCACCGGTCTGTGCCAGTTCTCATTCGCCAAGGAGAGCGAAGTAAGGCCTTTGTCGACAGCTACTACATCGCGATGTATCCCACACTCATTGTTAAGGAAATAATCCCTGAGATTGCACACCTCGCGGTTGTGAAGGGTCTTAGCGTTTAAAAAGCCACGACCCCCCACTTTCCGCGGGAGGTACAATCTCATAACAGACGAGCGTGTAACATGCGGTGCAAAGTAAGCTGTCGACGGACCTTTCTATCCAGGGCGTCCAGCTCAGTTTGAGTCCATTTCAGTATGCCAAAGGATTATATCAGTAGAGGCATCACCCAACCGTTGAAGGCACGCACCTTATTACCCCCAGACAGAAGGCTGTTAAGCACTTTTGTCAGCCGGCAAAAGAAGCGCTCCTTCACCGTTCGCTTGACGTCCACCACTGATATACCCAACGACTCCGACATACCAAGGTATTTGTAGGTTTCGCCTTCAGAGAGAGACTTTAGAGTCATTGTATCAGAAAGTTGTAAATTCGGTGAATTTACAACTTTCCCTTGCTGCACATGCATGACCGCACACTTATCTACACCAAACTCCATCTTGATAGCGCTACTGAAAACCTGCGTGGTTTTTAATAGCGTCATCAAGTCAGGAAGTTTCTTTGTAAACAACTTGAGATCATCCATGTACAGCAAATGACTAATGATCTCACCCTGTCTCCGGAGTCGGCAGCCTAATCCTGTATCCTTCAACAAAGTGCTGAGAGGATTCAGTGCCAGGCAAAACCATAATGGGCTCAAACTGTCACCCTGGAAGATTCCTCGCTCAATCCTTATAGAATCCTGCAAATCAGAGGGGCTCTCGATACCAAATGGATGATGAAGAACTGTGGTCCACTGTCTCATACATATACATAGAAAGGACCTCAGAGTTGCATCAATTTTATACAACTCCAATATCCTTTCCAACCACGAATGAGGCACCGAATCATAGGCCTTCTTGTAGTCAATCCAGGCGGTAAATAGAGCCCCTCTGTTACGCCGGACTTGCTGGCTAATGGTCGTGTCAATGAGGAGGAGCTCCTTAGTACCGCGGGACCCAACCCTACATCCATTCTGAGCAAAGGCCAAAATATTGTTCGCGACTATATGAGCGTTTATTTTAGCGGTCAGAATGGATGTAAGGAGCTTGTAGATGGTAGGTAAGCATGTGATGGGTCTGTAGTTCTTAGGATCCGCAGTACTACCGGACTTATGGAGCAGGACAGTAGTACCAGTAGTAAGAAAAGCAGGGAGGGTACCGAGCTCAACGGCTTCTTGAAATTGTGTTGCCAGGCGATCACGAGAACATCAACATATTATTATTATTATTATGTTTGACATGATTTTAATAACAAAAATTTCATTATGTCATTAATAAAATTGACATTGTAATTTCTAAAATTTTATATAAACTACTTAAATGTTATAAATTCAATTTGACGAGATATTATAGTTTGTGTAGCATATTTTATGATATTAGTACTTATACCTATGTTACAACTTTACATTATCAATAAAGATTCTTTATCTTTTATATTATCACTTGCCCGAAAATATTAAGAACGCGGCTTACTACAATATATTCAAAACAAAATTGAAATTGTTACTTTTAATAAGTAACACAATCTACTCAGTACATGATTTTTCAAAATGTAAATAATAATTATACTAATTTATATGACATTGACCTGTAAATTGACATTTATTAATAAATTATTTGTATTTGCAATCTCTAAATGCTAAATAGCAATAAGGCCGCCACTTGTGGCACTAGTATAAGTATTTTTTTCTTTCCTTGTAATTATTATCGTGTTGCAAAATATAATTTTCGTTTTTATTTATTTATCTATTATATATGTGGGGACAGCGGAGCATCTTCGTTATCCATAATAGTAATTCTACCGGCTGGGCATGAATATTCGGGCATGGAGAAATAAAACGTAGCACTTCAACTTATTGATGGTATATTACAATTTGTTCGAGGTTAAACTATGAAATACAACTGTAGGAAGATTGTCTGATAACCAATTACACTAATTCGGTCGACACTCCAACCAACACGTAACGCCACAACGCGATGCGGACCGATTGCCGTCCCAAGTAAGAATGGCGGTCACTCGCACGGCACTAGCGCTGGTTGTTGCGTCAGAGCAGGACCCCGAAGTTAGTCTCAAGTCAATGTCAGCCGTTATTGACAGTGACACAAACATTATAACACATTTCGAACATTGTGACAGCTGACAGTGACATTGAAACCAACTCGCCTACTCTCCGAATCAAACATTAAGATCAACTTAAACACTCTTCGAATTAAACGCGCCGACACGGCCAGACTGACATTCGCACGTCCTCGTGCGATCCGTTTTCTCTAGCAGCAGATGACCTGGAATTAAAGAAAAGACACAACTGGGATCACAAATGTCATTTCGCTCGTCTATCCTGACAATTTCGAAAGATATCATTCAGTACACGCACATATTATCAGTATCTACATTTGGCTTCGAGAAATTGAGATCACGTCAAGATGTTGTTTGAACTAAGTTAATTATCACACAAAACTTCACTATTCGACCTCGTGCGAATACGACCGTACCGCTGCAGGGTGCCCCCACCACCAAGATCGCCACTCACCGGCAACGACAAGGAAGCACCGGACAGCCCTGCAGCTGCAGCTCCACCCCAAGACACTATTCGACATCGTGCGAATATTATCATAACGCTGCAGGGTGCCCCCACTACCAAGATCGCCACTCTCAGGTAACGACAAGGGAGCACCGGACAGCCCTGCAGTCGGAGCACCTCTCTACGACAATATTTGACATCATGCAAATATCGCCAAATCTCTAGCTTCTACCCGACGGCATCTCATACGACGTGACGTTATCTCATCTGACGTGAAACCAACTAACTCTTAAGCAATGGTGTTGAATGATACGTAACAAAGTCACATCTCAAAATTAAATCTCTAATTCACTTCCCAATGCTGAGAGGGTCGCCGAGGTGGCGCTCATTGTGTGCGAACTAGCAACCAAATCGTATCATCGTCTGATGAAACCTCCTCATTACTTTAACTCTGACCCGCCGTCTCGGCCTCCTCCTCCTCAACGTCAACATAATTAATCAAAAAGGTATCTACCTACTTCTATTAAGCCGTCAAGACCCCTAGGCACTATGCCCAGATTTTCGTGAACATCTTTATGAATCTGATTTTAACTATCTATCTTTTCAAAACGTGGGTACCTGTGCTGTATTACTATGCCTTCTATTTTAATCCCTACGCAGTACCCAGAAATTGATTGACTGTTTTATTATTCACTAATGAGTAACCAAAAGGAAACGAGCTCACCGGGAGTATGGTCAAAGTGTCTCGGGCAGACTATGTACGCTCCAAACCACGCCGACAGCATCCCTGCTCTGGCGGTGCTGATCAGCAAGAAGGCGGCACCACTTGCTACTGGCTGGGTGCGAGGAGTGACAACAGCATCCTGAAAACAGAAACGGATACGCGCCAGTACTGAGGCATCTAATATGGGCCATTTAAACAGGGATGATTTCAGATTCAGTTTCATTTTATTTGCACAGTATATATCTTGAAATTCAATCTCTAACGGACACGACTCCCAGAAAAGCTGGACTGTTAACAGAAAAATCTCAACGAATCCTGTCAAGACTTGATTTCACTGAAATATCTTGCGTAAAATAGGACAAGACTACTAAGTTAAAACTATGACAATGTTAATTTTGATTAAATCTTGAATTTCAATTAAATATCACAGTGCACAGCTGACCTCTTATGTGGCATAAAATGAACTCACACTTATTTAGCACTGTACAATCATGAAATAGCTACGCATTAAAAGTTATCAGCAGATTGACAATAAATTTTCTACAAAAAAAACCATTACTTAATCGTTACGCAACATTTATAGTGCTGTATGCTCGTATTAACCGGTATGGTTCTTCTCAATAACGCCTTTTAATCATTTATAACAAATTGCAAGCAAATCTTACTTCGACAAAAGAGCATTCAACACCAGAAACGTAATGAATTTAAACAATATCACCTTTGATATCCGATGGAGTTGCACGCTGCACTTAGTCACCACTCGACCCTGGCTGCGCTCGCCCGGCCGCGTGCTACCACTGCTGCTTCATGTGCCGTGGCCGCCCGGCCGCGTGACACCACTGCTGCTCCATGTGCCGTGGTCGCCCGGCTGCATGCCACCACTGCTGCTCCATGGGCCGCGGCAGCTCGACCGCGTGCCACCACTGCTGCTTCATGTGCCGTGGCCGCCCGGCCGCGTGCCACCACTGCTGCTCCATGTGCCGTGGCCGCCCGGCCGCATGCCACCACTGCAGCTGCATGTGCCGCGGCCGCCCGGCCGCGTGCCACCACCGCTGCTCCATGTGCCGCCCGGAGCGCACTCCACCGCATCGGCATCGCGTGTCACTGCCACGTGGCATGAGTCTGCTGCAGGCGCTGCTTATGTACTCCCTCACGATGCGGTCTATATCTTGTAATTTTCTTGCTTGTCAATTATTTTCGTCGTTTCTTTCGTAGTCTTTCTTCTACGACATTTTAAATTAGAAGATAAGAAAGTCCTTCCAAATCCAAAAAGAAAATCTTGTCTTTCAATTCACAGCACACATATTCGTAAATTTCAACGCAATTATGAAATCGCTTTATGGTCTTCTCTGGTCCAAGGATTATCGTTGCCGCATTGATAAGTTTCAGTAAAACACAAATCCCAACTGCTTTTTATCTTTCACACGTTTTTGTTCATTGACACGAAGAATTGATAATGATCGTAGGTCTGATTTTCACGTAGGCAGAACATGCATGGCTCCCATTGTGTTTCTCGGCGATCAATTATTTCTCCATTTTGCCATCATCCCACTTCTGATGTGGGGACAGCGGAGCATCTTCGTTATCCATAATAGTAATTCTACCGGCTGGGCATGAATATTCGGGCATGGAGAAATAAAACGTAGCACTTCAACTTATTGATGGTATATTACAATTTGTTCGAGGTTAAACTATGAAATACAACTGTAGGAAGATTGTCTGATAACCAATTACACTAATTCGGTCGACACTCCAACCAACACGTAACGCCACAACGCGATGCGGACCGATTGCCGTCCCAAGTAAGAATGGCGGTCACTCGCACGGCACTAGCGCTGGTTGTTGCGTCAGAGCAGGACCCCGAAGTTAGTCTCAAGTCAATGTCAGCCGTTATTGACAGTGACACAAACATTATAACACATTTCGAACATTGTGACAGCTGACAGTGACATTGAAACCAACTCGCCTACTCTCCGAATCAAACATTAAGATCAACTTAAACACTCTTCGAATTAAACGCGCCGACATATATATATTTTATTTATAAACATCTATATTCTATTCTACATGACATACATAATTATTTCGATAGTGTGAAGAACCCTATATTTCACTAGGCATCGCAGAGCATAGCAACACTCTCATTAAAAATTGCAATAAAAATAAAAAAAAAGTAAAACTGAAAAAGCCTTCCATTCGTTTTTCTTGTGTGGATAATAATTTTATCTTCAAGTTTTGTTTAACATTGGAATTAATTCGTTTCTAAACAGTTATTTCTCAGCTGTAGTTAATTAATTAACTAGGTAAACTACGTAGGTTTTAAAGAACTCTAGTCGCTATGGAAGAACATTCTTCAAGCGATGACGAAGTTAAAAACTCTTGTGGCGAGGAAACTGGTAGTAAAAAGATTAAATTGAACGATGGTAGTTCACAAGACAGCATAAAAGAGACTGGTAAATATAGCCATCACACTGTGCTTGAGTACGAAAGTCTTCATATAGAGTTATGTATATTTTTTCACCTGTCATGTTTTTCTAGCTCCTTCTTCGAATAAAGATGAGAATGTAGACAGTGGTATATCTGCCGACAAGTCGGAGAGCACGAGCAGCGAAGACAAGGTCGAGGACGCGTCCGCCGGCCCTTCCAATGAGTTGGTGACCATAGCTCCTTCAAGCAGCAATGTGCAAGCCATTTTACTGAATATGCGCCGCCTCAGACGAGGCCGCAACTACAGGAAGAGAAAGACTCCAGACAGGGACTCGGACACACCTTCCTCAAGAGACTCTGACGACGTATCTGTGGATAACATTCAGGTGCCGGGGCCGTATGAGTGCCCCTCCTCAGACAATGAGAGTGATGAGGTGCAGCACAGGTTCAGAGACTTGGGGAGCACAGAGTCGGAAGCTTCTACATCTGGGTGAGATATACTTTACATAACTCTCAGTAATGTGTATTTAAGTTACTATAACTTTACATGTCACTCACACAATGTGTCCATAAATTGCTCTTTGCCTAATGAGTTTGTAAATATTTAGACTTAAAATGCTTGTAGTGTCATTTGATATGCCATTTCCTGTATATGAAATAGCATGAGCTTTAACTGTTTATACTTTTACTAATTTTAGTGTTGATACTTGAGACCATAATACAAAGTACATTGTCAGCAAATTGAAAGCATGCTCCTCCTCACACTTAATGAAGTAGTGTAGTGTGTGTTAGTGTGTGTTCAATCAAGCTAGCTAGTGTCAGTGCCTCAAATAAATTAGTTTGGTTTGTTATTGCTGAATCACAGTCTGTTGAACAGGTAAGAAGTAACCAAATACACAGACAGACAGCAATATATTTTTTAATTGTTATTATATTTATATTAAACTCAAAGGTGACTGACTGAGTGATATAGTGATCTATCAACACACAGCTCAAACCACTGGACAGATTAGGCTGAAATTTGGAATGCAATACCTATAGTATGTATTTTTTTAACACAACAGCAATGTTGTTTGTAGTTGTGCACATTCTAACCTACAATAATACATTTCATCAATTATAGAAACTGCACCATTTTAAACATAAAACCAAGATAAGTGTCAAGTAAATTGATAATAAAGGTTAAATTTAATAAAAACCTTGGCCTTGCCTATTTTGAAGTAACACAAAGAGAATGTTTTACATTCTACTTTATGCAAATTCTTAATATCATGAAAAACAAATTAGGATTGTGATGAATATGTGTGGACAAATGATTGAAAAACTAATTAAGAAATATTAAAGGCTGTGAAGTTTACTATACTAAAGTATTTATATAAAATTTTTGATATATTATTTCTCCGTGGTAGCCAGTGTTTATCTAGGCTGTCAAGATGTTTTCATTGTATGTGGATGATTTTGTTATTTTACACCTAGTCTTCTTCTTATTGAATGAGAGTGGCCAACTCTAGTGTCGAGAGTTTATCAAGCCACCCTAAGGGCCTCTGACATAGCTTTCTTGATTGCCTACAAAATTTTATCATTATTTACACTTCTATTACTGGTGCGTAAAATCATTCCATCCTTGTTGTATGAAACAGCTTCTCAAATTAGTATGGAAAGGATAGAATGATTTTTGCAGCCATTTATAGATGTGACATCGAATGAGCCGGGCTATAACTTATCTACAAACTTATGTATATTTGCCAGGACCAACAGTTCTTCAATATATGAATCTGACCCGGTGATGTCGGAGGACATGGACTCAGACGATGTAGCCGTCAACACCTGGCTCCGGGACCATGATGATGATGAGGAGGCTCCGGACAAGGACAGGAAGCCCCTCGTGCTCTCTAAAGAGAGGCCTAAACATAACTACATTATACCTAGAGGTATGTGATGGGAAAGATGGGACAAGTTGAGAAAAACCAAGCTACAGCGCAAATTATAAAATTTGTTGCATTGTAATGATGACATTTATCAGCCACTTTTTGGCTTCATCACTAAGGGTGACCAGATCCTCCACCGGTCCACCAGTATATCGCGTTCTGGTGGACATTCATTGACATTCTAATATAGTATGGGCTAGGAAAATAAAGTGAAATAAAACCGTTCACATCTGTAAGTACAGTTTTTACTAATTTTGCGAATTAAAAGATCATGATTTATTGCAGCATTGTTATATTAAGTGAGTGTCATACTATGTGACACAAGCTTAGTATGGGGCTAGAGGTCTGTGTACTATGTCTAGAGTACTTTAGTATGTAAGTTGAACAAAACCAACCAAATCCAAGTAATTTTAATGTTATATCTATATTCTCATAAAATCGAATATCAATTAATTAAGTGCTTCTGGTATAATAATTTGATCTGTGACAAAAAAAAATAAACTTCTTTGACTGGTGAATTACGAGCTTCAATTACAATTCATCATTAATATTTTCAGAGATAATAAACAGAGAGATGGGGCTGACATTTCCGTGTCACCAAACTACCAAAGAGAACGTGATGTTCGAGCGCCGCTTCTACGGCTCGCTGCATGCCATATACAGGATGAAGAAGTTGCATCGCCTCAACAAGCACAGGGGATGTGTCAACTCTATTAACTTTCATCCGGAAGGTGGGTTTTGTGTGATTTTTTTTATACAGTCTAGTGGATCAACGCAAATGCCATATATACAAGGAGATGCATGTACCCAGCACTGTGTATCACACATGCCAAGTAAAAGAAGAACCCTTTTATGAAAATGTGACTAGTAAATATCGGTGAAAATTATTCTATCTTTTTCACAGATAGCTCCTCTGTCAGTTGGAAAAGGAAGGAATGATTTTCACTGCCGTTACAAAAGTCACATTTAATGCAATACAATAATATTATTCATGATACCATTATTGCAACGATCAACGTTATAGCTTATTAGTGCTTTAAAATTCCCTATTGTATATTTCCCACAGGACACCTGCTAGTGTCGGGCTCGGATGACACAAACATAGTGATATGGGACTGGGCTCGCAACGCGGCGCAGCAGACCATCAAGACGGGCCACAAGTCCAACGTGTTTCAGAGCAAGTTCCTGTACCTGAATGCACAGAGCCAGCTCAACATTGTCACTTGTGCTCGGGACGGACAGGTCAGTCAGTATATAATAGTTGTCTTGTGTTGTGATTGTGACTGTGTGTACTTAAAATTTAACATTTGTTTTGGATGTAGGATAACTTGCGTAGCAGTTGGAGGATACAAGAAATAATACAAATTTAATGCCTTGATATATGTACAACAGTGTAGAAATGTAGATATTATGTCATGCCTTACCTATATTTGTCATAGTACGATTTTGATTTTAGGTGCGGCTGATTCAGTGTCCGTCGAGCGGTGGCGCAGGCACACGCCGCCGCCTGTGCACGCACGCACGTGCCGCGCACAAGCTGCACGTGTCTCCGCACGAGCCGCACGTGCTGGTGTCTGCCGGAGAGGACGGGCTGTGCATGCAGGCCGACGTGCGCCAGGAGCACGCTAGCAGGTACTGTAGTGCACTACTGCACGTGTCGTGCACGAGCCGCACGTGCTGGTGTCTGCCGGCGAGGACGGGCTGTGCATGCAGGCCGACGTGCGCCAGGAGCACGCTAGCAGGTACTGTTGTGCACTACTGCACGTGTCGTGCACGAGCCGCACGTGCTGGTGTCTGCCGGCGAGGTTTGTTCCTGAATGATGAGCTGGTTTCAAGAAGACAAGGACCGCATCGAGTTGCTGTGTGCAAGGATACTCTCTCTCTCTCTCTCTTACTCTTCGTTTTCTCTCTTTTATTCTTGAGAAAATGTTCCAAATCTCTCCTAGAAAACGAGGAGGAATGAAAAGACAAAAGAGTATTTCAATCTGAAATAGCCCTTTTTAGCCCAGTTCCAGCATTCTTGATCAGCATACCTCCCTTACAGGTTGTTCCAGGTGAAGGACAGGGGCCACGTGGTGCCGCTATACAGCGTACACGGGCACCCGCTGGAGCCGCGCGAGCTGGTGGTGGCCGGCAGGGACGAGTACATCCGGGTGTACGACCGCCGGAAAACGCCGCGCCCCGTCGCCGTCTACTGCCCCACTTCATTTGTAGATGTGAGTCTTCTAATACACATATTCTTTACTAGTGGTTGCTCGCTTTAAGAAGTAAAACTTGCATCCCCCATTTCACCCCTTTCAAATAGCCATTTCCAAAAATCCTTTCCTAGCGGATGCCTATGTCATCATAACATCTACCTGCATGCCAAATTCCAGCCCAATCCGTCTAGTGGTTTCGGCTGTGCGTTGATAGATCACTATATGAGTCAGTCAGTCACCTATGAGCTATGTATTTTTAGATTAAAAAAAAACATAAACTCATATTTATTGCAAAACTTTACATGATACTTACATAAAAATTTAAGTTCTCTCTTGTGCTATAGTTGACCACGGTATTGCTGAAGGCTAAGTCTTCCAGCGGAACATTATTTATACTATAATAACTCCAAAAATATCTTCCTGTAGTAATTCGAATTGTAGAGAGTGTTCCAGCCGGATATGTTGGAGTCAGAGCTAATGAATAACTCCACTACCGACTTAAACCTGCCACGATGTCCCTTCGTCCAGGCAAGGACAGGTTTCGCGGGCAATACTCCCCCGCAATTCAGGACTACTACCAAGTATCAGAGAAAACAACTTCCCTGTCGAATTTTATTAATTCTGCAGAGAGTCCAAACCTTCAGTAGTTAATAAGAATATATAATTCAAGGAGTAACTGTTAAATGGTATAGTAATTGTTTCCTTGTCCATTGTCAAGGACTCTCGTAGAGCGGAGCGCCAGAAGAAGCCCCGCATGAGCCTGTCTCACCTGACCTGCGCCGTGTACAACCACGACGGCACCGAAATACTGGGCTCCTACAACGACGAGGACATCTACCTGTTTGACACCAAACTACATGCCAAGTTAGTATTCTTCTTATTCTTTCATATGCACTACTCTCTTGTCGAGAAGAGCCACAACTACTTTGTCTATTAACTTTTCTTTACCCTTGTTCGGCATCACTTTAGTTCAGTTTCAGTATTCAAAAATAGATAGTTTCAAGTATATAAACAATTTATTAAACTCCAAATTGGCCGAGGATAAAGAACTTTATTTTGTTTGTTAGTATGCCACTTAAAACCATGTTTGTGTGGCTAGCTACCACATTCGAGGAAAATGGTTCTGGCAGCTTTGTTTACAGCAGACTTTACAGTAATCATTATCCGGTCGCCGCTTCGGGTTACCTAGTAGCCAAATGCTTAACTAAGCACTATATACAACTACAAAATCTTCAAAAGCCTAAAGTCAAAAGACGGAACTTTCACTCTACAAAATCTACTACTAAACTTTTACAGAGACCCATCGGAGACTGAACGGGTGTTCGAATCATCCGCCACCGACATAGAGCAGACAGGCTACGCACACCGGTACAGCGGACACAGGAACGGCGCCACCTTCAAGGGGGTGGCCTTCTTCGGGCCTCGCAGCGAGTACATCGTCTCCGGCTCCGACTGCTCCTACATCTACATGTGGCACAAGCAGAGCGAGGCCATCGTGCAGTGGCTCAAGGGAGACGACAGCGGAGTAGTGAGTAGCACACACACACACACATGCAAGCAGAGCGAGGCCATCGTGCAGTGGCTCAAGGGGGACGACAGCGGAGTGGTGAGTAGCACACACACACACACATGCAAGCAGAGCGAGGCCATCGTGCAGTGGCTCAAGGGGGACGACAGCGGAGTGGTGAGTAGCACACACACTCAAGCAGAGCGAGGCCATCGTGTAGTGGCTCAAGGGAGACGACAGCGGAGTGGTGAGTAGCACACACACACACACACACACATGCAAGTAGAGCGAGGCCATCGTGCAGTGGCTCAAGGGAGACGACAGCGGAGTGGTGAGTAGCACACACACACACACATGCAAGCAGAGCGAGGCCATCGTGCAGTGGCTCAAGGGAGACGACAGCGGAGTGGTGAGTAGCACACACACACACACACATGCAAGTAGAGCGAGGCCATCGTGCAGTGGCTCAAGGGAGACGACAGCGGAGTGGTGAGTAGCACACACACACACATGCAAGTAGAGCGAGGCCATCGTGCAGTGGCTCAAGGGAGACGACAGCGGAGTGGTGAGTAGCACACACACACACATGCAAGTAGAGCGAGGCTATCGTGCAGTGGCTCAAGGGAGACGACAGCGGAGTGGTGAGTAGCACACACACACATGCAAGTAGAGCGAGGCTATCGTGCAGTGGCTCAAGGGAGACGACAGCGGAGTGGTGAGTAGCACACACACACATACACACTCAAGCAGAGCGAGGCCATCGTGTAGTGGCTCAAGGGAGACGACAGCGGAGTGGTGAGTAGCACACACACACATGCAAGTAGAGCGAGGGCATCGTGCAGTGGCTCAAGGGAGACGACAGCGGAGTGGTGAGTAGCACACACACACACACACACACACATGCAAGCAGAGCGAGGCCATCGTGCAGTGGCTCAAGGGAGACGACAGCGGAGTGGTGAGTAGCACACACACACACACACACACACACACACATGCAAGCAGAGCGAGGCCATCGTGCAGTGGCTCAAGGGGGACGACAGCGGAGTGGTGAGTAGCACACACACACACACACACACATGCAAGCAGAGCGAGGCCATCGTGCAGTGGCTCAAGGGAGACGACAGCGGAGTGGTGAGTAGCACACACACACACACACACACACATGCAAGTAGAGCGAGGCCATCGTGCAGTGGCTCAAGGGAGACGACAGCGGAGTGGTGAGTAGCACACACACACACACACACACACATGCAAGTAGAGCGAGGCCATCGTGCAGTGGCTCAAGGGAGACGACAGCGGAGTGGTAAGTAGCACACACACACATACACTAGACAGGCTACATACTGTTTATGTCACTCGGGATAGTGATGTTTTGATTCCTCCTTGGGTCGTAATCGTGACTCCCCACAGAATTATTTCGTTTTTCTTGGTCAGACATCGTGTGGCAGTCCAAGCCCTTGTATAGAAATTTGTATGAATAGCGTTTTATTTTACAGACCAAAAAGTAGCTTTGTGTCACTCACTACGGCGACGGGCCTACGCTATCACCATATCTATAAAACCACGATGATTCTTTTCTCCATTTTGGTGTGAAATCGGAACAAAGAAACCAATAAACACACTTTCATATGTAAATAATGACAGTATAACTTTGTCTAATTGAATAATTTAATTAAATATCCTTTTGTCCTGTGCGTTTCATTTATATTCTTCCTTTCACTCTCACGTCATAGCTCTTTAGAGCAAAACCGAAGGACTTTGTTGTACCTATAACCTTTAGCAAAGTCCTTTAGTTTTTCTCTCATAAGTTATTGCGTAAGAGTGAAAGGAAGAAAATTATTAGATATTAATAATTATTAATTAATAACGACGTTGACGACATTAGAACAACCGCAGGGAGAGCACCCGGATTCGATCTGCGCAGTTCCGGGACGAATGTCGTACAAGAAGAGAGGCTTATGCTCAGCAGTTAGCGATACCGGGCTGATGTTGATGATGATGATAAATTAATAATGTGTCTCCAATGTGGTGTGGCAGGTGAACTGCATCGAGGCGCACCCCCGGCACCCCGTGCTGGCCACCAGCGGGCTGGACCGCGACGTCAAGGTCTGGGTGCCGCGCGCGCACCAGGACCCCACCTACGACGGGTTGGAGAAGGTACATACCTACTAGCTTTTAAGAGATTCTTTGCTTTTTGTTTATTAATTCGCTCCAGTCATATGAGCGGGAATTTTTTTTGAACTTACGTAGGTGCAAATTTTCGACTTAATTTTTTTTAAGAGTTTACATATTTTATTTTACTAGTGACAGTAAAAAAAACATCAAAATGACTTACACAATTTGATATAGAGAATTATCATAATTGTTAGTGACAATGTATTTAAAAATATGAAAAAACAAATTCCACATTTATAAATATATTCTTGTGATGTTTGGGTTTTAATATAAAATAGTACTCGTGAACGCAACATATCCGCTTGCTTGCCCGTGGTACCTAGTACAAAATCTTTATTTCTTTAAGTTTACATAAAACAATGTGCAGGTGATACAAAAAATAATAGTAGTAGTAACCAAATCGAGAATTTAGAATTGCCTATGCCAAGTAGTAGGTACCATAACCTTGAAGTCACCTTTGTCCGTGGTTACTGGTAGTCACCATTGAGGGGCCGCGGTTTTTTCGTGGGACATTTTAGATAGGCACGTGCTGGGACCAGGAGCAAAGGCGCTTTGCGCGCGGACCCCCCTGGGGCAAGCGAGCGGATATAAAAAATAATGAAAAAACTACAAGTTTGTTAGTCTAAAATGTTGTTTAGAGATAATATTTTTTTAAATTTAATTTACTTTATGTAATTTTCCAGACTGTCCGCGAGAACCAGAAGTCGTTCCTCCGCAGCCCTCTGTTCAACGACTTCCTCCCCTCCCTCTACACCACGTGGAGCTCGCATCAAGGCGGGCGTCTCTTCTCAGACGACGCACCCAACTTCGGAGGGAACATCGAGTTCGATGGAAACGTCTGCACCGCTATGTAGAACTGATATGAAACCAATAATTACAACGTTCTAAACTTGAATAAGTTTGAATTTGGAACTGCAATTACTGGTCAAAATAATGATTTATAAAAAAAAAGTAAATTTTTAATTTAGGACGATAATTACAGGCCAAAATAATGATTCTAATTTGAAAATTTTCTTTTCAATTGGCTGTTTTGAATTTAGACCGACAATTACAGGCCATCTATCTATTTCATTGGTTATTTTGAATTTAGAACCACAACTATTGGCCAAAATAGTTATCTAAATTTATTTTTAATTTTTTTTGCATGTTCATTGTTAATAATGAGTTGATTTGCAATTACTATTACAATATGTATTTTATTTTAATTTGACGTGTAAATTGGTTTTATGAAAATATATGAATATGAATATATTACTGGCCAAAATACAAGTTTTTATTCAAAATATTCGTTCATGAGACAGTCTGCGTTGCCATAGAAGACAAATTAGAAGAAAAATTAAAAAATTGTTTATTTCTTTATTTTATTACTAAACGAGTGGGTTCAATTTAGTGTTTGGAATTAGCAATTTATTGACCAACACATGTTTTACATTTAATTTAATGTAGTTTGGTAAAATAATTTATGCTTGATGTAATTCAATGGAGGCTACCGCGATAGAGATGACCGCTAGAGGCGCTAGTCTAGCCTGACAGCCAAATGTTTTCATAATTCAAAAACCTCACCAATTTGCCGCTAAGATCGCTAGTGGGTTGTGACGTTGGTAATGCAAATGAAAAAACATTTAGAAGAATTGAGAACATCCTTTTATTGAAGTCGGTTAAAAACGGTAGCCCTCATTCAACTAAATTCACGCTTGCTTTTGTTACAGGTCAGTGTATTTATTGTGTTATGTTCATCGCAGCTCAAGGTTATGTATATTCGAATTGAAAAATAAATGCATCTGACATCATTTGAAATGGAAAGCCAATGAATTAAAATTTGGTATATCATTACATTTCGGTTACAAAAAAAAACACCGAAACATGGTTACAATCGCTACTTTTTATTGCTTTTATTTATCATTAGGCGTAACGGTCCTTTTATGTTTAAAAATATACTAATCCAACTTCCATAATATAACCTTATGGAACACCTCGGAAACAAGACCTATTCGACCACAAATAAAAACTTTCAGAAGACTTGATAACCTCCTTTTTTGGAAGTTGGTTAAAAATATAAAAAAATATTTATAATTTTCCGGAATTAACTAACAAAGAACAATTATTCGTTTTCTTTTGAAATCTGAGTACATTGGCCAAAATAATTGACTGATTTGTGAAATCCACTAAAAAGTGTTTTAATTTCATGTTTTTGTTTCTATTGATATATTGTAATAATATGCCAATGCCATATGTATTATTAAATACTGGTGCCTTTTTCTTTATTTTCGGTTGCAACCAACAATAAAGAAATTATTTTATTATATTAATATTATATTTTTAAATATATATAAAAATAACCCCTGGTTTCTTGGACAATGATTTGTTTATTTTCCCCATCAAATAAATTTCTACGCAATGTTTTTATTATTTAGCTGAAAATTAATAATGATTATTAAATTAACAATGACAGCGCGTAGAAATTGATTTAATGGCAGAATCAAACTGATCGTCGTTATAAAGACCGGGAGTAAAAGTGTTCGTAGTATAGATTTTGTTTGTTTTTGTGTAAACTTAGTAGCCAGTGTTGGAGTATTTATGCCTAACCATTATTACAGGCATATACCTAGACCGCAGTGTTGCTACAGGCAACCTGTTGTTCAAATGCCTGACTGTCATGTGTAAAAATGTGAGTAAACAGTTAATACTATTTTATTGGTAATTTTTGCATTGTATATACTCGTTCATATTGTGAAAAGTTATAAATGTCTTTTTGTAACAAAATTTATAAAAATAAACCTAAATACTCGGAAAACTCGTTGCGGAAAAATATAGCAGAAAGGCTGTGAATTGTAAGTCGTTCGGAAACTAATTTAAATATTTCATTGAAATATTAATATTACATATTTAAAATTGGTTTTAGCAATAAATACTTTGTTGCATATACCTATTACTGAACGGCCCCTAAATTTATATTTTTGGCTCTTATAATTTTAATAACCTTGGAAACAGTTAGTGTGTTCCTGTGATACGCCTGTTTGCCTGTTTGATTTTTGTTATTTAGGTAGCTGTCTTTTGTTTTTGATTATTTTTGTTGGTAAAATTATTTTATTCATTGTGTAGATAATATAATGAATGTAGTTAATAGTTGAACTATGTTATTAATAAGACATTTAATAAAGTGTAGTTTCATTATTATTTTTTTCTTTAGAAATATATAGGTAAAAACATTCATCCTTTGACATTTACCCATATTATTAACATGTCTAATACCCTTCCTAATACTCTTTGTAGACAAAAAGGACCTCTTATGTCGGTACCCTGATACTTAGGCCCGATCTTGTAGAATTTTCCTATTTATATTTAATAAAAATTATGCTCGTGCAACATTATTCTAATTGTACTTTTGTGTTGTTTTTGTGTTAAAATTATAATAGTCGTTAATTTTGTACCATGGGATCTTAAGATAATATCTGGGATCGCGATTGGAATTAATAAATTCGCTTGAAAATTGTCAATATCTGCTATTACATTTTCATTATTGTAAAATCGACACGTAGGAGAATCGAATTTATTCCTTTCCGAACGAGGCCCAGTGCAAAAAGCTGTTTTTGTACTAAATTAAGACATCAAAGACATGAACCACCCAATCTCTAGTAAATTTGGGGACATGTGTAATTTCATGTAGTTAGGAGCATACTTTGAATATGTAAATAAATAAATATAAAAAAAAACTTATTTTATAATTCTATTGCTATTCTAGTTGATCACCTTCTCAACAAGTAAGTAGGTATAGATTATTCGCAAATGATCAATGCGGATTCCATAGTAAAGTATGTATTTTAAACATATTGGAAATTAAGGTACATAGGTAATTTAAAAATAATTGCTATAACTATGTTTGTTTACATCGTATCATTATTTTCCATGATGCGCGCACAGCCGCACAAGTTTTATTTTCCCGCTTCAAACATCACGCAAAGAAACTTACAACTAGTGCCAACTAGCGTCGTTTTTCGGAACTTATTCTAGGAATAAGCTTTCTAATCATATTTTCTCCATATTTTACTCAAAAATAAGATCTTTTTGCATGATAAAATTAAAATTGAAAGCTTTTAACATCGTTGCTAGTAAATTTCTGTCAAAAAAAGTACACAAAAATTGCAAAAGAAATTCACCTTTTTATCCACATGCTGGACATAGTTTGTCAATGGCGTACGGTGTCGACCAATCAGCGACGCCGTGTGCACAAGCGCGCGCCATCTTCGTTTTGGAACGAGCTGGCCGCGCGGCTTGCTCACCGGCTCAATCAGTCTCGCGTCGGATTCCGCCAGCCGCAGAAGTTTGTAATTTTCTAGTAATTAACGCCAAAATCTTAAACAATCATGAGCACCAATGAAAATAACAGTGAAGTGGCAGTCGACAAGGTGGGCGATGAGAAGGCTGAAGCTAAAAGTGACCTAAAAGGAGCCAAAAGGGCAGCAGAGGTGAGTGCACATGTCTAATCAAATGTATTCATTTAATCGCTCGCCATTTTATAGAACGCTATAATAAAGCCGCATCTATCAAAATGACTATTGTCTGAAACCGATCTCGTAATTAATTTCGTGTGCATAACGATTTTAGACAAGGCATGTGCACACGCTAAGTAGGATCACCACTTGCCGGCATTTTTTCGGACTTCATGTTCTGTCCAGATTGTTTGTATGCATGAGGTAATCGATGAACTAATACCACGTTGTGCTACTATGTGAAGCTATGGGACCCATAACTCTGGTATATATTCGTAGTAGGTAGGTAGGTACCTATACCTAGTTTTTAGTTGTTTACTTGTTTTCGAAACGGCATGACCTTGGCAGAAAAAAAACATGGCGCGGGAACGTACGCGATCCTCATTGACATGATTATACAAAAATGAATTGCGTTGAAATTAAACGCGTTAAGTGTGCGTAGATATTGATTTTATTACGTATCGTGACTATTTTAGACTTTCTCAGGGTACGGCTACCGTAGCGTGACGCTAGATAGTGGGAAACATGGCCGGCGCGAATGTCAGTGTATAATGATGTGATGGGTTGTCAGTTAGCGCGCCAATATTCATATTGTATAGTGTGTATCTTTATAATTGCCCAACTTACAAGTCCATGGACTTACACTAATCTATTCAATAACATCTAACTATCTCCTTCAATAACATCTAACCAAAACTGTTTGTAGTACCTACATGTTATTTCGGCACTTACGTTGGCTAGTCAATGACCCGGCGTTATTTGCATGTAGGTGTACTACCTATGTGTATTATTACATTTCCTTTGTTCTATGAGCATATTCTTTTAAAATTGGCCCATTACCGCCTCAATATTAATTCTACAAAATGCTGAAAAATGCGCGACATGTTTTCTCTCCCTCTCGTGATCCATGCACAAGAAAGCATGGTGACATGGCCGAGAATTAAAGGTTAGAGAGGTTATTGTTACACGCTACCTCGAAATATAGACGCGCATGATAATGAAGCCAGAGTGAGGTTCCGCTTTTCTATCATATAAGGTCGATTATAGTAGTTTCTTAGCTGTGAGCCACCGCTCCGCGTTCGGTTGAGTAGGTATGCGCGGTGACCGCGTTCCTACTACAATTTTGCCACGGGAAAAAGGGCCGTATGACGCCGCCCGGCCCCGCTCGAATCAACACTGTTTCCCCCACAACACACTAATATAATGAAGCTTCTTTATCGTTTCGAATCTTTGTCACCTGGACTATTATTATATTCAATGCTAGTTATATTTTCCCGCAAAATCATCCGCGTGACGGTCTCACGGTGCAATAGGTACCTACAAATTGAAATGAATTGGCTGATACCCAGATATTGTTTGATCTTGAACAGTCTGAGACGCACTGCCTAATATTGTCATTTGTATGTAAACAAAGAGTTAGACGGCTTAATAAAACTATTGTTTTTTTTAGGAAAAAACAACGGAAGCGAAAAAAGCGCGAAAAGAAGAAAACGGAGGTGGAGGCGAAGATGAACCACACAGTGAAGATGAAGACTCCCTAGATGGTGATGAAGATGATGACGAAGAAGTAGAAGGAGAAGAGGAAGACGATGAAGAGGTATTAGGAGAAGGCGAGGAAGACGATCTCGAAGGTGAGGGTCAGTATCTTTGAGAAATATGCCTTTGATACCCTGCTTTTATAGTTTTTTAATTAATAAATAATGAAATGACTACTTTTAAATTGCTGATATAGTTTTCAACCATGCTTTTTATAACTTCAGCTGTGTTCTATAAAAATGTTAATTAGGTATTACCATTTTTGTTTCAGATGAAGAAGTAGAAGAAGAATTACTGGGAGAGGAAGAAGAAGAGGACGCGTAATACGCCTTGTGCCTCTTTATGGACAATGTCACAGTGATGTGTTAGTGCATGTGACGCCCGGACTGGTGCGGCCCCGCTTCGCCCCAACTGCCGACAATAGCGCAGCCCCAAAGCACTGATAGTATACCCAACAGTTGGGAACACGCGGGGCCGACATAGCTCCCACCTAAAACGGGTGCAGTTCTATTTAAATGACAAATTTAATTAAGTGAAATTTAATGCAGATTTTCAAATTTTTACAATATTCTTTAAGTTCGGTACCGAAGCTGTATCCTTATAATTTCTTGGCTCGCCATAGCGAGAATGTAATAAGACTAAGTAGAATGATGTTGAATTTTGTCATAAAATGTACAAATGTGTTTTCCGAAAGTAAAAAATATTCTTAGTGAAGACAGTTCTGTATTTTAGGTTTACCTATGAGCCCGTTAAATGGTGAAGTTGTGATATTTTTCTTTTTTATAGAAGCTTGACCCGTTGAATAGAAATAGTCCAGTTTAGGCGCGCTAATAGTGAATAAGCGAAGTCACAAAGCTCAATTCCTCATTTATTTGTTGTTGATGAGAGTTTGTGTGTACATACTTAGAATAAGTGAAGCCTGTGATTTTTGTAATCGGTGATGTAACGTGAGATTGTTGCATTCAACACAACTATTTTATTATTGAATTCTCAGTTTCGCCTTTTTTACTTTAGTTATTCTTTGCTCTCGGAAGCTGCATGATCGGGTAAAGTTGAATAACAGTAAGGGGCAGCCATAAAAAGTATAATACATCGAGGTGCTTCTGAGACGAGTCACTCTTGGCCACCATCGAGACAAAATATAGCGTCCTGAGTCCATAGATCAGTTTACTGGAAAAACATCACAATTTTGCCATTATCTCGTGCACATCGCGCGCCGACCGCCCGTTGTCTGAGTGACTGATAAAGAGAGCGCGACGGTCGACGCGCCGCGATAGCTACATCAAATTAAGAACCCGGTCGGTAATTTTGGTCCATACTGTTAATTAGGATAGAACCTCCAGTTCGGTTATTCCAATGTTCAACGATGGAATAAGAGATTCCTAGGTTAGAGCGATTTAAGAGTAGAAATGTATGTTATTTTTATGAAAATGTGCTAAAGGAGCCTGGGGTGAGACGCGGGTGGAGGGAAAGTACGAATGCGCGTCAGGCGGCCCCCCTTCCCGCACTCGGCGTGGCCTCGTTCGATTTGCCGCGCGCCGTCCTAGCGTGGCTCCCCGCGCCCCTCGCCGGCGTCTGTCGGCCCGCCTTGTACCACGTCATGGCAACGCGTCCCCTGCTGTGGACAATCACTCGTTGCGCGATATACATCGCTCGCTCGCACCCACACATTGCTGCTTGCCGCTGCATGTCGAGCGGCGATGTATAGCGAGGTTCACGGTGCTCGCTCGCCGAGATGCCGATAGATGTATTTCAATATTGTGCATTTAATATTATGCAAGATATTCGGATTTATCTTTTGTTCAATCCATTTTCAATATTTTATCATGAGTCTGGACGTCAGAAAAGCGAAGTCAAGTGTATTAGATTTCGACAATAAATTACTTAACCTGTAAGAGACGCGAGTGGACGTCGCTGACCATGTGAGGCTTCTATGAACGTATTTATGTATTTAGTAAACGTTACTGTTTTAGCGGCAAAGCACGTGAACTGGCAAGGACCGGATTTATTGAATGCCGGTGTCCTCATATCTCTAGTTTAACTATCTACGCTTCATCTGTGTTTACGAAAAACGTTGAATGAATAAACGGCAGTTTCCGTCTAAATATCGATTTTCTAAGGCATAAATGGCTTGTCGGTCTACTACTACAATAGATTATGTTCTCGGAAGCTTTGTTGTCTGTTTACTTGGAGAAAACTAATGCATACTCTTGAGCTTACCTGACGTTTTCACTTGGAGATATTATACATGAGAAGCATTTAGATAATTATTGTTCCATTGGCTTTTAAAATACCAAAGGGAGCACCTACAATCTTAAGAAAATAAGTAAAAAAAAAATCAAAATTATTTATACTTTATCGTCCCGCCTTTTCATTTGAGGTTAAGATTGCTGTCGATAAGCTGTCGCATTATGTGTACGATGTACTACTTATGTGTATAACTTAGTACGAATTAATTTATTTGTGATGTTGAACACTATTGATTTTCTACTATGGACGAAATGTAAATACAACCGATTTAAGTAAATAAGGTTATTTTGTTTTTACGTTTTTGTTTTCCCTTGGTAGGTTTTTAACGGTGCTAATTACATATGTACATGTAAAATCTAAATCTAGGTAGGTATATCGATTTGATTATCCGAGAAATGTGAAACTGTGTGTCACCACACTTCCGTGTGACCGTAGGAAAGTAAGGAGTAGGTCACACCGGTGAGGCTGGGTGCGGCAGCCGTTCGTTTCTGACAGCGTCTTATCAAACTAGGTGATATAAAATAGTATCCATTTTTAGCCAATACCTACGTATCGCGCTTTTAAATCGACTAGGTACCTTGAGCTAATAGATTTTGTTTTGAGGCATTGACCCGACGCGTTTGTCATGCGGAAGCTATTCAATTAAAAGCCATGTGGTTTGCTTGTGGGCATTCTAATTAACATGGAGTATGTAGGTACAAGAATAATATACATCTGACATCTACCTACCTATAACTTACTACTCATTATTACTAAGATTCATAACCTATGCCACGCGACTGTAACACTAATTTCGTTACTACTTAGGTTAGAATGTCTGATTCTACTCATAATAGCAATTAATGAAAAGAGAAATGTTTACGGTACATAGGTGAGCAGGTACAATCTACGTTATTTTCGTCATCAAGCCTCCGTGTGCGGAGGGAAGCGCTCCGTGGTTCCGAGGAATCATGGCCGCTAATTATTTGTGACTAAAATTCTTGATGACAAAGTTCTACTAGTAGAACTGCACTCATGCCATCACGTGTTATGCCACATTATGTAAGACATTTTTATCTCTACTGCTTAGTGTAACTGCGCAGTGTGTATAGAGCTTAACCTTATGTAAGTAGTGACATCTAGCAGATACGTACATAACGTGCTTACCAAAGTAGCCGTTAGATGGCGCTCTAAGCCCAATTTGAACTACTTCCGGTTTGTTTAACCAATATTTTGTGCGAAGAAAACTTGAAGCAATGCATACGAAAATTGTACGGACAATAAAAAAATCAAATTTAGTTTCTCTCACACGCCGATACTCAGCGATAAATATGACACTAATAGTGCTACAAATTTTTGAATGGTTGGTCAATGGTCATAGAACGAGGTTACAATATGTAGGTAGGTAGTTCCTACAATCAGATATAGATGTCAGTGTTGTGAAAAATCTCTGTTCTGCCACTACTACTTCTTTTCTTTATTCTGTGGTTCTGCGTACAATGTTTGTGGTTCTTAGAGTAAGATAAATACATATACATAATAGTATATTAGAATATCGCATGCTGATGAAATAAAATCTTCGCTACCTACACTTAATAATCCTTTATAATACCTATCCTGCAAAAAACTATAACATCAACAAATATCTTCAACCAAGAGGCTGGCTTTATACTTTCACTCATTTTCGATGTTAAACCACTGACTATAACATTAGTGAAATACAATACCTAAATAGCGAATTAGGTTTGTTAATTAAATTAAAGTATGATTTCTTTTGTATTTAAATAATAGTATGATATTGTTTTGACAAAGATGTACTGTACCTACGGCTTTGACGTTGATTATTTTGTTACTATTTGCTATTGGTTGGCCAAAAGTGCTAAAATGGCGGCGCCACTTGAGGTACATAAATTTTATGAATTTTTTACTAGGACCACGATGATAAAAAAATCTAAGTTTGTACTTTAGTTCCAAATCCCAATATGATATATTTGTTAAAATATGATAGCATAAGTACCTTACATATTTATTTCTAGTATTTATAAAAAATGTTATTCCACGTCAGGATTGACAGACTTTATTATTCTGAATAATATATAAGGGATTTTGACTTACAAAATAGTATTTTAAGGCAACCAAAAAGATATATTATTAGAAAAGAAGTACGTAAGTAGTAGGGATTGGCGAAATGAACTAGGCTACTGAGTATATAGTTCTTTATTTAGATAAAGGAGTTTATTCAACACGGCTACTGAGTTGGAACAAATGTTGGTTCCAACCGTCATAATCAGCGTGCCACCTTAAAAGACGAACCAACCCAACACAGAGTACAACAGAAGCAGAACATACCGTTAATAATTTAGTTCGATCGAAGCCGCACGCCTCACTTAACGTGTCTGTAACATCGTCCTTGCGCGCTCGAAATACGCGCAATACCGAACGTGAAATAAACTTTTTAAAACTTTTGGCGGGAAAATGTGACTAATTTGTAAAGTGAATTTGTGTTTTGGAATAACAAAAGATTTGATGAACTTTTAGTTGACAGCACTCTGAGAAACCAAATAATTATAAGGATACAAGGTATATAAAATACAAAAATCCGTACATTTTTAAATTAGTTCCTAATGAGAGGATGCAGGAAATCGAAAACATAAAATACCGAATTATGTACCGAGAGAAAAACCTGCAAAAAAAGATGTTATACATCGACACCTAGTAGATACAGTATATAAAAGTTTTTTTATTGCTCTAGTATAGCTATTTACCTAATAAAAAAATCCTGTTTGAAGGAAGAATGATTAATACCACATTTTATTTTTAATTCATGTTCATGAAACTTTAGTCGCATTTAGTGAATTAGATGATAATCAACGTGGGGCAGACTGCCTCTATATGTACACATATGTATACATATATCTAAGCCAGCACTTGGACTATCTGTGGAGTTTTGCGAAAGTGTTTCTAAATCCTTTTTATATTGAAGTAGTTACTACTTACTTAGTACCTACTCGTAGTACCTAGGTATATTCCTTTTATTACCTACACAATAAAATCGATTTTTACAAAAAAATAATAATATACCGTAGTTATGCACAGTCAGGCATTAGACCACTGGGTTATATCATGTTATATCTATAACTGCCAAATGTATTTTATCACCATTAATCTATTTATTGAACATTGATTATACACGAAAAATTAAATATTTAAAAGCATACGGGCTTGAAGTTCTAATATACGAAAAAAATGTCACTTATTCTTGTTCCTTTGTGTTGTACCTTTTTGTAGGTAGATGACCTCACTGGATATCAGATAAGTAAAACAAAGAGAATTATTTGATATCCACGCATGCTGAGTTCAGATAACGTGCTAGCAAATAAATTAAAAACAAAAACAATGACACATCCTTTCAGGTGTTTGTTAGGCGTACGCGTAGTTTAAACTTAAAACTTTGAAAATACTTGTGTTTTGGGTGAGATTGTTATTATTAAGTTTATTAAAATCAAATCACGAAACTAAATGTATAGTAATCTAGTGTTTCATTATAAATATTATATACTTTTAATGCAGAAAAATAAGAAATGACTCAGCTCATTTCTAAAGTTTTTGGTTAGGTATATTGAGGTAGCTTAAAAATATGATATGGCTCAACTAAGCTCAGTTATATAGTTTTAATAGTTCAAATTCAAATATACTTTATTGTACACCAAATAAAAAAGAACATATTTAACATAAAGGTGGAAGGTAACCAGGGACATTGGGCGACCTTATCACTCCAGGTAATAGTTCCAAGAAAGTAAATAGGATTAGGATTAAAGGACAAAGGAATTGCACTTGTACCTAAACATTATTTACTTTAATCTGCATAGCTACTAAAATACTCAAAACAAGACATTGCAGGTTTTATGTTACAACAATGAGACCTATAATCTCCGAGGGTTGCTTACCTTGTCAACAATGCTTGAACCATTATTGTCCACAATACACTTCAATAATTATAGCAAATATACTACAATGTTCAGTTGTCGTCAAGCGCCTTCCGAAGGGAATAGTTTTGTTACACTGGGTAATATTTTGAAGAATATATTAATATTTTGTAAGAAATATAGAGTTAAAAAGAAGACGGAGTTCATAGGTAAGGTCGTCTTAACTTCGTATATATCGTTAGTCGTAGGTATTCCTAAATATTGAGGGTTGTTACTCCTCCGCTGTATCAATTATTGTGGGAATTCTTTCGCGCAAATACATCACCCAGGATCTCGGACTACACATGTCATCGAATTTTGTGGTCAATAAAATGCGTCGGTTTCACGATGTTTTCCTTCCACATAAAGCTTCAAGTTATCTGCGATTGTAAATCAAGTAAAACAAGTCTTTGTTGTATCCGAGCTACACTTGGATTAATGTAACAAAAAAAACTTTCAGAAGTCTTGATAACCTCCTTTTTTTGGAAGTCGGTTAAAAATCAGGACAAAAATGAATTAACTTGACACATAACATCATTAATGGCACACTTTATGTGTTAAAAATCCTTGCCTTTATACGTGACTATGCTTGACTGCGGAATTTTATAATATTATACATACCTACTTGATCTGAACATCTGGGTCAAAGTCAGTTACCCAATTTTCTGGCAACTTGTGAGCTTACAAGGTAAGACTGGCTACATCAAATTATCTCTGCAACTATCCATTAACACTTATAAAATATAAATATACTAGTATGGACCAAACTGTCAAGAAACTACATACTTAATTCCCTAAAAAAATTAACAAACACCAATAATATTTGCCTATGTATCTTTCAATTTATTTTTAACAATCGTCAGTGTGATAAAGCTAAAACTACCTGTACGTAAAGAGCAATTGTTAGATTGAAATTTTTCTGTATTTTGAAGTCTGTGAAAATTACATGGACACAGCAATAGGCCTGTGTACGAAACATCGTGGGCGTTCTAACACTGCATGCAGCAGGACGCAATGCAATAACTTACGATATGACTGCACTATGCAGGTACTTGCAGTTGCATAGGCAATAGACCTACTTTAGGATTAGTACTAGCACTTATCTAGGCACGTCTAGGCTTTAGTATTTGGCCCTGGGTTAAATCGTTTAACATCCCGCTCGAGACAAAAGTTTTAGTAAAGGAAGAAATACCCAAATGGTTTTAGTCTTCTTCTTCTTTCTTATCGGGTTCGATTCCCGCGTGACACAATAAGTATTTATGCATTTTAAAAATTTATAATTACTTGTGTTGAGTCTGGTCGTTTGTATGTATAATAAGTATGTATTTACAAAAGAAAAAGTAAATAAGTATTATATCCGTTACCTAGTACCCACGACGCAAGCGTTTGCTTAGTGTGGGGATAGATGGCGCTGTGTGCAATGTCCCGGAATATTTATTATTTATTATTTTATTTTTAATTCCTTCACAGACTCTCCGGCCTTACGCCCGGTATTTTTAAGGCATCAGTGGGGACGTAGCCAACACTGAGAGGCCTTTTACAATACTTTACTTAAAATTAAGTACAAAATTACAGAAAGAGGATGTTAGGTATATAAAATAACTATTGCAGAAATGGTATTAATGTTACAGGCTATTGTGTTGAGTTGTTCATTGACTTAATTAAACTGGTCTATTGTATGAGGAACGGCACCCGCCAGTTACGCCTCATTCATAAAAGTTATAGCGGGTGATGACTTGCCACTCACTAAATGGGCCCTCCACAAAAGGCAGCCTAAGATGGCGCCGGAAGGGCAACATTGATGTGAGTGGCTTAGGGTGTCGAGAGGTGTGCTGCGCGTTCTCTGAGCGGTACTAGCGGCGTTATGCCCTTTAACACTTCCACCCTGGAGCTTAGGTACTGAGCTCTTGCGTCTTCCACTCCCGGACGGCCAATCAAGGCAAGCCGGGAGGCAGGGGGTCTCATTTAGCCCCCAGGGAATCGGGGTCCGCGGTGACGCCACTCACCGACGACTCGCCATAAAGTCGCCCCTGCGGTATTATTTATTATTTATTTATTATTAATTTTTTTTATTTATTATTATTATTATCGAATGAGAGTGGCCAACTCTTGTGTCGAGAGTTTATCAAGCCAATGGTTTTAGTGAAGACGAGACTTTAAATAACCGTTAAACCGGTATCCTATTAAATCAGGTAGAACGGGAGGCGACCCCATAAATTTGGGAAAATGGTAAAAAGGAACAACAATAGAGCAGGTGCAATAATATCTTTGCAAACGAAATAGAGATTTTGATTGTTGTCGGTATTTGTCATAAATGATCGTAAAGTTGAAGCTAGTTTTGGGTTTTATGAGTTTTTATTATTTATTTAATAATAGGTGCCGATTACATTATTACCTATAGGTAATTATTAAGCTAAGTAGGTACCTGGAGTTGTAGAGTATTAGCACGCACTTATCTAGTGCAGGTTATAAGTCATTGCAAAGCGCTGGCAAATGTGTTACAAATGAAATATTATGGTTTGTTGCGCTAGTCGTAATTGCTTGTAAAATATTATTGGTACTTGCAGCAATGCCTAACATCAGGCATCTAGGACTGACCTAGTCAAACGTAACTTACGTAAAAAACTATATTGCGCTAAGTGGTAGGTATATCCCGACCTGATATATTTATATTATAATGCTACTTTTGGATTTAATTATTAGATCAATCAATTAAAGATCATGGCTACCAGGTCACTGAACTCATTCAATAAGTCATTGGTATCAATTGTTGTTAATTTTCACCACGTCTTTATTGCGGGCCTGCTGTCAAGGAAACTATCTATTAGTTCAAAATGGTCTTATAATATAAGTATATGTATGTACCTACATACATGTTAAGGGTATTGGAAATCCCTTTAAAAAATGTTATTGACTATTTAACTATGTACCAACTAACCAAGATAATAAGTTTTAAAACTAAAAATTCAGGATTTTAATTTTATCCCCAGAGAAGTTTTATGGGGTAAAAAAACGGCCCAACTGCTTCGAGAATGAATGTTAATATCGTGCCTTTTTTTCTACTTGGTGACAATTAAATTCATTATCTACCAATGACATATGTAGTACGTATTTCAAATAATCACAGGACTGAATTTGTTAAAAAAAACTTGCTTGGCTCACGCACCACATACTATAAAAACAAACATATTACATGATGCCACGTCCCGTCCAATTACATATTCGTGTAGACCTCAAATATAATTGGAATATAGATATCCTAGGCTTCACTTTCCTCCTAAACCCTACAATCTAGAATGTCTTATATTCCGACTCCAATCACGAAGTCGGAAGCAAATGGTGACATTGAACAGGCCGCGACGGCGCGTGCCGCGCGTGCTAATGTAGTCGGTACCAGATATAGTGTAAAATGGGAAATTGAAGTTTGTTAGTTATGTCAGTAATAATACTGGTAAAAGGTGAATGCTTATCATTTTTAAATTAAAGTGAAGTAATTTTAGAGTAATGGTTATGTTTGAGGAATTAAGAAATGAAGTAGTCTTCTCCGTGCCTTCATTCAGATCATACACACGAGCTCTCAAATTTTCAGATGGTGACATTGGTAGAGACAGATATTTTTTCAAAATCGGTGCTACGCGATATCTATTTAAAAAACTTATCGATTTGGGAAATTAAAATAAAAAATAATGTAAATTATATGTGAGTCAGTAAAGAAAAACATCTTATTATTCTTAGTTTTGGTACCCTTAATCAGGCGATTCATAAAGAAACATTATAACAAATCGTATAATTGTGTGGGGCTAGATGGCGCTGTGTGCAATGTCCCCGAATATTTATTTATTATGCAGATGTTAATAACGCTGCCCACACTTCTTAGTTTATCTAACGATGGTCGTCAGTTTCCTCAGTTCTCCAAGGAAATGATTATTTACCTATTTCCTTATTACTTTACTTGAGACATTTCAAATCGATTAAGTTTTTTCTGCGATTATTAAACACGCGTTGATGTTTTTTGTTCGTGAGAAAATTTCTAAGAATTGTGATCAACGAATATTCGTTAGGGGAGTTCTCTTGTGCAGATACATCGTGATAGGCGCCCAGGTCCTTCCACGGAACGGAAGACACATCCTCGGATATTGTGGTCCTTAAACATGTCGGTTTCCTCACGATGTTTTCCTTCACCGTTAAGCGAGTGCTAATCCACACATAGCTTGATAATACAAGTCATTGGTGTAGGGCCTGATTCGAACCAGGGTGCGTCAGGACAAAAAGCAGAAACTGAAACTGCAGAGCCACACTCGCATTCAAAGCTAACAAAAAGACACATTTTTCAAAGATCCATTCACGGAAACATATGTTCTAAGGTTTTGTGATCCTCAGACATGTCGAGTTCTTCTCGATGTGTTAATACACAAAAATGATGAATCAATTCCACATTCTGAAATTAGAAAATACAAATTCAATAAATTAAAAATGTACCTATTATTGTACAAAGCAAAAAGTATGTTGTGATTCGTCGTAATTATCGTTTTTGTCTGATAATGACCATGAAAAGTATTAGATTGGAACTGTGGACACAGCTGAGTCTATTTACTATATAAAACAAATGTTGTTCAAGTACAAACGAAATGATGATCATTGCGACAAGGTTTTGAAAATATTTAGGTGACTAGCTGTGCGTTCGACTTCGTCCGCGTGGAATAGTTATTTTGGGCATCGTATTTATTTTTGCAAACTACCTCTTCAGCTTTATAAATTATAGCTGTTACCCACGACTTGAACCGTTTTCGCAGCGCACGCAACGATGAATAATTTATCCCGTTTTTTCCACATTTTCCATTATTTCTTCGCTCCTATTATTAGTTGCAGCGTGATGTAATATAGCCTAAAGACTTTGTTGTAATATAGTTCCTGAGATTAACGCGTTCAAACAAACTAATAAACTCTTCAGCTTTATAATATTAGTATTGCTGTATTACAAAAAGATACTTAGAGATATTAGCATATGTATTCTTTCTTTTATTTATTTTTCACATGGGTGTCCTATACTGTTGCCCATCGGTTTTCTCCAGTATTGTTTCGGCAAAAAAAGTATAGTATTTACCAGGGTTGGGCAGTATTTGAATTACTTGTAATTAAAATACGTAATTGAAATACAAATACGTATTTAGTATTTGTATTTCAATTACTTCCTTACAATGTAATTTGTATTTCAAATACCTGCAGCTTCAAAATACATTTTAACATTAAAATACATTTTTTTATAGCATGAGTGCGAGGCGAGAGTGTAGTGATGGTAAAGCAGCTATTAGAGTTGGCAAAACTGCACTTGTTGTACCAACAAAACAAAACGCAAACAAATTACGTACGTCAAATTGTCAATGTCAAGATAAGATGTCAAATCAAATAACGGTTTCCAAACACAGACAATAGGAAAAGAATGGACATGAAATACCTACGAAAAAAACGTGCATACCTAACGTGAGCCTGGCACAAAGCTTGCCGTAGGGATGCGCGCATTATAATATCGATAGTTGAATTGCACGGTGTTTGCAGAATTGAAAATTGTCGAAAATGAGTTTCGGTTACATTTCTTCAGTTTTATTTACGTGGAAATGCGACCTATAAAAACGCACACGCTCAGTGACATTTTATTTATGGCAGGGCACGTGGATACTGTACTGATGCCACTGCAATTTAATGAACATCCTCTTTATTCTGTACTTGTACATGTTCATAATAAAACGAATTTTACTATGGTATGTTTATCCCATTAATTACTCCCAGTTTCCACCGCTGCGATCACGAATAAAAACTGCAGCCTTGTGATAGCCGTGTACCTATATCTTACCTGTGGGCGTAGTATGCGACCGAAATTGGAATTAAGATTGAGTTTCGTGCGGACTGCCACTTACTGCGGCTCGTGCCGGGGCATATGTATAGGAGCCTTGAGTATCACTATTACTGATCAGCATACCACGCCTTCAATACCAACACGGTCTTTAAGTAATTAGTTACCAAAGAAAAGAATAAATAAATAGGTACTTACTAAATACAGATTTTTTTCTCGTTTTGCAGAGTATACTTAATTTTATTAATTACTTAATACTTTATTTATACAACTTGGCACGATCATTCATAATAAAACGAAAATTACCATTTCACACAGGTTTATTAAAAACTATAATAGTTGTAAAACTGTAAAATTTGTATTTTTTAAATACAAAGGATATGTTTCAAATCGTGTTTCAAATAAGACCATGTTGAGCCCTCAATGACAGTCATTTTCAAGTTGTAAATAAAAATACAAATATACACATTAATCAACTATGAGCATGTTGAACCCTCAATCACAGTCATTTTCAAGTTCTAAAAATACAAACTATATACAAATATAGGTACACAATAATCAAATAAGAGCATATCGGACCCTAATAAAATTGCCAGTAATTTACTCATTACGGAATAATATGATTTTGTTAAAGTAATTGCGAAACGAAATCTTTTCTGTGGTTTTCTTACCATAGTATTTAAACCTCAGATCCATGTAAGTTTGGACTATAGATTTAATAAGTAAAAGTCTGTGGGTCGTGTCATGTTCGGAATTCGATTTCAACAAATTGGATTCATCAAAATGTTCCATGAAAAATCGAAATGCATGCAGATAATACTGTTCAGACCGAAGCTGCTTTTGAAAAATACCTTTAAGGATTTTTTCAATTTTAATCAGAATATTCGTCACGTCTTTTGACGGGTAAACCAATCCACCCCTATTTTTCAGAGTTATTAAGCTTTTTTGTGCATCTCCAAATAACAAATTTGCGCAAATATCACATTTTACAGAGCGAGCCAACTTTCTAGATATGAAACCGGCAATATAAGTAACTACGCTTTCGGAGTAGTTGGGTAAGTTATTGTACATGCAGTGTATAAATTCTTCGAACAACTCACTATCATCCTCTGGCAATTCAACAAATGAATTCCTTTCTGTTAGTTCGTTTATGGCCGTGACTGGGTTTGTCTTACTAGAGCAGGTTAATATGTTAATTTGCTCTAGAGGAACGCAGTTGCCAATGCCCGCATCCCTAATTTCAGCTCTTATTAACAATCTTTTAAAAGCGGCCCTAAATTGAACCGCATTAGGGTTATTATTAAAGCCACCTCGAGCTCGGATGGCAGAAAAAAACAACTCGAGGTGGTCCTGGCTGACCTTGTACAGTGGCAGGTACTGTAAAAGTTTGGTACCGGCAATCAAATATTTATACAGTTGAATTGCACTGATCATGTCCACAATAAGTCCTACAAAGCCTGTTCTTCTTCTGGAATCGACGAGTTTCTGCCCAGATGGCAGTATCAGATTCTGAAGGTAGGTTGTGGCACCTTCGAATAAAGCTTCTACCAGACCAACATTTCCCGAAAATATAGCCTTTTTCCACCCCGGTGGTCTAATTGATCGGCTGTTTAAGACATCAAAAACGCTGTTTATTAACCTAATGAAGTTAATTGTGCCTTTACCTCCTTGAAATTCCGGGATTTTTAAATCAGCACAATGCTCCAAGGCATCTGCCACCGTGTCGCTAAGAAGCTGCGTGACAAGTCGTACCTTCATTTTTTGTTTTTGATATTGTATGTGGGCCTTTGTTAATTTTGTGGCCATGTGCAGTCCTGCGGCTTCCTGCAAATTTAGTAGATGTTCCAGGTAGATGTAATCTATTTTCCTGCCATGCATATCGTAAAACACCCTCAATTCACCGAAAGCATTTCGGACTAGTTTGATAGCATGACAGGGATCAATAAAAGCGTGTATGATGCTGTTACTGTAAGTAAATGTTACCTGGCCTGAATTGAAATCACAGCCTAATGCTGAAAACATGCTTAAATTTGCAGCTGGACCATCGCAGGTCAAGCTCACAACTTTGACGCCGACTTCTTCACATTTATGGATGCATGTTTTAACTAGTACTGCTTTTTGTTCCCCAGACAAAGCCGTTATGAAAAAGTATCCCACAGGTAACTTCCAACTACCGTTTATACAGGTCAGCAGTAACACAAGACACTCATTGGCTACTTCTAATGAGTCCATATCGCAATCAATCCCAACGTTAACTCGTCCATAATAGGTTTTAGTTTGAGGATCCCAGCAAAGAGACTTTCTAATAGCCATTTCATCCAAAACCATAGCACATATCACTGGCATTTCACTTGTTTGAACTTTGTGTTTCAAAGCATTAAAAGCCTCTGTACAAAACCCAGGTTCAGCGTTTACATTCTGATACCACCTACTTAAAGTTCTTGGATGTGGCAAACAGGAACTGTACGTACGACGAACAAAGTTATAGGCCTTTGGAGATAAAAAGTGGAGTGTCAGTGCAAATTTTCGAATTTCTTCGCTGTATTGTCTTTCCAAAGGCATTCCTACCGATTTCGCAATTTGCCTTTTTAGAAAATCTTTGGGGCCTGCGCACTGCTCCAACACAGCCGCATGATCATCATTCACATAATTATTGTCTTTTAAATCTTTCATTACAGTTTTAAAATCTGCTATTTTCTTACTCTGTCTTCTCACTTTTTCATTTAATCTTTTTATTTTTTTTTTCTGATTTTCACATTTTAATTTTAATTTTTGAATAATTTCAAGCGCTTTTTCCTGAAACAAAAAAAAAACACATTGACTTCTAGTTTTTTGCAACTTCGTACAAGTTTTTTGGCCTAAATTATTTTAAATTACCAGTTATGCTGCCCGCAGTACCTATAGTAACATAAAATAGAAGACTTACATCTGAATAGCTAGAAGTGCTGCAGATAGGCTCCTCTTCCAGTGCTTTGTGAGAAACAAACTGATGTTCCTGGCATTTATTCAATTGCGCTGGTAACTGTAAAGCAATATAACAATAATTTTTAATATTGAGTGTGTTTGTTTTCAAAAATCAAGATTGTATAATATGAAGTACGATACTTAACATTGTAAAAAGGATACTTACATCTGAATAGCTAGAAGTGCTGCAGATAGGCTCCCCTTCCAGTGCTTTGTGAGAAACAAATTGATGTTCCTGGCATTCATTAAATTGGGCTGGTAACTGTAAAGCAAAATAACAATAATTTTTAATATTGAGTGTGTTTGTTATTATTTGCGCTGGTATCTACACAAAAAAAACCTTATATGTTTAATAATATTTACATTGCCAATTTAATCACTAACACATGCACACATTTGTATAACTTGCATTTTAACACAGGTACATTTATCTATTTTGTTCTATGTACATTTAAATCTGAAACTTTTTATCAGTATTTCAACAATATAGAATTACTGCTGCTGACATGATTCTCGTCCCTTGTCATCAACTGGTTTAGTTCGATTACTTTGTCAGTAAGTAGGTAAACACTATAAACTTATCTGGTCTATTTTCAAAACTTACCAACAACTCACTTGAAGGTAAAGCATCATCGCGCAGTCTTGTTACATTTAAAGTTCGGTTCAAACATTTGTCTTCAAAATGCAGGGAACAAATAAAAATATGTTTGGTTGTAGTATTCAAATTTTCAATACCAAGTATATCCAGCCACTGTTCTTTTCTTTCTTTACATGTTGGCAATCTAAAATCAAATAAAAGAAATCGAGTTTAGATAATATTCACCTGTCGCTAAGTTATCGATACATTGAAAATGCCGTACCGCAACTCTATTTACTATGACGAATGATTTTCTTAAATAATCGCCTAATATTATTAGTAAAACAGTAAATGAATAGAGAAAAGCACGTTTATCTTTATAAACTTTCCCACAAACAGCAAAATATTTTAAAATAATAGAAAAGACAAGATATTTTGAATGAATTCGTTTACTTACCTGTGCAACGTTATTTTGGGATGTTTTGTGTTGCTTTTCATGCGGCAGCCTAACACACTGCACCTACCCATAATAAATGCAGTATTTTGCAAGTTCACACACTATAAACAAGCACAATTTTCGCTTAATATCACTAAATTTTCTTCAAAACTCTGTAATAAACAAGTTACGATGACAACTGATGTACTTGTTGTTGGCTGTGATAAAACATGGCGACCGGCCGCAGTGATACATTTTGTGACGTCATCAGCCATTGATAAAACTACTGTTGTGCTCTTTTACATTATGATTGCCCTCATAAGATAAAAAGAGATGCCGATATGTCAGTAACTACTGTTTGTTATGCCGAGTCCTTTCTTTCTTCTTTAGTCTGAGTTTCCAAAGAATAATATTACCCTTTTTAGAAAAAAGGGACAGTTTCGGTTTGTTTTTAGCGGTTTTTAGCTAGGATTTTGTTTGGTCCTAGGTTTTTAGTTTTTTTCACGGATTAAATAAAGCTTTTGACAATTTAACAAAAGTTTGTGCTCATCAGACAATCTTTTGGACCTGTAGAAAGATTGTTTTCTCTAGCTGGTTTTATTCACTCTTCAACAAGAGGCTGTTTGTCTGACAGCACATTTAAAAATCTCGTGTTCATGAAAGAAAACTCTGGTTTTACTGATTAATTAATCTAGTATTCCTCTACTTTTCACCCCGTGCTAGTGCTATCTAGACCAGCACGGGCTGAAAAGTATTTTGTATTTCAATTAAAAATAGCTAAAATACTGTATTTTATATTTCAAATACCTTACTTAAAAGTATTTTGTATTTTAATTACCTGTGATACAGTAATTTGTATTTCAATTAAAGCAAAGCATGTATTTTGCCCAGCCCTGGTATTTACCTCTTGGTACCCTATACTACGACCATACTAAAAATAAGGTTCAAGATACATCGCTCCATAGCAATTACGTTTCAACGTGAACCAGGCATAAATATAACACAGATTTTTTTATTATTAACCGACTTAACTAAAGAGGGTTTGTAATACGACTGTGACTATGATTTGGGCGAATTGTATTTATGTTATCTTCTTTTCCTTCCAGGATGAATACGCTAGGTGTGTGCGCGCTGGCGCTGGCGTGGCTGTGCTGTGCGCGAGCGCTGCGCGTCGGGGTCGGCATCGCGGACGTCACCGGACCACCCGCGGAAATCGCCTTTGTAAGTAAACCTTATTATGGTCAAAGGTGGTCAATACCACCATTGATGTTAACTACTACAAACAAATTAACATGTAACAACTATGTTACATGTTAATTTGTTTAATTATTTGACTTGCTGAAATTAGTGTAGGTAATTCGTGTATCTATATGTATACACGTATATATGGTACTTATTCGAATACTTAAATGTATTTGAAATGTATCCCACAAAAGCATTTTCATGTTCAAAAAATGCCAAGACATCATGGTTTGAGCCATCAAAAAGTTATTAGACTTCACGAAGAGCCACCAAGGTTATAACTGTACTACCCCTTATACCACAACCTCTCTTACTCAGGCAAGATGCAGGTAAAATTATCTTTGCTTCATATCAATAAATGTTTGAAAACAGCGCCCATAGCTCAAGTAAACGCGCGTATTTAATTTACCAATTTTATGTAATTGTCTATGAGGTCAATCCTTGATTAAAGTAATATTCCATTAGAACGCTTCCGTGGGTTCGGATGACACTTAAAATGTAGGTTCCAATATTATAATAAAGTTTTGCGCGCAGTTGCGATTCCCTAACATTTGCTCTAATTAGTGTTTTAATTATTAGTGTCGATGACACCCGAAATGCGTCGACATACGTCAATTTACCTTAGTATTAACCGGTTTATAAAGAAATAATAATTATATTTCCGATCAGTTGTTATTGTTCTAGAACAAGTGCGTCATTTAGTTTCCAGTTTCGCTCGGTATTTGTTCAGCTCGATTTAAATTGGTCGGTCCAAGGCTATTCGACACGGTGAGCTAAACATCGCTAATTAGGTATCCTGTAGGAACTGGTTAATGAGTCGATAAATGATTTATACGGTAAAAATCATTATCAACTAATTCATATATTTTTATGTTGATTTATTTTGGCATGCAACCAAAATAATGAACAATTTCAAAAGGACTAAAAATATATGTCCAAGTGGGCAGCCTTTATCATCAAGTGATCTGTTCCAGGCAATTATGCATACTTTGCACTTCGTTCATACTTGAAATGTACAGAAGCGTCGATATAACTTGTTAATGTGGTTTAGTTATTGTTATGATCATGTGATTAATAGGAGTCGATGTAAAATTATTAATTAATTAATTATAAGCAAATGCTTGTTTGCGTGCAATTGTATTTTTTGTTATTGTTGTTAGATTCAATTACAATATAAATGTATGTACTTAATCACTGAGAGATTAGAAATATATCTAAAAAAGTTCCTAAGTGCATTATCTATTAATGTATTGACATATTTGAGAAACTAAGACAATGTTATTTTTTTTTTACTTTATATTGGCTCACGCTTGACTACAACTTGCCTGATGTTAAGAACCGTTGTAAGTTGTAATCTACGATTTAGCGCGCTTGCCTAGAAGAAACCGGTTTACTCTCGACTTGAAGACCGACAAATTATAGTTCAAGGGGAATAGATATTCGGGCAAGGAGTTCCACAGTTTGGCTGTTCGCACGATGAAAGTCGAAGCAAACCGCTTGGTGCGAGTCTTTGGAACCTCAACTGTATAACGGTGCCTTCTTGCCGTACCTGTACTCGTACGATGGTACCTATCATGGGGCTGCAGGAATTAAATTATGCAAGTCACACTCTCCGAAATGCAACCTGTAAAAAACCGTTGTTTCAAACTAACACACATAAATCCTAAAAAAGGCTATTACAGCAACATTAGTACCTAGTTACTTTTTAACCTTGCATATACAATAACAAAATTAACTTTACCTGGTAATACTCAAATATGTTTGGTTATTAACTCACTAAACTGCAGTATAATTTAGGCCAGATGTTGGTATCCTTATTGCTCTCTCGCTCACCTTGTCTTTGGGCAATTAAACCACATTCGTTGACCGAATGAGTCAAATGTCATTCAGTAGGTTGGTCTGTTGGACCCAATGTTGGATGCTAGTGGTCCAATATTTGAGTCAATATTTAAAATGGACTGTTAGAATAGAATAGCAGGACTTGTAGCTTCAGTCGCGTTCTTTCTGGACAAGAGGAAGTCTGTTATAATTCAACAACTATTCTATTCGTATCTTCAGACCGAATTTTCGTCTAAATCAACTCATTTCATCTATGTAAACAACTTTAAGAACCGGCTTGATGACTGGTTACATAAAACCAAAAAATCTCTTGTTAACTTGTGATCATTGCACCAGTGGACTGATTAATTTTTTTTTTATCTTTGTGTGGACTATATAAAACAATTTTGACACAGTGTGATATGGGCACATCAGCAATTTGCTGCTCGCCCATTATTCAAATAAATAAATAAATCATACGTTCGCTTTAATAATATTTTTTTGTTACATAAATAATACTTCTTAATTTCTGTGAATGCAGGATGCTTCAAAACGTACTTTTAGTTCCTATATAAAACCAGAAGTTGATCATACTGATAAACCAATCGGTAGCCACATATCAGTATAAAAACTCAAGGCATTAAATGATACAATAATCAAATACTTATGTTATATCTAAAATGCTACATTGCACACGTTACATTTTCCAACTTTCTACTTTTCGCGTGTTTACTCCGGTTCACGAGCGAAAACTATTTGACTTTCATAAAACTACGTACATATCGTAAAAAAACAAATCGTTATTTCACTGGACATTACATAACACTCATAATGACATGATAAATATTCTGATGTCTAAATCTAAATGGCACATATAAAAGGAGACCTTTACCCAGCAGTGGGATCCCGAGGGCTGCGGATAATAATAATAAATAAATAAATAAATATTCCGGGACATTGCACACAGCGCCATCTAGCCCCACACTAAGCAAACGCTTGTGTCGTGGGTACTAGATAACGGATATAATACTTATATACTTTTTTTTGTAAATACATACTTATTATATATAGAAACGACCAGACTCGACACAAGTAATTACAAATTTTAGTATTCATAATTACTTGTCTCATGCGGGAATCGAACCCACAACCCCTAGATTAGAAGGCAGAGTCACTACCAACTAAGCTAACAGAGCAGTTAGCAGTTATAATGAAATCTAAACAGAAGAATCGACTTGTATAGAAATTAATTTCCTTCGAAAAAGTAAATAAACATTGTGGATTTACACAAAGTGTTTGTCTTCCTATCAAACAAATAATAAAAGACTATCACAACCAAAAACATAACATCTTCCATCAAACTGCATTTTTGGTTGCCGGTTGATTTTGGCAGCAAGTTAGACTAAACAAGTTCTAAAATTGTTAGATTGTATTGTGTACTGCATTTTACTGAAATAAATAAAATAAATTAGCATGTTCGCCCAACCTTTGTCCTAAGGCCAAGCAGTTGTCCAACGTGCGACCAACAGTTTGGCCAATGTGCACCATATAATCGTGAATCAAATGATGGCATGAACTTGTGGTCGCTTTGTTGGCTTTGTGTTCGAGTGCAGATGCACTGAGCCACGACAATAACACATCACAGGAAAATGCAATTAGATGTGTTATTGACCATGGTAGTTTATAGGTAATTACATATATAATGAAGCAATATAAGTCGTTTTAACTAATAAGGTTTAGTCAATTTAAATAAATTGAATGTAATTTTTAGCAAGAACAGTCTCACATCATCATCATCAGCCCGTTATCGCTGACTGCTGTGCATAGGCCTCTCTTCTTGTACGCCCCTCGTCCCGGTCCCGCGCAGATTGAATCCAGGTGCTCCCTGCGGTTATTCCAATGTCGTCAACCCACCGCATTGGCGGGTGACCTCTAGTCTCACATACTTGAAAAAATTAAATCATGTTCTTTTTAAAAAGTGTTAAAATGACTGACAATAGTTCCCAAAGTGTAAATTGAATATTTATGTCTGTGCAGTGCATGTCCTCTCCAAAGATTCATTTTAACATTACTGCACTAAAAATCTTTTCAAACAATCTCTGAGGTTATACCTATTATGTTCATCATGTACCCATTTTATGCATACGATCTGTGGACAAATTTGTAATTAAAGACACAATAACGCATTAAAATATTTGATTATTTTGACTGATTTTGATGATTCTTAGACTATGCCCAAACTAAAGACATATTTACACTTACACCTACCTCTCTCTTAGTAAAAAGAGGTCTTAAGCCCCAGTAAGACACCTATTTATGTATATAAAAGGTTGCATTGCCATTATGTTAATGTGTGTGATGTAACAATAAAGTTCACACACATAGTTCAAGGTTGCTAGCAGTGAACGACCCTTGGCCAATAATGATGCTGTTTTATTGCCAATGCAGGCGGTGTAGCTTTACTAATATTTCTTGTGTGCATTATGAAAGACATATTATTATTGATTTCTAGATTGGCTGTTGGATATGATTGAGTGAATCAAAACTGGTTATGTTTGTGAATATAATAATATGTATTTTTTGCTAACAAACGGCTGAGTCAATTTAGATAAATTTTGTAATGATAATTGCGAGATCAATTAGCATACAAGTGGGTTCTTTGGTCAATACAATTATGTAGGCTAAACATTACAAATTACTAATATTAAACGAGTCAAATTTTCTTGACAAAGGAATCACAAGTTATTGTTTGCAACATAATTTAGCGGACCCATATAAACTACTCGTATATAGAACTTATAAAACTTCTCTTTGCCCCCTAAGCATTTATGTTTATCAAATACCTGTCCTGTGCAAAAGACCTCCAATATAACTAAGATTTTTTACTGTGACTTTGACCTTGCTTTTTCCGTAAATTAATCATCATCATCTCATTCCAGATGGGCTACGCTCAGCTAGAACAAGTGGGTCACGGCATCCACCTGCGTCAGTTCGCTCGAGCGTTCGTCTTCGAAGACGAGGGCGGCAAGAGGCTTGCCTTCGTGTCGGTGGATGCTGCTATGATGGGCAACGGAGTCAGGAAAGAGGTGAGGATTTTACTGCTCTTTTCTTATATCTATGATCGTAAATTCGTAACTAACATAAGGATAAGACGTTTATCACTCACCTGAACAAATGTTTCCTGCTGGGTTGTTTGTAGTTTACGCAGGTTCTCTACATGCTTTGAATTTTTTTAGGCGGAAAATTATCATTCGATAACGAAAGCGTCAATTATGCCTAAACTTGTTATCGACAGATTCCGAGTTCCGAGTGAAGGGATTGTAATGCAGCAATAATCTTTCTAGGGATATTTGAAACGTTTAACCAAGAATGCTATCGGTGAAATAGGCCAAATAGACCATCTTACAGGATTGTCAATAAATTGGATTAGCCGTAGCACTTTGTTACCAATCGGTTATGGTTGTGTGTGAAATGCAAGAGTTCACGTAGTGCATGAAAGTGGTAAATCTAACCTCCATAAAATTGTTTAGTAACGTAAAGCGAGTGCGTTTTTACTTTTTACTATACATTTTAGTTGATAACAAAACAATTTTCCAAATCCATGATTAAACTTACACAACTCTTTATATCTGTAAAGCTGTAAGTATAAGTTGAATCACACGATCATCTCATTTTATCATCCCTAGATGACTATAAGTTTGTCATCGCTTCGAAAATAAAATATACGGCTTGCTCTCAAATAGTATAGTAAAGTAGACTATCTCTGTTAAATGGAAGAGTCTTATAAAAAATGTAGTAGGTACATCAGTAAGATACATAGGTTGATGATAAAATATGCTCCTTTTGGAGCATTGTCTACCGTCCGTTATCAACTATATGCATAGCACCTAGGTACTTACATAGTATAAAAGACTCAAACATGGTAAACAATCCAAGGTATATAATGGGAACGTTGCGTCACCGAGCCAGCCGAGTCATACCTGCTAAAATGTAGCCAAGGCTTCAACACACAAATTAGTCTGGCGACGAGTATTTCAAAATATCTAGATAGTTATCATAACAGAGGTCTGCTATTCTGGGATGTTTATATTTAATAGCTCCGTAGGTGAATCGAGCACTATATTCAAAACACTATACCTTTTCGTCTATTTTGTTATTGAAGTCGAGAGTAAACCGGTTTCTTCAAGGCAAGCGCGCTAGATCGTAGATTACAACGTTGCTTAACATCAGGCAAGTTGTAGTCAACCGTGAGCCTATCTAATGTAAAAAAAAGTAATCATCAGCTCAAATGGTCAATTGGAATATTTAATATCAAATTGGTGACGTATCTGTAAATATGTAATTTCCTTCACATGAAAACAGATATTTACATGTACCTACTACAGATGTAACTGACATTCACAAAATACTCACAAAGTTATACCCATCTTCACTTGTTCTCGATATTCCAATGAAATAAGCAGCTAACAACAATTCCAATTATTGCAATCCTTACCTAATGTTATAGCAGAATCCGTTTGTAATAACAAGGGAGACCTTGACGCCACTCAACTGCGAATACCGCAAAATGTTTATAGACAAGTTGCAACGTACAAAAGTAATGGACAAAACCTTTATTACCTTCGAGACTTACCAAGAATCCTTGAAGTCATTATCCATGAGTTGCTTTTCAACTACTTCCTACCTATATTTCAGGATCCTTATAAGTTTTATTAACAGGTTGCTAGAAAGAAACAAAACAAACAGTATGATGCTCGCCCCGTATCCAATCATAGTACTAATGGTTTTCATTGTATTTAAGAGCAAAATGAATCATTTTTGTTTTCCAAACCTATTTTATTTGAACCATCAAGAAATTCCGGCCGTTTCTTTTATTATTATTTGATAGAGTCACAACCAAACAATGGTTGGATAGAAACATTGACATGCTTTCTCTGCAGATGGCGTCAACGGGTCACGCATACATAAATACGTATTGGATATTAGATAGCTAATGCAAGTGTTTCAAATTTAACTTTTCCTTTTATAAAAGGGCCAATTGGGAAAAAATAAACCACGTTTATTGAATTGGCACCCATACCAAAACCTACTAAAGCAATTTTGGTGAAACTCCTTCTGTTACCTAAGTTCACAGTTAAACATCCTGTAATCTGAAGTATTTATACTGATATTATTTATATACCTACTCGTAGTTTCCAAGAAATCCGTTGACAGGAAACACATACCTAGACACACACACACACACACACACACACATACGAAACTTAGCTCACGTGTTTAGAAGCCTAACCAAGATAATAAGATACACATATTAGTAGACATCGATCACCTCCTCTTTTAAAGCAGTTGATTAAAATACGAACATCATCTCCTTTGAGTCGTATTTCCTCATGACTGAGGGTCGTGACTCCCCTGCAGAATTAATTCGTCAGGAAAGTTGGGGAGATACATCGTGATGGGCGCCCTGGTACTTCCACGGAAGACACGTCATGTCGTCGGATATTATGGTCCACAAAAATGTTGGTTTCCTCCCGGTGTTTTCCTTCACCGCTGAGCGAGTGCAAATCCACACTTAAAACGTCTGGAACCGCTGAGCCATACTCGCATTTGAACCACATCATATAACCTTATATTCATCTCCAGGTGATAAAACGTCTAAAGAAGCGTTACGGTGAAAGCTACGATGAAAGCAACGTGATCATCAGCGGAACTCACACGCACTCCACTCCTGGTGGTTTCCTGATGGACTTCCTCTTCGACCTTCCTATCTTGGGCTTCGTGAAGGAAACCTATGCTGCTTACATTGTGGGGATATACAAGGTAAGTGCATAGATAGTAAAGCTCATATTTTAAGATATTTTTTTGGTAAAAGTTTTCTTTCATAATATACAAAAATCTGTTTTATGGTAGGTGATAATGAATGTATTTAGTATACTAAATAGGTACCTGCTTATTTAGTAATCCCATATGCGACCTATCATACATTAACAAAAAAGTGGTTAAATTATTCTCTTTTCAGTTAGCCATGAGGTTGAGCGTGCAATGTCTAAATAAATACATTTATGTATGTAGTGATATTCGTCCAGGTCCTGTTATATTCAGTGAATCATTGTTTATAAAACTGTATCCAAGGTTTTGCTTCAACCTGTCTTGCCATGAATACAAGTAAATATACAAGCTAAACACCCGAGTCTACTTTCGCGAGAGCCGGTCTGACCGCGCGGGCGTATCGCCGCCCTTGCGCCTTCTCTTTAAATGACAAGTCGATGACATTCGCCGCAATAACAAGATATTTTCGCTGCCTAATCATTTGTAACAGTAAACATTATTGAGTAAACATATACATATAATAAAGTTAAAATGGGTCAAGTGTGTACAAAAGAAATATTTAAATGCAGATAAGTTTAAGAATTTTTAAAATTGATAACATGAGATGTTCGAATAGCTTTTAGATTTTTGTCTGCTTATTTGTGCTTCTCATCATGATTTTTGTACAGAGGCAAATAGAAGGTCCTAAAAGTGACAGGACTTATTAGTCTAAAATATCGCAAGCGAAGCCGCGGGTATCTCGTATAATAGTTTTGTAATAGTGAGCATTAATGTCTACTGTGTACCTGACAAGGTATTTATTTAATGTGTTGTTACTGTGGTCAGTATTTCTCGATTTTTCGCATTTGCGGCGGTGGTTTGCAAGGTTTGTTTCTTATTCGAAGTATATTTGCAGCGTTATAATGTATTGGTCACTCAGCCTTCTGAATTTCACGCTGAATACTGTTAAAGATAAAGATAAAGATAAAGATAAAAGCTTTATTCACCTTATGACATCACATCATATAGGGCAAGTCAGTTTACATATTTTTCTTAAATACTAAGTAATTTATCACTCTTATTATCTAATTTATTTATTTATATAACTATAAGTTTTTGCATCAAAATTACAATACCAGATAAAATATGATCTCTAATTTAACTAACATGAAGAAATGAAGATTCTACAAGTGGCATAGTCATGAATTCCTTAATAGAATAAAATGGGTTGCTTACAAAGAATTGTTTTAGTGTTCTTTTGAAATGTATAGCCGACAATTCTATTATTTTTGGCGGCAGTTTGTTAAACATGTTGATTTTATTATACAAGCCTTGTTTTTGCGCTTTGACTAGTCGAATGTTTGGTTTTCTGAGATTGTTTTGTTTTCTTAGACAGTATTTATTATTTGAAGCCAATTGATCCTTCTCGTCGTAAATTTCTAGTAAGCAATTAAATATATATAGAGATATTACAGTCATAATCTTATTATTCTTAAAGTGTTTCTTGACTGAAGTTCCTTTTCTTAGTCCCAACATAATCCGTATGGCTCGTTTTTGTGCTCTCAACACTTTGATAATCTCTGTAGCGTTGCCCCATACAGTGATAGCGTATCTCAATCTAGACTGAATATATGCGTGATATACTGACAAAAGCGATTTTTTATCTAATAATTTCCTTAATTTAAGCAATACATAACCTGCAATGGCTAGACTTTTACAAACTTTTGTAATGTGTGCCGAATGAGTCACAGTGTAATCAACTGTATAACCTAAAAATACGTTTTCTTTTATAGAAATCTCTCCTGCACATCCTTTTTTAGAATAGTAGTGCATTACATTACTTTTATCAGCATTAAGAATAATACCATTCGCACAAAACCAGTCTTTCAAAATATTCTTTGCTTCAATTATCTTACTACCCACATTTGTTACATTTTTGTCACTTATCCCTACATGGGTGTCGTCAGCGAATAGGCTAACATATGCCCAATCTGGCATTGCATTTACGATGTCATTTACATAAATTAAAAACAGTACAGGTCCTAGTACTGAACCTTGAGGTACACCAATATCTACACGACTTGTGGAAGATATAACATCATTCACATATACCACTTGATTACGGTTGCTCAAGTATGATCTCATCATGTTTAATTCGGGTCCTTCAAATCCGTAGTATTCTAGTTTTCTAAGCAGAATATCATGGCGTAGACAGTCAAAGGCTTTCGATAAGTCGCAGTATATACTTGCGCATTTTTTTGCTTTGTCTAGAGATTCAATAATGTAATAAATTACTTTTCTTATGGCCATTTCAGTAGATCGGCCTGGACGAAATCCAAATTGAGAGGCTGTGAACAAATTATTTTCTTCGAAATACTTTATTATCCTTTTTTTAATAACAGTCTCTAATATTTTTGATATTGTTGGCAATATACATACTGGTCTGTAGTTTCCTAATTCCGTGTTTTCTCCTTTTTTATATAATGGTATAACTTTGCCAGATTTTAAACAATCTGGAAATATCCCTTCACTTATACAGTCATTAATTGTCAGGTGTAATAATTCTAATAGGTTATTATTTGCTAATATAAGTTCTCTTAATGTCTTTGATGTTATAATCAGAGGTCACTGCTGGAGCAAATTCCTCACTTGAACAATAAGATTATGATTTTTTTTTACAGAAATTGGAGGATTGTAGGTTTTTTTATATGGAATTGGTTTGCGCTTGACCATAATTCGCTTGAAACCTTACGTGTAGGTCAGCACATATCCCATTAATATTATAAAGGCAGCAGTTTGTGTACCTACGTTTTTGTTTGTTGTTTTTCAACACACAAGAAAATTAATGGATTTGGATGAAATTTGCTATGGTAGTAGATTAGACCTTGTTAGTAGACCTTGTAGAATTTTCACGAGTTTTCTAAAGTCTAAGAACAAAAGTTGTTACTCAAACGCAAAAAACGGCCTTTACTTTAAAAATCCTTTCTGCGGATGCCTACGTCATGACATCTACCTGAATGTCAAATTGCTTTGGGCTGTGCGTTGATAGATCACTATGTCAGTCAGTCAGTCAGTCATACTTGTAATAATATTTACATATTTGTTTGCAGAGTATAGTGATAGCCCACGGCAACGTGCGCGAGGCTCGCCTCGTGTACGGAGAGGCAGAATTACTTGACGCTAACATCAACCGGTCACCCACTTCATACCTCAGGAACCCGGAGGAAGAGAGAGCCAGGTGAGAACGGAATTAAACTAGCCGCAGCGTATCTTTGGATTCCGCGGGAGGATTAAAAAACCATCGGTACTGAGGAGTGTGACGCAAACTAGGAAAAGAATTTCATGTCGTGTTGTTAAAAATCGATCATATTATCAAGGTCAAAAAACGTTATTCATTTGAAAGATTCGATTACCTATATAATCCGATATATTTTTTTTATAAAAAAACCTTGCAATTATTAGGAATTAGCCAAGGCCCTGAGCTATGCACCTTCGTACCATCGAAAATAGTATTAATACTATTTCATACTAAAAATAAAAATAACGGGTTTAAATCAAAGTACAGACGAAAATCTTTATACTGAATAAATTGCAGATCCACGGTACATACATACTTAAAAAAATAAAACCGACTCCTTGACACGATACGTACCTACACACATAAGTTAACAGCTGTAAACCAGGATCCAAATAATTTCATAATTTTAGCACCAAACACCAAACAGTAATGAAGGCGTCAGCGAACGTTTAAATTTGAAGAGTCCGTGTGCAAATATAGATCTTTGTTCTGTGTAAATACCACATTGTTGTGGTATTTACACAGAACTGAACTGAACTACAGTTCTGCTATTATTTCATTGATTTCTGTTATTCAAATTCTTTACTAAGTAAACATCTACAAATATCACCTGCACCACATATGACAAAGCTTTAGGGAGCCTAGAGATAGTCTTTTGATGTTCAAGATCATAGATTTATCATAGATCATAAGTTCATAGATTTATAGATTTGCTTTTAAGTTATTTATCTCAAAAGACGGTCTAGAAGCAAATGGAAATTTTAAATTGATGATGACCTACCATTTTGATACAGTCTTACAAACACAGGTAGGAAAATGGACTGCTCAGTGTAAAAAAACACACACACCAATTGAAATGATTTATATTTCTTACAATAACTCCCTTAATATAGCAAAATCTCCAAACTTCCAGATACAAACACGACGTGGACAAGACGATGGCCCAGGTGCGGTTCGTGACGCCTTCCAACAAGGTGCTGGGCGTGATCAACTGGTTCGCAGTCCACCCCACCAGCATGAACAACACCAATAGATTGATATCCTCAGACAATGTGGGGTACGCCTCGCTGCTCTGTGAGAAGGAACTTAATGGAAATACTACGCAGCCTGGGAAGGTATTTTTTTCCTCTTTGACCTTAACTTTGTATTGTGCCAGTTCTCAAGTTAATTAATTAAAGTACTAAGGTCAAATACAATTTGACTGCTATTCGAATATAAATTAATAATATATATTCGAATAGAAATGTCATCTCCATGCAATTTCAGAAGAAAAGATTGAAGAAGAAGAAAAAAAACTAATGTTAATTGCGGAATAGGTCCACAGAGCCCTTTCGGCCGCTTTGTAAACCCTCAGTACCAGAGTGTGAAGATGATATTTCTTTCATTAGTGTTCTGGCATTTGGTCATAATGTGTCTGAGGCAAATCCTTATAAGCCAGCCATGCTTTGATCGAGAGTTTTGTTAATTTTTTGTGACTGGCTAAGTGGCTATACCCGAAAATCACGATGCCGCGTCATTCTCTGGTTTACTTACCAAATAGATTTGTTTACCTACTAGTAACTTTCCGCGGATGCACACTTGCTCAGGTTATTGGGTGCGTCACTTTCGGAATACTTCCATGACGAAAAGAACGATAAAGCATGACATGTGAATGACATTTAAACAAACCAACAAATCAATCAACACATTTATTCGATGAGGTACCTATAATTTTTACGTCAAAACAGGTATTTAATGAGTAGGTAAGTGAGTTAAATACCTGCTAGGATTTCATCTGTGAAATAACGCTAACTAACTAAAGATATGTCATTTGTAATAACCAAAATGTCTGTTTAATTCTTGAGATGGTAAGTAAGTAAGTTGTCATGAGAGTGGCCAACTCTGGTGTCAGAGCTTTCAAATCGCCTTAAGGGCCTCTGACATGGCTTAACGGCTGAAGTAGGTACTATGACTAACAGTTTGGTAAAATTTAATCAAATAAAATATCATATATACGTACATAACTAGCTCACTTTTTTACTTTCTTATAATCCGTTGCTTAACTTTGATAATAATCTAGAGATGAGGTCAGTCAACCTTGACACGTGCGCTTCGAAATGAGCTGTAAGGATCGAATAATGGGGCTTTCGCACAAAGTATGTAATAAAAAATGACATTAAGACCCGATGAAAAAGCGTGTCCCAAATTTAAAGTAAGCATTTAGATTGCCTACCTATAATTCCAGCCTTCAAAACCAAATCAACTCATAAACCTTTTGCTACAACCCTATTTAATTTTGTATAGCGCCACAGATAGGGGCGTAAAAATTGCACCTCGTTTTTGTAATTTCCGTATTTAATTTCCCCTGTATTGATTTTGTCGTTGTTTTGTATTTTATCTTATTTATCCTCATAATATAAATAATTACGACTTTAAAGCAAAACTATCTTCTACTATTTATTAATATAAAAAAATAGTAGAAATTCTTATAATATTAAAAGCCTTCATTCCCATTTCTCAACCATTCCAGGGTACAATAGTGTGCGCCTTCGCCTCCACAAACCTGGGTGACGTGTCTCCCAACACCAGGGGTCCTCGGTGCGAATTCTCTGGCACGGTGTGTGACCAGGAGACTCTGCTATGCAACCTGCCCAAGGAGAAGTGCTTCGCGTCAGGCCCCGGGAGGGACATGTTTGAGAGCACCAAGATTATTGGGACCAAGCTCTTTGAAACTGGCATGGTAGGATAATTTTTGCTTTTTCATTATTGGTTACATGTTTCAGTACCTATGTATCTAGGTACCTACGTCATTTGAAAATGTATGTTTTCGCGATCTAAAAATACACCTTAAAAACCAATTCTTCGAGTAAAATAATTTACTCTGAATGAAGATAAAGAAAGACAAAGAGTATAAAGCGCATTGCGGTAAAGCCGATCAATCAGATAAACTTGATACATGTTACGCCATCTATGATGGTTTAGTTGCAGCACTATAGCATCGATAGTGCACAGAATACGACATTTATTTATGATCCATTGTTGAGACAAGATGCGTTGCTGGTAGTGTAGATGGCGCTAAAAATAAAATTTGCATGAATAAATTCAAAAAGAAAAGAAACAAAGGAAAAAGTTAAAATAGCGCATAGAGGAACTAAATTAGTTGATAAAATAATGTAAACAGTCTTCCGATTCCCTTTTTATATTAGCAATTGTAGTAGAAAATGAAATAAAAAATATCACCAAAACGTTCTTACTTTTTAAGCGTCCCTAGACCATTATGTTCGCTTACAATCAGGCAAATTATGGTCAAGTGCAAACCCATTTACAATATAAAAAAATATACATAATATATTTCAGAAAATCCTAAATAAGCCCGGTGAGGACCTGACTGGGCCACTCGGCGTCGTGCATCAGTTCGTCAACATGCCGGAGGAGGAAGTCAATCCATACGAGCCTGTCAACGATACCTTCAACACGGTACGAACAATTTAGTATTTCAATAGGTTTTACAGAATTCTGCGAATTTGATATTAATTTAATTATAATAAATAAGCATTAGAAACTATGATACTCAAGTACCTATATCGTGCTAACATATACATATGTCGTACTTATAAGTCGCATTAAGAGTGTGTAAGTAGTAGAAAACTAATATGAAATTGGCTTGACACGCTAGCGCAGATCTAGATACTAAAGGGTTCAAGTTATCTTAGTAGTTACCTATATCACTAGGCGTAGCTAGACGATGAACATAATAGAATAAAAACACATATAGATAAACTGAAAATTCCCTTCATTTTTGAATTCGGTTAAAATATTTCCAAGAGTTGATCAAAACCATAGAAATCGTAAACAAACTATGCATAATCAATTTTCCCAGAAGGGCATATTATTTATACTAATGTGCTCATTATAAGGATACAAACAGTCCAATGTTCTCAACAACAAACACTATCACAAACTAATAAATTACTACGTCTTATCTATCAATAGTTCAAGGGCCAAGCTGATAACGTTCGATTAGAAAAGGGAATCGCTTCATAGAGTCAGTACTCAGGATGAAGTGGCTGCTGATCACATATCTGCTGCTAGTGTGTGTTTATGGTGAAGAAATCAACATAGGAAATGACATAGACGATGGAAAACTCAAAGTTTTGGACGATACTACGAAGATATCAAGTGGGGGTGTTGAAGACATTCCCGAAGATGTAGCAGAAAAGTCTAAAACAGAAAAAAATAACCCAACCATTTTGAAAAATGTCCAAGGTAATGAACAAACGCCTGAAGTAAATATCACTCACACGACAACCAACGCGACTAGAGATTTGGGGATTCCGGCAGGATTGAATAGCACGGTATCAAAAAACGTTACAAGAGCGCTATCGGACAGTATCTCTACAGAAGATGACGATGAAGATTTAACGAGAAGAAGAAAACACCACAAAAAACATCACAAACATCACCACCACCCACATTACAGTAAAATAAGGAATCATCATTACCATCGTCACAGGGAAAGTTACAAATTAAGACAGGAAGCAAGAAGACAGAAGAAACTCACTGACATATTATATCCAAACGGTCCTCCTGTTAATATTACAGTTCCAATAAATCTGGACAAGTCAGCGGAGCAAAACCTTACATTCAGCGGAGTAATCAAAGCTAGAAGACATCATGACAAGAAAATTAATAAATGGGCCAAGAAAATTCGTAAAATAAGGCTGCGAGAGTACAAACGTCGTAGCCAGATCAGACGCAAAATAATGAAAGATTTGAAAAACGACACTAGCATAGAAACTAGCAAATAAATTTGAGTTTATATTAATTTGAGATAACCCTTATAAAGTTCGAATTACTATTTACGAAAAAGGGATAATTCAATATTTTACAATTAGTATTTGTAAGTAGGTAGTGTAAGATTTGAAAGATGTTTAATGTATTCTAAGTAAATTTAATAAAATAAGTAATATAAGCTACATTCATGTGTCTTATTTTAAATGACCCAGATTTGGATATTATCTGATATAAACTTAACATTTTCTGCATAATAAATAAATACACATTATTCATACGAATACTACACAGCTATTACGCTATAACTTGGTAACTACGGTAAATTGCTCCTGCCTCAGTATCGTAACAAAACTGTTTCTCAATAAATGTATTTTGATTTTAAGACTAGACGTAAAGCAAAAACTTAGTACCTATACGTAGAAGTACCTAGAGTAGGTAACACAGTTATCAGTAATACTCAAAGAACGCTATTATATCGCGCTTTACCAGAACTCGGCTGATGTTAGTAAATAATTCAATTAGGTACTGATTAAAATTCGTGAAATAAGAAACTTGACTAAAGTATAAAGTTATGAGGAAATCAAACTCCCCTAAAACACCTCCGTCGCATACTCCACAGAGTGTCATAGTCCACGGGTGCCTGCCAGCGATGGGATATTCCTTCGCAGCTGGGACCACGGACGGGCCTGGTGCTTTCGACTTCACTCAGGGCACGACGTCTTCCAACCCCCTCTGGAATGCAGTCAGGAACTTCATCGCAGAACCGACGCCGGAAGACATTCAGTGTCAGAAGCCTAAGCCGATTCTATTGGCCACGGGTCGGGTATGTAGAATATCGGTTAGCTTTTATTTAGTTTTTTCATCACAATAAAAGGAGGTATGTCCATTTAATGAGATATTTCCTTGTCTTAAACTCAAGAAAAAGTTCAACACAACCCAGACAATCTATAAGTAACAACAATAATAGTCAAATTAGATGATAACATTGTTTTATGTTATCATCTATCACGTTTACCTACATTAATACGGGGCCTCACGTGTATGAGTCAAATAAATGAATTGTGAAATTATTCACAAATCGGTTGTTAGAGATAAGTACACATTGCAAGAGAGTTTATTCATCTTGCATTAAAAGTCTCTTTCCAATCAAATCCCATCACAACTTACAGGCCAAATTTCCCTACGAATGGCAGCCGAAGATAGTCTCCTGTGCTGTGGCTCGGATTGGAGGATTCTTCATGGCTGCAGTTCCTGGAGAGTTCACCACAATGTCTGGTCGGCGCCTGCGCAGGTCCATTGCTAACATATCGCCGGAAGTCAAGAAAGTGGTCATCGCTGGACTGTCCAATATCTACTCGGATTATATTGCCACGCCTGAAGAGTATCAGGTGGGTATTTAAAATGATTATTTTCAAATTAATTTGTTTGAAAAAGCTTTAAAATCTAAGTAAATAATTGATAAATAAGATCGGCGAAATCTGTTATCACATGATCGCTATACCTACCGTCAAGTGCGTGGTCTAAGTGTAAACACATTTTATTCAGAAGAAAAAGTATAAAAGTACTTATATGTTTACTTTTTTATTTCAGGCGCAACGGTACGAAGCTGCATCGACAATATATGGGCCGCACACTTTGGACATTTATTTAAACAAATACGGCGAACTTGCGAAAGCTTTAATTTCTGTGAGTAGCTTACTCATTATCATTTCACGCCAGCTGACAGCATCGCTAACATTCACTGAACATTCTTGAATTGCTCCGTCATTAGATGTAGTAGATTCTTCTATTCAATCATAATTTTTTTATTTATCACCGAGTGAGTTTTTCTATCCATCGTTCCTTCAGTAATTCTGTTTCTAAATTCTTTTGTTTACGACGTGTTGTGTATATTCCAGGGTGAGAAACCGGAGCCGGGTCCTTCGCCCCCGGACTTCTCGAACCAGCTGATCACGCTGGTGCCGCCGGTGCTGTGGGACTCCGCCCCCTGGGGCCGCGAGTTCGGGGACTGCGTGCAACAGCCGCAGAGGCACTACAGCTGGGGGGATATTGTTAGCGCTACTTTTGTAAGTAACTATATTCAAGACAATTTCGTTAGATTAATTTTAAAATAAGAATGCTTTTTACAGTAGGTACAGTCCATTTATGCCAGATTTGACTTCAAATGATCAATTTTCTCTTCAGAAGTTTTTCACAAATTCAAAAATATTTCACTCGATAACGTAAAGCTCTTGGAATTGCTATGGTTAAATAAATCATTGTAATTAATTAATAAATGATGTCTTTGGGGCGGATCCACACCGGACGATCCATGGATCGGCGATCCCGCGATCCACGATCCAAGGATCGTGATGCGTGGAGCGTCAAAAAACCGACAAGAAATGGATCGCACGCGGCAAGGAGCGCGCGCGCTTGGATCGCGCGCGGCGCGTCTACACTTCACGCTCCGTGGAGCGCGCTCCTTGCCGCGCGCTCCACGGAGCGCTTTGGATCATCCGGTGTGGATCCGCCTATGGCCTTTCATATTAGAGAGTTATGTTTGCTTGAGTTAGTTTGTGCAAAATTCACTGCACTGGAACAAGAAAAATATCTTAGTGGTTTCGCTGCTACTGCTGCGTTGATTTTAGTCGATAAGCAAAGTGGTTTGTTTTTAAGAGTATTCTTCCACCACCATCACACCTTTTCTTTTTCTTTTTTTAATGAAAGTATAAGCTAGTCACTGGTAGATAAATTGACTTCCTTACACCCAGGTATCTGGCCACCCCCGGAACAGTGTCCGCCACGGGCGCTGGTTCGGGGCGGTGGAGAAGCTGGAGTCGGAGGCAGATGACGCCTGGGTCGTGGTTGCTACAGACGCTGACTGGGAGACCAAGTAAGTGGTATAATTTCAAACTCTCCAAAAATCTGCCTCCTTTATCCGTCACTCGTTCTTTACCAACCATATAGTTGGTAACAAAAATGTCCAATCGATATTCTTTCTTCCAGGTACATCTGGCACCGTCAGTCTAAAGTCCTGGGCACAAGTCACGCTGAGATCGAGTGGGAGATCCCCTCCGGGACTCCCGCGGGGACCTACCGCCTTCACCACTACGGGAACTATAAGTACGTGCTGGGGGGCATATACCCCTACCACGGGTTCAGTGATAGCTTTGAGGTTACCTAGTTAAATGTCGACTTCGTTAGGCATGTCAGATAGTTGTAGGACTCGACGCTACCAGGATATTTTCTCAGAAGAGAGACTAACGCATATTCGAAAAGGTTTCACTTTATAACAAAAGACGGTTTTTAACTAGCTGACCATTGACAAAATTTAATCTGGCTATCCAATCATAGAAGTTCCAAGAGTTTTGTGATTGGCGTTTTGTATTTGGGAGAAACATTTTGGAATGAAGGTTTACAACCTACAGAGTTAGTCACTCTCATTAAAATACGAACTGACTTGCTTATTACCTGTATTTTGCCAAATAAGGTAGATCGGGGGCCAACTCCAAAAACATTTTTTTTTATTCTTACAATCCAAAGTTAAGACATGGATTTATTGTAAATGAATCAGTAATTTTTCTTTTTCAATTCGTAATTTACTTTTTCTCAAATAGCTTTTTCATGCTTCTCTGTTCCTCAGCGCACTGAGATCTCAGCCAAATAATTTAGTATCCAAGTGCTAATATTAGGAGATTATTTGTTGCCATTGTCATGCCAATTGTACACTCTCATCGAAACAGGGCTCGGCCAGCAAGTTTCAAACGGCAGCCTCGTTTGATAGCCATTTCAGTACATCTTCATTTTCGACTACAGTGTCACGTGTATGTATTATGTGTGTTGCTTCTGGCAAACTCAATCATGATGATAAAAAAAACTGCCTATTATCTAATGCTACCAGAAAGTGTCATTGATTCACCTAATCTCGATGGGGATGTACGACCGGCATTTTACTTCGTAGTACCAAAGCTTTGACTATTATTATGTATATTTTCTTTCTAAGATGTGTGCCGTATGTAAACATTAAGTTAATGCTAGTCTTAATTATATTTACCTATACGTAGGTAGAGATTGTATACTTATAGAAATTAAGGATTGATGGTGTAAATACATGATTTATGACTTTTAAATCGTCGTTTTATTAATATGGCAGGCGAAAGTAGAAACAAACATATACCTACATATTCCCATGCAATATACTATACTCGCACACACAACTTGCGTGCTTCTCCCCTTTTTTATTATTAGTGTGATTTTCTATAAAAATCTAGGCAAAACTGGCCGCGGCCATGACTTATCCAGACTTAGCCAGATTATTGGTAATCCAAATTCAGTTATCAGAAACGATTTATCGTTCGTTGTTGTTTCTACTCATAGACTAATCTAAGCAAAAGACATGGAACTACTTATTTATTCTCATCGGAGGATACATGGTAACGGACAGACCGGTTTGGTATAACACAGATTAGGAAACTTTTACTGGAAAACGAAACGCCAATCATAGACGTCTCTATTGTCACAGAATAAATAATACAACTATTGTCACAGTTTAAATAATCTATTGTAGCAGTTTTTTTCCTAGTTTTAGTACTAGTTATAGGAGTTATAGGAAAACTTCAATTTTAATTTAAGAATTTCTCATATATTTTAAACTTATTGACCTTTTCGTGCGTGCATTAGTTTTATTAGTGTGCATGACTATTTCTTAATAATGAAGAGTCTATAAGACATGTTGTTACTAGTATTATAGACCCCCTATTAAATTCATTAGGCAATGCTATCAGAATTATCACAAAAATAATTATAATATCTTTTAAATTTGTCTGATACCAGTCTTAGCTATTATCAATTAATGGGATAGATTAATCAATAACAAATCGCATTCTCTTCAGTAGAATGGATCGGTGCAACGCAACACGTTCAGTGTAATATTTATTTATTTATTGTACATTTTAATTAATAAGGTAGGTAACACACGATCACAAATATTATTCAGTGAATGATTGAATCTTAATCTTGTAATTTGTTGAATTCAAAGGTCACTCTAACTAATAAATATTGTATGACCCTAAAAACTGCCTTGGGTGACCCCCCATGCGATAAATTAAGTGGTAAAGTTATCAACGTTTTCAAACCCGTTTCATTCTCTTCATCAGATATAACAACCTTAAAATACTCAAACTTCACTTTTTTTTAAGCAGAAATGGCAATTAGCCTTGTAGGGAAGATAGTGATCCCCATCGTAACCCTGTGCGTGATCGGAGGACTGACCGCGGTCATAGTTCTAGTAGTGCAAGAAGCGAACGAGACCAGCAATGCAAGCGAGACCTCTCCAGGGCCTGATGTACCTGGCCCAGGGCCTCCTGTCGATAATTCAGATGTATTGTACGAAGTGGGGGTAGGAATGGCTGATATGACTGGACCATGTGTGGAAATCGCATTTGTAAGTATTGAGTTACTTAAACTTTCGGTTCGTAAATAGCACGAAATTATTAAAGAAACTTATTTGTCATATCGTGACTGCCTTATTTGTCTTAAGCCACGAACACACTCGAATAATCTTGGGCGAAACAATGTTCTGTTGTGTTGTTTCTGCAAATTTTATGACACAATTTTCAAATAAGATATTGAATCAGGCGTTAGGTACTTTGTGGAAATCCATTGTAAATGAAACTCTGGAGAAATATGTAGTGTTTTTGCTGTGACTGCTCCTTAACCGGCTTCAAACAGTAAACTTAGATACACATGTAGTGTAAGTCGCAGTCGCAGTCGATATTTCTCCAAAGTTGCATTTACAATTTTCATAATTAATGTGATAATCCTCTGAAATTAACAAATTTTGCATGTCTTGTAGGCGGAATATGGAGCACTTTTTAAATTTATTTTTATATTTAAGATCTTGTAAATAGCCATGTTCGCAAAAGAATAAATGAATTATGAATTAAATTACATATACCTATAATACAAATAAAACACATTTATTTCCATTACAACCTCAACATACATACTTATAAAAAATAGTTGATGATTTTTAGATGGGCTACGCAGAGGTGTCTCAGACTGGTCGAGGCCTCCACATGAGACAGTTCTCAAGAGCATTCATATTCTCCAAGGGCGACACCAGGATAGTGCTCGTCACTGCTGAATCACAATCTATAGGTATTGCAGTGAGAAGAGAGGTATGTATAACCTACAAGACCACAAGAACTTTAGTTGATGACATTTTGAACATATAGATTAGAATTTTGCACTAGTTTCTCTCTGTGAGTCGTATTTCCTAATGACTGAGGGTCGTGACTCCCCCGCTGATTTAATTCATTAGGGGAGTTCTTTTGGGCAGATATATCGTGGTGGGTGCCCAGGTCCCTCCACGGAAGACGCATGACCTCCGATATTGTGTCCTCATACATGTCGGTTTCCTCACGATGTTTTCCTTCACCGCTAAGCGAGTGCAAATCCACATATAACTTGAAAATACAAGTTATTGGTGTAATGCTTATCTACCAATAAATAAGCGTCCTGTCATAACAATATAGTACCTATTAAAAAAAATGTAAAGCGTCGACAGGACACTGCAGCATTTATTGTATGCGACGATTTGTGGTTTGCTTTTAATTATCAGTTAAATATGTGATCTCAGCTCTTAAAGCAGCATAATGCACTAATTTAAAATAGACTGAGATTATACCCAACTGTAGAAGCAAGGCTATCGATGATATTGAAAAAAAAAAGAATAATTAATGAGTGTAAATAAGACGTTCTATGTATATTAATCCAATACGAATGAACTGCTTATTTGAAGCTCGTGCTTAGCGTAGCTATGTGTATGTTTATCTAATCTAATTGGTAATGCGTGCTTCTGATACGAATTAAAAACATCGATCATGTAATCTTAGTTAATTACCTATGTATCTTATTTAAATTATTATAAAAAAATGCTAAAAATTTGCTAGTACTTACCTATCTAAGTATAAATAAATACATACAATAAAAACGCCAAAACACGATTACGTATATAGTTCGCGCAAAACTTTATGAGCTCTCGGAACACGCACGCTAGTGGCTGCGCAGTACGCATATTATAGGTATCCGAGGGACGGGACAGGGCGTCGGGGAGGGCACCGGCCCCCGCGCCCCGCGCCGTATCCCCGCTCGCGTCCTGTTGCGCCGTGCCTTAGTGTGAGTGCTACGTTCGTACACAATACATGCGCGCGTTGTAGACGAAAGTACAGTCGAGTGCAACAATTCATTTTCATTGCTATTGTAAATTTTTTTTACTGTTATTTTTTTACGTTATTTTTATTTGTTTCTGTTATTGTTGTTGTTAAGTTTTGTCACCGTTATATTGTATTTGTTTGTTCTATTACTGTGGTTTCTTACTGTTATCGAACTTTTTGGTTTAATTAAATATGCCTCGCGGACGCTTTAATGTGCTACGTCGCCAAACACGTAAAATGAGAGAGTAGATGAGAGCTATGATAACGCTTCTTCAGATGAAGATGTCCTTTCTACTAGCCGGGAAGAAATGTATATGAAAGGTGTAGCTCCGTTATAAATAAATAAATGCACAAGTTTTATATTAAAGTTTTTAATTTACTTAATAAATACCTACCTGTTTGTTCTAATATCTTACTGCACGTAAAAAATACCTAAAATCTAAATACTTTTTAATGCCTACGCATAAATGTACTATGTTTTTTTTTAAATCTTCTAATAATGATTGTGCGCTCAACTGTATCATGCGCGGTTACGTACTCGGGCCTAACTTCAGAGTGCTCATAAAGTTTTGCGTGAACTGTACGTTGCTCGATAGTTTATTTTTGAAAAATAGTTGTTATGAAATATTTTTCACCTCTTTTTCCAAGTTTTCAAGTTGTACAGAAATTTAAACCAATTTAATTATATCTTAAATGTTATTATTTAGAGGAGTAAAAAGCCATAAATAGAATATTCTGAATTGCTGATTTTATATGAATTTATTTCGTCAAAAACGTCTGCAAAACTGCTCAAATTGTGCAAAATTGTTTGCGTGTGGATAAGACTCGTCGGCCGGAGCTATGCGCGCGATACTCGCCCTTGCTGTCATGTTAATACGGCGTGGAATTGCATGCGAAAAAGCAACTGTAGGCATTTTCCCAAGCGCAAAGCGTTTTCGGGTGAAATATCGTGGCCTTAAACGCTCATAACGCAAAAACGGCTGAACGGATCATCATGTTTTTGGGATGTAGGTATTATGAGGTCTTAGAAGTGTCAGAGGCTTGTTTTGTTGTGTGTACTTTTTATCCCAAAATAATGCGAGTTAAGCCGGGGGCATCCACTAGCTATAAAATATATCAACTTATTAGGACTCTCACCTTTGATATTTTGCAGCAAAAGCTCTTTGAAAGAAAATTAAACCTACGTTTTTAACCGACTTCAAAAAAAGGAAAGTTTTTTTTTACGTTTGGAATCCATTTTTGTAATAATTTATCTCAAATAAACATGGAGAAATACATTTAAAGAGGTATTACTTACTATTTTAAATATTGCTTAGGTACACGACTTCGTTGTAAAGAAAACATGAAAAGAAAACATTCCCATTGATAATAAAAAAATCATTATCTTTGATTCATGATTCACCTCGACACCATGCTTATACTTAAGTAGCCTGACTGGGCTGTTAGCTTAGTTGGTAGTGGCTCTGCCTTCTAATCTAGGGGTTGCGGGTTCGATTCTCGCGTGACACAAGTATTTATGCATTTTAAAATTTATAATTACTTGTGTTGAGTCTGGTCGTTTGTATGTATAATAAGTATGTATTTACAAAAGAAAAGTATATAAGTATTATATCCGTTGTCTAGTACCCACGACACAAGCGTTTGCTTAGTGTGGGGCTAGATGGCGCTGTGTGCAATGTCCCGGAATATTTATTATTATTTATTAGGTACCTACTCGTATGTATATAATTAGTGTTAGCTTTCTCTACCTTTTCTATGTTAAACACTAAAAGCAATCACTTAATTGTTAGATAAAATTTAATCTGCAAATATTTTTCTGTGTTTATTAGGTATTATTGTTATAATATGTACATAGCTATATTTTATTATCTCTTATAACTATTTCACTTTTCATTTAGATCAAGATGTGTACACACACATGTTTTGGAATCTGTTCTGGATCAGAACCAGCTTTAAATGTACATATATTATATTACTTAGTTAATTTAAGGACACATTCTGTTTTGTGTGTTCAAAGGTGACTGATTGACTGACTGATATAGTGATCTATAGAACCACTAGACGGATTGGGCTGAAATTTGGAATGAAGGTTGATGTTATGACACAGGCATCCGCTAAGAAAGGATTTTTGGAAATGCCACTTTTAAAGGGGTAAAATAGGGGATGCAAGTTTTACTTCTTAATGCGAGCGAAGCCGCGAGCACCTAATAGTGTATAAGTCAATCCGCAGGTGGTAAAGAATCTCCAAGAGCTGTACGGTGACCTGTATACGCTCCGCAACGTGATCATAACGGCAACGCACACACACGCGGCGCCTGGCGGGTACCTGGTCGACTTCCTGCTGGATGTCAGCATTCTGGGCTTCTCGCAGGAGACCTTCAATGCTTACGTTAGCGGGATAACTAGGGTGAGTCTTGTATTCTTGTCTAGAAAGTTTTTTTATGTTTGTTCCGTGTTCTTTTGACGGTATCTTGAAAGATAGAATGAATGAATGAATGGGATTACACAGTTCACACATAACATCACATTTAAATTTAATAGACGAGTTTGGGTGTGTACTTATGTGTCGATGTGTTAATTTGTAACTTCTACACTTTAAAATGGCTGAACTGATATAGATGAATTTTGGTATGGAAGAAGATTAGATCCTGAATTAGACTACTGTTTAAACTCGTATAGACGCGTTGCGCGCGGACGCCGGTAGTAGGTACATTACAGATAACAGTTGTTTTTAGTCTTTTATCGTCAGCATAACAGTAGCTCACTATTTTGATGCTTGCTTTGAAACTATACTCACAAAGAAATATATTTAAGTATTACTTTGACGTTAGGTTAAGTTTTTTTAGGTAGGGGAGCGGAGGGTAATACCGTACAGTTCGATTATAGATATCGTTAACCCTTGTCATAAAATTTCAGAAGTTTTCTAAAATGTTAACTTGATCACACTAAACAGTAAAAGTAGGCCAATTCTTACCACGAACATGTCATTTGACAGAGTATAGTCCGAGCCCACGAGAACATGGTCCCAGCGCGCCTGTTCTTCAGCCAGGCCAGCGTGACTGAGGCTCACAAGAACCGCTCTCCGTACTCGTATGAATGTAACCCAGAGGAGGAACGGGCACGGTATGTGTGACAGTCATAGACGTTGGCCAAAACTTGTTAAAAATAATAAGGCTGTGCTCGAACAGTTATAATATTTTTCTGCCGATTTAACCTTTAAGACCACGAAACTAACAATCACATAATTCATTTACTTATTTAAATGTTTCTGTACATTTAGTTATGGCGTAAGTAGCTACATATTTTTTCAGGATTGAGAAGTTTTACTTACTTAGAGTTATTTGTCTTTGCATTGTATTTAACATTGTAACAGCAAATTCGATAATAAATTAGCAGTATGAGCTCGGTCAGTAAAATGATTTGTTACAAGACGCTTTGTTGATAGAACATTTTTATGCCTTTCGAGATCTTTGTACTTACTACCTCTCAAATCTATATTTACCTTATATTCCAGCTACAGCAGCAACACGGACGACACCCTGTCCCAGGTCCGCATCGAGCGAGAGGACGGCTCCCTCCACGGCGTGCTGAGCTGGTACGCGGTGCACACCACCAGCATGAACATGACCAACAGGCTCGTCTCCTCCGACAACCTGGGGTACGCCGCGCTCAGGATGGAGCAGGATCTCAACCCTGGCAGTCATGCTGGCAAGGTAAATAAGTTTATTTACACTAGTGGATGCGTTGTATCGGAATAAAACGAGTAGCTATACAGTGTCTCGTCGTGGTATATCCTTGGGCCCCCTCCTATCCAAGGGCCCACCGTGACCAAAAATTATGGTATTATTGTGTTGACCTGCAAATGTGATTATTGATTAGTTATTTGCAATTGCATTATACAGGTTAGACATAATGAAATTAACTAATGTCCTAAACGTCATTGCATAATTTACCAATATTATGAAAAAATAAATCAATTATTAACAAAGTTCAGAGTGACAAGTGCCTTTTATGTTATTATCCTTGCCGCATTTATCTATTCTCATTATCATATCCTGTCATCTTTCCAGGCGCACGTGGTAGCTGGTTTCTTCTCCTCCAACCTGGGCGACGTGTCTCCCAACCTGGAGGAGGCTCGCTGCGAGTTCAGCGGGAACGAGTGTGACAACCAGTTCACCATCTGTGCTGCAGGGGAGAGATGCTTCTCGCTGGGACCTGGAGAGGACATGTTTGAGAGTACCAAGATTATTGGACATTCCGTTTATGAAGGTGCTATGGTTGGTAGTTCTGGTATATCGTTTATTTGGAGAACCGCAAAGATGGACAGTGATTCTCTGTTGGTATATTTAATTTTAAAATAAGAAAATGAAGGCGATGTACAGTACACCACCGCGGGTTATAAGCAGCGAAAAATTTTATGATTGCCGACAGCAAAGTAAAACTTGGAACTCTGTACCAGGGAGCTTTTTTTCTGAGAACTATAATCCAGAGATCTTCAAATTCAAAGTAATAAAGTTTATTCCTGTCAGGCTCATTGTATATTTTTTACTACAGTGGTGCTAAACATCATACCACTGTCTAAAATATAAGCCTATTAAACTTAAGCAAAAGCCTGATTTTTTACCCTGTCGAAAATCACCGCCCTATTTAATATATCTGCCAATATTTATTTACAGGAAGCCCTGCAGTCCCCGGGAGTAGAGTTGCGCGGAGAGCTGGCCGTCGTACATCAGTTCGTGGAGATGGCCAATGAAGTGGTGCCCAAATATAATGCTGTTACTGACACTTTCGATGTTGTAAGTGTATTTGAAATTCTACGATTTCAATAAATCAGAACCGAAATGTATAGGTACATGGCTAGTTGGCTAGGATAATACCTAGTCAGGTCATAAATTCTGTCACATGTTTAATATAAAATAATTGAAACAACTTTATTCTTTATATAACAATTTATATACCAAAATGAACTTAACAAAACATAGATTCTTATGACAATAAAGTTTATTCAAAATGACCTCCGTGATTTTGAATACAGGCCTTCAATCTGCGCGGCCAGTCGTCTATCGCTGCACGAACGAGGGCCATGTCAATATCGGCGGCTGCCTTAATCAAGGATGTCTTGAGTGACTCCAAATTGGGATGAGGCTTTGAGCACGCCTTTTCCTCCAAGTGTTGCCATATCTTGTAATCTAACGGATTCAAATCTGGACTGGAGGAGGGCCAGTCTTCGTGCCGGATGAAGTCGATTTCACGCGCCGCCAGCCAGTCTTGTGTGCTCTTCGCTCTATGAGCTGGCGCCGAATCTTGTTGGAATACCCAGTGCTTGTTATTGAACATGATATGAGAAACAGGTTCCACAAGGTTCGTCAGGACTGTATTTTGATACACAACTGCATTCGTTTTTACACCTTTCTCACAAAAATGTACCTCTGTTAAGCCCCAATAAGAAACTCCCAACCATACCATGAGCGAGGATGGAAAATGACCTCGTTGGACACGCGGAATACGTTTGCTCGCTTCTTCACTACTGTGTGCGTACACCTTATCATTTTGTTTGTTGTAGCTCTCTTCTACGGTAAACATTTTTTCATCCGAAAAAAGAATTTCCCGATATTTTTTTCCCGCGTACCGCTTCAACAAAGCGCGGCATCTCTTCAGTCTCAGGTCCATTAGACGAGCATTCAAACGATGTACTGTTTTTCTTCGATATGCCCGAAGCCGTAAGTCTTCATTTAACACCCTTTTCACCGTGGTTCTGCTTAACCCCATCTGAAGGGCCAACAGTTTCTGCTTACGTTTGGGATTTCTTTGAATTCGCGCGAAAAAAAAATGAGTAAAATACTAAAAAGTATACATTTTTATTTTCATGAACAATTCGAAATTCGAATTCAATAAACTTTTTTGTGGCCAGCATTCTAAAAGAAAAGTTGTTACTGTGTGACAATACTTATGACCTGACTAGGTAATTAGCTCCGTAACAATAATTGCAATCGATCTTATTGTATCAACTTAATTAATGGAATAGCACGAAGTTAATCGTATATAATGAAAATCACAGTATTTTACACGTACGAGAAGTAGGTATAAGAGTTTTAGGCCATAACATCAGCTAAAAGAAACTATGCCTAAGCTAAGTAAATAAGTTAAACCATTTATTACATTGAATCCTCCTGTGTTTCAGAGCCAGCCTGTGAGAGGTTGCGTGCCATCGATGGGCTACAGTTTCGCATCGGGAACTATCGACGGCGCCAACACACTCAACATTACACAGGTGCGTGTACCTATAATAAAATGAATACTACAGCACTCTGAAATATTCAATACACAAGAGGAAGATACAGCAACATTACCGTTTTTTGGATGAACTGCATAAAGTGCACAACCTGTTTACCACTGTTATACATATTTTTTCTGGAGGTCATCCATCATCTAACTACAGCTTTAAAATGATGTTTCTTTTTCTGTTCCAGGGTACACTAGTAGGCAACCCTCTCCTGGACCTGGTGAGTGGGGTGGTGGCTGAACCAACGGAAGAAGACGTCGAGTGCCACGCTCCTAAACCCATTCTATTGGCTACTGGACGAGTAAGTACTAACTAATAATACTAGTGGACGACCGCGGCTTCGCTCTCATTATTTCGGAATAAAAAGTAAAGCTTATGTCACTCCCAGGACCTCATACTACCTACTTACCATTTTTGGTAATGATGATGATCCGTTCCTCGGTTTTTGTGCAAACAAATAAATAAACAGATAAAAAGACGAAATCGATGCGTATCAAACCAAAATCCTGTTCTCCCCAGGCAAACTTCCCCCTCCCCTGGCACCCGCACATCATCTCCCTGAGCACGGTGTGGCTGGCGGACCTGGTGGTGCTGGGCGTGCCAGGGGAGCCCACCACCATGGCCGGCCGACGCATGCGCCGTGCCGTCGCAGCTGTCATGCAGCAGGCTGGCTTCCAACCAAGGTTCATTGATATGTTTTATTTGTTCTTTTAGATATTCCTTATTTTTATTTTTACTGTGACAACTAGTGAGTATCCCGCTGCTTTTAGGCGTTTTTTTTTCGGAATATAAGGTATCTTTTGTCACAGATAAACACACACAATTCTAGAAACTAATGAACAGTGTTCAGTTAGGTATACATTTTTCTACCCTTTATCTAAAAATATGCTAGATTTTTGATACTCTTACTTTTATTTCTATTTTTTTTACCTAAGTAGTTAATTTTAGTTTTTAGATGAGATCGGATAGATTTATAAATAATTTTCATTTTATTTTCAGAGTGGTGGTCTCCGGGCTGACCAATGAGTACATTCACTACGTGGCCACATTTGAAGAGTACCAAGTACAGAGGTACGAGGCTGCCTCCACCATCTATGGACCGAACACACTCGATATCATGCTGAACAAGTTTACCGAGTTCACGAGAGTTGCTATTCAGGTGAGGCTGTTGAAGGAAAATTTAATTTTGCATAGTAGGTTTCCATTAAAGACTAAAGAAAACTTCCATTCTCCAGGGCGGCTCCGTGGAAGCAGGCCCGGAGCCAGTCGACTACCGCGACCGCACGCTGTCCCTCATCACGCCGGTGGTGTTCGACCGCTCGCCCGCCGGCGCCAGCTTCGGAGACGTGGTGGAACAGCCACCAGCTACTGTCCGGAGGGGGGAAACTGTTCGAGCTAGTTTTGTGAGTGCTTTTTATCCGTATCACCAGTATCATATTAGAGCCTAGTTCTGCCCAGAAAACCCGATTAAAGATTTTGGGATATCTCCAATAGGAATACTTAGAATTAGTAACTGATTTTGATTACCTAGTGTAATTTTTTAGTCACATTTTAGCACCTTTGAGGCCAATTCTGAAACTCATTCATTGGTTGAAAGTTGTTGGAGCAACTAATATAATACGTTAAAGTGCAGTGAAGCAGTGATTTGGGCAAAGCATGTGAGCATATTTTATCATAAGTAATATTATGTATTACTATCATTATAATATGTTGTAGGTGGGAGCGAACCCCCGCAACAACCTGATGCAAGAGGAAAGTTACTGCGTGGTGGAGAGACTGGAGGTGGGACAGTGGCAGGTCACTGCCAACGATGCGGACTGGGATACCAGGTAGAGTGAATTAAAGTCTTTGATCCAGGAAGGGAATTTACTGCGCAGGTGAACAGTAGTTTTCGAAAACATCGTAACGAAACCGACATGGTTGCAGACCACAAAACTAGAGCACATGAATTTTCTGTGCAAGAACTTTGGCGCCCACCACGACCGATCCGTTGAAGAGAACTCTCCTAACAAATTAATTTTGTGAGAGCGTCGAACCTTTAGTAATAAGGAAACGATTCTTATACCTAAGCTCACTTAGACACACAGATACTAATCTGGATAGCTTGAAAGCTAACCCGATTAGTATCTTGATCAGAAACATCATGAATGGATGAACCAGAAATGGCATGTACTTATTACATACAACTTATTCCAGATTCCATTGGGAGCGAACATCCACGCTACTCGGCACGAGCCAGGTGACGTTCGAGTGGACGGTCCCAGCGGACGCCATATTCACGTCGTACAGGGTGGTGTACTACGGGGCCTCTAGAACCATCACCGGCACCATCAACCAGTTCACGGGGGTCAGCAACCCGTTCACCGTGCTGGCGGATTAAACTTGGAGGACTAAAGAATATTGTTGTTTTATTTATAAATCACTAGCTTTCGCCCGCAGCTTCGCACGCATTACCATATACATAAACCTCCCCTTTGAATCACTCTTTCTATTAAAAAATGATTACTAATCTTAGTTTATATTAGGCCAATGAGAGGCCAAATAAAACCTAAACATATTTTAGGCCTCTGTGAGGAATGATAAGAACAACTGGCAGACAGCAAGGATTAATCACTCACTTTCTTTGATGAAGATAAGAGACTGGTGGTCGGCGGTTGTATTATATCATCACATTTTTCGACAATATAGTGATAATACAATTAATTGTCATATCTATAACATTTAAGTCACGCTAAGTAATAGTATTCAATATATGGAAGGATGCTGGTCGAATGTCCATACTCAGTCATTTACTGAAAGCTACAACATAAAACCTACACATTATATAGGTTTGTGGAAAACACTATAATTCTCTTGTTTAATATGTCTGTGGTCTGACCAAGTAACAAAAGAGCTGGAGATACCTATAAATGTTGCAATGCACCAAGCAACAGAACGCAACAAATGGCGACAACTAGTACACAAAATCAGAAGGAGTCACGATCCTCAGCAGTGAGGGATGCGACTAAGAAGAGAAGAATATAGGTATGTAGGTACTTAGAGTAAGTTGTATTTAGTGCTAGTGTTATTTAAAGACACAGTGATCGTTTTTACATCGGGGCACTTTGGTTGTGTGTTTACATATGCTACACGTTAAATTTGAACATGATGTAGTATAACAAAGGCATCATTCATTGCAAAAACCGCAAAGATTTTTCTATACACTTTAACGTTAACCTTGGCTAGATTATATCCATTACAATTGGCTTTGCGTCTAACATAGAAGCATCGTTTTTTTATGGCTACAAACTTACAATAGCTTACAAAACAAAAGATATTGGTTTGGTACATGATTAAGTACATATATAACAAATTCAGAGTCTTGGCAATCTACTATATAAAAATAAGTTGGGTTTTCCACGGTTCCATGGTTTTGCATTCGTTGGAAAAGTCTCGGGATCCGTGAGGTTTATTAAAAAAAAAAGAAAAAACCAAGCCATCTGGTGGCGAAACGGAGTTCGCAGGGTTTGCTAGTTTGAGATTAAGATGAGTTTGATTTTAAAATGAGAACTTCTTAAATTCTTGTACAGGGTAACAACTAAGTGGAAAAAAATGCAAATGGCTAGTACTTACCGTGTCGATACGGCCAGTCCTAGGATGAGTGGACCAAAGCAATTGTCGATCCTAGCCTGCTTGTCATAGGTACGGTAATAATTCGATCATCTCAAAGGCGGTTTGAAAAGGCTCGACACCAGAGACGGCCACTCTCATACTACTTACTTTTAGTTTTCTACACCTATTTGTGGACTTATACGAGTCTGTAACAGGTACCTACTCGTTTATACATGTCGCAGTATACATATTGTATCCGCTAAGAATACTTAGTGCCGGTAAGTCAGTCGTTTTCTTTGCTTTACAATGGATAAATTGCTTCGACCGTGGCTTGTCACACTCCATAATGGTTTCTTATACACTTCGAACGCGAAAATTAACATCTTACCAAGTAATTTTACCTTTCTAGTTTCTTTTAAGATGTTTGTAATAAAGTTGAGCATAGAAATGTTGTTATGACATTAGTGTTTGTTTACTTTCGTAATCTCTTTTTATCAAGTGAGGTCGTAAACTTTAGCTCCTTGATAAGTTTTATCTGCTAAATAAAAAAGGTCTTAAGACCAGTATTGTTTTCGTCCGAATGCGGAGTGGTTAGATAATAAGTAATTAAAAAGTGTTATTGTATAGTGAAGTGATAGAGAAAAATAAGAATCTCGTATTGGAATATTATCATACAGGTGAGTAAATTTTAAGATGTTTGAGTTGAAGATACATAAAAATATTTACAGGCATTATAGTTATATGTACCTACGTAAAAAATGATTAGGTGCTTTAAAAATAAAGCGAATATACCTATATGCGAACATTTATGATATTGTAAACACATAGAGGAATAATTCTAAGGATATAGGGGGGCACTCTTTTCCAACTATGATTAGATGAATGGGTAAAACCTTGTACATATTGATGGTTCGAAACATATGTACATACAAACCTAATCAAAATAAGTATGCATTTAATCCATGGACGTCATAGATTACGGGATTTGAAGTAGGCATTGGTGTTTACTATTTATTATAATCGTTAAGAGCATCCGCCTCATTTAAAAGAAAATCTAGTATTCCGAATTTTCTTTTAAAATAAAAGTTGAAAAGTTGTAGGTATACTAAAATTGACAAACAGTACCTTCAGTCTTTCTCCAGATACCAAAATAGGAACCACAATGGGGTCAAAACCGATCACGAAGAAGATAATTAACACGCCGGAGAGCTGCGTGGACGACAACCTGCGCGGTGTGGTGGCCACTTACCCTCAACTGCAGCTGCATCCTAAGAACCGGGTTATCACTGTCAGGAGGATGGTGAGTTTACGTTTTTTTTTATCTGACATATGTAGGTATCAGGGCTAATAACAGAGAAGAAAGAAGTAGTTATACTATTTTTTCCATGGCTCATGACATTCGCTAAATAATATTGAGGGTAGTTTTAGTACATCGATTCCAACAAGTTTGTTGTAAGAAGGGTTGCACTACGTCCGATCCCAATCAGATACTAAAAAAAACTAAACACTTAAACTATATGTATATTTTCCTTAATGCAGGCGGACTCTAAAAAAGTAGCTGTTCTCGGTGGTGGAGGATCTGGTCACGAGCCTTTCGCTTCAGGTAAGAGCCGAATTTAACTTTAGTATAAGTAGATAGAAAAGACTTTATTACAAATACCAAAAACAGGAAAAACACAATGAAACATAAAAAACTTAAAATTTGTGTCCTATTTGGCCACCTTATCGGTCAAAGCGATCTCTTCCAGTAGTAGCATAGTAGGTAGTATGATTAACACATAGAGTGGATACGTTTTTTGTATGTAATTACAACAAATAAGTATTCAATGTCCAGGGTTCGTTGGAGCGGGTATGTTGGATGGCGCCGTGGCTGGAGGAGTGTTCGCGTCACCTCCCACTGGACATGTGTTGTACGCTATAGCACAGCTATACAAATACAACTCTGGTAAGCACTTCTTTTTTGAATGCTTGATGTTTATATAGGTAGTATTTTTAAGGAAAGTTGTAAATTGAATCGCAGATCGGAAGAAAAGAAAGCACGAACAACTAAAGTTCCTTCTTCCTAATATTTGTATCAGTAATATTAAATTAAGTTCTATTAATGCGTGTCGGGTGTCACGTGGGTGGTGTCTGTGTCAACAACATCAGTTATGCTGATGACATGGTGCTGCTGGGACCCACTGCGAAGTCTATACGAGATATGCTCAAGGTTTGTGAGAACTACACCACATCGCATGGTCTGATATATAATGTTAAAAAAAGTGAATACATGGTCTTCAAGGCCGCTGGTAAGTGTCCTGATTCTTTTCCTCCTATTACCCTTAATGGCTTGAACTTAAATCGAGTGACTCGGTTCAGATATCTCGGACACATACTTGTCGACGACCTTAAAGACGATGAGAATGTAGAAAGGGAGCGCAGGGCGCTGGCGGCTCGAGGAAACATGCTGGCCCGCAGATTCGCCCGTTGTACGGACCAGGTCAAAATTACGCTATTTTGACCTGGAATTAGCGTATTGTCAGGGATTGTACACGGGTGGTCTGTGGTTCAGATGCTCCCAAAAGTCTCTAGATACCCTGCGAATCCAGTACAATAATGTCTTCAGGATGATGTTGAAACTTCCCCGATTTTGTAGTGCTTCCAACATGTTCGCGCAAAACGAAACCGATGGCTTTAATGCTCTCATTAGGAAGAAGGTGGCATCGCTAGTGCGGAGGCTGCGCGGGAATGACAACATTATCTTGAAAGCTGTAGCGGCAGACCCGCATGCGCCTGTACTGAGACATTTCGTGCGGACTATGATTCCGCAAGGAATGCCTCCTAAGTATATGACGTATTAAATAATGTTACTACTTGTTAATTATACTTACCCTAGCCTGTAAGAATAGTTATAAGTTACTAACAAAATATTGATCAATCAATCAATTGTAGTCCAAAAGAAATCATTTTGAATTTTGAATTAATGGCGTAATTATAAAAACCGATCCAAATAAAAGAATCATCATTTTTAACTCGGGGAAATTTATGAGATGCACAAAAAATCCGTTCGTAGGTAATAAATACACAAGGTGTACAATAATGTAGATAATTACGTATAACAGGTCGTATGTCAAATTCCAGGTGGAGTGATAGTAATCATAGGCAACTACACGGGCGATAGACTGAACTTCGGCAAGGCGATCGAGAAGGCCAAGATGGCCGGCGTCAAGGTGGAGGGCCTCATCGTGGGGGAGGATGTGGCGTCCAGCCAGAACAAGACTGGCGGCCGGAGCATGGTGGGGGAGGTGTTCTTTTACAAGGTATGTAAACATAAAACCAACATTCAGTTAAATTACTTTCTGTATTGCAGTTAGTAAGATCAACACTCGACACCAGAGCTGGCCACTTTCATTAGATAAGGAGAAGAATATCATTGAGCTGAGTTACAGAAACGTCCATTAAATTTGAAGCTTTTTCTTATTGAAAATCCGCCAGGACAAATTTGACTAACTTAGGATTTCCTTTTTACATTATTTAAAGCCGATATTAAAACTCAAATTTGCATATTGTTTCAGTTATGTGGAGCCATGACTGACAAGGGCTTCGACTTGGCCAAGATCCGCCACATCGCTGCGGAGGCTAACAAGAGCATGGCTACATTGGGCGTATGCCTCAGCGCGTGCTCCTTGCCAGGTATCCTAATAATCAAATGTTTTTAAAATACATCTTAATTATTAAAGAGAGTATGAGTTTTTTCTAATTTAATGTTTTATAAACTGCCAATTAAAAAATAACCAACGACCAATAACAAAATATTCCTGAACGATTGAGTACCTAATGGGTACCTACTTCTGTATTCAGTGTGGCTAACTCTATAATAAACGTGTTTACATCACATTGCTTTACTATTACCACGGAGGCCACTTTGGTTAGGAGGAGAGGTGTGACAGTGGTACCCAAAGAATACTATTACCCTTTTAAAAAAGGGGTGGTACCTATGTACCTAGGAACACACTTAAAAACCATCAAGTTTGTTGTTTGAAGTCGGTTAAGGAGCAGTCGCAGCGGAAAAACACTATATTTTTTTCCAGAGTTTCATTTACCAAAAGATTTCCAAATTTGAAAACGTGTTACACCCTAGGCTGCAGCAATGCTTAACACCAGGCAGGCTGTAGTCAAACGCAACCCTATTCCAAATAAAAAAAAATGTTAGTTTTTCGCAAAGTAACGCCTGATTCATATTCATTTATTTTCATAAAGCCTATTTACACGTTCATTAAAAATAACAATAATTACATTTATCAAAAATTATAAAAAACATGCCTAAAATATGTCAAGATTCAATATCTTACTATTACCAGGTCAGCCTCCTCTGTTCGAGATAGCTGGTGATGAGATGGAGCTGGGTGCCGGCGTGCACGGAGAGGCGGGCATCGCCAAGATGAAGATGGGACCGGCCAGGGAGGTCGTGAGGAGGATACTCGACCAGGTATGACAGAAGAAAGTAGGTTATCTAGAAAGTAGGTTGGCTTGTACACCGACTTTGACAAAACAAACCAATGTAATAATAATATTCAATCTATGTACAGTTTTAGAATTTGCAGAACCTACACTAGATATCCAGTCGGATCCTGTATTGTAGGATTGCAGTTCCTCTTACCGCCTCTACAAGTTACCTATTCTACTTTTACTTACATATACCTAATATGAATAAATCATTTTGAAAGAGAAAATTAAAAATTAAAAACACAATAAATCAAAACAATATTTCAATAAAATTTGCGCTATAGGTACAACGATTAATTGATAGTACTATAGAATAGGACCTCTTACAAATTTTGCATTGAAAATGCTTCCATATTCAAGTCTGAACTGAAGTTGAATTGATGACTTCTTTATTTGAAGAATTTGGTTAAAAAGATAAGGCACAGGCTAAATTCTATAATACTTGCTGTTCTTTACTAACAACTTAATTCATCGTGATCCATCTTATGTCTCGAAAGAATAGTACGTCTATGTTAAATAACTCTGAATGTTTCAGGTGATTGCTCAATTGAAGCTGGTGTCCGGCGCCCGCGTGGCGGTGATGATAGACAACCTGGGAGGCACCTCCTTCTTGGAGATGAACATCATCAGCGCGGAGACTAAGGACTACCTCGGTAATTGATAACGATATCTAAAACCCTAAGTTTGGTATGAGAGTGAGTGACCAATCACATGTCAGGTTTAAAAAGAAGAAACATAAGGTAAGCAAATAAAAATAAACTAAAAATAATGATTCGTCAGATTAGAAGACCAGGAAGTTGCATGCCGATAACAAGTATAATGCGTTCTCGTTTATATATCTTTCAGAATGAACTAGGTACATCTCCTATACGAATAGCATCACTCATAGATACCCGTTTTTATTTCAATTGCCTACTTCTCTTACCTACTTGTCGGTATCTAATGAGAAACTCAATAGCAGAATCAGCTCACAGACGCAACTATCATCTTATTTCTGTTTCTTTCCTTCTACAGAGAGCAAGAGCATCCTCGTGGAGCGCACCTACAGCGGCCACATCAAGACGTCCCTCGAGATGCATGGCTTCCAGATCTGCCTCCTCCACCTCAACCAGGAGCTCGGAGACCTGTGGCTGGAGCTGCTGGATACTCCCACAGGCTGCTCCAGCTGGCCAGGAGGGGAGCTGTCCATGAGGAGCGAGGAGACGCATGAAGATGATGAGACCCTGCTGCAGACTGATGGGAGGAAGGTCGGTTGAAGGTTTAAAGTTTTTTGAGACTGGACACTTTAAAACTATCAGTAGGTAAGTGACAAAGAGGCAGACGGGCCACTTAATGGGTGCACTGTGCCGCTACACCTGGAAAGTACGCAGTCACCGTCTTTCAACTTTGAATTGCGTAGGTTTATGTATTAATCGTCACTAAACCTTATTACGTGTGCATTAGTTTAGAACAGCATGATTATTTTTCAGACGGCATCCGGCCCCCGCCTATCTCCCGCACACCAGTCAATCCTGAAGGGATGTCTGACCAGGGCCGCGCAGCACCTCATAGACAACGAGGGTCTGTTGAACAAGCTCGACTCGGGCTGTGGAGACGGAGACTGTGGGAACACGCTCAAGAAGTTTGGACATGGTATGTTTTGTTACTTTTTAGAGGTTTTATCCAGAATCTTTTAGAATTGAAAATAAAAAAAAACTTTTAAATTTTGAATTGCCCACCCAGGTGTTTCACAAATTCGGAACGTTTCCACTCGGAAACGAAACGCCTATCAATGACGTCAAAACTGACTTGTTTTAACCAATAACAGTTACGATTAGCGTTTCGTTTCCGAGCGGAAACGTTCCAAATTTGTAAAACACCCTGCTGTATGGATTGGATTTTTTTATGTGTACGTCTAAATACTATGACCGATGCTTTACTTCCAGCGATTCTCAAATATCTCGAGTCAGCATCGCTGGAGTACATTTCCAACGTGTTGTGGGAGCTGGCAGAGATGGCGGAGACCGACATGGGAGGCACGTCCGGCGGCATCTACAGCCTGGGGCTGTCTGCCGCCTCGCAGGCCATGGCACTGTGAGTGTACCCCTCAATGATACAAGGAGATATGTTCGATCTTCCACCTAACGCAGCTAAATGGCTAGGCAGCATACCTAGCCTACTTGATAATGTCATACGATTAAATAAATAAATAATGACACAAGTACCTGGAGTTGCCACCAAGTGGCCAGTAATGGCTGCTTAGTGCTAACTTTGTATTTTCAGCAACTACAAAGGTGCTCAAATGTACAATTAGCTAAAGGAGTTGGCCAAGAAAAAGAAGTATAACTGATTGTAATAGTTTCCAAGAAATACTTATCACCAACAATTTCTGTATCATTCCTGGAGAGAAAATTTTTTATACTAAGGGTTATTTTGAATCATCATTATCAAATTTTTATAATTACGTTTCCAGAGCCAAATCCCACGACCCTGCAGAATGGTTAGCAGCGTGGCAGAGCGCTATGCAAGCTATCTCCAAGTACGGAGGCGCGGAGCCGGGCGATAGGACTATGGTAAAACGACGTGACATTAGTTAGACATTGATAACACTGCGAGTATTATTATTATCATCAACTCGATCATAAAAAGTTATTTAAGAAAAAGATGCGTGATTAAAACTCTTACGCATCGGCACGGCTTCTCCCGCACTGTATCCGATTATAGAGTACGTTTTAATACTTAGAGCATCGAATATACCAACCAACAAACACACTTTCGTACTAGTATAATAAATGAAATGTCATTAACATTTAAATTCTTAATTAAACCTTTTAATTCTCAGTTGGACACTCTCCACGCGGCCGCGGAAGCCTTTAAGGCGTATCTGAAGGACGAGTTCAAAGTCCTGCTCAGTAAGACCGCCGCCGCAGCTGAGCAAGGAGCCAGGGACACTGCTAACATGACTGCTAAGTAAGATTCATACATACTTACTTAGGTAGCTTATGTTATTCTTACCGCATTGGTCCATCAAATGTAGAGCTGGCACTATCGAGCTAGGATTATACAGAAACACTATCTCAAACTAAAAGATCTTTAAGTCGAGAGTAAACCAGTTTCTTCTAGGCAAGCGCGCTAGATCGTAGACTATAACGTTGCTTAACATCAGGCAAGTTGTAGTCAAGCGTGAGCCTATATCACGTAAAAAAAAGCGCAGACAAAGTGTTGACATCTTCAGCGAGCGCAAACAAAAGATTGCTTGTCTTTTTACATATTTTAAGAACGAGCAAAAGAGATAGGTAGTCAAAAAGTCTGCTCAGCGAGTAGCGTGGGCAGAGTTTTGACTCGGACATTTTATTCGAGCGTTTGTGACTATGTATAATTCTGGTAAGTTGCTTGAGTCTCTCGTAGTTAAACAAGTCCGTTGGCATGTGTCGCATCTATTAAATGATCACCAACATGGGTTCCTTCCAAAAAGATCGACAGCGACGAATTTAACTACTTACGTGTCTGACATAATGCAAGTTTTAGACAGGGGGGGGGGAGGTACACGCGATCTACACTGACTTTAGCAAAGCCTTTGACTTAGTGGACTTTGAGCTCTTATTGGCTAAACTCTACAAGCTGGGCATACACGGCTCTCTTTTACGATGGTTTAGCTCTTATCTTAAAAATCGATCTCAATTGGTGGTTGCTAAGGGCTTTAAATCAGTGCCAGCTACAGTTCCTTCGGGAGTCCCTCAGGGATCACATCTTGGTCCTCTACTGTTTATTATATTTATTAATGATCTTCCATTGCACTTAGATTCCAGGTCAAAGCTTTTCGCCGATGATTTAAAACTATATAAAACTATTAGATCGAGAGATGACGTGTTAGCCCTTCAGAGTGATGTAGATAAGTTGAGCAGGTGGTGTGATCACAACGGAATGGCATTAAACTCATCTAAATGTTTTTACATACGGTTCTCTCGCAAGCGTTCACCTTTTCCAGCATCTTATGCCATCAAAAATGAACAGCTGAAAGAACTCTCCTCAATTCGTGACCTAGGAGTAATCGTTGATAGGAAATTGAACTTTAGAGAGCACATTGATCAAGTAATTAAGTCTTCTTCTAAAATGTGTGGTTTTGTAACTAGACAGTTAAAAATCTTTAAAAATCCTAGTCTTTCCATACAGCTCTACAATAGTCTAGCTCGTAGCATTCTGGAGTATTGTAGTGTTGTCTGGAGCCCAAGTTACAAGGTCCATTCTTATAGGCTTGAAGGTGTTCAAAAAAGATTCCTATATCATGTATCATTTATGGACAACATGTGTAAATTGCTGACTTCATATCAATCCCGCTTGAACCATTACGGTGTTACTACATTAGAGAAACGTAGAAAGATCAATGATATTATAATGTTGTCTAAAGTGCTTCATGGTAAAGTCTATTGTCCTGAATTAGTAAGCATGTTGACACTTAGGGTTCCCCGCCCAAATAGTATCCTTGTCAATAGGAACACTTTCTTTTTGCCTCATCCCAAAACAAATTTGCTAAAGCATTCGCCTGTGTATCGGATCTGTGATTCATATAATAAAATTAGGAATGAATTAGATATTTTTTGTAACATGTCCTTGAACCTATTAAAACGAAAACTTTATAAAGATAAAGATAAGATAAAAGAATTTTATTTGCCTTAATACATTTGTTTACATTGTAGGTGTCCCTGACAACCGCTGTAGGATTCCCTGTGTCGCGGTGCCAGGGTTCTTCCGTTGAACAAAAATTAAATTATACAATTGTGTTTTTATCAGTTGAAGGCTCAATTGAAAGTTCTTGCAATTTAAATTCACTTCAGCATAGAGTTGTGACAATGATTGTTAGTTATATTAGTAGGTTTTTATATTAATTTTTTAATAGGTAAGTTAGGCTATTTAAGTACAGTAAGTAAGTTAGGCCTTAATAATAATAATATCAGTATATCATCATAAGATTTCATTAAGAGGGAAGATAATTATGAATTATGATTGATATTATATAAAATTAGAAATCGTAATTTTGCTAACAGAGTACAGAGTGACTGTGGTACTCAGTGAAAAATTGGCATAGTATATAATGTATCAAGTAGGTAGGTGATAGTCCCGAACGCCGGGGGTTACCCAGGTGGGACGTGTAGGTATGTGTGAGTGTGTGTGACGAATGTGTGGATAAGAGTGAGTGTTTGTATTTGGTTGAAGTTATTCTACTATTCTTATTAATTCTTCTGTCTCCTGGTAAGTTAGACCCATCAGGTGAGTTGTTATTTTGTGTTTTGCTTTGTATTTACTATCTTCTTCTATATTTAATGTCTTATTAAGTACACAGTAAATATAGCGTCCTCGGAAATTGTAGGATCTCATCCCTATTTGTGTGTTAACTTTAATTACTGGCCATCTTGATAAGTTACGTATACCTTCGCGAGTCCTACGTCTCGTTTGCATTGCTGAGCGATGGAAGCGCAGTGCTGCTGATTTGATGTATATTTTCCTAACCGTAAGGTGATTCGTCTCTTCGTGCAGAAGTTCTGTGGGATATCTAAATGTCTTATTATACGCAACTTTTAGAACAGCGCGTTGAGCCCGCTCAATTTTAAGTAGGTTGGTTGTACCGGCTGAACCCCAAGTGTTTACACAATAAATCAGAATAGATTCACAGAGTGAAATGTATACCATTCTTATAACGTTCACGTTTGCAATGCTTCTTAGTCTTTTGAAAATAAATAGTAGTTTTCTTAATCGCGCTACAAGTACTTCTATTTGTTTAGTCCAGGAAAGAAGTTCGTCAATGTGGATTCCGAGATATTTATAGTTCTTTTCTTGCGTTAGTATTGGACATTCACACTGATTACTATCATGACATGTGTGTAGGTGGAGTTTGATGGAAAGTGGGTCTTTGGGCATAGTTCGAGCTGAAACTCTAAAAGCCACTATTTTAGTTTTTGTGACATTAAGAGTAAGTAAGTTATGGCTTAGCCAGTTTGACACCTTCCTTAACCCTTCGTCTGCAGTTTCACTGACTTCTTTCCAGGTCTTATGAGAAAAGATTATACTCGTGTCGTCAGCGAAACAGAATAGGCTGCCATTTTTTAATTTCATATCGCACAAATCGTTAATGTACGTCAAGAAAAGAGTAGGGCCAAGCACACTACCCTGTGGCACGCCATAATCTATTTCTGTAAGGTCACTTAATTGGCCATTAACTTTGACGCGTTGCTTGCGATTTGTGAGGTAAGATTCAAACCACTTCAAGGCCGTTCCCCTAACCCCCTTTTTTTCTAGTTTTTTGAGTAGTATTGACCTTGAAACGGTATCGAATGCTTTAGCAAGGTCAAGAAATACCCCCACAGATTTTTGACCTCTGTCAAGGTTAAATGACACGTGATCCACCAGAGCTGTGACGGCATCTTCTGTCGACTTGCCTGAGCGGAAACCAAATTGATTCGGGGAAAGTAAGTTCTCTTTTTCAAGGTAGTTTACTAATTTCTTATTTACTACTCTTTCAAGAACTTTTGAGATGGAACTAAGAAGGGAAATTGGTCTATAGTTGGCAACTTGCAGTTCATCACCAGCTTTGAAAATGGGACAAACATATGCTTCCTTTAAGGCATCTGGAACGATGCCTGATTCGATGCTGAGGTTACATATGTGTGTAATAGGGCCTATTAATATGTCTTTAGCAAGTTTTAAAAGTTGGTTACTTACATTGTCTCCACCCGGTGCGGAATTAACTTTTAGATTGCTTATAATCTTATTTATCTCATAGGCATCTGTAGGCGTAAGGAAAAATGATTTTGACGGTGGTTCGGTCGTCGTCAAATTGTTTGAGAGTTGCAGCTCTGTTGTGTTTAATTTCATTAGTATGTCATTGGCCAACGAGTTCCCTATTGATGCAAAGTATTGATTAATATGATTGAGTGATTCTATTGGGGTAGGACGCAATTTTAAGAGAGTGCAATGCTGTGATTTTAGAGTTTTTAGATAGCACACGTCTTTAACAGCATTCCAAATCTTTTTACTGTCACCACTTCCTTCTTCTATTTTCTTACAGTCATGGTAGTTTTTTAAGTTTTGTAAAATGTTATTGCAAATATTCCGGTAGTTTTTATAGCTTGTGCTAGCATTTAAATCATTAGGGTTCCTTTTTGAGTAGCGTCTAAGGTTATCTCGTTTTTTCATACACTTAAGTAGTCCCTTAGTAATCCATTCTCTCCTTATTAATTTAGAGTTAGGCACAATTTTAGTAGTTTTACTAGACTCAACAGCGTCGCTTATGTTTTCTACTAGATATTGTAATGCTAAATTTGTATCTTTTATGTCATATATTTTAAGCCAATCATGTTTTTCTAATTTTTCGATAACTTTATCATAGTGTATTTTTGTGACTTCTTTTTTAGTTACTTCTGGTACTGGAGGAGTGCCCGATATCCTTAGTAATACAGCGTCATGATCACTTATCTCAGAAGAACATACTACAGCAGAGGACGGAAACTTTGTGCATATAAATGCGTGGTCTAGGCAGCGTTTGTCGTGTGTAATAAATTGATGAGCTGGCAAGAAACCATAGCTCGTTACCAATTCTAAGTAATTCTCCGCCCGGGTATCAACTGGTGTTGGTAATACGTTTATATTCATATCACCAGTAAGAATACAGTTAGATCTAGGTATTGAACGCAAAATAGTGTCAAGTGAATCTGTAAACGACTTAATGTTATATTTTGAAGGCGATCTATATATAGCAACTATATTGTAGTAGTTAGAGATGTTAATAATTAGACAGTTTGCATCGTGACATGGTGGCTCAGTAATGCTAATTTCAAGGCCAATTTTTGTATAAACTACAATGCCATCATTTCTATTTGTAGATTTTTTTGTATGGTGACAATAATAATTGTCTAGAACTATTCCTGTAAAAGTATTGTCCGTCCAACTTTCTGTTAGGATTATAACACTAGGTATAAACGATAGACGTGATAAAAATGGCACAAGATATTTAAAATTCGCGCGTATACTACGTATGTTTTGAGTAAGGATAGTTAAATCTTTTGAATCATTATCTAAATCTAGGAACAATTTACACATTTCCGGTACAAAACAATAGTTACTATTTGTGACCTCTAGTTCATCTATTTCACGTAATAGTTGTTTACTATCCATAATACGTAGTATAAAAGAAATAAAAAGTGCGAGAGTAGTAGCTAGTTATTGTTGGTTTGCATAGCAACACGTACATGCATATAACAGGTTTCTTAGAAGTGTGAGTAATTAGGGCCCAGCGAGTCGAGCGATAAGGATTTCTATTCAGTTGCAGCGGTCGCTGTTCACGGCAGGACGTGTGATTATTGCAGGCCAATTGCCCTATTTCAGCGCACGTAAACAAAGCAAATATAGTATGGATTCTATTATATTTGCATTGGAGGGTGGCTGTTATACGGGTATGAAAATAGATTAACTTTTTGTGTATGATATGTGTATGTGAAAGATCAATTACATGGCAATACGTGCGAGGTGATATAAATATTGTTTTTGAGCGGCTAGTGCGGCTGTGTGCTAACGACATGAATAGATCTACTTCATAGTTAGGTGCTTCATAGCAAGTAAATAGGTAAGTTGAAAGTATATTTAGGCAGAACGCAATTTTAAACAAACATAGTGAGTAGTTAGGATTTTTGATATTATAGTATGTTATTAGAGTAGGGATAATATAATATATATTCGTGTAGTAGGTTAGGGTCTTAGGTATACTGTAGGAGTAACATAAATATATATCTTTAGTGTAAGTGTAGATTAGTGTGTGAGTATTACATTGGGCACATTGAAAGAATAATAATACAGTTTCAATATTTAGGCTAATCACTAGTAATTTGTGTTGAAACTTTGTATACTTTAGATAGTTTCTAGTAAAATAACATGCATTATATATTAAACTAACTTTGCTAATTAGGTCTAAGTTGTTCTCTGAGTCGGTTGACAGAAGTCACGCTTGACGCTGTGCTGATGCCGCTGATTTCTTCAACTCCTGAATTTGTTCTTCGCTTTTGATGATAATGTGAGGCATTCCTTCTTTTTTGCGAAGGTAGGTATTTCCATTAGACGTCCAACAAAAAGAGTAGTTTTCTGTCCTTGCTAAATCGCGAGCCAAGTAGAATAGTCTCTTAGTTTTAGCGGTGAGCAGTTCCGACACGAATATTTGAGCAGAATTACCAGAGATACCCAGATGCCGTGTCTGGAGCTTCGTGTCGCTATTTTTGTTATAAAGTCTAGACTTATTCAACACTGTCTCCTTTAATAGCGTGTTCGAAAACTCAGCGATGAGGGCGGTATTGTTTATGTCGGCCTTGCTAGGAATTCTGTATACGTCGCGGAGGTCCGCAGGGGAGAAATCAATGTTCAAAGTTTTTAGTAGTGACTTGACCATGTTAAAGAGATCTTCTTTTTTTTCTCCTTGTTTTTTGGCAATTGATCTTATTTCAATTGAAGTCTTCCGAGAAGACTTATCCATGAGGTCAATCCTGTCCCTGAGGCCTTCAACTTCTTTTTTCATGTTGTTGCGATCTTTTTCTAAATGTTTTATTTTTTCCTGTATGTCTGTTACTTGGGATGATATAAAGCCAACAGACTTTTCTATATCAGCTATAGCTGTAGTGTGTAGTTTAACTTCGTTGATCTGCCGCTCAAGTTGGCTCATTCTGTCACCTTGTTTTTTTGTGAAAGTCCCCAACATAGTAGATATCATAGACCTCATTTCTTCTTTGAAGGAGTCCATCTCATCAAAATCTACTTCTATTCTAGGCCTTTTTTTAATTTTTTTAGCTTTAGGGGGCGACTTTTGTAAGCCTTGACCTGGTGCCGAACTTTCGTCGGTATGTGAAGTCTGTGTATATTCCATATTGTGAGTGACGATTCCCGGCGGCAATATAAATTATTGTAAATAGTACCTAGTAGTTTTATTTTTATTGTGTGGTGATGATGTGTTTTCTACTGTACTGTTCTACTGATGAGTTATGTGTTGTATTAGATTTAGGGTAAATTACTACTTAATTTGTTATTTTTAATTGTACTTATAATGTTTGTTCCTCATGTTAGATAATGTAATTTTTATTTGAATTTGTATTGCATGCTTAGAAAATAGGGTATTTTTATTTGCTAGATTTAATATGTATGTTAGGTTCACTTTTAGAAGAAATTGTACGACCGTATGTTTAGCTATGATATTATTTTAAGTTAGTATTAGTACATTTTTAGTTTAGTGAACTTATAACAATAAATAAAAAAAAAAAAAAATTCTAGCTCAATTGGCTGGCACAATATAACTTTACAAGCAGGTAAAATAGGAACTAATTTGCACAATTACTACCGCCACTCGCACATAGCTTATACACTATTAAAGTATTGATTGAGGACATAACAATATTCTCAAGCAGTGGATGCCAGAGACTTTGCCTGTATTGTGTAAGGAAATAAAGAAGCCTTAAAGCCTTTGTCACTCATAAGACTCTTTACTACATCCAGATCAAAAACCGTGATGATCTGCCATTTCTTAGCGGCTTGAGAGAGAAACGAACAGATGGGCTTTCGCTTGTACATAATGGTATCTTTTTTTTACCCAGAGCTGGTCGAGCTTCCTACGTGGCCAGCGGATACACGCGCGAGGAAGACGCCGGCGCGCGCGCAGCGGCCGTGTGGCTGCGAGCCATACTCACCCATATTATACAACACATATGACTCACAGTTCAATAAAATTTACTTGATGTTGTTTTTAATACAGTATTTGATTGTTTGTCTTCTAATTTCCACCCAATAGTATAGTAAATATTGCACTTGCTAATATTGTGACCGCCTCTGTGGCTCTCTCATTGACACAGTTACGAGCGCAGTTGCAAAATCCGCTTGTTTACTACCGTTCACCTCCTGAGACCACCTGGGTGAACGTATAGACGCTGCTTAAATAATTTCACGTCGATGCAAGAAGGCTTATGATGATGATGGTTTTGTTCACAAAATATGATTTGATAGTAAAAAAAAATATTCCCACTGCTAAAACATATACCTATCATTATTTTATAGAGTCGTTAGTAAATGAAACAAAATATACAACAATTAGTTTGTTCTTTAATCACAGTGATCCACACTTGGTCTAAAAAACTATTTCTAGGATAAAATTATTGTTTCCATTAATGATATAATTCATTATGCGTTTATTTTACAAACACCTCATTTCTAAATTAAATATGTATGCAAATAGAGGCATATAGTCTATATGTCAAATAAATTATAATTACTTTGTACATCATAATTAATTATAGTCTGTATATTGAAATAGAATATGTCAGGAGTTGATTTGTTATGTTTATGAGATCTATATTTTCCTAAATTTTCTGATAAATATGTCCGAGTTCCGTTGATGTTTTATATTATGTACCTATATAACCAAAATATAGTTCGTCGAAATCGAAACCAAATTCGACTTTCATTAATTAATTACTAATTCTGTTAAACCTGATTGTCAAGGCATATAGGATGGCGTGTACAAGTACATATATTGTATTATGTATGAATAGTTACAGTAAATTTTTAAGCAAATTCGTATCAGAGTATTCATTTTTGTGCCATTAACTATATTGAACGGGTTTAATATGACAAACTGTCAGGACCTACAATTTAATATAAAATGTAAGTGTGTAGTTATTAATGGTGGTCAACATTGGTATCAAGTTCTTAAGCCGCCTTAGGGGCCTCTGACGTGGCTTAGCGTCAATTTGACACGTCATCCGAGTGTTAGTAGGTGGTATGTACCTGTTTGTCTGTATGTACCTATGTTTGCTAGAAGTCCCATTCCGTAGTCTTCTCGATGTCCATGTCTGCCATCTGCTCTTGTAGGAGGAGTGCTGACATGTCGTCTGCAACACAAAGGAGGTCAATAAGTAATTTTGTTAATGCAAGAGAGCCTCACGTTGAAAAAAACCTTTTTTGGCTTGTTTGTTCGTCTATCAATCCACCATCATATTGAAGTTGGTGATATTACTTACTAACACCGAGCACATAAAAAATTGAGCGAATTTGTACTATAAGACTAAGTAATTGCAGATGCAGATATTAAGCGTTGTTACAGCCTGCGATCCCATGACGACATACATGTATGTCATGCGCTGCAGAGTCTCTAGATACCTTCTGCTGGGTACAAACATATCAAAGGTATGGCTAAAACATATCATCTCATTTACCAATAAAAAGTTTAAGTGAAACAACCAAAGCGCGGGTTTAGCACTTGATAAAATAACTTATAATATAATCTATTTTTTATTACGTATGTATAAGAAAATAAATATGCTGTAAAATTCGTAGCATAATAAAAAAATGTATTGTATTTTTCTATCCAACGGTATGATACTCACTAGGGTCGGGTTTGATAGGTTTGACCCGTCCGAGCAGTCCGGGCAGGAAGTCAGTCTTGCGGATCTGTTTGAAGAACGCGTGGTTCAACATCTGACTCGCCGTCGGACGCTTCTCTGGCTCCCTGCAAGTACATACAGACTCTCATTATAGGGGGTACCTACATGTATGTAAAAAGACCTATTTGTGGTAAGAGCTACATACTTATATGATTAAAGCTGACCACAGTCACTTAGAGGCCAAAAACAATATTATGTTTGTTACTAGCTGGTGCGCGCGACTTCGTCCGCGTGAAATAGTTATTATCATAAAAACGGTTTTAGTGAGTTAATCTTAAAAGATACTATTGCGGACATTTTTTTAGATCATTTCAAGAGGAATAATTCTTTCATACACATTTTTTTGATATCTTGAACCGTTTTCGCAACGGAAGCCCTCAAAGATGAATAATTTTCCCCGTTTCTTCTACATTTTCTAGTATTTCTTCGCTCCTATTAGTTGCAGCGTGATGTTATATAGCCTAAAGCCTTCCTAGATAAATAGTCTCTTCAACAGAAAATAATTTTTCAAATCGGACCAGTAGTTCCTGAGATTAGCGCGCTCAAATAAACAAACTCTTCAGCTCTATAATATTAGTATAGATTATACACATAACGTTTTGATATTCTTACCTTTTCTTGAACATAAGACATTATTGGACCACGACCCAAAGAGACAGAAAAAGAATAGAGGCCTTCGTAATGTGGTGCTGGAGGCGGATGGAGGGGCTAAGTTGGACGGAGAAGAAAACCAATGAGTAGGTACTGGACATGTTTCAAGAACACAAAACAATACTGACCACAATAGAGAACAGAAGAGGGAAGATGTTGGCCACCTTATACAACATGACAATTTTATGAGTAACATCACTAAAGGGAAGTTATAGGCACGAAGATGAAAAGGAAGACTAATATAAATAAAGAAAACTTATGTTTAAGATTCTTTGTGGCGCAGGTGGTTGCCTAATAATTATTGGACAAAAGCAACAGAAGATGTTTCTCTGTGTAACCTCACCTGTGTAGTGCCACCTCGCTGACATGGTGGAAGGTGTCACTCAGCTTCCTGGAGGCGTATATCTGCCTCAGCCTGCTGACTGCGTCCGCGCTGTCTCCCACTCCGCTGTCTGTGTTGTACATGCCTAGAACCCATCACAACATTTATAAGCTTTTTTAACATGGGTTAAGTGTCTGACTACTACTTCATTTAGGATGCGAGGTTGGTGTTGCATGGCTTGATGTATACTCACTCTTCATATCCTGCTCCTCCTCCTCGGGCTGCGGGAAGGTGGTAGCGTCGAGCAGCTGCGGCCTGCTCCCGCGCACCTTCTCTGTGAGCATGAGTGCGTTGTGCACCTCCGCGAACGGCACCGCGCCGTTACCGAGCTCACAGCACACCACGCCTACCGAGTAGATGTCTGACTTCTCGTCATAGCCTTTGAGATTCTGGAAGAGGAGTTTCGCTTTTTAATTTCAGTGTTGGTACTAACTTTGCTTCTGTATTACATATTCAGAACATTTTAGAAGATATGTATATTGTCTGGAGAATTGGTTAGAGAATGTTGCTTACTTGTGATCAGTGACCAGTGGTCTATAAATAATTGTAACAATGTGTATAAGAACAAAAAAATATATTCGAATCTTAAAAAACCATATAAACCTATGTAATTGGTTTTTTAGAGGGTTTAAACTGTTTGAGCTAACTAGAATTACAAGTACATATAAATTAATACTCAAGCTATTTTAATATTAAAACTTTTGTGAGACATTTTATCGATATGTTAACTAAACGGTTTTCACTCACATGTAATTCGCGTAAGTTGTTTTCGCGTTTCGGATGTTATGAAATCCATATGATGTTATGGTATTGATATGTTTTATTATATCATATTAATACTCAAGCATGCACAGTGTTTGAACCTTCTTATACAGCGCTTATTATAATAATTGATGCACATAACACTGACCACTACTTCTGGTGAGATCATACCTGCTCCAGCAGCTCTGGGCTGAGCCACACCAGGTTGGCGTGGTCGTGGTCAGGCGGCGGCAGGCGGTAGAGGCGCCGCTGCCTGCGCCCGTCCGCCATCAGGCTGGCGCAGCTGCCCAGCCCAGACAGCCGGCAGTTGCCGTCCGAGCCTATCAGGATGTGGCTGGCTCGGACACTCCTGCAAATATTGATGGGTTGCATTAGCATGGTAATTTTTTAGTATCAATTCATGATTGAATGTTTATTGAGCATAAATCATATGTAAAATGTGACATATTTATGATTAAATAAATATTTTGATTATGATTATGGTATAGTGCAACAATGACTTATATCTGTGCAATGCTTGACTGTCCAGTGTAAAAAAAACCCCAGAGTTAAAATTGTTCAGTTATCTATAGTGAAATTATTCAGTCAAGTGTGATCTTGTATGTATATTAAGATAGATACACAAACATCAATCTTGCAACAACCCTTTGTCCCTGTGTGAAGAACTTTGTCAGGGTCAAAAGGTACAAAGATACAGATATCAGATACAGTATTGCAATTTAAAATATCTCGATGTTTCACAAACATTATGTATACACGGCGGGCATACATTATAATTATATTGCTGATACTGGCTGTTTGTTGTTTGAGACCCTTGATTAATAAGATATGTATCCCCCTCCTCTTGACCTCTTTTACCTATGAATATACAGCTGTTTATGCAAATACTGCAAGGCCAGCAGCACATCTCTGAGTATCAGTGCACAGGCCAGCTCCGGCAGCCCCTCCTGGAAGTAGTGGTCGAGTATGTCTCGGCATGAACCAAATGACATGAGCGGAGACACCACATACAGCTCCCGGCTGTGCACGAAGGAGGTCAGGTATGGGAGGATGTTGGCGTGCTGCAGCTCCTTGCGTGTCTGGATGTCCTGCTGAAATTAACAATAGTTTGTTAGAGTATGGGAGATCTACTATTTATTTGAGTTAAAAGTATATGAGTATTATATCCATTATCTAGTACCCACGACACAAGCGTTTGCTTAGTGTGGGGCTAGATGGCGCTGTGTGCAATGTCCCGGAAAATTTATTTATTTATTTATTTATGCTGTTCACAATACAAATTTACATTTTAGAACTTATTCTAAAAGAGATTGAATTGTGTTACCCTGTTGCTTGTTTGAAGTTAGGAGTAATGATTATTTGATCTTTTGTGTCTTCTGAAATTGAAGAATAAGTAGACCAATAGGGTACCTAACAAATTCACATTCCAAGATTTAAGCACCCCAAGGTAAGTAAATATAATAGTGTTTATAGTTTTGTAAAACCGAGATAAAAAATCTATATTTTGTACTGTTTGTTTATTCTAATATTTATTACAATAAGAATGATACAAATTTGCATTACCTATACCTACAGGTAACGTCGGGTGAATAGCTAGCTGTTATTATAGGAGTATCGGGAATACACAATACATGTACCTGAATCAGAGATGCTTTTTCTTTGCATTTATCAACAAAATACCTCTTGAGGGCAACATTTTGGTTGTTGGGCTTGTATAAGGCGGAGTATACGACAGCTATACCACCGCAACACTCAGTTATTATTGATGTGAGCTGATAGTCATTGAAATCAGGGTTCAACATCTCACGGCCGCTAAAGAAAAACGGTATCGCCCTTTAGTACACTGTTACAAGCAATGCGACGAAACGTTCTGAATTCCAACTATTATTTAGACATATTATAAACAGCAATGCGTATGAATCTAGATTTAAATGAAAAAAAAAAACCAATTGAGAATCTGAAATAAATAAAAACAAAATGTTGGTGTTTTCGTTTTGTTGATCGCGCATGACATTAATGTTGGCTGTCAATGTCAAAATACAAGTGACATTCGTACTTTTAATAATCTCGGTCACACACTTGATAAGCATAAATCCAATAATACATTCCGCTTTCCAAGCAAGAAGAAACGGTTGACGGGGCATAGGATAAGAAGATTTCATTTCATTCTATAACTCCATAGTAGTAATGCTCCAGATGAAGATTTTATACATTTAAAAACTGTAAAAAGACGAGTTTACTGGTATATATGTATATCATTTGATAAACTTACAAAACAAATTTTACTAATTAAAAATAAAAACTTAACTAATTAATAACTAACTTATAAACTAAAACTTAAAATAAACTTAAAACACCTATAAAAAAAGTAGGTATATCTGTAGGCAACGTTCCCAGCATGCTGGCGGCATTGCCACGTTGGATGGCAATGCTTATCCTTTGCGCCAAGAATGCGTCAGCATGCTGGTCACGGGTTGCCTGAACTATCTGTTCTACTAAAAATTTATATATTTTATGGGCTTCCTGGTCCCCACAGCCCCAATGTTTCCACGCCAAAAGGCTCAAAGACCGACCGAGTGTGATATATTTGAGCCTTTTGCGCTGTTCAGCAAGAATAGCCGCCGCTCCAGCCTGACCCTGTGTCGCGGAGAGATGGGATGGTGCCAAAGTGTCAACACATGTAGCGTTCCCACACAAGGGGCCGCCCCAACCTCCAGGGCACGAGGGTCATTCCGTCAGGTCTTTTGTTATCGCTGCGTGCAAGACCGCTCGGTTCGAGCACTGCTGCAACTTTGGCGGTGGCAAAAGCCCGACGAAAGATTTCATTAAGGCTGGCGTGGCGACTAAATCTTCCCGCGCTCTTTATGCACGAAAGCCCGTGGTGACCGAACTTATCGGCAGATGCACCACACTTACTTAGTTTACTTATGTAAATTTTCAAAAATAAAACTTTTGAGCGATTTGCTTTAAGTAGACAGGTACCTACAATGGTACCTACATGCCACTTTCTTTAATATTAACCGTACATGTCGATTTTATCTTAGAATATGGAATGTTTTGGTTTGGTCAAGGATTTTCATTTCGTCCCTCTATTATACATTAATTCCATGGGTTTGGTAGAGTACCTACGTAACTACCTACGTATATTATATAATATATTATGCTCTCTGGAACTGCTTAAGCTAAAATAAAGAGTTTAAAAGCTACATAATATGTGCACTGCAAATTAAATTTGTTCCGCCATAATTAATATTATGATTTTTTTTTATTAATAAAATTTATGATGGACAAGGATGGAGTACCTAGTTCGTATGGAAGTTTTAATAATTCCTGATTTTATTGTCTATTAAAAATATGACCTATATCTAAAAATGAAGGGATAGGATACTTACTTAAAATTCATAACGTATACTGCAAGAAAATCTTTTTACCTGAATGCGGATTTTTAGGCTTTATTTATTATCTTTAAAGAGTAGATTTATTACAACGAATTTAGTTTTATTTAATAAAGCGCCTCTTGCGGAAAAAACTGGAACCAAATAAGCTGTGGTGTAGTTAGGACAGGATTCAGTACCTACCGATTTTCTTTTCGAAATTGGAATTTCATTTGATTGAAAACTTAATCAATAATTGGAAAAGTAACAAAAATACATAATCAGACGTAACGATAACATAACATAATGGGTGTGTTAATTAGTTTTTAACTATGCTTCCAAAGTGTGGTAAAAGTTATCATTGAAGAGATTATTCCTATAATAAGTTCATATGAGTAGCAAATTCTGCTGTCGAGAGCCTGAAAGTCCCTGTCATGGTAAAATATTAATTTAAATTATTTTGATGAAACGAGTAATACCTACGTGGTATCAGTAGCACCAACAGCTGGTTTAAAATGTTTCAAAATCTAAATATAAAGTTTTTTTATATTTGACATACAGAGTGCTACAACCTCTTGTACACATTTATCTGGCTGCATTCTTCCCGCAGATATTTATTCGATATTGACAGAGCCCGCTATGCAAGAAGTGGGCGAGCGTTGTGCCAACATTGCCAAAAAAATCCCGCCCGCCCAAAATACCGGCCATCTTACCAACGGACGGTTGCAAAAATTTACAATCCACTCAATAAAAAGTCGTAATTCCTATATATACGTAGTGGAGCCGGCATAGACCGCATCTCGAATACGGTTTATACGATGTACTCACTGCTATATAAAACCAGGGAGAGAGCCAAATTCTAAATATAAAGGTGGCCGAATAGTAGCGAACTCCGTCGGGCGGGCGCGTCAGTCCGCCGCTAACTCGCTCCGGCCCTCCCGAGCTCCGCGCGGTTCGAGCTAACACCCGACGCACTACCGACCGTCTCATCCGGACGCGACCAACTCGCCAGTGACTCGGGAAGTGATAGTGTGTAGTGAACTCGACTCTCGAACCTGTCCCCCGGTCAGTACCTGCTGCTCAGCACTAACCCCCGGCGTCCCCTGGACACCGCGTATAGAGTTACAATATGTCCGCTCTCCGTTCCAAAATTATTTTCCCCGTCATTCCTGTGTGCTGTTTATCGTGATGTATTTCTCTGTAATTTTTCATCACCCACTCTACGCGCCGGTCTTTTCCTAACCTCAAAGTATGCACGCGGAAAATGCTAGCTTTTATTATGTTTAACAACATAGCGATTGCTTGAAATGCCCGCAATTATGGCATAGGACATATTAATACCCGCATTGCGTCGTCTGGCTGAGACAGGAACGTATGCGTCTAGACTAGGAAGCTTGTATCGATTCCGCATCTCATCTCTTGAGAGCTTTTCTCATATCTAACATTTTTGTTAAAACGCTTAAAACACCTCTATAATTTGTTTTATTTTTGCAACAACAAGTTTTAATTAAAACTGCTGTCAATATCCCCTCGCCACAGTCACGAGGCGGAAAATTTTCAGATGTTTAGAAGTCTTAAGATGAATTTCCCTGAATATAGGTCATGTGGATATTTAGGTCTTCCATTACGCTCGATGTATTTTAATAAACCAAATAACTTTTGAAACTGGAGCATTCAGTGATGTGTGTGTAGATTTAATTACTTTGTTTAATAATATTAATATGTAGGAAACGGAAATTCGTGAAAACTTTTAGGTACATAATAAGTACATATTTTATTTGACAAAGAGTAAGTGGGTCTTCTAAAACACATTCGTAAGTCGCAGTTGAAGGAATATTTTTGCATTTGGTTGATGTTTCGAATAACAATACCGTGGCAGTTTTGTTTCATACCAACACGCAAATTTTATATTAGTTTTGCCTTCACTGTGTGGCTTCTGCCTTTTATTGGGCCTTATTTCTTCGGAATTGGGTTAATTTAACCAGATTTATGACTTAAAGGATGTTATTAAATCGGATATTTGAGGCAATATTGGATCTTATTAAGTTTGCACAGTAAATTACCTCATTTCAAACTTTTGCTATGAAAAGGCGATTCAAAAGGATCTACTTTCTTTTGTTATCTGTTTTCGTTGTTTTCTGTTATGACACGTAACAGTAATGATATTATTGCTATTTAGATATTGATTAGGTACCTATATTAGTAGTTAGGTCTTTAGCATACGGATTTTCAAGAAATGGGATGCATATTTTACTGTAAAAATACATATTGTGTAGATGGGAATGGAACAATGGACTATGTTTGAATTTTTCTATGTCTCTCTTTGAAGATCACGTGAAGATTGCAGTTTTCCTAAAAGTTTTGTCCTAGTTTAGTATTTTTCAGACATGCTATTACTCATTCTATAAGTACCTATTCTGTGCTTCAGTTAACGTCATCGGTTCTTTTTTTCCTTCATTCCCAACATTTATAACTAAAACAACCTTCGCAAGTGTTAGTTAATCAAATTTAATTACATTTCTGTTCGTCTGATTCGAGTCTAACTACGTGATTCTTATCATTTGCTGGAGATGTTAATTGATGAGTAATAAAGTTTGGAGTTTGGTGTAAAAACTGCCGTTTCGCTGATTTGTAGAGGCAGAGTAATTGTATTGTAATGCTTTTCAAACTGAAATGGGCTCACGCTTAGTTATGTGGTGCATATGTTTATGTTACTGCACGAAATAACTATATTCATGCTAATAATTACAAAGAAAAAAAATACATTATAGTAACAGTGTTACATGGGGGTGTGACAGCTTAGATTGGGAAACACTCTATTATGGTAATAAACATAGTATTGTTTTCGTCACTAACACTTATTTAAAATGTCAATCTTCAATAACTATCTACTTTCCTCTCTAATCTTTATTGCCCTAGTTATATTCGTATATTGGTTCATCAGAGATCATGTTTGCAGTTGTCTCAGGTTCAATATCAAATCTCTGTTGTATTGGTTACGTTACTTACATCATAAAGATTTCTAAAATAATAATCCGGTGACAGACACAGCGGCAGCCTACCAGTTGCTTTAACTTTATAGAGTTTATGATACTGCTTGTAGAGCTAGAAACTCGACTTTACATGACATTACTTTAACTTTTAAGGTAACCATATTCTCACTTCTTTTAAGTACCTACATGTATCTATTTGTTTTTGGTGGATTGATATTATCCGATAGCAGTTACCTATACAGTTATTTTACACATGGCAGTAAAGACATTTGCTGTAGGCTGCATGATATTAGTCTATTATATGAATGAAGGCTATAATGGAACACGATAATTATAAATTAATATTGGAATAAGAAAAATTGCCTTACACGGCGCATGAAAACTTTTTATTAGATTTTCCAATACCTACGTGTAAATTTATTAAACGATTCACCCAGTTTCACCAGAATCACTATGAAGTAAGCACATTAGAACAACTCTCATTAACTGCTACAGTTTTTCGGTCAATATACACTACCTACATACACGGTATCCAAGGGCTCATAACCTCGTATAAAATCACAGTTTTGAAGGTTTCCGAAGTTCACGAGTTTGGTTAACCCACGCCTCGTAACTGGCTTCCCGCCAAAATTTAGCATCGGCGCGTTTCGTTTTTTACTCCATGCGTTTAGTTATTGAACCGTTTCGAATGAGGAATTAGCGTTTCGTTCGCTAATGTGCCGGGAATATGTCATCGATTTATTTGTTTGTCTTGTAGATGAGGGTGGATAGATGAACGTCGTTAGGGTCCATTTAGTTAGATATATTATATGTTGAATTGAAATGTTTATTACAATTTAACTATTCTTGGTTAGAGTCTGCAGCAATTGTTGACATTTAGCGGGCTGTAGCTAAATGCGAACTAAGTAAATAAGTAGGTGCCCATGTTACTTAGCCAATATGACTTAAAAACTTAGCTCTTTAACTATTGACACAAGAAGTGATATGGTAATTGATTTAGGTAAATATCTTACAAAATTTAACAAAGGAGTTTAGTTCAGTGCATTTTTATCTTATCTAGAAGAAAGTATTATTGTTCTAATCCATGCCCTATTTACGTATTATGTACGCTTTTAATTTCTCAATAAACTTTTCAACCTTACTTATGTGCTTAAACATCTTATATTTAAATTCATATGAACATCATTATCACATTTTTAAACGTGACACATCGTGCTTTTAATAATTTGTTTCACAACATTAGAGCTATCCACATCTGAGATCACAACTCTCGGTCAGGATGAATTCGTTAACTCTGACTGAAACCTTCTTGACATTTTCAACAATGCGGTTAGTTTTGTTACACAATATTCTGATTATTTAACAGTCATTCGGAATCCAGTGAATCTCACCCAGTTGAAGTAAGAACTTCTTAGTCCTTGGTCAAGTTTCTATTCTTTAGTTCACTGTGTCTTTATAAATCGTGTTCGTCATTTATTATATCATCACTTACCCGTATAGGTACTACTGACTGTCACCTTTGTTCAGTTGCGATTGCACCTGAGTTTGCTATAAATATGAAACATATATCACAATCGGAGTTTACCCTAATATAAAGGAAAATTTGTCCGTGAATTATTGACCCTAGTATTAGGGCCAGCCCTGCTGAGCTAGACTAATGCGGAAGGATCTAACTAGAAAAACAAGCGAGTGAATCGCAATACTACTTACAAGCAATTTTGTTTTAGAACGTAGCCCCAAATCTCTTCCAGACCGGACGCTGGATTTCATTTGACATTAAAGTCACGTCGCTGTAAAAATTTGTGCTCTCAGAATCTGGGCTGTAATGTGTTTTTCATGTTATTACGACTTTGCTGAAAGTGTTATTGCAGGAGAGGTCGACGGCCTTTGGCTTGGATTTAGCAATGTTGATGCAATTGTATTGTAATGTACATTCATGCATTCGCACTCTGTCAAGTGACATCTGTATTTCAATGCGCGTGTGCAGAGAATTTACAGATGTGTGTAAATTTTCAATTTAGCTAAAGTGAATCCATAATAAAGACTAACATAAAAAAAGAAAAGAAGAATACTTACATATAAAAAATAAAAATAAAGAGAGATGTTTTTTATATACGTCTGAAGAATCTAAGAACCGTCTGTGGAACCGTGCAGGTTGCCATTAATTTGAACATGGAAGTTGCTATAGAACTGAAACTGTAAAGGAATACTGTTTGTGGTAAACACAGCCGATCCCGCCACGATAGCGTATAGTTAAAATTGTTTCCAATTAGACTTTATTAATAATTATTCATAAATTGTTTATCTTGTTTATTAAGACACCCTATTTGACCGTCTCCACCGAATAGACAGCTAAGGTTCGGACACGACCGACAGATTTTTCTAGACCAGTGTGTCAATCTCAGTCAGATCAGTAGTCTAGAGTCAATACTCTGGCTATTTTAAAACTCGCGTCAGAATTCTGCAGCGTTGGACCAGAGCAGAGACAATATTACACAGATACGTCTATCTACGAATAATATATCGAAACTCAATCACAGATTAAATTTAAAGCCCATTTAAGATAACGCTATGCAACTGATTGCGGCTTTTTCGCTAAATGTAGACGCTAGGACCTCATGCCTTAGTCTCTATAGCTCCTATAGGGATTAGGTATGGTATATAGAAATAATCTCGTGCGGAACCTTTAAATTGTTACCAGGCTTTATTACTGTCCGACCGACTGTAAAACGTTTCATCAACCACATTCCGTAAGAAGACCAATTCAGGAATTGAGAATTTTCGAGTTATCAAGCTATATTGTGCCGTCTACTGGACTTGATGTCTGTCCAGTGATATAACCGACGGAATTAGAAGCAAGTCTTATCCAGTGCGCTACTGATGCTAATTTCGTTTCAAAAAACTATATTTCTCCGTGACGTATGACTGTGTTTGTTGAATATCAGTATTGTTTATTGGAAACTTGATGGTTGTAAAGGTACCTACTGTGTGTTGTTTGGAGAAGGATATTATGCCTAGTGCTTTCATTTCACGGAACTGCACTTGTCATTGAGAATAATTAAGATTTAGGATCAAGCGTACCTATGTTTGAGATTACCAATTCCTATGACATATTTTTCTTCGGTGGAAATATCTAAATATCACTCTAGTCTCACTCTTTACACTATATTATGAAACCTTTTAACCTAACCTAAATCTTGTTCCATAACATTTTCATTTAAAAAGACAAAAGGCTTTGTTTACTCTGCTAAAGTACTTATTCAGATAAGTAAAATTCTCTTATATTTTAAACTGAAAAGCTTCTGAAAATTTTGTAGAATCTTATGCATCAGCAACCGTGGAACATTGAACAAGGTCGGCCATTTTGTGTGTTCAAGATGTAGTGCAAGGTGAATCTATTGTCAATATTTACATTATTGTTTTCAGCGCGATGCAAAATGAAAGGAAGAAGCTCTCAATTTAGTGTAGTTTACAACTTTTTACAATTTATTTTGCCAATTTTCCAATTTGTATGAAAAATTATACTTGTTGATCGAGAAACACATCCACACACACAGTTGTCCTCAGCCCACAGTTGTGCACTGCGAAGTGCGAAAGCTATTGGTTTAATAAAATAATTTTGAACTTCTTTAACTGAGGATCTGAATAAGGCAGTAAATATTTAGATTATTTCTTAGGAAACGATAAATGACTAATTTATTGAAATATTTCATTTTCCTAATTTGCCAGAGCTGTGCAAAATTTCCGGTTCCAAGCCATCTGTTTGAATGTATGCCATTCACATTTGTTTGATAGTTCTTCAGAAATGTCTCGAGTGGGTGGCTTGCTCTCCTCATCTCCAACCACTTTGATGGGATCCCACGCAGCATCCTACTTGTAAATAATCATGTTTTTTTCTATATTTTGTCAGGAATACATTTTATTTGTTGGGTGTTGTGTCTTTAATATGATTGGTGGATTGAGGCCTTTCACCTAGGCTAGTTGGTAGTTATTGCACTGATAGCTTCTAAAAATCTTTCTAGATAATTTCATGGTATTTTTTTTACATTTTTATAAATCTAATTTAAATTATCAACCTCTCACTGGTCTTATCGGAGTAAGTAGCCGTGTGGCTGAAAGACGGGCTGACAGATGTTGCTAGCACAAGATCGTAGGCAATAGAGAATTAAGAGAAATGCCCAACAGTGGGATGAAACAGGTAGTGGATGATGATGGTAAAGATGATCTTTTCAATCTGACGTTGTTTTCATTATCCATCTCTATCTATCTATTTCTATGAACATAATCAATGTGTGTTGGCATAAGTATTTTCCAGTACAGTAATGTAATGTACAATTATGTAAGAGGTCTTCGCACTGGCTTCATTGGAGGGCAGCCTGAGCGACGGGTAGTCCTAGATCTTACCTAGACCAACAACTTTGTACAAACACTAGTTTGTCATACACTTAGAGCCGTCTGGCGCTCGGCCATTAGTCTATGTTTTACAAAGTTGTTATACCTAGTATGTTATAGTCGATAACTGTCTATGTACAAGAATTTAAAGTTCACTATGAATTACTCAAATCGTAGTCTAGTATCTTAGCTAACTAAACTGTTACAAGCAGAGCTGTAGGCCGAAATTATGCAAAATGATAGAACATTTCTGCATTTTTACAACATTTAGTTCCCGATTCTATCTAACCAAAAAAAACATAATGTATAAGTATTTTCTTTCGACTAGGTATTATATTATTATTCAGCATCACACGTAGTTTGACAAGTCCATTTTCTGCTATTGTTAACTCTATCCTTCGAGCATGGTCAAAGACTCTATCCAACTGGGATCAAACCGCCTCCAGGCGTATTTTTTCAGCATGACACTGGCATCTGTCCAATATAATTTATCTAACAGTTATATATTTCAGGCCATCTTACTGCAACCGACGTGCATGGCCGTCAAGGCTAATTCTGAGATATTTGGGGCTTCTATTTATTGAGTTCGCGAAAGTAATTTGTTATTTACGACAAATACAGGAGTTTCAGTCTTAATATTATTTGAAATTATTCGTTTTAGTATCGTTCACTATATCTAACGCTCAGATATTAGTAGTCACTTCATAATGTTCAAAGTAAAATTATTGTCTTTCCTAAATAACCTAAAAAGATGTGTATATATTGTTTTTTATTATTGAATAAAGTACCTACCTAAAAAGCTTTTTACGGCTCTGCATTGACCACACTGAGTTCGATCTAAAGTCTAAAATATCCGCCATATGAAAGCCAGTTTCCGCTCACCCATCCCATCATACAAGAATGTTCATGTCTTCCAAACACATTAACGTGAAAATACCTTCTAATAATAACCATTGAAACACACACACTCAATTTTATCAAACAAACAGCAACACTTACCGATTTGTACCTAATAAAAGTACGTACATCTGTTTAATGTACACATTGTGTACTTTACTATCTGTACGGGCGAGTAAATGTTTATTCTCTATCTAATATTCTTAGGTTCTTAACCCTTTCAGTGTTGGAATTTCTTTCAAATAGATTTTAGCAGAGTAGCTTGGTTATTTACCTCGTGATTGGTTCTGTTTTTGTTTTAATCGTGTTAGTTCTAGAGTTTTGCCAGCAGATAAATGAATAAGTGTATAATTTTATCTTCGTGGTAGCTTCGTAGAGATTAGATATCATTTGCAAGAGTTCACAAAGTTAGGTCGATCCTTCATATCGGAACAATAGCCTGTCCATTCTGTCTTGTTTTCCATTAATTTCCTGATCAATATGACTATTACCGATTCCCGTCTTAACATTTGTTTCTCTTGTTCCAGCAATGCGCATGGTGGCGTGACACCGGCTTGACGAGCTTCAATCCGCGCGATGTCAGCGCCGCCGCCGGGCCGCGGGCGCGCGCGTCTGCCCGGCCCTCCTTCCCCGTCTCCCCTCCCCTTCAACTACCGCCCCCCCTCGCCATGGGCCCCCAGCCCCCCGCCCCTGATCTCAGGCCCGAGGCACTCCACAGCCATAGTGACTCCTCCACCGGTCCACCCGTCTCCGAAGCCATTCAGACCGCTGCATTCTCCTCACAATCTGCGCCAGCATTCTCCATCACCGAGCTCCCACTTCTCAATCTCCCCGTATCCCATGTCTCCTACGCTGGGACAGAGTCCAGAGTACTACTACTCCTCTCCGTATGAACCGGTCCGGGAGTATGATTACGCGGGAGTTCCGTTGGAGCCGCCTCCGCCTCCTCGGCCGATGATATATGAAGAAGATGAAGAGGAGCGAGGTCCTTCCACGGCGGAGATTATCGCGCAGCAGTCACAGGAGGGATATGTGGACGAGAAGCTGGCCGAGTACCAGGCTACTATACAGTTGTTACAAGGTCAGTTGGGAGAGCCTGTCTCATATATTGAAGTAGGCCAGTAATGGTGTTAACTTATATAAGAGTTTATTTGTAACATACTGCACAAGAATATCCAAATCGTCCAAACTGTTTCCACCACAAGAGTATAAACAAAACCCAATCAACCCACATTGCTGGTATAAGTTCAGAATCGCCGATAAAGCCGGCAGCTCCACAAAGCGCGGAACTGTTCCAACGTCACTCGACTATTTTGAACTCAGACAATAGCCACAGGTGTGTGAGAACTCATTTCAAACGAATGCGCTAAATCGGAAAGCTTTTTGAAGTTAATGCGAATATTGAAGTGTTTTATTTGCTGGTGCTGAAATTTTAATACATGTAACAAATATCAGAAATACAAAATAATAAAATATATACAATCGATGAAATAGAATGTACTTATACAATCTATCTATGCATTTAAAGAGCATCATCTATGCATTGATCAAGAACTTTGTCTTCAAATACATGCCTGTGATTAAAAAACAACAATTAACCGTGATTTTGGTAAAAAACAACAATTGTAAGCACCATCTGCTCATCTGCACAAACAAATTGCAAGCATTGAAATGCACTGCATTTATCACTGCTATTTTGATACCGGGTATCATTACGAGTTTGATGCGAGTTCATTTATCTCACTAAAGCATTCCATCTTAAATTAACTGCTCTCAAAGAGTGCATGTAAACACGCGAATTGAACCTGATTTATGGTTTTAGCATTTGAACATTTCGTCATTAAATTCAACTGAATATCAACTAGATTTACGATTTGCTATACTACTAAAACGTTTGTTGGTATACTTAATTATTCTGGAATAAAAAAGCCTCTATAAACAGTTGTATTGATTCAAAATTATTTGGCAATCTAGCGCACATAATAATACTCTTCGGTGTATGGTAGAAAATGTTGAGAAAACAAGCTACCTCCCTCTAACATGTACACCGCCCTGAATCGATACAATCAGGCATAAAGAATTGAGAATGCTTATGTTAATCCTGTCCATATATTATTTTAACCCCACCTCGACATACTATGTAGGTATGTAGCTTTATATGACAGTTGCTAAATTAGCTAAAATATAATTTTCACATTTATTACGTTTAATATCTGTTAAGAGACATTTTTATGGTCTCAATTAACGTTATATATGTTCTTTCAACTAGGTGACTTTAAAAACCCTTTCGCTTTTCTTTGGCGCTTTTCTTTCGTGAAACCATCCTGAAAATTCACTGATTTGTTAAAATACGCCTGTGTCTGACTTTATTATGTGTTGGAAACATAGTTAGAATTAAATTCACGAGGTAGATGATAGTTTTAAATGATAGTTTTCTATTAAAAGCTTGTTTCAGCGACATCTGTTTCGTGTGAAAAATATGGACCACGAACAGTTTTCTGATTTGTTAGAGACTATCATGTTGAAAATTTAACTGTTAAGTTTCAACGATCTTACAAAGTTTTTTACGATTAGTTTTTTGTTATACTCAATTGCCGTTTTGCATGGTTTCAAAAAATATTTTGTATTGAATTTTCGAATTTCTTAGCATCTTTCAGACAAACATAATCTTATTGATTCACTATTGCCAAGGCATGCATGGTCGTCTTTTACATATCAATGCTAAAGTCTCTGGTGCTATATTTAGACCGTCCGTAAATATATTTCGGGTATGGCATTCGGTTCAGGTTAGTGTACTTTATCTTCCGTCACGTGAGGTTGTTCCGTAGAGTTACAGAATATCAGATACTTGGTTTAGAGAGCGAACATGCTACCTTCTAAACTTACGAATAGTTAAAAAAAGGTAAATGTTTTTTCTAGATACGCTTGTTACATCTTAAAGTGTTGAATGGCAAGCGTTAAAAACTTTTTTGATTTCACGTGCGATTGACAAACTCTAGATTTACAATTAAACGAACCTATCCACCGACCAATATTCACATCTTTCACATTAGGTTGCTAGAAATTTCACCCTCATTAAAGTTTCTGTGGATGAAGAAGCGTGCATAGCCAGTTCTAAAATTTTAATATGTAGCACTAATCACAGCAAGCAGCTCTTTTTACCAAAAAAAAAAACAGATGAAAAAAGCTCAAATATTTATCCAAAGAACTCCTGAACTAAAGTTACTTCCATCGCTATCAGATACTCTTCATCGTCTTAGCTCACGCAACAATAGCCCCGTTTCCGCCTTCCGTACTAAAAGTTTGACGAATTGTTCTGTTTGATCGATGCCAGCCTTGTTTTCTTGAGAAATGGGAATCATGTTGCATGTTTTATGCAGGTTAGTGAAATGGAAACCGATATATACTGTATGGCCAGAGAATACGTATGCTAAAGATGTAGGAGTATAATATAACAATAATTGAAGAAAACCCAGTAGGAAAAAATATCTATCTCTATATATAATATTTTAAACTTAACTACTACGTACTACTACAAAGAAAAAGATTGTTAGAAAACTTTTAACAAACCTAAGGATGGTCTAAGTGCTCTATCCTACAGCCTTATGTTTAAACCTAAAGCTTTATAAGTATTGTTTATTTATATATGTTCTAAAGACTGAATGAAATGAAATTAATTAAATTGTAAATAGTAAAATAAACTTTTTATTTATTTATTTTTAATTTGATGAGAAGGTTGAAAGTGGATAAGACCAACCATTCGTAAGAATGTATCAACTAAATCAGCATATTCATTGTTTATTATCATTTAACAAAGCTGTGTATAGTCGTAATTTGACTCTTAGTTCAATATTATTCTTAAAAGTGTTTAGTATATATTCTTATATCTAATTGTCTGTGACTGTACCAAACTAAATAAAATAAATAAATAAAATTTACTAGTAATTTTGTGTGTATACGTATGAGAGTCCTTGAAGCTCATTCATTAGTTGCATCTCACATTGGCAGAGCTTTCTGTTTGCTTGCGTGAGCGCATGCATCATTACAGATGACAATGAAGCTGCAGATTAGATTATGTTTACGTTTAATTATTGCACGTCCCCTTGTATTAATTTGTTTACTAGAATAACATTGGTGGATGCTTTCAGATTGTGGCGCTAGTTTTCTGTATTGCCAAAGATAGTCGCAGAAACTAATGGTACATGCAATATTCTTATCTATGTGAAAAATCACAATAACTCTATTTTCTGCTTAAGTTCGATTTGGCCAAGAAATGTAGTACTTTATAATAGCATCACATTTATCCATTCCAAATTGTAGTATAGTTAGTGGGGTTAAAGAGATTTAAAACTGAATCTTATAGCCTAGTGTCTCTGAATTGAGACCGTCATTGTCATTCTTCTTCCTCTCCCAACAGATTCAAACAAGTGGATGTTCCACCTAGTTACTATGCATTGTAAAGTTCGTAAAACATTGTACCAGTGATTGAAACGCTGCAATGTCCCGCCGTCAAGCGTGACGCCTCCGAAATTACTCCGCTGGCTCACAACCAACAAGCATAAACCTGAGTGCCTCTACTCAAACATTTACTAGAACATGCTGCGACAAATAGGTTTAGGCACACGATACATAATGCAGTGCGATTCTATGTACATTATGTATTCGTGGTACTACCACGTACTATCATAGAATACATAATACAAGAGCTTCTGCAAGGTATAAGACATCATCGGCATGGTTGTATGTACATGTCCATAGTACATGTTACGAGTATAATATCATACGATATGGAGAGTTGAAGTTAACGATTTTGCTTAAAGTTGATAAATAAATAAATATTTCAGGACATCTCACACAGCGCCATCTAGCCCCATACTAAGCTTACGCTTATATCATGGGTACTAGATAACGGATATAATACATATATACTTTTCTTTTGTAAATACATACTTATTATACATAGAAACAACCAGACTCAATGCAAGTAATTACAATTTTTTAAATTCATAATTACTTGTGTCATGCGGGAATCGAACCCGCACCCCTGGGATTAGAAGGCAGAGCCACTACCAACTAAGCTAACAGGGCAGTCAAAGTTGATGTTAGAAAGTTCTTAACTAAGCGGGTAGTTTACCATAATGTACTACAGCAGGAGGCAGAGCTAACCTACATTGTATCACATTTACCTGTTTACAAATAAAAATATTTTATCTGTTAATGTAGCAGCCGGAAATGCACATGAAATTTTTTTCAATTAAATTTCTTAATCAAGTGAAAAAATTGGACAAACTAATATCAAGAATAAACGTAAATTCTGTGATCCTTTAAACTATAAACAATTGGTATACAAATTTAAATCGGTTTTTGTAAGCAAACTTGATAGATCTTAGATTAAAACGTTGCTTATCATCAGACGAGTGACAATCAACTGCTGGTAAAGTTGGACTAATCTTGCTTAAAGGAAAAATCGGAACCCAGGAAGAATATTGCTTCTATAGCCAGCTATTCTGCTAGTCTACACAGACAGGTTGCAATGTTGCGTGTCGCTGTCACTCCGTGCAGTGCTTCAGCTCCAACAGCTAATTACAACCCCTTTGATCTCCCCGTCCAAGCCATCACGATTTGATACGGAGGAATTTTGTGCAAAATATTGATTACGGAAAATTACTAATAACGTGAGTTTCCGAAAAGTCATGTGATGTAATAAGGTGTTTTACCGCATTGTTATTTTTTGCTTTAACCTGATTTAGTTCACGGATGATGTTGGCGTTGTTTTGATTATTATCATTCACGTAGTCTTTCTCTAGTCAATTTGCTTATTTTATGTTTAATTATCGTACCTTCATTTTGACGACTCCTCTCATGCTAATAATCACGTATTGTCTTAATTTGTATTTAATTAATCTCATTACAAAATATTGTTTTAGTCAACTCATAGTGAACATCAAACCTCAACACCTAGACACCTACTTACATCAATATTTTTATTTTCCTGTGATCTCGCGACTCGACCAAAACTTGCCAAAAACCTAATTTCCTACATCAGCTGTCGCAGATAAAACCACGACTTCCCGTCCTTGAAGCTAAAACCGACGAGCCCATTCAGCAACTCGTTTATCGTAATGTTTAGATTCTTATACAGGGTTATTAGTAATAGGTACATCCATACGAATAACTTTTGTTCTACAGCATTTAGGAATTCGAGTAAAAACAGCTGTTGCATACTAAAAAAAATTATAATCCCGCAAATTTATTATGCAAAAAAATATTATTATCGCGTGAGTTACCAGTTATAGTTATATACTATTGCGATTTTATCCCCGATTTACGTAAGATGACTGCTAATAAATAAATGAATTTTCATTTAACAAGGTGATTGATCTCATTCTCAACCTGAAAGTGTCAGAAAACCACATAATAAAAGAGTAAAAACATTAATATGTTTACTTTGGACGGCAGCAACAACGTTTAAACTATGTTATTATTCTTTGAATACAAGACACATTATGAAAAGATAATAATTTTGTTACAGTTTAATATACATACCTATGTAGTTTGTCATCTCTGAACAATACGAAATATTTTTACGAACTACGAAACTTTTTAGCTACAAACTTTTAACGACAAACTTTCTTGTTGTATAGAAGTTCTCAGTACCAAACCAAAGGTCTTTGGAAACCTAAGAAGTAACTAACTAGGGGGTCCCGATTAAATAATAGGAGGAGAGTTTATAGTTCTGGTAAATTATATTACTCTATGGCTATAGCTTTGGCTGTAAGGTAAGACCATCTTCCTTGTCAGTCTTTATTTCGCACATGATAAATATATCCGGAGAAGTTTCTCTAACGTAATCTGGAGTATCAGTTACGTTTTCGAGTAATTTAACTCTGGTATTTATGTTTCGCTGTCCAACATTCTGATTCGCTTTCTATGCGTTGTCGAGCGTAACGACTCATATCTTTTCGTTTGACATTTTGGACAATTTTAATTTTATGCTGTGTATGTTAAGCGGGTTGCGTATTTTTCAATTTAAAATGTTATTTAGATCTATTTCGATACATATATAAGTAACCTTTATGACTGCACTTGTTTGTTTATCTACGTAACCTACCTAAACCTACCTTTGTGTTAATATTTTTCCAATTTTTTTACAGTGCCACATCATTCATTATTTTCTAAACCCGGTTCTATTTCATACGACGATTGTTTAGTAAATGAGTCATCACCAGTTAACCAATTTGCAAATACAACACGACGGTCAGTTCTTTTTCTGCGCGGAAACTGACCTCGTCTCTCATCGAGGTTTGTTTGCTATTTATAAATATTGAAGTTTAGACTCTCCCGAGGTGGCGGTGGCTCATCGATCGAACTTTCCTCTTGTTTTTTATCTTTTTGTTGTTTTGGCTTCGGAAAGATTTGTTTTGTGTCTGGATTGATTTGTATTGTTTTTCTGGTAATTGTATCTGTAGCAATTCATGAATAATTTATAGTAACATGGACTTGAAAAGCTTTTGAAGGCGCGCTGCTAAAGTTAATTTCCTTAAATGTGATTCTAAGAGAATAAGCTTTTTGTTTGACTATCAGGATTTAATCGATTAATGGAATGTATTGTCATTAATAGACATGACTGGCTTGAGATCAACCTTAGGCTCTACGAGACTATGATAGGTAATTTTGATGATCAGTACCTACAGTCAATACTCACTTTAACCGTTCCTATCATTAAATCTGTAATTTTGAATCAATGTCCAACTCAAGAGTCACTCGTAACATTTTACTAACAAACGTCCAGTCCCAAAACAACTACTCTTATCATATCCCTAGATAGTCTGATGTAGTAAGTACCTAAATACAATATAGTTAGGTTTGAGATAACTCTAACCCCCTTTCCTTGTAAAAGCCTGTAAAGCCTTGTTATTGCAGCCCCCTGCGTCTAGGCTAAGGCGCCGGCGCTCCCGCAGTGCCCACTGTTGGCCGGTGGCCAGCCAGACGACCAACCCATTCAATGTCTCTACTAGTTGTGTCTTAAGATAGTGCTATGATTTTTTTAGATTGCTAGTTGGTAGGAAAATGTTTTCATTGTGTTGTTTGTTCGAAGATTTTTCTGATTGTATTTTGACGGTGATCATTTGTTATGTGTAACTAGGAAGAGTTCTTATTTATCGCTGTCTTAAAACACACATGGTTTCTATATTCCTATTATTTTCGTATTGTTTTTATTTTGGCTCTCACACTGTTCTTTCTTCTTTTCTAATTTTACCTCAATTCTCATTATATATCCCTGTTTTCAATCGTAGTATAAAACACAACTCATGCTTGACTAGCCACAACTTGCGTGATGTTAAGCCCGCTGCAGAAGTCTCGTCTGCAGCTGATGTTTCAGTATCACGCCCCCGCATTCTGCTCTGACGTCACCATCTTCTAGACAAGTGTTGGAATATTCGAGGTCGTTGCACGTCACAGCGTGCAGATTTGTAATAGCCAATGATTCGTTCTTTCAGATCTTTGCACACGCTTTATCGAGAAAACTTGCGGTGGTTTGTGTTGACCGTTTTTGGTCATTCAAGACTTTGTTAGATTAACTCAATTTATTTTTTATGGTTTCGCCCTTTTGTGTCTGGGACTCATTGTGTCTTTTAGATGCGTTCAGGTGTAATATTTTTATTATCTTTGTTGAAATTAGTTTTTTTTTTCAATTAAAGTATGTAACGGTTGTTCTTCAGCTATTAAATTTATCCCTCTGCTCTTTTTATTTCTTTTAGCGTTCCGTTTCGACTACAGAAAATTGTTTAGTCAGCGTAGTCAAATTTATTTACATTTCTTTCAGAATAGCAACGATCCTGTTATTTCTGTTAGCTTTTATACCTTTCCCTATCGCACTAAAGTCATACTTCAACAGGCCATGTGCTTTCTTTGAGAGTGCGTGAGGAGTTAGTTGGGAGGTGTGTTCCGGTTGCTACATTCCTGCTAGTAGCATAACGAAGCCGCGTCACTGGCATTTCAAGATGATTTAAATAGCATTCATGCTTGTCTTGTATCTTTAGTGCTGACTGCTGGTATGTAAACGGAAATGCTTCGGGACGAGTAACATTTAATTTGAAAGCTTTGACTTATTATACTCGTACCTCTCATTTCTCGTACTTATCTTCAGATCATCTTGAATTTCTTGAAGTTTCTTACGAAAAATATATTAAACCGTCATACGTACACATTTTCGACACACCATAGCAACATTTAACTGTTTTAATATGGCGAGCAATAGAGATGTAAAAAAATATATAAATATATACCTACACTCTAAACATTGAATATTGCTAAAAATTTCGTTCAATCCTCGAGGCTACGGATTTTCTTTGTTTTTACACAGGAATCACATATTTAATCACCATTTTAAGTTCACACATGTACTTCTAGCTTTCTCATCAGTCTTGATTGCCATATTGGGGGCACGTCAATATATAGGTATAGGTATAATTAGTGGGCGCAGTTCGCAACGAAGCGCACGTTGCCGCTGGTTAGTTCTATTTTAATGTACCGCGTCTCCAGGAACCTTGGCTGTGTGAGTTGTGGGTTGACTGAAACTTCAATTTGTTGAACGTTTGACGAAACATCATGTCTTTAACGTTTCTATACATACGTTTACAGTTTTTAGATGATTGTGTGCCTAAACGTACGAATTTCATGTTCTGCTACATAAAATAACTACAAAAAATAAATCAATATTTTTCTCTATTTGTTAGTAAAGAATATTTATTTGATACCTAAGAATAATTTACCTGAATGATATTACAATGTTTTTTTGTTATTAAGGTTCTTAGGAAACAGATTATAAAATTAACCAAAAACTAAACTGGATGGAATTCCATCAGTATTCTGAGCTATGCGTCACTGTACTTTCAATATTTAGTTGGCCTTTGCCACATTCAATCTGACTCTCAGCACATGGATGGAATCCCATACTTACAAAGTTGCACGAAATCACCAGATTACAGTAATTGGGCAGTAGGCCAAGCTTTGAAATCGAAGTTTATGCGTTAACTCGTTACTACAATTACTATTTCATCGAAAGCCGTGATCGCATCCGGTGTTCCTCGCCGCAAATATCTGGGATGCTGGGGGCAGTGACAACAATGTATGAAAAAGTAGTTGCATGTTTGATAACGTAAGTACTTGTGCAAAGTGTGGATGTGTAGGAGTGCTGTCGTCAGTTATCAACCACCTTTTACATGGTTTTAAGTTACTATGATAACTGATGAATACAATTAAAGTGTTATCTTACCTCGGAAATCTCTCAGTTTCGAGTGCGTCTTGCTGTTTTGCATGGATAGAGATATGAACACATATCCAAAGAATAACTGCAACGGTATGGCAGTTACTTATCTTCGCGCGGTCTGCCTTACTACAGGCATTACGCTTTATTTTTTTAGTCGATATGGTGCAAGAAAATGGTGGTCAAGAACTGGCAGAAGAAGAGTGACTTGGAACTCATAACTTCAAGGAGATAAAAATCGTTGTTACGTCGTGTTATGCCAATGAACACATTCCCTCGCATGACCCTCGGTACCAAAATCGGTACATAATCACATCCTCACATATTTCCGAGTATCCCAAATCCGTCCGCCATGAATGAACCGATTCTGCGAAGTGTCGCTCGATTATAATTGGAATCTGCAGTCGACTTGTGAAACGATTTATCGCTCGCTGAAATTCTGCCAGAGCTGTGTCGTCAATTATGTCTTTGGTACCGCCGTCAGTCGACAAATATCTGCAATTTATGCTGACTTGTGTTGGGTTCAACGATATCGCCATAATAGACTCCGCATATGGCTACCAAAATCTGATAAACCAACTAATACTAAACAAAGCAAAGTCGTGGAAACTATTTGATAAGTAGCATTGAATCAATAACAAGTTTAGTACTAGTTGTAGTACAAAGTAGGTATATTTTACTGTGTAACTTTTCTATTTCCCTTGATCTAACTCTATGCTGATTGGTCTGTCGTGGTGCACGCGTGATAGGGTTGAAGATTAGTTATGCAGGACCAAATGACTTCCGGAGCTATTTGTGTACTAAGAAATACAAACAAAATTAGGCGTCTGTGTTTTACAAGCTTGTGTTCCGGTATTACGATCAGTCGGCAAACATGTTCAATTTATACTGACTTATGTACGAGGAGACAAATGTTCGAGTGTGATGCTGTGAATGTTTTGATGGTACCTGCCTCAATGTTGGCTCAGAGTATAGTTTACTAGTGTAGTTATTAGAAAGAAAGAAAGAAAGAAAGAAAAACATTTATATTTGTATCTTGCCCCTAAAACATTTGTTAAGCTTAACACTAACCAAGGTTCAATTTCATTTGCATGTTATGTTTAATTCTACAAATGTTAAGAAAGCCATTAAAGATGTGTTGAGATGATAAATCTCTATAAAATAGTTCATTTCCTCAAGCCAAATTCTTTATCCCATTTAATCCTGAAAGACAATTTGAAACTAAAAATGTAACAAATGGAGTGTATATTTCCGTTTCCAACCATTAGGTTAATCCAGTGGAGATCGAATACACAAAGTACCAAGTAAATTAGGTGAAGAAGAGATTTCATCGCAAAAGTAGGCCAAATGAAATTCGGTTTTTTAAACTCGTTAGTGTAGGTAAATGGTGTTAGTTTTATTTCTGTAAAGGCATGCTAGGTACACATTTGTCTATGGTATTGAGTGCGATTGGTCATATGGCTTAAGTGTAAAAAAGAAAAGCTTTAACTAAAGCACAAAGTTTTGCCATAATATTAAGTAAGTGTTTTTTTTACTCAAATGAAAACATAAGATTTTAAAATCTGTCACCAAACACTTACCACCACAATCACAGGGTCGTGGTTGGATTAACTTGATTAGAAGTCGTGGATTCTGTATTACAGAATACAGAATCCACGACTGCGCGTGCGCTTGTATATTCTTGATCGGGCCCCCTAATTTTCAAATATCTAACTGTAAATTTCCAAAAAATCAGGATAGATTATCATCATTCCTGTCAAGTTAATCCAACCAATATGACGTCCATGACGACAATCTGTTCTACAAACTTACTTCGATACTCTGATGGAGGAGGGTAGTGTATAAATAGTAATGTTATTATAGACCGTCGAGCGCCTACGTGTGATCGTAGACAACTATTTATAATGGAGTCTGTTTAAATCACACTGACGCTGTGTGTTTGGGATTTTCGAAAAATGTTGTGAAATCTGTTGCAGGATTATGTTGATTGCTTTCTTTTTATTCGGGTGAGACGTTTTGTTCAAAGATAAAAACTTTATTAACCTTATGGTATCGCACCATATAGGGCAAGTCAGATTACATTTCAACTTATGTAGGTAATACTTATGTCACTACACATTTATTATTGTAAAAACCTATTTTCAAATAGGTATATAAGAACTATTTTAACGTACACGAGACAAGTTCAATTAAAGAGTTGAAATGAAGATTCTACTAGTGCTAGGTTCATAAATTATTTTAGCCTGTAATAGTACATTGTTACCCTAGGGGTGAAAGTAAATTATTTAGTCCCGAGACGGGGTTTGGCGCCCGAACGCAGTGAGGGCGCCAATAGTTCGAGGGACTAAATAAGTCTTTAACCCGAGGTAAACACTGTGCTTTTCATTACAAATACGAGGAAAGTAAAAATAAAAACATGAATTAGCTAAAGAAAATATGAGTAAATTTTATTTTACCACCCAAATCAAAACAAAGATACCTCAAATCGTATGATGATTTTCAATTTCCTTTTTAGCCTCTTCTTCTATAAAATCAGGCGTTAAATTTATATTAAAATCAGATGAACTCATTTTATAGGTACAAAATCTCTGCTATACATATTGTGACGTAGAACCTCTTTGAATGCAGGTGTAAGAACTATTTGGTTAAATGTAGGTATAATGAGAAATGGATTTTCTTCAAAGAGTTGTTTTATACATAGCTTGATCAGTTATAACTGGTCTCATGCTAAGCAACGTTGTGATCTACGATAGATAGTGTGCGCACTTGCCTAGAACCTAGTAGACACCGATATTATTTAGTTCACCTTTGATTTTAGTAATGTTCCTGCAATATATACACGCTTACGTCTCTGGCCTCAACCTTCCAGTCACGTTTAAAAATACTTCCATCACATGTTCGGTCGCTAATCTATACCTCATTCTCGGCTCTGACTTGCCAAATGGAGGGCAATATTAGTGATCTAATAAAATGTTACGAAGGTGTATATGGAATCCCCATCGTTTGCGTAAAGCATAAATAGTTATGATAAAGGTAGACCTATGGTTTTCAACGTCTGAAACCGCCATCAATATTTTATTCTGACGATAAAAACCTAACTAATAATAATAAATAGGAATTAAGAGAATACCTGTTTTGTGAAGTAAGTATCAATACAATAAGCCTTATCTTATAGCTTTATCTATACCTAGTGATACATTTTTAAGATTAACCTTAATTCCTATGCATAAAGCTAATAAAAACTCTATAACTGCGGCTCATTTAAATACAATAAGCAATTCTTGATTATTGAACACTTCGTTATCATTCAGATAAGTAGGTCACGAGGTCAATGACCTTTGTACATACTCAAGGTGGTATTTTAATAAAACCACAGAACACAGAAATACTCTAATACTAACTCTTTTGGGAACAAATTATATACTTATCTAGTAAAAATATAGTGTACTTGTTCGGTCACCCATCCAAGGACTGACCGCGTCCGCTAGATGAGCTTCTCGTACAGGCCTGCATTCCATTTTGGGCGCTTCCGTGGGTCGGATGACACGTTAAATTGTAGAACCCGGCTGTTTGTCTGGTACGGCATTCGTTAAGCCATGTCAAAGGCTCTAAGGGCGGTTTGAAAACTCTCGACACCAGAATTGAACACTCTCATTCGATAAGAAGAAGTGTTCTAGTTAATATATGTAGGTCATTGACTTGGTGACATAGTGACTAACTATTAGTACACGGATCTGCTTGTCTTGACACCCTGTCAAAATAAAGTAAATACATAATACTAACGAAATTTGGCACAGCTATATAATGTCGAACTATAAGAAAGGCACACGATGAATGAGATTTCTAAGTAGTCAAGCACCAAATGGAGGAGGCCTATGTCAAGCAAGGATGAAGACAAATCTACTACGCGAGTATAATTAAATACTTTTCCATTTTATCTGTTTTGAAAAGAACTAAACTAACTTTCATTATTAATATATAAGTATTATAACCGTTATCTAGTACCCACGACACAAGCGTTAGCTTAGTGTGGAGCTAGATGGCGCTGTGTGCAATGTCCCAGATATTTTATATTTTTTTTAATTCAAAGAGAAAACACATATCATTTCACACATATTTTGTTCCTAAAACGATTGCCATGTACAATCGGTATGAAGTATTCCCCGAAAGTCTAAAGCACGTTTTTGTTAATATCTGTCATCATCATCATCAGTTGTCACTGTGACCGCATTTCGAAGACAGGCTGTCGTCTGAATGCTACTGAATAGTTCTTCGGAATAGACGGATTTAGATCGAGGAACATTGACCTTTTGTTGCGGGTTTACTATTGCTACTAATCAACATACAATACCACACTAATATTGTAATGGCGAGAGTTTATGAGTATTAGAATGTTATTGAAGCGCCCGTAGCTCAGCTAGCGGAGGCAATCGCATTCGAATACTAATATTAAGCAAAGATCGACGCGGTCAGTTCTTGGATGGGTGACCAAAAAGTGGCATTCCATTTTGGGCGTTCCGTGGGTCGGATGACACGTTAAAAATGTTAGGTCCCGGCTGTTTGTCTAGTACAGCAGTAGTAAGCCATGTCAGAGGCTCTTAGGGCGGCTTGATAAACTCTCGACACCATAAATGGCCACCCTCATTCGATAAGAAAAGAAAAATGTTATTATAAATGTTTGTTTCCTCTTTACGCTCAACTAAAAGTAGATAGGTGCAGTAGAAATATTATAGTGCAATTTTGTATAAAGACATTTTTAAATTCTGTGGTACAGTTTACTTCAAATTGGCTTTGCAATTTATTAACGCCATTTAACAATACTAAATAATGTTTTGTGATATTTATAAATGCGAGCTTCAACTGCAAGAAATTTGCAAAATTAAATTACAGCTGTATAACATTTTAAAATGCAGCAATTTGCTAAAGCGTATATTGAATTTGATAAAACACAGCGATATATCATTACTCTCTGTTTCAGTGATAATCTATCTTTTCAACAGCAAATTTTAATGAGACATATTGCTTGAACGAAATATAGGAAAAGAGCACGAAAACAAGATGTATAATCTTTATATAAATGACGTTCAGAAAATGTTGCCTCGGCCAATGCAGCTATTTGTTTTAAATGTGCACTTATTAAGTATTAATTTTTTCTTGACTCGATTTATTTATCACTTTTTATCAACCTATGCTGACCCACTCCTGAGCAAAGGTCTCCTCAACTCCCTCCATGAATCTCGGTGGATAGCCGCCTCACGCCAGTCACATAATATGTACCTACTAGCTGTGCCCGCGACTTTGTCCGCGTGGAATAGTTATTTTGGGCATCATATTTATTTTTGCAAACAACCTCTTCAGCTTTATAAATTATAGCTGTTACCCACGACTTGAACCGTTTTCGCAGCGCAAGATGAATAATTTTTCCCGTTTTTCCACATTTTCTATTGTTTCTTCGCTCCTATTAGTTGCAGCGTGATGGTATATAGCCTTCCTCGATAAATGGTCTATTCAACACAAAAATATTTTTTCAATTCGCACCAGTAGTTCCTGAGATTAGCGCGTTCAAACAAACTCTTCAGCTTTATAATATTAGTATAGATTTGAAAAAATAAATAAAAATTACACAACTTTGTTGCCAGTGTTATTTTAATATTTGCATTCCCGAATCATGTTCGCCTACGGACGTGTCGTATTGCACAAAGTATTTCTAGAAGTACATACCTCCATAAACTTAGTATTATTTATGTAATGGCACCTCCAAGAGCTGTTCGTGTCGTGTTTGACCCTTTATGTCCTTAACAACCTTTGTCTGATGTCATATTTAAGGTAAATGCATCTTGTTATGTAGTAAACTGATGTCATGGATCTTTCCTTACAGCTTTTTCGAAATCTCATCTTAAGTAGGTACTTAAAATTTCAAAGAAAATTATAGTTTGATGTACTTACAGCCTACCACAAAATTATCTACTATTTTGGTTTTATGTACTTACTGAAATAAATATTACATTTTCCTGCATAAACAGTAACTGTAGATAGTAGTCAAATAAGCATAAATGAGGACAGCCATTTCGAAACCCATAAGAACTGTTCAGAAGCAACGTGAAACTTCTCACATACGGAACCTTAGTGTGGCCTATCAGGTAGGATGCTTGTTTTATTAAGCTTCACCATAACCTCGCAAGGAGGCCGATTGTTCCTGAATTATTATTGTTTTACTGCGTTGCTGCAGCCTAGCAGTCTACAGTGCTCTGGCAGATGCAACGTAAATGCAACCATTACTCGCAGTTATGAGGCTACGAAATGCAGTTAAATATGAGATGAAAGCAAATATTACGAATGGTAAACTTGGTGCACTATTACAGAGTTCATGTAAGATGTATGTATGCGACTGGTGGTAGCCATTCTATTTTGAATTGGGTTAAATGATGAAGAATTTTTAGTTTCGATGTTAACAGTGCGCAAATTTATCTTGTGTCTGCTTTAGTAGTTAATTGTAATGAGATAGATATTCAAAATTAATTATCAATGATAAGAAACAACACTGGGTGGCTGACCATTTGCATCACACAGGCAATGGGTATCTACCATTGACATTATGAAAGCCATGAGATAGATCTGTTAGATGACCAGAAGTTATTACACAACTATATATCACTTGAATAAATTTGGTCAATCTTTGTAAACTTATAAGTGCAGTCTAAAAAGACATGAGTCTAAGCCAATATTAACAACTAAGAGCTACCTAAGTACCAATAGCAGCTAAATTTGTTAGTTTTCCAAGAACCTCCATCAAACCGCAGGCACGCGCGCCGCGGACGGCAGGTTCTAGTCATTCATGGCTAAATCGCTATTGTGTCTATTCTGAACTAAACGAGGAAACATGAAGTTAACGCCTGGCAGTACTTGGCATGCAACGTGCGGTTGTGTGTGTGTTAACTTAACTATGACTTTAGGGAATAATAGGTAAATCATGCATTCTTTCGCAGATTTTCTGTGCAAACTCAATAAATCTTAAAATTTATAACTTATAGATAGATTGGTTGGTAAAATTGCTGGTCAATAAACATATACATTCTCTTATCGTTTTTAAGTATTTATAAAGAGGCGTCTGAAAATTTGCTGTTGTTATTGCTAGATTTATTTGTAGGCAAACGTTAATATATATATTTTGGTTTACACTAAAGATTGCTCCTTTCTGTATAATTGATATCCTTTTGTAATCTATACGTGTACAAATCTGTACCAATGTTATAATTAGCACAGTCTCAGGTTCGGAACGTGACTACAAGGCGGTAATGCGCACGAAACTTTGTACGGAAACTAGTTCACATGAGTTTGTAAGAGGAAGTCATGGGGATTTTGTGTGATGTTAGAGTTAAGGCCTTCGCCCACCACGATATTGGTAGGCGATCCAAGTCTCGGAGACTAGACGCACCCGAGTATCTCACACACATTGAAATACTAGTGGACGCCTGCGGCTTAGCTCGCATCATTTCAGGATAAAACGTAGCCACGTTCCAACTATTTCTAGATTTTTTGTCTGTTTATTTAAGCGCTCATTACCGGCAAAAACGGCTGAACGGGTCACCATGATTTTTGGTATGTAGGTAGTATGAGTGACAGACTTCTTTTGTCCTGAAATAGCCGCGGGCGTCCATTAGTTATAATGTAAAGGTATCCACACATCTTATGAATGTAGAAATTAGGTACTCTAGCACCTAGTCCCATACCGTGGTGACCTAGACGCTACAAAGGCGCTCAGATTTCTAGCCGACCTGGCTGGACCGGTCTTTGGCTTCTAGTGCTCTTGTTCTGTGGACTGGACATACAGGGTTAGTAAACAAGGGTGAAAAATGGAGGAAAAGTAAGATATAGAAGAATGTCGGTTAGGTTTAAATGCTAGTGGCAAATCGAATAATCTGTTTCTCATTAACGAAATCTTATCGTTTTTTCATAGTAGGTACCTACTTAATTAGGATAGGGATTTACATTTGTTTACTATGACCAGTATTACTATAATATAATATACTATTGAGCCAAATTATGGTACATAATTTGCAAAAAAAAACATAACTGTATGATATCATCGTTTTGCTTTTAACAATCAGATTAATGGCCACCGAGCCCGAAACGATACCACACCGATGCGTGATGTGATGATATTATGTTTGCTACAAATTTTATGTTGTATTTTTTTTTATGATTACCCTGTATGGTATGTACGTGGGCGTTAAAATATGTCCCAGTTGCGTATGCGCAGGATGGTTGGTGTCTTCGTTTTTGGAGTCTGTTTCATTGCGAACTTTTCTCTTTTTGAGGTCTATCGCTCTATTTGTAGCATTTTATTTTTACTGATAAATATGGTCGGAGATTTTATACTTATGTTTTTAGTTATTAACTTACAAATTTCTACTATTATTTGCACTATAGTATAAATCGTTACATGCTCGCATTTATATGTTTTAAAACGTAACAGTTTTGCACTGAGCCATAATTCCCATGATATCTCATCACAAATATTTTAAAACTATGATGGGGTATTTTTCACTTACTTATTTGTTTTATCAGAATAGAAAGATGGTTGAAAGAAAGATGGAAGAGCCCAATTTTGCTCTATTTGAAAGGTCATTTTCTTAAGATATCCACCGCCTAGTCAGACCACTACAACTCCAATATCAGCCATCTCTTTACACTACTATCGCGATCTAAGTATGCATAATGCACTATACAATACAGTGTGACCACGCAGACAATGGCGGGTATCAGATCGCGACCGGCCCGACCGGCTGCTTTGTGCGCGAATCTAGACTGTTAGTGTCTTGGTATTGTGAGTTAGGATACCTAAGGAATGTACTAAAGGAAGGTGTAACAAATGTATTCGTTGTACATATTTATCGTAAATAAGTAATACATTGTTGCAATGCGTGCTGAAAGAGGGACCGTCTTATTTCCTAATTTTTTTTTCATTGCAAGCTTATAAATCTTTATTTTTTTGGATAGATAAGCTTACGCCAAAGCAGTTTATCACTTTTCAAAATCAAGGTGGTCATCAAATCCTGTTTCAGGATACCGCACTACGCTATATATTTCAGTTTTGTTATTAGTTTATCCTGAATAAATAAAGGTTACATAGTATCTTCCAATACCCAATAGGGATCTTCAAATCCAGAGTAAATAGGTTTCTCCAAGGCAGACATGCAACATCTTAGATTACAGTGATGCTTAACATCAGGCAGGCTGTAGTCAAACGTTGGCGTATTCCGTGTAAAAAAAACCCACTTGTTTCCAAACTCTTTGATTTACGCAGACCAAATCACCGATCCAGCTCTGCGAAAATCGCACTGCACCACACTGCACCAAAAATATGCATTCGACTAAAACCAGTCAACACTAAACGGATTCTTTTTGGTATCTTAATTCCACCATTTCTTCGCAAGTTCCTAGCTCAGATCGAACATTCCTCCCACTCTAGGCTCCTCTGCATTACCATAACCACCTAGGTCTTCCGCCACATTGAAAAAACATAAAAGCCAACCTTATTCTTGTACAGTTAGGGTTGAAACTTATCTGAAAACTCTGAAGAAACTTCTTAGGTCCTCCACCACTAGACAACACACAAAAATAAACCTTATTTTATTAAACTTACGGATGAACCTTATCTGAAAATTCTGAAGAAAACTTGGCTCAAGAAAAGTTCAAAGACCCTGTAAATGTTTTGCAGTGCGGTCTTGCTACGACGAATGTACTACTTGAGTTTTTTATGTATGTTCGTTGTACGCTCGTGTGTGGTGCAATCAGAAAGTATTTTCAGCATTGCAGTAGAATATGAACGAAAGAAACTAATTGTGTTGTGGTAAATGAATTTATATGCTAATTTGAAACATTTGTGTTCAGAATTGGCATTAAAATGAAATTATTTTTGTGACTAAATAAACATTTAATCCGGATATTTTGAATTTCCAATCCTACACACGTTGGTTAAATTTGTTATGATGATCGTTTCCTTGTTGCAATGTGTTCTGTCCAATATTGGGTAGGCTATTAGCAATAAAAGCTGGATCAGACCATTTTGAAACTATTAAACAAAATAATTATTATTTTTCTGTGCCCATAAACGCATATAACCTACGTGTTACCTAAAGTTCAACGCTGAAAGTTTATACATTTAAATGCTAACTATTACACACGCAAGATGCGTACTAACTATCATTTTATTTACATCAATTACAATATCCTTGAGATATGTAGCTGTAGTTAGTATCTATAGTTGCTATTTATAATCATCTATTAATAGACGATGTTACGACCATTATACATACATACTTACCTATTATATAGATTACACTGTCCACACATTTGGCAAACAAACGTTCAACAACACTCTCCTTACATCTAGAGATTGCAAGGGCATACTTTGAATGTTAGTGATAAGAAAAAGATAAATTTAGTTGTACTCAAATAAAATATTCAGCTTATAAGTAGCTACGCTTCTTAAATTAGGCAAAAAATTGTTTTAGAGAGACAGGTTGATAAAATATAAATTGTGCCAAGTACCTACCCCGGTTGTCGTTGCATCAGTTTCAACCACCACCAGCTGGGGCCGTTGGAACGAAATCCTAATGTCCGGTTACCATCTTATTGTTAGTAGTTAGCCGTAGAATATCTATTTGCAAAGCGTGTAAAAGAGTATACGAATTCTAGGTATAAATGAGAGCCTCGAAGTCGTAAATGTCGTAAAATATAAACTAGTTTGTGGAAACGATTTCTGATAATTTCTTGTAAACTTTTTATGTATACAGGATTGTAATTTATTTCATGTTTTTGCTAGAATAATATATATACTACCTACTTAGGATATGCTTTTGAAAAGCTGTTGATAATAATGTTGTGATATATTTATTCTTGTGGTACATACTACATATAGTGTGCCGACTTATCAAAATTATTTTTATGTATTTCTAAGATCTCCTAATATGTTCTTATTATATAAGCTATATATATCTTATTCGTTGTTTTGATAAAATATAATATAAGTATTTGATGTATTATTATCATTATGTACATTAAGTATACATTTAGGTATTTCCAAACACAAATATAAAGCTCTCTCCTAATATCAAGCTTCATTAGATAGACGCACGTTTGTCGATCAACTTAGACCTTGCCTGTCATTCACAACCAAAGCTCCAGAGAAAGCGCTCGAAAGCTCAACGAAAGCTCTGTCTGAAACAATGGGCCACTGATCACATTAAGCGGCATTTCATCAATCAGACATCAGCTTACAAGCTAACTAATAGAGGGTGCGGTTGGAAGATAAATCTGGCTTGTAGACTATGATAAATGCTTATTCGAATATTAGTAGTTTTGTGACAGATAATGGAAAGGATTTTGTATTTAATTGAATTTAGTAAAATAATCTTTAATGAACTAGTTCCAATTTGTTTTTATTTTCTTTTAAAACTGTTAGCTTTAGCCGAATAAAACTGAGAAGATTTTGTATGAGATTTTAAGGCTTTTTGTATTATTTATACTCAAACTCTCTCATTATTATTGTATATAACACACTGGTATCTATTTGTTACACACACAAACTCAGGCAAGGAACCATTGATTTATTTAAAATAGAGATTTTTTTTACATAAAATATTACACGTTAAGGTCTAATTCAGTCGCAATAAATAAAATAAATAATAAAAATATTTCACATACCGTCATCAGATATAGAGAGCGTCTCTTACAAACAAGATTTATACATAAGGCGTTATAGCAAAGTTATCTATTTACCGTACCTTATTAACTTCACTAGTTTCTATCTAAGGACGTAAACAGCATCATGGCGTGAGCTCATGTTACCTATATCGGTGCCACATTGAATTTATTCTGATCAGTTCGCATCGTCGCCAATACCTGGAAACCATAAGGTTGTATATATTGTATATTTGAGGATAGACTGCACTGGGTGGAATTATGAAACTGAATATAATTAACAATATTTAAAATAAGAGATCTCATAATACTTACTTTTTAGATGGATGGATATAGGTATTTATCACTTAGCTTAATGTAAAATTCTAAATTGCTAGCAACTTTATTTTTTACATGATATAGGCTCACGCTTGACTACAACTTGCCTGATGTTAAGCAACGTTATAATCTACATCATTTTCGGTTAAAAGATGTTTTTATGTTCGTCTAATTTTACTCTCGTGCTATACATATGTAGATCTTATGGTAAATATTGAGCGGTCATAAATATACATGACTGTGGTAGTATGAGAAATTAAGTGGAACATTAAAATGTATGTAAAGTGGTAAAAAAAGACGTTGCTCTATCAGGATAACTTTTACAAGCGTTTGCTTAGTGTGGGGCTAGATGCTGCTGTGTGAAATATCCCAGAATACTTACTTGTTTATTCATTTTAATTTAAACTTGAAAATATCTTTCTGTTACTATTTCTTGGTCTATTTCTAGTACGTTAGCACCACTAAGGCTATACCTAAGGCCGCAGCCACAGCGAGGGATGACATCAGTGTGGAACCGGTCGCCATTCCGGCCGCATACCGACTTCAAGGAAAATAATGAACAGTTTTATTGCTATTCAATACGAAGTTTTTGCAGCTAACTTTAGTTTGTGTTATGTATTCTGTGCTTTAGTTCTGTAAAAGTTTCTGTACTATGAAAATACGTAAAAAATTAGACACCATTTTTCTCTTCGGAGATCTTTATGATCATCATTATGAGCTTACTCGCCATTAACATTATCTTATACGCCAATATTTCCAGTATTAGCTTGTGTTATAAGGTTTTCATACATATTTATTTTTATTTTTGAAGAATTATTTCCTAGTACGAACGCGTACTAGTACGAGTCGCGAACCTGCTGGCGGGATACTCTCAGTATCAAAGGTCGCGGGCGCGGGCGCATTCCCGCCGCTGATGCTTCCTTCTCGTTCGCGGCGGCGGTGATAGATGGCGCGCGTTTAAAACCAGCTCTTTCCACAGAAATAATATCATGTTCCGCTAACGATACACCTAACTTAGAAGCAATCAATTTGACGAGCCGACCCACGTTCTCACCCTGCTCCTCCGGTACACCCGATATCTCGAGGTCATTTGCATATGACACCTGATCGCGATCATTCAGCTCCAATTTTAGATTATCGACTGTGGCGCGCAGCTGATCTATGATTGTATTATCGCACTGCTCTGAAGTCGGCTTAGCCTCCAAAATCGACAACCTGGATTCTACTGCCTCCAAGCGGCTACCAAACGCAGCGAATCCAGCACGTAATGTTTGTGTTTCTGCTCGGTGCAGACGGACCTCCCGCAACACTTCTCTTATCTCCGCCGACACATCGGGGGCTCCAGGTGAATGGATAAAACCCGCCTCGTCCCCTTGCACTGGTTCCTCTGTGTTGTCCTTTCGCGGAGTGTGCACCTTGCACTCGGGGCACTGCCATGACGTTGAAATGTTAGGTTCCTTGGATATGTTGACACAGGCTCGGTGATAAACAGAGGAACATTTTGTACATTTAGCACTATCTTCACTGCTGGTGAAGCGGCGACGGCAGGCTCTGCACTAAACACTCATTTTGTCGATTGTAATTATGGCGCACTAAGTTCAGTGATACGAGGATTGTTTACGTAAATGCGAATGGTATCTACCTTCTTCTTGCTTTGGAAGTGAAAAAAATTACTGATATACACTACGTATTTTGGGCATGAATTTAAAGAGTTTTATATGCACTAAAACAGCACTATTTATCGACAAAACAATGCCACACCATGTCAACAACGTTCTAGTTTACGTGCACTAACTGGTCCGGGTATGTAAACAAAGTTATAGAATTTAATTGACGGAGCACAAAAATATGCGTACTACGATATTGTCGTCCGTGACGTCACCAGGGTATATATGTAGGGTTATTGTACTTAAAAAGCTAACAATATTATCATGAAATCAGTATCAGTTTGTCCAGGTTTGTCCATATTTGTCTGACAGTCACACACACATTCAAAGTCATCTTATGTCAATGAAGGGCAGAAGGGCTTTGGCCCACAAACAAACCACAGCAGGAAAAGGACGGTAATACTTGTAAAGTATTAGAAAGAGAAGGATAGTAATCATTCTGATCCCACCAGCTAATAGAGAAAATTGATGCAACGTTCTTTGTGCGTGGTCATTGAAGGAAAATAGGCCAAGCTTTTGCGTGACAAAATGACCTAATTCAGCACGAAAATAAGGCTTTGTTTGGAGGGGAATAAAGTAAGGGTAGTTTTAATAATAGGCTCAAAGTTCTTTGGGTAGATAATTAAAATAATTAGGCAACTACCTTTTAAAGAATTGGATTTCACAATTAAAAATTATTTAATTCGTTTATCGCTAAATGCTATGTTTTCTCTATACCTATATTTTTATTAAAATAATTTATAGAAAATATTTTATCTGCAATCTTATAGCTTTATTTACAATAATAAAATATAAAAACAAGGGAAGAAAAACTAAACATACTTACTACTACTAACTACTACAAAAAAGGCACATAGAAAATCTTTAGAAAAGCCACAAGTAAAAAATAGTTTAATATAATATGAATGTCATAACTTACCACGACTTTATAAGTGAAGTCAACTGTAAAATAAGTACACCTCATTTTCCTGTTTCCTGAGATTGTATTATCGCATACAATGAGCAAGTTCATTAATGTCATGGCACATACTGTTCGCTATTAAATATTTACGATTATGTTCACGGTGGTAGTGTCAATAACTGTGGTTTATGGAGAAACACAAATCAGTCGCACATAGAGATGGAAATTTGTACTCAGTGGTGTTAGTACCTATCTTGTTTTTAATTATTTAACTTATAAGAGCTAAACTATACAAATACAGTTTAATTAGTAGTAAATAGTTAGTAAGTTTCAGTTCTTTTGACAAATATGGTCAAAACTAAATTGGTACAGAATAATAATTAAAATATTAGATTGAATTTCTTTCAAAATAATCGAATAAAATTTTTAAAATATTCTTTTTAAAATATTATAGGTAATATTATATTGACTTACAAGTATGTACGTTTACGTAAAAAAAATAGCATGTGCCTACAAAAATCAATTCTGGTACTCGTTTGCCTTTCATTTATCCTTCAATATACATAAAAGTGTATTAATTATCAATATAAATAAAAGTAGTTACCTAATTTGATTCTTAGTTTTTATTAATTTAATTCTTAATTTTTATTCTTCGCTGTGTGCAATGTCCCGGAATATTTATTTAGCAAAGTATGGTCTACAATATAGTGTACAATGTGCCTATTTCATTAACCAAGTCAATGAACTTAATTCTTCCTCTTTCGCCCACTCTCTTGCCAAGTTAAATTAACTTAACCATTCTACGTCTTCCCTCATTAATATTCAAACATAATTGATTGAACCGTCCTAGATATTCTTCTATAAATATCAATGGATATTTCTGAAATCCCGATACATTATTATAAGAGACAGGAAGCCAGTTCATCTTAACATCGACACAAGCGCCCTGAGTGCTTCTGACACGAACATAACACCGTGGGCGGATCTCATTTGCTTTACAACGCTACAATGTTGGCGAAATAACGCACCGCAGGCTTGATGAGGTAATTAATTGGAAGACTGTGCATGTTGTATGAGGAAATGTTAATTTAGTGATTAGTAGACTTTTAGCCAAAGTTACTACAGATTAAAATTAATATCTATAAAAAATAATATCGTACTTAGAGAGTTCTCTTAAAAATATATTTCAAAAGTCATGTGCTTTACCTTGGCTGCGGCGCGGCGCAGTGGTATGTAATGAATATCTAAGATACAAATATATACCTACCTCTAACCAAGTGTCAAACCCCAAAAACATTAGATTATCTCAAATATCTCAATTCAATGTCCTACACCGGTTTTCAGTTACAATGTCAGTTGAACTGAACTTTAGGCTTTGTGTTAGTCAGGATAGAACAAGTCTTAGCTTAGTACAGTTAGCAGGAAGTGGGTTAGAGAGTGGGGACCGCCACGGCATGGGCGTCTCTAATGGCAATTCAATACCATATTGTACTCAGTACATTGTATATTACTCTACCTATATTATACGAGAATATATCAGATTTATGAAACTCTCAACTTCACTCTATGTAATATCTATAGGTATACAAATACAAATACAATGGTGCATAAAGAAATCTCAATACCAACATGATATTTTACGACATACCACAAACCTTTTTTTTAAAACCAGAAATGGGTTTGCATTTGACCGTAATTCGCCTGATGGTAAGCAAGATTGTTTAAGCTTTCTTTAAAAATGTTGTAAACTAAGTGTAAGCTTATGAATTATGATTATTTGTTTCAGGTAATGTATCTGAAAAGATACAACGGCTGAAGGGTGTAAGGAGTATACGGTAACAGTAAATAATACGATAACAATAACACTCAATAAAACTTTTATTTACAGGCGGTAAATTTTGGAATTGATTATATTGTTTAATCAATTCCAAAATTTACCGCCTGTAAATAAAAGTTTTCATATCGATCATAATATTGATATGACAACGGCATCGAGTCAAATCATAGAACTTCAAGTAAAATATTGTTTAATTAAACTCCTTGGAATGAATAAAACAAACGAAGGAAAAACGTAAAAAAATACAAAAGACTGTAGCGAAAATATTCTTCATATTTTCGAAGAACATAGTATAATAATATAGTTTTTGATAATTATTCTTTTGATTAAATATTTTCAAGATCTATCCTAAGTACATATACACTGTTGACAAGGGTGTTGCTTTAATAATAATAGTTATATATCCGGTAATAATAGTAAAAAAGTAATTCGTAATTAGTCACATTAAGATAAACTTTATATTTGTTGAAGTTTAATCCAATCCTTTCCTACCTCCTCGTTTCCTTAGTAAAATCTACGTATCATTCGTGACTCGTACCTATAAAATGGGGGGTCGTCAGCAAAATATGGGGCTGAGTAATTTGATGCCCAAGTTATAACATGACATTAAATACAGTAATACGAGGGGATGGATATTTGATGCAATCATTGCACGATATCGTTCAAAACTAGGACAAATACAGGGAAAATGTATACCTTACTTATAGGTACAAAGATAATAAATTTAATTTATAAATAATTTATATTGACGTAATTGATCGGGAATACTGTAATGGATTTTCCTGATTTGATAAATGTTGAGAGCAAATCCTGTGCTGTATCTGTGGTTGTATCCAATGTTAAGGTTCGTTAACTTTTAGCATTTTAAATTGTGGCTATTTCTCATTACTGCGAGTTGTGATTGTTTCGTGTCTTTTGCATACACAATGTTTTATTTTCAATAAAATAAAATAAATAAATCTAAATAAATATACCGGGACATTGCACACATCGCCATCTAGCCCCACACTAAGCAAACGCTTGTGTCGTGGGTACTAGATAATTCACCTGCATTTGTTGCGATATTTTGTTTGGTAGATTTATTTTTTGTGTTCGTGATGTAGAGCCGGTAAATTAATAGCAAACTCCAACGTTATGCTCATGAATGTAACATTTGTACACCCGCTCGTAATGTTTACACATTAGTTAACTAAGGCGATTAGATTGTACAATATCATCAAACACTTAAATAATACTTGTCGAATGACTAATTACAATCATTACGTCAACATACTATCTTTACTTTTCGATAGCGACACTCGCACAGTCAGGTCAATGATAAAATAATTGTCACACTTACACGACTGGATTATCTATTGGGCCTGTAACCTACATTTCACTTGTTTTCCTCGTAACAATCAATATTGAGCCGTTAAACATTAAGTAGGAACGAAGGCCATATGTAGCATATGTACACATTAAAGTCTCGGTGTCTATAAAAGTATGGAGCGTGGAAGGTTGCCCAAAAATAGAAACACCCCAAAGTGGTGTAAATCCGGCGCGTTGGGTCGGGAGGGCTGAAGCCGGCCGGCGTCTGGCCGCCGTCTACCCGCCACGTGGGAGGGTCCTGCGCGCGACGCCCGCCGCCGAGCCTTCACTCGGCTCGCTAGTATCGAGCGAGCCTCCAAGCGGAGAGGTTATGTCGGAATGTCGGACGGCCGCGACTCCCCGTCGCAAAGCGGTCTCAGGGACCGCGTCAGCTTCTTCGAGAAAGTATGGTCGGGACACTCCAGCCACGACACCGTCGATGCTACCACAGACGTGGACGAAATAGAGCGCCGCATCGAGCAGCGTAAACGGCGACCGGACTCGCCGAAAATCGAAGTTAAACTCAAACAGACCCGCGACACGGAATCGCCGACCAGAAGTTACGAGGCGACGTTTCCGAATCTGAAGTTGAGACATGTCGAGCCACCTGTTGAGGAGGTGGAGCGCTTCGAGCGGCAGGTCGAAGAGGGCGACCTGGCCGCCGGCGTCCGCCTCGTCAAGTTCGAGAGGGTCACCACGGTGAAGAGGACCGTGACGGAGTCCCGCGCCGGGGGAGCTGGCGAGGAGCGCCCTGACTCCCCGCAGCACGAGTGGTACTCGGAGTACAAGCAGCAGACACTGCACACTGCTCCAGGACGCAAGGATTACATGAGGAGCAAATCGGAGTATGACTCGCACATCGCAGGACTACGCGGTGAGTTGCTACATATGAAAAACGCTGAAACATGAAAGAAAATCATATTTTTTTGTAAGGTATATTAGGCTTTTTATTCAGGGTAATTAGTTTCCATAAATCTGCCATATCTGCAAACATGGACCTAATCGCCTGCAAAATTCGAGTCCGTAAACATGATTCCGGCCGAGATGTGTTTTACCTATAGTGGTTATGTCATTATCTTGCTCTTGGAAACAGGTAAATGTCAGAGAAGCGACCTTGGCACCGGCGCGGCGGCCAATATACATAAACGACTTCTCGATTTGGTATTCTAATTTCAATTTCGTAGGTTTTTAGTCCACAAAAGACGAATTTGTGAAGTGAAGTATCTTTGATGATATTGCCTTTAAAAAATGTGTTAAATGGAATTGGTTCTCATTGGTTTATCTAAATTGGAAGAAGTATCTATTAGTTTATAAAGATAAAGATATTTATTAATGATATAAAATGAATACTACAATATACCTATGTACAGTGTGTATGTATAGGGAATTATGTTAAGTTTCGCATAAAACTACGCCTATATAAAGACTGAGGTATATATTCTATATTTGGCTACAAATTGCTATAAAACTCGGTGCAAATTAGCCTTGCGTACGAATTTTTTGTTTCGTAAAATATTTACGTTCTTTAATTGTTTTATAGCTTTGGTAATAGAGACATCAAGGCCAAGATATTATTTAGTTTAGCAGCTACAGATCAATTTGATTGATATTGATATATAGGTACTATGAACTATTCAATTATATTCTGGTATTTATATTAGTTTTGCACCATTTACCAATATCTGTACCTATTGTTAAATTACTTCTGCACTGAATGAAAATATTGATAAGATATTGCAAAGGATATCGGTGAACTTACGGATAATGTCCGACATTCGTAAATACCTCTCTAAATACCAATAAAATAAAGATTACATTCCTTTGGGGAAATGCCGCGGGTAAATCTGCAAATTATCTGTAAATTCTTAAACAAATGTTGCTAACCGATAAAATATTGCAACTGCGATATTGACAAGTCAACGTCGTGCAAAAAGTTAAGTTCACTTATGATCGGTATTACGACTTTACATAATATTAGTATAATATATATATATATCAAACTTCTAGAAACCGCAAAAAAAGTATCAATTAATTGAGACCTGAAATATACCCCTAACGTAATCTGACAATAATTCATCATCATCATAAATTTAAGGGCCGGGCCCTTGTCTGTGGAGTATGCGCCATCCTTCCCGGTCTTCTGCCAATTCCTTGACCTCCTTATACGACATGACACCCGCCTTTTCTTTTATTTGGTCCATGTAAACAATAATTCCATAAATTTTATTTAAGCCGTGTTTACTTATACTCTGTATATCAAATTAACAAACTGTTAGTACATACAAATTCTAAAACTCGATTGTTTTCACACATAGCTTAGTATCAAAGGCCAGACTAAAGTCACTTATTAAAAAAATATTATTAAAAAATGTATTGATTGCACAATATTATCATTTCATGAATTATTTACGATTGGCTTTGCATTTAAAGAAGTTAAGTCAGTAAAACGAGTTGCCGTAGCACGTCACACATAAAAATTGTAATTGGCATGATGTCACTCGCCGTTTTGTGTGAATTAGCATTACCAGCTGAATAACAATGTGTGAGTGGTGACTTCATTGAAGGGAATTATGTTTTAGCACGTTCTGTAGGCATCCGTGCTGATCCGGGTCGCATAGAATCCTTTTTATTTTCCCAGTTATCTACGAAGTAGTTATTTTTAACCGACTTCAAAAAGAAAGGGCTCAATTCTTCTGAAAGTTTATTTTTATTAAGCAAATAGTAGATACTATCAAGTGAGATGAAGAAGATCATGTGAGATGAAATTCCTGACTTGCATTCTTCCTTCTTTAATATAATGTTAGGTCAAATGTACCGAGAAAACCAACGTCCTTCAACTGAAAGACCTAAACTCTAAATGTCAAAAGGTCAGCGTGAGGTGGGCTAATGGTTTCGACCCTGGAGTCATTAATTTATTATTCTATCTTCTTACTTACATGTTAGAATAGAAACAACCTTCAGAACTTTCCTAGAACTTCTTGATTGGATATATCAAAGTATCGTGAGGGAGTATTTTGTACAAGATATTAATTTGAGCTTGACCTAGTAATTTTCTTCTATGATTAGTACCGAGATCTTATTTAAGATTTATAGATCTGTTAATTACATAGTTTAAGCAACTTATCTTTTGTTTTCGTGTTATTTCGTTAACTGCTTCTTATGTAATCAAAACATTATCGGCTATTTCATTGAAGTCTACTTAACTTTACATACCTTATATTATATATAGGTACATTGTACACTTTTCTTAGATTACTCGACCGGCTTACTCTGTATAAATTTTCAGTGAAGTACCTAATAATTCAGAAATTCAACCTTTGATCAGAAGTAACATCCTTAGCTTTTCATTTCTTGCACCATAATTAATAGTTTTTAACAAGTTTTTATCACCATAACATAAACTACTACGCAGTAATCTTTACATAGTCACCGATGTGACAAATTGAGAGTGAACCACGAAGGCCAAACATGCGGCTAGCTCTTGAGATTAAAGGGGACTGATGTAAAAATAAATCTAAAGTTATTATGAGCTGGCTACACGAACGTCTATGCGGCTAATGTTTCCTGGTGGAGTGTATTTTTGTACTTGACAGGAAAGAAGAAATAGTTAACAGAGGATGAGATAGTTGAAACAGAATATTTGACTAAAGAGTTCACTGGACCAAAAGCATTAGGTACCTAATGCTACTTTGTTCTTTTAGGACTTACCCAGACCGCTTATAAATAAAATATTTTGATTTGATATTTAAAACATGACTATTTAATGATTCAGGCGTGATATTTTAATGCATCTCGTTTCGAATTTCGTGACAAACTTTAATAAAGGAACGAATTACTTACTCCAACAGATTTTTAGAAGATCTCGAAATTCTGCCGTTGTATGTGTACTCACTTAATTACAGGAGATTCCATTCTCTGTTTCGTATGGTATATTATGTTAATGCATACCAAAGTCATGAGTAATCAGATACAGGCTCTCTTTGCTTTCTTTGTTCCTGAGCCGTGTTATTAAATACAATCCTCGATATTCAGTACAGATGTATCTACAGAATTTTTATACCAAGCAAAGTCTCTGTAATGATTTGGTAAGATTATTTAATTACCTATTAATCATAATAAGCTAGTTTTGATCTCATTCAAAAACATATCCATATAGATTTTGAAACCTAATTCAATTGTGTACTTTCAAGTGACATTCCATTTTGGGCGCTTCCGTGGGTCGGATGACACGTTAAATTATAGGTCCCGGCTGTTTGTCTAGTACCACACTAGTACGGCAGTCGAGCCATGTCAGAGGCCCTTAGGACGGCTTGATAAACTTCGACACTAGAGTTGGCCACTCTCATTCGATAAAAAGAGGAAAAAGCAATCGTCTGAAATGAGTATTTGTAATGTAAAATTGATTTACAATAGTGTGTAATGAAAATCAAACTGTACTTTAGCAATTAATTCCACAGACATCATTATCGTATTGCCAACGTTATTACTCAGTTAGTGACTATATTTAGATTTTAATTACAGCTTACTAAGTAAGTCTATGTCGAAGATTAAATAGGTGCATTATACAATTATACGTGTTAGGTAAATAATCTGTGAATTGTAGGTCAAACCACTCCGTGCGTATTAGGTTTGCAGTTGCAAAAATTTTATTGAGTTTTCAAATTTAGGTCTAAGATCAATAAGATTATGTAGTTGGCGTATATTTAGCTATATCTTCTGATATTATTTCTCGATCTTGTGACTCTTCCATAGCCGTAGGTGATGCGTTATTAAATACCGGGTCTTAGGCCCGGTCTGTGGTATAAAATAAACCATAATACTATCACCTGTGCTCCTCTGTGGTTAACAAGTTGACCTACAATCAATGTCACAGTCATATGTGCTATTACCACAGGTACTTTAGTAGTACTACAGGTGTTATAGTGGTTCTATACAGTGGTAATGATCTGATTGCGGTTATCGGTTACACGATTCCACTCAAGCAGCGATGTTTTAGTTAGCTTATCGGTGTTATGCGAAATATGGCATAAGATTACTTGTATTACACGTAATTATTATATTATTGAATGTAGGAAGGTGACCATTTCAGATTTTAAATATTTTGTGATTATTTCGTCACCTATTTGTAATGCTAAGTAAGTTATTTTTATTATTATTACTTACCATTTTTGTGTCATTTTGTCTAACCCAACCTAATCAAGTACCTAGTTCTCTTATTTATTTCAACTTTTAAAATATCTATTTTATTTATTTACAATAATAAAATATAAAAACAAGTGAAGGAAAACTAAACATACTATTTCTAACTACTACAAAAAGGGGCACTTAGAAAATCTTTAGAAAAGCCTAAAGATAATCTAAGTGCTCCAGTGCTCTCTTATTTATTATATCATTAATATGTAACAGGACAAAACAGGTAACATTTTATTTATAAGTGAAATCCATAACTACTTGTACTTGACAACAATTTTTTATTATTACAAGCCCATATTTCTATCGCATTCAGATACGATCGAACAATCAAGTTTAATTTGGCAAACAATGGGTGAATTATAATAAACCAGCCATTCCGTATCGGTATGCGCGAGAGTGGCTACTTTACAAAGTGAATCAGATATACATACTCGTATAATAAGAATCACACAAAAACATTTTAAATTTGTATTTAAATTGCCATAGAGAGACCATGGCTGGTGCTGTCAAAAATGATTAGATTTTTCGAAAAGCCAAATTTCTTACTGTACAAGACAAGTCCTTTGACCATAATCTCTACTTACGCCATAGAATACATAATTAGACAAGTTGGCATATTTTTTGTAAGGCTCAGGAATTATTTATTTGTTGGGTTGTTATAAGTACCATAAAATAAAAAAGCCTTTATTTCTATTACTCATTAATGAATAGGTACTTACCTAGTTGCAAAATTAATAATGTGGTAGATATTGAGAACCATTTAAGTATATCTTTTATGACATATTATAGTACAATGTGCATACAAGAATTTATACAGTGTTTGTAAACAAGTTTTTGTTTTAGTTTAGCTAAGTAGGTACTATACTACCCTGAAAATCCCGATCATAAAATGTAAGACACAATTTTAGCGCGTGGTAATGCGGCCAGCATGCTGGGCACGCTGCCCTCTGGTAGTGGGCTGGAGCACTTAGATTATCTTTAGGCTTTTCTAAAGATTTTCGAAGTGCCCCTTTTTGTAGTAGTTAGAAGTAGTATGTTTAGTTTTCCTTCACTTGTTTTTATATTTTATTATTGTAAATAAAGAATTTTGGTATATAAAAAAAAAAAAAAAAAAAAAAAAATTGCACGTTATCTTGCTTAAACTATATTTATTCTGCGGTGATGACATCATCGGGAGTGGTCGTGATTGGCCAACTGACACGATATGACGGTTCAAGTTGGAGACCTTTATATCGGCGGTTATAGGTGCCATGTTAAATTACTATTTTTTATGTAACAAACTATTTTTGGGCCTTGATTGTGTCCTATTGACTTTGCCATATTGACCATATCATATTAGGTAGGATGTGTGTAATTTTTCTGAAATTATTTTTTTAGATAATGTAGATAGTAGGTAGGTACATCTACCGTATTCTAAAACGAAAAAATTCGAAATTCTTATGCTCATTAAAAATCCTTATATGTGTCTCAACATGTGTGGTAGAAAGAAACACCCGAAGCTCAGAATCTTTATTATACACATAAAAATATTCATATGAACCTGCTTTTGTGAAGTCGGCTAAAATGATAAACACTTCATTTTACTTAACTAGGTACCTACGTAGTTATCGCTCTTGCCAAATAAGAAAGAAACGCCACTCTTATCCTTACTGGCTTTGTTTAAGTAACTTCGTTTAAATTGATAAATATATCGAACAGTCTATATTTAGCGAGCTCTTTTGGTTTGTTTGTATATTTACGTATCTTGAGGAAACTCGGCTTTACCCACTTTTATCTTATAAACACACAGCCTACGGGTGGTCTGATTTTGATGTTTCTTGTTTTGATATATGTATGTGTTTCTACACTCATTTACCATTTCACCGGATGTGTACATACAGTGATATTTAAAAATTTAACCATAATTTAATTTTTTAGTTTTTGCTTATACTTAGCTGTATTTATGCATAAATTTGATAGTTTTAACAATGTACATAAACCACTATTAGGTAAGTACATTGTTTACATGGTCTAGCTAGTATATAAAATAGGTTTTCTCAAAACTTTTTATAGCTTTAGAAATTTATTTATGGCATCATTCTTGGTTCATTTTTTAGGAGACACTTTGTCTAAACCGGCATATGTCAAAGTATTGAACATAAATAGTTTACATATTCACTTTTATATATGGTTACATTATGCGCTGATGGTCATTTCATTGTACTCATCTACATATACTAATTTTATAAAGCTCAAGAGTTTGTTTGAACGCGCTAATCTTAGGAACTACTGGTCCGTATTGAAAAACACTTTTGTGTTGAATAGACCATCTATCAAGGAAGGTTTTAGGCTATATAACACAACGCTGCAACTAATAGGAGCGAAGAAACAATGGAAAATGTGAAAAAAACGGAGAAAATTATTCATCTTTGAGGGCTTCCGTTGCGTGCGATGCGAAAACGGTTCAAGTGGTGGGTAACAGCTAAAATTTATAAAGCGGAAAAGGTTGTTTGCAAACATAAATATGATGCCTAAATAAACTATTCCACGCGGACGAAGTCGCGTGCGCAGCTAGTGTGTTTATAAACTTGTTCATTATCTCGGAGATACATAGATACATGGATATGCAATCTCTATCTGTAATTAGATATTTTTGCATTTAAATAAATGAGTAGGTACTAAGGCGTATGCAAAAGCACTACAAATGTTATCACCCTAAAATTAGTTTGTTCAAGTGGGCATGAAAATTAACGAGCGAAAACATGATCTTTTGTTGAAGTTACACGAAACGTAACGACTTTCCCATATGTTAAATTTTAGTGCTTTCTAATTGTTGCTGTTTACTAATTTACTTACTCGCCGTCATTGAGATACGTTTACATATAAATGTATATTTTAGAAAAAAAAAACAAACAGACAACATATAACATAACAATATATATAATATATGTATATAACAGAGAATAGATATTGTGAATTGAGATGGTTATGATTTACGATTGGATGCCCGCGGCTTTACTCGCGTTATAAAGTATACAACCAAACCTTTGCAACCTTTTTCACCCCCTTCGAAGTGGAATTTCTAATTAACCTTTCATAGCGTATGCGGGCATAAATGTAAGTGATACAAAGTTACAAGTTATTTAACTGTGCTTAAAATGGATAAGATATCTTTAAATTTGCGTATTGGTTGTAAAATCATCTAACAAACTAGAATAACCAAAGATAAAGTAAAGTGCATTAGACCATTATATTTAGTGATAGTATTTTATGACGTCAGCCTGGCTTCCCCTGTGACTCACCCTGCGGACTGGTGCGGACTGCGGACCTAAAGGGTAGGAATCGACAGAAATAAAACTTTACGGGTACATACATTTCCTTCAAAACAAACTGTTTTTGTGACCAACATTGAAATGAATGACTGAAGTGAAACTTTTAAGTTATTCGAAATGTATTATCGCTAATTTCATTGTCTGATTTATTTTGTAAATTCTAGTTGTAGGTACATATAAAGTTCGTTTTCAACCCAATCTTGTAAACTAATTCTTTGTAACCAAACATTTAAACGTTTTGAAACTCTTTTCTCGTTTCTATCTTGTTTATATATTGATGTATTGCAACACTCATAACTTGCAACAAGAAAATGTATTGCATTGTAAAGAAAGATAAGGCATGCATTTGTAAGAACCCTCCAGTGTGTTATCGTATTCTTCTGGTTCCACCTTGAACACTATCTACTTGTGGAACTATTTTAAGCCCACTAATGTCTTTGCCCCTTTACAATATTTTGTTTGGCATTGGTTCGGAGCTGCATCGCCAAGCTTCCATTGTCATTTACAACTTTGTACAAACAGAAAAACTTTGAGAAATCGGAAAAAGTGACAATCTACATATAAAAAGAGTTATTTAATCCAAATATCGGCTGATTGCTCTGTGGGATACCACACAAACATTGAACTTTGGAAGAGAGAATATAATATTTTTCTCTTTATTCTTTAGTTTAAGTTCTTCGTCAGAGTTATGGTCATTTAAGACGAAAGTTTTTGGCGATCCTGGCTTGGGTGGAGTGCTCCGGCATAGTGTGGGCTCCTTTTCTTTTAAATTAAGTATCATTTTTCATCTTATAGTAGGTAAGTACTAACATTAGTGATAAGTCCTATACTTAAGTTTTACTAACAAAAATGGATCTATTTTAGCAAGTAGTCCAATAAAGATTTATTTTTATTTATTTTTTATTTATTTCTCCATTTCCGCAGCACCTGATGATATCAGCCTAGAGCAGGTAGACCGTTCCGCGCCAGTTAGTTTCCGATGACACTCCTAGCTGTATTGAAGCAGACACATTGTCATGTGGATTCTATCATTCATACGATTTACAATGCTATACTCAATACTAGAGTCAGATGGCTAAATAGTGCAGTGAACTCGTCAATTAATATTATCTGGTTTTTCTCCAATTAAGTTATATTTCAATGCGCTCTGCATTACCTATCTAATCTATGTATCTACTCTTCTTTATTGCCAGTACAAAACTTTTGACGCATTAATTTGTGGCTCCAGGATATATTATTATAAATGTAAGGTATGTCTGTTGATGATAAATTCTGGATGCTAATCTTGACCCGGTTTTTTTACATAGTGCGATCATTTGATCACCAGGTTACCTGAAGCGATACTTAATATTTACCTCCATTCTGATTTCTTGTGCTTATGTACACACATATTAATGTATGAAGTGTATATAGCCAAGTCTATGTTTTCCAACGACTTTAGTGCACTGAACCATAAAACTGCGATAAGCCAAATAAGCGGTTAGGTTTCTAACTCGTGCCCTAATAAAAGGTAACTGAACCTTTAGAACTTCGTTGGATTAAAAACGTCTTCTTGTAACTGTTGAAGCCACAACAACAATATAGTATCATTGCTGTCGAAGAATACGTTCATTAGTCTGAGATGAATAAACCTTAATGGAATCGAATAATATGTTTTGAAACAAAATCGCCGACGCCAATTTGCCATGGTACGTTATTATTCATATACCTAGTCTGAAAATATATATCTTTTAGCAAATTATAGCACTCACAAAACTATAACTATAAACGATATTATAAATAGACACACCAAGACCTTGAACACACTGACTGTTTCACGGACGCCATTTTATGGTTTTACAACCTCAAATTGTGCGTGGGAGCAGTGGGAGTGGATTAATATGCTCGCATATTACAATGCGCTTGATTAATAGCCTGATTAGGAACTCATGAAGGTATTGTTATGTTTTTGAGTGCGCTTAGCTTCCGCCTGTGATAAATATAAAAATATTAAATACGTTTTACTAACAATAATAATACATAAAAACAAGGGAAGATAAACTAAACATACTACTTTCTAAATAAGTACATATTGTATTCGTACAATTTAACTCACTTAGGTCAGTTAGTTTGGTCAGTTATTATGTTTTATCTATTAGGAAAAGTATTTAGTGCCTAAAATGTATTTTCCTGACGGAATTGTCAATCAATTTAATTTTATAGAATGTACCCACTTAGGTATTCAAAACAATTAAATAGTTAAACCTTATTTTTTGGTTAGCTTCAATTTTATTTTCTATGGATACCACGCATTGATGGTAGTATGCAATGCCACGAATTTACTACAATACATACTTACTAAAGTAGGTAGTTACTTACTAAAGTTGAATACCTGAATACCTAATATCAAAATATGCAAATAGTTAATCGACAAATTTGTTCTCTAAAATCTGTCGAGGTTATCCACTTAGTTTATTGCAACAAGTTTGACTTCGCCATTGAAAAAATATTTAAATGTTGCAAATTATTTTTTAGTGCCCAATTTATACCGGTATGAATAATGTTATCTATTAACTATGATATCGGTTGATGATAAATTGCGTCGTTAAGGTAACTACTTGAATTAGCTACAAAATTGACACTTAATTGTTTTACATAGCGAAACCTAGTAAATATTCCATGTACAAAAATAAACAAGTACAAAATACTCATAATTACTATATTATTTTTGGGTAGGTATTAATTCATGTATATTGGTTCGTGACATTTAAAAATGTTGAATAAAATCTTATTTATTTATGTATATTCAGAAAACCTTCCAGATTATATATAATATACTTACCTAATATATGTTTTCATTGGTCAAAAAATTTAACAAATTTCGATCTGTATTGATGTCATTCGTCATTTATAGCTCTAGAAACGCTAGATGGTCATAGGTATATAGTTTACCTACACGATGTAATAATTACATCAATTGTTGTTACTCCTTGACTTGAGATAGCTTTGCTATCATCGGTACCTTCTTGATTTCAACATTTTCAACCAAAGCAACTGATCATAAAGACATTAGAATTATTGATGTTGAATTAGTTTTCTGACCTGACAAATCATTCCTGTAGTCTGCATTACCACAGCATTACTCCATTCTAGGTAAGCGTGTTACACCCTAGACTGCAGTAATGCTTAACATCAGGCAGGTAGTCAAACGTCCCTCGTAAAAAATAAGAAACTATAAAACGTTTCAAACCTACCAAAGATCATATCGAACCTCTTTTCTCTATGCAACTTCGCAACCAGAGTTTAAAATGCACAACTGCATGTGTTGCTAAACCCGACCTGCGGGCTTAGTCTAAATATAGCCACAAATATTCTCCGGATTAGGAGCGCACTCTCCATTTCGTTCTAACCAGGTTTTTCTCTCTCGGACCCTGGCGACCTCGCCTGCGCTTGCGCAACATATAATATGTATTTTATACTGTATAGGTATGTCATAGATTTTGCATGCCAATGTAAAAATAGCGAAATATTTTATGCCCGTATGCATATTCATGCAATATCTACTTTTGTTTTGTTCGAACCACATTTTTCTTATTCTTTTTGATAGAGATCTCTGCTTCACGACATAGTGTTCTGAACAATTTTAAAGAGCTTTTTGATATGGGCTTTTGACACGACGCGACGCATAAGGCTAAAGAAGCAACTATCTGACTAGAGCTTTTATTTAAAATTCATTAAAAATTTAGCACGTTTATAGCGTTAATAATTAAACTCTAGCTAGTCTTCTCCAAATTATTAATTAGAGCTGAGCATAGGCCTCTTTACCATATCACAATTACTAGCTTTTAAAAACATACTCGACCTCGGCGCCTGCACATACCTACGCAATCAAAATGATTGGTTTTGGCAAGTTTTAGTTGATTGAATGGCGTTTGATTGATAGTCGGGTGGTGTTGAGTTTGTAATTGAGATTATCGACATGTTTAATTAAGTTGTTGTAGAACCTGTTTTATGAGTTTATGGTGACTGCTAGTTAAATTTTTTGTGTGTATTTTTGACTTGCACTTCAATTATACTTCAATAACTTGCAGTGTTACCCGCGTTAAAATCTAGTTAGGCATATATAATAACTTTAGTAGCGCTTTGTGGGGTTTAAATAGTAATAACTTTTTTATTTATGAACGGATTCATAGCTACATACCAACATAGCAATGTAAGTTCTATTTTATAAGTAAAAACATAATATGTACCTAGATGTCAGCTTTTGTCAGAACAATAAACGTATTTTGTATTTGTATTGTACTTAAAGGCTTTATTAATATACTAGCTGGTGCCCGCGACTTCGTATGCGTGGAATAGTTATTACCATAAAAACGGTTCTAGTGAGTTAACCTTAAAAGATTGACATATATTGTTGAAGACACTTTGTTAGATTATTTTAAGAGAAATAATTCTTTCATACATATTTTTGTGACATCTTGAACCGTTTTCGCAGCGCACGCAACGGAAGCCCTCAAAGATGAATAATTTTCCTCGTTTTTTCCACATTTTCCATTATTTCTTCGCTCCTATTAGTTGCAGCGTGATGTTATATAACCTAAAGCCTTCCTCGATAAATGTTCTATCCAACACAAAAATATTTTTTCAATTCGCACCAGTAGTTCCTGAGATTAGCGCGTTCAAACAAACAACAAACTCTTCAGGTTTATAATGTGAGTATAGATTAGGATCTGAGCTATTTCCGTGCTTATTGATTTCAATATGTTATTAAAAATAACAAATATCTTCAATATCACTTTTATATTTTTATCCCGCGTCGGAGCAATAAATAGACAATAAATATAATAAAAGGTACTTAGATTATGAATTTATGTAAACTCGTTATAAAGTGATTCCAAGACAATTCAAATTTTAATCGACGCAGGTGTAATTAATCCTTTTTTTATTAAATCATTAATAACATATTTATTTTTTTATTTTTGTCACAAACTTTGGAAATGTAATGATTAAAGTTAATTACTTAATTCGAAAATTAAAGTAGACGCAATTTTGAACGTTACAAGATTTACTTACACTACGGCGCAAATAAAAATATTTCAAGATATAATAATATTGTTGTGTTGTAATTGTGTTGCTTGTCTTAATGTATCTAATGAATTATTAAAACAAGTCCCTTAGTCGTATCTAAACACAATCTGTTGTATGTAAATTAAACCATTTCTAATTCTGGAAAGCTTTTTCGCTTGGTATTTAACATCTCTTGACATTTCTGCACTTAACTACAGGTTTACCGAGAAACAATAATATAATTTAGTTGTAATAACCGGCTAGCACTTACGTCAAAAATTACGTCGAAAAATTAGCTCGACAAGTTACGGAAATCTGAGGTTTCCATCATCAGGAGGACGAGTCAGCGCGCGCGTTATTACAACTAAATTAAATCATGCCTTACGGGAACTATAAACAATAATATGCTCACATTTGTAGAAACACACTTTTAATTTAGTATCTAATCTCAATTAAATAAAATTTGCGATATCCATGGAATGGAAACACGAAAAATACTAAAAATTATGAAGAAATGACCAGTTTGTTCGTATCGAAATCACAATCGATATTAGATTTATGTTGCATTTTGACTGTCTTACTAGTTGATATAGAGCCATTTTCTAAAACAGTTCAAAAAAATCTGTTAAAATTTATTCCAATACCCTGTATTCTCTCTTCTAGTTGCTAGAACAGCTAAAAGGCTACTAAATCTTACCTAACATCTCAATCGACTCTATTCCCTATTTGGCTTCTAATAGAGCTCTAAATCCAATTTAGACGATAGTTAGAATATAAAAGGAGATGCAAGCTATGTGGAGCTATCGGCGGTCTTTTAGCTTAGTTTATTATAGCATTGCCTGCTTTATATGGGATGGAGATAGTTATTAACAGGACGTGATAGAGATGGTTTAATTATATGTGTATTTTTATTAACACATCTAACTTTGCAAATTGAATGACAATTTTGTGTAAATGATATAAATATTTTGTAGATTAAAATTAGTGTACCCAAATATTCACCTTCACACTTACAAATCTAATTTGACACAACAATAGTGTTTGTTTTTCTTATTAATCCAATCAAGTACAACATTGTCAGTTAATATTTTTATTACTTTAGACGAGTCAAGTTATCTAATTGCGTATGCTAGTAAGACTGTCAAGAATTTTGTAAATATCTCTAAGGCGTTGTTTCAGTGTACCTACCGTCCTCTATGATCTACCAGGCTAGGTCCCAGATCGTGCGTCCGTCATTACTCACTTTAACGAACTATGCAAACATAATAACACTAGGCCTCACGATGACCTCATGTTTGTTACATTTGACATAGTATTTTAATTTCTTTGCCCCTAAACTATAGGTGCATTTTTATCTAGCACGCTTTTAGTTATGCTACGGTATGTTTAGTTGAAATTCAAAGTGGTTTAGACGAGCTATTTCGCGAAAAATGCGATGTCAATTGAAGTGTTTTTAGCCAGGTGTTAGTACACAAATTGATAAGGTTGTTCATGAAAACTAGGCTTTTAGGTGAAATAAACATTTTCACATTGAAATCTGTTTGTTCTGAAACGTTTTATGTTGGTAAAATGATGTCATTTTGGACGTCTTTAATTGGAAAATACTTTTCTAGAAGATATTTTTTCTTTCTTGGTATGACATAGTTGGAAAGAATTAAAAATGCCAAGAAGTCAAATAACCTAAAACCTTACAAAATTTAACAAGAAAAAGATCCCTTTATTTTTTAGATTGCTATGTAAATTATTAAAAGTGATCATAATTAGAATATGCAGTTCTGAGAATAGAAAATTTATTATATTTATTTCGTCAAATTTGATAAAGTAAAGATATGTGTGACTCTATGTGACAATAATCTTAAGTTATTTCGTTGAAATGCATGTATTATCATAATCAGTGCAAATGTATTAAGTAAATATAGGTAATTCCAACATTCCATAGTAGATAACATCGCAGAAATATTAAATAAGTAATATTTAGATCCTGGAATTGATAAAAATAAATTTCAGATTCAATAGAAAGGTCATTGCTATGTAGTTATAGCTAAACATTAGTACGTCTACTGGATATTTTTTTTTACTAATATTTATCGTTATCTTCTACAATTCTTTAAAATGCCAGTCAATGACGCCTTAGATTTTACATTGCAATAATTACTCATGAAGTACTAATTTTAAAAACTGTTATAAAACAGCTGAATTGGAATCACCTATTTATTTTATGTGAATCACTCACAATATTGCTTTTATGACCGTGACTAGATATTATTATGAGAAATGATTTTAATCTTTCTAGAGATCAGTCAAAGCCAAATTATTGTGTATGAATCAAGATAATCAATGGTAGACTGTAACGGGATATGAATTATTAAATGGGTTCCATTATAATTGACAGACAAACACAATAGGCTATACTACGAGTATAGTATAGCCTATTGTGTTTGTCTGTTTCATTTAACCTTTTCTAAATGTAAAAACATCAATGTAGGCCATTTCCTATTACACCTAGTTGAAATAGATTTTTCTCATCTTTTTTATAAGAAAGATAGCAAGGCGTAGTAAATTTTACACAGAGAATTTGTATCTGAAAACCCCAAATGATAACACAATCTTAGGTAGCGTTTATTAAAAATTAGATCATCTAAGACCATAATAATCTTGCTTACCATCATTCGAATTATGGTCAAGTGCAAACCCATTCAGTAAATAACCTTTTATGTTTATGAGAGTATTTAGTAGGCATACTCGCACGAAGATAACGTCTGTTCGTAGAATCACAATGATGTAAGGTGACAAAGTGAAGTGATTACAATTATAAATAACGATGACATACGTGGTCAAGTTTACGAGATATCATGGAAATATTATGATAATGGTGGAACGCGTATTTATAATATTATAAATGGTTACTACTAACGTTACTCGTAACTAACGAGATATCGTTTTAGCTATAAAATAGTTTAAGAAAAGAAAATGATAAGATTAGGCCTGGATACTGTGTGACCTTAGTTTATTGATATTAATTCGTTAATGAATATACAGGCGGTCTCTTCTAATGCTTAATAGTTTAAGTATATTCTAAAACGATTTTTTTTTAGTCAGACAAATAAAAATAGGAGCTAGAATGAAATACTTTGGTCAAACATGGATAATTCAACTATGTGTCCGCAATCAAATTCAATCTCCTCGGCGTCTGAGATCAATATCATTTGTACCGGTTAGTAATATTTATTTTGACATTTATAAAATAATCTTATCTTAATCAATAACGTTTACCAAAGGTCAAGTTTTATATTACTGCCATTAAATTATAGCAAAATATAGCTGTTATGTATGTGAAGCGAGATTTTATGTATCAATATGTATGTTTTTGGATTACTTAGTAAGACTTAGCTTTCATCAAATAGCAAATAAAAAATACATTCTGAAAAATTACATTCGACCTCAAAATAAATTAAATCAGCTTAAAGCAATGGAGCGGTACATGTTAACAAATTATAGTTTAGGAAACCACAAAAGTCTAGCCGATGCCTCATTATTTGGGCCAGTTTTATGACTAAATAAGCTCTATATTTAGCACAAGGCTACAAAATTGGTTGGCCATTTACAGATTTTTGTTCATTTAAAATATGGTAGGATATTTGTTTTTTTTTAATTGCGTTGTTGAATTGTTGATATTCATTTATTTACTAAATAAAGCACATTACTGACTCAATTTTAAAACTACCCCTTAAATAAAAATCTTGCAAAAGTCAGATCGAAAAGACTATCTAGACTATCAATGTTTTCAGTTTGCTTATGTATATAAATGTGTGATTCTTCTGTCGATTGGTCTCGTTATTTCATAATTTAAATGTATTTAATTTATATATTTACCTAACTGCTAATACGTAGAAATTACAAGCAATAAGCTTGCGCTGTCGTCTGCCAATTACCTTGGCGAAATATGGCGCTAGTTCTCAGAAACTGTCGAGACTATTTCAAAGGACATAAATATTAGGTCTGTTGATCCAGATTGCCTGTATTGAGATCTAGATTTATCACACTTCACATCACACTAATATTATAACGGCTAAAAAGTTTGTGCATGAGTGTGTGAGAGTACTGAGAACTGATTTTGATGAAATTTAGTGTGTAGGAGAGATTAGGTATTAATCAACAAAGTTTTAGGTACCTTTATTGCAAGCGTTTGTATTATGTGTTGAAGCGCAATGTGGAATGTCTTGGACTATTTTTATTAATAAATAATTGAAGAAGAAAATGTGATATGCGTAAGCGTTTCATTTAGTAGGTATACATGATGAAACAATGTTAACATTTCATCTACATTTTCATTTACATTTCTTATTTCATCTGCTGAATTTGCGTAATATTTCTGCCAGATGAAATATCAATGTCACCATAATCCCGGTAAATTATGAGAAACAAGTGCTTTAAATGCATTACCTCCTAAACAAAACGCCTCACGTAAATATCTACTAATGAACTAATATATTCATGGTTTATTTCCTGCTCTAGTTTATTTTAACAAAACCCCAACAACCAGCCAGAATTAACCTGCATCGCATAATGGTGGATAATATCCGGTGTAGTACATAACTACCTAATTTATGTAGGTATGTACATATATGACGTCACGTGGCATCGACCGCAGAAGGACTGTGCCACGGCCACAGACTACAAAATAATTAGGCATAACTATATGGATGAGTTATTTGACTCATTTTGGGCGATCGCTTTAGTAGTTTCATACGTTAGTAAAAAGATGCAATTTTTTCGTCTTATCTATTCACTGTATTAAAATTTTAAGTAAAAACCAAGTAAGAACACTAAAACTACTAGAAGTCTCAATTTATTTAAAAAAACATAGTACATTTTGGCAAAACAAAATATCGGTTCTGTGATCGATAGGTATGTCCTGAAATATTTATTAGAACCAGTAAATATTTATTTTGTTGCATTTCGAAATCAATACAAATAAAAAATATGTATATTGAATTAAAAAACTTAAGGTCATGTTTGCATTTTAAATCGTATCTTAATAGCATAATGAGTGCCTTTTGACCTTAAAATGATGTGGGTCTCACTATCAGATTTTGCTAACTCACTTTAGCAATCACAATTCGTTAGATATGACCTCCTACATCCTAATTGTTTATTTTGAATTATATTTCTCTCTATTTAAACTAGGTAATGGCATCTTGACTATATGCATAAATAAAAATAAATAAGTCAAATGCAACAAAATCCCATAATATGGAAGTTTTTCACCGGATTAACGAACGTCGTGGTCCAAGGTGGAGAAGCAGGCATTTAATAGAATGAAACTGGCTCCCAAACGAGGCTGCCAAAGAAAACATAAGAAACTTGATTTTTTACTGTTAAAAGATATGCAGTTATCAAACACGCGTCAATATAAGTAGCTAGTTAATTTACAAGTAGGTACCTAAATAAATTCTAAATCTAACACATAGGTACTCATAAAAACGCTAAAGACAGTTAATTTCTCAATTTTATCAAAACTCAAATGTTGTCAGTTGAAGCAGATGTATTCTGTGTCGTATTTGAATATACTGTCGTCTATTTAGTTACAATACGAGTTTGAACGTTGTGTTACAAGGCTGCATTAGATCATCGCCGGCTTGCGGTTACAGGCTTGTTTACTAGTTTTTTAGAGTTAGAATCGAATAGAAAGATTTTTTATTTATTTTATTGCAAACTCATATTCTACTCAAATACACACGTTTGTAAATGAATGTTAATTGTAATTACTTATAGGTCTACGGTATTTCTGAAGAAATTGATCATAATAGCAATAATTAAGTAAATTATTAAATGAAATTCCAAGTAATTCCACAACTTAATATTATTGCTCCTATACCAAATAAATGAAATACAAAAATATTTAAGGACACTCCTATATTTTACACTTGTTTTAGTCTGTATAGAAAATGGTGCAGAACCCTTCGAGTGCAAGGTCGACTAGCACTGGATCGGTCATTATCTCAAGATTTATAGCGTCTTTTTAACCAGTAATAATATGAAAATTGCCTTAATTATTCCTTTTACACTGGCTAGCTCCCGTTATGGGAAAGGTGTGTAGTCGTTTATCTCAAACGGATCCTAATGTTATTCAGCAATGAAGATCCGACGTCATTAAATAGCAGTTTAATCTAGAAAATGGTCTAGAACTTGTACAAGTCATTAATTCTTGTCTCGCTTCTTGTTTTGCTCCAAGCCGGCCCGTAAATCATTTAGAGACATGGCTTCCGGGGAATTCTACATATTGACGTATAGATCTGATATCTATTTCAACCTAATCCTGTATTGAATCGCTGAATTCCTTATGTGATTATTGGGTTGTCAATAGATATTTTTTCATATAATGTTATTTTTACTGATTTACCTTCACTTCAATTTCATTTCCCAATTTCTGGGTCTTAAAATGACTGTCAAAATATGTCCAAATAAAAGCTAATCCGAATGAGGAGCACTCTCTAATCTCATCTCTCATCTCACCGTAGCCACAGTTGCCAGTGTCGTGACCGTTGTTTACAAGCGCCGACCTTGGCATGGTTTCGGCTCAGTCTGACCACGCATCCGTCCGCACTGTGTCATTTTTGCCAAGAGTTTAGTCGCCGACCAACACGCTCTTAGTTGACCTTTCATTGACTTAGCACTCGTGATTTTGGTATCTTGAGCAATGCCACAGGATACAGAAGTGCATTGCTCACAGCTAGTAAATTCGTGGTTGTGAGTATTTCTCTCTTCTTAGTCGTTTCCTTCACTGCTAATGATCGTGACTCCTGATTTTGTCAACTAGGTTTTGCCATTTGTTAATTTTTATTCCTTTTGCAGATCAATATTCAAAGGTATTTAACTCCAGGTCCTGGATATTTGGTCAGACTACATACCTTTTAGTTGCTATAACAGGTCTGATTTTTTTTTACTGACTGTCCTACTTACTTATAGGTAAAAGTTTTCCCCAATTATTTGAATAAAATATTTGGGGAAAACTATTTCAAATATTTAATTTTCTTGTTTCCTTTCCACTCTTGATGACCTGAGCCAGCTCAAGTCATTTTGTAAGAAGATTCATCATTGTTTAGATATTTTATGTTACATTAAATTCTATCATCCTCCTTAAAGAAGCGATACAATTATTAAAATTTTATTACTCTTACCTACGCTACTTTAAGATGGAGTAGTTAGGTTGTTCTAAAACCAAGTATTTTGCCATTATTTTGCTTGGTGGGCGCCTAAAATTGACGCATTGTTAATTGACCTCTAATTGACTTAGCACCTTTTTCGAATTCATAAACATGATATTCGTAGGTTGAAGCAATTGAAGCCGAATCTAACTCGATTACTTCAATTATTCTACGCGCAGTACATGGTGATTTATTCGATCGGTAAAGAAAACAATCACTAATTAAAAATAACATCAGCCGGAGTGTTTGCAGTCAATCGTAAGTTTTAAAAGGGTAATGGTATTCTTTGGTCGTAAGCCTGTAACGTGTTAAAAAAGTACCAAAATAAATCTTGATCGAATACAAATAATTAATGTATTTATGTTAGTAGGTTATCGAATTTCAACTTACAAAATAAATCTCAAATGTGTTAAAAAGAAGTGAAATGTGTAATGCGAACGCCTGCAATGCAATGCAGGCATTTAATAAAAGATTTGTTTAAACAAAAAAGAACTAATTTTATATTTATCTGTTTATTTATTAGGTATATAGGTAGTCAAGACCGTTATTGACATCCTCAAATTATTTTCGCTTTTGTAAATGGCACCCTGTATAATTTTACATAGAACGTACTAATGATAAAAGATTATGTCAAGATCGACGGCCTTGAGAGGCGAACATCAAACGGAACTAGTAGTTTATTATTATTGTCCGCAACCGAGGAAATAAATAAAAATATCAAACGTGGTTTGTTGATTTATTTTAGTGTTGAACAGAAAATTATATTAAAGGTAGGTATTCGGGAACCAAAGTAAGTACCATTAGATATATAATTTACCTAATTACATCGGCAAATAAGAATGTTTACTGCAAAAATGATGTAGAACTTACCAAGTAATTACACAAAGCACGAAGTTGGGCAGATTGCGACTTGTTTTTCAGCGACTTATTTTTTCTCGGCTTACAAACTATCAAAGTAGGTATTCTTATTTACTGAAAATAAAAGTAACATATTGAAAAACTCGTTAAAGGGATCAAAATATAGGAAACTCCTTAACCCGATTGAATAAGAAAATGATTTGCAATCGTTTAAGAGTAATTTCTATGCATCCAATTACAAGGCTACGACTATTAACTTGGCTACCTGGTGCGCTCCATACATCACTACAATGTATAGCAAGGTAGATGGCCTACACATTGTAGCATACTAAGTAACATTGGTCAAAGTCCTAGTGCACATAGACATAGTTAGTGTCTAAACGTACCTATGTGTCACCTTATAGGTATTCTAATGCATTAATTTATACTCACTTCTTTTGATAATGAACATTGTAAAAAATGTGCAAGAGTACTGTACAAATAATATAGGCACTTACTTACGTATAAAAATCTTACTGCTTTAGATCAGGCTATAAAACTCATTAAAATATCGGTGATAATACCTGATATTGTGAATTGTCAGGGTCTACAATTTGATACATACGTCATCCGACATTCCTTTATCGCAGGTTTATAAATCAGCAATGGTGAGTACTAGTCCCTTTATCCCATGAGTCAGCTGACCGGTTAACATTGACATTATGATGGCATGGCGCCATCTGACGTCACCGCTCGTTAACAGGCGTTATACATACATGCCATGCTAATGGTCTACTAATGGTTAGCGCTAAGCCACCTATAATTACACTAAGCTAGTATGGTCACTGAAAGGATCGTTTTTTTACATTTCTCTACCAGCCCAGCGATGCTATGCACCGCCACTGCTGTCATGTACCTACCTAATCAAGATAATGATGGATTGCCTAGAAGATAAAAATTTCTCTTCCTAAAATCCCACAGAATTGCCGTTAATTTTTAATGAGTGGAAATTGAAGAGCTAAACTTACTGAGTGTGCAATTACCAAGAAATAACTAGGTACCTTTTTGCCAACACAAACTTTTCCATTTGTTCATAAGTTAGCAAAACAATTTTTTTGCAAAAATATTCAGCTCAATGTCTCAGTTTTACCTCTAGTATTTCAAAGTTCTAGGTTAACGTCTGTAAGCTAAAATTACAGGCGCCCTAGCTCAAAGCTACGGAAAGCTCGGGTAAAGCTTTCAAGATGTTTTGTTTTGATTGAGTTCATTGAATTATCAGGCACGCGACGTCATTACAGACCAGGTGTAGGGTTGCCAGGTATAAAATACAAACACAAATATAAAATAAAATACTATGCATTAGACGTAAAATTCATTGTCGTCATAAAATTGTGTTGTTGATGTTTATTTTGTTAAGTGGTGCCTTTTATGCATAAAAATCTAAAAGTATAGTTACTATCGCTACGTTTTCTTTCGTACTACAGCTTGTAGAAAATATGTATTTTTTAAATTATATGTAAAAAAAATTACAAAATAAATAGGTTTGCAGTAAATCATGACGGTAACGACGAATGGTAAGCAATCATAGTCTAGGGTGGAGCGTGCTTGCTTATCTTAGTTTAAGTTTATTCGGAAAGCTTCACCATTATGCCATCATATCTGACCTCAAAATCTCTTGACCCACTTACACCTAACCACTATGACAATGTAGTTGACTTGTACTAATATTAATGTGGAGTACTCTGTTTAATGCATATTGTTCATTATATTTCGTAAATTTCATGCTTCAGATATAAAAAACATGGTAGTACTTTTATCCTACAGGCAACATTTGCACGTATTTAGAGACTGGATTTGACTATAGTCAATACAAGTAAAATAAAGTCCTTCTAACTTCACTTGGAAGCCATCTTGGTAACCATCTTGGCTGTCGTCCTCATTCATTTTCGTGCACGGCAACCAACGTACGCGTCAAGCGCCTACGCGCAACTTCAAAATTTAAATAAAATATATTCTTAATTTTTTTTAAAGTTTTAAGTTTCAACGGATTCAACATTTTGGAATAAAATTCGTTCATTTTTAAATCGTCATGAGATGCCGAAGATAGCTGGGCGAGTCGAAATAATTTCGTATACCGTTCTACCTTCCTGCAAAAAATGTTACCGACTTTTCGAAAGAAAATTGTGCTCAAGTATTTAAGTGATATAATACTCCCATACCGGGATAAAAGTAAATTTGTAAAATCATAAGTTGTAACGGATTGAAGATTTTGGAATGAAATTCGTTAATTATTAAATCACAAGTCACAATGGACTCAAGGTTTTGGAATTTAATTGTGCATTCGTCATGCGATACCGAAGATAATCTGGGTGAGTCGAAATATTTTCGTATATACCTGCAATTTTTTTTACTGACTTTTCGAAAGAAATCTCGCTCACCCCTGGCCGTTCCTGGTGGTGCCGTGCGTGGCTTCAGACGCAGGTTGCGTTCCGAGGAGGATGTGCGTGTCAACTGACAGGATGGGCCTGTGGGCGTAGAGTAGGCTGTAGTTTGCTTTTAGGGGAAAGCCTGGATGGTAATGAGACTCGGGGTTTTCGTTTGCAAAGAGAGATACAAGTAGATAAATGAGAATCCTCCACAATAATTGATGGTGATTTTAGAAGATATATTTTGTCTTCCAAAGACTAATAAATCATCTGCAGTACAGCCAAGAAAAAAGTTTATTTAAAGTATACTACCTAAATAGGCACACGTTTGATACAACTCACTTGATGTAAAGCAACGCATACACGCAGCATTAACTTAGATTTTTTTCTGTAGATATTGTGGTCGCACGAGCATACTATTTTCTTACACCACCACCGCTAAGGCGTTAAGTAATCTTTAAAATCTTGAAAAACATGTAATTACTGTAACATTGGGTCCAAATCTACAAGTTTTGGATTATAATCCTGAAATATCCGGAATACCAAAAATACCTACCTCTGATTCAATCCCGACAACCCTATCGATAGCCCTTTAGCCATGGGATACATAAATATAAGTACATAGGTAACTCAGGGGAAAATGCATTTTTGTTCGCGTGCCTCCATTGATGTCTTGATGGGCTTTTATTTTGGACGATTTATTTTCTTCTTTCTTCTGTACCTACAAATAAGTTAAGTAAGTATAACTTTGTACAGTTTCAGTATTTATCTATGATTATAAATTGTTATCAGTTTGCAGCGTAATCCCTAGGAAGTATATTAATATTATCCGTCGTCGTCGTATGTTACAAACTCACCTTTTCTTTCATCATCATCAGCTCATAGAGATCATAAGCCTCCTCCCTCAGACTCCAATAATCTTTGTTTTGTGCTTTGTTGCCCATGCTGCCTACAGTCTTCTTACCTTATAAATACCTTATACTTAACACTTTTCTTAAGTGCAACATTTCTCCAGTTTGTAAATGTTTAGCGTTTTAGAGTATTTTCGCTACCTACACTAGCACATCTAGCAGCAAACACAAACCGTTGCCAGTAATTTCTAAAAACAAGATCAAAAGATCTCTCCGAATAGAAACAAAATTCAGTCTTAATAAATCTCAGTCTAACTCTAGATCTCTATTTATAAACTTAATCCGTTTTCTCATTCGAGTTTGTGACCTCATGGCTTAGAAATAGCAAATCGAATCACAACGCGTCGCGTGCGTCGAATATCGTTTATATCCGTTATTTGATTTGCGTCTGCGCATTTGAACATGGCGGTCGATATTAGAAGAAGTCAGTTAATAGCTATAGAATGAAATAAATATATCCTCAGCTGATAACATAAATTAAAATAATAAGAGATAATAATATTTAAATATTGAGCACTTCAAAAATTATATTACTTATGTAAGTAGGTATAGTGACATAATAACATAATTTTTATTTCAATAAGGAGTGAATATTTTCCTGATATCCCGTCAGGCGCCATAAGCTATACCGGGTAGCGTAAGAACATGTAACGGGAAGCGCTCTGCGCTATACGGTATTTCTTAATTTTTGTCTGCCATTGGTTCTTTTTCTATTACAAGTTTCGTCCAATGAACGATACTGATTTAAAGATGCGTTCATAAACTTTAAAATACGTGGCTTTCAAGGCATATGCAGCAACCGGAACTAGCAAAAAAAAATTAAATATTCTCTACTCTATGCCGTGTCGGTCCTGTGAGCTTTGAAGTCCATGCTTGTCGCCCTGGGGGGGCGCGCGCGGGGGCGATGTGGCCCAACAATAAACTAAACAGTCTATCCAGGACTAGTCATTTTTACAAAATTACCTGCCCTGGTCCTATACATACCTATGATTAACAACTTACAGTCCTTCAAGCTAATTTGTATACAACTTAACCCTCTGGGACTGACGTGCCCTAATTTTCGCAAATCTGCTGACGTGGTAGTATAACAGACACCACTTTAACTACTCATAACTTTGTAGTTTTTTTTTTCAAACCTGGTTTAATGGTTTTTATTTAAGCATTACTATTTTCTTTATTGTCTTAGTTGAGAACTAAGTTTCAGGAAAAAAACAAGGTGATATTTATAAACATTTATTAAGTACGTCTAAATCAGTCTCAGAACATAGAGATCTACTAAAAATTAAAAAAAAATAACAAGATTAGTACTTTTTATAGGAACATTAATTATTTGTGAAAGACAACTGTTTTATCATGAAAAATATAAAAAAATAGCAACATTCAATGGTTCAATCAAAATTCACATGACTACAAACTATTACATTTTATTTTTGGCAATTTTCACAAAGTGGCTTGGAACATTGAAGACAAATCGGCTTCTCACAATCACAGCATCGATATTTTGTCACTCTTTTTATGTTTGTTGGACAAATGGCACATAATTTTCTTCCACTTGGTGGATTTGGTGTAGTCTTTGGAGGTGGAGGGGGTAAATCTTTACCCAAAACTCTACTTATCGTCATTCGCAGTTCTCTTGGTAATCTTTCATTGTATACGCGGGCTTTCATGTGTTCTAGCACCAATTCTCTTGCCATATTCAACATGAAAGTTCCTCTCCTCATTTTATCATCACTGTCTGCACATGACTGATACAAGACAAAGCTATTTACTCCTGCCATATCTAGTATACGCTGAAAAATTGCCATAGGCCAGCGACGAGTTTTACGGCTGCAAGAATAGATCGAGCACTTCTTGTCAATTTCGTCAACTCCTCCTTTTGTTCGATTATAGTCTGCAATCATAACTGGCTTCCTTGTGTACAAAAACAATAATACTGACGTGTAGTCTAGGAAACACTATGAAAATATAATGATTTTACTGAGATGGTTGTTTCACAGACACATACCTTAACACTGACGTGGTTGTCTCGTAGACACCTTCCCTTGTAGCGTGACGCGTACGCACCCCGCGACTGCCCGCGGGTCACTGATCAACGCTTAAGCGCGCGCTCGGAAGGTACTGAGAACGAGGCGGTTGCAATTTAAAAAATAACGAAATAACGAACGTTTTTACATTTTGCGGTGTCTGACACACTACCACGTCAGTCCCAGAGGGTTAACTCACAATGGAATTCATGACATAGTTTATCTATTTTAGTACATTTATTATATTTTATCTTATTTTTATACAAATATGGACACCCCACCATGAATAAAATTTTGTCTCATATAGTAATTAGCATGCTTAAAACCCTTAAGGCTATATTTTCTACCTCACTATTATTTAGCCATGTTTCAGAAAAAACCATTACATCAGGGCTGTATGATTCTGCAAGAACTTGTATTTTTGTCATTTTATTCCTAATACACCTACAATTTAAATGCATTATTTTAAAATCTTTTTCTAACATATTACAGTTATTTTTAGGGTTCCGTACCTCAAAAGGAAAAAACGGAACCCTTATAGGATCACTTTGTTGTCCGTCTGTCCGTCCGTCCGTCCGTCTGTCAAGACCCTTTTTCTCAGGAACGCGTAGAGGTATGAAGCTGAAATTTATATCAATTACTCAGGTCTACTGTCCCTTGAAGCTGTGACAAAATCAAACTTCTAAGCCAACGCAATCAAAAGATACAGCCATTTATGCCGCAAATTTTCGACACTTGCAAGGGAATCAAAACCTACAGGGTGCTTCCCGTGAACTCAGAATCTTGAAATTTGGTACGAAGCAACGTCTTATAGCATAGATAAAGGAAAAATTACGAAAACCATAAATTTTTAGTTACATCACAAAATATTTAACCTTGCAGGTTTGTACGGAACCCTCGGTGCGCGAGTCCGACTCGCACTTGGCCGGTTTTTTGTGATGTTTGGCCTAAAAAATTATTAATAGTCAATGCTTGCTGCATACTTGTTTCCATATTTACCTACTTGCTTTATTGAGCTGTTGGATGCAGACTGAGATTCAGGTTTTGTCAAGTATATCAGGTTATCTATTTGTTTGAATCTTAAAGTTATTCCAACATAAATATACTTCAAGAAATCGGGTGACAAGGATTTGCGTTTTGTGTACATAGTTTTGGTATATGAATTTACATCAATTACCTTCATTCCCATTGAGTGTGATGCCAATCCGTACATTTGGTCATTGATAGCATGCTTTAAGCAATTGTCCATATTACTAGATATATTACTGTACCTATATGGTAGTGTGGTCAATATCAAGTTAATATATTTACTATCACAATGATAGATCAAAGATTTGATTATGGAGATGTCATATTTATATACATGAGAAGTTAATACAACAATATCGTCTCCTTTGCTCATTTTTGAGGTGTAGTTTTTGACATTTTTGAGTATGATGATCGGTGATGGGTGTGTTTGGTTTACAGATTGTCAGGATGTTGTTATATTTATTTCCTGAATTGTCTCTTATGTAGTCAGCAACTGGCTGTCCAAAGTCATCACAGAAAATCAACATGTCATGTTTGTTTAGCTCCACCGATGGTTGTAGATTAGGAAGCGTGTCAGGTACTGGTTGTGTCTGAAAGATAACAGAGGTTAATACATTTGTTTTTTGCAAAGGCACAGATGTAGGTTGACTCTCATCTTTATTGGCACACAACTATAGTAGTGGTGGGCCCGATTTGTTTATATACTGGGTTGATGGTTTGGTAGGCTGAGCGATTGTAGACTTATTTATTATATTATTATTTTTTCTTGACTTTTTCTTTGTTTGTGAAATGTTTTTAGTATTGTATGAGTCCTGTTTCCCTTTCTGTTTTTGTTTCGAATTTTTTACATCCAATTTTGGCCCTAAAGGAACTTTTAGTTTTTTGTTTCTTAAAGTCACTTTTGTCACAGTTTTCGCAGGGGTTTTACATTTTACAGATTGTTGAGATGTAATTTGTGACTGTAGGGAGCTTATTTCTAGTTTTAACAAATCATTTTCTTTTGTAAGAACTTCCATCTTAGTAATATATTCAGATTCTTTCTCATGTAGTAAGTTGTCAAACTCATCGGATTTCTTTTCATATATTCTTAATGTCATCAATGTTTCATCATATAATGAGATATTTTCCAAGTTTTTCTCCAGTATTTCAGACATTCTAGCTACATTGTCATTTGCATGGGCCAATTCTTTCTCTGAGTTTACAAGTTGATATTTTAGAGAGTCATTTTGATCTATGAGTTGTTTGTATTGTTCCACACACTCATCCTGTTCACTCAATAGTTTCAGGTTTAGTTTCTGTGCTTTATCCAACTCAGCATTCAAATAGCGTACTTTTAGTTCAGCTTCTTTCAGAGCTTGTGACCGAGTTTGTGCCATATTTGTTAGTTACAGGTCAGTGCAATACAATGCAATGAGTGATTTTCCAAACCACAAATCAGTCACTCAGCAATTGTTTTAAAGAAAGTATACTGTGTTTTGTTTTTTGATTATTACAAATATCTAATTACTTTAATAGGCGAATGAAGTAGGTGTCAATAATTGATAACAAACCTCAAGATGACATGCATAAATTACCGGTGGCCACTTTGAGGTTATAATTTTACTTTGCACTATATTGCACTGTTATTTTAGTCACATCAGTGTATTATCTCAGTTCCAGGCACATTAAATCTCATTGAACATATATTTTAGGCACAATTTGCTACAACAAAGCACTTCCTGAAGCCGTTATGGCTAACTTATGTTCGTCACAAATAATTGTCAAATTCCTGAAAAAACCTACAAAAAAATTAATTCACGGTGTATATTAGACCCGTGTTTAATTTTTTATTACAACTTATTTATTTAATTTACTTATTTTAAAATTAAAATTAACGCAGAGATATTGTTGTTCATGGCACGGTGTTGCCGGTCTTATACATAATGAGCAGTATAGCAGCCCCAATATTCAAAATACTGTATTTTAATGTCAAAAGGTCATTCACTTTTAGGATTATTCACTTAGATTTGTTTGTTTACATTATTAATCATTGCTTTTTCATTTACCTACCTACTTTAAATAACATAATCTTTAAACTTGATGCTCTAAAACATGAATGTCCTTTCACTATATTATATGTTGATTTGCTTGTGTGGAAAAGTGTATTCTGCAATGTGATACGTTTACACGAACGATGGAGTCTATACTATGGAAATTACCTATCTGAGGTCTTGCTATATTGACTATTCTAGGAGACCAAGTGCAAGTCTTATAGACCTATTGAGGTAACTAATAAAATTTCGTAAAGTATTCTTGATGCGTGAAGTAGGAACCTGAGTAAATGTGTTTATGAAAATAAGTAACTTTTACGCACATGTTATGTGATCAAATCACTCAGTCAATCAAATTGAAATGTTTAAAATGATTCTAAATATGTTAGATTGGTGCAGTGAACCGCCAGCAGCTGGCTTCTGGTGAATCATGAATGTTAGTACCATTAGATCATAAATATTATGCTGCTATATTTGGTTGCTTTACACATGCATAGCTTATAGTGTTATAGGAACCTAATATGTATAGGGTGTTCTCCATTATAGGGAGACTGAACTAGTTATTAATCTTAATTAGGTACATACAATAAGAACTATCCTATACTTCAGCTACCCATATAGCTGAAGTTTAATATGATTTTCGTACATATATAACTAAACAAGCCTTGCCAAAAACAGATTTGTTAGTGATCAGATATTATATGATATTCTGTATCAGTGCTATAAAAATATTCTTAACATGTTTGACCATATCTAAGTATAGGATGAATATCTAAGATTTCAATGTAACCTAGACTTACCAGACAGTCCATCAAGTCATGTTTCATAATATGCTTTCTAAAATATGCTTTCTAAAATATGCTTTCTTTGTTTCAAAAGTCAATTCCCGTAAAAGAAATATCTGTGATATGTGAACAAGTAAAAAACATGATTTCTTCACCATACTGTATGTTTCTATATCTGGCATAAACATAGATGTTTTGGCAACTGCACTGTAAATGCAATTTGTAAAATTAGAAGTCATTTGCATCAACATTCTTTGTGCAGCTGATGTAATTAGTTGTTTGGGACAGTTCTAAAATAGACATGTTGTCATTTCACTCACCTAATTTCTAAATATATCTTCATAACTTCTTATAACACTTTTGCATGGAAAATAAACAACTTTAAGCTTCCGAAACACATGAAAGATGTAAGTTTTATAAAATGTAAAGATAAAAAATCTTATTGATACTGTACAGTTACAGCATATGTACATACAAATATAATTAAGTATGACAGAATCTGCTATGCTATATACATTACAATAATTTGTCAAATTTAATTTATCACATTTTAGTTTTATAAATTTTATTAATAGAATTGAAAAGTAATATGAAATAGTTCATCTGTGGGTTAAATTTCATGGAACTAAAATTCATTTTTTATTTGTTACAGATGAACAAGAGAGAGTACAAAAGAAAACTTTCGTCAACTGGATCAATTCACATTTATCAAAGGTGAGTTTAGATTTTTTTTATGTGGGATAGTTTTGAGCCTGCTTGATGTTAAGTGTTGCTGCAGCCTTGGGTGTAACATGTTTACCTAGCAACGAAAGCATACATTACTTACTAATATTACATAGGTGGAAAAATGGATATATATGCCAGCACACCAAACCTATGCTCTGATATTTCATGGAGCTTGGCTGGCTAGGTGGAAAGAGGAAAGTACACAAAACGCCTCAAGCAAATTTTCCATATAGGACTTACAGACTATTGTATCAGTTACAGAGTATTGTGTGTACAATTTCATTAAATATCATGAAATTAAATTAAATCAGTTTCTATATAGGTATAATCAAGTAACTCATTTATCTATTATTAAATAATTTTTGAAATTTAAATTCAATTTTAATAGAAAAGTTTTGAAAATAATTATTGATAAAAAGCAAAGAGTAACTCTGACCATCCAATGACTAGTTTGTGACTTTATCTGTATATTTTTATCTCAAAAATGTATTTATTCACAGCGCATTCCGCCGTTACGAATCGACGACCTCATATATGACCTGCGAGATGGCACCAAACTGCTGGCACTGCTGGAAGTGCTCTCCGGGGAGAAGCTGGTAAGGATAATATAATTTTACCACATAAATATGTAATGAATGTTAGGATAGTTTTACGGGATCAATAGTAGCCAATGTCACTCTAGGGGACCTGTACCACCACAATCTTAAATTATGATGATATGCCACTCCATTGCAGTGTGAAAAAGGAACAAAATGATGATTGCATAAATGATGATGTTTAAAATTTTAGGACTACTCAAAACTATGTTGAAAAATGTAATGGGAATGCAATACAAAACTTTGATTGCCCCAATATGTGTACAATGTACAGAAAATATTCGATTTCCCAAATTTTCTATCAAGTCTTTGCAACTCTTATAATATACTTTCTATCTCTCTTTTAATCATCAAACACTTCTCTTCTAGCCAATGGAGCGCGGGCGCGTCCTCAGACGGCCCCACTTCCTGTCCAACGCCAACACAGCGCTGCGGTTCCTTGCAGGCAAGCGTATCAAGCTGGTCAACATCAACGCGGCGGACCTGGTGGACGGCCGGCCCGCGGTCGTGCTCGGCCTCATATGGACCATTATATTATACTTCCAGGTACGGAACCCGCCATTATGCGCCATTGCGCTTCTATTGCCATTAAAGTGTATTTCTAAGGTTCAGGGACATTATGTATTAATTTTTTGTGTCTCATCCATGTTTCTAAATTCATGGGGTTGGGTTCCCAATCTACATTTCTATGTTGTAGTGAACTTCTAAATTTAAATTGGGGATAATTAATGTGTACGCACTTTATGGATTTAAAGCCTGATATGGGATTGTAAGCAGTATCAATTTTTAATGCTGTTATAGTTTATTATAACTAATGGTTGAGCTGAAAGTTTTCTTTATAACAAAATATAAGCCAAAACATTAATTACAGTGTGATTCAATGTGAAACATTTATTTTGATTCTGGTTAGCATTGATAGCTTCATTCTTATTTAATTTGGTGTTTGAACTATTATTGTTTTTATCATAGAATTAATTCAGCGAATATTTTATGTGTTTCCACTACAATTTCCGAATTACTCTTCATTCCATTCATATTTCTGAGTCTGCTTAGTTTTGGATGTATGTTCATAAATTGACTTTCTTCAAAATTTTACATGGCATTTATAAATGAGCAACCAATAGCAGACACAATTTTTTAAAATTATTTCCTAAACTACCATGAGCTTTTACATACCAATATATTCAACTCGCTAAGCGATTCCGTCCACAATTTTGATTCTACAGTGTAACAAATTAATTAAATAGTTCCTAGCTATCACTTTGTGATCTCACCTATGTTAGTTACATATGTACTCAATTATTTGCACTCAAAGTAACGTAGGACTTAAGTGTATTTAGGTATAGTAACTCGTAATATAGGCATTTACTGATATTCAATACTAATTGGCAATATTTACTGGTAGTATTAATCTGTGCACTAAATTATTTCATTTGTTACCTGTATAACCGTAATTTATATCTTTAGATTCACCAAATTTCAAATGAGAGTATACCGATTACACTACACTACACATTTTAATTGTTACACCATTAATTTGGCCGTTAAAGCTGAATTCTCAGATATGTATGAGCCATTAAAAGTAAATTATTTTTTCTTCAGTACCATTAAAAGTTTTCAGGTCATTAAAATTTAACTCATAGCAAGGCCAATGCAACTAGTCATTCATACTTTGACCATTACAATCAAATTGTAAAGTCCATTAAAATTTAATGTGATGCTTTAGAATTGGTCTATTCTCATTTTGTTAATTGGCTTGAACAAATTTTGTTTGCGCAAGCTTCAGTCTAAGTATCGGGCCCACAGGAAAGGAAATCAAAGGTGGGTACTTCGCCACGCTGCTTTGGAGGTTTTACAAAATACTAGTTATTATATATTTTGTATTTATTGCGACTTTAGTTAAGCAGTAAAGATTTTGATTTGCCAACATTTTGCTGAAGACTATTGTTGCTTTTATTGGATTTATAATATTATTATTTCATGTGTGCTTAGTAAATAATGTATATCCATCTATAATACGTTATACTAATTTATTTAGACACTAGCCAGAGTTCACCGATATACATAATTAATTATATTCACAAACTGCTATTGGTTGACTTCAAATTGGCAAAAAGCACACAACTTCTGATTATATTAGAAAACCACTTTTACTTTAGAAATGAATTCACCATTGCACTGTTTTCATACATTTTATGGTTTTATAATCACAACATGATTTGAAGCTCTATTTCACAGTTATCTAGGAACCAGGTAAGTTTTAACACCTTTAGTTTATAGTGTACATCTGTAAATCATTATTATCAGTTTTAGGTTTCACTTAGTTCATCTGATTTGTACCATCATCTTAGCCCAATCACGTATGGCCCAAAAATGTATGTAAAAATGTATTCATGATTTAAAAAAAATCGTTGCCTGGAAAATACTAGCAATGTTTAGTTATGCATTTTAAAGCCATTACGTTTTTGATTCACTTGAATTGGAATAAGTAGATACGCCACAAGCACATTGTTAGATAGATCACTGGATAGTGTTTGTTTAGATAACATCACTCCTGTTAAGTAATAGTCAACTAATACAGTCCTTTAATCCTAGCTCTTGTGTTACAGACAGACATTTATTTCGTAAATATTTTCTTATGATAATTTTGATGATCGTCTGACGGAAAATACGAGTAAGAAAACCTTTTTGACAAACTAACTTATTTCAAACATCTTGCCCCTAGATCGAAGAGAACAGTCGGGCACTAGAATACCTGGGCGGGTCAAGATGTGCGTCCGCCATGTCGTACGAGTCCGGCGCGGCCACGCCCACTCAGCGGGCTGAGGACAAGTGGAAGCAGGGCGCGAGGAAGACCCTACTACAATGGGTCGCGAATGCTCTGCCAAAGTAAGTGAGATAATGAGTCAGTAAGTGAGAGTAATGAGTCAGCAAGTGAGACTAATGAGTCATTAAGTGAGAGTAATTAGTCAGTAAGTGAGATTAATGAATCAGTAGGTAAGACTAATTAGTCAGTAAGTGAGACTTATGATACGGAAGGGGTAAGTTTAAGCACGGTGCAAGAAAGACGCTGCTGCAGTGGGTTGCAGACACACTACCTGAGTAAGTGTACCTAATGGGTCTGTACTCTGTAAGTAAGACTAAGAGACAGTTAAGTAAGAATAATGAGTCTATAAGTGAAATTAATGAGTCAGTAAGTGATGTCAATGAGACAATAAAGGAGACAAATGGGACAATAAGTCGAAACCACGTGTCACGTAAGTAAGAAAGAACAGTCGAGCGCTAGAGTAACTAGGTGTATTTAGGTGTGCGTTAACCATTAGGTACCTGCGAGACAGAGGATTTGTTCTTATGCTAAAGCATTTCCTTCAATTTATCGTCCTTAAAATAAAACCTTTCTACATTGCCTTACGTGTTATTTTCCTGTGCAGGGACTCAAACATCCAGGTGACGGACTTCGGTCCGTCGTGGCGCGACGGTATCGCATTCCTCGCCATCATAGACGCCATCAAGGCCAACCTCATCAACCTGGCTGAGATGAAGCGGAAGACTAACAGGCAGAGGTGAGTTACACTGGGGCTCAGTTACTTGTTATACTTTATTTTAACGCATTATTATTTTAAACATTAACTGCATTTAACTGCCCTCTTATTTTGTATGTCTATTTAGGTATACAAGCCCCCTTTTTGAATTTCAATTTAGGAAGCGTATTGAAAACGCATCTTTGCTGTCCGGGCATGTCGTTAATTCTCCGAAAACGCAAAGACAAGTTTTGAGCAGTCAAAGCGTTAAAAGACTCGTGTTTCTGTAGGTTGGGGTAAAAGATAGGGTTTTAATACTCAGTAAATTGCTACTGTTTAAGTGAGTATGATGGGTCGGTAGGCCTTTTTCCTTTTTTTATTACGCAATAGCGGCTTCAATACGATACCACATAAAATATGTATAAATCGTGGTTTTAATTTGAATCTATGCTGAATTGCGTCCCTACCTAGAAAAACGGACAAACTTAAACATACCTATACCTAATGTACTAACTGTACCTATAGATATTTTCCTTTAAAATTTCGCCTTCATAATATTTGTCTGGCTCACTTAAGCCATGACGCTTAAATCTGTTGAATTTTTTTTACACATTCGTTTCCTGCTTATGGCTCCGCCTGATGTAAACATTCAGCAGCACTGTAATCTAATGTTTTATGCATATCTAGATGAACATTCCCTCTGAATTTAAAACCCTTAGATAGCAATTAACATCTGTATATGTTTGCAGACTGGAGCACGCGTTCGACGTGGCAGAGAGCGAGCTGGGCATAGCTCGCCTGCTGGACGCGGAGGATGTCGACGTAGACAAGCCAGACGAGCGCTCCATCATGACGTACGTGGCGCAGTTCCTGCACAAGTACCCGGAGCCCAAGGTATGTTTCTAGACATCTACCTACTTATTTTACGTGCGTTGTATCTCAGATGTTCTCTGACTGACAAAATAAACAAAATACGATAAGTAAAAGAAAACTAAAATTCTTCTCACAATATACAAAAGCTCATTATCTTGTGTATCCCCCAGACGACGGGTCCAGACGCGGTCGCAGCCGTGCAACTAGAGTACGAGTCCCTCCGCATGTGGCTCACGGAGCGCGTCACTCTCATCCAGCGGCAGTACGACACCAGGACTCTGTCCCGCAACTACGAGGACTACGTGCGGGCCGAGAGCGACCGCCTCGCCAGGGAGCCCACATACAACAAGCTCGAGAAACTCATGTACACGCAGAGTTTGGTCGCCATCGCGCCCAAATCATGGAGGGAACTGGTAGAGCTCTGGGTGGAACTAGAGAGGCTCCACAGACGCTGGCTCTGGCTGCTCGATCAGGACCTTCCTGGAGATTTCAGGACAGTCGGCGAGTGGCTCGCTCGAGCAGAATACTTGTTATACTTCGACGAAATACCGACCAGTTTAGACGAAAGAACCGCGGCGATCGTCAGCGAGAAATTGGAAGAACACACGGCGTTCTTCGCAGATTTACCAGAAATTATAGACAGATTCGAATTAGCGCTGGGCTCTCCGGACGCGGCAAATGTACCGGCGATACGTCTACAGGACATGAAGGAAAGGCTGGACTCGGTGCGACGACGCGCGCCGCAAAGGAAAGCCAGGTTAAAGTATCTAGAACACAAATGCTGCATCGTGGCGTTCACAGAACTGACCAAGGCCAAACTAGCTATTTGGACAGGAAAGTACGGTCGAATAGACCGCGTCCGAGCTTTGTTAGAGGACTACGACAACTTTGTAACTAAGAACAAGATATTCCAAGAGTTCGACCGCGCTTACGTAGATATAAAACAAGTGGCGGAAGAATACAAGCGAGTGTGTGAAGTGGACAGAACAGAGTCGAGAGAAATCGACGCGTTCTTGCGAGAAGTTTCCGAAACTTGGCGTAGGGTGGCTTCAGACGTCAGATGCGCCAGAAGCGTGCTGGAGGAAGTTATAGCTCACTGGGAGAGATGGAACACGATAGCAGATGACTTCATACAATGGCTAGACAAGGCCCAGCACATGCTGAGGGTGTCTGAGGACGAGAGGCTGGAGTTCTTCCAGGACCTGACGGTGTGGAAGGAGAAGCACCAGAGGCTGGGAGATGCAGCTGGGTTCCTGGCCGCCACCTGCAGCGAGGAGATCAGCTCCGAGATCAAAAGGAAGTATGTGGAGATCACGGAGCGGTGGGAACGAGTGTGGGAAGAGGCTGAGCGGTAAGACTTTTGTATAATCATTTGAATTAAATTGTGTGAGGCAATTAGGTCCCGAATATTTTTGTGCCTTCATGTACTAGTGAAACTTGTTACTAGTATATAAAGGTTGATAAATATTTAGATTTTATGTAAAAATCAAAGTAAACAGTATATGTACATATAATATCCTTATGTATCCTATAACTATAATATGGCTAAATGGCTATCCTAAATACAAAGACTATAATAGATATCCCAAAAATCCAACTAATTTTGATGAGTTCTTCATAATTTTAAAAATACCCAAGCTTATTAAATATGGATTAAATACGTATTATAGATACGATAACATAGTTCCTGTCAAGAGGCCATAAAATAAATGTACACATCTTAAAGATAAAATATGTTAATTCTAAGCCTTGATTGAGTTCTGAGAAAACACAGTATCTGATGATAAAAATTGATAAATGCAATCACATAGAAGATTATTGCATTGAGTTGACGAGTAATTTAAAGTTATGCTATACATACGCTTAATCAGTCACGTTGACCAAATATATATTTTAAATTAGCAATAAATATGTCAATGTTTATGTGCTATTGATCTAGTTTCAGGCGCATGTAGTTTTCCTAGGAAAGGGAAAACTGTTTTACTTAGTTTAAAAAAGTTATTGTCCTCAACATTACAAATAAATACCTAATATGCCTAGAATTAAAATAAAAAAAAAGTTTATAAGTATTATATTCGTTATCTAGTACCCACGACACAAGCGTTAGCTTAGTGTGGGGCTAGATGGCGCTGTGTGCAATGTCCCGGATATATATATATATATTTTTTTTAATTAGTCAAGAGCCTAGCGAACATTTATTTGCATGTTGAATAGATATTTAAGTACTGCTTTCCACGCTGTATGTAAGTAAAAAAGTTTCATTTTACGAAACGTCTTACTTATAAGTAGCAATAATGACCGATATTATTTTTTACAATATGCCTTCTACACCCCCAGTTACGTGCGCGGCGGCGACGTGCTCCGCCACCGCCGCGAGCTGGCCAATGGCACGCGTCGCCTCGCCACCTGGCTGGAAGCCGCCGACGCCTTATTGGCTGGCCGACCGCGCGCCACCGCCGTAGACATACAGGCATATATAGACAAACTGCTGCAGCTGAACTCGGAAATCGAAGAGCACGAGGAACTGTTCAAGGGTATTAGCAGGTATGTGTACTTGTGTGGTACTTCACTTTGCAGATTAAAGTAACACATTATTTACAAACTATCTATGTAAACGGTTAAAACTTACATATTTTGACGTCGAAATCATCATACGGATCTGTCCGACGACGATGAATGATTTCGAACTAATTTCGATGCATGAATATATGTGAGTTACGACCGTGTACTTGTGACGTGTTTCTTATTAAAGCTTTGTGTAAAATAGACCTAAAAGATCGCTCTAGCCCAGCTGGAAGTCGCTATTGCTTTCAATGAAGCTGAAGACACAGAACGTAAAATTCTCTTTATTATAAATCTGGTATTTACAGAAGTTACTAATATCTTTTGTTTTCCAGAACGTTCCAAACCGCCATCGCGGAGCTGCCGCGCGACGAGGTGGAGTCCAACATGGCGCTGCTGAAGCAGCAGAAGGAGGCGCTGGTCCGCGTGCGCGCCACCGTGCCCGTGCACCTGCACCAGTACCGCCAGCTGCTCGTGCAGCACGAGAGCCTCGAGGCCGGACAGAAGGAGATCGGTGCCTGGCTGGACAGGGCAGAGGAGAACCTCCGCCAGGAGGGAGAGACCAGAAGGTATGAGAGAAAGTAACATTTCTTCCGTAAGATTCCGCGGCTAAATAAATCCAAAGAAAATAAATCCAAAGAAAATAAAAATGATCGAGGAAGGGGAGGTATTAATTTGGTCTTAATTAGCCCTGAGTGAGCATCATTTAGATTCTTCGTGTTGCGGGATCAGACTATAACAGTAATTAGTAGGTTAAGAAGTTTATTACAGGACTTTGGTATACATATATGTACAAACTTGGAAAGATTAGATAATAATTTATTGAAAATGTCTAATTAAGAACTAAAAGTTACAACATTTAGTAATCATATTGTCTTGTCAGTTTACAAAATCTCATGCATCTTTTGAAGTTCTTTCCCTCCTAAAAAGTTAAAATCTTTACTTTTAGTTGCCACTAACACACAAACAAATCTCCTTCCACCTTCCAGAGAGGTGGTAGAGGAGCGCTACGAGGTCCACCGCACGTTCTTCTCGCGCACCACGTACTACCGCTCCATGCTGGAGAGCAAGAACAAGGTGTTCCAGAACATCGTGCGCAGCGCCGACCAGGAGGGTAGCGCTGACGTATCCGACCAGCTCACCCACATGCGGGACCTCAACGACAGGTATGTGGGAGATTGAATCTTATGTTCTGTAAAATAAGGGTTAGAGTCGTTTGGGTATCTAGGGTATCCATGCTAAAGAGTAATAATAAGGTGTTCAGGACATTTTACCCAGCGCTGACGTAGTTTATCAGGGACGTTGAACACAGCATAATATCAAATGAAAACATAAAGAGCTTCTCATTAATTATTGTATGACTCGGGTTTCTGTATCAAAAAAGTCGTGTTCTTTTAATATTCTAACCTTTAGGTTAGAATATACATATATATACTAAGCTAACAGGCCAGTCCAATATTTAGATATTTATATCTAAATATTGGACTGGCCTGTTAGCTTGGTTGGTAGTAGCTCTGCCTTCTAATCTAGAGGTCGCGGGTTCGATTCCCGCATGACACAAGTATTTATGTACTTTAAAAATGTATAATTACTTGTGTTGAGTCTGGTCGTTTGTATATATCATACGTATGTATTTACAAAAGAAAAGTATATAAGTATTATATCCGTTATCTAGTACCCACGATACACGCGTTTGCTTAGTGTGGGGCTAGATGGCGCTGTGTGCAATGTCCCGGATTATTTATTTATTTTATTTATTTATCTTTCCCGCAGGTTTGCGCACGTATCGTCCGAAGCGACCAAGCGCGAAGCGGAACTCCAACGCCTCGCGCGGGCGTGGGAGGAGTTTGAAATCAAGAAACGCGCCGTCGAGGAGTGGGCGTCGCGGGCAGAGGCCTTATTGCAAGACAATAGAGTTGATAATAAGCAAGCAGTCGACTTCCACAAGCGGTTCTTCCAAGGAGCCGACGAGAGGGCTGTCTCGGAACTTGTGCGGTCTGGACGGGAACTCATTGAGGTATGGAATATACTGAAATCCTCAATAGTTTTATATCTTACTGAATATCATGATTCAGTTTTGTAACTTTCTTCTATAAGTGGAGAACGCTCCAACTTGGAATATTAATTATCGAGGTGTCTTTATTGTGTATCTCACTCTAAATTAAATTAACTTAAATAAATAAATTGACTATATTTTGTGCAAGCGAGCCAGCAGCACCAGCTCTAACTCTCCTCCCCTCCAGTTGGTGAGCTCCCCCGACCGGCCCCCCATCGTGCAGTCAGTGGAGGAGCTGCAGCGCCGCTGGCGGTCTCTGCTGGAGCGAGCCCCCCCGCACCTCATGCGGCTGGAGTTCCGCCTGGACGAGGCGGTGTTCCACCACTGCATCAAGGACATCGAGAAGGAACTGGTCTACGAGGAGCAGGTGAGTGTGAACTACTCAGCACAAAGCAAAGCTTCAGCAGTCAGAAGAAAACCTGAGTGAGCTGTTCTATTAAAACAAATGTTCAATTGTATTGTTCCACTTTTGAGCAAAAAAACTCCTCTGTGATTCTACGTGGCTTAGAGAATAGTGACCTCTTTCTGCTCTGAAACTGCGAGGATTTTGTTTATTCGTTACCGTAAATACAATAAAAAAACTGAGTCTATCCCAATAAAACGAAAATCATGTCATGGGTACTGGACACATACCTACTGTTATTACAGTAGGTATGTGTATGTGCTACCATGAGTTTACCAAAAAAGATTCTCACACTAACTTCTTCTCCCAAGGCATATAACCAAAGCGACGACGCTGACGGCATCCTGATCCGCAACGAGGAGTACTTCCGCAACCAGGGCAAGGTGATGCAGGTGGAGCACTGCCTCCAGAACCTGAAGAAGATCTCCACCAGCTACACGCACCAGACACAGGACGGCAGCCTCGAGGACGCCGTCAGGAAGTGCGAGCAGCAATGGGAGGCTACCGTACATAGGTAGCATCATACATTAACTATAAATAAACATTAACTATAAACTATATCTCCTATGAAGAAGATTGGTTTTTGCTCAAATCCAGATATTGGTCATGCAAGGCCTGAGCACATTACAATTGCTTAGTTCAAACATAAGAATACCCGATTCAGCGGAACTACAGGTGCAATAACTTCAAAGAAAATTTAAAACGAAGCAGTTCTTTTGTAAATAAAATAAACACTAAAATTGGTTTTATACTTTCATGTTTACCTGAATGTTTTATCACAGGGTGGAACACTTCAGACAGCAGCTACAACGTATCCCGGCCAAGTGGGACGCGTACCGCGGCAAGTTCAAAGAGATGGAGCGATGGATGGACCACGTGGATAAGACCATGGATAGTATTGTCAGAGAGGTCGACTCGGCGGAGGCGTTTGAACGGGAGAAGACTATCTTCCAGGTACGAGACTGAAGCTCGTGACTTATAAATATAAGCTTTTTATTAGCTAAGTCCCTTATTTTTCCCTAACTTAGTGTAGTTTTTAATTCTTTAAGACATTTATGACAAAAAAAACAGGTTGTGACGAACTGTTAGTGGAAAAAAATCTGTTATAATTTTCTAATTGTTATTTTATTCAATTTGCTTACTTTGGCCGCAGTTGAGGGAACTCATGGTAACTATGATTTAATCCGCTTATATTTTTACGGAACTGTATACCTAGTATTCACTTTCGAAATTTATCTAAATGTTACGTCACACAAGTAAATTTTCTAAACCTTAATATTTTTAGAACATCTGCCGCGAAGCCGACAAGAAGCGAGAAGACATGAAATGGCTCGTCCAGACCCTGGACATGCTAACCAACCACTGCTCGGAGTCAGAAGCCCAGGACGAGCAGGTCAAGCTCGAGAATCTCATCGCGAGGTACAAGAACCTCATACCTACCATAGAGATCACAATGATCAAGACAGAGACATACACCAGGTGTTACACCTACCGCAGAGAAGTGCACGAAGTTATCTGCATACTTGAAGGAGCCAAGGAACAAGCCATGGTCGAACCAGAGCCCCAGTCGCTACAACAAGTGGAGCAACTGGTCATGGAACAGCAGGCAGCTGTACAGAAGCTGGACAGGCAGAGACCTTCCGTCATGTCCATGCTACAACGTGGTAAAGAACTCATCAAGGATGCCAACGCACCAGCATTCGTACGTGAGGACGTCCGCAACCTTGAAACCGGCTGGAACTCCGCGTACGGCACAACAACTGACCGCCTCACTCGTCTAAGAGACACGCAAAAGGTCTGGTCCAACTATGAATATCAAAAGGAGGAATTACTCTCAGATCTGGATAAGATCGAGAATTATGTCGCTCACCCAGGACTCGAACTCGGTGTTTCAAACATCGGCCGCGAACTCCAGGAAACTAAAGTACTCAGCTCCGATATCGAGAAGGCAAAGGTCGAAAGACTGCCACAATTGCAACAAGCTTACACCGAACTACGCTCTCTTACCGCCAACAAACCCAAACCGGTCATCGAAAAAGATCTGGAAACTATTGAGCGCAAACTCAGCAAAGTCCAAGACGAAGTCCAAACTAAAGTTGACCATCTCGAGAAATTCAATGAGGAATGGGTGAAGATTGAGCGTAAATTAGAACATGTTCGGGAATGGATCAAAAAAGAAAGCCCCGTTTTGATTTCCCAAATCCGTGCAGAGAATATCACCCCTGAAGAAAGAGTCGAGAAATCACAGTCCTTACAAAAAGTAATTGCAGAAAAATTGGACGTCATTCGTGGTGTGGCTGACCAAGGAGCCAAACTAGCAGTCGAGCACCGCGTACAAGACGCCACCAGGCTGAAAGGTGACATCGCTCTGCTAGAGAAGATGATGGCTGACCTCCAGCGATCCACCGAACACCAGACTAAAGTAGTCGAACATGATCTGGCCAGCTGGCAGAAGTATCAGAAAAGTGTAGCTGAGATCAAACCCTGGATAGAGGAAGCTGAAGTTAAACTTGGAGCTGTTCCTAAACCTGGCACTTTACCTGAAGCGCAACAACTGCAGCAGCAGTCAAAGGCTCTAGTGACCGACTGTGAAAAACAGCTCATGAATCTCCAAATCCTATCGAGTGTCAGCCATCAACTGACTGGCAAAACCAGCGCACCCGACGAGGTTGATGCGATCCACTCTCGCTGGGCTGTGGTCCACGACCAGGCCGACCAGTGGAACAACAAATTGGACAAACTTGTCACCAACTGGGAGAACTTCGAACGCGAGGCCGAGAAGTTAGAAACTTGGATAGAAAACGGCGAGAAACTAATCAGTAGCCGTAAAGTATCGATTGAAACTCCTCAAGTTGAAAAGCTTGACAGAGAGTTGAATAAGTTGAAATCATTCGGCAATGAAATCTCGCAACAGCAAGCGAAGATCATTAGTCTCTCGCAGACCTGCGATACTATATGTCACAATATCCAGCCCGAAGGTGCTACTCTGTTGAAAAACAAGGTCGCTGACATCAAACAACGCACCAATGACCTTGCAGAAACAGTCAGAAGTAAAGTTAATGAACTATCTGACAAGATTATCGACAGACAAGAGTTCATCAAGAAACTACACGACTTCGATAACTGGATCACTGATTTCAGAAGAACTACAGAAAGCTACGACCAGGTAGGAGCTGATAAAGTAGAGCCAACTCTGCAATCCATGCATGTGCTCCTTCAAGAACACGCGTCCAAAGCGCCAGAATTTGCAGACATATATAATGAAATTAAGAACATGACGTTAGCTTCACATCCTGATGAGTCACGTGGTCTAACGGAAACTTATTCCAACATAGCCGAACATTACCAGATCATTGAAAATAACATACAGCAAAACAAGAATATCCTACAGAAATGGTCTGATTTGTTGAACTGGTATGACAACACGAAACAACAGCTAGAACATGTTCAGTACCAGATTGAAGGACCTAAACTGACCCCTGATAGTTATGAAGTTCTTCGTCAGGAGCTTGTTAATGTGATTACCAAAATACCGGAATGGAAGAGCAACGTTGCTCTACTGGACGGCCCGTCCAGAGTTAAAGTTACAGACCAAAACACCGGCAGAATTATGTCCCCAACTAGTCTAGTCAAAGAAATTGAAGTCAAAGCTGAAGCTTTACTAAACCAAGTTACGACAAAGAGAGATTTGGTGCAGAAAGTTGGCGCTCGCTGGGACAAGTTCAATGTTCAGCATAATGCCTTGATCGAAGTCTTGAAGAATGTACAATCTGTATTAAGCGATATGGCTCATAACCCATTACCACTCACTGAAGCTACTATTCAAGACCAAACTGAACAGCTTGACAAACTTGACGCGGACATGAAAGAGAAACAGTCCATTAGGAAAGAGCTCAGAGAAGAAGGGCTACACTTGATGAGAGAGGATCAACCCAACATGGGCACGATTCAGAATGCATTAGCTGTCGCAGACAACAATTGGGACCAAGTAGTTAACGCCGTCCGCGACACTAAGAACAGATACATCCTACTGTCATCTACTCTGCAAGAGTTGAAAAACTTCTCTGTAGCTTTTGATAGAGAAATGAATAGGTGCGAACAATTGTTCAAGGAATCAACCGATGCACCCAACGATTACGTCCAAACAGCTCAATCACTAGATAGGGCCAAAAAAGCTTACGAAATCCTAAAGAGGTCTAAGAGTCTTTTGGACCAAATGGATGTTATCAAGCAGTCTGTACTGAACCAGGCTTCGACCCTGGGAGGATTTAATACTGCGCCTTTAGAAGACGCCTTTGCCATATCTCAATCAAGATGGGAGAAGATCAATGATAACATCATCAGCAGGATTCAAGACCTTGATCAGCAATTAATTGTTTGGAGACAGATCGACGACACCAAGAGCCAAGTCGTTACGTGGCTCAGTGAAACTGGACAAAACTTGGCTAACGCTTGCGATAACTTGGAAATCAGATTTGGTCAGAGTCATCTCAATAAGTACAAAGAAGAAGTTCCTATTTACCAAGGCTTGAGAAACAGCATTCAAGCTAAATGTGAACAAATAACCAACCTTAACAAGAGTATTCCGACTGGACAAGTAACTTCGATCGTTGATTATTTGGACAATGAATTCCAGGCCCTTGAACAGTTGGCCAGCAACTTGGAAGATGCTGTATCAGGCCTAGAATCTAAGGAAAACAAGCTTAAGGATCGAATCAAGCGTCTATCAGACGCTGTGAGCAAAGTACGTGATGACATCATCCAATGCGATGACATGACTGGAGATAACGCTAAAATATTAGACCGTCTAAAGAAGTGTCAAGCTTGTAAAGCTGAGCTACAGAACTTGAACGATGAAATTGACAACCTTTCACAAAACGTATCTGAACTTAATGATAACTATCCAGGTTTTTACGAATCATTGGTTCCTAAAGAACTGAGCACTTTACAAAAAAGATTCGAAAGTGTATTGGTACACGCCAACAAAACGGAAATTACTCTCCTAACATTCCTTCAGAAACTGTTCACAGATAAACTCGCAATGTTCAACAGGAACTTAAAGATTTTGGATGACAAAACTAGATGGTGCATGCCTGACGTTACCAGCGACAAGTACAACTTGGAGGTAAAGTGCGCCGCATTAGCTGACGTTGAGGCTGGTATTGCTGAATGTGACGACAAAGTAAAAGAACTCAAAGAAGCCAGTGAAATACTTAAAATCGTTGCCGAACCAGCTTGCGCTCAAGAAGCTGCTCTACAAACAGAAAAAGCACGAAAGAATCTTGAAGTTCTAAAAGCTAACTGCAACGAAATTAAGAATAGGCTCAAAGAAAATATTGACACTTGGCAAGAGTGCGAGACTTTACAGGAAAATGTATCAGAATGGTTGAAGGAAAAAGAGAACAGAGTAAGATTGGAAGCTGCAAACTTACATAACGTCAACCAGATCGACAACAAGATCACAGAAATCGAGCGCCTGGACCGTGAAATCAAAGAATATGAAACCGCAATCAGAAAATTGAATGATATCGGTCAAAATATCCTGGCACGTAACCCCGACTCTCGAATCATCCAGTATATCAACCATCTTGTCAGCAGATATCAGGCTGTTAGCAAGTTTGTTGATAGCCATCTCAACAGGCTAAAGGACTTAAAGAACAACAAGGGCAAATATGACAAATCTATCGTTGATTTCAAAAATTGGCTCCAAGATGCCAATGCCAAGATTAAGGATCTAGCTGTGATGAGCAAGCATGCTAAGCCATCTGCGGCTGACTTGGCGCAAGTCAAGAAAATGAACGAGAATAAGGAGATTGGACAAAAACTTCTGAACAACGCCATTGAGTCCGGTGAATCTCTATTCAGCGGAATCACTCCTGAAGGCCGTGAAGAAATTAGAAACGAGCTTCGAACTCTTAGAGACTTGTTTGAAGAGTCAGTGGATTCTTTGAACAATGTTATCAAGGATATCGAAACCACAATCAACAAGAGGTCTTCATTTGATGATACCTTCAATCAAGTACAGAAATGGATCAGTGACAAGGAAGCGGAACTTGGAGAATCTAAGTTGTGTCCTACACTGCCTGAGAAGAAGGCTCAGCTCCACGCCAATAAGATTCTACACCAAGAAGTCGAACTACACCAGTCGATGCTCTCGCAGCTCACTGAGAAAATCAAGCTCATGCCCGATGAAGAAGCAGAAAAGAGTCTTTCCAAAACGATCGACAGGTATAAGAACATGTCTAAGGAACTCGAGAAGAGAATCGCCACAAACGAATCCCATGTTACTGATCACGAGAAATACGTACAAATGTTCGAAGAAGTTCGCGATCAACTTAACCACCTTCTTGCAGAAAACAGTATGTTGAGTTATGGAGTTGTCTCACAGAAAGACGACGTTGATGCTAAGATTGCAGCTATTGAGAAAGTAACATCGAAGGCTAAGGATATTGAAAATGTCCTTGTTGCTCTTAAATCTCAGTTGCATACTGTTTTAGAGTCTACCAGCTCTAACGGACACCCTGTTCTTATCAACGAATTCGAACAGTTGAAGTCAACATGGACACAATTCGCTACTCAGTGTCAGGAGCAAGACAAGAAACTGAAAGACACATTGAAACAGTGGAATGAAAGCCAGAAAACTTTGGATGAGCTCGAAGAATGGCTGAAGGTTAAAGAAAACCAAGTCAGGGACCAAAGCTTGAAGAGCAACTTGGAAGCCAAGATTGCTCACTTAATGAAAGTTAAGGAAATCCAAAGTGAGCTAGCGTCAAGGAGCGCTGACTTCACTGCTCTTACTGACTCTAAACAAAATGTTGCTAGCGAGTCTGAGCTCACTAATAAGACGTCCAAACTGGCTACAAGGTACCACACTCTCAACAACCTTGTAAATGAAATTATTTCCAAGTACGAAGTATTTGTTTCTGAGCACAGGACATTCGAGAGCGAATACGCAAGTATGGAGAATTGGCTTATGGGCATGCTCGGTGAGCTGCAAGACCTAAACGAAATAGTCGGTGATTACGCAGTTCTGCAAGAAAAACAAAACAAGGCCAAGGAACTTTACGAAACTAGGAATAAGAAAACTCCAGTATTCGAAGAATTCTTAAGCCTGGGAGAAAAATTATACACACATACTAGCCCAGACGGCCGTGAAGTAATTAGACAAAAGATCCGCAAAATCAGGACTTTGTGGGACAGCTTTGGTGACAGCTTCCAAGAAACTGTCAACAAGCTCGATCAATGTCTGCTCCAGTTCTCAGACTTCTCTCTGGCACAAGAACAGCTTACCAAGTGGCTGAAAGACGTTGAGAGAGCCATGCAGCGTCATACCGAGCTGAAGGCTTCATTAGAAGAAAAGAAAGCTCAGCTGCAGAATCATAAGATCATGCACCAGGAAATTATGACTCACCAACAACTAGTAGAATCTGTTTGCGACAAGGCACAACAACTAGTCGACCAAACTCATGACGCTTCTTTGAACGTATACTTACAATCTATTAAGCAGCTGTTCCAGAACATCGTCACCAAGTCACAAAACCTTCAAGATAATCTGGAAGACTGTGTTAAAAGGCACGAGGACTTGGTGCGTCTTATCCAAAGCTACAGAGAGTGGTTAGGATCACAGTCTGAGAAACTTCTCGACATTGAAAACGCCACAGGCGAAAAGCCTGAAATCATAAGAAAGTTGCAATCTGCGATGGCCCTCAAGGATATTGAAAAGGTTGGCTCTGCCAAGTTGGATGAAATACGAACAGTATTTACCGCTGTCAGCAAGAGCACTTCCGAAGCTGGTAATGCTGCTATCAAGGCTGAAATTGACAACCTCCACGATCAACTTCGCAACGCTGTCGAAGGAATTACGACTTCGGAGCAGAAGTTAAAACACACTCTTGACATTTGGAACAAGTTTGACGCTTCTATTGAATCTATTACTGAATGGCTTAAAGACATGGAATCTAAATGTAGAGACCAAAGTCTTTGCTCTACAATGCAAGAGAAAGAAGCTCAACTTAAACGATGCGTTGACATCCGTAACGCTATCAACGCTAAAGAAAAAGAAATTGATGCGTTTGTTGACGAATCTCACAGTCTAATTCAACTGAGCGGCGTCGAGCGTCTCAAGCCTCTCGTGACTCAGGTCAGCAGCAGGTACCAACAGCTGCACCTCATTTCCAAGGAAATTGTCAACCACTGGGCAGAACTCGTCGCTGACCACAAGAAATACGAACAACTTCGCAACGAGTTTGATGCTTGGCTGCGGCCACTTGAAGAGCAACTGTCTCAGATGGTCACTAAGGAAGACAAGCTTAGCATCGAGAGCAAGGGCAACAAACTACAAGTATTCCTGATGGAGAAAGACAATGGAGAGCACAAGATCGGAATACTCACTGGCGCCGGTGACAAGGTCCTACCTGAAACCGCTGCTAATGGCCGTGAAAGTATCCGCGGTGAAATCAGAGCTCTCAGAGAACGATGGGACAAACTCAATGACACCATTGTTCAGCAGCAGAAGGAATACGAATCACAGACACTACAATGGTCCAGCTACCAGGATGTACTTCAACAGACTCTGTCCTGGCTGGATGAGAAGGAAAAGATCGTTGATGCCGAAGAAAAGGCTGTCCTTAACTCCGCACAAGAAATCAAGTCAAAGTTACTGAAAAACAAGACTTTGCAGCAAGAAATCGGTTCGCACAAGAGAGTTATCGAGACCGTAACAGACAAAGCCAAGAACGTGGCAGCCACTCTCCATTCCGGTAAGGGCGAGAGCGATGAAATGACATCCATTATTCAGTCTATATGGAACAGATATAATACTCTTACCAATAGATTGACTGGCATCATCGATAAGCATGAAAGCACTTTCGAAATCTACCAACAATTCTCAGACCAGCAGAAATCACTTCAAGACTACCAGAAGCAGCTGTGGGACCGTCTTCACCTGTTGTCAGACCACACTGGTAACAAAGCTACTTTACAAGGTAAACTAGCGAAAATTCAGGAGCTATTGGACGCTATTCCCACTGGTAATAACAAGCTGAAGATCCTGTCAGATTTAATTGAGAACAACGGTGTCAAATTGTCCCCTAGAGGCAAAGAAGGCATGTCAAGGGAACTTGGTCTCCTTCGGGCTGATCTGGAAAAGTTCACAGCTACGGTCCATGACACAAAGCGTGCCATTGAAGAGAAGATTCAGCAATGGATCGAGTTCGACAGCGCTAACGACCGCCTGCAGCACTGGCTCACGGATACGGAGATGAGTTTGAAGACCTACACACCTAAAGCCACCCTGGATGAAAAGGTCGACCAGCTGAACAAGTATCAAGTAAGTACTATGTCGAAAATAATACTCCTGATACTATTTTCTAAATATATGTCATTTGAATTGGTAAGAATATTGTTTAAAAAATGAATTTATTAAATTTTCTAAATATTTTCACTGAAACTTTTTGAACAGGATTTATGTAGAGTGATTGATAATCACGACAATGAGTTGAGCGCGGTTCTCGCTTTGGGTGAAGCGTTGGATCAAGTAAGAACGAAAGACTGATTACAAAAGTCAGCACAGTAGGCAGTAGTCTAATTTTCAGTAGTCTTCTAATTCCACACAAAAATTAATCATCTAGAATCTAACAAGGGGGAAGTTCAAATCTTACTGTTATTATTTATTCTATTAATTACCAAAATATTTATTTATTGTTATATCACTAATTTGAAGCGTCGGTTACGGTACTTCTAATTCTGACAATACGCCTACTATTTTCAGTATCTAAATATTATTTTTAATCTAACTTTCTAAAACAACGGTACTAATAGTAGCTGTCGTAGATCAGTTTAAACATTATTACTATGTCTAAAAACGTGCACAGTATTGCTAACAAATCATTTTTTTCAGGCTATCTTGGCTAACCTAAAGAAGACAGAGAATGACGTCGACAAGTTGACAGACGAGTTCAGCAACTTGATCGAGAACTGCAACGACACCAGGATTACAATGAACTTGCAGCAGATGACGTCACGATTCCAATCTGTGCAATCCACCGCTAAGGAACTAGTGAAGAAGTGTGAACAAGCAGTCAATGACCACAAAGCTTACCAGGACAAGTACAACCAATGTACGGACTGGCTCAAGGCTGCTCAAGTCAAATTCGACGAAAGCAAAGAAAAACTGTCCAATACCCCAGAGGGAATCAGCGCTAAACGCGAGAGCCTCAACGACTTGCTGAGTCAGCGGCGTAACGCTACTCTCCTTGTCAACAACACTTTCGAGCTGGGAGAGAAGTGCTATCCTTCTACCTCGCCTGAAGGCAAGGAAATCATAGAACAACAGCTGCAAGAAATACAACAAGCTATTGACAACTTATATGACAACATCACTAAAGCTGAAAGAGACCTGGACTCCGAACTGAACAAATGGTCATCCTTCGAAGACAACCTTAAAACAGTACAGCAATGGCTGGCGACTGCTGAAAAGAACCTGCCTAAAGACATTGAACTAAAAGCAACTCTCGATGAAAAACGCAATCAACTTAGCGTCTACAGAACATACCTGCAGGATGCTATGGCTCACCAACAAGATATCTCCGAACTGGAGAACAGAGTTCAAAGCTTGCCTGATGTTACCAAGGACATCACTAAAGAAATTAGTCAATTAAAACAACGACATGACACCATCCTCAAGAGAGCCAAATCCTTCGTGGAACAATACGAAGCAATCGTTAATAACCACACTCAATATACTAAGGCTGTTAAAGATCTTGAAGAATGGGTAGAAGCTACTCACAACACAGCTCAACTGTGGGGTGATGTCAACCTTGAGCGTGTCGCTTTGAGCAGCAATTGTGAGAAACTTAAGTCCTTACAAATGAGTTTGCCCGAAGAAAAAAAGCGCATTGACAACATTCGCACTTTGGGCGAGAAGGTTCTCCCAGGAACAATTAGCAGTGGCCAGGCAAATATTAGAAACCAGATCGACGCATCCCACCAAGAATGGGAGGGGCTAGTCTCCTTTATCAACAAGACAATCGAGTCTCTCGAAAACAAGATTCAACAGTGGAACGAGTACGAGAACATGAAAGATCAGTGCTTGGCCTGGATAAGGAATACTGACAACCTAATCCACGCAGTCGACTTGAAAGCTACCTTGCCCGAGAAGCAGGAGCAGTTCAAAAAATTCCAAGAACTGCAGGGTGAGGTGCGTGCTAAAGAGTTGGAGATTGACAACATTACTGAAAAAGCTCAATCTCTGTACACTGGAGTCGGACCTCGTGGATCTCAAATATCTGATCTATCCGTGAAGTACCAGACATTGTCTCAGAAGGTCAAAGATTTAACCAACAGATGGCAGCAATATGTTAAAACTCACCAGGAGTTTGCCAGCAATGTTACTGAATGCTCACAATGGATCGAAGAGTTGAGAGACAAGCTGGACTTCTGCGCAGATCTGAGCTCATGCTCGCAAGATGATTTGGAAACTAAATTGGTTCTGATTCAAAACTTATTGCTCACTAAAGATGAAGGTTTCACCAAGGTCCAGTCGTTGGTTGAGTTGGCACAAAATGTCATGGCTAACACAGCACCAGCTGGTCATGAAGCCATTAACAACTCGCTTGTTGCTTTACAAGAGCAATGGTCAGCTTTGTTGTCTCGTATGATTGAAACCAAGAACATGCTAGACGACTCTGTTACAAAATGGGCTGGGTTCTTGGAACAGATTCAGCTTATCGAGAAAAGTAACTCGTGGTTAGAAAACATGCTCGCTGAACTGGCACCTTTCGAATCGTCAATGTCAGACAAGAGAGCTCAGCTAGAGAAATTGAAGGAAGTCGAAGAAAAAGCTCGCTGCGATCGCATTGATGTCGACACGTTGAAAGCTAAAGCTGCAGAGATGGTTGCAAGTGGACAACAGAACCAGGTTGCCTCTAAGGCACAAGAAACACTTAACAAGTTTGATAATCTCTATGAGAAGATCAAGAAACTACTTGCTGATCGCGAAGAACAATACAAAGATCACAGACTATACAAGGAAGCTCACGATGAGCTCATTCAATGGCTGGGCAGAGCAAGAGAAAAGGTTCCTTCATTGAAGTCGAAACCACTCAGTGACAAGCTAGCTATTGAGAATTCTGTTGCTCCTCTTGATGCTTTGATCAACAAACAAGCTCAAGGAGAGCTATTGCTGGAACATCTACAGCATACTGGTGAAGTTGTTCTTGCGAGCACTTCACCTGATGGACAAGTGGTCATCAAGAATGAAATGAAAGCATTGAAAGAAAGCTTTAATGCTTTGTTCAATGAAATCAAACAACAGAAGAGTCAACTGGAAGACACCATCAGCCAATGGCGCGAGTACAAAGATGAATACGAAAGACTTTCTGATTGGCTTCAGCAAAAAGAGGTTCTCATCAAAAACCACAAGACCGCTCTGCTTGGAACTGCCAAAGAAAAGGGCGCCCAGGTGAACGAGGTCCAAGAAATTGTCGACCAATTGAACAAGGGCAAGAAGGATATTGACAACTTCAACGCCTCTGCTGCCGGCTTACTATCCTCACATCTCGATACTTACGTCAACAACCAGTTAAGGCATCTTAACTCCAGGTACCAAGTGTTAGTTAATATGGCTAATGATGTTCTCAAGAAGGTTGAGACCAACTACGAACAGCACGCTAACTACGATGACAACTACGCCAAGACTAAGAAATGGATCGACGATGCGTGGGAAATAACTCGCAGTGGAAGTGAAGCAGGCAGCAACAGCAGCAAGGAAGCTCTACAGAAGCGTCTAGAACAAATCGAAGACTTGCTGAAGAGACGAGAGGAAGGCCAAAACCTAGTACACGCTACCGTCAACAGCGGTGAGAAAGTACTCAGAAACACAAGGTCAGATGGCAAAGACAAAATCAACACTGAACTCAAGGAACTCCAGAATGAATGGGATCGTCTCGTCAAGAAGATGACCACGGCCAAGGTGCACCTGGAAACATCGCTGCTCCAATGGGCCGACTACAGTTCCAGTTATTCGCAGCTCCAACAATGGATCTCCGACAGAGAAGCAAAACTACAAGAAGTGTGCGAACAGAAGGTCGCCAAGTCCAAGAAGGGACAGGACCGTCTCGCCGGTCTCACGGCGGGACTCAGCCTCGGCGAACGCAAGGCCACACTTCGTCAAACAAACAATATTGTGCAAGATATCGTTTCGTTTGAACCCATGATTCAGTCTGTAACTTCTAAGGCTTCAGAACTGATGCAACAGGCTCCGGCGTCTGAGATCACCAGCAAGTACGAGACGCTGTCCAAGCAGGCTAAGGATTTGTACGACAAGCAGAAGAAAGCCGTGGAACAGCACCAAGCGTTCATCGACGCTGGGTCAGACTTCGTCCAGTGGATAAGGGCCGCTAAGGAAAGGCTCGGCAAGTGCTCCGATGCGACGGGAGACAAGGAGTCTCTCAGCAGCAAGATCTCGCAGCTGAGGGTCCTGGAGAGCGAGCTGCCCCAGGGGCAGGCCAAGCTGGAGAAGGCCCTGGAACTGGGCGAGATATCTTGCGCCATCGCTGACGATGAGGACAGAGAGGAGATAGAGGAAGAAGTGGCTCTCATGCAAGAAGAGTACGATACCTACGTGTGAGTATTATCTGACATCTCATATTTTTTTAATCGTTCAATCAGTTCTGTGTCATAATTCTTTTAGTATTAAATTTGTATCATATCAAGTGTTTGTCCATGCCTAAGCTATTTCAAATATCAGTTCAATTTATGTGAAATAAACTTAAATTACCTATGCACATTCATAACTATTCCCAACACTCAATACTGCACCATATACCAACTCACTAACCTCCAACTTCCTCCACAGAGAGCAGCTAAACAACACCAAGGCTCTGATCGAGGCAGGTATCGTGAAGTGGACCGAGTACGAAGAGCAATACAAGGAAGCCCTAGACTGGTTGTCCAAGACTGAGACACTCGTGCAGTCCTTCAACAAGCTGCAGAATGATCTGGAACAGAAGAAGGTGGTGCTCGAGGAGTTCCAGGTATGATAAAAAAACATCTATAAGTAATTTCTACAAAAAGTTCCATTACCTAAAAAATAGTTTTGAGCGTTTAGTCTAGTAGCAGTAGTTTTGATAGTAAAGGAAGCTTAGAGTGACATAGGCTACTTTTTATCGAAAACGAAAACCGCAGGCATCTACTGGTCTAATCAAACATTTTACTTTATGCAATACTAGCAGCGCTTCGCGGTGTCAATCAGAGATAATACAAACCTAAGTCCATCCAGGATCTGATATCAAATTTCTTCCAAATCAGTTGGAATATGAATAAGTAACAAGAGTACAAACGTTCGCCTTCATATTATTATTATTTTAATATTGAAACTTTCGTGAGCCCATTTATCAATATGTTTACTAAACGGTTTTCACTCACGTGCAATTCGCGTATGTTGTTTACGCGTTTCGGATGTATATTATTAGTGTTATGTTATTTAAAAGTGATCGTCAGAAAACTACAACATACTTATTTCCACCAGGGTCACCTCCAAACCCTGTTCGACTGGCAAGCGGAGCTGGACAAGTTGAACGTGCGCGCGCAGACTCTGCTCGAGACCTGCGCGGACACACGCATCTCCAACGGCATCACGCAGCTCACCACCAAGTATAACGCGCTGCTGTCGCTGGCCAAGGAGGTCATGAAGCGCCTGGAACTGCATTACCAGGTCACACTTTGATTAAAATAAATTTTATAACACCTATTCAAAAAGCAAAGCGGAATTATTGATGGTTGCCTCTGCACTGCATCAAAGACTTGAAACGACTATGGTTTTAACCAGCAAATATTTAGAAAGTGATCAGTATTATAAGTGTGGTTAGATCCAAAAGCCACAAAGGCTATTTTAATTGCAAGAGCAATATGACTTGTGATAGAGAAAGAACTCAAAGACGAGCTTTGCTTGTTTTCTGATGTCGATGAGTTGCAACGAAACTAACACACAGTTGAGTGTAGTTCAGATGCTACTCATCATGTTACCTTTATGGTTGGTTGCCTCAAGTTTTAGCAATTTGAAAGCCGTTGTTTTATGTGTTGTATTACCTATACGCAGAAAAACATTTATTATAAATATATCAAATGTTTTTGTGACTTGTAGGAGCACCAACAACACAACGCCCTCTACGGCGAATGCCAGGACTGGCTGGATCGCACGCGCGAGAAACTCAACCAATGCGCTGAGATACCGAACACACTGGCTGAGGTCAACGCCAAACTGAACACTGTGAAACTGCTACGACAGTCGCTGGAACAGGTGACAGTGAACAGATACATAGATAGAGAATAACAAGTTAATTCTACTAGCGTCAGTTATGTATATGCCTTTAAAAGTATGTTATTTAAAGGATAAGACACAATGGACAAAATTTGGCTAACAATATAACGAAAGTCTTTCGTGTTGTACGTAAAGTAGTTTTCGCTTAAAGGCTGCTGTCATTTTAGTTCGAGCATACTCCATCTTCGCACCAGCTTTTGTTATTTGTACGGTCTCTTGTGACCTGATAACCGGAAATGTTTTCTGTTGAATGTAAACGTTGTGAAATGTAATACTTACACTATTTTGTATTCTCGTACTAATGTAGCACACATGCCTAAAACATTTTCATTGGATAAGTATAGAATGGAAAACATTTAGAATAGTAAAACTTCACAGACATTTATCAAATACATATATATACACACACACATACATTAAATAAATAAAAAAATCAGCCTCAACACATTACTTACTAAATCCCTTATTCCCAGGGCCAGAACAAACTTCGTTACCTACTAGAGCTCAAAGAGAAGGTAACAATGAACACGGAGCAAGCTGGAGCGGCCAAGATCCAGGAGGACACCGACAACCTGAAACAGGAGTTCGACAAACTGATCGCAGACCTGCAGGATGTGAGGAACAAGCTCACCAGCAGGGCGGCGCAGTTCGATGATATTTCTAAGGTGAGTAAACTTTGTTCAGAATCAAACTAATATTTTATAGTTCGTCGTATAAATTGTAAATGAAGTTCGCCCTGTTTTTTAGAATATTGTAGATGAGTTTTTAACTATCCATCAAATTGACTGATTTGAGCTGTACAATAACAGTTTTTTGAATGAACACGGTTTCTAGAAGAGATTTTAAAATCAATCTTGATATAAAGCTATAACATCACAGTTCCTTTAATCTCCGCAAGAGACGCTTATCGTTTGTACTAATTGATTAATTATTTAGAACAAGATATACTTAATTGAAATATCGTGCTCAAAGTACCCTATATCTTATAAAAATATTTGGTGCGGAGGCTCGTCGCAATATCAGTATCAATTTGTTAATTATGATTTGGTTAAGTTAAATATGTTAGTTTTTATTGTATAATATTACAATTACGCTTGTACTATGGCGAGAGTGTTGTTATATTGGCTACCTATCCTGCACATAATAGTTAGGAGTTCAGTGGAGGCCAATTTCTAGTTTTTCATTATTGTTACTTGGATAATTAGTTTGTAGATTGTTTATTTTTTTCTTTAGTTAACGTATTTTAATCCACTGTTTTGATATGTTTATTTGTTAATGCACTCAATATATAGTTACCTACTATAATTCATTGCCTATCTGTTTGTGATATTTTTCTGTGTGTGTATTTCTACTTTGCTGTATTATGTTTATGTTATTATGGTATTCCGTGTATTATGATATATCTACGTGCGTGACGTCACCCGCCGGTCCCAACGGAAGACCAGAGCTGGATGCTTGCATCCAGCACATGCTGAGTTGGGGTCGGATTGTGACATGAAACTTCTTATTTGTACTCTTATTTTTTATTGTGTGTCTATTTTATGTTTCATGTGACAATAAATTTATTTTATTCTTATTCTTATTATATACCATATGGATTTGCACTTCTACACCGTTATTAGTGTAATAGCTATGATGGATTAATTTATAATTAAGTAACGACAGAGACAAAATATTGTCAGATCAGCACACTATTTGATTTTTCCAGATCCACAAGCTGCTAGTAGAATGGTTGGACGACATCGACCAGAAGATCCAGTCGGACGACTCTCTCCTCAACGACCTGTCTGAAAAGAAAGCCAAGTTGGAGAAGTTCAAGACATTCAACCGAGACATCGACTCACATAGCGATCTGGTGAAACGACTCAATGAGAAACTGAAGGAAGACGCCAGCCTCAAGTCCAAGGATATTGATGATACTCTGAAGCGGTACGATAATATCAGGAAGACTGTTAGTGACATGATAACGGTGAGTATTTTCTTCTCTACCTTTTATATGAAAAAATGCGTATCTCTTCCTTCGCAATATAGTTCCAGAAGTCTTACAGAATTGTTTTATTACTTTAACTATATAACAAATTTAAAACACAAACAAAATAACTTTTTCTATATAACAAATCTATTTATATATTTATTCCCTAGAAACTGGATGACTACGTAAACTCACACATCCAATACAAGGAATCCTACGACAGCTTCTACGACTGGATCCGTAACTGCAAGATCGAGATCCAACAATGCTCAGACTCGCACGGAGAAAAGGAAGAGGTGCAGAAGAAACTCAAAAACGTCAACAAAATCATCTCGTCCCTACCAAAAGGACAAGCTCTCCTTGAAAAAGCCGTGAAACTGAGCGAAGCAGTCCTCCAAACAACAGGAAACGAAGGCAAAGACAATATCAATCAAGAAATTAAGCAACTGAAGATCGAATGGGAGAATCTCCAACAAATCTGCAAGGATACAAAAAAGTTGCTAGAGAAATGCCTCTCCGCCTGGTCAGACTTTATCGAGACTTCGGATAAGATGAGCAAGTGGGTCAAGGAGTTCGATGGCAAGCTGAAAACTGTTTCCAAGGTGGACAAGATCACGCCCGAGCATCTAGAGAAGTGTCGCGTAAGTATTTTGTGTATATTTTTTTCTCCTTCCACTGTCGTCAATCTGGTGATTTAGAATTTATTCGGAGTTCGAACAATAAATTGATAGCCTATTTCCAAACCGTGCATAATTATAACCATCTCCGAAATAATAAGTAAGAAATCGAATTATTTTATTGATCGTAATCTAGTTAATGTAACTTTACAGGAACTGCTATCCGAAGCCCTGGGACACAAACACGTCTTGGAAGAACTCAACGACAGATGTGAAAACCTGATGGAGCTCAGCGCTTGCGCCTGGGTGCGAGAGAAGACTGTCAATTTGCAGACAGAATACACGACCTTACTTACCAAGATACAAGGTCTAGTTTCCAATGGCGAGAAGAACCTCTCAGACCACACTGAGTTCATCAAGGCAAAAGAAGATCTTACACAATGGCTTGAGACTGCGCATGGAACTATCCAAGATTCCATTGGCGTTGGTGACATTGACACTACGAAGGACAAACTTGAAACTGTCAAGCTAGTCAGCAACAGAATGACAGAAGGTCACCACTTGCTTGTTGTCCTCCAAGAAGCCTTCAAGAAGGCTCTCAACAACACCCCGCCTGAAGAACAAGACGGTCTCAGAAATGACGTAAAATTACTGCAAGAAAGCTGGGATCAACTGAAAATCGACCTTAACTCCATCACAGCACAGCTCAAAGCTGCTATCGGCAAATGGGAGGACTTCGAAGAGTCCAAGAACAAGATGAACCAATGGATTAAGGACACCGAACAGAATCTGGACAAGGTCCCGCCTACGAGCGGAGAGTTGGGAGAAATGAAGACACTGCTCGAGAAATACAAGCACATTGAGGACTCCATCAAAGACAAGAAGCCGGAGCTTGACAGGTTAAAGGAAGAAGCAGCAGAGCTGAGTGGCTGGGCTCGCAAGCCAGCTGTCAAGGAAGCTGTCACGGAAATCGAGCGAAAGATCAACGCTCTCCGCGCCAAATGCGCCGCCAAAAAAGCAGAACTGGAGTCTGACATCAAAGACTACAACCAGTACCACCAGTCTCTGCAAGACACAGAAAAATGGCTGCTGCAAATATCCTTCCAGCTCATGGCTCACAATTCCCTTTACATTTCTAACCGCGAGCAAACTGAGGAGCAACTAGCTCAGCACGCTGTTCTGCTCGACGACATTCAGAAATACAGATCCACTTTAGACGAGCTCGAGGGCAAGGGACGAGCTCAAATCGAAAGATACGAAGCAACTACTCCTTCTATTAAGGAAACTGTTGGTAAACAATTGAAGAACGTAAACGACAGCCACAAGAGTCTTTTGGCTACAGCATTGCAAATTGAGAGAAGATTGAGAGAAGGATTGGCAAAGTTCAAGGAATATGAAGATACTCTGGAGAGTATTTTGAACAACCTGGACGAGTGTGAGCCAGCCATTACCGAGCTGGATGTGCCGGTCGACGGACTGGCGCATGGACGCGACCTGCTGGATAAGGCCAGGGTGAGTACTTTTGTTTACTAGGTAACTTCAAGATTCACATTAATGGTCGCTACGATAATTGGCGACATTTTATGTGCTTCTTTTGTGGGCTAAGTCAAGTTTAAAGAACCTTAGTGGCGAGGGTTATCAAACTCTACGAGATCATGTCCATTCACAAGTGGTGAAAAGTGATAAACAGCTTTAATTTAATATGTTCACAAAAGCAGTTAGTCTTTAGTTCTATTTTTGAATCGGCACCGAATTGGCACTTCAATATGTTATGGGGAAATATTCTTTAGCCAAAGAATAGATAGATAGATAGATTAATGCTTTATTGGACATACAAATAAAATAAAACACATTACGAACAAGAGAAAATTTAAATCTTATGCCACAAAGGCGGCTTTATCGCTGAAAGCGATCTCTTCCAGGCAAGAATACAGAATCAAAACTGACATCCCATTTCCGCAGGCCCTGCACAACCGCCTGCAGACGGAGAAGTCCCGCCTGTCCGCCGCGGTGGCCGCGTGCTCGGCGGCCGCCGCCTCGGTGTCGCGCCCCTCGTCCCCCGCAGACACCGCCCCGCTGCCCATCCCCCCGCGCGAGCTGCACGTGCGCGCGCGCCTCGAAGACCTCATCGACCAGGTAATGGACGTCACGGGGAAGATACTCGCGTCCAGAGCGCTCACGGAGCTGGGAGGTTGATGTGGTTGGTGGAATAAATGGAATGGGTTTCATTGGACAGTTTTGTTTATGGAAGTTAATTGATTGGTGGTGAATATTTTTTTTTATTAATGGGTTGTTAGGTATTTGAGATTAGAAACTAAACTTTTCTAATCATCCTAAACTATATATCACGTTCATATGCTATAGCTCGTAACTTTGTAGGTAAAAAATTCTAAAAGTATTTTCTTAATTTATTAGTGAGTAAATTTTACTATAGGTATGAGTTTATAATTATGTAACTAAACTATACGTAGTAGAGTTTGAAAACGATTGTAAGTCAGAATTTCTTACTATACTTTACAAAGTAAATCTCACGTTTATTTCGCCAACCATTCCAGTGACCTGTGTAAATTGATCGAGAATTTTGACCTAATTTTATTTCTAACGTGTGATTATTGTGTGCTTGAGTTTGTTCGTGACAGTGCAAAATATTAATTAAAATTGGGTAGAATTTTGGAAAATATTTTTTTAATTGCTTAACTTCTGTAAAATAAACGCGCATGTTTACGATATTCGTGTTTATTCGACACCAATTTAAAAAATCGTCGTCGTTTAAATTTTGTCGTCGTTAGTTTGAATTACTCCAAGGAAATTTGTTGTAAAAATTTGAACTTAATATTTATTAGTAACTTGCCTTATAATAAACTTGACTTCATTAATAGTTTTACGTCTTATATTAAACCGTTTTCAAAAATTCTACCCAAAATGGACATAATAAAATGTGTCACATACAGTGCCTTAATGATTGCCTTATTTACTGAAACTGCCTTATGAGTTCGCCAGGTCGACAAAAAGAACAGTACCAACGTTTTGTAACGGGAAAGTAAGATTATTTTAATAGTATTTATTGTACCTTATCCCACGGGCTTAGCGGGACTGATTTGATAGTAATGCTAGTGGCGTATATGGTAGTCAATGATTATCTTGCGGAAAACTTTGCGCCATTTTTTACTTTGTATTTGATATATTATTTCATGCATACCACAATTTATGCAATTCAATACATAAGTATGAATTTTATTGTATTCACGATTGCCGAAATGCCCAGATTTTTTATGAATCCGATGTTTTCTTCTAAGAAAATAATCTTTTTACACCTCACACTCGTATCACCCAAGTTGATTTTTGTTATTTTCCTCTGTGAAATTCAGAAATATGTCACTAGATGGCAGTATTTTTATTTCCTCAGATATTAGTTCTGCCTATGTCCGCTAGAGGCGCTGTTTTCCATACATTGACTAACATTTGCCCAATAAATAAAACTATCAAATTACCCAGACTAAGTTCGTATAGATTTAAAACCCTAGTAGGTAGTAATTGTGAAGTAGTTAGGCGAATAATATTAAAGAATCAATGTAAAGGCTTTACCGTTGGCAATGTAATTTTTGTGCACCTGGTTTTACAATGTGACGAGATTATTCTTTTACCTGGCAGAAAAAAAAATACTAACCAAAAACCTACTTTTAAAGAATATACCAGAGTCTGATTGCATATATTTTTAATAAAAAACAATGATAGGTACCTAAAGTTTATAACTTCATCGTACCTATTTAAATGTAACGCAAATTTACTATGATATTCAAGTTGGTTTTTGTATTAAAAATTATATTTTTAAGGATTAAAATTGATCGCCCATATGTATTCTATGATGAGAATGAGGCTATTGCATGATTTTTACTCATTGGCAGTATAAGATCGTCCAGTCAAAGCTAGGATGTATACCGTAGCTATACCAGTTTGCTCCAAATTTTAATGGTAATGGACATACATGTAAAATGTTTAATATATACTACAGAAGCATCACTATCTCAAATCATGTTGACAGTTGAAAAATACAAGTAATAAATATACTGAAGTACTGAAGTTTGATCTGATTATGGACAAAGCCCATTGTTCTTAACTCGAAGGTTTGTCTGTCAGCAATATTTTATTGAGGCTTATCCAGAGGACATATTTCATGAAATGTTATTGCAAGTTTTGAAAACGTTGCTGAAAGGTTAATGTCCATCATGAAAATCAGTAGGTATAGATGTTTTTATTACAGTGTTTATTTACATGTATTATATTGACAAAAAGCCGTAATATTTTTTGTTCAATCATAGCGCAGATCGGATTATTATCTTATAGAAAAACAAAAGTAGCAAGTTCATAATATTCTCAAAAAAGTAACATTGTAAGTACCAAAATAAACCTTGGCTGGCTCTAAAGCGACCACCACGACGTTTCTACCCAAGAGAACTCCTCCATTGACTCTATTCTGCAGAGAAGTCGCGACCCTCCGTACTATTCAAAGACCTACCAAAATAAAGAATAATCTCGTTGTAGACAGCTGCAAATGTAAACCACTCTGTGATAAGATCACACCAGTATTGGCACGTTTAGCGAGCAAATCACCTGAAGTTAGGGCGAGATCACAAAGGAATAAAACATTTTTTTATGTAAAAAAATACACGTTAAACTGTAGGTCCCAGCTGTTTGTCATAGTCGTTATAAAATGCCTTCTGACATGCCCGCCCACAAAGAGGCTTGAAACACTTTCAATGACAATGTTGGGCTCTCTCATTCGATAATAAGAAGAAAAAGACTTTTCATGGTAAAAGAATATCACTGAATTTCTGTGCTACTTTTATTTGTTCAGTGTGAACAAGCCCTAACAAGCACCGGCACACAAATACCTATCAAAATAAGTGTTGTTACCTTAGCAGTGTACTTTTTCCTCGAAATATTAACTGTTTTCATATATTTGACACGTTTTCGCAGTTTTTAAGATAAGAATAAACAAGAATGTTCAAAAATTAGATAAGAGTATTTGCAAATTCAGTTTTTGGTAGCAAAAGGCTATTTATATGAGGGAAGAGCAGTTTTTATGTCAGTTGTATATACATGTAGTGTAGTATAGTGTCGTGATAGTTGATTAAAACCGCAAGATTGCACTTGTGCATAAAATTTAGTGTACATATATGTATGTATGAGTAATATATTATGATACAATTTCTTGTTGGTTTCTGGTTCTGTACCAAACAGTACTCTCAAATGTATAGTTAAACTGGACCTTTTAATGTTTGCATTCAAATTTTTTTGATTTTTTTACTTTGTGTTGAGGTCTAGACTAAAGGTTTAACTCAGAACAATATTATTTTTGACGTTCCTGTTTTGCATATCTGTCTAACAGTTATAAATATAACATAGGTATATTATAGTTAGTATATTGTAGCTACCTTCTTAATATTTGTATAAATTGCACTATAATCACTGCACCACCCTCATAAAAATAGCCTCTGCCAGCACCCTTTTAATATAACCATATAACCTCTCCCACCTACTAACCCCGCCTGCGTGTGCGCATGTTTGTTCTTAGCGCCGAGTGAGCGAAGTGTCCGCGCCGCGCGTGCACGCCATACTCAAGAATGTGGAGGCACCAGAGTTTAATGAGAAACTCTACAACTTCGAGAGGAAGGTGAGGGCATGTTGTTTGTTTGTTGTTTTGAATTAACATTAACACTAATAAAAAACAAGAAGATTATGAATAAATTACTTGTACAATATTGTCCTACATTACAGTAGATACTCCTACAATTATTTCCTGTGTTCACAATTGATACACATTTCAATAGATAGTCAGCCTAGATGTAAGAAAACAATAAAAAAAACATGTACTTTGCGAAAAACGAAGAGAAAATTTCTTTGCACGCATAAAACACCGCAAGCATGACATCTATGTCAAAATAAATTAAGTACTTGATCTTCGGGAGAACACACAATGATGACACAAAATTATTATACCTATTAAATCCTACCTCAGGTACAAAGCCACCTGGAAACACTTGGAGAAGCTGTGCACGACATGGAGGAAGCCATGAAGCAGGTCCTGGAGATCCAGGAATGGATCAACGTCCACCACGCGCTGGCCAGGGACTGGCTGGCCAACCCGTCCAAGCTGCGGCCCGAGGCGGCCAAGCAGGATATGGCCGCCATGACGGATGCACTGGCTTCTGTTGCAGAGAAGAGGACCAGGCTGTTCACTGAGATACCCACTGAAGGTATGTCTTTTTTATTTAGTAAACATTATGTTAAACTAGACCATCATAGTATTATATAAAAACGATATTTAGTTTGTGCGTTGATATGTCTGTTCGTTGCAACCGATTAATTGATCATACTTTTTTGATAAGAAAGTAGTAACGGTTTTTGAGGAAGACACGATCACGATACAATTTGAGAGAATATGACGTCACTTTTTTTCTTTCAATTTGATAGGCTCACGTTTGACTGCACGCCTCGTCTGATGTTAGCAACGTTGTTATTTTGTAGATGATAAAGTTTAACGATTCCTAGAAACAAGATATTATTTTTCAGCTAGATATGTTTTCATTTAATAATATTCTTCTATGTTTTTACCTATTCAACAGGTTTGGAAGACGAGATCAACCTAGAAGAAGAGCTAGACAGCCTAGAAGCTGCTATTCGCAAAGCCATTGAACGCGAGAAGGGCAACCAAGCCATTATCGATGACTTCCGCCACAAATGCCAAGAAATACACGACTGGTTCGATGCAGTCCTCAAGAAGATGTGTCTGGCTGACAAGGGATCCGGTCTCTCCTGCCCGCAGAAGTTGGCAGCTCTTCAGGAGTTGTCGTCAGAGTTTGGCCAGGCTGGCCAAGACAAGGTTGACAATATCAAGGCCGTTGGCACCAAAGTCATCAATATTGTCAGCAATCTGGAGTCGCAGCAAGTTGAGGAACAGGTTCGTTTCGAGATTTGTTTACAGAAATATATCACATTTCTATTTGCTAAGGTAGCAAATAGAACACACTGTTCAATTAATACTACTTCAATTTGCAACTAAACTCAACTTTATTTACTCTGTCTGATTTTCTTACATGAAATGGCAAGCGGCGAGTTTGCGCGTTTTAAGACTGTACAGCGACATCTATCGGAATTTTTACAAACCACAAATCTGCTCAAACATACCGCCCACCAAGAACTTGTTCTTACACAATACAAAACACCTTAAATAAACTCTTATTTGATAGAAACATAAAACATATTTGAATCAACTCTAAACAATTGAAAATGAGCTAAACTTCCCACAGTGAAAACCTCATACAAAACAAATAAGAATATAGTTTAACTTTAAACATATGAAAACAAGTTAAACCGCCCACCGTGAAAAACTCATACTATACAAAATGAAACTGAAAGTAACTTCTACTTTGAAACTTATTTATAACTCTAACTAAAACTGTATACACAATAATCTAGAAGTATTTTAAAACTAATTTACAGTGTTTGTACGTGGCAAAATACATAACTTGCTACACGGGCGTTTACATACACCATTTTTCGTTTTAATTGTAACTACGCGCGTAATCAAGTCCTTGCCCGGATGGGTTTCTATAATTTTGCCCATGAGCCACTGAGCAGGAGGCAAGTTGGGTTCTTTTATTATGACAACATCACCAATTTTAGCCTCCTCCTGCTGAGACACCCATTTGTAGCGGTTACTTAACATTACCATGTATTCTGCGCTCCATCTACACCAGAAATCTCTAATCATTTTTGTGGTCAGTTTCCACCTTTCAAGCAAATTTATATTATGAGTAACCACTTCCTCACTCGCTACATTTAACAGTGGTTCGCCAATCAGAAAGTGACCGGGTGTCAGTGGCAGTGGGTCATCAGGACAGTCACTGATGACTGTTAATGGGCGCGAGTTAACACATGCTTCTACTTGTACCAGCACTGTTGATAGCTCCTCATATGTAAGCGTGCTCTCGCCAATGACTTTCCGAAGATGATTTTTCACTGAACGTACTCCTGCCTCCCACAAACCTCCAAAATTTGGTGCTGCAGGGGGTATAAAATGCCAATTTGTACTCTCAAGCGCCAATAGTTTTGTTATCTCATCAGTCAAATTGGATTTTGCCGCGTCGAACATATCTCTCAGTTCTCTGCTCGCTCCTGTGAAATTAGTTCCGTTATCACTGTACAAATCTTGACAGTGTCCTCTCCTTGCCGTCATACGCTTGAATGCTGCTAGAAAGCCTTGCGATGTGAGGTCCGACACTACCTCCAAGTGTATGGCATGAGTGACCATACACACAAATACGCATATATATCCTTTATAGGCTTTTGATCCTCGACCGGGAGAAAATCTGACTTTTATAGGACCCGCATAATCGACTCCGCACGATTTGAACGGTCTACTCGGCTTCAGTCTCGCTGCCGGAATCTGTCCCATAAAAGGTGTCTTATTCGTTTTCGAATATCTCAAACATGTGACGCATTCTCTGTAATGCTTCTTCACTTGTTCGCGAGCTCGTATAATCCAATAAGTTCCTCGGAGGTGATTAAGCATAAGTTGTGGTCCACCATGCATTGTTTTGTTGTGCGCATCCGCTATTAATAACTTGGTGAGATGATTCTTACTAGGCATAATTATTGGATGCCGTTTATCGTAGCTAGCTTCAGACAAATCAATGCGTCCTCCAACTCTTAAAATCCCTTGCTCATCAACAATTGGGCAAAGAGGGTGCAAAGCGCTCTTCTTCGGGACACAACCTTTCTTCTTTAAACTTCTGATTTCTTCTTCGAACTCTCGCTCTTGAACTTGCTTTATGACCTTCTTCAATGTTTGATTCATTTCTTCTGCAGTCACAAACTCTTTCATTTTCTTTCGTTCCAGCTTTGATGATTTGAAGTTCATGATTCTTCTGCAGTATGACAAAACCTTTAGCATCTTTGTCAGTGATGAAAATCTTTCCCACGGCTCTTCTTCAAATGGTTGTTGTGTTGTACATAACGTTACTACTCTTTCTTCTTCGTTTGTATCTTGTATCTCAACTTTTTCTTTTTTCAGTGAGTTTTCGTTCAGCCAAGTAGGTCCGTGCCACCACAAGGAGTGTTCGGCTATATCACTAGGTCTTAAACCTCGTGATGCACAGTCTGACGGGTTCATAGTTGTTGTAACATGTCCCCACTGCTCATAGTCCATCATGGTGAGTATTTCAGAAACTCTATTGCTGACAAACGTAGTCCATCTACATGCTGGTCCTTTCAACCATGCCAAAACTACTGTCGAGTCTGTCCAGGCGTATCTATCGGTCTTCGGGATACCCATTACTTCAGCAATCTCGGTCAATAATTTGGTCGCTAAGGCTGCTCCAGATAGTTCCAGCCGAGGAACTGACATCTCTTTTTCAATTGGAGCCACCTTTGTCTTGGCTGATAGCAGATTAACTGCCACGACTTCATTGGATTCGTCAATCACTCTGAGATACACACATCCGGCATAGGCTGACATCGACGCATCGGAAAATGCGTGAAGTTCTCTTTGATGTCCAGGTGAGTAGTTAATCCATCTCGGTATGCAAATATCTTTTATTTGCTGTAATTCTTCTCTGTATTTTGTCCATTCTGCGGCTAAATCTTCGGTCAAATCATCATCCCAATCTAATCCTGATTTCCATAACTTCTGTATAAACAATTTTGCCACTATAACGACAGGCGCAATCCACCCCATAGGGTCGTACAATCTCGCTATGTCTGATAGCACTTGTCGTTTGGTCAATTTCCTTTTGACTTCAGGTAAATTTACTGAATACTCAAAATTGTCTGTGTCTTTGTTCCAGCAAACTCCTAGAACCTTCCCTTTCTTGTCTTGTTGAATCGGTATGGAATTGTTCGAACGATGTTTGTCCTTGTCAATATGTTGTAGCAATTTCTCATTATTGCTACTCCATTTCTGTAGTTCAAAACCGCCAGAATTCATCAATTTGTTCATCTCGTCATAAATCTGAATCGCTTCATCTTCAGTGTCACATCCAGTCATTAAGTCGTCCATGTAGTAGTCATTCTTCGTGATCTCTGCAGCAATCGGGTACTTGCTCTGTTCGTCATCTGCCAGTCTTTGCAGTGACTTCACTGCTAGATACGGAGCACATGCTGTTCCAAACGTCAGAGTCAGAAGGTTGAAATGCTGTAGTTCTTGACTCGGATCATTTCGCCACAGGATTCTTTGATAGTTTATGTCTTCGTCAGCCACTCGCACTTGACGATACATCTTCACTAAATCTGCAATGATACATATCTTATGGGTTCGCCACCTCATTAGCAAATGTCTAAGATCTTGTTGCAACTTCGGACCAACCAATAGGTTGTCGTTTAATGACACGTTGTTAACACCTTTGCACGACGCGTCGAATACGACTCGTACTTTAGTGGTGAGTTTATCCTCTCTGACTACCGCGTGATGAGGGAGATAGACAGCCTTTGGATTATCAATATCGTCTAGATCTACTGGTTTGATGTGATCCAGTGCCTTGTATTCTTCTATTACAGCTTTGTATTCTTCATATAGCTTCGGTTTCTTTTCAAGTTTTGATTCTAAATAGGCAAGTCTTTTCTCTGCTATTTGTCTATGTTCGCCGTATTGACTCTCCGGATCTTCACTATCAAATGGTAATCTTACTACGTATCTTCCATCCTCTGCTCTCACTGTAGTCGCTTCAAAGATTTCTTCACACTTCTTCTCCTCACTAGTCATCTTTTTCTTGATTGATGGGGGTTCGTTCTCAACCTCCCAAAACTGTTTGAGTAAATCATCTGTTCTTGTCTGTAAGTGTACACTAATCACACTGCTTGGTGATGTAGTACTACCTGATATGATCCAACCAAAGATTGTATCCTGCGCTAGTAAATGTCCTTGGGGATGCTTTATCAATCCTTCAAGTAGCACGTGACTATACACTTCTGCTCCCAGTAAAATTTCTATTTTACCTGGAGTTGAATATTTTGGATCCGCTAATTGGATATTCTTTGATAATACCCAAGTCTTTGCTTCCGAGGGTATCTCTCGTTTGGGAATACATGACGGCAGCTTGTTCAATACGTAGGCTTCAACAGTAATAAAATTATTAGGGTTGTGATTTGACTCCACACAAAGTATAACCATGTGATTAACTTTTGTGAGACCGTCGCCTAAGCCTGACACCCAGCCACTAACTGGTATGCGTTTAAGCCCTAACAACTGAACTGTTGCCTCCGATACAAAGGAGGCCTCTGAACCTTGATCTAACAAAGATCTGATAACGTATTTCCTATAATTTCGTGACCTAACTCTAATTACGGCTGTAGCTAGTAATACATTATTGTTTCCGTTCTTAGCAAAATTTGCGATAATGTTTTTACTAGTTGATTGTCTCTCTTCCGTAGTAGGTTGATGAACGCGTGCTGTCTCTGTTGATGTGTTTCTTGGAGCAGTGTTTGTTGAAGTAGTCTCTTCTTCCTTGTTGACATGTAGTAGAGTGTGATGTCTTCTGCCACACTTTCTGCAATTGGTGGATTGCTTACAGTTTTTTATCACATGATGCCCTAAACAGTTGTAGCACAATCGTCTGTTCTGTATGAACGATAATCTATCTGGAACTGTTTTTTGGCCAAATTGTTTGCAATGGCATATGTGATGAGAACCGTCGCAGCATGGGCATGTAGTAGCATTAGTTTTAGTTTCGTCGACAGTTGTATTAAACGCTTTAATCTTCACTGTTTGCTTCGCGTTCTGGTTTGCAGGCTTGCTTGTAGTTTTACTGCTCTCAATCATCTCTAAGCCTCTAAATCTTGATTCTAGGAATTCGACAAGTTGAGCCCATGTGGGTAGTTCTTCTGACATCATACTTATCTGGTACTCCCACTGCTTGTGTGACTCGTGATCAAGCTTAGAAACCACCATGTATACGATTATAGGGTCCCATGTATCAGTATTGACACCAATATTTTTAAGACTTTTTAAACATGACGTTGTTGTGTCTAGCAAGCTTTTTAATGCAATTGACGACTCTGCTTGTGTTGCTTTGAGCGAGAATAAACTTTTCAAAATGCTATTGCAATTGTACTTTTTGTTGTTGTATCTCTTTAACAACTGTGCCCAGGCTTCCTCATAATTCGCCTCTGTAGTTGTGTAATTGCATATGAGCAACTCAGGCTCTCCAGAAAGACAACTCTTCAAATAGTGCAGTTTCTGTACTGATGGTAGGCTTGTATTGTTGTGGATCACTGATGTAAACATATCATAGAACGTCTGCCATTCACTATATTTGCCACTAAAATTTGGTAGCTCGATTCGTGGTAATTTAACAACTTCGCAGGGATTGGAGCTGTTTGTAGTCTCTTGCTGTGAACCTTGTGTTCTGCTGCTGCTACCAGAAAAGGTCTCATATACTTCTTTCAGTAAGCACTTATATGACAGGTATTGTTCCTGGAACTGATCGTATAAGTCAGTCTTAAAATATTCATCTTTATCCCTCTGTTCCTTAGACGTACTGGTAAATATTTTGTTGTGACCAATTTTAAAATCTTGCCAAAGTTCTTCTAATGTCTCCAATCTAGATTCTATCAGTGGTTTTTTTATTTTATCCTTTCCGGTTTTCTTAAAATTTCTCTCAGCTTTTACCAGTCTCTCATAAAGGTCTAATTGAGGTGCAGTTAATTTCGACATCGACTCCATATTGAATAAATTATCAGGTTGAAGTAAAATTTGATAAATATGTTAACTAGAACTGCAATTTATTACACAACAATGTTCCAAAAGCATAAATTGCAAGTAAAACTGTTCATTAATTTTAGTTCAATTTGTAATGTCCACAACACTTGTTTCACTGTGTCTGTCTTAATGAAACTTGGACGAAATTATTTTAAGTGTTTGAGAGTCCAAAGTCCATCTCAAATGTCCACTCCACATTGTTCACTTTTTTTTTGCACTCTACTTACATCAAGGTCCTTTTTGCACTGTCCAATTTACTTCACTTCACTTCACTTCCCGGGTTTCGGCACCATTGTTCAAATAATACTACTTCAATTTGCAACTAAACTCAACTTTATTTACTCTGTCTGATTTTCTTACATGAAATGGCAAGCGGCGAGTTTGCGCGTTTTAAGACTGTACAGCGACATCTATCGGAATTTTTACAAACCACAAATCTGCTCAAACACACACAAATTATCCAATCGATTCACATTTACCCACATTTATTTTATTTTAAATTAGTCCTAATCATTATTTATCCTAATCCTAATTAGCTATTCATACGTACACATTATAACACACATTTCTGTTTTCCAGATGAAATCGGTCGAAAGGAGGTACAACGACATCGCAAAGCGCATCCAACGCAAACTTCAGATGCTAGAAATCACATACAAAGCTATAGATGGAACTAAGAGCGAAGTTAAAGCACAAAACGAATGGCTGCAGAAGGAAATTGATAACATTATGCATCCTGAACCTCTTGGTTTTGACAGCAAATCTGTTAAAGAAAGACAAAAGAAGATAGCCAACTTGCTGAAGGAGACTGACGGAAAGAAGACAGTTATCGATTCTCTAGAAAAGAAGGTCAGCAACATTCAAGGTGAACTTGAGCCTTCAGAACAGATGCAATTAGAATCAGAATTGTCTGAACTGTCATCAAAACAAAAACAGTTAGCCTCTCTCATAAAACAAGAGATTGAAAGGTTAGGTAGCAGCACTGACGATAGAAAGAAACTTGAAAGTGACATTGAAAAGGCAAGGAATTGGCTGAAAAATAAACTGGCTGAGATCAAGAAACTTGGAGGACCGGTGCCATTAGAAGCAGCTAAGGTAGAAAAAGAAATCGCTGTACATAAGAAACACCAAGCAGAGCTAAATGACTTCCACAATGACACACTTACTGAAGTCATGCGTCAAGGCAATGCGGTTTCTAAGGACTGCTCCAGCGAAGATAGAACCAAGTTGCAGGCTATCTTAGATGACCTGAACAAGTCCTACACTACAGCTAAAGTAGACATTGATGACAAACTTGGAGCATTGAACAAACTGCTTCAAGGAAGAAATGACTTCGAATCTGAGGTTGCCAAATGCCAGAGCTGGCTGAACGAAGCTGAAGTGGCAGCCACTCCAGAACTTAGAACTACCAGTCTTCAACTCCTGGAAGAACAGCTAGCCAAGTTTGAGAAGCTCAGCAAGGAAGCTGAAGACGTAGACAAAAACATCAAAAAAATTAAAGACAAGTCCAAAGACATCATGGACACGTTATCAGATTCTAACAAGCTACAGTTGAAAGAACAAGTGAATATCCTTTCTGACAGGTTTGCACGAATCAAGGCAATTATCAACGATAAGAAGAATATCCTAAAAAAACATATCAAGGAATACAAGGACGCTGCAGCTAAGATTGCTGCTGCACTTGAATTCCTCAACGAAATCCAAAACAAACTTAAGGCTCTGAATAAACCTATCGGCAGCAAAGTTGAGGATGTTCAGCCAATCATCCAAGCATATGAATCAATCCTCGCAGACTTGAAAAAGAACAAAGCCATGCTTAATGAGTTACAAGGTGGAAACTTGCACGATCTACAAGACATCTTGACCAAACAAGATGATCTTATGAGCACTATTGAAGACCAAATATCTAAACTCAAATCTCTGCTACTTCTTAGGGAACAGTTCTTCGCACTCGTCAAGGAAATCGAAGAATTCATCGCTAAATACACAGACCTCACATCAGAGATTGAGAAATCAAACGATTCTCTCGAAGAGAAGATTAAGAGATACGATGACATTATTGTGAAGATCCAGGGCTGTGAAGCGTTACTAGCTACAGCTACTGATAAAGGACAACAGATCGCCGCTGAAGGCACAGTTATTGATAGAAACAACATCACAGAATTGCTCCAGTCTCTGAAACAACAGCTGCTCACGCTGAGAAGAACTGTCGAATCCAAACGACAAGAACACGAGAAGGCAGCAGCAGAACACAAGAAACTGGCAGCCGATCTTGGCGAAATCATCAACTGGCTTCACGACAACGAAGCGCAGGTCCATTCCCGTCCTCTCCTGAACAGAGATGTCGCTAGCGTCGACAAGAAGCTCATCGAACACACGACTCTGGTCAAAAATGTCCATACGCATTTAGATAAACTCACCAAAATCATGGACTTGATCAAGAACGACGATGGTGTACCCGGCTCTCTGCAAGAAATGGTATCAGTTGCACAGTTCTTGAAGAACTCTCTGCCAGAAGAACTCAAGGAGCGCGAGAAGTATCTGCAAGATAACAAGAAGTACCGTCAACAATACGCTCAACTGGTTGAAAAACTGAACATTTGGGTCAACGAATCCAACATTCGTCTCGACATGGGCAAGAATGGAACCGACTTCGAAAACATCGAAGCTGATCTAGAAGAGCACAAGTCATTCTTCAACACTTCTGAGCCAGAAATGAAAGACCTGGTCGGAAAGAAGATGCAAGACATCGTAGACAAGATCTGGGCGTCTTTGGCCGCGACAGAGCAGGACGAGTTATCCAAAGACCATCAAAAACACAACCAAATGTTGAAGAACACGCTCAATTCTGCAAAGTCAAGGCAAGCTCAGTTGGAACAAGACCTGGAGATCTGGAAGGACTTCTGCCAGCTGGTGGAGAAGATCAAGGCTATCCTGGAGAAGAACAGCGTCCCGGAGGAACCTGTGACGTCGGTGGACGCTCTCAGGCTTCATCTGGAGAAACTCAACCACGCCAGGAACGACTTAGAGGTGAGTCTTAGATTTATATAAAAGTTAATTGGTGGTTGATCAGCTTTTGGATGTTGTTTTAATTACTAGTAGGAACAATATTTACGTCATTGACAACACACAGTGTATTTGCACACGACAAGGAAGCTTTTTTGAAAATTATAATAACAAATGGAACGGATTCTATTAAGCAACTTATACAATAAGATGACCTAGATGCATGATAAAGTTGATCTATTGCCAGTAAATTTTATTCCTAGTGTATTGCCTCTTGTAAATTGACTTAGCAATTATTTTAATTGTTATTACTACTCAATAGTGAAACTTTGCTAATTCGTTTTAGAAAATTTGAGAACAAAAATATTTTGAGCTGTAGGTAATCATATAACTTCATATAAAAATCTTGACTATTGTTTCTTAAATATTTTCAAAGATTCGTTGTTAAACATTATATCTATACTAATATTATAAAGCTAGAGATTTTGTTTGTTTGAACGCGCTAATCTCAGGAACTACTGGTGCGAATTGAAAAAATATTTTTGTGTTAAATAGACCATTTATCGAGGAAGGCAAATATTATAACACAACGCTTCAACTAATAGGAGCGAAGAAACAATGGAAAATCTGAAAAAAAAACGGGGAAAATATTGATCTTTGAGCAATGATATTCATTGTCTTTGAGGGCTTCCGTTGCGTGCACTGCAAAAACGATAAGATGCCCAAAATAACTATTCTACGCGGACGAAGTCGCAGGCACAGCTAGTAATTAAATATTAGGTCAGTCCTCGCAAATTCAGAGAGCCACTTTAAAATAATATTAGCATTCTTTATCCGTTAAAGATAACCTACATCGTTGTAGATGAATAGTTCTATTGTTTGGCTTCAAAAAGGGGAAACCCCAAGTATTATGCAATGCAAAGTATCAACTTCTGAAACAAATTGTGCCTACAGCTCTAAAATACTGACACATGATGATTCACAGAAACCAGAGTTTAAAACTCTAGTGAAACAAGTAGTGTATTTTCATTAAACTTCAAACAACAAAATTGTTGTCTTTTGCTGTGTTCCTCCGTATATCATCACCACACCTCTCCTCCCAACCTAAAGGCATAAAATGGCCTTCAAAAACAAAAAAAAAACTAAGTAACATACTATCCGTATATCTTCTAAAATTGAAAATGTTAATCTAATTTATGAAGGAATTTTAAAAATACAATACCTAAATTTTTATGCAAATTAGCAATATCATAAATACTCAAGTACTTAGTTGCCGTCTAGGTATTGCTAGTTTCCTTCCAGACTAGTCATCGGAAATGCTAATTGTATCAAGCATGCTGTCTACAGACGCCAATAACATAACACACAATAGACACCTATACAGAGATACTCGTACACGCTGGTTTTATCCACATGATTAATCAGTAGGCCAATCTCACAGCAGAATATATCATTCAAAAACGAATCTGCCAACTTAAGACCCCTGAATTTGCATAGGTATTATATTATAATCTGCCAATCATTGAAGTGTAAAAATTATAATGAATAGAAGTTTCGTTTCTCATCTAAAACTATCTATTGCGACAATCCAGTCATATAGAATGTCTAATTATTTATTAAGTTTTGGATGCTGATTCACAGTGATAAGTTTTAATTACTTAAAAAACTTTTTTGTTTTGGTGCTAATTTAGATAGATAGATAATACTTTATTGTCGCACACTTATAAAACAAAATTAACTAAAAATACTTTCATAAATTACTCTAGTGCCACAAGTGGCGGCCTTATTGCTAAAAGCAATCTCTTCTAATTTTGACCTTAACTAGACTTAAACTAGTATGCAAGTTACTAAAATTAGTTGGGTATGAGTTTCCGTCTTGTTTTGTCTATGTTTGAAGTCTGCAGGTGTGTAAAATCAACTGTACAAATATAATGTGTATGAACAAATTGAACAAAGACCTAGGTCATTATAGGTGACTCGCTGAGAGCAAATTATGATGACTGTTATTGGCTAAAACATAACTACTGCTGTAGCTCAGCAATCTGAAGCATTCTTACATGAATATCAAAGTTACGCAATCACTGCGGTAAGTTCATGGATGGGTGACCCAAAATTATCTGGGATTTTATGGGTCAGATAAAATAAGAAATTGTAGACAATCAGGAGTCGCTAAGTCAAGTACAGACATGGCATGACTGAGTTTTCAGTACCTACAGCTTTAGGGGTCATTTGGGCCATAAAGCGGTATCGAAAACTACACTAGAGTTCATCCTGCATTCTAATTAATTTTTTTCTAAGGGTTTCTTAGTCACAATGTCAATTATGTTAAAAGGAAAGTGTTATTACCTTATACCACAAATATCTGATACTCTTATTTATATTTTATTTTTACTACGTATTGGAATTCACTGAATTTGAAATTATCGGGATATACGAGTACATAACTACTTACATATATCATGAAGATATTATCATAGGTACCTACCAACATATATTTTAAAAAATATATATTACCTACAATGACTACTTTTGTAGTAATTTTATCAAACGTCATAATGTCTTTATCATATCAATACTCATAATGATGCCTTTTCCATGAAATTTATAATACAATTCAGCAAATACAAATTTCGTGACACCGCAGTGCAAAGGAACTCATTGTTTATTACAAGAAACGATTAGGAAACGTTTTCTTTGAAAATAATAAAAACATTCCTTGTTCTTACTAAATAAGGACTTAAAGATAATTTGAGTAGATAAAAAGAATATAATCATGTCAGATGTTGCACCAATCAACGAATTACAGTTTATATTTCTTACTTCCATCTAAATTAGAGTATTAAAGAATGTTTGTTCTTGGTGTCAAAAGTTTTTAGGCCAACAAGAGCCGGCCATTATAAAGTAAAACACAGAGTTACTAGAAATTGGAACAATGGTTAATATAATATGCATAAAAACCTCTTCTTAAATATTAGTAAACGGCATTGATATAAAGTTAAACATTCCATTAAAACACGATATTGTTGTCACCAACTTTATACCTAAGGTTTTACTAAAATCTACTTTAACTGGCAGTTCTCTGGTTTTTTTTTCAACAATGAGTTAACCTGACAAAAAATATGAGGGCTTTTAATATCTGAAATACAGAAAATGTTTTAAGGGATATACGGAGATTTTTGTATTTTTTTTTAAATAAATTTATCTTATTTTAATAAACAACAAACAACCATTGCTGACAAACCTTATAAAAACCACAATTTTGTCACAAAACCTAATAAAGTAAAATTTACTTAAGGCTACTTAAACTTTGCTGTCAGTTCCCTGTTTTTTTCTACCTATTTCGCGTCCATTGTGCGTCCGTTAATGCACTGCTGCTCAAGGTTCCAGTAGTTAAGGCGATCGTTGCATGACCAATACCTATTTATAGCTTGGATTTGATGGAAAAGATGGGTTTTATAAGTTTAAATGAACGTTATATAAGGGTAAAGTTTTGGAGTTTACAAGAAAGTTTTAGTGTATTTATTTAAATATTTTCATTTTACTTATTTTATCACTTTAAAAATGAATATATATCTACTTATGATGAACAAAGTTAGCTCGAAACTAGTTCCTGCCATACCCACCTACTTGAATCACCTGCTGAACTGATAGATAAATAGCTACTTATTCACCGGCTGGTATTACATTCATAACACTGACACGTATTTGGAGAGGTGACTTATGGATCACTTGTTAAGGGGAAGTATAAACATATTATATTTTAGTAGTTGTGTCTCACGACCCTCAGTAATGAGGACTACGACGCAAGAAGGAGGAGTTGTGTCTCGTAAAAATATATGTATAATATGATGACCATAGGTTTAAAAATAATGTATAAACATTTTATTACCCTTACCTACATTTTGCCATTCAAATACAGCCCTAATTTTTAGTAGGAATACTTAATAGAAGACTTTTTTCACATTCTGTAAATAAAACAAATTCTTAAAAAAAACTATAGTTCCTACTTACAGTAAAAAAAAATTAAAAGGCTCTTTCAAAGAAAAAAACTTAGTACTCATGAGTTCTGGTAACCAGTGTAGGCATGATTTACATTTGACAACAATGTTGCCTTAGTGTCCTGATTCTTAAAATATTCTATACGATCAATAAAATAAATAATTAAGCCTATTACTTAAAAAACATTGCACAACAGTACTCCCTACGCCTGTGATCGCTTTAACCGGCGGCCGTGACGTCACCGCGCCTGCGCCGGCGCCGCGCGCTCCGCCAGTCTTGCACTACCACCGCAATGTTAGCGCACGTATTTTACCCACACGGAGATAATAACTGCCTTTATATACCAGTTATAAACATTATTTACCCTTAAGTTTAGGAAATTAGCGGTCAAGCTAATTCCAACCCTATTCACAACTAGATAAGTATAAAAACTCAAAATTCCGCGCAAAAGGAAGGTGAGTCTTGTTTTTTGCGATCACATGGAGTAATAAGTGTTTTTTTTTGTTTACTGTTATTTTTTCTTGTGTGAATTGAATTAAAGTGTACAATTTCTGCGTTAACTTCGGACTGAAATAGTATTTTGCCCCTAAGTGGATAATAATTTGATTTTATTTGAGTACAGTTCGAATTGGCTTTAAACACCGGCCGGCGTTTTAGTAACTGTGTTCATTATCGTTTAATGAATAATATAAATGAATAACGTACTGTAAATGTATCTCTTTTACATAAAATCCAATCAAGTGCGAAACATAATATCGGCGTAGTGTTCTGTATCTGCTATATTTGATTAGAGACAGAGTTCTTTCAGACTCTGGATAGATCACTTATTTCGAAGATTCCCCCTATTTTTTTATGGACTTATTGTTAGGTATTATTTATAATGATATTTTAGCCAGATTAGTAGTTACTAACTAATCTTTGAATTTCTAATTCCGGGTCACATCTCTAAAAGTGGTGCACTCAAAAGTGATGTTTGAAATGAAGTTAGTAATTTACTCATATTAAATTTGATAAAAGTGCCAGAATCCTAAAACCATCCCAGTTCTAGATTTTTCTGGTGCGTGAATGTAGCAAAATAAACTGGCAGCAGTCGCTTCGTTACGCGTATGATTACAAAAACAATGAGATATGGATACAGTTGCAGCGAACCACTTTCTAATGCGCTTCTTCCATTGCACACTGGGTTTCAATTTAACTTGACAATATAAGGCAGGCTTTAGTCAAACGTAAACCTATTCCACGTAAAAAATATATATAAAAAAAATATTATCAAAGCGGGTGTCGCGGTTTGGATGTCAATTTTGATAATACTTCTGCGATCTTTGTCGTTTTCTTCGTAGCAGCAAGCAACAGTCATTCAATTACTTAAATTGAAATGAATTGATTTATTGCCATTCATATTTTCTCTTATTTAATAAATGTCAGAAATGTGTTCCACTGATCTCAGAAATTCAGGCACGGGCGTTAGTTTTTCTGAGACGCCTTTCAAAGTTCATTAGTACAGTATAGTTCGTAGCAGGTTTCAAGTGATTGTTAATTAATTCTACCCACAGACCAGTCACGTGATTCAAACAAAACAATAGAGTTAATTAAATATTATGATACATCACGTTAACTAACTTCTGATTGCAATTTTCACACCACGTATTTGAGACTTGAAGTACTTAATTACTGAAGAGCTGGTGAATTATTTATTTTGTCCTAGTTTCTTAAATTAAGGATTTCCTCTAGTTCTGGGCATAAACCTCTTCTTGAATTCAAAGTCCCGCTCTTTTTTCTTTCGTTTCTATCCGCTAATTTGCTCATTTTCAGTTTTAAGGCAATTTCGATTACTCAAATTTAAAATCGATTAAATAGTAATCGTTATAAAGAAGAGCTACTTAATTGCAAATGCCTCAAAGTAACCGTTATCGTTCCCAAAATGCAGTTGGCAACCGAAATACTCGTTTTTTACTGAAACCGGCAGGTTACTGTAATCGGTTGTTTTTGCCGCTCGAAGGGCAGAACGGTTTGCTTAAAATAATGGCCGCACAATTGATATTGTGGCTTGCATGGACTTTAGTGGACACTGTTAGCAGAGTGTGTTCTTATTAAATTAATAAATAACAAACTGTTACTACATTTCTTGTTTACCTGCTTTTGCAATGCTATTATAAGTTTGAAGTAATAACTATATTTAAGTCTCTATGTCTTAAATCGTTATACATAAAGGGATGCTCCAGCATCATCTTAAGGTCGTTTTATTATTAAAGCAGTTAAAGCGACTGGTTCGCTTCTAAATTTTATGAAGTATAGTTACATTCCATAATTTGCCAATTTATAACATCCACATAAAGTGCTACATACCATCATCCCCACAACAAGCTCATCAGTTCCCTGCCACCGTCCAGCAATGTAGCAATCCCGGAGTAGCAATGTTGTGACTCATAGCCACAACATTGCTACTCCGGGCACATTATTTCAATGTCACCGCCTGTACTGAATTTTTATTGGACTTCTTCCTTTTGTGGCGAGTTCAGGGCCGAGCGACGAGCGACGCCGGGTTTTTTTTATCAGATATACGTTGAAGAATGGCAGTGTTTTCGTGAACATTGTTTGTAAATGAGTTTGACTTAAATTCACACAAAACAAACTAGCTTTTTCGAAGTCGGTTCAATTAGAATTTGAGATGGAGATATACAAATAAAAAATACGCTATAAGTACCTACAAGTTTCAGGGAAAAAACAATTTCTCTTAAATCCAGGCGCGAAAATAAAACATCTTCAATATGTTAAAAATAAAACTTCAAAAAAAATATGCCGTACGCGTACAGTTAGTTGGAGCGACAAACTGCAGTAAAGGTTCTTTGCTATTCTATATTATTTCTGCCAGAATTACAAACTCAAACTCAATTTATTGATAACAAAATATAGTTACATGTCAATTTGATGATTAAATAATTTTCTTATTTAGGCATATGTCTATAATAAATAAATTACATTATTTACATAATTTTTTTCTGATATCTAACATATCATCAACGTTATAGTAAGTTTTTTCGACAAGCCAATGCCTGAGCAATCGTTTAAAAGACGCGGTAGAGGGCGCGTCACGTACTTGTGCCGGGAGGGCGTTGTACGCGTGTACCGCCGTCACGTGCACTAGTTTGGCTGCCTTGGCCAGCTTGCAGCCCGGCGCGCGGAGGCGGTGCTCGTGCCGCAGCTGCTGCACGCTCCCGGCCCCGCGGTGCGAGTAGTGGTGCAGGTGCTCCCGCGCGTACAGCGCCGCCTGCAGGCACACGAGGCTCGGGACGGTCAGTATCCCCAGGGAGCGGAAATACTGCTCAGCCGACGTGTCTTGTGGCACTCTCACTACCGCTCGTACGGCTCGCTTTTGCATCCTGAAGACGCGTTCCCAATCGGCGGCGCGTCCCCAGAGCTCGATCCCGTACTGCAGCAGCGAGTGCACAGATGCAAAATAGCATTGCCGGACCATGGAGGTCGGCAGTATTGCAGATACACGCCACAGCGCGAAGCATGCTCTGCCCAGTTTTTCGCACATATGATCTATATGAGCTTCCCAAAAGAGACCACTATCTAGATGTAGACCCAGGAATGTTGTCTCGTTTACTTGATCCATCTCAACCCCCCCAACCTGCACCTTCAGTTTCCTGTAGGCTCGGCCAGCGAGGTTGAAGTGGATAAAGTGGGTCTTCTTCATGTTGAGACTTAGACCGTTCATCGTGAACCACGCGTTTAGGTCTCTAGCCGCATTGTTCAGGTAAAGCTCAAGTTCGTCGATAGATGGCGCTGTAATTAAATAAATACAATTGGATTGCAAAAAACAAGAACACAAAGAGGTCCTGATTTGTATGCCATTGACCTTATTAATAAATTGACCTCAATTGGTCCGTCTGGGCCCGAGCGGGAATACCGTCAATAATCCTTTAAAAACCGGATATTATGAGCCCTTTTTTAAATGACAGAAATCAGGATAAATAAATTATATTACATTGCTAGTGAATATATTGTGTTTGTGCTGAAAAAGTCTGTACTATGACGAAACATTACAAGAACAAATGTCCATTTCAATTTATTGCAGTTGCCTACGTTTTTTTTTTCGAGATAAATTCATAATAAACGTCCAATATTTTAACCTAATAAGCATGTGTGAGTCAATTTAAGAATAGACCATCATTAGAAAACTGACTAATCTTCATCACACCACAGGCCTTTAGGACTTAAGAAAAAAGACTTAGAAAACGATAGATCCTTTATCGTGAGGAGTTTTGAAAACTCTCAACACCAGAGTTCCTCAATCTCATACGAACTAACTTACCCAGAGGCTCGCCAATGACATCATCAAATGACGTCATACTCCACGTCATCATCATCACGTTTTTAATTCATGATGTCACGCTCCTAAATACAACTACCGACGCGCTGCGCGAAACAAGTTTTTTTCATATTGGTCGATATGTTTGTCAATGGTTTTTTTTTGTGGGAATGATTGAATACTTGCATTAACGTTTTTTCTATACTTACCAAGATAAAACGTCTAAAAACTTGTTTTCAAATTGTGTTAAGCAAAATAAATGTACGTAAATCAATTTGAAAGATTTTCATGTCGGAAAATTCTCAAAATGCATTAGGTTTATTTTATTAGTAAATTGAAAACGTATGGTCGAATTGACCAGTTTACCTATAAGTTCCTCTTACTAAATTGACTAAAACTGTGATCTATATGTAAATTATCAAATTAACTAATAAGTAGTAAATTTTCAGATAAAAATTGTTAGAAGATGAATAAATATCGAACATTATCCGATAAGAGGTCAAGGCCATGCTACTAGCTAATTAAACAAGATTGATTGTCTGTGATCTCATGGTACTACTATAAATAACTCAAACGCTTGTCGCAAAGAAGGAAAAAATGTATAAACCACACGATACATGAAACCTGTAATTTTACATAAAACTAAATATAGAAACACATGTTAGTTAAAATCAATTGCAAACCAATTTAATCAAAATATACGGCTCAGTTGATATATTTCAAATACTTATATTTTATTTATAAATATCTCAAGAAATAGCTATATTGGTTTGCATTTTGGTATTTATTTGATGATCTCAAAATTCTCGAGACCATAATTTGCCACTGTATTTATATTGCAATCCCTCGATTGAAACAATGGTTTCCTTTTACCGAATTATATATTAAATATTCCCAAATATTGTTTGCTTCTCCTACTAATATTCACTTAAACCAGTAAAGCCAGTGTAAAGTGTAATTATTTGGACTGAAGTTGTTTAGAAGGCGCCAACCGTGAAGGAATAATGACCGACCTTGATATTCAAACTTACATTATTTGGACAATTGTAGCGAATTTTGGTTAGCAAATTGTTTCTAGCCTTGTTAAGATGGAAGAATTATTATAGAATCTTTTTAGGACACAAAGAGTGAGAGAGAGCAGTAGGTACTTCGGTATTAACATTTTGAGCTTCTTTGAGTAGCAGATTATTTTTTAGTTATCAACAGTATCTTTGTCCAATCAAGTTAAACTTATAATATCTCTCGGTGATATAAAAAAAAACTTTAACCATACTACTCCAGATATAATACGCCATCCATTCATTTCAGCGGAGAAAGTGGCGTATCAAGTAGCTGTTATCAGTCATCTGATAGCATTGTAAACAGTGTGCAAGGCCACACTGCAATATTTAACGCTAACCTGACATATACATCATAGACATATACCTACTTATAGTTAAACCTGTTTCTTATGTAATTTTCTTGAATGGTGGATGGCCTTGACTATGGCAAAGGCTAGAAGGTTAAAAGGTTACTTTGAATGTAGGTTACTGGCCCTTTGTTAAACCTATTTCAGTTTTAAACTTTCTGTTATTTCTCAGCAGTCGTATTTTATTATTCTTAAATTAAATTATTTAGAATTACTTTGGTACTTACCTTTTTCATGACAGGTAGAGAATGTGAATTGCTATGCAATAGTTAATATTCACTCTTTTGCAATTAAATGAAAAGTTTCACTGTTGGGTATTTCCACCTATTACAAACAATTTAAGAAATAGAGCATATAAATTAAATAGCTATTCCTAATTGCTTAAACATTATTGAACGTGAAATGTATAACCAACTTTACGCGTCGTTATGAACTATTTATTATTTTGTAATGAAATATCACATAACTGACAATAAAAGAATCTGAATCTAAACCATTTTTTACGCTTACGCTTCCCTAGGAAAAGCCTGAGCAAGATTTCTTCTGGGGAAGCCTAAGCACAAATAAAGAGAAAACTCTGACCTTGGATTTTAAGATCTCTGCAAAAAGACAGGAAATTTTGATCTAATTTCTTTAAAAGTAAAACCTCTGCAAATTGTTCAACCCCCTGACCTTTGACCTGGTGGTGTTCCAGACGCAGCAGCCGCTGCTGGAGGTAGCGCGGGAGCGCGCGCGCGAGCTGTGCGCCGGCGCAGACGCGGCCAGCGGCGAGCGAGTCGACAAGACCACGCGCGACCTGGCAGACACCTGGAACAATGCCTGCGAAGGTAAAGATATAACATAAAAGATAGAGGGGTCTCTGTGGGTAGGGCGCAAGAGCTATATCTGTGGCATCTGAAGTTGGAGGCCTATACACAGCAGTGGATCAACAAGACCTGAAAGAAATGATGATGATGGAAATAAACATCAACGCATCAAAGACATCACAAAGCAAATTAATTCAAATACTTGCCAAATTTCTGAAATTTGACAAGTATTTGTAGGTAAAGTGATATGGAGAAATTGTTAAGGAAGAGATCTAGGGACGAGGTGACTGGAGAGAGGATAGAGATTCAATACCTTTTCTTTTCAATGGAATAAAGCAGGCACATACAAAAAAATTCACAGTTAGATATAAAATTAAACGGTGTAACTAATGGTTCCTGTAACAATACAATTAATCACCAATAAACAGCCACGCTTCATCGGCAAGCAGCGCGAGCATTAATCATCAGTGTTCACACATGTTGTCGCGCACCATTACGCAGGTATTCAGGTAATACAAGTATCTGTTACGGTGTGTTACGATACTACTTACTATAGGATGAACAGAACAGTCACGTTTGCCTGTTCTAACGCCAGTGATACCCTTTTTTTACGTGGAGGAAGTGCATTTACGCCTAGTAACTAGTGATACCCTATATTTTGTGATCCAAAACCAATTTCTAAAGATCCTCCTCCGATCTTTATTGGCCCACAATTTCTTTCGTTTGTTTTTGCGGCGCGGTAAATCTCAATAATTTCACCAAAAAGATGGTGTGCATTGTTTTGCAAACCTCGAGATGACTTCGACTCTACTGGCCGGGTGACTACCGGGAGTCAGTCTTCTTACACTTGATATCGTCAACTACTTTGCATTCCACTAGTCAGCATTAAAATTCTAGTATTCAGTTGTTTCTCTTGTGGTCCACAGGGTTGTCCCAGCGCTCAGCAGTGGCCGAGCAGCAGCTGCAGCGCTGGACGCAGCTGGTGTCGGTGCAGCGCTGCCTGGGCGCCGCGCTCACCGCCAGCTCGGACCGGCTGCGGCAGCTGGACGCCTGCCCCGCCAGCAGGCAGCGCGCGCTCGCCACCAGGCACGCTCTACAGGTGAGAGCAACCCTAGATAAAGAAAAAAAGAAGCAATGTTATAGCGCTGATACAATTAATTGCATTGATTCAAGTAGCCATTGAACAATAACAGAAATTTAGTTGCAATAACCGGCTAGCACTTACGTCAATAATAAAGTCTAAAAAAAACATAAAAAATAATAAATACGGGGGCTTAAAATTCATTCTATTGTCGATTGCAGTGACTGAACAACAACAGAAATAACAAGACACGTCGCTATCTAAGGAATCGCATTGTTAATTCCAGAAGTAATTGATAGAAAACACAACATTACAAGACACATTGTTCTATTCAGCCTTTTTCGTTACTCGTAATTCAAATTCATTTATTTATTTGCAAAGATGTAGTAAGAATTGTAATACAAAAAAAAACTTGAATACTACCCACTCTTATAATCACCATGACGATTTCTACAAATAGACTAACTAAAAAACCCTCGTAATAAATCTCGTTTTTCTTTCCCAGGAGCTGCAGACAGAAGTAGCAGGTCTAGAAGAGACCAAGGACGAGTTGCTGGAGCATGTGGAATTTGTCGTGAACCTGCTGAAGGATGCTTCCAAGGAGGTCGCAGATGAGACTGAAAGGAGCGCCAAGGAACTCGTGGAGGCGTACGAAAAGTAAGTGCGGTGTGGATGTACCTAGAAGGATTCGATATTTGAATCTAACAGTCAGACAATATCAGCCAATAATATTCTAAAGAAAATTTTGAATTTTGAATCAGCATAATAATTCTAAAATTGAATTCAAATTGTTTGATTCCGAACGTTACTGTATGGAGTAGTTCCAAACAAAGCCGCTAGTGGCGCTGTTAACTTGCGGTAAGTTCAATCAATAGACTTGTTTTAAATACAATCTTTATGACTTTCCTGAGCCCATCAAGAAAGGTAAGTTTCACAAATCACAGAATGCAGGTAAGTACTTACTTGTATTTTTATTATATATGCAATAAAATAATAATATGCGGGAGCGGGCGACAGTTTTTCTTAAAACACTTCGGTTTAATTTTGTATTCGATAAATAAGTGAGTCAAAAACAGACCGGGTGACATCAGCAAAAATAATATTGAACAAGAATTTGATGAAACGTCATCTTCGACTATATCAACAAACTATTATTGAGACTGCTGTAAAAAATGTGATTTTAACCTTGTCTTTTTACAAGCTTTGTACTCATAGACAAGTATGTTCTGATAAAAAGACGGTAAACTTGCAAAACTATGACCTTAAACAGTAGTAAATAAAACTTACAATGACCTTATCAAAAGCTCATGATAATGTGACTAGAATTTTCTTGAATATTTTCGTAATTTGATGATCGTGTAAAGATATGCAACCGAAATTAACTTCACAGAGGCATATTATTTATTTATTTATTACTCTTTATAAACAGATCATTGACAATTTAAAATCACCTATATAAAGCAGCTGAAAATCAGAAGAAAATAATGTCATGTATCACCCTAGAGGGCGCCACTGTCGAAGACAAACAAAGTGTAAAAATAATAGATGACAATATCAGTTCCAGCTGTCAGCCACCGGTCATAATAGCCCGGCTCTGTTGTATATAATTGAGCGTCAAATAGTGGCAAATGTTACCGGAAGCGGCGCCACTTGCTGGCAGAGCCTCAACTAGTTGACAGTCTGATGTATCATAGGCACTACTAGAGTATGTTTCATGAAAATATGAGCCAAGGAAATAGGAGGATGGTAGATAGATATCATTTATTAACATAGAGAGTTACAATAAAAAGAGTTTGCAGAGCTGGCATCAATCATGTCTTGTCATGGTTTATTTTAATTAGATCAACAAGAGCTAGTATTATAATTGGCCACAGACAATAAATGGTATGGTTCACAAAGTATCCCATTGGTTAGAATATCTATCAATTGTCAATTAAGATATTGCAAGTTTATCATAAAAAATCCTATATTAGGTATATGGGCTTGCGGTGAAAGATCTCTTTACTACTGTGCAAATGTCAATATCACCTAATAATTCTTTATAATTTATCTTAAAGCTGGATTTTTTGCCAATCTTAACGTTGTACCTACATATGAAAATTGGCCTGAACCCAGAAGTGGGATTCAAAGTGCTGTGGATGATGATGATTCTAACGTTGCGTAAGTCCATATAATTTACAAAATGAACACAAAACTGTCTCACAATTCAGTTCCGCATAGTTCGCGCTGTCTATCATTAGTCACGACCATTTCATAGCTAAACAAGTTTTATTATTCTCACTATATACCCAACAAACTGCGAACATTGTGTAGAATCTCACAAGATGGCGTCATCGTGGTATTAGTGTAACTACTCAGGCGACCAACATTCTCGGACGGAGCTGTTACTAGGATATGTGCGTGGAAATATTGAGGGATAGGTGTTGTTACTTTATTGAAGGCTTTTTTAAACTTAAATGAATTTGTATTTTACCATAATTGGGCCAATGATAAGCAGATATGGTCTAAGATGGAGCGAGCGCATCCTATACACACCCTGTGTTTCGGCAGCTCCTTTTAAGAGCTAGTTTCATTCCAAATTAGATAGTCCACCTTAAAACAGTTCCATTCAATCTGGTTAAATGCCTAAGACTAAGTTAATAGGGTTTTATTTTTATTGCCTTTTTACAGCTTTATACGCTTAGGTACTTTTGACTTTAGCCATCGCGTTTTGTTTTACATTGCACAAATTCGTAATACACCAAGTCACGTAGTAACCCCCTAGTTTACAGCGGTTTCTTGGCTCAGTAATAATTGGGACTTTCATTTTCTCACAAAATATTCGGATGTGTTGAGTTTTCTGTTTCACGGCGTCAAGTTTTTTATCAGCTTCGTGTGGGATGCTTTCAGGTGAAAATGAAACAACACAATTTTTGTTGACACTATGTATATATGAAAGTTGCGAAAGAAATTCTTAATTTTATGGAAGAAACCTTTTTATGCAATGAATTAGTTTTTTTAAACTAGGTCACGTTTGGTTACATCTAGCCTGAAGCTAAGCAACTCGATAAAAGTCTACATTTATGTACTTCTTTGTCAGACTATAAATAAAACCGGTAGATCTATCGCTTTCCAATTTAAAACACAGCTGAAGGGATTGCAAATTTATATGAATATAAAATCTACGACCATATGCAGCACGATACAATAGAAAACTCGATTATTTCTGAAGGAGAATATTAACTCACAAATAAGATTTAACAAGCAATTTTACAGTGACTCGCTTTTTTAAAATACAATTGAGATTAAATTAAATTATGCCATTAGTCAGAGGCTCTTGGAAACATTTAAAAACTCTCGAAACTAATGTTAAACACTCGAATATCCATATTATTTAATTAAAATTATTTGAATTTATACTTTACGTGCTTTAGTCGTATATTTCAAATGTTTCTCTACCTCACGAATGCAAAGAATCTCAGCGATTGATTAATTAAAATACTTCTCATACTTTTATAAAAAGTATGTTAACATTGCTGTATAAAAAAAATATAGCGAGATTTTAGTCACCCATTTGTTTGACAGTAAAAATCAAAGAAGTTATCTGGGTATGATTATTTATTGGTAAAACAAATATTTCTATATTTGTTATAGTATAATAGCTAAGAGTAAGAAAAATAAATCCTTTAAAAATCACAACTATTGTCATAAAATCAACAATCTTAACAAATTTTACAAAGATATCATTCACTTTAACCCATTTGAACTTAAACAGCAACATGCGGTAAGTCCTACACTATATGAATTATAGAGGTCCAATATGGTTTATATCCATATATTAACCTTGGTCAGCCAAGGGCGGTCACCGTCTGTTCACCGTTCTACAAAATAAGGCCCACGGCAAAGCTTGAAACTAATATATTACTGTAAAACATGTTATTAGCACACGATAATAGCGCCTTAACTGAGTGAATCGGGGTCTAGATATAATTAATCAGAAGCCATTTTACTGCATTTGCTCGCAAAATCAATAAAACGCAGACTTGGCACGTTAGTATGGGCTTTTAAAAACAGAATGAACGTTATTGGCAACCATTTTGAATGCGCAGACGGACAGATAGTGTTTTGTTTGATAACAAAGTTAATGCACCGTTCCGGTTTACGAAATACTTTTGTGGTTGCCAAATTTATAAATTAAATAAAAGAGATACTAGTTATTACGGGTTCAGATTTCGCGCATTTTCAAAGAGTATAAACAGCCCGGCTTAAAAATTTACGAAATCAGAGTTGGCCACGTCTTCTAGAACGTACTTAGGTTACCAGATTTCTAAATAAAAAATTAAGTGGTTTTATGCAATTATATTATTACTAGCTGGTGTGTAATAGTTACTTATTACCATAAAAACGGTTCTAGTGAGTTAACCTTAGAATATTACATTCTTAAAAGATACTGTTGCGGACATTTTGTTAGGTCATTTCAAGAGAAATAATTCTTTCATACACATTTTTTTTATATCTTGGACCGTTTTCACAGCGCACGCAACGGAAGCCCTCAAAAATAAATAATTTTCCCCGTTTTTTCTACATTTTCTATTGTTTCTTCGCTCCTATTAGTTGCAACGTAATGTTATATAGCCTAAAACCTTCCTCGATAAATGGTCTCTTCGACACAAAAATATTTTTTCAAATCGGACCAGTAGTTCCTAAGATTAGCGCGTTCAAACAAACAAACAAACTCTTCAGCTTTATAATATTAGTATAGATTACCAAGATGATCATACATAGACCAAATGAAAGAGAAAACAGGCGTCATGTTGTATAAGGAAGTCAAGGGAATTGCAGGAAATCGTGAAGAATGGCGCATACTCCACCGACAAGAGCCGTGCTATTAAATTTTAAATGAATGAATGCAATTATATTTTAAACATCTAACTAAACTGAACACTATTCCGTTTACGTGTCAATAATTTCTGATATAGATGTTCCATTTGCCATAAGCTGTTTAGATGTTCAAAAACGGCAAGGGAAACCGCGCCAGACGCATCTGTGTTTCTATCTAGCGCTTAGCAACCTGTGCTGTATTTATCCAGGATATAGTATTGTAGGAATTGGAGCGAGCTAGATATATCGTAGCTAATTCTGCAGCTTCAAAATTAAAGTAGGCAAAACATGTGTCATTATACCCATGTGTTGACGAGTTTATCGTGTCGCTTGCTGTTTTATTACATAAAAATAACAATACTGAAATTATTTGTGAGATAGTCAACTCTTGAGTAAAGAGTTTTCACACTGGCCCAGGGGCCTGTGACTGAGCATGTACCAGCGATAACTCAAGATAAAAAAAATTAAGTACCTTAATTCTAATTTCATCAATAAAATATTGCTGAAGTTCGTTGTATTGTGCATATTATAGATGTCCACTCTTCTCTAACAAGTAGGTAAGTACCCAGACGTGATAATATCTGTCTTTGTAATATTAAAAGACATAAAAAAATTTGAAATAAAAAAATCCCCCACCAAGAAAGCTAGATTACAAAATCCTATTTACGAACGGAATAAAAATTGTGTGAAAAGTTATTAGATTTCTTAGACCATGATGTCATGGTCGCGAAACTCATGTGCTTGGAATTTACATTTACAAGTGGGACCAGCATTTGCGACCTTATTTCCATGGCAATAAAGTACAAAATAGCTTGTTAATGAGTGAATTATTTTAGCACCATCGAATCATGTAGATTGTCGTTGAGAATATGTGTTTGTACGTCATGAGGTACGAATAAATTGATGCCATAGAATTGTAACTCCAACAAATATCGCGTCAAAAATAATCCACTTTTGATCTATGTTCCACACATCACTAGCACACAAAGCTTGCTCGTGATTGGCTACGATTCGAGATCGGTTCCAAATGCTGTTTGAATTCAGTTGGTCGCTTAAGGGTCAATCCTCGTCAACTCAACCGCAGTGGCGACAGTTAACCTTCTCGTGGCATATTTTTTTGCTCCAGATACATTTCTATGACACCAACTATTCGTCGTCATGAGATTTATTGGGCGGTTGAGTGTAAAAGTAAAACTTAGCTATTACAGCCTATGATGAGATTAGAAGCTGTAACGCGGTGTTTATAGCTCGAGGAAACAATGGATTATTTCTGTTTTGCCTACGTTTTATAAGTAGCAATCAAATGTGAGATTCCTACGTGAAAAGTAGGTTTATGTCGAGTTTATCCTGAACATTTCTAAGTATAGGTACTTATTTGAAACAAAAATAATTTAATTATTTTCCCCTAAGTGTTGAATCATGGCTAGATTATTTTAATTTCATACCTAGACATAAGTCTTTGCCAAGCTTTATTCATTACTTCATTATAAAACTTATTCCAACTATTCGAGAAATTTTAATTAGATGTGCTCTTAAAATACCTCTACAAATATGTACCTATATCTGAAAACAACGTACCACGTGACTCCTCCCGTATCGTGCAAAACACAAATATCTGACCAACTCGAGTATTTCCTTGTTTACGTAAGCCATTATTAACATACATTTGCTACTCAATGCCACGGGTGGCACAGAAACTGTATTGTACAAGGTTGTTTGAAAATTAAGCATGATTAAACGCGAGAGTTTACGCTTCTCTTCAATATTTCTGTTGCACTTCAACTCTTTTAAATAGTGTCTGGGGCATGCCGCAATTGTGTATTTGAGTTATTAATAAGCGTAACAGATAGATAGATAGATAATCCTTTATTGTCACACACATATAAAACAAAAAATAACTAACATAAACTTTCGCCACAAGTGGCGGCCTTATTGCTAAAAGCAATCTCTTCCAGGCAACCATTGGATGGAGAGGAATAAATAAAGGATTATAAAGGACGCGGTGTACAACAGAAATAGATGCGACAGGATAAATAATATACGCAAACATAATTATAATGTACATAAACATAAAGTCAGCATCAGTGATGAACGTTTAATAGATACAGCGGTTAGTTGACTGGCCTGTTAGCTTAGTTGGTAGTGGCTCTGCCTTCTAATCTAGAGGTCGCGGGTTCGATTCCCGCTGGACACAAGTATTTATGCACTTTAAAAAAAAATTATAATTACTTGTGTTAAGTCTGGTCGTTTGTATGTATAATAAGTATGTATTTACAAAAGAAAAGTATATAAGTATTATATCCGTTATCTAGTACCCACGACACAAGCGTTTGCTTAGTGTGGGGCTAGATGGCGCCGAGTGCACGGTCCCATGATATTTATTTATTTATTTATTAACTTGTAGATTATACCTAAGTATCTATATTCTTAATCATCTATATTCTGTAAAGCAGTTTAAAAATCAACATTTAAAGCAGATAAAATAGGCTTTAAAAGCAGTTTCAAAATTCTTGACACAGTTTGCCAATCTTTGATCCAAATTTATAATATTTCAACCATCCATTATTTTCAATAACCCTGTGTATACAGTCGTCGCAGTTATCTCTGGCCGCAGCGTGTGTTTACATCGAGCGTGAACTCTGCTTAATGGTGCGCGACTTAGTTACCATGGGACATGGGAACACGCCCGTATGTCATGGGGGTCATATCATGCCAGTATTTCTGGTAGACTTGCTCCTCCTTGGGCCACAGCGTCGCTTCTGCGGGTTCCGCTTCAGGAGATTTGGTGATCCAATGCGTAACGGTTTAGTGTAGGAAAACATAAAATGTGTTACCTACTAACGGTTACTGAAATGACCTAAAGAGGTCATATTATGTATTTTTTTAAAAGCGTTAATAGTGGCGATTAATTAGGCGTTGGTTAGTTATAAAATAGTAGCATTTGTTTGTGAGTAAATAAATAGTGAAGCAATCACTACACAGATAGACACCAAATTTGTAAACCGTTTTTAGTGAATATAACTAACTAACTAACTAACTAACACGCAGACGACATGAAAAAAGATTATTTTAGACAATATCTTTTTCAAATATAACATGAATCAAACTGCCCCTGCCGGCCTCAACACGAAAAAAACCGCTACAAATCTCACTACACCGCTAAAATAAACACACAAGCTTTCGTATGAGAGATGTGAGTATATCTAGATGTGGCCTTGAAGAACTAGGTGGGGAGTGCCTCCGAACTGTGGATTTAGCCACATTCTGATGTCATAGCTCTATGTCGCTTGCTTACTGATTTCACTTGATTCCGCCAATCTGTGTGATTATAATTCATACGTGTTTATGGATGTGCGTGTTTGTATATTTGATAGATATTATTTATTAACATACTTATAGATTTCATCATCATCATGAGTTTGATGAGACTCACTGCAGGGCATAAGCCTCCTCCCTCTTTAATGCCAATCTTTGGCAATAGTTAACATAAAGAATTACATTGTTAATAAGAGATGGCTTCAATCATGTCTTCTCATACATTTATTGTACTTTCTGATTACTTATTAAAACTTAACTTTGTTTATAAATAAAGGAATAAATTGGTGAGAAAAAGAACTTTACTAAAATGATTTATTTACAATAATATTATGTGTACTTAGTTGGTAGAAGTGAATATATTTTATGCAGTTGAATTTGAATAGGACACACATTGTTGGTAGCTTAAATATCTCTTGGTCGAATAAATACATTTAAAAGTACTTAATTTGCCATTGATATGTTGATACCTTCCTGACTTAAATATATTTTGATTCAATATTTTTTATTCACTTTAACTTATTGAATTGCAGAGAAAATATCAAAAGCCCATAGTTTCACAATACAATCTACACAATGTGCTGGCAAGAAGCCGTTTTTTATAATATAACACCTGGGTTGCCCTTTTAACCCTTTCAATTAAGGGTAGTTAACCCTTCGTATTGCATCCGGTTGCCAAGTTTTATTATGCACCCTTACAGATATAGAAAGGGTTTATTTCATCAAACACCTCACTCTATATAATGAAATGAGCAATCAGGTTTGACTTTCCACTTTTACCTAGCTGTAGAATAAAGTAAAAGGTTTAGAAGTTAAAGAAGTCATACGAGTAAGTTGCTTTAAAAATATGTATGTATATATATCACAATTAGTTGCAATTTAAACATGAAATCGTTGTGCTCATAAATATGTATGAAACGCTAAATACTTAAGTATTTTTTTAATGTAATACCTATGTATGTACTTGTGATTTATTTATCTTAAAGAATCATTCTAGCTTTGAACTCAAAACTATTTTTACTTTACATACCTACCTACCTATATCATACAAAAATTAATTCTAATCTGCAATATCCCTGTCGAACGTTTATAAATATAGCTCGCTATCGACATACGAGCGGTATTTCCGAATGTAGCAGGATGCTTGTTAACTATTAACATTGTGGTTTACAATGTTAACCTCTCCGCCTGCCTGCCGGCGTAATGCCCATAATAAACTCGCTCAACCATGGCCAATGTCAGACATTCACATACAAATATCAGCTGGAAAATGTATTGCCCAGTCGATCATGTAGGACAGAAATGTTGCGCGAATACAAGTGTAGAAGTAGTGAGGTGGCTGCGCTGCGCCGCGACAGCTTTCAAGCCTAGTATATCAATATCGGCTGCATGATTTTGCTTTTCTCCGCATATAGCACTAGAATAAAATCAATCGGCGACCCGTGACGCCAGGACGACAACGTCCTAAGTGTAACGTCAACGCGAGCGAATGTATCGTCTATTCCCGTGGAATAGAGCCGGTTTTCCGCCGGACCGCGCGCCAGACGGCCGCAGGGCACAGGGGAGACGTCGTGTAATCGTTATTCAAGCTGGCAGACTACTATTTCCGAGCTTACTGCGCATGCGTGCGATCGCAGCGCTTAATGGGTCAGGGCCTCTCAGTCTGCACTGGAACCCGGCTACAGGGATATACTTAGCACAAACGCCATTTTCTACAGAAAAATACAGTAATAGGGTCGAGGGGTTCATATAACACGACATGAGAGCGCGGGCCGCCTCCGGAGCGCCGGGGGCAGAGCGCCGGCCGGCGGGCCGCGGGGCCGGCGCCCGCCGCGCCGGAACGTAGGCCTCCTTCAGGACTTCACTTCGAAACGAGACTGTAACGTGCCTGCGTCGCGAACGAGCGACGAAAAATAACTTGGAACGCCGGACACTGGAAACATTGTGATAGTAATGTGAGTTCGCCTCGTGTGCCGCCGTGACTCACGCTCGCATATACTTATGTATACTCGCCCTGGGCCGGCAGCAGAGCGCCGCCGGCCGGCTACAACGCACTTTGCCAATTCTTTTGTGGATGTTCCATCTCATCCGGTTCAAAGTTATAGAATGTAAATTAGCGGTTTCGTGTCGTGTGTGTTGGATCCAAATGGCTAAGTCGCGGCGGGTCGCATATGGGCGGCGCGAGGCGAAGGTCGGCCGGCGTCACGTCATCGGTCGGAAGGTTGCGCCGCGGTGCGCGAGTGTGCAAAACGTAAACACTAGCCGGCGAATGCACCGAAAAACCTCGCGCTATGATGTCACCCTGCAAACATTAGAACGTGGATCTTAAAATTAGAGCCGGGGCGGTGTAGTGGCGGCGCGGTTCATTGAGCGACGGACGAGCGAGGCGAGCGGAGCGCCGCGCGCGCCCGACCACGACCCACGAGGTACGTGACCTTGCGCCGTCACACCGCGTCACGTAGATATTTTCGTCAGGTTTTGGCAGCGGCGCCCGCCCGCTCCCGGCGCCGCATCACACCGTCCCGCTCCACACGCGACGCTACATCGCCGCTCAATAATAAATCTTCTTTTCCGCAGATTGCGACAGACTCTAGCGGCGCGGCTCGCGGAGATCGACGACATTGTTTCCGAATTCGACCGAGTGTCGGAGAGAATAGAGGAGCTCCGGCAGTCGATTGAGGTTTGCATAGCGAAGGTCCGGACCTTGTACGTGTTCGGCGAGGACGAGGAGCGCAACGTGAAGGCGCTTCAGAAGGAAGTGTCGGAGCTAGTGGAGCGGACCAAGCGCTTCACCGAGGAGAGCCGGCGCGGGTACGGCGGCTCCGCGCCCGGCGACGTGGCGCAGGAGCTGTCGGCACTGGAGCTAGCGGCCGAGGGGCTCGCCGCCGCCATGGAGGAGAAGGAGCGGGACTGGGCTCGCGCGCGGGCTGCGCGAGCTGAGTATGCGCAGGACGTGGAGCACGTGCAGGCCTGGGTGCGCGGCGCCGAACTGGCCGCGCGTGACCGCACGCGCGAGCCGCGCGCGCTGCGCGACCAGCTGCAGGCGCTGCGCGCCGAGGCGCCCGCCGTGGCCGACCGTGTGGAGCGGCTGGCACGCAACGCCCGCGCGCTCATAGAGGGCAGCAGAGACGGCAACGAGCGCCAGCTAGTGCAAGCCACGCTGAGCGCGCTGCAGGAGCAGTTTGCGGCGGTGTGCTCGGAGCTGGACGCGCGCCAGGCGGCCGCGGAAGACGCGTGCGACGCTGTGGCGCGTTTCCTGGCGTTGCTGGAGAAGGTGCTGCTGTGGGTAGAGACGCAGCGTGCCTTCCTCGCGCGCCCGCTGCCGCTCGCAGACCTGCAGGAGGTGCAACAGAAGCAAACCGAGTACGGGGTGGGTTTCGCGACAGACGATTTTCCGCTTCGTGATCGAGGATAGTGATTAATTATCTCGTTCTTTGTGTTCTTTCAGAATGCCTTGAAGAGCTGCAAGCAACAGGCCAAAAATTTGGCAGATATGGCAAAGGAGTTGGAAGCGATAGAGAAGGTGACGAGTTCGGGAGACCTACCCTCGAGACTGGAGGCGGCTGAGAACGCTACGGTCGACGTCGAGAAGAAATTAGCGAAGACGGTTGGTAGCGCGCCCGATGGTTTGTTTGTCCGTGTGAGCTGTTGCTGATGTGTGTGTGTGTTGCAGAGTGGGCTGCTGGGCGAGCTGGCGGAGGAGTGGGAGCGCTGCGAGCGCAAGCTGAAGGACGCGGGACATTGGCTAGAAGCCACTGCGCGCACCATTGACGCGCCGCAGAACAACAAGAAGCCACTGCGCGACCGACTCGCGCTGAGAGAGAAACTCATCAACGACATCTCCACGCAGAAGACAAAGATCTCGTATGCGGTTGAGAAACTCAACGTGAGTCGACCAACTGGCTCGGTGGCGGGTGGCGAACATAGCTCGTTGTTGTTTTTTATTGGTCAGAAAGGTTGCGGTTTGTGGTAGGAGAGTGATCGGGCGTGTGTCGGCAGGTGCACTTCGGCGGCGAAGGTGTGGCGGCGGCGGGCGAGTTCCCGGCCAGCGTGGCCAGCAGCGCGCGCCAGCTGGGCGCCGCACTGGACGCGCTGGCGGCCAGCACGGCGGCGCAGGCGGCGCAGCTGGGCGCGGCGCTGGCGCAGGTGGAGGCGCACAGCGCCGATCTGGCGCGCTTGCGCGACCAGCTCACGCACGCCGAGCAGCGCCTGCGCCACGCCGCGCAGCCGCACACGGCGCCGCGCGAGCCCGACGCCGCGCAGGCCCAACGCCAGGTACGTGTCACGCGTGTGTATTCTCAGTAGACAGTATCTAGGCAGCACCACAGTACCGTCACTTATGATTTGTCGTTTTCTGTTCTCCCCCATCCCCCACTACTAACACGGCGCCGTATCCTCGCTAGGAGTGCCGCGAGCGCGTCAAGGCGCTGCAGAGCAAGATCGCGGCGCGCACGGAGCGCATCAAGCTGCTCGTGCAGCGCGGCGCGCCCGACGACGCGTAGCCCGCGCTACCGTCTAGCTTTAAGTCGAATATTCCTCGTCGCGTGATTCTTTTTTATATCGAAATTTAAGTTAAATATACACGATACATCGCATTAGTTCGTTTCTTTCCTGCCGGCTTCGGCCGCGCGAGACACCCTTGTAAATTTGTCTGTCCGTACTTGCGTATCAGGAGATCGGCCGTCGAGTGGAAGAGCTGCTGCGGGCACTGCGAGCGCTGGACCCGTACGGCGGCGAGCCGTGCGAGGCGAGCGCGGCGTTGGCCCTGCGCGCGGCGGCGCGGGCTCGCGCGCGGCGCGTGCCCGCTGCCCTGGCGCCGCCCGCCCCGCGCCGCGCGCGCTCGCCCGCTTGGGCGCCAGGCGGCGCCTCCTACGCCGAGATAGTGCGCGGCGCCAGCTCGCGCTCCAGCTCCGTGGGCTCGCGCGCGCACAGTGCGCAGCGCGCACTGCCCAGCGCCGAACCCGCCAGTGAGACCCCAGTGTCCCCGAGTGAAAGTGAAACATACGAGAGTGATCACGCTGATGAGCCGCAGACGGAGGAACCCGCGGTGGAAGTGACTTATGTGGAATCGGAGATCGTTCCGAGCGTGTTCGTAGAACCGCCTCGAGACTACCGCGAAGAGAGTGAAAGTCCTACGCCCGCTGCTACAGAGCACCCTGCGCCGCTGAGCCCCGGCCGCGCCTCACCCGCTGACCCGATGCAGGAGTCGCTGGTGCTGACGGCAGAAGATCGCGCCCCGAGTCCGACTCGTTGGCGTTCACAAGAGCTGTCTTATGCGGAAATTCTGGCCCTCGGCCTTCGGCGGCAAGCTACGACGCAAAGCGTGACGAGCTTGCCGCAACCGCAAGTGGCACAAGTAGAGCTCGTTAAGGAGTTGGTGGTGGAATGCGTAGAGCGGCTGGCCGAGCTCCGCACCGAGCCCGAGGTTGAGAGACCTGACAAGGCTCGGCTGCGGCCGGAGAGGCCCCAGCGGCCCGCGACCAGGAGCCGCTCACGGGACATGCCCCGCCAGAGGCGCGCGGCTGAAAAGCGCCCCACTAAAGCGCACGACGGGCAAATTGCCAAACGGAAAAGAACTAATAAAAAAGTTATTGAAGTCCAAGACTTTGACGACGTATCGGATCCAGAAGCTCAAGTAGAGCTTCGTTCTACTACGGCGTTACCGACGCGAGCCGTCTCAGAATCTGCCAAGCAAGTCACTGAACTAGTGACAGCGCCGGTACGCCACAATGTCCATGATGTTACCCCGCAAGGAGATGTCAAAGTTATCGAGCAGCATGACGATGAAGAAGACGATATCGCCGACCATAAAAAAACTAAAAAGAAACACAAGATAAAGAAACCGAAATCGGCTGAAGATGAAATATTGAAAGCTTTAAAGGAAATCGAAGAATACGAGCTCAAGAAAAAGAAAAAATCTAAAACAGACTTGGAAGATCATGCTTCTAAAACAAATCGAGAATCTTCAGATTCTGATTCCAAAACTAGATTGGTTCCTGAAAACAAACAAAAGAAAACTAAGAATCAAAAAGAATTGCACGAAATTGGTGCTACGATCAAGATTGAAGAACCTGTTCATATCGAAGAAATGAGATCAGATGTAACGACCAAAACTCAAAAATCGAAGAAGAAACAGAAACACTCTAAAGACTCAGGTCAAAAAGATAATGTAATCGAAACGACGTCTGAATTTATTTCAATGGAGTCTTCAGTTTTAGTAGAAAACAAAGTCGATGTTTGTACAGTGAACACTAAAGTTCAATCTCAACAAGTAGATGTTGAAATGGGATCATGGGAAAGCTACGCTGAAGAAAATGTAGAGAAAATGATGAAAGACTTGAATGCACCGGAATGTGACGATCAAATCCAGTCTACATCTACAAAAACTAAAAAATCTAAAAAACAGAAAAAGTCTCATCCAAAAACAGATAGCACTGATTTACAAATACTATCAAGTGAGGAATCTACTCTAGTCCAGAAATCTGAAACTTTTGTAGAAAGCAGTGCTATAACTAATGTTACGAGCACAAAGCAAAAATCGGAAAAGTCTGAAAATGATTCCTCTCAAATTGAAATGACCGAATCGGCTTCGAAATTAATAAATGAACCGGGAAGACAAGAACGAGGACAAGGGAAGATAGATGAAATAAATGTTTCTTTAAAGAATTTACCTCCTGACACTGAGTCTTCCAAACCTAAGAAAAAGAAGAAGTCTAAAAACGAACAAGTTACACCAGGCCATGTTTTGTTTGAAACAACGGAAACTATCAGTATTCCCATAGAAAAGATTGAAAAAACGATTGAACCTATAATTGAGTCTATACCAAATGTGGTAAAACAGGTAGAAGAACGAAAATCTAAGAAAAAAACAAAGGTGAAACCAAACAAATCTAATAATAACAAACAAATAGAAGAATTAAATGTAACGGAGAAAGAAACTTCTCCAGATTTTATTAAGAACGTAACTCATGAAAATATCACTATTGAAACAGACCAAGTGATTGACTTACCATTTGAAGAAATGAAAAGCAGCAAAAAGAAAAATAAAACAAAAAAATCTAAACTAGAAGATGATGATATTGAAAAAGCTCTAAAAGAAATAGAACGATCTGAGACAAAGAAAAAGCCTAAAGAAAAAGGCTCTAAAACAAAAGAAGTTCAAAGATCTAGTAAACAAATGAAAGAAACAGACGGTATTACTAAGAAAGTAGAAGATTCGGAAGCTGAAGACACAGACTTAATAGAAACTACTAAAACGGTTGAACATGTTGACTGGAATGCTTTGTTGGCCGAAGAAGAAGGCTTAGCTGTAGTCACATCTGAACCTATAAGTTCGTTGAATACGAGCTATCTGATTGATGAATCAACGAAGCAAATAGCAACTGAAGTAACCATACTTCAAAAAAGTAAACATGATGTCAAAGATGAGATAAAAATTAAATCTTTGAAACATAAGTCAGAGGAAGACATAGCAAAAGAATCGTCTACAACCACTAAAAAAATTGATGAAAATGAGCATGCTGTGCCCAGCTCTTCTACTCTTCCTAGTGAGCAGAATAACAATGACAAATTCTTTGATAAACAACCTATTGAAGGTGGTGCCATAAATATTGTACAAGAAATAACTCACTATGAACCCATTGTCCAAGATCTAGAAACACGCACGATTTACCTGATTACACACGAAGAAAAGAAACTGCCACCAATAAGGACAGTGAAAGTCTTTAGGAGTAAAAGTAGTTCTCTTGAAGAGCCACAAACTGTTGAAGAAATCTGTCATTCCACTGATGAAACTGATAATGTTAATTTAGAAGAAAAAATATGTGAAGGTTCAGATAAAAGTGGCGATTTAGAGGCTACAAAAATTGTAGAAAAAGATACCTCTATCATAACGGATATGATAGAAAATATTGACAAAGAAATAAGTCTTGGTTCTACTGAAAATGACCAAGATTCTGTTCCAGTTACTAAAGAGACTGCAAACATACAATCAATGACAATGTCGCAAATAAGTAGTTCTGCAACATCGTCACAGACTGCTATTGAAAACGTAACCGAGTTCCTTACACGGGAAATACATCATGAAGCATCCAGTATTTATGCAACTGTAGATCCTGTTTCTCTACCTTTAGATACTACAGTATCTGAACCAACTTTAATCAAAGATCAACAAGAGCTTGTAGCACCAGTCCAAAGTACTGTTGAAATCATTTTAGAAACGTCAAACGATGACAAACTTACTAAAGAAGAAAATGAATATTTTGATCCTGTTGTTCTTGAAGAAGCTATTTTTGGTTCCGTTCAAGATAGAAACCGGACTCCAAAAGATAAGAAAATTAAACCATCAGAGATACCTTATAAAGAGTTAATAAATGAAGTGAAAACATATTCAGTGGATTTAGACACATACCAATTAGATTATGAATATTGTGAGCTGATGAAAAGGGAGCGACAGCAATCTGTGCCGAAAGACCCAGCCGTAATAGAAGATGTGGTTGACAGTAGTAAAAATAGTAATTATGTGAAAGAAGAGGTTCCAAACACAACTTACCAAGATATAAAAGACGCAGAATTGTTATTAGCTTCTCGAAGTAATGATCAAAAGAGTAATGTATTATCTGAAGAAAAAGAAAAGATCCAATTACAATGTGGTACCAAAATCATTGGATCGTGTAAAACTATTGTCGACGATACTGTTGATCTTATTGCTAATGAGAGTATTGAGTTGAATACCAGAGTACTTAAATTGCAGACACCGGTGGAAACAAAAAAACATGTGCCTGAACAAACAGGCAGTCAAATTGAAATATTACGTCAGGAGTTACCTCGCCAAAGTTATTATGAAATTCAGGACGCAGAAAAAAATCTAGCTATAAGAACATCAGTTAAGGTAGAATCTAGTAAAATTCTGCCTGTAACTGAGCAAGCTGAAGAAACTAAAGCTGCTTTACAAAATAAATCCCTAAACGATAAACGTCTTCTAGCTACTTCTGATGTAGATGTGTTAACTGTGGATAAAACAGCTGAACGCGAATTAGTTGAGTTCCAAGAAGTTGCTTCTGAAGAAAAGGAAATGGATAATGCACCTAAACCATCTTTGGAAAGTAACCTTGTCAGTGAAGTGCCAAGGCAATCCTACCAAGATATATCTGATGCAGAAACACTTATGATTACTAAACAAAGTGAGGTAAAATTACCTGATAGTGCAGTTTCCACTAATGAAAAAGATAGGATTGAGAAAGTACTACCTACTGTTCCTGAACTGAATAAGAAAGGTTATATCCTGGAAATGTCAAGTCATCAAAACTATCAACAGATATCTGATGCCGAAAATTTACTTGCTACTGTTATAACTAGATCCAGAGAAGCTAGTACAGAGCCATCACCAGCTCCAGAGGTTACTGTTATAGTGAATGAATCAGAGGTTGCGCATATAACCGAAACTTCTCCAATTACGTCTCTAGAATCTAATGAATCACAAAATGATAGTTCTAAGAATGACAGGTCACTTACTAATGGGTTGAACGAAGAAATTATCAACGCACACGAAGAAATTCATCCGGAGTCAATTCATCCTCAAGAAACCTTCTACGAGGCGCCTAGATATAGTTACTATGAATTGGCTGATGCAGAAATTCGATACGCAAATTTACGTAGATCGGTTGTCTCAATGGTTATCGAATCAGAATCTGTAGAGCCCGTTACACCCGAAGATGAAACAAGAGACATGCAACCAGCGGTTGAAAAAATGCCAAGTAATATTGGTAATGCTACTACTAGTGCTTTAAATAAGGAAAAAACGATAAATTATAAAAATGATGCTATCGAGCAAATCAAGCCACCTGAATTATTGCGCCATAGTCATCACGAAATTAAGGATGCTGAAAAAATTCTTGCATCACTATCTACGGTTAAAAATGTTAAGGATGACACAAAGAACACAACATTAACCAGCCCCGAATCAACGTCAGTGGCAAAATCTGAAGATAGTCGAATTCCTGAAAAGACAACCTTGTCATCTACGCCTACTGAAGATTGTGATATAATTATTATCAAAACTTCATTACAGCCTGTTACTGACACAATATGCAAAACTGAACAAGAAATTAAAAGTATCGACGAAGCAGTTTTAGCTAAGGATCAGAAGAAAATTAGTTGCTCTTTTGAGGTTGACGACTTGTCTAATACTCCAGTTTGTGTGGTTTATGGTGACACATCACTTTCTGCGACGCCCGTGGCTGATATAAGTGAAACGTTTGTTTACGAAACCACTCGCACTGAAACTGAAGATGAAAATATAGAAGACACATTCGAAATAGTTAACAAAAAAGAAGTACTGGACTACATTGAAACGCCTATTTTACAAGAATTCAAAGAATTTGAGGCTTATCGGTCACAGCCAACTGATGACCATGGATCACCATTAGAAAGTACACCTTCATTGAATATTGACACATTTGTGCCTATGATTGAAAAAGAAACAATTCCTACATCACAAAAAGATGTTGCAGAAGATAAAAATGTCACAAAATCAACGAAATCTAATTATTCTACTCTCGTTATTAAAAATCTAGAGGGCTCACTGGTACCAATGGTATTCGGTAATATTAAAGAAGTAGAAAAATCGATGCATCAAAGAGATTTGACTAAAATTTCTGAGGAACAAAAGAAATCTACAGAAAGTGTTGAAGCACCTCAAGAAATTACTGCATTTTGCGATAGTAATGATAATTCAAAATCGGGCATAATAGAAGATGATAAATTGGTTGAAACTATCTCACAAGTATCCAATGTTCCTGATGCGGCGCCTAGCACTATCTCGGCTGATTTCATCCAATGCGAAATTTCCCAAACGATACAGCAAATTCAATCTGAAACTCTTACTGTTAAAACCGATACTGCTGATACGCATCTTATACCAGAACAAAGTACGGAAACGGAAATAAATATAGTAGGTGAACTAAACAAATCTGCGGATTTAATTACGGAAGTACTAACAAAATCACAACAGGAACAAATTGAGATGATTAGTGAATACACGAATACGAAAACTAACATTACTGCACAGGAATCTGGTTTTGTACCTGTCAGCTCAGATTTTATAGAGGCCTCTGATGATATCACTAAAATAGGCAGCCTAGGATCTTCGGAAATAATCACTGTAGATAAACCAGAATCTACTAATATATTAACAAGTCCTACAAGCCATCGCCCTGAGAAGTCTCCTATACATAGCCTGCATGACCTCCTACCTGAAATTGATTCTATCCCTGAATTCAAGCCTTCTTTTACAAACACCGTATTGTTTTCTAATTTGTCAGCTGATGCACCTGAGTTTACACCTTCGTACATGTATCAAAAGCTCACGACTACTGTATCCCAAAATGTAAATACTGTTGCTAGTACAGAAAAGCAATTTGCGTCTACTAAACAAGAAGAAGACGTTTTGGAAATTACCTCTGAGACGTCAGAAGATGCACCAAACGTTATATCGTATTCTTCTGTATTAAAGACGAAGGTTTCTAAGACTGAACCACAGCCTGAGATACTTCAAAAAGATGTTAATCCAGAAACAGAGAAGGCTCCTGAAATCTTAAGTTCTGTTGAACAAGCTCAGGAAGAGCATCTAGATTCAAAATCAAAACGACATAAGAAGAAGAAAAAGAAAGAAGATAAGAAAATTACTTCTGCACAGAAGGAACCAGAAAATATGAAGCTTGGGGAACCATCATCCACCGTTCCTACAAGTGTTGTATCTGATACTACACCAGAACCAGTTAATGTTTGGGCTAAAGCTGCAGAAGATGGAAAATCGTATGCAGACGTTTTGGCGGAAGGACTTGAACAACATGAACCTGAAGCTATTCATCAATTATCACAAACGATTTCAGGAAGGACATCGAAGGAACACCAAGAAAGACGACCACAATCTGTAGAAAATCGATCAGAAAAGCGAACACGTTCCGTAGAAAAATCAAAAGATATAAAAGAACAAGGAATCGTTCCAATGGTAACAAAAGAACTAACAGAAGAGAAAGTTGAACATACAGAGAGTGGCATAGGTTCGTGGGCTCAAATAGCAGCAACAAAGAGACCATCGCCTGACAGAGCACAAAAAATTGAAACTATGATTGATCCAGAGCCTACTCATGCACCAGCTGTAATGCCTGTTATTTTGGTGGATGAATCGGACACTGATCAACATAAACCTCACACAGAAATTGATACTGAAGGTTTTATAACTGTAGATAGAAGTCGAAGGTCCAGGTCTAGGTCTAGAGACAACCGTTCTAGATCTAGCTCAAACGTTAACCAAAAACGTGATATATTCAATAGATTTGAAGCTTTGGAGAGCATTTTAAAGCCAGAGGTAGTTGAGTCTACACAAAGTCCATCCGACGAAGAAAAATTGCAAGTAAGGAAGAGTAGAAAGAGCAGATCATCAAAATCGAGGGAAAAAGAAATAAAACCTAAGCCTACTGAAGTCGCACCTAGTACATCAGATGAAGACAAACTACCACAGAAAAAAGATAAAAAGAAACGTGCTTCTAAATCCAAAGATCTAAGTGATACAATTGAACCTAAAGCTAAAGTTGTCCAAGAAAATATTGAAGATATTTTAACTACTATTGAAAAATTAGAAGATGTTAAATCTGAATCTGAGCCCAAGAAGAAGAGCAAGAAAAAGAAGAAGGACAAAAAACAAGAACAATATAGTACGGGAGCATCAGACACTTTGTCTCCAGCAGAGGTTACATCTTCCGAACAAGAACATACATCTAAGACACTGATGAATGTGCCAAAGATGAAACAATATATTGATAGCCCAATATCCACCCCAGAATCAATACAAACGCCAGTCAAGGATAGATTGTATTCGGAAGCACAGTTCTGGAAAGTTGATCCTAGTTTAGTAGCAGATATTGATGAAGTGATAACTGTAGAAGTTCAACAACCAATTGAGAATAAGTCCAAGACAATCAAAGAAGATATTTTGGAAGCACAAGAAGCACAGAAGCAGATTTTTGCAAACAAGGAAAACATAGATGTTGAGAAATCTGAAGGTATTTCTAATGTGGATCCACAAATTATGTCTGTTGAGTTAAAAACGTCAGTCGGCACATTTATATCGGAAGAAATTAAAACGATGGAAATTGAAACTTCGGTTTTAGAACAACAGTGCGATAAAATAACTGAAGAACAATCTCTCGAGCACAAAATGGCAGACTTGCAAAGAGAAATAGAAGAAATGTTATTGCCAGAGAATGATTCTTCAAACGCTAGCGATGATACTCCAAGGGAATTAACAGAATCTCAAACCTCAATTGACTACCAGTATGAAGAACTGCTGGACAATATGACGCCATCTCTTGCATCACCTGAACCTGATGAGTTACTACCTAAGCCAAAACACGATACTACAGTTTTGGCACCCATCGCCGAGCCAGATAAAGCGAACGATGAAGATCTGGAAGTGGTTACCGAACCCGACAAACCACACGCTGAAGATCTTGAAGAAAAGCATATTAGCTTGAGCATGATTGATTCTTTACTCGAGGATACAGAACCAATGTCCTTCACCGAAACACACTCTTTGGAGCCATCCATCAGCCACGATGATGAAATACTTATGACTCCCCGAGAAACCGATATAATAGACACAGTAGTGACGCATCCCATTCAAGTAACATCAGTCGTGAGCTCTGTATCATTACAGACAAAATCTTCTCCAAAGTTACCTACTAACATTGATACTATTACTAACATCGTTACTGACCTAAAAGAGGATAAATTTTGGACGGACAAACATGCGGCGCACGACGCCGAACTGTTACTGCACGAACCCAAATCTAAGCCGGACGTAACTGAGGCCGTAGATGTAAAGACCGAAACAACCGCGATACAGATCGTAGAACCTAAAACGGAATGTGCCGTAATCGAGCCCCACGTTGACGAGGGCAACAGTGTAGAGGAAAACATAGTCAACGACACCTCGTTTTGGCCAGAAAAGCATTTATACCACGACGCAGAGTGTCAGTACTTCCTTCTCATGGCCAGTAAACCCAAGTCGAGCCCCGTGACCATTGCCGAGGTCGTAGTCCCGGATCGCAAAGACAAGGACAAAGACCCCGGCGGTAGTTCGGGCCACTCGTCGGAAGGGGAAGATGCGCCCAAGGAAGGAGGCGGGTCTCCTCCCTTCGACTCGAACTACATGTCGATGGACCTGCCGGGAGGGATGTGTTCCTGGACAGACCACAGCTCATACCTGAGCACCGAGCCCGTGCCGGAGCCCGCGCCGGGGCTGGCCGAGCCCGCCGAGCCTAGAGAGGATATACTAACCCCCCTGCCCCTCGCCCCAGCCGCCCCTCCCCCCCTACAGGAGCCGCGGGAGCTGCCCCCGAGGACCGCCAAGGTGATTGCCGTCGACTCGTATTGTACAATTTTAAACTTTATTTTCTATGTTTGGCATGATATACTTACCAAATTTTTAATTTCACTGATTATGAGGCTCTGTGTCGTGAGATGTACATCGCCGGACTTGCCGCTCGTCTTGTAGTTGCCAACTTGTGGCGCGTCTCATCTCCGCTATAACATACGTACGCATTTCAAACCGGTACTTTGTAATGTATTCGATAATGTATTTTAGTTTGCAATTATCTAGTCATGTCTAGTCAGACTTTAACTTCGCTGAAACATTTTCACGTTTTCTAGTCTTTGTCAATGATCTAATTTTTTAATATAATAAATTAAATGTTGTTGTACGGATTGTTTTATTTATAGGGGTGTGTAGTTGGGCTACCCAGTAGTTAGTCACAGTTTGGCCGCTACGAGACGATCGACAACATGTCGCTTATTCAAATATTTTCTAGATATTTGGGCTTGAAGTTGTCATGCAGCTCACAAAGCTGCTGCAAAACATGCGCTAGTGATTTCATGTAAATGGACAGGTCAGTCCTGTTTTCGAGTTTTGTTTTCTGGATTATTGATAGTCCTCTCCCTTATATTAGTCCTATGTCAGTAAATATTTAAGATATCTAGTTGGAGAATGCTTTAGATCCCATTTTCCCAAATAGTCATAGTTGTAGAGCAGTGTTTCGTACTGAAGTATTTGATTGTATTTATTGTGCTTGTCAGTGTATCTGGCACGCTTCCTACACGCTAAATTCACCACAAAATTTACTAAAACTAACAAAAGTAATGATATTTGGGACACATAACTTTGCCAGCTCTGCGCCATTTATTATTAGAGTAACAATTTTTTAGAGCAAATATATAAAACCGTAGTATATTTTTACAAGTATGTCAACCAAGTATAACTTTTATGTTTCCCAAATATTTAATAATGTACTCAATTTGTAAATTTCTTCCAAAAATCTGTATATTATTAAGACGTTTAGTACGAAACTCTGGTTAGCTTTTATTGTTGTTTTCGTTGTTGTTATTGTTTTTTTTGAGCCTAGAAATAAGAATGTGAAATCGCTACATTATAATCCGAATTAAAAGTTCGCATGTCATGCCAAATTGTTCTTTACAGACTAATGAATAAGTTTTATTTTTATTTGATGTTGTCCGCTCTAACTGCGTCCATGCATTTGGAATGCTCACCGTGGACTGCGTTTTCTTGTGCTATTTTACTTCTATAAAGACGTGGAGACAATATTATTATTATAAACAACTTGTTGCCACCGACGTTGAAAATAATGGGGGCGCCACTTGTAGTACTTGCTCAGTTTTTGTTCATTTCTTTACAACACTGATGTCACACTAAAAATGTTGGTCATCGATACAAATACATCTGTACACTTTGCAAAATAGTTCAATTTCTTGATATATCTTGATGTATTGGCCAAACTTTCTATAATTAAATTTACATGCTCCTTACCTAATTTCCTGAAAACAATGCTGAAGACAAATAAATGTATGACGCATTCGCCAAATGTATTCTCTGTAGAAGTAGTTCAAAGCTAATTTGTTTAAAATTTGTACAAAATCTCATTCATGAGTGCATTGCGTAAGACTAGTTTCCTATCGGTTTGCGCCTGATTTACGGTTTGGATCCCGTCCAAGGCGAATCGGTTGCTTCAATGATGATTTAGTCGAGTCTGTTATCTCGGCCACATACAGTTCGCTACATAAATTACGTTTAATTTACTTCTCTAAACATGTAATAAAGAATACATAAATTAAATCGACAGTTATTCTCTAAACATGTTTTAAAATTATACCTAAAAGTATTATTTAAATTCACAGTGATCTAAGCAAGTTCGAGACTGCAATAACAAATACCTAACAACATATCTTGTAGTCAGGCGTGATCTTATCAAATTTAATGTCAATATTAAAGAAATAAGTAATAATTCATAGACTGCAACGTTGATTGAGATATAAGTAGCAGTCAAGAACTTGCATATCCATGATAGATATCAAGTGCGCGATATTACATCAATAATTACAAGTGACATTACGATTTGTTGGATTTTATGTCCTAATTTGTTACAAGTCTTAAATAATGCTTCGAGAAATGGCCAATAACTTTGCGTAAAGTGTGTGACACAGTGTAATATTAATTACATAGTTCGTCCGATACAAGTTGGCCTAAACTCGTGTCAAAAAAAATACCTTTCAGAAGTTTTGTTAACCGTCGTTTTTGAAGTCGGTTAAAATGGTCCGAGAAAAAAACAGTACTTCAAACTTTGGTTTAAAAATATTGTCTCCACGTCAGTGTACAAAAGAGTGCGTAGCTAATAGTTGCGTGTGTTCTCAGGATGAGTTGTCTAACGATGTAGAGGCTCTGCTGCAAGAGATCAGGGACGTGCAGACCAGACTCACCGACCTGCCTGGCGAGAGCCTCGATGCCATGGAGCAGGGGCTGCTGGTGAGTCGCTGTATATATGGCATGTATTTACTTACCATGTGTATAAGGTTACTGGCAACTTATGTGAGATCTCTTCAAGCCTTTTTTTGTTGAAGCGCTGAACTGATCTGCGTATAGAACACATTGATTGTAGATAGAAAACAGTTATTAAAATGAAACAAAAAAGCCTTTTTATGAATTTCTTGTTGAATTACAAGTGATTTACTCTAAAAGTAAGTTCGTGAGAGTCACGCCTGGTATGAGAGTTCTCAAGAGCGTGACTTAACACTACCGAACCATGAATGCTCTATGACATTTTTCTGAAGTTTACTACAGCAAAAGCTGTTGATATTTTTCTATATTTTAGTTGTTGTTTTTTTATTTTGCGTAAATTATCAGTAATCTCGTGTGTTTAAATCTTATCATGGACCAATAAGAACTTTGTGTAGGTATAACAGATTATTATGTATTTTAATGCACGTGCAATGCAAAAGATATAAGCTTAAAATGGGCATTCAAAGTTATTTCTGCTCCATGCTCGGATTTTATATTTGTACCTAAGCCATTGAATTTAAACAAACCGATTCCTACTGACGATGCAGTTGTAAATTTAGACGAGCGCTTTTAGAATACTATTACCGGCCGCGCCCTCAATCGCTTCTAATCAAAGGTCTCTGAAAACAAAACTAGAATATCGATAGTTAGGCTACATGTATTCAAATCAAATTGAAAGATGATGTGTTTCAAGCTGATTTCGGCTATGACGGAAGTGTTTTCATGGATAGGTTACTGATTATCTTGTAATGTTTAAAAAGTTTGTCTCAGTGCAACCCTGTATGTTCTTAAATTATTTTTTTTCAACTAGGGTTTATATCAATAAAATTGACTAAAATAGTATGAATAATGGTGACGTCATAGTTTGCATACTTCCATACATACATTTTGCATATCAACTGGTGATAAAAATATCTGTTTTGGCTAGGCAGGAAACCTGGAAATAAGCCTTTGAATTTAGGTTCCTTTTTATTGGTGCATCCGTATCCGGCGCTACGTCACGTTTAATTGTTGTCAGTTATTGTGGCCGCTCTCAGCCTTGGCAGTGAGATCCACAAACAGAGATGTTTTAACAAATGATGAGGTCATCCAAACATATAAGCATTACGACACGAGTTAATAATAAAGTTAGGTGTTTGGCTTCACATTCTAGGGCACTACACTACTATACGAAGCCGAACGGGGCGCAGTCCTACTCGAAATATAATCAATTATTCGAATTATTACTTGATGTAACGAATCACAATCGATTCCGGACAATACCGTGTTTGTTATTGTGTTGCGATAGTGTCATCGGTGTTGTTTGTGACTTTTGTGATATAATAGTGGACAGTGGGGAATAAACACTTGTAGTAAAAGGTAATGTTTTAAGTTTTTGTTTATGTGCAACGAATGAAGTTACAGAAAATTGAAGCTATTGATATTGATGATTTGGCAATTAGTATGAACCGGTTAAAACATATATACTTACCTAAGTAAAAAATGTTAGTAAAAAATATCTGAAGCTATGACATAAAAACGATACGAATCAAAAAATTTGAACCTGGATAAACAACAATATAAAATGCCCTAGCGCATTTAAATTTTAAAGGTATATAGTATAGTAAAAAGGGCATAAAATATAAAAGATTAACTTCATATAAGTAAAGTGTAATGGTTATGACAGGCCATTAAAATATAATGGTGTTTGTATAATTAAATTGATTTATAGCCGAAGTTTCAAATATTTTCAGCTATATTTACATTTTTTAGTGCCCGTCGCATAGTTTTTGAAGGGTAGCCATAGTTTACTTCGGTATTTTAATTACGACGAGCTTTTTGAGCTTTGCTATTGAAATTTTAACAACAATACGTGGTTTGATACAGTTATTAAAGTAGAAAACAAACAATACAGCCAATTGTTTAATCTATAATTTATACATTTTATACTACGAATAAGTACTAATTTGGAGATTTCTTTAAGTCCGTTGAATATGTTTCAACTGACTTCAAGAATCAAGGATGTTCTCATTTCGTTTTTTCATGTTTATTTTCTGCTTCAAGAAGAAACACAATGTAGTTACATTATTCTTTGTCGTACAAACTAGTTCAATAACATGAAGCGAGAGTCAACAGGACAATCCTGCATATTTACATACTTAGTCATTATTTAAATGAATGACATATACCTAATATTTCCTCGAATCGGTCGAAGTCTCAATAACTTTCAATACAAATGTAGCTATAGATATGTCTGAAATGAAACTTGTGATGCGGGAAATTGTACATCTAAATATATAAAACTCAAAGGTGACTGATTGACTGACTGATATAGTGATCTATCAACGCACAGCCCAAACTACTGGACGGATTAGGCTGAAATTTGGAATGAAGTTAAATGTTATGACGTAGGCATCCGCTAAGAAAGGATTTTTGGAACTGCCACTTTTAAAGGTGTGAAATAGGGGATGTAGGTTTTGCTCCTTAATGCGAGCGAAGCCGCGAGCATCCACTAGTGTTGTATAAAGGTACAATGTATTAAAAACAACAATGATTTACATATTGCTACGACCTTGCATTATGTATTAACAGCGAATTGTAGTCAAACGTAAACCAAACACATTAATATTATAAAGCGAAAAGTCAGTGATTTTGTTATTTAATTGTGCCTTTTGCTCAAACGACTGAAAGAATTTTATTTATTTTATTTTTTCATCTTAGATTAACGTGGATAACATCTGAAACAATAGGAAACTGCTTTTTAAAAACTTTAAATTGCTCTTTTTACATTTGATAGAACAAGAAAATAAGAAATAGTGAAATGAATTAATGTGGTGATAATAATGTAATAATAAAGTGTGCAATTTAATGAAATATCAATTGTGTAGATGAATAAAGGCTTTTTTATTTTATTTTATTTTACATTTGATAGGCTCACGCTTGACTACATGGCCTGATGTTAAGCAACGTTTCCTATATGTATATCTATACATATATAGCTTGACAACGAAACAAAAGTTGAGCCATTGCAAATCAATAGCGATTTATTCTACAATAGACAGCAGACTTGGCCCCGATCTATCGCAAGCTGCTGAGAGCATTAAAAGCATCTTTAAATAAATCCGTTTGTTTTGAAATAGAGTCACGATGGCCACATCTGCGGCCCTAAACATTCAAGGATTAAGCAGATAATACGAGTATATGTATGTATCTTGAAATGAGTATTTCTATCGAATTTGTAAGTATACCACGACGTCATATTATGTACATTGAAATTATATTTCTTCAGTGAATAATAATAAAATAATAAATAAATATTTCACGACATATCACACAGCGCCATCTAGCCCCATACTAAGCTTACGCTTGTGTCGTGGGTACTAGATAACGGATATAATACATGTATATACGAATTCAACTTATATGTAAATTGTCGTCGCTACCTTAACCTATATCACTCTAGGGGCCCATGACTATCGCCATACGAAAAGTCACGATGACCTGTGACTCTAATTATACAAATACACTTTCGCTTTTATGCAAGCGATGAAATTAGGTCCTGTTTAATAAATTTGAAGTATTTTCTATTACTGATTGTCTATTGTTTTAAACGTCTGTTAATAATTATTACGATGAGTCTTTATTATTTTTGCAAATACAGATTAAACATCATTTTACATTCGATGATAAAAAATGGCTGATTACATAGTCGCCTCTTGTAAACATGTTGTGTCATCGCGAAATAAGCATGAGTACTATCTGCAGAGTTATTTTATCACCTCACGGGTATATTTAGCTGGTTCTCAGAATCACGCGGCCATGTTTGATCTAGTTATATCATCATCACTTATATGCACTGCGCTGAGATAACGGCCTAGCTTGTATGACATTGGGAAAGTGGAGAAAATATTTACTTTTTTCATAACTAAGTAATAGTACAAAGGACAGTTTATGGCTTTATAAGCTTGTTTCTTTTTTACTCACAAACGGTTGAAATGTTTTAAATAAAACTTGGTATGGATATAGATTAGACCCTGGAAAGTAGCACCTGATCTATATAAACTCTTAGTTATATCATAAAGGTCATTATTGGTCACCCATCCAAGATTATACCGCGCCGACTTTAGCTTAGAAAATAATTCCATAGTTAGACACTGGCGCTAGTGTATAAGAAACTTAATCGTAACTTTGAGCTTGTTTAACTAACTTTTTATCTTAACTAATTCCATGGTTTTAATTCTAAAATTGTAACTTTAACCTTATTTATACACGACCGACATAAAACATAATTTTCTTTGACTCAGAGCCTCGTTCTTACCAAAGTTAGGTATTATTTATCAAGTTTAATATCTATTCTAATATTTTACTGCTTCTTATGACATCATCGTTGCCAGCTACAATTGTTTAGTCATAGCTCAGCAATTTGTTTTAGTGTTTTTTTTATTCTTACAATCGACACGTACAAATACGATTTAAAAATAGGTATGACGTTATTTTAACATCTTTTGGTAAATGTTTCTGATAGCTTGATTACAACTTCTGAAGGAATAAATGTGTTTCCAGATGCGTTTAAATATTATTATATTAATACTAAGTTGGTTTTAAGCCTGTATTCTTTACAAGTTATAGTTAATTATTATTTTTGCAAACCTGTAAAACTGTTCTCAGTCAGCAATAGATTTTGTAATTCGTCAAGTGAATCAAAATCTAATATAACTAGGGCGTACAACAAGCTATGGCGTAGTCAATAATGAAATTAAGATAATTAATGTTCAATATTCTTGTCAACATTTAATTATTTACTAAATATTTAATTTTTATGGCATTCCAGGAGGGAATAGACATTCTAGTCAAGTGCGAGGAAGCTGCAGAGCTCCTGGAACAGAAGGTGATGGAGCACCAGCAGGAGCAGGAGGCCCAGGGTCTGATTAGGGAGCTGGCGGCTGTGAGGAGCAGGGTCAGCAGGCTGCTGGCACAGGCCCGCCAGGGGCTGGCCACCGTCCAGGTAAGCAAGGTAAATCAGCACTTGTATTTGTGGTGTTGTGGGGTAAAGCTTTTATTGCTGTTATTGGTTTTGTATGAGCTGTGATGATGTAGACTTTATTTTTGAAACGTTTCGGCTTTGATAAATTGAAAATTAACGTTTTTTAAATAATTTTAGTATAACGTCTTCTTTTGGAATCTTGGTGGAGTTTAAAATGTCCCGGGGTATTTCTTTATTTATTCTTTTGAAATTTAAATTTCGTTTTCTATATGTACCTATCTGTACTAAATGCATGCTGATATACTTAAACGAGGTGGTATGTGGCTTGTAATTAATGTAGGTAATATAGTTTATATTTTATTTCTTATTAAATTGTATGCGTTGTGATTGTGGAAGTTTCTATGATTGACTCATAGCAATAAAATATAGACTGAATGTATCAATGATATTAGTGCTAATTGCATTACTTTGTTTGGATCAGGTAATCATAATATAATTAATTTAAAAAATAGCAAGTAATAAAAATACGTTGTATTACTAAAGTTTAAAAATAATTTAAAACAGCAAAAGTTTATATTTTTTATATAATTTCCAGGACGCTAAAGTGCAGGTGGCACTTCAAGCCAAGGAGATCGAGGAACAAAAGGTGAAGATTTTACAACTCGACCAGTGGCTCGAAACCATCAACAACGGCCTCAAGGAGTCCACGCAACAACCCGAGGTCACGGAAGAAGATATCATTAGGTACATAGAAATCTACGAGAGGTACATTACTGAGTACGAGCAATACGAGATTATTCTCAAGTCAATAACTGTGATAAGTGATGATGAATCTAGTCAGTCGCTGAGGAGCAAGCTGGTGGCGATGCAACGAGCCATGGAGGAGAGCAGGCGTCTAGTCATAGTCGAGATAGACAGGCTGAGGCAGGTGCTCGTGCACATGAGGTCGGCGCCCGAGCCGGAGGTGGTGGAGGACGACGTCTCCCAGACGGACAGGACCATCGACTCCACCTCCATGCCGGAGGAAGTCGTCTCGCCGAGGGAACCCGCATTTATAGAAAAGGTTGTGGAGAAAGTGCCTTCAGTATCGGAGAAGCAGGAGAGTGTTAAATTAACGACTGTACAGGAGAGTAAACCCAGTCAAGAGAAAGTCCAGGAAGTAAAACCATCTGTGACGATCGACACGCAGACCGGAAACAGCTTGATGTCGGAGCCGCCATCTGTTGCCGATAAGTCCGTTGTGTGCCAACCGGAAGTGATCACGACCCATGACGTGTCTATTTCCTGCGCCCCGCCGCAGGAAGTCGAAGTACAGACGAGCGAGCCTCGCTCTGAAGAGAAAGAAATGCTAGAAAATATTCAAGTGAGACAAATTATTTCAGACGGCCATGAAACTATTGAAATAGCCAGTCGACCTGTCGTGCGGGAACAGAGGACGGATGAGCAATCATTGTTCGTCGACGCTAATTATAGGGACGACAACATCCGGAAAGATTCGCAACTAAACATTACGCACAGCCTGCCGCAGTCGTTCGAAACCGTCATGGTCGAGCCTGATGAAACTACCACCGAGGTCGTGGTCGACGCTGATGGTACCAAGAGAATCATTGTTAGAAAAGTTAGAAAGACACTCGTCACCAGACAACAAACTGTACAAACACATCAGCAAAGATCTGCCATACTATCACGCGAGGGACAAGAGCACTCGTTCTCTCAAATCACTCTAAAAGAAGACAAAGGAGCTAGTTCCACCACCCTTGATGATGGTGCTATGGAGCATGTTCAGTACCAAACATTCGGAGGCGAGGTAGTGTCGGCCATTCCTGGAGGAGAAGTCACGATCCAGGAGTTCACATCTAGACCCGATATGATCATACAAATGCAGAAAGGTATGAAGCCTGAAGAAATTCTTCAACTGGCAGAAGGTGAAGTGCCGACTCATGTTCAGACTTCGTCATCCAGTGTCACAGCTGTAGTCCAACAAGTAACTAAGAGGATTGTTAGGACAAGAAGACGTATAATCAGACGTGTGGTCATCATTGACGGCAAAGAGCATGTAACTGAAGAAGTGGTCGAAGAACCTGATAATGTTGAAGTATTTGAAGAACAAATACCTAGAGTGTCAATCAACGTGAGAGAACATGGTGGAGTTCAGTTTGAAGAAATTGACGACCCCAGTGACAAAGGTGATCAACCTCCACCACCAGGTTTGCCACCAGGTACGGGTGATAGCAATCTTCCGAAATCAGATGACAAACCTACAAAGCCACCTAAAGATGATAAACCACCGAAGTCACCAAAAGATGACAAACCAGACGATAAACCAGATCATCCAAAAGATAGACAATCAAAATCACCTTCTGACAAGAGTGCTAAGGAACAAGAATTGGAAAGATTGATGGAAGAATTTATGAAGAAGGAAGGTGATCACAGTTCTCGTACTAGTGTAACAACGACTGAGACGATTGTTAGAACTTCGCAAGAAAGAGAAAGTTCTCCTATTCAAACTCAAGTTACTAAGAAAGAAACAGTCATTCGTACATCTCAAGAAAAAGAAGAAAGCCCTGTTCAATCCGTGACTATATCAGAATCTCATGAGGTACTGCCATCTGAAACTGTTCCAGAAGTCCAGGAATACCTTGTTCAAGAACCACAAACTGCTCAAGAAAAAGAGTTAAAGAAAATGATGGAAGAATTCATTCAAAAAGAAGGTGAACATGGCACACAAAGTTTTACGAGATCTGAAACAGTTGTTCGAACTTCACAAGAAAAGGAGAGTGCTCCTACACAAACAGTTTTCGTTACTGAATCTCATGAAGTTGTGCCATCTGACGATGTAGATCAAACGATAAAAGAATATTATGTACAGGAGCCTCAAGAAGGACAAACCATTTTATCTACTCATGGTATTCAGCACTCTACATTTGAGACGTCCTCTACCAACATGTCAACCGTGGTGCAGAAAATAACTAGAAAGATTACAAGAACTAGGAGACGTATTATTAAGCACATTCAAATCATTGATGGTAAAGAGCATGTGACAGAAGAGGTCATAGAAGAGCCAGATGATGTTGAAATTATCGAAGAAGAACCTAAAGTAACTCATAATGTGCAGACAGAAGGAGTTAAAACGAAACGTATTAGAATTATCAAACAGGTACAAATTATCGACGGAAAAGAGCATGTTACGGAACAAATAGTTGAAGAACCTGATGATGAATTTGTTCCTGACTCTACAATTACTGCTGAAATCGATGTGCAAATCAGCAAAAATGATCTACCTACAGTACCGGCTATTACCGATGCAACAAAACTTTTTGAAACCCAAAAAGATACGTCGATACTCGATATTAACAAGAGCCTTATCGACAGTGAACAAGAGCACTCAGGTATTTCTTTATCGCCCACTAAGCAGCCGACTGTCACAAAATGTGTTAAAGAAGACAAAAGTAAAGAAACTGAACAGTCAACACCTGTGACTGTTACAGACAATATCGCCCACTTTCCGGAAGAAGTTGGTGTAATCAACATTGTTCGTAAAACTGTCAATGACGAGCCAAGCGTCACCACTACAACTATCACTAAAGAGGTGCAACCTGTAGACACAGAGAGCCTCAATACAATTGAAGTATCAAAAACAACCACACAACCTTCTGTAAAATCTCCCGTTACAACAAAACCAGAACAAGTTTTACAATTAATACAAGAGACTATACAAACAACTGAACCACAAATTTCAGTTGCTACAATAGAGGCGCCTGAGGTGACCGAGTTTGTAGGATACGAACCGCTGGCTGTAAAAGATACTATATTAACTGATATTACTAAGACATTCATTGGAGCTGAAGTTGTTAGCGCGTTATCACCTGACAACAAGGTCGAAAAATTGACAGATGAATCTCAAGATTCGACAACTAATGAAATTTGCGATAAAGTACCAGAAATAGTGACAAAAGTGGTAACTGAAGTATCTGATATTCATCCTGTTGTGGAAGTTGGTCCGCAGAATACTGAAACTTTTGAGGCAAACAAAACAATAATGGAAACAGCTACAGTCGTCACAACTGTAACCCCACAAGAGAAAATAGATACCACACTTATCGATGTGACTAAAAGTTTGATCGGTAGTGAGATAGACCATTCTACTACTTCTAAAATCTTAGCACAACCAGTGACAAAACAACAACAGCCCACATCTGTAAGAGTAGATGAAAAAACAATAGAGGAACCAGTACCTGAAAAAGTAGAAAGAAAAAAGAAAGATAAATCAAAGAAAAAAGATAAACCGAAACAAGAAACGTCTCCGGACTCACAAAAAGACATTGACAATGAAACTGATAAAATAATGTCCAATGTATCTGCAAAAAACACATCTCCTACGGATACATCTAAATCTACTGTAATTTCTTCAGAAAAGGAAACATATGTGGCCAAACTCAGTAAGCAGGAAAAAACAAAACCCGCCATTAAATTGGAAACTTCTGCTAGCTTGACACCCACTGTGATAAGCTCTGAGAGTAAAACACTAGCAGAAGAAACGGTTTCTGCTGATCCAGTTACCAGAGATACAAGTTTAAAGGATATTACCAAAGCATTAATCAGCAGTGAAACTGATCATACAGAAGTCTCCAAAATACCAACTTCACCCGTGAAATTACCTGACGTCACGCAATCTGAGAAAGATGAACTCAATGTGACGGAACATGCCCCTGAAGTACCTGCAAGAAAATTACATAAGGCTGTTGCAAAAGATATTTTACCAAAAGAAAGTTCACGAATAGAAGAAAGTAACGTATCTACGTCTTCCACAACAGAGACTTACGTGGTTCAAAAAGAAGGAATAAAAACAAAACGAATCAAAATTATAAAAACTATTCAGATCATTGACGGGAAAGAACATGTAACAGAACAAATTATTGAAGTCCCAGATGATGAATTTATTCCAGAATCAACAGTTACTGCTGAAATCAACCTGCAAATTAGTGAGTTTGATACGCCTACTGCTAAAAAAGAAGATTCCAGAATTGGAATTCCAGAACCTGTCACGGTACATAAAAAAATAGATGAGAAACCAGTCAAGGACAAAAGGAAAATGAATAAAAAAACTAAAGATGAAGTCTTAATACCAGGTAAACAAGTATCAGAAGGCAAATCTGATTCGCCAGTAATGTCACCTGATTCTCTTGATCAAGCTCTCATTCAAGCCATTCAAGAAAATAAGCCACAACTGAGTGTATTAGAAATGACAAAAGAACTTTTGGAGAAGGAAAGCATTCACGATGGACATATTCACGCACCATCTAAACCCGCTGGTATGACATCTGATAGTGCCAAACTTATATCTGGTGAAAGAGCGGAAACTAAATCGCCCGATGTAATTAAACCTGCAAATACAGAAACAGATGTTCCTGACAAAAACGTTCAGGATGTAACTCCTAAAGATCTTCAACCTAAAGAATCAGAATCTCTGGAAATACAATCAACAAGAGAAGTGCCAGTGGATACAAGCAAAACACTAGATACCACAGAAAAAATTGATGAACAAGCCAAGATAACATCGATTTTAGCTGAAATGATTGATCAGTCGTTAGTACAAGATGTTGAAACTATCTTGCCTTCGAAATCGAGTGAAGCTTCTTCATCCAGTCGTGTCGAAGTCGAAGAACCGTTGTGCATCAAGGTTGATAAAAATGAAAAGAAACGAAAGAAGAAGAAAAAGACGCCTGAACCACCTCAGATGGTACCAGAACCCGTTTCCGAGCCAAAAGTTGAAAGCCCCAAACTAGAAAATGTCATTGATACGGCACCTAAGGAGAAACAATCACCAATTATGAAAGAAAAGGCCGAAGTTGATAGTTTACTGCAAACTGCAGCAATCAAACCACAAGAAAATATTATTCAGAGTACAACAGACTTTATTCATCAAGAAGGCTCTGTTAGGAACATGCCCAAAAGTCAAATTGTCAAACAAATGTCTACAGAACAGGCTTTAATGCAATCTACAGTAGAAGTGGAGCCGTTAAAGGTAGGCACCATTGTTTCTGAAATTGAGACTACAGTTTCTCCTAAAGCTTCGCAAATGTCTTACGTTCAGCAGTACGAACCTCATGTCCAAGGATCTTCAGATAGTGTAAATAAATTGCTTGCTACATTTGGGCAACCGGAACAGAAGGAAGTGCCAACCCAAACTAGCCCTCCGGGACAATCGACACCAGCTAAAACAAAACCGGGCTCTAAGTTTGATGTGACGATGCTTCTAAATGCTGAACGACAAGATACACACATGCGTGAATTTAAACCGGAGCCTTCTCAACTGGATGATGGCGACAAACCTAAACAAACTATTGATATTTCAATGTCATTGACCAAAACTGATGTCATTAAAATATCTGAACCCAAAGTTAAAGTGGATATGAAAGTAGAAGGTTTCGAAACGAACGAGCCTTCTATTGTAAAGAAAGATATAGATGTGAATCTACCAAGTCAAGTTACAATCATCAGAGAAGAAATTAAAGTCCCAGTAGCAGATATCGTCAAAAAAGAACAACCATTACAGTCATTACCTGAGATCAGCCCTGAGGGATCGAGCACAGATTCCAAGCGTAGTAAAAAGCGAAAGAAGAAGCGTAGCTCTGAAAGTAGTGAACAAACTCCAGTTGAGACGCTTCCGGAAACTGACAAGAGTGTTGCTGATACAGATAGCTCTTCACTAAGCCACTACGTGGAACTACCTACTTCACCACCAATCGAGTCTCCTAAACCAAGTGACGATGTTTTGGAACCACTGCAGGAAATAGAACCAGACTCATATGTTGAATCTGAACCTAACACTGAAGAACAAGGTTATGAACCTGAAGATGTCTCACTTGTCCAAGGCCCAACACCTGATAAGAAGAAGAGACAACGAAGACGGAAACCACAAGGTGTAAGTGAGGACACAACGTATCCGAAACTTAGCACAACGGAATCTGACGATACATCAGCTTCCACTCCAGTTGAAGGACTGGAACCAATTTGTGTCAAGAAAGACAAAAAGGACAAAAAGCGTAAGCAAAAGACCTCTGGGGAGCCAACTGAAGAAGAAATTGTAGGAGAGCCTGAACCTACTCCTAAAATCAAACCGGATAGTCCTAAAATGGGCAGCGAAGTTGTCGCTACTTCTCCAAAGGAAGAATCTTACCGTACAATAAGTGAAGCTTCTGACATCGATACTGTCAAAATTGTTGAAGAATGTGTACAGAGTAGTCCCGAAACAGTTAAATCAGAAGTACAAACAACCGTTACTTTTACAGTACCAGTAGTCGAAGAAATAGCAGTCCAAGAGGGCTCTATACAAACATCTCCAGAGCCAATTGAGCCTGTGGAAGAGCTGCCTAGGCCAGAAACTCTTGACTCTGAACTGCAAACCTCGCCCACTCCGATCAGTGAAGTTACTATACAAACAACTCCTGTTGAAGACAAAGAGGCTCACACACAGACAGTAGAAGAAATAAAAATTGTCGAAAAGATAGAAAGATCTGATACTGAAATGCAAACAAGTAGATCAGTAACACCTCCCAAGATTGAGCAGTTTGAAGTTACCACACAAGTGGTCCCTCATGACATCAGTACCCCTGAAGAAAAATTCTCGCAAACTACACCACCAGCAGAAGAACCAGTGTTTGTAAAAGAAGAAGAACCTGAAAAACCGGAAATCATTACAGAAGCAAGAGAAATTCAAACTTCCCCTGAACCGGAAGTGAAAAAAGATGAAAAAAGTACTGAAATGATTGTTGAAACCATAGAAACAGACATCCAAACCATACAACAGGAACAAATTGACCAGGAAACTTCTACAACACCTGTTAAAGAGAAACAAGTAACGGAGATGAGTATTCAAACACCTGAAGTCCCCGTTGTTAGCACATTTACCCAGTCTGACGAGCCTGAACCTATAACAGAAGAACTAGTCGAGAAACCTAATCTTCCTTCTCTTGATTTTACAAAGAAAGAATTGATTACTGTTGACAGCACACAGCAAACATCGCCGAGAGTAGAGGAAGAAAAAGCTCCTGTCCCAAAGCTTGATATTTTGAAAGAAGAGGTTGTAACCGTAGACAGCACACAACAAACTACTCCACGAGAACCAGAAGTCGTTCCTGTTATTGAAGCTAAACAGCCTGAAATTGAACCAGCAAAATCGGAAGTAGTAACAGCTGATTATTCTCAGCAGACAACGCCCAGAGAACCAGAAGTAGTTCCGACTCTTGACCTGGAAAAGGCAGACATTATCATGGCTGATAGCATTCAACAAACTACACCCAGAACACCATCTAGAGGACCGACCCCTGTACCGGCTTTGGAACTCGAAAAAAGAGAAGTTTTCACCATTGATAGTACTCAACAAACTTCACCACGGGTCTATTCAGAAGACTCCATATCAACGTCCACAGATGAACCTTACGAAGTTCATTTGCGTGCAAGGATCACAATTCCTGAATCAACTACAGACTTCCTCGATAATGAACGCCAGTTCCAGGAACAACCGCAGTCTATTGTGAGTGATAAACAAAAACAAAGAAAACGTAAATCGAAGAAGAAGGCAGAATCTCCTATGTCGCCTGAAAGCTTATCTGATCCAATTAACTCCGAGCTTTCTGAGTCTGTAACACCGACCAGCGAAGATCTGTCTAGCAGGGATCCATCTTCCATCGATGAAGGTATCTCTCAGCTCGCAAGCCCACAGCAACCCAAGCAGGTCGCTTCCCAACACAAACTTACCTACTCCGACGTAGTACAGCGATCAAAATCCAAGTCACCTTCTCCGAGCAAAAGTTTCATTCCACACAAGTCGGAAAAAGCAAGATTGCTTGACGCGCTAGAAAAGAGAACTCAGTCAGTCACTGAACCTCAAAAGAACATGCCAGACGATTCTATGACTGTCGCTTTACTAGAGCCTTCGGTAGAAAAATCTTACGATCTTGTTATTAACAAAGAGTTGGACGAAGTGAAGAACGCTGTTGATGTCAACGATCCTGCTAGGACAGAGAAGAGCGTTATTATTGTCATTGAAACTATTTCTATTTGGCTTGAGGAAATCCAGTACCGCATACAGCGAGAAACAATCTCAGGTATTAAACCATCTTTAGAAGAAACTCAACGCCTTCAGTATTTGCAAACGTACGTCAAGAACTTGAAAGAAATTATTGAAGTTGTAGAAGTCAATGAAGAGATAATCACTTTGATTGAGACATTAACGCGTCAAGTGGACGCAGTTAAAACTTTGAGTAAACAAAGCCCAGTCAAAGTGAAAGAAGTTGAAAAGGAGTGGGAAAATTTCCTAGAAGATACAGATAAACTGGCACAATCTGTTGAACGCGTGAAAACTAACTTAGACAATGTGATCATGTCCGAAATACCCACGCAAGTAAAATTAGACAAACTTGATAACATTGAGTCTGATAACGTTGACAATTTTGAAACCATAACAAAAACATTCAAAATATATCGCATTCTTCTGGAATCCAATCCTAAGAGAGAATGCCCTGCAAAACTCTATGGTTGTGAGGATGATTCAAAACAAGTAGAAAACGCAATCAACACTGAAAGGGACCGCCTGTTACAGCTAGCTTCTCTTGCTGAAGAATACGAACAAACGCTACAAGACTTTGGTCAAATCACTGATGTAGCCGAGGCGCTCTTAGACGGTAAGATCATCGTGTCAGACTTGGACCATCTTCACGAAGAAATTCAGAAACACAGAAAATTCTTCGTCAATCTGAGCCACTGCAGAGCGATCCTTGAATCTTTAGAAGATAATCTGGACAGCGAAACCAGAGCCAAGTATGCTCCTCTTCATAATTCTCTTCACGATCGAGCAACAGTCATCATTGATCGAGCAGCCAGTCGAGCACAACAAATGACACTCGCCGCTTCAAGATGGAAATATTTAGAACAAGGAATGAAGGAAGAACAGCAATGGCTGATTGTCGCTCAGCAGAGAATCCCAGATCTTACCAATGTGACTTCTAGAGATCACGAACAATACATCAACTTGTACCAGTCCATCAGCCACGACGTATCTCACCATTACGCCAAGCTTCTACGGCTGCTTTCCGTCACAGAAGGTCTTCAAAATCTGATCGTTTGTTCAGGTTTAGAAAATGAGTGTTCTAATGCTCTTGAAATGCTACTGAAGTTGCAAGAAGACGTCGACTCTCGACTGACCCGACTGACCGCTTTCAAAGAGAACTGGGTGACGTATGACCACCTCATCGACAGAATAGAAGGATGGATGAAAATTGCGAATAGAGAACTGGAGTTCATAACACCAGAAAACATAACAACCACTGGTAACCTTAGAAGGTTCTGGGAGTTGAAGGCACAGCATGAAGTTTACAACAACCTCAAAAACGAGGCCGGCTCCCAGTTCGAGCGGGCCCTTGAAATTCTGCCAATATCCGACGAGATGGTTCAGCGACAGTTCTTCTCCAAGGTAGAAGATAAGTGGCGCGACTTAGCCAAGAGGATCGGAGACGTTCACGCATCAGCCATCCAAAACATCTCAGACCGCGACGTATCTTCGGGTGAGAAGCTTAACATCCTCGAAGAAGAAATGAGAGAACTCCGCGCGGCTCTGGACGGGCTCAAGGGTGTAGTGAAGAGTGAAGACGAGCTGAACTTGTACATTGAACGACTCCAAGTGATGACTGGTCGTATCGACAGGATCCAGAACGAGCTCGGCCGTCTGAGCCTTCTACCGACCGCGGAATCAGAGCGCGTCGGAGCATTGCTGACACAATCTGGCATTCTGGACGACCAGATCTCGGAAGAGATGGAGCGAAGCTTGTTGCTTAAGGAGAAGATAGTGCAAGTGCAAGCTGGTATACTGCGGTGCCAGAAGAGTCAGCGCAAGGCTCGTCTGACGCTGGAGGAGTGTGAGGCAGCGGAGAGGCTGGGCAGCGACGTGGTGGAGCGAGCGGCCCAGACCTGCGAGCGACTGATTGAGGACCTGGCGGCGCAGTGGAGGGACATCCTCGGGCTGCGGCAGGCTCTGCACACGCTGCCCACCAGCCTGCGAGTGGTGGTGTCGCCTACTGGAGTCGAGAGAGATATATCTGCCTTGCAGGTGAGTTCAACTTCAAACATTTTTGAACTTATGTATAGATCATTTTAAATAATTGTAATAAAATATAATTCTTATGTAATTGCCGCTGCTTATCTCTACTTGATGGGATTAAAATAAGAAAACAATAATTCAATTCATTAGTGATCTCTTCGCGCGAGTTCTGATTAGCGCTAGTAAGATCAAGAAACACTTGTGTAAAAGTGATTTAATCACATTTCTTTGCACAATACAACGTATAATAATACATCAATAAAATACGTTGTATTGTGCATTATTTGCACATTACACCGCGTGGAACTTTTTATGTGTTATTCTTAAATACTCTTAACTCCCCAGGAGAGCCACGCGGACCTGGAAGCGGCGTGCGGTGAGCTGTCGGGGCGGCTGCGCGGCAAGCTGCAGCTGTGGCGCCGCTACGAGCGGCAGCTGGAGCTGGTGCAGGGCGCCGTGCGGGAGGCCGACTACATGGCGGAGCTGCTCACCGTGCAGGGGCAGGTCGACTACGACCGCCTGCTCAAGGCCACTGAGAAACTCGAGGTCAGGCTTTATACGACTCATTGGTTTGATGACGGACCGCCTGATGTTATGTAATGATGCAGATACCTATTCTCTCTAAACTTTTAAGACCCTTGTTTAAGTTGTAGTTAGCAGGAAACACAGCTTCCGGTATAATGTTTTAAAATATTACAATTAATATAAAAAAAAAGCTTGCGCTACTATAATATACTTTGATTTTTAGACATTTCTAATAGAATATAAAAAAAAGAAAATGTACTGGTTCTTAATTGTTTTTGTATAAAAATAATACAATACTAAATTACCTACAAGACATAAGTTCATGACATAAGAACGTATTCTTTACAACAGTGTAATCTTCACAAAAAGTTTAATGGAACTAAACAATAAAATACCAAAAGTGCTCCCCTAGTCTTTTCTACCCTTTTTGGCAGGCGCTAAATTCTTTTCTAATCAACCTGTCTCCCCCAGACCCTGAGCGAGTCGCTGTCCCGGCGCAGTGGCGAGCTGGTGGGCTCCCTGCGCGAGGCCGCCGCCCCGCTGGAGGCGAGCACGGAGCCCGGCGTGGCGGCCGCCCTGCGCCGCGACCTGGACGCCGCCGCCGCCGCCTACCAACACACCTGCACCAACCTCACGCAGCTCTGTGACAAGTATGAATGATGCTCTGTAATTCAGCAACATTACGATAGATGGCGCTGTACAACAATTTGTGTAAACTCGCAAATATGAATTATGCTCTGTAATTCACCGAGACAACGATAAATGGCGCTGTTCAACAATTTGTCAAAACTAACTAAAACTTGTCCATATCTTTGTTGGATTTAGCATAACATGACATGTACCTACAGAACATAATGGAATGGAATGATATATGAATAATTCCTAAATTATTATTTCCTGATACGACCGTGAAGGCATTAAAATTTGATTATTTACTTAGGTTATAATAATTATCTAGGTACTAAAAAAATAAAGTTACATAAAACTGTTCAAAATGTAATCCACAATCATCTCCACAGATACCACAAAGCGGTGGAGGTGTGGAAGCGGTACCGCGACGCGGCGGCCGCCGTGCGCGCCTTCACAGAGTTCCAGGAGGGCAGGCTGCACGCGCTGCGGCCTGACGACGCGCCCACCACCGCGCAGGTTAGTGCCTTCTAGGGGTTTACAACATCTATGGATAGAGAAATCTAGGGTCACAGCAGTGCCCCGCCAAGTCGAGCGCGAAGCAAACACTGCCGTACCATCCTTTACTGGAACCATTTCGCCGCATTAAATATGCATTCATAGCACATTCGTTGAAGAGTTTATTAAACTTATGTAGGTACTTTCATTCAGGAAGTATGATTGGAAGCAATATTCATAAATGTAGTTTACATATCTATAAATTTTGTTAAATCGACCATTGAGCAGAGCATGTATTATCTACTTAAGAAATTACAAAGTTATAATTTCGTACATAAATAAAGCACTTTTGAAAACTTTTCGTATTGATTAAGCAATCTAAATAATCAAATTCCAACCAAGTCAGAAGCCCTTAGGGTGGTTTGAAAACTCTCGTCACCAAAGTTGGCCGCTCTATAAGAAGACCAAATACTAATTATTAAGTTATGATAAATCTTAGGTAGGTACTTACCTACTTAGTTTTATGTAGCACCTAAAATTCAAAGTTCCAATTTTACCGTACGCGTTCAGTAAAATTCTTATTTTTTTCCTAAATCATCAAAACAAAACACACGCACTATTAGCCTCAGAAAAAGGGGTCATTGTAAGAAATTCGCGAACACAACAAAAACAAAAGATAAAAAGCAAACCCAACAGTAACTGTGCGAAAAGCAACGGTCAACACATTTGTTCAACTAAAAACTTCATTTATCATGTAACAATAAAACTCTGACACTTATATTTGAGCTGTTAAAGTTTATTTTTCTATAATTTTTTGTTAGTTTTTCTCAGTATAATTTTTGCATAGGCATTTGAAGTGCTATTAAGTAAGCGGAATCGTAAGTGAGTCAGTTCGTCGGTCGATGCTCTTTACTTAGCTCTGATGTGAGTCTAAGTGAGAATAAGTGCTGAAAATAACTTAGTGCTATCGTTATTCAGAGGAATGTCATAAAAACTGCACGGAGCTGACTACAGTTAAATGTGTGATGAATTTATGTTATTTTCTATAAATATGTCAAGAGCTTACAGTAATGAAACACTTTTTACTGGAAAACTTTATAACTGGGTAGCAACATTCACTTATTCAATAAGAAAATGTTTTGTGCAGAATTATAATAATATATCTCAAGTGAGGTCCAATTCTGAGCTGATTTGTAAATTAGAAAAGGCTTTTCCATTCATTTTGTCATTTTTCAACTAGGTATACCTAGCACAGTTTTTTATATGGTTAAGAGTATAAGAGTTTTCAAGCATAGGACATGAAGAAATTGTATCTTTCTCCCATCTGACTCACCGTCAATTGACATTACATGGTATAAATTGATTCCTTATGACATGCAAATGGACTGCAAATGGCCAATAAAGCTAACAAGATGGCTGCATCGCTGATCAATTGAACCCATATTTACAATCAACTACATATATGTATACATAAGTTCACTCAACTTGTTAAAGGACTTACATGTATTTCCATTGTACATAAGTAAGATATATGTTCATGAAGTATTCCAATGTAGTATGCCTACTAATAATGTAGGTAAAATATTTTCAAATGCTTAAGAAATGCTATTTTTAAAATAGTAAATTGCGCCTAAAATACCGTTTTGAGTTTTGGTCTTTAGAAATAAACTTAATTGTTAAAGATATAAAACATATTAATAAATTAAATTACCTATATACAGTTATTCTAATCTAAGGAACTTATTCCAAGTTCCATTGGTGCAAACCCCAGCCAACATTAGCAGTAAGGCACCAAATACGGCAGACAAGTAAAGCACAATATGGAGTGCATGAGTCCTCTCTGATGTCATCTGCTATTTTTGATTGACACTGGCCTTCTGATGACACTAAGAAATGCGTTTAGCTCTGATTTTTTTAGCTTTGTTTTTTTAGTTTGTTTAGCTTTGAAGCAAGTCGCCTGCCTAATGGTAACCACTATGTTTGCAAAATTGCAGAAACATGTTCTTACCCTCGTATTTTTGCTATTCAAATGTATGTATAGTTTTTTTATCGAACAGCATTGAAGCAAGTCACCTGCCTAATGGTAACCACTGTTTTTGCAAAATTGTGGAAACACGTTTTTAACCTTCGTATCTTTGCTATTCGAATGTATAGTTTTTTTTTTGAAACAAAAATATTACAATTCCTTTGTTAATTAGAAATTCTATTTCTGTTATAAATCTTGTAGTTAGAATCCACTAGCATATATTGCCTGTACTTATGAATATGTTAATTTGTCACATTTCACAACTTGTAAATCACGCATGAATGGTGCGAAGAAATTTCATGCACTGACTGGTTTCTTAACACATACTAGAAAATACATTATGCTGTGGACACTTATCATTGTTTTACATAACTATATAAGAAGTTAGCTGCATAGTAAATAGGAAGTTATTATTATAGGTGTGACCGTCCTGATATCATGATAAAGATAAGTGTGATTTGATAAATAAATTGCATCAATATAATTATGATTTGACATATTTGAGCAATGGGTCCGACAACAAAAACAATTCTTGATTAATTCTCATTGAAAACTATTTGTAAAATAAACTAAGTTACGTACATATAAGATAATCAGAAAAAAAAACACTTGAAGTATTCGAGCTCAAGTATACAAATGAGATAATAGCTATTTTTAAATTCAGTTGATTTTCATCCATAGGGTTTTTAGTGAAACTAAAACCCCGACATACGTAGTGTTGGCGGGGTCAACAGTACATGACGTCGGTCAGTCCTCGTATCAACAGCTAAGTATAATGACCGGACTGTACCTACTGTTAGTACGCATCGATGCAGTATGGGACTTGATATTATACCTATCTGATAACATACGAGCATTTAAACAAAGTAATTGTGGCCGTAGTATCCAGTAATTAAATGTGAATCAGAGCCAATAAATTGTATTATTTTAAACCATGCATAAGGTTTTTTTTTTTTTTTTTTTTTATTCAGTTGAAATTTAGGGGCTTTAAACTACACATTTATGCCAGCCCCATCGTAGCCTAATAACAATTACATTTACTTAAAAAAAATACTTATAAACTAGAGTAATGCTAGAATAAGATTAACTACTTAGCTAATCCGATCCAACTAAAATCCGTGGCAAGGTTCTCGGACGATCTGCGGCCCGCAGATAAGCTTCTACCAGGCCGAAGACCATCCCAGCCTCCACAGAGTTGGGTTCAGATAATATAACAAATATTGATCCCACATCGAGTATTTTAAGTGTAGTAAACACTTCTCGTCGCTCAGATTGGTTCCTCACACACTCCATTAATACATGGTACGCGTCTTCTATCTTACCACACTGATCGCAGTTGGGTGACGGAACTTTACCCATCATAAAAGCAAAGGCATTCAATGGTATGTGTCCGGAGCGCAATCTGAACGCGATTACAACTCTTTTTCTGCTCAGTTTATCTACAAACCAGGGCGAGCGATGCGGCTGACTCTGCATTATTTTATACCAAATACCTTTAGTTTTAGAACGCTCATCAAAATATTCTTGCCAATTTTGGAAACATAGATCCTTGTATTTGGATAAGTATTCAAAATGCTAATGTTTGGTCGTCATTTCAAGATTTTTAGTTATATTTAGCTGTCTTACTTGTAATTTTAGCAGCGTAATGTAAGTAATCAAAGTTGTCATCATAATATATATCTAACTTATCTACCTATATCACACAAGGGCACTTTAGTTTCTAATCCCAATATAAATCCAATACAATCCTAAAATTTAATATTAAAACTTTCGTGAGACATTTTATCAAAAGATTAACTAAAACGGTTTTCACTCACGTGTAAATCGCGTAAATGGTTTACTCGTTTCGGATGTTATGACACCCATCTTCAGAACGTTCGTCCTGGGCCGCGGCAACACGCAGACTGCGCGCCGCCGCGCGAGCGGCCCGCCGGGACACGGGCGCGGGGGCCTGTGGTGGTGGGGGTGGAGATGTTACTACTCCCGGCCGCTTCGTCCTCGGGTCGCTCCACTGCTTCATCAGAGACAGCACCATCGACTGATGTACCGGCGCACACAAAACTGACCGTATCTTGATCCAAAGCTCCAATGATCCTTCTCTTCGTCATCGTATTAAGAGCTGGGACCCACGCCGGAGCTGGGATCCTAAAATTGTTGCTTATTCAGAATGAAATAATAAATAAATTAATATTCCGGGACATTGCACACAGCGCCATCTAGCCCCACACTAAGCAAACGCTTGTGTCGTGGGTACTAGATAACGGATAAAATACTTATTTACTTTAATTGATTACTCAGTTATTCGTCTCCAAATAATGAGCAGTATTGTGTGTAAATCAGGCATGTATTTAACTCTGCCGTGCATTATATACTTGTCCATACAATGCCACCCACCCAGTACATCCAAATACCTACTTAGTGCCTAGACTACAACGGCAGACGCGCATGCAAAAACTAGGAGCGGTTTCAGCAAAAACTATTTATGTAGGTATACAATAGACTCCTACACATTGCTGAATCACTAAGTAGTCTGATAAAGTGTAGCTAATATATATGAAAGTATTTTATGTCTGTTAAATGTCCCATCTTACCAACATAAATGTATGAAGCTTGCCCCAAAAAGTAACAAATACCATACTTGTAATTTTATAGAATTATTTTTTTTGTTTTTGGGGTTTTAGGATACATCTCTAAATCGTCATCTATGGCGTACGTAAATATTCACCAATATATTGAGCATCTGGAATATCCCCAATTTTTTTAACTAAGTATAATCTAAATGAAATAAAATCAAAATTACCGAAACACATTTATGTACTTATGTAAATAATTGAAATACGTAAACAATCCCCTGTTATTTTTGACTTACCAGCTAATTGAAAATACTTTTCAGCATTATGCGTGAATATTTTCCTCCTGCAGAGCCGACTGTCGGTTGCGTGACAGTCGCTAATCGAGACATCGTAATTGATTGTATCCGAACGCGCTCCAATTTGACTTCCAAACCACCGTTAACCGCTTATTCTCGAAACTGGGACCCAAATGACATTAAATTCACTTTCAAAATACTTTGATACCGCATCGAGGACGACGATTCAGAGACCGGATTATCCTGCTCCCAATAACACCACATGTTGCCGAAATACTCCTGATAAGACCGCGGTTAACGAACAAAATGTGTTCAAAGTCACAATAAAATTTGCAAAGCGTAATGAGCTGATAACACGGTGATAAGACGCTAGGACCAATCGCATGCAGTCGCTCCGCGGACGTCCAACCGCGAGGACGTCTGTCGGACACAACGCGCGAAAACGAACCTCGAAATCTAACCGAAACATACTCGAATATATCATAAAAACAGTTGAACGAAAACCAAAAAACGAAACAGTGATTCCAAATTCGAAAACCAAAAGTATCACACCACGAAGTAGTTCGTATGCGAATGAGTTGAATGCAAGAAGTTCCAATTGCATACATAATTTTCACTTGATCATTACGATAATGGTGGAAATGCAACGTGACCTTGAGACGTGACCGTGACTGCATTGTGTACGATGTTACAAATTTGAAAATTTGAATTCCGCATTCGAATTGAAAAGCTCGGCCACAGTTCGGGACGGAACCCGACGCGGCGCGAACGGCTACCCGACATAAATAAATAAATAATAATTGTAAGCTTTTATCGATTGCAGTAAACAATCTAATTAATTCAGTAGTCATTAAAAATTAATGACTGATAGTGCTAATGTGTTGACGCCTTGATTTGTTCTGGATATTGTGAGATATTAATAATGGTGAATTTGTTTGTGTTTTCAAACAAGATTTGAATATGTGTCAGTGTCACAAGTGATTAACTATGTCCTTACAAGAGGTGAGTGATAAGGAGATTATCTTGTAATTTTGGCGGTAGATGACAAATTTAACGTCAATATATTGATAAAAATACGATAAACTCGCGTGAGTTTACCATATCTTCAAGTAGGTAGGTATAGTTAGTTATAGTTTATCAACGTTACACAATTTTTGTAACAATTGATTTGAATAATAGTAACGTTTATTTAATTCGTAACTGTCAAGTGTCTACTCAACAATCTAAACATAACAGTGAAATCGTAAAAGCAAAACTACAGAACAAGTTTAATAACGGATCTAAATCTAGGTGTTTCTAGGTAAATACCTAAGTAAATAGGTGCCTAGTACCTATATAGTTTACTAACTGTAGAATGATATCATCAAATGTTGACGTAACCCCAGTAATAAGGTAAAGGACATTAAGATAAAGCTTTATCAAAAAAAATATACGACTGCAGTATTTTAGTGTTCATTATATTAATTTGTATTGAGCTTATTGTTTCAAAATTGTTTCTTTAAATTCATATCCCACTCATAAGATTTTTTTTTATATATTTGTTACATAAAAGTCGATTTTTACATAAAATAATAATGTTCCAAATTTAACTATTCAACATTCAAGTTACTACGTCAGACAATGACGTTTGAAGTATGTATTTGTAATCAAGGAGTTTTTATTTCAATTCATTGTTTTAAATAAATATTCATTGAACAAACATTAGCACATAGTCTGTGGTGACTTAGTGTCTTTAATAGATTCGAATATTATGTTACTTATGGTCACTATGACAAAAAAGTACCTTATATATTTTATATGAATATTTCTATGAAATTTTTTTTTTTATGGAATTGAACGACTAATGAAATATCCATTTGTCTGACCAAACGTTCCCAGTTTTTTTTAAATAAGTAAGTATCTTAAATGACATAATTCCTATATTGGAATAGGTAAATAACTGTAATAAACAGGAAATAAAACACATCTATTCTAGAATAAATTATAGCCTTGTGTTTATAACCTTATTTTAAATATCCTTTGAATGTTTTTATCAATATTTTTTCATGTCATAATATTTCTTATTGCAGTGTGCCTAAGGTTTTAACCCAGAAGATTGAGTTAGCCCCAAATTCAAACTATTAACAATGTATTAATTGTATTTTAATTAAACAAGCCAAGAATTAAAACACAATCATATTTAAAGTCTTGTCAGTTTTTGCTAATGACAAAACTTATGTTAAACATAAGTTAAGGTAGTAAGAACAAGAAAACTTGCGAATTGTTGAAGACATTAATTGACCCAAGTTGGAAGTAAAACAATTAAACATGAATACAGACAGAAACAAAACTACGAATGTATGTAATTAGTAGTTTGCCTACTTCTCAAGGGCACGCTTTTATACTTCTGCTAATGTCGTAGACGTTGGAATACGTTGACATGGCGGGAAGGAAAATGGAAGAGAAAATTAAAAAAATGTACAAGGCCACAATGCTAGCAACATTAATGTCTGTCTGTAGTAATGTTTCAAACTCTTATTTTTTTCTACTGAACACCTTTTTAATTTGTAATTTAAATGCACCTAAATGAATGTTACGCTTGCATTGTGACTAGTGACTAATCAAATAATACATCTAAAAGATAATTTAATTCGTTACCGAATTTTAAATCTTAGTGGAAAAGTAAAACGAAAAAGTGACAAACTAATCCGCAAAAAAAATCCTTTACTGTAGCTTTAGCACGGTAACTTACAATTAAAATAATTATTAATATATTTAAGTCCTCATTAAAACTGTCATGGACCAGCAGTATTAGGTAAGACCTTAATTTTACGAAACCATATTTTAAAAAAAAACTACAAAGCCAGTTCTACACATTCCAACGCCAATCCGAAGTGGTGAAAACTCTTAATTGCGGCGTGGCGGGTTGTAAAGTAGGTGCGAACCTGCGCCCTTGTGGTACCCTTCCCTCCTTACCCCCCTCGCCCCTCACTCGGCCTACCACACAACTAACCGTATAATTATGACCTACCTCTACCGAATTACAACTTAAGTTGAGGACTTAGGCCTAATTTTAGGGGGTGCTTAACTTCAAAACATAATTATGTAGTAAGACCTTGCAAGTACCAAAGTTTCGAAAAAAAAATAAAACGAATTTAAAAACACTGTTTGTAGTGGTAATCCCAAAGTGATTCTTTGTCCTCTTTGATACTTCTTCCCGTTATATATTACATCCCCGCAGAATTGCGGCGTTTTGGGCGGGTACAATATACATCTATTATCGTCATAAATAAATCATATATACAAACATGTACAAATATATATAGGTCCCTTTTTAATCTCATGGGTGCTTTAGTGATCTGAAATCGTCACCAAAAACATGTCTTACTTATTATTAACTGAACCTAAAGCTTATTTTTTTAAACGAAACTTACCCCCTAATTAAGTTTTGATACCTCCTGAGACCTTACGACGCCATAATCAATAGACTTCCACTTATATACTCCTAAGTTTCATTCAAACTACTTGGACAGGATTAGTGAAAAAATTTTTTTACGTACGATCTTCTATTACAGACGAAAAGATAATTATTTAGCTGTGCCATTTTAGACCAAGAAAAAGATGACCATCTGGTTATAAATTGCGTAGTTTCTTTTTCTTTGTGTAAATTTTACAGATCTAATTGCCTAGTATTTAATTGCTCGCTGAAATATCTACATAAGTAATGCATTTTTCACCTAAACCTATCTACTATATAAAAATAAGTCGGGTTTTCCTTCCTGACGCTATAACTCCAGAACGCACGAACCAATTTCCACGGTTTTGCATTCGTTGGAAAGGTCTCGGGCTCCGTGAGGTTTATAGCAAAGAAAATTCACTAGCGAAGCCGCGGGCGTCCACTAGTATATTTATAGACATAAATTCCCTAATCTGCTGACCTTATCCTACATCTCTATTGACAATAACTATGATGTTCTAAATACCTAGATCACGTTGTCATCTAAAGCCACAAAACTTTATTTGACTAGAAAGTTAATAGAATAATCCGTTAATCTTTGAGCTTAGAATTCTGTTTGCGTTATAACGGTTTCAATTTAAATATTTATATACGATTCATACATACATACGCCATCGGTATTCGATATAAAAGCTAGTCAGTTCGTTTAAGAGTGGCCAACTCTGGTGTCACACATAAAAAAAATCAAAGGCATTAATAAACATCACTTTTTTGAAATCAGTTAGCAAGAAAGATAAACTATTATTCTTCTTTAAAATAATCTTATTATATTACCTTTCCATTAAAAATAATTTAAATGAGGATACTTTTAATTGGGGTTTTAAGTAAAAAATGGCCCAATAAGTAACTTTTAAAGTCTATTACTTATACTTTTGCAAATTCCTAAACTCAGAGGTCATTGACACGACTAAAGTATCTAATTTAATTAAGTGTCAGTATCTGAACAGTGATTATTTTCGCACCCGCTTCATCAACTGTTGAACAAGAAACTCCAACGTTCATGAAACTTATCAGTGCCTTTACAATTCTCACCTTTGACTCTTTAAAACAAACATCAAACGATACTGGGTTATATCTATACGTACAGTGCTACTGTTCTCCTTCATTTCATAGAATGAGAGTGGCCAACTCTGGTGTCGAAGTTTATCAAACCGCCCTAAGGGCCTCTGCCATACAAAGATTCAACGCCTTCTTACAAAGTGTATGGTGTAGTAATTTTTTGTATTATGATATTCCCCTAAGTCGCAGAAAAGTAAGAAAATTGATGGGTTTTAAACGGATATGTGTTGGTTACCAAAAACCCTGTATATGTGGGTTATGTCGGACCTTTTAGGCATCTGGTTTATTTCTATATCGCTAACCATTAAGCAAATTGAAAGCAAATGCTAACCACTCGCTGCACGTTATCGACGCATCCATTGGGAGTGTTCTTTCAAGTTATCATTTATATAGCAAATGTATTTGTGTGTATGTTTTATGTGGATAAATACTCATACAATTTCATAATACACTTAAAAGTATAATAATATTTTGGATACTTGTCTATAGATTTATCACAATCAATATGGCATTATTAATTATTCACTGTAGGTAAACTTAACAGTCAACAGCGCTTTTCCTGCATTATCGATGAAAATATTTTAATAGGAATATAATCCAAACCCAAACACAGTAATTTGTCTATTTGCCTTCACCGTTAAGCGAGTGCAAACCCACACTTAACTTGAAAATACAAGTCATTGGTGAAGGACCGGATTCGAACCAAGGTGCGTCTGGATGAAAAGCAGACTATCTACATTGGAAGCTATCAAATGTTATGTTATGTAGTGTCAAAATTATCATAATATAAAGTATCAACATATAAAAACAACCACTACTTGCATTACTGGTAGCAGCTATAGAAACAGTGTGTTTGTCTGCGACCAACAATCATTAAGTTGCTTTGTGTGAGCGCAACGATCGCCAGGTCAAGTGAAAGACCTTCGAGTTGTTAGCTGTTCAACGATCCAGTCTCGGCTATACTAAAGAAAATAGAAAACAATGTACAAGGAAAAGTATCGTATTTTTGTGCTTCTAAACAGCACTGCTCATTTTGGCTGCTGGTCTCCCCTACTTTTGTCTTACAAAACATTCATTACATTCATTGCGATATTTTTTACTACCATAAGCACATAAATCGGACGTTTCCCATTAAATTTACATAGATAAGTAATAACAACATACGCTTTACTAAGGCATTATGAAATAGTTACATTGCAAAATTAAAATAAGACTCATAAATGACAAATTTACTATTGTACCTAATAATACCTACCTACGTATATGTCCACAATATAATATACCTAGTTTGATGTCTCAACCTGACCCTTGAGAGGCTTTAGGTACCTATCAAAAACCGCGCCCGCACAATATCGACCAAGTAGCATTTCACAGGAGCGGCCACCAACAATAAAGATAATTGAAACAACGTCGCGGTCACAAGCTTAGCTGTTTGCGGTTTTCACGAATACTCTCTTCAATCAAGCAAAATGGAATATTTTGTAACAATACTGAATTAGCCGCAACTTTCGAACTTTCTCTTCATTTTTGGCGGTAAAACGTGATCATCATCAACGATGAGTGGCCAAAAGTAATGCGTAATTAGTACTGCAATACTTACTATATTAAGAACTAGTGGACGCCCGCGGCTTCGATCGCATTTTTTGTGATGAATACTTCCAAGACCTCATACTAACTACATGCCAAAAATCATGATGATCCGTTTAGCCGTTTTTGCGTTATGAGCATTTATATAAACAGAGACACAGAGAAACAGATAAAAATTCTTGAAATTGTTGGAACGTGTTCTGCTTCCTATTCGATAATCTTCAATGTTCAGACTATCGACCCTCTTCAGCTATATTATATGTATAGATAGATAGATAATTTGATGTTACATAAGTTATAAGCGCTTTGTATGCTAGGTAGGAACTATATGGGTGACTACCTACGGACCATCACGATTTTGTCATCATCATAAACAGTTGCGAACATGCTTCTGAAATTGTTTCTGTTGATCATTTATGGAACAAAAAATTATGGATGGGTCAAATATGGAACAGTGTGTAAAACTAATAAAAATATATGATGCACTCACATTTTGCAATACAAATACGTGGTTATGCATAAGCTAATGTCAAATGATTGGAACAAGATTTAATAAAAAAACCTAAGTAAGTATATTAGTAAACACATTAAGTTAAAAATATTTGAACTATGTAAAGCAGTTTTTAATTATAATTTAAGTAAGTACATGTAGGTACTTATACATGAAATGTAATCCCCTCTTTTGTAACAGCGTTGGGTAAAGGATACAAATGGTTGGTGTTAATTCTTTACGCAAGTCTTGTTAACTTTCTGAAACAATAGCCCTTTTGGCGTATCATGTAACCCTAAATTGAGGTTTTTGGGACAATTAGACTGAATTACAACACTCCTACATTAGTTCATCAGTTCATAGCTAAATAGGTAGGTAAATATATTATATGATGTATTTGTAGATGCATCAGAACTTTTTCCATATTCATTGATTTTAAACATATTTTGGTATTGAAAATTTTGCTATTTTTTGTGTGTGCTGAAAACTTTTTAGTTATAATTGCTATTAATAACACCTCTTCATTACTTAGCCATGTTTATTATATTATACAAAATAACCCTTTTATACTGAGTCAGGTTAAAATAATTAAAATAAAAGAGCTTTATCAACGTAGTCACGTTACTGATTTTTTTTTTACAATTTACGAGGAATTAATCTGATATAATTTAGACGCCGTGTAACCTTGAAGTTATTTCGCGCTCCTCATTATGTATAGGAAAGATTCGACCCTATAATCAGTATATTGATTGGACTAAAAACCGCATTTTAAACAAAATTTTGCAGTTATTAATGTTAAAATTAAACTTAATAGCATATAAGTATATATTATTAATGTTGTAGGTTTTTTCCTGTAGAAATCATTAACCATTAGTTTTCCTGCAGGATTTTTCGTTGCCACATGGCAATGTATTCTGTCTGAACGTATATTTTTAGCCATAATCTCATGAAAACGGCATGCGTTCCGGATATGATCCAGTGCTCAAACTATGTGATTATTAATTTTTTTGTCACCGTTTAATCTCTGAACAGTTACAGGCAATATGTAAACTATTAGCATAGTTGCGTAGTCTGTGATATAAGTTAATCAATAGGCATAAAATATTCATTTTGGTTCGAACTTTGAAGGTTATCCGTGCAAACTAGCTGCATTTGCTAGAAAATCAACATGTTATATTTAGAAGTTACAAAATGTCGAGTATTGGTCTAGGGTACATAAACATGTCGTGGGCGGTATGACGCTCGAGAATAGATGTTCCCGTGAAATGTATTTATATCGAATTTATTAGAACAACCTGGTTTTATAACCGATGCGATCACAGCTATTTCGCTGCATTAGGTAACACCATCTGGCAGCTTTCTATATTGTCAAAGGGATAACGATAATGCATTTGATAAACATAGTACTTCTATTCTAATACAAACAAAATATAGGAAATCCTGCATATTAATTAATTATTTCCAATGATAGTGATAACAAACTCATATATTTATATATTTTTAATTTGGGTTTAATTATTTGAAATTCTATATTTGCTTTAGTACATAACTGTAACAGAACCTCATCGTTTTATTTTTACGACAAGTTTCTTTCCTCATACATTTATTGCTTTTCTAGAAAAGCCAGTTATTACGCAGCCATTTATATGTTACTACGATTGTAATCTACCTCCAGCCGCCATAACCTTTTTTTTTTTTTTTTTAACTTGAACGGGTTTGCACTTGACCATAGTTTACCTGAAAGCAAGTAAGGCTATGGCCTAAGATGGAGCGTGCTTACCCGATAAGAACCGATTTACTCTCGCTTTGTAGATCGCTGGATTATAGTGCGTGGGGAACAGAGAGCCAGGCAGGGAGTTCCACAACCTAGCGGTACGAACAATAAACCTAACCTAACCTTGGTCTTGATTTAACACGAAAAATAGGATCTTGAACAAATAAATGTTGAAAACAACTTCGAAATATATTACTGTATTCTCGTAAATATATACCTACATAACTGTTAATGAATTTATGTTTGTTTCTGTGATAACATGCGAAGAAGTGATAAGCATATTTCGTAATCAGACCTTGGACAGACTAACCTAGTTTACTATTTGACCGCCTCGTACAAAATAGATGGCTCGATATCTTATTTTCTTGACATCTTGTAAGCCTTGGATCTTTTGATAGTTGTTTTCCTATGATAGTGATCTATGGAAACATCTCAGAGATAGTGTATCACATCTAAAAATGATGTTATTGACGTTGAACTTCAAGGTGACCTATTTATTTAAAACTAGCTGTGCCTGCGACTTCGTCCGCGTGGAATAGTTATTTTGGGCATCATATTTATTTTTGCAAACAACCTCTTCAGCTTTATAAATTATAGCTTTTACCCACGACTTGAACCGTTTTCGCAGCGCACGCAACGGAAGCCCTCAAAGATGAATAATTTTCCCCGTTTTTTCCACATTTTCCATTGTTTCTTCGCTCCTATTAGTTGCAGCGTGATGTTATATAGCCTAAAGCCTTCCTCGATAAATGGTCTATTTAACACAAAAATAATTTTTCAATTCGCACCAGTAGTTTCTGAGATTAGCGCGTTCAAACAAACAAACCCTTCAGCTTTATAATATTAGTATAGATTAGTAATTAGTATTAGTATAGATAACTGTAATCAAAGAAATGTAAATGACTAATTAATTATGAATTATATTCATCTATGTGTTACCAAAAATTACATTTAAAATGTCTAACACCGCGAGACGCGGTCAGTAGTCCAAAAACCCATTATCATTAAACAAGTATTCCTTGACCTATATCGATCTGTTACATATGGATAGGCTCATATGTACATTATATTCAAGCATTAGTATAACAATATAACAATACATGATCTATGCACACATAGCTAGACAGAGAGAGCTAGCTGATCTGTATCAAATAGAGCGAGACAGTCGCTCGCGAGTGACAAATATTCAGGTGTGATGCTGATGGACTGTATGGAATTAGAATAATGAGTATAATTCGATTATATTCCAGGGAAATTATAGAATGTGAGGAAAGCAAAAGCTATGATAGACAGCTGAAATAATTTTAATAATTTCAAGTTTCACTATTGACTTTATACTCAGTATAAAAAGCCCAGCGGCAAAAACACAGCAGTAAATATAAATTCAATGAAAAACTGGCCTTTGTTTTGTAATTTTTAAGTTCGTTTTGGATCAAAGATAACCGGATTACGGGTTCCTTTAACTGTATTATTTTACTCGTAAACAGTATCAATAAAATAAAATTGTCTAATAATAAATTGATCAACATATAAAACATAACTTTTTACGGTATTTTGAGAGCTAATCTTGTTTGTCTCCGGATAGACCGTGAGTTATTTTTAGCTTCATTCTGTAACGTTTCTCGCCGTATTTGTAAAGTATTATATATTTTATTGATGCGAGGATGATTGCCTTGTGAAGGCCAATCGAATATTTTTTTTATAGCTTAGTATATTACTTATTGATAATTTTGCCTCGATAAATTAACAAGTTTCATTGGTCTAAGGAAACTGATTTTATGATCTCAGATACCTTAATATCATGCCATGATGTAAATGCGAGTGTGAGTCAGTTTGTACCTTGAGGTTTGGTGCATGCCGCATTAAAGTAACGAACCATCTTATTTCTGGCATGGATGTAATATGGATCCTAAAATTGAGATACTACTATCATATTATATTACTATACATTGAGGTACTTTTTATCCCGAAACAACACAAGTAAATCCGAAGGCATTCACTAGTAAATAATATAATCTGTCAACTACTAATTGATGTCACCTAATTTCGCAAGCTAGTCACATGGAAATCATCGAATCGACGCGCAATGCTAACATAGAATGCCTAGTAATGAGTTAATTATGCATATAGACGTGTTGCTAGGTAAACAGAACCCTTGTTAGCTGTTTGAAGATGGTGTGCTGGAGTTACGAGTTTTTTACGGCATACCAATATGTGGTATATTTAGATTCATATCCTGTTTTTCGTTGATGACAAACTTTAATGTGCTGTCTGTATTTTGTAACATAAAGATATGTAAAACAGACATATACCTACTTAATAATCATCTATGTTATACGAGTACTACCTATAAATTCTGGTAAAATAATGGTATTTAGCATCAGGATTGAGTCAATCTTTGGTCTGAGGTTGTACACGTACCCATGTTCCCATTGTAGGGTAACTTGTCTGCTGGATCCCGACGCTCTTTTGTTTCTTTTCTTTCTCTGACTATTATTTAATTGATTGCTTAGTATGAAGCTAGGTGGCGCAGTCTGTAATATTCCGGAATATTGATATATCATTATCTACTTATTATAATAACACAATCTTTACGTTGTCCCCAGGCATGCCTAGAACAAGAGGCGCGTGTGGCAGAGCTCCGGTCGCTGGCGGCGCGTGTGGCCGCCGAGACAGGCTCCAGGGCTCTGCAGGCGGACGCAGACGCGCTGGCCAGGAGACTCCAGCTGGTGGCGGGCGCGGTGCAGGCGCTAGCCGACCTGGGCGAGGCCCGCCAGCTGGCCAGGGCTAAGGCACACCACGCCAAGGAGATGTTCTGTGACATGAGACAGGTTAGTGTACTACAGGTTTTGATTGATGAGATTAAATCAATATTTTAGCTAAGTATTTACATATTGATGCTCTTTGTTTTGAATTATTTAATGAATCAGTTCAGAACAGCAATAGGAGGACCACAAAATAAACAATAACAATAAAAATAGAGATGGATAAAAGATTTCGTAGAATAGAAAGGTAGTGAAGAATAGTTTGGTAAGTACATATCTAAGTTATTAAATTATTATTCATTAGATCGACCTATGTTGCACTAATTTTGTTACTATCTATCTGTAGGTAAAAGATTTCCACAAAGTACTGAACGCCTAAATCAATAGAACGATCCTATCATTAGCGACCAAATCTTTCTTAGTAACCTAATCTGATAACCAATTAAGGAAGCGTGATAATTTGCAACGAGATTATTTTACTAATCTTACTACAAACATAAGTTTTAGATTAGTTATCACTGTACGGCAGTCCTAAAGCCATATCAGAACTAAAAGCAGTTTAAAAACTCTGACACCAGAGCTGGCCACTCTAGTATCCACTATAGTTATCATACATCAGACTACTAAGTTGTTTAATTCACTTAGCGTTCTGAATGAACATGCCACATTAGGCTCATGTTTTTCCGCTGGCGAATAAGGCAAGCGGCATTCCGTGAAGAAAGTAGTTGTCGCTACACACGGTGTATGCAACTGCCGGATGCAATCTCGACGACATGTTAGGTGTGGAACACATATATTGCAATATTGTGAATAACGCACTGTTACTGTGTGACATTCTATGAAAGTACAATTTTACAGTTTTAGCATAGAAATATTGTAACTGTAGTTAGTTCTACGTATGAAATTAGATTTTTTTCGTATGCGTATGTTTTTTTTTTCAATTTGATGTGTACTAGGGTTTATATGCGACAGCCCGTGAGGTAGTGAAAACGATAGCTTTCCCACATTCACACAGGAAACCGGCGGGTAAACAAACTATCGCAAATACGTAAACTACTCGCCACCGTATTTAAGTCAATTCAAGGTCAGGTCCGAGTAAAGGGTGATTATATTGCAACAAAGGCGCTGCAGCTAACGGACCGACCGAGTCGATCCCACAATGAATTATAAATAAGCTTAACGGTGCCGTTTTATTGATTGACCTCCATTTATGTCTTCGAGCCTTTACAATAGAAAGCAGATTTCCGGACGATGATCGACCTTTTGTTTTGCAGGACCTGACTCCGGTACATGAGGATGGTGAGATCGTGGAAGATAAGCTAATCGCGTTGAGGGATAATCTCATAGCGCTAGGCAAGAGCGAAGCGGACATCGCACCGGCTAAAGCTGAGCTTCCAGACATCGACCGAGATGTGTCCGACGAGCACTCCATCGTCAGGATCCTGGAGCTATGGCAGGCCATGTTCCGCGACACCTTCCTCCACTACCACCGCCTGTCCACCGCGCTGGTCCGCTCGGGAGACGCGGCCACCGCCCTCCGCCTGTGGCACGAGTACTTAATAGACCTACAGTCCTTCCTTTCCGGCTCCGTGCCGGCGGACTATGAGAACCTGACGGAACACAGACGACTATGCCGTGTACACAGGAATCTGCTCACGTCACAGAGATCTGTACTCATGAACGAGAACAGAGACACCAAGAACAAGGAGCTGGCTGATAAGTTTGACACGCTCACCAACCTGCATAATGAGACGCTAGCGAGAATAGTCGAGAGACACGACGAGGTGTGCACCCGCATCGCCTCCTGGGACGACTACAGAGAAGTGTACACGGAACTACTCCGGTGGCTGAAGGAAATGGAACGGGAGAAGGAAAAGCTTCAACTTAGATATGTACACATCAAGAGAGTGAATAAGATCCTCAACAAAATTCAGAATCTCGCGGACAAAGTGCCGGAAGGCAAGAAGCAATCGGAAAAACTTCTAGTCAACCTCAAGAAGGTCTTAGTGTTCACGGAAGAGGCGTACGGAGCTCAAGTGAGGATGGAATACGCCGGAGTTGTAAAGCGAGTGGACAACCTGCAAGCTAGCCTGGACACCTGGAGGGACTTCCTCACCAGGATACTCGGTCTCATCGGAGAATACGAGAAACTCACCAACGAGCTCCACAAACAATACTCCAAAACTCAGGACGAGATTATGAACTACTCAGACGAAGACAGACTGTCGAGACCACAGCTGAAGAAGACCATAGACAAGTACACTGAATTGAGGACGAAGATTGAAAAAACCGAGACACAGATCGAAGCTCTGAGCGTCATTCAGGAACAACTTAAAGAATGCCTGAGTCCTCAAGATATCAGAATAGTCAACCAGAGAGTGTGGCAGCTGCGACAACAGCGAGCTGACCTAGAACACCAGCTCTCCATTATCATCCACCGACTACAAGAGAGGTTCGAAGTCTACTCAATATTCGACACCAGATTGTCTCGGTTCGCTGAATGGATTACCGTTGTTGAATCACGACTTGAAACTTCATACCAGGCTGAAATTGCGCTCGACCCTCAAGATCTGATTAGAAGGATAACGTCAGATATTCAGACGGAAACTGCCATGAAAGAGCGTGAATTTGAATGGATCACACAAACCGGATCGTCTCTAGTCGAAATATCTAAGAAGGATGAGAAATCTTACAGCAAGAACACCGCCAAACAACTGAAGGATGTACAGGAGCGGTGGCAGAAACTCCAAGAAACTGGAAGATCAAGAATTACCAAGATCAATGAACTTCTCATCACCATCACCACCCTCGAAGAAAGATTGACGGAGATCAGAACTAAACTTCACATCATCGAGTCGAGGCTGTCATCTTCAATCGTTATAGAATATCTTACAACAAAAGCTATCGACGAGAAATTCCGAGACAGAGATGACATCCATAAGAGCATCGAGTCTGAAAGCAGTGAAGTTGGTGAAATGTTGAATCTTTGCGAACTCATCTTCAAAGACCCCGACATCGCTAAAGGCAACTTCGACTTGCGCAATCTTCGCACCGGCGGCGACATCGTCGAGAAGAAATGGAAGAACATCTGTGACATGTCTGAGCAACGCAAGAACTCGCTCAAGGAGATCCGCAAATCTGCTGAACTGTCGACTTCTTTGCTACCTAAAGTTGAGAAGAAGCTCGACGGTATCGAGAAGCGAGTTGAAAAGATCGAGACTCGCAAGCAGCGCGGTGATCCCGAGGACGAGAGCGTGTCGAAGGCCGTTGTAAAAGATCTGGAGGCGCTTGAGAGTGATATCAAGAAGTTAGAGGATGCGTACAGTCGGATTGCTTCAGCTAGAGGCATCGAGCTTAGAGGTATCGGAGCTGATGATGCTGCAAGGTTGCGAGCTGCGATCCGTCGCTGGCAGCTGCTCCGCTCGCGCGTGGACGCGGCTGGAGCGGACGCGCACAGACAGTTCGTGGCCGCGCATGGACGCGCCGTGGTAGCGCTGGCGGAGGCCGACGTGCGTCTCACGCGCGCGCTGCATCTCGCGCCCGCGCCCCGCGACCAGGACGCCGCCTTGAAAGAATTAGACGTAAGTAATGACATCATTTTGAATTAAGACTGTTTTTATATTTAGTTCTAGCACATACAACGTCATTGCTTAGTAATAAGTAAGTTTGTAAAGAATATAAGGCGCTTTTCTAAATAACTGACTTTTACACAGCTTGTTCATTTGAATTACAGTTTTAACTATTTCTTTATTATGAGTTACCTCTGTTTTATCCTCTTCTCAATAACTGCCCTCAAGTCTTACTACATATGACTTTCCAAACCGTTCAACATCCATTATCTCCTTCATTCCAGGGCGTAGAACACGAGCTCCTAGAATGCCAGACACTAGTGGAGGAAGCTGACCGCCTCTCAGCGTCAGTGCTGACGGTGTCCGGAGTCCCCGACATGGTGGCGGAGTACCGAGCACTGTTCGCTGACGTACGGACCAGGCTCGACCTGGCCAGGGCTGAGGTCGTAGGAGACGTGGACTCCGCTGTACAGGTAATTTAACCTATAATACCGTTATGATAAACGTAATTAGTGAGTGCATAATTAAATAAACGACAAAATCTGTATTTGATTCACTTAAAACACTTCTCAGTAACATTGAAAGTAGTCATAAATCAATAGCTATTGCATTAGGCCTGTCTGTTTACCTCAAATATCAGGATATTTTGACTATATTAAATTGTGTTACTAATTTTTTCAGGTTGACACCTTACAGTGGGACGCTTCGCTCCAAGTCGACACGCTCACCTCAAAGGAAACTTACCGAGCAGAACTAGTGACAGCTGTCAAAGAAACGTCAGAAGCACTGGAAGCGCTGCGCAACGCTTTGCTACAGCAACCAAAAGATGGTGCTAATAGCGAAGAACTAGCAAACGCAGCGAAGGAGATCGCTAAAGCCGGAGCGAAACCAGCACAAACTCTCGAACTAGCAAAACATTTATCGGAATTACTCCTAACTGAATGTGACGCGAATGAAGACGAAGCAATGATGAAGGAAGTGGAACATCTATCCATGAGATATGAAGATCTGCTCGCGCAAGCGAAGAAACGAGAGCTACAGATTAACAACTTAAGGTTAGTAGTTTTGTATGTTGGTAAAACTAATACAAGATAAACAGTAATGTGGTTGTAACTTGATTTTATTGTTTAATAATTGTATTTGTTTCATCAAAGATGTCGCTTTTACACGTGAAATGAATACCTGAGAAATGAATTTTGTACCTATTTAGGTACATGGCAAATAATACTATGCTAATTTAATAAAATCAAGTTTTCTCACATAATGTAAAGCAAAATTATGGGACTGAATCTCTAGTGACAAATGACTACTTAGTAGAACTTAGTAACCCGGTGTCAACATTTTGCCTTGAACTTGCTTGAACAGAAACTGTAGCGTTTTTCTACATGTGAGACTGTTGTACATTTTTGGACTTTAAAACATCAACTCTTTAATTTTCATGTGATTAATTTTAAACACATTTATTTAATTACGCATAATCAAACAGACATACAAATGAATAACTTAAAATAAGTATAACTTTCCAAAAAGATATAATTTTAAAGACCTAAACATCATTGTTATTTTGTATCATTAAAAAACTGTGTTTAAAATCAATCACAGATTGTGTTCAATTGTTTTCGATGTTGTTATTTTTTAACTGTTATTTTATGGTAGCACAGCACTATATAGTATTTGGTGATGGGGCTTACAAGCTGGTATGCAAACAGCTGATTTAATGTTGGGATACAAGACCCCATAATTCTAAACCAAAAAAATCACAAAATCTTAGCCAATGTCATAACTATTTGACTTTATTTTATGACACTGGTTATTCACATGAAAAATATTAACAAAAATTGCACTCACAAAAAATGTCTATAACAAGCACAAAATCACTTTCAAAATTACAAAAAATTGCAATGTTTAGAGTTACTACCGATCAGCTGAAATGAGTGCAAAGATTACACAGAAAAGAAAACAGAAACGCCATTGCCTAAAAATGCCTACGGAGTATTTGCTTCTAGTAGTTTGATCAATTTTTTTTTTAAATTTGACATAATTAAAAAAAGATAAATATTATTAAAAAAAGTAATATTAAAAGAAGTAGTATCCAGTACTGGAGTGTATAACAGCTTCCTAACCAGGCATGCTCTAAACACTGCGTTTTTCTGGTCTTATAGGTTGCCACACTCCGCATCATACGCGCTCACGTGCGAACAGTGAGTACTCGCTTACCTAATATTTATTATTCCATGGTTTTTCTGCTACCAAGCAGTACATTTTATTATACAATACTTAAATTTGTCTTTAGACGTAGAGCTTGTATTACATATATTTATTTATCAGTAAAAATTTAGTCATATTGCAAACGCGCGTAGGTAACTTTTGTGACTAATTTGGCGTTGCACTTCTGCATGTTTTATTATTTGTTCTATTTATGTTTTGTGGTAGAAAAACCAGAGCACGAATTAATGTAGCACCCTTTTAATTGTTTGTAAGCACTTCTTCCTTTGAACTTATTGCACAGCACGTTTGACAACTTCGATGATGCTTGATATACCTAAATATTACCTATTATATTATGTTTTGTGTAGTTTGTGTACATTTGATAGTATATACTATAGACATAAACGTGTAGCTTATAATTTGAAGTCTGAAAATTATTTCCAAATGTATGCTATTTCATATGTTCCATGTATATATTACGAAAACAATGGTCTACTTTTTTATATACAAAAAAAATAAAGAAAAATATCAAATTGCCGACCAACGCCATCTATCCCACGTCCTCTAAACTACTTTATAACTTTAAAGTGACTCGGGTCGACTCACGTGCCCGCTGTGCTCGGAGCGCAACTGGAAGCAGCTCGACAATGACCTCTGGCGGCTGGAGCAGTGGCTGCAGTTCGCCGAGGCCACCGACGCGGCCAGGACCGAGCCTCCGGAACAGTACGACCTGCTTGAAGATGCTATACAGGTATGTTGTGAACACATTTGTATTTGGTTTCGAAGGTATCTAGTACGGACAGTTTGTCCGCTAGATGTCGCTGCAATTAATCTTTAAGTAATCGATGGCAATGGATACAGTAGTGGAGTTATGATTGTGTAAAAACAACACAATCATAACTCCACTACACATAGGATTTTTTGATAACTTGACATGTTATTTTTCAAAAAGAACCTAAATGCCATATTATTTCTTATTTTGTCTTATCATTTATGGCCGTTTTCTTCCAGGACCATCGCGAGTTCCTGCTTGACTTAGACTCGCACAAGTCCATCGTGGTGTCTCTGAACGTGGTGGGTAACCACGTGGCGGCGCACGCGCGCTCCAGCGAGGACGCGGAGCGCGTGCGCACGCGCCTGGCGGCCGACAACGCGCGCTGGGACGACGCCTGCGCGCGCGCCGGTGCCTGGCAGAAACGCCTGCAGAGGGCGCTTGTGCACAACCAGCAGTTCCATGATATTGGTGAGTACATGGAAAGATGAATGAAGTGATCGATGAAGTTATTTACGTTGCTCGACAATGAAATACTTATGTTAGAAGAATAATTCGAAAAAAAACATTCATCCTCTGCCTTATGATACCGAGTAAAAAAACCACAAGAGCAAAGTCGGATCATCTAGAATGCGAAGTAATGTTTCTAATGCGATAGAGAGACTTACGTATCGAATCACCTATAGTTACTGTGTTGATAATTTTGAACATTTAAACGAGATGAGTAGGTAAAGGGGCCAAATAAGATGTTGAACGTTTATTCCTTTATTTGTAGTGGTAGAGTTAGTCGGGCAGCTGGCGTCGGCGGAGCGTGGCGTGCGTTCCCGTGAGCCGCTGAGCCTGTCCCGTCCCGCCGAGGAGCTGCAGCGCGACTTCCGGCGGTTCAGCGAGCTGCGCGACGAGCTGCGGCGCGCCGAGCCGCGCGTGCTGGCGCTGCACGACGCTGCGCAGCTGCTGCGCCAGGGGGACGCGCCCTGCGCCGCCAGGGACATCTGCCGCAGGTATGTTGGCTTCTAGTTGTACCTACATCATTGCAAATTCGTTTGTTTTTCACTCGAAAGTGTACTTTTGTAATTGGTAGATCGTTCATTGGATAAAGTAAGCGATTGGCGTCACGTTTTGGGGCGTACACTTTTCAAATAGGTGAAACACTCTGAATCTTTGTTTTGAAGCCACAATGTTTTTGCCGTTCGTTGATAGAAAGGTTTCGTTCGATCTCACTTTATAAGATGCTTTTTACACATTAATTTATTATATTAATTGCAGACTGGGCGAGCTGCGCCTGCGCCTGCAGTCCCTCCGCAAGCTCTCCGGCGTGTACGCACTGAAGCTGGGCGCCGCGCTCGCGCGCCAGCCTGCGCGCGCGTCTGCGCTCGCTGCCGTCGCAGCCGCCGCCGCGCCTATGGTGTGTAGCCTTTATTAACCTTATCTATGAGTACTTTACACGTTGAAGAGGTACACAATGAGATTATACAAATAGTACATGCATAAGCCACCTTAGACCACAGTGCCGTCTTGTGTAAACGTTGCTTCAGGTAACTGACATGACAAGTAAAATGCCGGACTGGCCCGTGTAAAAAATATACACTATTGTACAAGTTTAGTGTTGACGAAAACAGAGATACATATGTACCTACTTCAAACTATTAATATAGAAATCTTTAATCATAGCAATCGCTCTAAAACACTTTGAATTCATTGGTCATATTATATTGTGAGGCATTCAATTTGATGAAAACTTCTGCCAAAAGAAATCCATAATTTTCATTACATAATTCTAAACATAGTCATTTCAAACTCGATTACAAAAACCATTGTAAGGTTATTTTAAGTTGCTCACAGCTTTCGAACACAGCACCGTTGGAGCTTCACTACCCAGTACCCAGTAGTTATGTATATACCTACCTGTAGCTAGGTATACCTACAGTACAGATATAGTATACTGACACTATAGTCGTAGGACTCAAATAATGTTGGTTTTAGATGTGATTTCTGATTTTGTGTGTCACGTTGCAAACGAATTAAACATCAACTACTTATTTATTTCGCTTTTTTACTCAATCTTATAACATTATTCATATCAAATGATTTTTGTTGCTATCGTTAAAGTTAAAAATCATTTATTTAGCAGTTAAATTACAAACTTTATTTTGATAGTGAGAACATTTTATCGTGTTAAATGTATATAAAATTCGCTTGACAACAATTTTCCCGAAAACGATATAAGAAGCGGTTAATGCTTTGAAGTTCGCCAGCTGTGTCGCTAGATGGCGCTAATTTAAGTCAACTTAAAAAAATTGTTTGCAACCTGACTTCCCCTAGCTATAAGAACACTGTAGTTGCTTTGCACAGTATTTTGACGTTTTCTCCTCTCCCATAGCTTAACGAAGAAGAAGAGGAACAACTCACCGCCTCCAACCTGCCTCCATTGGACGAGAATGAGTGAGTACCATCACAAACTGCTTAGTCTATAGTTGAGACTTATGTTCACTAGATGGTGTTAAAATAATGTTGCTTATTTGTAAAGTCAGTACAAGATATATTTTAGCATGCAATGCAATGTATTTGTAATCATTTTTGGCAATTTTAACTGCGCTAATTCTTTACAAAAATGAAATTCAAATTATTTTATTGAATCACGTTGTAATAACGCCATCTATTGAAACTTGTTGGTTTGAAATCACGCTCTGACACTTCTGAGTAATCTTTGAAACTAGTGCTTTTATCTTTGACGTAATAAAGCTTACCTAACAATTTCCAACTTATATTTTTACTACCAAAAATATTTTTAAGATCTTTTTGTTATCTTTATGAGTAATGTAATTTTTTCTCCTAATAATTCTCAAAATCTTTCTCTATTTGCTCTAAAGCTAATCCATTGTTCAATGTAATTTGGCTTTTCAACATTTCTTTTGTAAAAGTAGGTAACATTCCTAACGAACACACATCAGATAAGATCTGTACATCTCCATCTAAAAACTTTCCTTCTTTAGTAAAATGTTTGTTACAGTGTAGTGAAAATGGCCTTTACTGAATTGGTGTTTGACTTAGTTTTTCTTCACTCCTACACAGCATCCAGATAAGAATAGACTTTCATCGAAATATTCATCAAGCCATACATTTTCACTACACCGTACATATATCTCATTCCCCTCGACTCATGTGATCTCTCTCTCCGCAGCGTGGTCGTAAGTGAAGAGTCGGACGACCAGGACATGTCGCGGCTGCAACGCGGACTCCGGTTCGTGAGTCGTGTCGCTCGGGCTTCGCTGCCGTTCCAGGCGCTTCTACTGCTGCTCCTGGGGGCTGCAGCGCTGGCCCCGCACGCGCACTCCGATTGCCGCGCCCCGCACCTGGCCCTAGAACCTGTGCTACGTTACCCAGAAGGACCGCCCCCGCTATGATCCTCGAAACGAACGACTCGGTAACCGGCCGCCCCTCTCGGCCGGACGCCATTTTGTTGTGTTAAACTCACGAACACAGCCGATGATTGACGAACATTTATGAAACATTCGATAACATTAACAGATGACTGCATTTTGGAAGTTACTTTCGAAGCCTTATAAGATTTAAGTCGATTTCTTCCGGATAGTTTCGTAAATGTTTTGCTTTATTGTTGGCTGGTTTCGTACAAAACTTATATAAAAAACTCTCTGCACTGCATTTGCGTAAAATGGCGGTGTCCAGAGAGCGTTACATTCCAAGGTGCTTCGCGCCGGCGTTTGTAAATAATCCACTTTTGTATATTTGTTACGAAAAACGCGCGCCGACGCCAACGCCGGAACAAATAAATACATATTTATTATTATTATTTATTTATATAAAAAGTATATATATCGAGGATAATCTCTTGTAATCCTGCCTAGGACGGCTGTACGCATTGCATTGTTACTTAATTGATTACATAGTAAGGAATGTTTATAAATGATCGAAATAAAGCCTTTGCATTGATTTATGTTGGCGTTTTTATTGATAGACTTCTTAGAGTATATTTACAGATAATAAATAGGATATTTTACAAACGTGTGTAAGCTCGGATTAAACTTGATGAGCTCTTGGATGAGCTATTATTCCTTGCAGAAAGTAAACAAAAGATTTTCTTGTTAGTTGCTAATTTCCGAGAGCTCACTAAGATTATCAACTCAAACATATATGCAATAAGAAATACCTATGTGAGACAAGGATAGCTGCTTCTATAAAGTAGTTTTCTCCTTCGTTTCTTGCGACGTGCGAGCGAGTATGCAATAGTACTTGATTCTCCACATTCGATGCGTGATTCTATTGTTGCCTGAAAACAACAATATTTTATCTGTGAGCCAACATCAGAATAATTGCACAAAAATCTTTAAACCTAACAAATCATTACCTACTTGTTGATATGTATTAATACAATGGATCTAGTTAGACAAATAATATTCAGCTGTTCAAATAATAACAGAAATCATGGTGTATTGTTGAAGTTTAGTTATTGTGCTATAACATCACGTTATTATTTACAACCGGTATGTTAGCTTTTTGTTTACACAGCTAAGAGTTTCTACTTTTACATAAACCGATGTCAAATTTAAGACGACGCAGTGGCGAACTATAAATCTGAAATTGTAGGTCCAAGCGCCCTGCACCGCCGAACAGGCGCGGGTGGCAAGTATCGCTAAAACCCCACTTATTCCGAAAGGGCGCTAGCGACAAAATGGTTTTGGTCGTTTATTTCAAAAACTACGAATTTGTTTCAAATAATCTATTCACAAATCAAAGTGATTGTGTTAATTAACATGTGTGGAAAATTTTAATGCTCTAATCCAAAACCAACGCCGACAAAATAGATATACTCAACTTTATGGAGATCTTTTTGATTAATTATTTTGTGTTACAAAAATTGGCCGTTGGTGTTGATATTGATGAAATTCGTAAAATATAGTAATTGAAATGATGAATCTTGAACATAAAATTTTAGTTTAGTTGCTTTTGTCCATGTCGAGTTAAATACGAATTCTTGCTACCAAATTCTCAGGGCGTCCTCTTAATTTATACCATACCTACTCTGAAAAGCTTATTTTATTCACGCAAAACAGTGAATAAAAAGGCTTTTTACTCACTGTTTTGTTTTTATTCACTATTTTGGTGTTTGAATTTGGAACACAAAAATATATTCAGTCTCTATTTAAATGCGTACACCAAGGATTTTTTATATCATCCCTCTCTTTCCCTCTGGATTGTTCTCTCTTTGGTTTTGTGAAATAAATTTTATATGAATAGAAACCTTATAATTTTACACTTAAAGTTCATTTTCCATAAATGGTAAATCGGGGGGGAAATCGGTCAAAAATGAAAGGCATATAGAGAAGGCTGTTGTCTTGCTTCAACAGCTTGCCATTTTAAAAAATAATGTGTGATAAATGTCACTGTCAACTTAAGTTTTGAAATATTTAGCAATAAATAATATTATTTAATTTTATTTATTATAAATCTTACTTGACACATAGAAATCTGAATTAATTTGTGAAATTAACACAAAATAAAATAAGTAACCAATTAATATTATATTATTTTTCACACAAGCAACATTAAATTATGATGACATTATATGACAAAAGATGGCGGGAAAATAATAATTTCATATGTAATTTGTAAAAATAATTTAAATGTATTTTATTGTAAAAATAACAAAATGGTAAGAACTTGTAGTGTTCCGGGATGCAGAAATGAATGTTATAGTGGTTGCAATATATCTTTCTACAGGTATGCTAAAGTTTAAGTAAGATTACATTATAGGGACTAAGGTGACCATATTTTCTCGTGCTTGAAATAATTTGTGCGATGTGATATTTTTTCAGTTTTCCTACAAAAAAGAAAACATCAAAATAAATTCTCCAAAGTTTGCAGTCTACACTTTGATCCAAAATCTTTTAATACTCCAAATTCTCTCCGTTTGTTAAAAAAAGGCGCTATCCCAATTCCTGCCATGGTGAGAAAAATTTAGTAATTGATTTGTAGCTATTAGTAGTAGTGCGGATAAAAAGTAGCCAAGTCATATATTCTTATACCATGGTTTCACATACGATTCCTTAGTATTGTATACAGTTTGCTTTATATTGGTGTATATAGTTTAAACCATCACTCGTTTCAGTTAGAATTTGAAACACAAGGAAAACGATAGTGTTAAAAATATAGGATATAGGCAACTACCTACATGCAATTCAAATGTGAACTTGTAAATAAATATTGTAATTGCTGCAAAATGTTTATGATTTTGATCACATTGCCTCCCTGTCAATTAACCGAATCGATACTATTATAAGTTACAAACTAAAGTGCATTTTAATTTGTAAGTAAGTTTGTTGGTGTTTGTTACTTAACGCGTCAATAGAGCTAAGGATCATCATGACTGGCAAGATTCAGGTAAAATAGGACCGCAAAACTGACGGAGACTGCTCCCGATTTGGTAAGAAGATGAATTGGTATAATCCTAATTATATAATTTATTGTCACCCTAGTTAGAAAAAGACAACTGCCTTTCATACTTCGCCTCGCTCTGCTCATATTGGATCAGCAGTAATATTTCCCTATATATTACTTCCATGGCGTACACAAACTCCTTGCGCTAAGATTCAAAATTCAAAACTCTTTGGTGCAAATAAATTCTCGAGATTAGATTGGTCGATATTTGCGACAAGGAGTTTGGCATTAGATTAAAAACTGTTTTGTGTTCTTTGCTGCCTTTATAGAAATAAATATTGTTTCTCAAGTTGACCCCCTAATGACAATAATAAGAAAATTACGCTTAATTTCAGTCATTGCTCTAATTTTAATGTCCGTTTACATTTTATTAATGTAACAATTCTTATTTCTTGATTACATTTCTATTTTCGCTTAAATTATATCTTTTGTCGTAGTCATGGTATAAAGTATAGTATGCAACTCCTGAATAAAGTACGAATTTATATCGAGGGCCATGAATCACTCGCTGCGCTCGTGATTCAAACATTAGAATCCTTCACTTGCTCGTGACTCATGTACGGCCTTCGCTTTAAATCCGTCTTTTATTCACTAGTTGCATAATATACTATTTCATCCCACCATCTCGGAAAGAGTATTTTTGCTCTTCAATATCTGAGTTCAAAAGCCGTTTTTATTCTCTAGAGCAGCGGTTCCCTAAAGGTGGTCCGCGGAACCCTGGGGTTCCGTGGGAAGGCCGCAAGGGTTCCGTAAAAAATAATAAAATTAAATTCCATAGTATAAACCTACATATTTACGGTAAATGTACAAAAAATATTTCATAAAAAAATAATTGTTTTTCATGATTTCCAAAAACCTAAACTATTTTCCAAATTATATCAATAGAACAGCAATAAACAGTTAAACAAACAACTACTCCTAAAACAAACTCTATTTATACACAAACACACACGTTAACCTTTATAAGGTAGGCAAATTCCTATTTCCAGTTATCAACGTAGGGTTCCGCTAGGAAAAGTATAGTCCAGTAGGGTTCCTTGCCAAAAATAAATTGGGAACCTCTGCTCTAGAGGATAAAGTACCTAAATTGAATTTAGAACATCGTGTGTTACAAGTTTTTGAATTAAAAAAATCATTTAACCTATTTACTGCTACCTCTATGGAGCCGAATATATCATACAACTTTTTTAAATTTGTTAAAAACTCAGACTCGGAACCTTCTTGGTGTTGTTTTTTTCAATTTGCTTTGTACGCGGTTTTTTACGCGGCATATTTTCACGTCATTGTTAAACCTTATATTAAAAAAACAAGAAACTTGAAAACCAGTAAAAAAACTAAAATCAGTGATTCTAGCGACGAGGAAGTTTGTTTGACGCCAACAGAATTGACTGAAACTGTTAATAATGCGCAAATGAGCTTTCTCCCTCAACAATCACGCGTTTTGCATTTAGTCATTTCCTCGCTGAGGTGGAATGAAAAGTTACGTGTTGCACTCGAGTGCAAAGATTTTTCACCTCAACGCTCAGGATTCTAATTATGAATCACTCGCTGCGCTCGTGATTCAATTTTAGAATCCTTCGCTTGCTCGGTCATCAAAATTGAGCACGCGGTTAAAAAGCAACTTTGCACTCTTGTATAACAAATAACTATTAATAGGTATTCTAGTTCACACAACAGTTTGTACAATTTTTCGTATTTCGCGGCTGGATTTTAGCAAACGAATAAGTAGTAAAATGAATCAGGGTTTAGTTTAAAGATTTAAAGGTAAAATATACAAATGAACTCCTCCGTACCTACATCATGATCCTCCTAATGACTCCTTAATATTCTTTTTCCTTGTTGACTAAAGAAAAAGTGTAAAAATCAGTCTTAGCCGTTGATTAGCTATTAGTAATTACATACTTATAAACGAATACTAAATCATCTAGGTAGAAAAAAACCAACAACTATCCACTAAACAGGTTTCGTAGCATTCTCAAAATGTATCTCGCTAAGTGGTCAGTAAGTACCTAGGTAGGTACTAATAGTAAGTACTTAGCACATTTGTTTGTGCGAAATGCATGGAAAGATTTTAAATGTCATTTATAAAAAAAAAACTTTACTGATGCGGGCTAAAGTTGTTAGTAAATATAGGTAAGTTACCTTCCGTGCATGCGCGGGGTGTCCGTCGCACGGCAGGGTGCCGAGCAGCGCGCCGCGCCCCGCGCCCCGCGCCGCGCCGCGCAGCACCGCGTCGCGCGCACTCGTGCGCAGCAGTTGGAACAGGGCTAGGATTACTACCTGCAGGGAATAAACTACTTTCATATGGTTAAGTAAAGAGACAGTCACATCATTAAATATACCTCATTATACTATTAAACCTCTTATAATATAAAATATAGTTTCTCTATCACATTTTAACACAGTCAAGGTACCACTTTCCTACAAATACTATTGAGTTTTAATTCCGAAAGAGACAGGCTACATTTATAAACAAAGTCGAAGCTGCGTGAAACAGCTGGTTGGTGCATAATAAACTTGATTTGGGATATATGAAAATGTTGCAGCCAACTGATCAAAGCAGGCAGTTCGCTAAATGCCCACCTGCAGCAGCACAACCAGCATGGTGAAGCAGTGCAGGCCGAGCAGCGCGCGCGTGAGCGGTGTGCGCACCGCCTCCACGCAGCCGCGCGCGTGCAGGGACGCGGGGGGCAGCGGGGACAGCCCGGACCACAGGGCCACCCACTCCGCCTGCAATTTCATAAAAAAATACTAAGAATTGACCATAGCCCCAACACCTATTGAGGAATATGGGTCTTCTCTCGCTAGGAAAAAGAACAGGTTACAATTATCAGGTCCTTTACAAAGGTGTGATAAAAGAAGCGCAAATCTACTAAAAATTCGGAAAACATCAGTATTTTTTTAATCTATAACAATTGCATTGAAAAATACTACTAAGTTAAAAGGCAGATTAAAAAAGGCTAAGAAAAAAATACCTGCTGTAAGGGATCGTGGTAGCACGCGGCGAGCACGTGCGGCGTGCAGCATGAATATGGTGACACTGGGGGCTGCACCTTGCCATCCGCACCCGCTAGCCTGACACAGACAATAAAACGATACTTATACATCTTAGCAATGAAGTCATTTCAATTTTCTGAATTGATTGCATTACGAGTTAAATTAAACAAATAAGTGAAATACCTAGACATTTCATAAAAAGGCTGATGTAACGAAATGTCTGCGACATGTACAATTTTACAAACATCGTTTCATGGCAGCTAATTTACTAATAGGCGAAAGTTTGTATGGATGACATAAATATTTGAGAAAATTCATTTTAAAATAAAACTGTTACAACATTCTGTTACATTGTACCTACATACATAAGTAAGTGATAGATTTAGGAATATTAATAAGTGTTTGATTAAATGTATACCTACTTGAGCACTAGTTCCGAGTCCTCGTTGAGGAAGTCCATGTTGATCCAGGGGATCTCGTGCCAGTCTGACGGCATCTGCGCGCCGCAGCAACTCAACTCGATCTGGGAAACAATAGATAGGTATACTTATATTATTATCTTACACACTGAACGTATTTAAAGGGAAGTATTTTAATTAATGTGATAATTTCAATGTTTCTCTAATTTTTTTTCGAGTCTAAAAAATATAGTGATCTATGGATTCGGATCGGCTACGAAACGGATAGACTTTTTTTATAGACTGCTTACTTATGTAATCGAGAGATTTCTTTACATAATTTTGGCAGATTTGTATCTCATATTCATCGAAAATAAATAATCAAAACGTACCTGCATAGTGTCGAGAAGCCTTTTCCAGAAAGGCTCCGTGAGGTACTGCGATATCCCGTAGCAAAGGGACACTGACAGCTCTTTGGTTAGCGCCTGAAAAATATATGTGAGCAATTCAGCTTCGACCATGAGTCAAATCTATTTTAACAGCCATGGATTAACTATTTATGTCGTATAGTGAGGTTAAGTGAGTTGTAGACAGGGAGTATAATTTTTTGACAGTCATCGGACAGAAATTTGCCCTCTAAGTCGCAACTAAAGCGACACTACGGTCTAAGATGGAACACATCTATACTGGTATTTAACTGTTTCTAAACGAGACTAAGACCAGGTAGTTATTGAGATTGAAAATATACTTACATATAAAAAATAAATATTAACCTTAAGAGTAGACCTACAAGCAGCATACACGAGTATCCCATTGAGCGGTATGACAGTCCCGAGCACCATCCAGGTGGCGCTGTAGGAGGAGATCCTCAGCCACTGAGGACACTTCAGCATGAGGGCCACCAGCCGCAACCCGCCTGTGTAGTGCAGCTTCATGGCGTACGCCTGTAGGAGGATCAGCCCGTACAGGAGGGTTACTGTCACCTAGAACAGTGGAACAGGTGGTAGAGAGAACGGCTGGATATTGTCTCTAATACAATGAGGGCCTGGTCACCCATGAATATGCTTACCTTATAAATTTGCTTTCTTACCTGATGAATATCCTTACATACCCGATTAATACTGTTATTTACCTGTTACCAGGTGAACCCATACATGCTCTCTCTCTTAAATTTACTCTCTTACATCATCTCTTAAATTTTCATGTGATATAATTGCTTTATCGGAATGCTACTTGCAAAGTGCTCCCGCACTGCCAAACATAGAAGGGTATGTACCTTACAAAACAAACAAACTATACAACAGAAACGACGGAGTGGTTATTTATATTAAGGAAGACATACAGTGCACGGTTTTGGAACCAAATCTCAACGAAGGTACTGGTTTAGTATGTCAAATTGGGAAACATATAGCCGTGATTGCTATTTATAGGCCTTGCTGTTTTGACAATGCTACAATATTTCTAGATAGTTTTGATCTATTGTTGAAATCATTAGCTTCTTTTCAGAACATATGTGTTGTAGGTGATGTTAATATTGACATAAAGCCCGGAAACATAAGTAGATTCTCTGACGATTACCTAATGATTAATTCAACTCATGGATTACTACCTGCTTACTATTTACCTACTAGAGAAAAAAACTGCCTAGATCATATTTTGTTAAAAACCAAACACGAAGCAGTGACTTCGGTCATCAAAACTATTATCACCGACCATTTTCCAGCAGTTTTATGTTTGTACGGCAACCATGGAGGACAATTAAAATTAAATAAAATCCGAACACACATAGACTATAACATGGTCGTGACAGAACTTAATAAAATAGATTTGACTGATATCATGACATATTCTAATGCAAACTACGCAATGTCCTATTTAATTAATATTATTAGAGAATTAGTAACCAAATATACCAAAATTGCTCATATAAAAAATAAAACTAGGATTCTGAAGCCTTGGATCACAAACGGCTTACTACGCTGCATACGAAACCGCGATCGCTTACATATGAAAGCCCGCCAAGATCCAGACAACTTAATAACAAAGATCACATATTCTAGGTATAGAAACTTCCTTACTAACCTGACTCGAAAATTAAAACAAGAATATGAACAGGGGGAGTTTCGTAAAGCAAAAAATAACCCGAAAAATACTTGGAAGGTAATACGTAACATAACCCACTTAAAACAGACTAAACAACAACCTAACGAGCTTCTCTCAAATAAATCCACCCCAGTGAGATCTGCTGACTATGTAAATCAATTCTTTGCAAATGTAGGCCAAAATTATGCTAGAAAGATTATTAAGCCAAATTACATAGTCAATTATAAAAAGTCAGTAAATAGGACACCTAAAAACTCTTTTGTCTTACTAGAAACCGATGAATCCGAGGTTGAAAACTTGATCTTAGGACTGCGCGATGATTGTGCCGTAGGATGGGATGGTATATCTGCCAAGATATTAAAGCTAGCCCGTCACAAACTGATCCCTGTCCTAGTACATATTTTCAATCTCTCCTTATCAACTGGAGTTTTCCCTAAAGTACTTAAAAAGGCGCTTGTACATCCAATTCACAAATCAGGAGACAAAAACGATGTTAACAACTATCGTCCCATATCTGTCCTACCATCTTTGTCAAAAATCTTGGAGAATATACTAAATAAAAGACTAGTAAAATATCTGGAAATAAATAATATTATTGCTGATAATCAGTACGGTTTCCGTAAGAGCAAATCGACCGAAGATGCGGTAAACGCATTGATTAATATTTTAGTAGAAAAACTAGATAAAAAAAACAAAAGTTTGGCAATTTTCTTAGATATGTCAAAAGCTTTTGACACCGTTTCAATATGTCAGCTACTATCTAAGATGGAGAATTTGGGCGTAAGAGGCATAGCATTAAACATTTTTCAAGATTATCTTGCAGATCGAACGCAAGTTGTCAAAATTGGATCTGTTTTAAGTCAAGAAGAGTCTCTTAATTACGGAGTACCCCAGGGAAGTATTTTAGGCCCTACTCTTTTCCAAATCTATATAAATGAGCTCTGTGACCTCTCACTTCAAAATTGCTTTATTTCCTGTTATTGTGACGACACAGCCTTACTTATACACGGCTCAACATGGTCAGAGGTCAAAAAATATGCTGAAATTAATATGAGGGTAGTTATGGCGTGGCTAGCAGACAATCTTTTAACTCTTAATATTGTTAAGACTAAATATGTTACTTTTTCGCTCGTTTCCGAAACCCAGCCGTCGCAAACCTTTAACATCAAAGCCCACATGTGCTCAGACTTAGGCACTGTTTGCGCCTGCTCGGAACTAACTAAAACAAATACCTTTAAATACCTAGGCGTCCATATCGACGATCTACTAAAGTGGCATACACAAATAGACATTTTAACCGGTAGGATGCGCAAGCTAATCTATGTATTTAAGATGCTTAGAGCATCGGCCGATTTAGAGACCCTTAAATTGGTATATTTTTCACTGGGCGAATCTATTCTACGCTACTGCGTGACAGTCTGGGGAGGAGCTCTTAAGACGAAAATGATGCAACTTGAGGTTTCACAACGCGTAGTTTTGAAAGTCATGACTAAGAAACATTTTCGGTTTCCGACCGACCAACTGTATAAAGAATGTCAGGTTCTAAGTGTCCGTAAAATCTTCATATTGCAAACAATCTTGAGAGCACATTCTTTGACAGTATACGACGCCAAACGATATGATGATAGAAGATCTGATCGAATATTTAAAGTGACTAAACATAACACAGCTTTTTTCAAGCGTTTTTATCCTTTTTTAGGCCCTTTTCTTTACAATACAGTGAATAAACAAATTCACATATATCCCTTGTCCAAACACAAATGCAAGGAAACGATTAAAAAATACCTCATTAAACTAAATTATTCATCGACCGAAAAAATGTTCCAATTAGTAAAATAAGAAGAAACAGGTTAAAAGTATTTATACATTTTTAACATCTCACAATGACTAACTGAGATAAAGTTTATGTACTGTTTTCCATATCCCTTCATTCAAACATGTCACCTTTCAGACACAATACTCACACATTCATTTACAGTCACGCACACACACACACACAAACTAGATTCAAACCGCGCTTGCGCGATTATTTTTAGCTGCTATTTGTATTATGTATTCTGTGCTGCTATCGAATATAGAACTTTGGTTATGTATACATGTAAAACTGTTTAATTTTGTTGCTTAATAACTGTTTACTTGTTATGTCTGTTTTTTATTTTTCTATAAGTACTTAACTAAAAGATGTAATCATAAAAGCTAGTAATTGATAAGAATAGTTTGTAATAGATAGGTATAACATGTAAGTTCACTCCGACCAAACCTAATTTCATATATAATTTTAGATTTAAGAAGCTAACCGACATTCAATGATAGGTAACTTAACCTTTTAGAATGTCGTATACTTGCGTAGGTAATATTTCCAAATGTAGTGCATTGCAGGCTCATTGCTTTCGCGAGAAGTCCCCGTGGCTAGAAATACAAGCAGTTTGCTTAGTTCTGCCGCGGTGGCTGATTGGGGAAGTGGTGCGACTGTAGGTACTACAATGGCCTACCCATTTTAAAATAATTTTTGTTTTTTATTATTAGCGTTATGCCTACCTTCTAGAATCGTTTGCTGGGATTTGTTCTTGTCGTGGAATGGATGTGTATGTATGTATATATATATGTTTATATATGTATGTATGTGTGTCTATTCTATGATTGGGGCAGGACTTGGCGGGTGGTTTTGGAGGGTGGGTATAACGTAGATACTTAGATATAGGTAGATTATTAATTATTCGTTTAAATGTTTTTGTTTATACGCCTACAATTAAGTCTCGATTTATCAATAAATAATTTTCTTTCTTTCTTTCTTTCTCTCTGTCTCAAACACACACACAACCACACAAACACACACACACACACACACACCCACACTCTCACACACATAATGTGTCATGCTGTAGAATTATTTAAAGTACATAGCCGGAACTCTTAAACTTAATTTACTCTATGTTAAATGTTCTTATGCACCATAAGTAGAAGAAGAAGTTGAATATTCTAACTTACCCGTTAAATATCCTCACTTACCTGATGACTACTGTTATTTACCCGATGTATACTAACACTTACCTGATGAATATTCTTGAGCAGCAGCATGGCTTTGAGCGACACGTTGTAGGTAAAGATGACCATCCCGAGCGACACACACAGCTGGCCAATCAGCAGCGCGCGCAGCACGGCGGCGAGTCGCACGCGCCCCTCGCTACTGAGTACGAACACGCCCCACGCCATAAGCCATGTTGCCCCCGCATGCTACCACCCACCTAGAACGTGAAAACAAGAAAAAAGTTATGATTTGGAAAGATTAAACCGATTTAACTTCCTTAGATTTCATATTTAAGCAGACGACTATACCAAAAATATTGAACCGATTTTTATGCAACTGGCACTGTCCTAAGTTAAGATATAAACTAAATAAATAGTATTTGATGCAAAAAGAGTTTTAGCTATTTCAACTAGGTATAGTTTCATATTGTAAATACGAAATTTTGTTCACATGCTTGGGAAGCTAAATAGATCATCATAGGCACTTTATATTTTATGCAATTTTCACAATACACATACAGGTCGTAGTGATAGCCTGCTCTTTTTTTTAAAGTTGGGTAATAATAGTTTTTATTAGTTACCTCACAAAAGGGGATTCGGGGTTTGGACTCCGGGCTTTTCAAGCAAAAGTTAAAAAACTTTAACGTTGATTAAGAAGTTCAGACAACAACCTAACGAAATACTTGTTACTATAGAGGCGTATGATGTATTAGAAATAAAATACGAAACATATTTTCTCACACTTTTCTCCAATTATTTATTTTGCAATATATGACAACATGTGACGTTCTCGTGTAAATTTGTCATGAAAATGACGATGTCATATAATATAAAATGAAGTAGGAGGTTGGTACACGTAAAAAAAGTTTTCAAGCCTAAGCTAAAAAACAAAGGAGAAGCAACCTAACAACCGCAAATATAAATTTATATGTTTGTACTCGTATCAAGAACCAAGCGTTTCCTCGTTACTAGCCATTACCAAGCAACGCTTTGTTTTCCTAACAACGTATTCTATGCTAACAACCAACACCTTAAAAAACCGTCAATTTATAAAACCTCACATCCTACACCTATTTGTTAACATTAATTCAGTCATTTGTTTTCTGACAAGCGTCACTTTAATTACTTATTTTCCTAGAAAATGTCGGTGTTAAGTTTCTAATTAGAATTGTAAACTAAGTGGTAACTAAGTTAGGTAAGTTAGCCGCGATGGCGGCGGGGCCCGCGGGGGACCAACGTAAGAAGAGGCCTAAAGTGACCTGGAGTGATGACCTCAGCCATGACTCGGCCGAGGAAAGAGGTAGGGCTTTATATAGGGTTTGCTTTTTGGATTAATGTCGTTGTTTTGACCACAGCTTGCTTGATGGTAAGCAAAAGCTGTGACCTAAGATGGAGCGAACTTACCCAATAACCCAATAACCGTTCACTCTCACTGTGAAGTTTACTAGTGGAGTCATGACTTCAGTAATGAGGGATACGACTTAAAAGGGAGGAACTATACCTACCTATATAAATAAACAAATATACATCTTTCATGAGACTTTGATTTTGACGCAACCCGAAAAAAAATGCGAAGTCTGTTAGTAGGTAAATAGTTTTTAATTTCACAACTTTTAAAATCATCGTCATAATATTTCAGAGCGAGAACGCTTGGCTCAAATCGCCCGCGAGCTCGCCGAAGCAAGCAAGGCTCGTCCAAAATACAACCCTGAGGAATTAGAGAAGCTCGTCGGCTTCGTCATGAAGATGACCACCCTCTACGACCTCCGCCCAGACGACTGGGACGACGAGGTCATCCACGTCATTAGAGAATGGTTCCTCGAACCAAAAGTACTTATACTCTCTGTATACTTCAAAGGGGAAAGTCTCAAAGCAGCCCACGATATACCAATAGCTCCAGTGTATGACCTAACATACTTCCTAAGAAAGCCTGACTATGTGTTCAAGGCAGAAACTTTCCACGATGATATAATTTTCGGGACGTTCGTGGATTCTGTGGAAGGGAATATGATTCAGATGTTGGAGCACGTGTACGCTCCTTACTTCTTTGCTGTCAATACTTGGCCGGACAGTAAGTAATATGAATACCTTTTATTTGCCTATTTACTGCATAGGCTTAGTAAGTAATATCTCCTCATCGCGACAACATCAACAACGATATTATCTCTATTTCTTACCAATAACTGACATAAATGGTATATAGATTAGAATTTTACAATATAGTAAAATGAAAGTGTTTCTTTAGAGTTGATTACTCCAAAACAACATTTACATGTTGTTTTGGAGTAATCAACTCTAAAGAAGTAATTGTAAATTTTATATAGTGAAATAAAGATGTTTGAAAACTGAAACTCTATATTTCTATTTCAGGTGTCAAAAGCGAGTTCTGCTGTCAGCTGCACACGTTCCTCGCCAAGCTGACAGACATGTACTACAAGATGCTCGGTCTCACCGTCCTCTACATACCTCGAGAGGGCCAGAAGCTGTCCTTCGAAGACGCCAGCCTCGACCGCGAGCTGGTGAAGAGGCTGGAGGGGGTCGTGGTCTACTGGACGCACCAGATCAAGTCGTGCTTGGAGGATCAGGCGTTTGTAGCCTCGCAGCAAGAACTGCTGTGCCCTAGTGACGAATATGACTTCTGGATTTACAGACGTATGATTTTCTATGATATTAAAATAATTTCAAAGTTCCAAATCAATATCTTTTTTATTCATTGTGTATATTTGTTTTTCAGACGAGAATCTAAACGCACTGCTCTATCAACTAAAGAACCCAGCTGTAAGACACATTACCAAAATCCTCGTGACAACCCATTCGACATTCATCCACCAGTTCCAAGCATTATGCGACGAGATTATTCAGAAAATAATCGAGGCCACCAAAAATATTGAATTTCTCCAAGTGATAAAACAGCCTTGCGCTGTTCTGGAGTGCGTGGTGGACCCTGACGAGATTGCTACCCATATTCCACAGATTATAAACCTATTCCGATTCATTTGGCAAGAGTCTCCGTATTACAATTCAGAATCTCGCATTACAAACTTGTTCAAAGCCTTGAGCAACCAGATCATAATCCTTTGTAAAACTTATATAAAACTGGACGACCTTTTCGATGGGTGTACCAAGAAAGCGATGGGAGAGTTTAGTAAATGCATAGATTGCTGTAAGAAGTACAGGGAGATATATGATTTGATGGTGGAAGCTCATAACAGCGTAAAACCTGGCAGCTGGGAGTTAGATACTGGATCGATCTTCAACTACATCGACTCCTTTGTGCAGAGGTGCTTCGATATGCTGGATGTTTGCAACTGCATGATCATATTTGGAAGGTAAGTCTTACAAAATTAATATATTTTTCTTTATTTTCATAAATTTTTTCATAATCAATGTTTTAATTTTTTTTTATATATATTATAATACCTACTAAAAGTATAATTTTTCCGGTTTCTAGGGTTGACGAGACAGAAAACATCCAGAAGCCAATATTTGGCGGTGCGCGCGGTGAGATGTTCGAGGCAAAATGCGAGCAGATCGAGCACATGTTCCACGACGCACTCACACACGTGCGGGAGGTAGGATGATGCTGAATCTAATTACAATATACATATAGAAGATATTGATTTTTTGTCCTGAATTCATATCGTATTAATATTTCACCAAAATAGGTCTCTTCTAGGTAAACGTGTTACACCCTAGGCTGCAGCAATGCTTAACATCAGGCAGGCTGTTAGTCAAACGTAAACTTATGCCACCTAAAAAAACACATTTGATACCATGGAAATTGTTGCCATGGTTTGCACTGAATTTATGAAAAGTCATCAAAAGTAATATCTATTTGCTGAATTTACTATACAAAACAATTTAGGTTTTTATGTAGTGTCATAAAAAATATATATTTTTGGTGATTTTATACTTTGTATTTCTAGGTACGATGTACCATCCTCGACGTGCAAGCGCCGTCCTGGTACGATGACATACTGCAGTTCAGAACCATCATCAAGGATATTGAAGTAAGTTTTTTTTATGTATTCACTAGTAGATGCACGCATCTTCGTTCGTTATGGATATATTATGTAGGCTTTGCACTCTAGGCCTAGAAATCACGATGATCCATTGTTCTATTGTGGTGTAAAAGAGGATATGCAATGCCAGACCAACATAGACGCAAAGGAAAGACATCATAAAGTCATCGAGATTGTGGAATCCCTAATCCTAGTGGCATACGGCGTATGGGGATAATAAATAGCGTATGCCATACGCTATTTATTATCCCCATACAAAGCCAGAGAATAAAAATAATAAGTAGGTATTGTAGCGCGCATATCAAATGTTGGCCCTCGCCCCGCCCCCGCTAAGGAAGGCACGCGGCGCTCCGAAAGAATAAAGAATCAGAAACATTAATAGTTGCACGGAAACTCCTGAGCGCGCCGCCTGCGCTCTCCGCGGCTCAAAAATAATGTATCGTGACGCTTCCGAAAATAAATAATTTGTAGTGGGACCCAGTGACTTTTCTTTTATCATGGACATCCCCGCTATAATGGCGCCTAACGTGAAGCAGAACTCTAAATATCAGTGTTAAAATTATTCGCGAAAGTGAGCGCGTGTAGGTATGTTGCGTATTTTACCGCAGTGAACTGTGATGTGTACTTACTATGTGTGTGTGAGTATATGGGCAAACGCACGTGGCAATACGAAACTTCGGGAAGTATATTTGTTAATAGACCCGTGTATCGGATGGCGCCAAGCTAGTACCTATACCGCTCCTTCGTTAGTCGTTCGTTCGTTCATACATTCACTCAAAATTCCCGGAAATCGAGATAGTGTTGTGTGAACTGTGAACTCAGTCGAATGGTGTCCGTGCAGTTTTAGAGAAAACGATAATATTCTCTCGCCGCGTAATTACGTTGAAGTACCTGTGTATATTGGTGTTGAACTCTCAGCGTAATAATATCGGTAGTAAACACGTAGGTATTGGGGACCTATTGTTTCGTGTTTATATGAGAATAAAGTCGGCTGTCTTTTGTCCAGTTGGACAGTGTTAGTGCGTACCAAGTGAACCTGGATGAACACGTAGGTATCCTAGACTTTGATTGGGACCTATTGTTTCGTGTTTTATGTGACTATACAGTGTTTTATTTTGGTTTTCTATGCACATTGGTACCTATGTCGTTAGGTTACCTAGACTTTTTATGAACCCAGTTTACGCGCGTGTGTTTAGAAAAGTAAACGAACGTTTCGTTTTCGTTATACCTATGATGGACTGTGATTGCTATTTATTAGACGTTTATACCTATTATGAACGGTGAATGTTAGTTAAACTCCCGTGTACGAGTTAACCAACGTTTAGGTATATCGTATACTGTGTTTGTGGACTTTTGCGGACAATGGTGTTAACGCGTGCCGGTGCCTCGTCCGAGGACTCGGCGTCGCCGCCCGCGCCGGTTGTTCTGGACGGCCTGGAGGCCGAACCGCCGCGCGAGTATCGTGGGCACCAGGTGACGCTGGGACTCGGTCCGAGCGTTGGCTGTGATGGTGTCACGGCGGCGCCTGTGGCCGCGCCGACCCTAGCGGCCGAGGCGTGCGCTGCGCCGCCGCCGCCTCCTGCACCTGCGTCGGCTGGCGCCCCCGTCCCGGCGGGCGTGGCCGCCGCTCCTAACATCGTCTTAAGCGCCGACCAACTTATGCTTCTACTAAATCAGCTAAGTCACGGACCACAAGGTACGAACATGCCTTCTAATAACTTATTGAAATGCACCGCTCGATTTAGTGGTGACAAATCGTCCGATGTAATGGCATTTTTGGACGCCGTACAAACCTATAAGGAATGCGCTGCCGTCAGTGATGACGTTGCCCTCCGGGGGCTCTCCATGCTGCTTACGGATATGGCAGCAACGTGGTGGCAAGGAGTTAAAGCTACCACGGCCACCTGGAAGGACGCAGTCGAAGCGTTGAAGAACACTTTTGGACCCCGACTGCCACCGCATCTCATCTATAGGAAAATATTTGAACGTGAGCAGGGTCAGCACGAGGCCACTGACCTTTTCATATGCCACGTGCGTGCCCTGTATGCCCAGCTTCCTCCGTCGTCGTTGTCACAAGCGACCCAGCTGGATATGCTGTACGGATTGCTGCATCTTCGAATTAGAGAGAAAATTCCGCGCTCGTCTTTCGATACTTTTGACGAACTGATACGGCGCGCCCGGCGAGTTGAGGATCTTCTGAGCGAAAGTAGTCAACCTGTTAACTCGCCGTCGTCTTCGTCGTCTAATGATGCTGCCAGATCCAGCGTGACACGCGCTCCTAAGTCACGACCTCAATGCAGTTATTGTAAACAGTTTGGTCATTTGAAGGACGCCTGTAGACGGCTGAAGGAAAAGAAACCTGCAGAAAACAATGATGTTACCCAGTCGGAGAATCGTCCTAGTATCACGTGCTTTGGATGCGGAACACCAGGTGTTATACGGTCTAAATGTGAAACGTGTAAAAAAGCGAAAAGTGACGCGGTAAAAGTGGCCTTTCAGGCAGTTTCCGTAACGTCTATGATCAGTGATGATCTCGACTCGCGACCTAGGCCGATTATTGAAGTGCGTATCTGTGATTCTGTAGGCAATTTATTGCTAGATTGTGGCGCTAAGCATTGTGTAGGTAGTAAAAGCCTTCGTGAACACTTAGTTAATAATGGTCATGTCTTCTCACAAAAGTTTGTAAAATTGAAGTATGCTGATGGGCGAGTGTGCTTCCAAAATGTTGATGTAGCACGGGTCAAAATTGTCGTGCGAGGGTTAACGTTTGTCGTTAAATTCATAATGCTCCCGGATGCAACCGAGAGTCTGTTAGGTATGAATTTCATTCGAGCAGCTGGTGTGGTACTTGACTTTGATGTTGGGGTTTGGTACATGCGACATGATAGGACACCTCAACCTATGCGTTATGAAGCTATGGACGTTCAAGCTCTGACCTGCGCTTCGGTGGAGCTTAGGAAAGATGAAGGCACTCATCTTAATGTCGAGGATCGTGAGCGATTATCCCAAGTCCTGAATGTCAACGAGGACATTTTTGCTGCAGGAGGGGAACCGACAGAATTTGCAGTGCATCGTATTGACACCGGAGACGCTACACCTATAGCTAGTCCACCATATCGCTGTTCTCCTGCGAAGAAGGAAATTATTCGAAAGGAGTTAGATAAGATGCTCGAAGAAGGAGTTATTGAAGAAGCTGAATCTGAGTGGGCAGCTCCAGTAGTACTAGTACCTAAGAGGAATGGAGAGGTTCGTTTCTGTGTGGATTACAGAAAATTAAATAAAGTGACCAAAACTGATCGTTATCCGATTCCTGTCATTGATGAGCTGTTGAAGAGTACACGGCCGAATGCTGTAATGTCTACGATTGACTTAAAATCGGGGTACTGGCAGACGATGGTAGTGCCAGAGGACCGACACAAGACAGCGTTCACTACGCCGTTCGGAAACTTCCAATTTTGCCGTATGCCGTTCGGTTTGAAGAATGCGCCGGCTACGTTCCAACGGTTAATGGATAGGATGAGATCAGGACTCAAGGACATCTGTGTTCTTACTTATCTGGATGATATTTTGGTGATCTCGGAAGACCTGGATCACCACCTGGAAGACCTAAAACAGGTCTTTGATCGTCTTCGCTTGTTTAAGTTGTATGCTAACAGGGGAAAATGTGTGTTTGCAAGAGAGAAGGTAACTTATCTGGGACACGTCATTTCAGCCCAAGGAATTGAACCGGACCCTTCAAAGGTAGAAGCTGTGATGAGTATGAAGCCACCTACCAATCTGAAGGAGCTGAAAACTTTTCTCCAGACTTGCTCATGGTTTCGCAAGTTCATCATGCAATTTTCAGAGATCGCACGGCCTTTGACTGATTTAACGAAGAAGGACAGACGCTGGCAGTGGGGGGAGGAGCAGAACATCGTGTTTGAAGAACTCAAGAAGCGACTCTCCTCCAGCTCGATTCTGCGCCAGCCAGATTTCGACGAACCTTTTATATTGCGGACTGATGCCAGTTCGTACGCACTAGGAGCCGTACTTCTACAAGGTTCGTGTCCGACAGAGGAGAGACCAATTGTGTACGCTAGCCGACTGCTTAACTCGGCTGAGCGCAATTATCATACTACCGAGCGAGAAGCTCTAGCGGTTGTTTGGGCTTTAGATAAGTTTCGTGACTATGTAGAAGGAGCCCAAGTCTTAGTGGCAACCGACCATCAGCCTTTGAAGTGGCTGCTGACTCTAAAGACGCCGAGTGGAAGATTAGCACGTTGGGCTATGAAGCTACAAGCGCATAATTTGAATGTCGAGTATACTCCGGGACGAGTTAATCTGGTTGCTGATACGCTGAGCCGCCCCGTCACTGAAGAAGTAGAGGAGCCGGCTACCGAACTTTGTCCGGTTGTAGTAGACTTACCACATCGTAGCCCATTGGATATCCGTAGTGCTCAGCTTGCTGATCCGGAAGTCAGCAAGATCATCTCCGACTTTGAAGACCAGACCAGTACAGCAGACCGATGGTCTGATAGAGGTTATTACATGTCACAAGGAGTCTTATATAGATGTGACCAAGATAATGAATCTGAGGAACCTCAACTAGTTGTACCAGAATCTCTTCGCGAAGATCTCATGAAGCAAATTCATGATGCGCCGACTGCTGGTCATCTAGGTTTGGAGAGGACACTAAAGAAGATAAAAGAACGTTACTTCTTTAAAAATATGAGGACTTATGTAGCCCAGTATTTAAAAGCATGTGATGCATGTCAGAAATACAAACCAACTAAAATGAAACCGGCAGGACTACTCCAGACACCGATAATGAATCAGCGATTTGAAGTGTTGGCCATGGACCTTTTTGGTCCATTACCTGAAGGCGACAACGCAGAGAAGTGGATTCTTCTTGTTGAAGACACTGCCAGTCGTTGGGTAGAGCTGTTTGCGCTTCAGGATACCACAGCGGAGACCTGTGCCAAGGTTCTTGTCGAAGAGGTTTTCTTGCGTTACGGCTTGCCTCGTCGTATCATTTCGGATAATGGTACGCAGTTTGTTTCGGCAGTAATGCAAAAAGTAATGTATGTCATGGGGGTAGAACAAGCCCTTACTCCAGTTTACCACCCGGAAGCTAATCCCGCTGAGCGGAAGAATCGCGAATTAAAACAACTTCTGGCGATATTGGTAGGTTCTGAGCATCGTAATTGGCCGAAGGTTCTACCTACAGTAAGATTTTCATTGAATAATGCAATCAACATGACCACGGGTTATTCTGCGTCGTATTTGACGTTTGCCCGCGAAATGCGTACTCCTCTAGATGTCAACAATGACATTCGGGCAATAGTTTCACAAGAAAATTTTGTGCCACAAATTACGCCGTATCTGAACGAGTTTGGGCGTATTCTCGTTGATGTCAAACGCCATATCGAAGACCACCAAGATAGAAGGAAGGCGGATGGAGATCAGCGGCGTAGAGACTTTGTACTATACAACGTTGGGGATTTGGTACTGGTGGATACACACTTGCACAGTAATGCAGCCAAAGGATTCACCAAGAAGTTCGCGCCAAAGCGAGAGGGGCCCTATCAAGTTGCTAGGGTCATTTCTCCCACGTCTTTTGAGGTTGTCGATTCAACTGGGGACATCCGAGGGAAGTACCATGCCAGCGCCCTAACTCCTTACATTGGAGATGTTGTTACTATCAGACATCCTCGCCGTCGTGGACGTCCAGCCAAGTCACAGTCGGGTCGATCATGTGACTTGGAGGGGGAGGTTGTAGCGCGCATATCAAATGTTGGCCCTCGCCCCGCCCCCGCTAAGGAAGGCACGCGGCGCTCCGAAAGAATAAAGAATCAGAAACATTAATAGTTGCACGGAAACTCCTGAGCGCGCCGCCTGCGCTCTCCGCGGCTCAAAAATAATGTATCGTGACGCTTCCGAAAATAAATAATTTGTAGTGGGACCCAGTGACTTTTCTTTTATCATGGACATCCCCGCTATAGTATATAAAATGTGTAAAAGAAGAGTAGTACATATATAGAACGTGTAATTTTCAGATAATAATAGAGAACTTAGTGGAGACGGTGTTTGAGTGCGTGAACCACGTGGAGGAGGCGGTGGTGGCGCTGTTCTCTCTACACAACTACTCCAAGAGGAAGAACTTGAGGCGCATCTTTAAGCGGAAGACTGCTGAAGTGAGTATTTATTACTAAAACGGGGAAAATGTTGTTCGTATGTTCAATTGGCTCAGTGAAATTATAGGCGCGTCTGTTTGTCATTATTTATCTAGGTATGACGAATTATAGAAGTTTCAAGAGTTTCTATGATTGGTTTTTTGTTTTCGAATGAAAACTTGTGAAAAGTTAGCAAGTATAGTATAATGCTTGCCTGTAAGATGCATAAATAAATCTACCTTGGTTCTATTCCAGTGACCTGACATTTTATTCCTCTCCCATATGTCATATGTCAGGTGTGGCAGATGTTCAGCGACGAGGTGCAGGAGGTGAAGAAGGACATGGTGTCGTCTCGCAGCCAGCACCCCGCCGACCTGCCCTCCTTCGCCGGCCGCGCCATCGTGCTGCGGATGAGGAAGAACCGGCTCGTTTATTTGAAGAAGGTATTGCAATGAAAATTGTAAAGAAGCATAAGTCTTGTAATAAATCTTAGTCCATAATGAGGCTGTTGTCAAACATAAGCCTATTTATTGTATAAGGGTTTAAAAATCGGGAAAAAATGACAATCCCCGACTTTACCTACCCCCGATATTTGCATACTTAACATTTTATTTTGATAGGTTGAGCCGTTACAGCACAAAATATTTAAAAACACACACAACTAACACTGTCGGATTTTAATTTTAAGGATTTTATGAAACAAACACCGCTTAGCTACACCTTTTGAGTTTTGTTTGCTACCTCTCATAAGTTATATCTACCTACTAAGATAGAGTTATGAAACAAAATATGTCCGCTCTGCGAGGTCAACCACATTACCTAACACCTATTAGTTAATGGAATTTAACTCGATTTACAAATAACATTTTAGTATTGTAAAAATATGATAAAAATATTGTCAATATTACCTATTTAGGTATAATGTATTTATCTTGGTTTTTATGTATACAAACTCACCTGTCCCCAGGTGATGACAGACGCGTCCGTGTGGCTGATGCCGTGCAGCAACTCGGAGGACGTGGTGGTGCACGTGAACCGCCTCATGGGAGCCATCGACGTGGCCATCCGGGAGCTCTTCATCTCCTGGACGGTGGGTGGCAGGCGTTTACTGTATTTGGGTACTGCGGCGAATAGGACTATGTACCTACTTAAAATAACTTACCTACCAAACTGAGAAGCGGGCAAAAAAGCTCATCGCGAAAGACTCACTCTGTAGCTCAAAATTACAAAGCCTTGAGCACCGCCGTAAGGTGGGCAGTCTTTCGGTTTTTTACAGGTTGCATTTCGGAGTGTGCGGAGAAACTAACGTGAGATGTGTCCAGTATTTAGTAGATAACATCTGCTGCTTTTTAACTATGTTTTGTATGAATGTATTTAGGTATTCGCAATTTTCCAAAATTCGTAGATTAAAAAATTTTGCACATTAATCCTGTAGGTATAACGGTATAGTTTCAACAACAGCTTTTCGTGATGAAAGCAGTTAGTAAAGCCCAACACAACACTCTGATAAAGAACACTGATAATGCTATTCAAAGGGTGCAACTGCCAGTAACTAGAACAGTTTTTGCATCACGTCTGCCTTCTCACATCCATTTCTTTGTATTCTACGCAGTAACAGACACCTGTGATGTAAGTCAAATTACACATAGGAAAGCTCGAGGAAAAATAAAAAAGTGGCTTCAAACGAAGTCATACAAGGAAACAGAATATCTAAGGTTCATAACCCAGTCTCCTTACATAACACACAAGTGGAAGATCTCTTTTAATTACAAGAAATCTATATTCTTTCGGCCTGCTTATACATAATTACAAACACACACATATACACAACCACACACACACAAGTACACATACATATGTACCTACATATAATAAATTCCCTTGCCCGCTACAGAATTCTTCCTGTTAGAGATTTCCTAAGAGTGCTAAATTTGGTTACTCTAATTAAACCTCCTAAAACCATTATCCAACAAAAACCGACCTACTTTTGTACCTGCCTACATTAACTTCCTCATATCCACATTCAGCCTACAACTCCAGCATAATGTGTTATCAAATTCTGTTCTACTAAAAGAAATGTATGAAATGAAATTGTAAAATGTTGGTGCGAATCACTAAATTGTCAAACTCTAATACGGATCACCAAGATACAGGCGGATAGCCTAGTTTGGGATCCACTGATAATTCTGTATTGCACACAGCTTAACTATTTATTTACTTGACAATCCTTTATCAGCAATTTGTAAAGCAAGAATTAGTAGCAGTAGTATATGTATAGAAATCTATAGAATAATTCTAACATACCTACCCACTTATATGCATGATATAGTTAAGAATGTAACATAGTTTAAATAATTACCAAAACATGAATTGTAATATTATATACCTAGGTTAAGTTTTTCAATTAGTAAATAAACATATTTTTTACTTTACTTTCACTTAGTTACCGTGAGCTCGCATTATTCAACACAGTGACAACGGCTTCTTTAGGTACATAGTCCATCCCGTTATACAATAAACTTATATTTTCCCAGCATAATTTGGACGAGAAGTGTGGCGCCGGTTTGAACAAGACCCTCATGCGGAAGAGCGCCGAAAACCCTGGACTCATGGAATGTAACATCGATGTGTAAGTTTATATTTAATTAATAAACATTCAACAATGCAAACCTAAGAAAAAATAGGTAGGTAGATCAAAACTTTGTAAATCGTGTGTGTATGATGCACAACCAGCTCATTTCTAGTCACAAATTTTCAAAAAAAAAGTTTTTTTCCTATTCATATACTAATATTTGTATGTACCTATGTATTTTATGTTTTAGCAACATCCTAGATCTGTGCAAGGAGGCTTCCCACTGGGAAAATATGGGGATGGACATTCCGATGCATGCGTATGCGGTAACATACTTTTTTTACTTAACTATCCGAAAAAACATTAAGAGGCTTTTAGGTTATTCTTACCGATATTTTGAACTATCACCCTATATGTTGTGAAATATTTGATAAAGACGATACCGCTAAGCAAACGCAAACCCACTTGTAAGTTGCACTTGGTAGGTGTTGGTAGAGAAACTAAGTAGGTATATCAATCTTTTTTAAAAAGTTTTAATTTTCTCTGTATTATAATTTATTTTGACCAGGTATTCATGAAGAGTAAGAACGTGTTGTACGTGTACGAGAGCGTCCTGGCCGTAGTGAAGGGATACAATAAAATACTCGACTCGCTCTCTGATGAGGAAAGACTACTCTTCAAACCTCTGACATCGGTGAGTACTTACTATCGACACCTTACATAGAAATTATAGTAAAAACTCCTTGTTTCAAACAGAGTATATTCTTACTACTTACAGAATGTTTGGATGGTTACTACTTATACTACTAGTCGACGCCCGTGGCTTGGCTCGCATTATTTCAGGATAAAAAGTAGCCTTTGACACTCCTAAGACATCATACCAAAAATCATGATCAGTTCTGCAGTTTTTGCGTGATGAGCGTTTAAATAAACAGAGAAACAGATAAACATTATATTAACTGTTGAAACGTGTTTTGTTATCAAGTTAGAGTATGTATACCCCAACATATTTTATTTCTAATATCTTCTATGTACCTAAAGATTTTTGACCCTCATCAGCTTTGTTAAATGTATATATTTTGAATTATGTATTTGTTGAAACACTTTCTACCCTTCATCTATAACTTAGCTAATTCTCTGGAAAGTTTTTGTTTGATAAATAAGGCATGATGTAATTTTTCTCAAAATGTTTGTATTTTACAATATCAATTGAACATGAATGGCAAGTAAGATAATGATAATAATTATTATAATAATATTATGTACATGCATTACCTGAATATAATCAACTAACAACTTAATGAACAACTCATAATCAAATCAACTCATAACAATTATAATCCTTTTAAAACTAATTTATAGATATTATTATAGTGTAATTTTATTAATTTATCATAAAACAAGAAAATTCTTAAAACACCTATTATTTTAAATCACAGCTTCCTACTAATCAGTCTTAATCATAATCACAAAAAAGTCTACACTAACTACATATACATCTTCAAGCAGACAAACAATCATTTAAATGTGCATTCATCTCGGCCACTTCAATCATTTTCAAACAGCACGGGCAGGGAGACTTGGTCCCGGTGGCATTGAAAGTTAGTGATTCATCAAATATATCATCCTCATCCTCATCTATGACTATAGTTTCTATAATTCTAGAGCCTTCTGTGGGTATTGTAGTATCATTATCAAAGATACTCAGACATTCATCAAGATGCTCCACAATAGGTTTCTCTATCTTAATCCCACAGATCGGACATTTCTGGACTTCCTCTGGTTTGCTAGTCCCTGGTTCAGTCTTTACCTTCAACGGGTTAAACTCATCATGTATTACAACAGTTTCTAAATCTGAGATGCCCTCTTTAGGTATTGTAGAATTAAGTTCGAAAAATCTGAAGCATTCCTTAAGGTGTTCCTCTAGAGGAATGTCTATTTTTATACCACAACCAGGACATTTTTGTATTATACTTTCTTTACTAGTACTTGGTTTTACATGTCCGTGGTGGGCACTAGTTGCAGTATTTAATTTTGTGTTCCAATCTATGTTTTGTGTTTTAATAATTCTGTCAAGATTTTCAATTTTAGGTTTAATATCTGGTATACATTTATAAGGTATATCTTGAATAGTTCCTGTAATCGTTTTCAGACCATTTTTATTTTCTTTTTCATTTCTTGGCATTTTTATTGACGTCACTTCTTTCTTTACATTACTAGGATCAGTAAAGTCTTTGCTCAGTTCTTCAATAATTTCTTTATTCAGGCATTCATCTAGATGTATATTTATATCATTGCTATAAACCTGTTTGTTGCAAATAGGACAGTTTACGAAAACATTAACTGGGGGAATTGTGACACTATCTGCTTTAGGAATAGCTTTCAATGTTGGACTATTACTTGACTGGGAAATAATGAACTCTTGCCCATACACTTGTTGAAGTATAGTACTGGCTTTGTATTTGAAAAAGTCATCTATCTTCATTACTTTCTTTGGAGGTGAGTCTATTTGGACAGTATGACTTTTATTCTTCTTCCAATTGGTAGCAGTATTTTTTTTGGTACTTGCCCCTGGTACAGTTGGCAGTTGTTTAGTGTTCCACACATGCCTCACAGTTTCTGCTACAGTATTTTCCACTGGTTGAGATTGAGGCTGCTTGGCTGCCCAAATATTTCTAACATTTTCTATGACCGACAAGGAGTTAGTTCTTTGCCTACCTAAATCTATGAGCTTCTTAATATCATCAGCTTTTGGTTTGGGCTCTACAGTGGCAATATTTTTTGTTTTATTTTCGTTATCAACATTTTTATTAGTAGTGACATTTTTGTTTACTGCATTACTTGTGTTGTTATTGAAAAATTTTGTGATATCGCCTTTTGCTTTAGCTTTAACAGTTTTTTTAGGTTTTTGTATGTTTTCAGGTTCTTTGATTTTTATAAAGGTGCCTCCACACATTTTCTGATGTTGACTCCACCAGTACTCTTTGGGTCCCGGTGCTCGGTTGCACGAGCGTTTGACTATTCCAAAGTGGGGTTTCATAGTTTGGCACCTGCCATTGCATCTCCACCAATGTCTTAGATAAAGTTTTACCTGCAAGGTACAGATAATGTTGGAAAGAATTTTTGCACTTTTAAGTAACTGTAAATTATCCTATTTATTTAAAATCAAACTCAATATAATGTACCTACTTGTAATTTATATGATTAAATTTTGGTCATAGTGTAGTAGAAATTCTCATCTCATAAATCATATAGTTTCTCTATGTGAGTCTGATATAGGTACCTACTTGCAAATATAGCATACAACTCACCTCATCATGGAAGTCATGATATATGCTGATGTTGAGTCCGGCAGCTCGGTTGATTCTATGCATGTGTGCCTGAAAGTTTGGCCCATGGCCGTCTCTGTCACTGTCTCTGTTTGTTATGAACAGGAAGGCATGAATCATCTCATGGAGGAGGGTCTCTACTAGGTCTGTCCTAGGTCTCAGCTTGAGTAAGGGCTCACTGAGAGCTATGTCACACAGACCATTTCTACCTTCATAGCTAAAATGACACAAATTGAATTTATTACTAGGTAAAACTGAGAAAAGTTTATCTCCAAGAATTTAAATAAATAATATAATTAATATTTTTAACAAAAGCAAAAACCGATTCAACTCTACTGTCACGTTACTGAACAAGTCTAAGCCTATCAAAAAAAACTACAACATAAATTCATTTGCTAAACAAATCTAAGCCTATCAGAGAAAACCGCATCAAAAGCGGGCTGATAATTCAGAAGATATAGTGTATACAGCAGCACCCCCTGGTGAGTTGTCATCATAATACATAGCTAAAAAGATGCACCCATTAAACCTCAACACATTACAGAAAACTGTACCAAAATCAGACTAGTAGTTTTGGAAATATGGGTAAAATTGGTTTGCATAAACTTTATCAATTTGTTGGTTTATTGTTTTTTTTTTCTCAAAAAGTACTGAACCGAATGAAAAACAATTTTTGTCTGACCATCTCGGAAACTATCCTCATCGAATAAAAAAGAATTTTAGAAATTGGTTGATTAACAACAGAGTAATCACATAACATCTCCACAAAAAAAAACTTTCTGAAGACTTGATAACCTCCTTTTTTTGGAATTCGGTTAAAAACCCTTTCAAATGTTATTATATAGAATTTCAAATTAAACTTTTATTGGAAAATGAGCGAAAATAATCACGACCGGCAGGATTCGAACCTGCGTATTTCTGCTACCGTCAGAACGCCTTAACCAATAAGCCTTAACCTTCATCAAATGGGAATATAATGGTGATAGCGCTAGAAATTATCATGTTTTAAATTTATGGCAATAAGCACCATGGTATGTATAATGAAAGGTGTAGGTAGAAATAAATCGTGAAATCGTGTCTCAACTCACATCAACTGTTCTTTGAATGGGGTGTATCTGGTCTCTACATTTATGTAACGGAAACAGAATCTAACCTGCATATGCCAGCGCATGAATACATCTTCTTACTCCATCTTACGATGGCTCTGCCCATCAGCTTGGTCCAGAAAAACAACTCATCGAAATGTACAAATAGGCTGTGAATGTTGGGCGTGGGATCTATTAATTCCAACTCGGGATCCGCGAGATTCATGGTTTAAAGAAACTCCCTGACTGATATATGAAGAAATCGATGCGTCACAAGTCACAATGTAAGATAAATTTATAAGTGAAAACAAACTTTATTTTTAAAATTGAAATAAAATTCATAGCAACGATCAACATCCCGCCAATCCCGCCATTCGTGATCACAAAAGTGTCAATTAGACAAGCAACGTCAACGTCAAACTTTTAACCCGTAATTTGATCATTATATTGTACGACCTATGCTAATCTACATACCTACATCGTTTTTGTTTGAATGTTTTTTAATAATCGAAAGTGTACAATGAATTGTGCAAGTTTTGTACTCAATTATAATTTAAATTTGGGCAACTTGGTACAAAGACTACAACTTTAACATAAAATCCTAAATCATTACATCTTCTTAGCACCAATAGAGGAGCTACTTTAATGAAATAGGTGCAATAATTTCATGTACCTATATACAACTTTCTTACAAAAAATATAATATTTTGTATTGCTAGGTTTTTATTAATATTAATAAGAAAAGATACATTAGGTAATCGTATACTGAGTAATTTAAAAATTCTAGAATATTGTTGATAAAGCTTTGCTTTTACAGGCGTGTGAAAAAAAAGTGCAACCTGGAATCACAAAGCTAACTTGGACATCAACCATGTCTGATGCATACATAGCAGATTGTGTCAGTCAGATCGGGGAGGTAAGATACCTACTCAGAAAAAATAACTAGGTACCTAGTGTTTATATTATCTCATTCAGCACATTTTAATTCCTATTTCGTCCACTGACAGAATAATTTGAAACGGTTTTTAAGTTTCAAATAGCAATCTATATTATATTTAAGTACCTACAGAGATATAAGTACATACCTTATGAATAAGGATTTAAGGGTGGCGTTAATACATTAATATGTTGACGTGTTAAAACCACCCTTAAAAGGTTATTGGTGAACTTGTATAATATGTATTTAGACTTTTATTTTCACTATTTTGGTTGCTTAGGTACCTTACTTATGGTTATTTGCAGCTACAAGATTTTTTAACGACGTACAAAAATTGCAATATTAACCTGGTGAAAATAATGGAAAAAATATGCGACACTCCTTTGTTGGAATTTATCAGCTATAACGTGTTTGATATAAAAGTATTCAGACAAACTGTTCGGACAATGCAACAAACTGCCATTGATAAAATATTAGAAATGTATAAGGAGATCATCACGTATCTTGTGATTGTTTATGAAGGATTTGAAGCGCAGATTACCCAGGTATGAATATTTAGTCGAAAATACACACGGAAAAAAATGTTGATCTGTTGGAATTGACGTAGGTAGCTAGTGCTAGCCAAGTAATATCTTTATGACTCTCCCAATATAGCTCTAATAACGCATGAAACTAAGTATTATAGTGTTTGCTCTTCGTTTGTCAGCAATTTATGTAAGGTAATTTGATTATAGTGCCTGAAGTATTTCCCGAGCAAATAGGTACCTACACGATTATATAAGTTTTACCCTAGAGTCCGATCTACATACCTACATCCTTACCAAATTTTATTCAAATGTTAAAACAATGCTCACGTATGTGCTGGTAAACTTTCATCTTTATTGCATTAGTTTCATATCGATTATGTTGCACAAATCATTGTTAATTTACTGGTTTTAGATGGCAGAACATTGGATCAAGTATGTGAGAAGGTTCGACCAACTTATTGAAGATGCCCTGAGACTAACAATAAAGGCCACGATGCAGAATATGTATAAATGTGTTCATGGAGACGGTTATTATCAATGATATTCTATATAAATTGAGGTAGATGCGTTATATCCCGTTCTGTGTGGCGAACTCAAATTAAGCGAATTAGCCTGGATGGCTCAGTCGCCTCGAAGCTACGCGGTTCGCGGCTCACGTAGCTGTGAACATACGTTTATCCCTTTCTCACAACCGGGTTTTATATATCTCTGATCTCTTTTAATTTTCTGAATAACGTAAACAACGCTGCGTATATTCTACCTAAGTAGCTAAAGCATAATTTCGCCACGCGCTAGGGCGATTTTCAATGAGTAGGTATAACGTCTCTATTAGTAAAACCTCATTGGTTATTATATAAGCAAATATACTAATTAATGAATACATAACATATAGTGCATGATTTTAATGAAACGGTTTGAGGAGTAAGACCCACATTAACTTTATAATTTCAGGTACTATGGCACCGTCGCCTCTGATTAACATGAATTTATATCTGACTGGCAAGGATATTATATTTATACCAAACTCAACGGAAACACGAGATACATTCAATACAGTACTAGAAGAAATTGTTCATATTGTCAGTACTATACCGAGGCTTTTTGAAAAATTTGCTTTGCCTTCTGGTGGCCTCAAACGATTTTGGGAAGCTATTCAAGTTGATCCAGATAGCAACAAACTCCAAGTTCTAATCGATGAAGGTGATAACATTATAATAATACAATTTGTAGTGTATTTAATATTTTTATCTACACTAATGTTGTAACATTCTACTTATGTTTCCAATACTTGACTTATAATTACTACTGTTATAGCACAGACAACAAAACACTCAATTTAAGCAATTTCACATGATGTTATAATGTCCACATCGATATCGTAATAGCTCATTATAACATCGGAAAAGCGTGACCAACCTGATTGCAGGGCCAATCAGGTTGGTCGCGCTGCGCTCTCGTTGGTTAGATTTTAATGGCGGCAAAATTACTGTGACAATACACGTACGCGTGAATTTAATGTTTCGCAATGTGTTTTGATCTTTGAATACAAATTAAAAGTTAAAAATGGATAGCGACGATGATATTTGTACGCCTCCGGATATTCTAGAATTGGCAACAAAAGTAAGTAAATCACAATCTTTTGCCAGAAAAATCTAGAAAATTATATGAAAAATTAACTATTGTCAGCTTTTACTTTTGTTGTTTGATTAATTGCATTAGTGAAGATAAAGTAGTGTATGCAACTGCATATAACACGGGTATTAAAACACTCGTTACTATTATGAAACTCGCTGCGCTCGTTTCATAAACTCACACTCGTGTTTTAATACCCTTACTTATATGACAGTTGCATAAACTACTATTTGTCGCGTGAATACAAATATTATATGTGAATACATCTATACTAATATTAAAAAATAATAATATAAAGCTGAAGAGTTTGTTTGAACGCGCTAATCTCAGGAACTACTGGTGCGAATTGAAAAATTCTGTTTGTGTTGGATAGACCAGTTATCAAAGAAGGGTTTAAGCTATATAGCATCACGCTGCAACTAATAGGAGCGCAGAAACAATAGAAAATGTGGAAAAAACGGGGAAAATTATTAATCTTTCATGGCTTCCGTTGCATGCGCTGCGAAAACGGTTCAAGATATCAAAAAATGTTTACGAAAGAATTATTTATCTTGAAATAATCTAACAAAATGTCCGCAACAGTATATGTCTATGTTTTAAGGTTAACTCACTGGAACCGTTTTTATGGTAATAACTACCTATACCACGCGGACGAAGTCGCGCGCATCAGCTAGTATAATAATAAAATTGTGCTTTTAGAGGTTGAATATAACATCAGTCTGGTGATTGATCACATTAAGATGTGGGATCCATACGTGCATATTTGGAAAGTGGACAAACCATCATTTTTGGCCAACTATCGAGAAGAGCGTCATAAAGCAGCAGATTTTGATGCTTTGATTATAAATTATAGTGAACTTGCAAACACGGTTCAAATGCAAGAAACTGTCAACCAGGTAATATGTTTTTCGCTTAACTTCAATAATTTAAAGTATGAAAAAAATAAAATTGGTGTCGGTGTGATGGTCAGAGAAGATTTGTGTTTTCTTTGATTATTCCTAGCCTCGTGAAACACGTAACGGTGTTTTATTATATATTATATATTGTGCTATGTCCTTCGTGTCATGTCATGTGTCTTACTAACACTAGTCTTTAAGTTGTGTTTACCTACTTTTTTACTTGTGTGCCACTAACAAAATAGATCCATTGTTGTCCAATAAATAAAATTTTGAATTTAAGACACTTCGGGACTTGAAACATTTCTGTGCATTTACAGATACACTTCGTAACTCTCAATTCAAGTGAACTAAAGAAGTCAATAATTGCTCACTGTCTAGTGTGGCAAACAAAACTAGGAGAACTCTTGCGTACCATAACCGAAGAGGACATTGACGTTGTTTATGCTTACGTGGAAAAAGCGAGCGAAGATGCAATGAAGGTGACTCTTTCCTATACTTACGAAACATTTTCAACAGACATTCAACATGCACAGTTTTCATCATTTGATATAAAATACTAAGACATACATTCTTTTATTTAGATGCCAGCGGATTTGAAAGAACTTGCATCCACAATGGCTAATTACGACCGTTTGATAGCAGAAATTCCTGGCATAGAAAAAACGTTTCCTCCTATATCAGATCAAATGATCACTTTGGGTAAATATTTAGATACGCTTAAGATTTTTTACTTGAACTCAACTGTGCTACTAGCAAACTCACAACAAAAACTGTGCTACTAGCTTAAAATTATTTTGCAGCTAAATTTGAAGTGGATGTGAGCTCAGACATGGTTACTAGGCACGAAAATATTCCCGTAATTTGGCAAAACTATTTACTGCTTTTGGAAGAGGCCAAGAAACAGTTGGAGCTTAATAAAGAAAAGTTTAAAACAGATCTCCTGCAACAAGCTGAGGTAAATCTTTTACTCTTGCTCTAGTTAGGTGCTTAGGTGCTTGTGAATTGGGACTGACGTAAGTGTTTGTTAATGACCCGTGTGATATATAGGACTTCAAGGAAGCCGCCAAAGAATTTTGTGACGAGTTCTATAAGACTATGCCCATTAGTTCGGACATTAGTGGCAAGGATGCTCTATCGCAATTGAAAGCATTCAGAGAACAACTCAATGCGCTCAGAGCTCAAGAACAAGCGATTCGAGATGGACTTGCAGTTTTCAATTTAACGTAATTCACGAATATGGTGTTAAATAACTTCATTTATTCATATTATTTAACTTAGAAATTTAGGTGGATATATATTTTATCTGTCTTATAAAACGGTCACTTTGTATAGCAAGTCAATCATTTAGTACAAGCACATTTCTTGATACTGTAGGTATAAGATATGTAGTTACAATGATACCTTGTTACATCAATAAAGTAGTGAGTAGGAATGTAGAGTATATTTCTATTAGATAAAGTACCTACCTATATTGTTGTTCGTATATGCTATACATAACTGGGAAAAAATAGTCACCGAGAAATAGTTTTAAGGGAATCTACAGAGTTTAAAGAATGTAAATATATTGTTACTGAAATAAATAAAATATGTACACATAAATAATAAAATGACTCTCATATTTAGTACTCCAGTGAATCTGGATCTTCAGAAGATGGAGAAGGAGCTGGAGAAGTTGGAGGAGGTGTGGGGGCTCGTGTTCCAGTGGGAGGAGTCCTGGGAGAAATACAAGACGCAGACCTTCTGGGAGATGGAAACGGACGAGATGGAAGAAAACGTCATGTTTTTGTTTAGGTGTGACATTATTATTATTATTTATGTTTGTTTGTTATTTTACTAAGATATTCTTCAATATTTATTGTTTAATATACTACTATCCTTATGTATTATGAACAAATACCTTTTTAAAACACATCCTATTTTGGTTTAGCATCACCTGGGGCGCTGCTAGCGTAAATCTGAGATAAAAAATCCATTTATGTTACTCCATTTATGTTATTCTGTTATAATGTCATTAATCTTTCCATTAGGAACTTCAATCGACTGTCCCGCCAGTTGAAAGATAAAGGCTGGGACATCATCGATACAACTAGAGTTAAAGTCGATGCGTTCCGTCGTACGCTACCACTTATTGGAGATCTGAAAAACCCTTGCATGAGAGAAAGACATTGGGATCGAATTAAAATACTGATGGGAGTGTGAGTTGAATTTATCAATATTACATATATGTATTGTTTATTAATATAAAGTATCAAAACTTTGTAATAAGAATTTTCTACGTAGGTAACTATAAATGTTATGAAAACATCCACATAATACCCAGTTGTTTTCTTGATTCTTATTACCTAAACATTAAGAGCCGATTTTTCAATCGTCACTTTATTGGCTTGATAGCTATTGGTCCAATATCCAATATCTATCTAGTGAGTTATTGGTCGATTAATATGATATCTGACTATTGAAAAACAAATTATTCGCTATCAGTCGAATAAACACTACTTATTAGACTGTTTATTAGACGATTGAAAAATCGGCCCTAAGTCAAATTAAAAAAAAACATATATTACTGCAGTGACTTCGATCAAAATTCAGAAGACTTTAAACTTGAACTTATTATGCGATTGAATTTCCAAGCATATGCTGATGAGATAGCAGAAATTTCTAACGCTGCAACTATGGAATTGAATATTGAGAACGGCTTGAAAGCTATTAGAGAAGTTTGGAAGAATACATGTTACGAGATGTCTCATCATAAAGGTGACATGTATAAAATTAAAAATGTTGAAGACGTTATGCAGGTATGTTATTTGAGTAAAGTTATTGCTGAAATGCTGATCACATAACATCCATATAGATGAAGTCGAACCAGCTGCGACCATCAGTATCGCTTAGTCTTTATTTTGTGACCTAGCTAGTGGATTTAGAATATAAATATTGTGAATAATAGATAGGTATCCTAATAATTGAGATCCTAGAAAGTTGACTCGTTGAATTTATTTTATTAGTTCTTGGAAGACCATCAAGTTCAACTGTCATCCATGAAATCAACTAAATATGTAGAACCATTTATAAAGGAAGTGGATTATTGGGAAAAATCTCTCGGCTACGTGGCTGAATGTATTGAAGTAAGTAATTAATAATTATATTATTAAAGTACATGACTTACCAAACTTATTCAATAAAATCTAACACATAATAATTGACATCAACAGATAGCTTTACAAGTGCAAAGGCGATACTTATATCTAGAAAACATATTTAGTGGCGAAGATATCCGAAAACAGTTACCAACTGAGGTAGTAATTTTCGATAAATTAACTGCAGACTGGACTGATATAACGTTCAAGTAAGAATTACAATATACCTACCTACCTGTTTTAGTTAGCAGCATGCAAATATGATCTAACGTTGTTTATTCCTTTTGTAGCATGTTCAAAGGAGAGAATGCCATTGAAGCATGTCTGTACAAGCCAGCTCCGTACGTTTACAATAAACTAAATGGCATGGTGGATAACTTGGATGGGATATTGAGAGCTCTAGAAAAATATTTGGAAACTAAGCGTCAACTGTTTCCTAGGTTTTATTTCATATCGAATGATGATATGTTAGAAATTCTTGGAAATTCGAAAAAACCACAGCTGATTCAAGTACATTTGAAGAAATTGTTTGATAACGTCAATAAAATTCGCATTGATAAGGTAAGATTTTTTTGATAGAATACAGAACTATAAAATATTTTTAGTTTTATTTAGATTCATCCAGATAATAGATCATTTTAAATAAGTTATTATTCATAGTGTACCAATTAGCCTATTTATGCTAATTCAGGAGTGCATCTTCATGATGAATTTATGAAAGAAATTCAAATTTGTACACGCTCATGACTTTTGTCTGTACCTACTCCCACTGTCTGTTAATAAGTACCTACTCCCACTAATATTATGATTAGTGGGATTATTATTTTATTATTATTTTCGTGATCACACCTGATAAGTTATGTAAGTAGATCGCCAGACGCCAAGTACTAAAAGTGGCGCTGCGGTATGTTTAAAAAAATTGGTCGGGCTATAATACTAAAGCTGGTTGTACATTTCCATTACTTTGAAGGATAAAATGTAAGCCAACTGTCAATTTAACAATTTTCTTTCAATCGGAAAAAAAAGCGCGGGTAACTTTTCTTTGAGTCGGTCGCGGTTTTATTTTAAATTTAATTTTATTGTACAAATAGTGGTCAGATAAGTGTAATTTTTAGTTAATTTTCTTCCTTTTTTTGTAAATATTTATTTTAGTGTGTAATTATAGGGTAAGTCTATTTATTTAACGTTTTTTCGAAATGGAGGAGCCTCCCCATGATCCGGGAGGCTCCCTTCCTAGTTTCCCGCCCATTCCTATAGCATCTGCATTTGTTACAATTTCTAACGAATCTGGTATGGATACAGATTGCTCCATAGCTTCAACGAATAATAGAAAGCGTACCCGTACTAGCAAGGTTTGCCGTCATTGCGACAAAAAGAAACGCAATAAACACTCTGTGCAGAAATTAGATGATTGTTGCTGTACTCTTTCTGAAAATACGAACCAAGTGCCAGATACTATCCCCACAACTTCCGGAATTCCATCTAAAACTTTTACTGAAAATGTCACTAAAACTTCAAAACCTGCCCCCATAGGCAGGACAAACTATACAAGTACAGATGTAGGTCCTTTTGTTGTCCACATTCAAAAAATTCAAACTAATTTGAATGACAGTACTTCTCTACACCCAATAGCGTTTGGAAAATTCCTGCAAGGACAAACATTCAAACACAACATAGTTAATGGAAGTCTGAAAAAAATTGGCCGTAATAGAATTACTCTCGCATTCACCCAATTTGAGAAAGCCAATGAATTTTTGAGCCATCCCAGTCTTATTAAAAATAACTTCAAAGCATTTAGTTATACTTACTTTTCAAGTGACAAGAATGGGTGTTGTAAGAGGGATTCCCACTGAATGGTCTGATGATGAGGTTTTGGAAAATATAAATGTTCCTGTTGGCTGTGGTAAAATTATTAAAATGAGGAGATTTAATTACAAAACAAAGGTTGATGGTGCTCCTGTTTGGAAGCCATCCCAAACTGTATTGCTAACTTTTGACGGTCAAGTCCTCCCAAAACGAATATTCATATGCTACAATGCTGTACCAGTTGAACTATACACTTACCAAACAATCCAATGTTTTTCTTGTGCCAGATTTGGACATACCAAAACTTTGTGCAGAAGCAAACCTAGATGCTATAAATGTGGTAAAGAACATACTGGGGACAAATGTGACATTGAGGAAAGTGAGGCTACATGCTGTCTTTGCTCAGGATCACATTTTGCCATTAACAAAATTTGCCCTGAATATGAAAGACAGACAAAAATAAAAAAAGCAATGGCTGAAAGTAGCACATCTTACTTAGAGGCATCAAAACTTTATCCTCCTGTAAGCAAGTCATATGCAGGTATTGTAAATAGGAAAATAGTTAAAAAACCTGAATCACCATTAATCAAGTCATACCAAAAAACCATTACATTGAAGCCTCATTTGCCTTACCAGGCACCCAAAGGATATGATCAAAAAGCCCACCAAGAGCTTATTAAAGATAACAGTTTGCCTACTTCTAGAAATGGATGTGCTTACAGTGCAAGTTCCTCTGAACAATCCATTTCTGATGTAATTATGTCCCTAATAATTTCTCTTTCTCAGTCAAATATCATAAACCATGAACACGCTGACTGTCGCTGACCCTTTGATTGAAAAATTGCAAAATATATTACATGTACATAATGAATGTACAACCAATTGTAACCGACAGACATAATGACACATCGACTGTTCCATTGCACGGGCCGCAGATGATGGTGCACCATCCACAATCTGATTGGCACTATCCTCATGTGGTGCTGCAATGGAACTGCCGAAGTGCCAAAGATAAAAAACATGAACTTATTCATTTAATCAATACTAATGAACCATCTATTATAGCCTTGTGAGACCTGGTTTAAACCAGGCTCAGTTTTCAAAATAAAAGGCTATTCCTGCCTTAGACAAGACAGGAATGATGGGTATGCTGGAGTAGCATTACTCATCAAAAACTCTTTTGTACATAATAATATTTCTCTTTCTTCTTATAATGATTTTAATATTGTTGCCGCTATTGTAAATAATTTGTGCTTTGTTTCAATATACATCCATTCTCCTTCTTTCTCTGTTTTCCAACAATTAAGTAATATATTATCAAATCTTCCAAAACCTTTTCTTCTTCTGGGTGATTTTAATTCTCACCACTGGTCATTTGGCAGCTCAAAAGTTGACACAAATGGTATTTGTCTTTTGGATTTGATAAATGATCACAATCTCTGTCTTCTCAATACTGGCTCTCCTACTAAACGCACCAGTCCTAATCATCATGTAAGTTCTGTTGATTTATCTATTGTATCACCTTGTTTAGCTTCTATTCTTTCTTGGAAAACTCTTCTACCTATGATAGTGATCATTTCCCTATTGTAATTACATTTCCGCATAAAAAATATCAAACCCTTCCTCCCAAACCTAAAATGAAATACAGAACAATAGAAAATAATTGGCCCAAATATAAAATATATGTAGAAGAAAATATTCAAAATTTGCCCAATGTTTCAAATAACACCACACAATGTTCCTCTTCACTTTCTACTTACTTTACTTTTAAAAGCAGCAGACACAACATTCCCACTTAAAAATGCTTCTAGTGGTAAAATTCCTTCTCCACCATTGTGGGATAGTGAATGTACCCAGGCTATTAAAAAGAGAAAGGAGGCAGAACTAACTTATATAATGAAAATATGACTGAGGATAATTTCAATAATTTATTAAAAATAATTACAGAAACAAAGAAGTTCTTAAAAGAAAAACGTTTTTCCAAGTTCAGAATTTTTTGCACCTCTCTCTCTCCAAGGACTCCGCCTTCAGTGATGTGGAAAAACGTTCGAAATTTCCGACTAGGTGTATCCCCCACAATTCGTTTAAATCTATCCCTTCATCTCTAGTCAATAGTTACTTGGATCATTTGGCTCCCTCCTTTGTCTCGGAAGAAGTATGAGAAGATGACCCATGTTTGTATCAACCATTTGATTTGCTTGAACTCAAGGTTGTGCTTTCCTACGTCAAGGATTCGGCTCCCGGTGCTGATGGAATTCCTTATTCCTTTTTTGTAAATTTAGGCAAAAACGGGTTACATTACGTCTTAGAGCTCATAAATTCTGTAATACTAATAATGACAGGTGACATACCGGGTCCATGGAAGTCACAAATAGTATTGCCAATATTGAAGCCTAGTAAAGATCCATCGGATATTTTGTCTTACCGCCCAATAGCTTTATCTCCTGTTATTTCTAAAATAGCTGAACACCTGGTGAAAAATAGACTAAAGTGGTATCTGGAGAGCAATAACTGCCTTGCAGACTCTCAATATGGCTTTCGAAAAGGAAGAAGTACCATGGATAGCATTGGCATACTTACATCTGATATTCGTTTAGCATTCTCTAAGAACGAATCGGCCTTGGCTTCTTTCTTAGACATCAAATCAGCCTACGATAATGTGTGTTTAAAAATATTAGAACATAAATTACAACTACTGCATGTACCTCCACTATTTACACGATTTATAATTAATCTCATGACAGGTCGTATAATTAATATAGATGGACCTTGCAGACAGTTGTGGAGAGGACTCCCCCAAGGTTCTGTACTGAGTCCTATTTTATACAATGTTTACACATATGACCTTGAATTTTCTCTATGTGGAACTTCTCACATATTGCAATATGCTGATGATGTTGTATTATACTGTATAAATAAGTCAGTTGATGCAGCCACTTCTTCATTATCAAATGCAATAGTTCTACTTAAAATGTGGTTGGACAAAAATGGGTTAGATCTGTCTGTAGCCAAGAGCACTGCTGTACTATTCTCCAGAATGCAGATGCCACCTCCGGTGATATTAAAATATGATGGTAAAACCATTCCTGTTAAATCAGATGTCAAATTTTTAGGCCTTGTTTTGGATTCAAAATTAACGGGTAAGCCGCACTGTGAGCACATTGTAGCTAATTGTGATCGTAATCTTAACATACTCAGGTATCTTTCGGGTGTCTGGTGGGGCGTTCATCCATTCACATTAAAATTAGTTTACAACGCGTTGATTAGAAGTGTACTCGATTATTGCAGTTTCTTTTTAGAACCATGTAATTTAGAAGCTATGAAAAAGTTGGACACAATTCAAGCTAAAGCCCTTAGAATAATTACTGGTGCCATGAAATCTAGCCCTATAAACGCTCTTCAGGTAGAATGTGTCGATCCACCACTTTATCTTCGTCGTCAGTTCTTAGCTGACAGATTTTTCTACCGTATTTTACATTACAGCAATCATCCATTAATGTCAAAATTACAACAACTCTCAGATGAAATTGATACGTCTAGTTATTGGGCCCACAAAGAATTACCTCATTTAATTATCACTCTTAGATCCCACAGAACATTAACTGCTCCAACTCATCGATCACCCAAACTTCCCATTTTTGAAACCGACTTTAAAACTCTAACAATATCTCCAAAAGTATGTCTTAACACAGGTAGGTATAGCAAAAGGTGATCCAAATGCAAATTCAGTATTTAAGCATTACATCAATACCCATTGGTGTGATTATCATCACATTTATTGTGACGCCTCAAAGCATTCAGCATTTGATTGCGTGGGGATAGGAGTTTTCCATTCCCAATACAAAATAGTAGAAAAAATTAAATTTCCTCCACAAACCTCTATCTTTACAGCCGAATGTTTTGGTTTATACAAAGCATTAGAATACGTTCATATAATGAAGTTGTCTAAGACAGTAATATTTTCTGACTCCATGAGTGCATTACAGGCCATTCTCAGATACCCATTCAAAAGAAACTGTTTTTCTCCGGTAACAATAATGATTAGAGAAATGCTCCTCAAATGCTTGAATCGAGGTCTTTCTGTTGCTTTTGCGTGGATTCCTAGTCATAGTGGCATATCAGGAAATGAAAAGGCGGATAGATTCGCAAATGAAGCCGTGGAATGTGGTGATACTTTTCCTTTTATGAATTTTACCGAAGATCTCGCAACACTACCTAAACTTTTTCTTAAAAACTATTGGACTCAAGCTTGGTTGATTAGTACCCGTTACACTGGTCAATACTATAATTCAATTCAACCTGATATCCCTTTTCGACCTTGATTCTTCAAATCAAGGTTTACAAAACGAGCTACATCTGTACTAATAAGATTGAGACTTGGTCACATGTGTAGTCCGGCACACCTTGCTCGTTTACGCATTATTGATGATGACAAATGTGAATGTGGAGAAGTAGGAGATGCGAACCATATTTTCCTAAATTGTCCATTATTAGATTATTCCATGTTGTATTCTGTCTTAACTACCTTAAAAATTCCTTTTCCAACTTGCTTGAAATCTTTATTATATTGTGTATATAATAAAATTCCTGTATATAACCTGTTAGCTTCATTCATTGATAGTAATAATATTAAGTTATTATTAAGTTTTGTAAATATTGTACTAATTATTATTATTTTGTTTGTCATACCTTCTCTGACCATTTTCCTGTTATCCGTTATCCGTTTTATCCATTCCTTTTATCCATATCGTTTCCCCGTTTTATCTACCTAAAAAGTAAATCCTCAAGCCTTCCCAATCCTCATCCTCAAGCATGCATCGAAGAAGAAGAAGAAGAAGAAGGAAATTACTTGACACTGGCAAATACACGAAGAGTGTAACGCCAATACAAAAAAAAAATTCAATCGAAATTATGCGCGCAAAACGGCAACGCATGTGTCAATTTGAAAAGTGTTTTGATATGTTTTGATTTGTGTATGTTATGTTTGGTTAGGGTTTTCTCACGGTTTTCTACAGAAAAAACTGTATTTTAAGCATTGTGACAGTTTTAATCTGGTCATCATATCCAATAATGAAGCAAAGCGATTTGGAAAACACATATTTTGTGCCTATGGCACACATGGTAAGTTCTTGAGACCAATGATCATGTGTCTATTCACAGTAAAATGGTATATGGTAATAATGATCTTTTTTGGTTACTAGAGCGTCAAATTGTATGTACCTACTACTATTTTTCAGCGCAAAACGATAGCCACCTTGAATGACTATAAAAAAACATATAAATATTGTGGGTATAACTTGTACCGACTGCAACAGTCGAGAGAAGTCCAGCTGAGTTATTCAATGTTTGCGAAGACAAATTGGAAGAGAATGTTCTTCTTCTCTTGCCGCAAAGCTTTGTACAGTCATGATTGGGACAAACTCTTGTATCTGCTCCGGAAGTTCCCTATTTGGAAGTTTAATCTATATGAGTCAAGTAGACCTAATCATTATCGTCAGTATTACCGGGTGAGTAATTCAGTTTTTAAAACAGTAGGGGTTTCAATTTAACAAATACCTAAAGATGTGATATTATGAGACTTGAATAAAATTTCAGTATGATGGTCTCCATTGGATTTTTAAGATCATTTCCCTCAGTCAAAGGTACAAGATCAAAATCTAATACATATAGTTCATAAACATCTGTTTATTCATTTATTAACACTCTTAATATGTGTAAAATTTCATCCACACTTATAAACTAATATCATGTATTAGACAAGACATACTGTTCTACTTTGTTTCACAATATATTTGCCTATAATTGATCAATCATGTTTGTTTCCAGTACTTGACCCTAGTGTTGATGTACAACCCCTCGTGCCAGGCATACAGCCTGCTCAATGAGTTCCTGCACATGACTCTGGGCTGCCGCAGTGACACCGACAAGATGGCTATATTGAAAGTACTGCTCCACCTCCCTAAGAGGTTGCCAGTTTGGAGAGCCATGAGCGATAAAAAAGAAGAAATCAAGGAAGAATTGTTAGATGAGGACTCATCGTAACATTAGAATTATTAAATTTTTAAGTGATGACTAAGAACTGTACTGTAATTGATTGCTATATGTAGGTACCTACTGTGATTAAATTTTGTTTTTGATGTATTTGTTTGTTTTTGAAATGAGTCTTTGTAGTAGTAAATATCTAAATTCTTTTCTATTAGTAGGAAAGTTTCATAAAGTATTTTATGTTTGTAATAATATCATCATCATCATTATGTTAATTTAGTCATAACATGTATGTTGATGTATGCATTTTTGAAATATTAGACTTGATAAATATGTATTTATAGAATGCTGTGGGCTTGCCGGTTGCCAAGGCCATGATGTCTGAAGATGGAGAGTGTATTGAGTGGAAGTATAACTTGCTGCTGGATGGTCCAGCCGAGGTGTGGCTCCTGGGCCTCGAACATACCATGAGGATTGTGCTTAGGGATGTGAGTGTTTTGTTAATCTTAGTTACATATAGATAGACAGGATAGTAGTATTATATTCATTTAAGTTTTATAAGTACTTATTATGGTATGAATCAATATTCTTATTTATGAAAGAATATCAAACTGAGACTGAAGATGTTGTTTGCAGCAATTGATTCTTACCCGCGCTGCGTTGAGGAAATGTAGATACGCCAGAGAGCAGTGGATAGACGACTGGCCTGGACAACTTGGTATTACCTGTAGCAAGGTGTGTACCTATTATTATTTAACTACTTTCTACTACAAGTATCTGATCTTGACTATTATGCTCTTTACAACACTGATATTATGTAGTTTGTTGAATAATTATAATGATGAGTTTAGCAAAGTCGAGATATTCTTACTCAGGGAAGTATACAAAAGAGCTACATCATCCAAATACTAACTATTGTTTGTAGTATTAAATGTTTTGTAGGGAGAACATACTTAAATGTTTTTATTGCATTGAATATACTCTCCTAATAATATTAGTTTCCACAGAAGAACCCTGGCTACTGCAACACAGGGAATCCTACAGCAGTAGTCAGGACACCCAATGTAACAAATATGTGCAACCTAAATTCAATTGTGTAGATGTAAATTGTAAATAGCAACATTGCATTACGACATAATATAATTAGAATACTTTGTCCATGAAATGTGTGTTTAAATAAACAATTATTATTTAGGTATTTATTTATTATAGTATTGGTTTTTGAAATTTATTTATCCACTTACATTACGCGTCACTCATTGATGATCGTTTCGTTACGTTTCATACAACCGTATACCATGCTATATTTTACTTAATTCATTAAAATATAGATTCAGTGGACCTCAGACTGCACTCGAACCCTTGCCCGGTGCGATATAATGCAAGAGAAGAAACCGCTGAAGAAGTTGCGCAAGAAACAGAATGTGATCCTCTCCACATTACAGACTATGTCCAGGAAAGATATCAAGAAGATCTTGCGGTGTAAAGTCAATGCACTCTGTGTTATAGAAATACATTCTCGGGATACTGTCGATAGGATGTACAAATTAGGTGAGAATCCTTTAAACTGTTTATTTGAACATATGTACTTGTACTGGTCGTTTGTATGTATAATAAGTATGTATTTACAAAAGAAAAGTATATAAGTATTATATCCGTTATCTAGTACCCACGACACAAGCGTTTGCTTAGTGTGGGGCTAGATGGCGCTGTGTGCAATGTCCCAGGATATTTATTTATTATTTTTATTTTTATTAAAAGCATATGATCTGTTGAATGTTTCTTTACTGGATTAAGATTAGACAATATGTAGTAATAAAAGTTAAGATATTATTTCATAATTTGATACTTAAGAAGGTACAAGAAATCTTCGTTCCGACTAATATTAATAATGTGCCTAATTAGTAGAATTTCATTTTCTTACGTCGCCGCGTCGTGGTGTACTACAGGGATATAGCTAATGTCCGCCATTTTTTAAATTTCACATTGCAGGTTGTATGAACGTGCAGGCATTCGAATGGTTCTCGCAATTGAAGTTCTACTGGGACAGGGAGCGAGAAGATTGTTACATCAGACAAACAAACACCAACTCTATTTATACGTATGAATACATCGGGAACTCTGGCCGGCTGGTGATAACGCCTCTGACTGACAGGTCAGTATTGTGCTTAACAAAAAAATGTGCCGAGAGCATTAAAATGAGATCAAAAGCTTTCTAAACAATAAAGTACCTATTAAAATACTGCTTATCTGTCTAATACTAATCTGCTACTATGATGCTCATTTTTCTCTAAGAATAAATAACCGTGCCAAGTGTACACGGAGAGTCTTAAAATCGCAGTTTTAAATTTGCAATTAGAACTTGATACATCGCGAAATGCATTCGATTATGAGCATTGATTGTAAATTAAATTCTAACTCTAGTTTGTTTGGTCAAATATATTACACATCTACCTACATATTATTTACCCACTCGATTTCTACACGATAATCGTATCTTTATCTTACAGATGCTACATAACCCTGACCACAGCCCTGCACCTGTTCCGCGGCGGCAGTCCGCAGGGCCCCGCCGGGACCGGCAAGACGGAGACCACGAAAGACCTGGGTAGGGCGCTCGCGAGATGGGTGGTCGTCACCAACTGCTCCGATGGACTCGATTACAAGGCCATGGCTAAGTGCTATGCAGGTAATTTAGTTATTTTTTTTAATTTAATTAGTTAAGTTAATTTATTTAATTTAGTTTAAAATGATTTACTCACCTACATATTGATGCTATCCTTGTATTATGTATGCTGTGCCTAAAGTTACCAAGCGGAGGGGGTTCAAGCTAAAGCTTTTTTAAAAACACTACGGAAAGAGCATATTTATCATATTTATGATATCTATAGCTGACAAAGTTGTTCCATCTTGTAAAACGTTTAGCAGAAAAAAATGTCTTACGTCAATTTGCAAAGTAAATCTTAGTGTTTTGACGCTGCACTTGTAAGTTCCCTATGTGGCAGGCATAGCGCAGAGCGGGTGCTGGGGCTGCTTCGACGAGTTCAACCGCATCAACATCGAGGTGCTGTCGGTGGTCGCGCAGCAGATCCTGGCGGTGCTGCTCGCGCTGTCGCTCTACCAGAAGAAGTTCTGGTTCGAGGGCGCAGAGATCAAGCTCGACTCCAACTGCGGCATCTTCATCACCATGAACCCTGGGTACGTTCAACATGATATCCTACTCTAAGGAACTCTGGATACAATATCGTGGCAATGACATGTTTCTGTAAATCGTAATTTGCATTTGACGATTGTTGTGTATGAAAAATCGATGGGATATCTTTGACTAAAATATATGGATATTGAATACCTATATTTAAAGGTGAGTGCGACGCGGTGGTTGAAGCGTCCGTTCCACAATCTGACATAACCTGGTTCGAATTCGTGTGCATGTCTTGTTCGCATAGTCCTGTGTCAGAGAGAAATCTGGGCGCCCTCAATGATGCCCAAGAAACTTCCTCAATCAAGAATTTCTTCAACTCTCAGAAGCGTAGATTTTAGTAATCTTTTTATACAGAAAAGGAGCTTCTGGTAAAAACAGCTTGTAGATTTCATGTTTACCACGTAAAATAATAACAATATAAGAAATAAATTTTAAGTGCCTACATTATGAATTTAGAAAAATATTATATTTGCGTAGGTTGTTATGGTGAAACCACAGAAATCTAAATAAACAGGTACTAGATATCTGTGGGTGAAACTTTTTCGAGTGTAATTTTTTCCCCTTCACCAGTTACGCGGGTCGCACGGAGTTACCTGACAACCTCAAGTCCATGTTCCGTCCGATCGCCATGTGTGTGCCGGACTCGCTCACCATCGCTGAGAACACGCTCTTCTCGGACGGATTCACGGCTTATAAAGTAAATGCTAAGAAGGTGTGTTAAACTATTTATTTTTATGCCTACTTTATTAAAGTAGCGTTTGCCAATTATGATAATATAATGTAAGGTTATATTAAAATGTATAAAGTTTTTATAATTTTATCGATTTATGTAATTGAATTTTGTAAATAATGTGCTAAATAAGTTACGAATAAACACCTTTAGCCATCGCTCACAATAAGATTAAAGTGTCATGAACATGGTTACGTATTTGATCTCAAAGACTAGCAACTCGGTAAGTGGGGCGATGACACAGAGGTGGGGGTAGTAGTATAAAGGCAGGAGAGAGACTCGCAACCATAGAAGCTGGTGTTAAATTTATTTATATTGTGAAGTAAGGGTTGTCTTACAATATAGCACATGTAAGGTAAAGTTACCGTTGAAGTATTTGTATCTAATATTTAGTGAAGTTGTGGTTTTATTCTATTTTTTTCCCCGAAAGGCGCGCAAGTATTGATATTTTCTTTTCTGATGCCAAATAAATGTTTAAAAAAGTTTCGTTGATGTAATATTTTCCGGGTGAAACTGATATGTTTCCAGCATTACTATTTAAGCGCACAAGCCCCGTTGCGGCGTGTAAGCAAAAAACAAATGGAAGACTAACGCATGCTGTTATTTTTAACCGGCTTCGAAAAAGGAGGTTATCAAGTCTTCTGAATTTTTTTTGTGGGTACCTATTTATGTTACGCGATTACTTCGTTGATTATGAACCGATTTCAATCATTCTTTATTTATGCGATTGGAACTTGTGATTCACGTTCTTTATACCATTCCAGGTGTTCACCCTCTACCAGCTGGCCATGCAGCAGCTATCGAAGCAGGACCACTACGACTTCGGTCTGCGCTCCATGGTGGCGCTGCTACGCTACGCGGGGGTCAAGCGACGTGCCTACCCGCACCTGCCCGAGCAGGAGGTATAGTAGCAGTACTAGTTTCATACTTAGTGCAGGGCTCACAATAGCATAAATTAACCTTTAAAACCCTATTATTACATACAGCAATGTATTATTCTAAGGTTACATATTTTGAGGAAAAAGCTGTTGCTCGATTTAAAAAATACATAATGTGTGTTTAAAAAAATCGTATATCATGTGAGCTCATCTTCGTTACAATATCAACGGTTTTATTTTGACGAACAGTACAAAAAAGCCGCATCGATTGTAACTTTGGGAATTCGTGAATTAAAATTTGAAATTGCCTTTTTTTAAAGACACCTAATGTATTGTTGTGATTGCAGATGGTGATCCTAGCCATGCGAGACATGAACGTGGCTCGCCTCACTGCCAATGATGTGCCTCTCTTCGACGGCATCATGCAGGACATCTTCCCGGATGTAAGTATCTCCAATATTACTCATCACACTAATTCTATAAAGGAGAAAGCTTGTATATGTGCGTGTTTGTTGTGTAGTTGTTTTTTGCTTGCAATTGATCTGATGTTGGTGAAACTTTGCATAGAATGAGATTGAATTGGTTTTTATACTTCTATTATAATAAGTGATGTTACATGTGATACATGTTCTTCATGTTCAACATGGATCGAAAATGGTTTTTTTAAGGAACAGCTTTCTACTTGTTTGCAAAAAAATAGAAAGTGCAAATGGAGAAAAGTGTAAAAATTCGACCTTATTATTTATTTTCCACCATTTTCTTTTCTCTTATAAATACCAATACATTCCAGGCGGACATCCCGACCCTGGACTACGAGATGCTGGAGACAGCCATCTCAGCAGAGATGAGGCTGGTGGGGCTGCAGCCTACCAAGGCAGCTCTGCACAAGGTCATACAGACCTTCGAGACCAAGGTACATGGGTACAACAGACTAACATACAACTTTGTGAAAACTACCTAGTCTTACAACATTTGTTTAAATGCCCAATCTCTGATCTGGAAAGAATCCTCGCAGAAAAAGAACTACCCGAAAACTGAAACTGCGCGCCGAAACGCTAAACAAAGCCAAACTTCTTTGAATACGAAACGCTCAATCAAAGATATGCATTCATTCCTCTTTGAGAGATAACTTTTCGAATTTATGAATGTCTTAGAAGTTAGCTGATAACTTATAAGTATGTAATGAACGTATCTTTTATTATGTAAAGACGCCTATAATTTACTAGCAAGCACACTCTAGATGAATATCCCTATATTTCAGAACTCCCGCCACTCCAGCATCCTGCTGGGCGACACCAACACCGCCAAGTCCGTGTCGTGGAAGATGCTGGCAGCTACCCTCAGCAAGCTGCATGCTGGGAAGATGGCGGGCTTCGAGAACGTGCAGGTCAAATTAAATATCTTAATTTGAGGCTTTTCCTTTTTCATACCACAAAATACCAAAAGATTGCTCTATTTGTTGGTACTATAGAGTTTCATAAGTGACTTCTTACGTAGTTCTTCTTCTTACTAAGTCTTCCTTATAAGCTGATCCAGTGCAGGTGAAATTACGGGAATTTACTAGTAGTTTATAAACTTCAATTACAAAACCATATTTATAGCTTGTTTACTATCAAGCACTCGTCTGCTCGTTTCAGACATATTTTATATTTATTAGAAAAAAACATTTTTCTACAGGTGTACCCCATGAACCCCAAGGCGCTGACGCTGGGGGAGCTGTACGGGGAGTACAACCTAGCCACGGGGGAGTGGAAGGACGGGGTACTCTCCTCCATCATGAGGAACACATGCCAAGGTATGGGGGTCAAACATTATTGAATTTGTTGTACAAACTTTATGTATTTTTACAGAGAACTTTATGTTTGTACAGAGAAGATATTTAGTAAAAACAAATGTGTGAGTATACTTAAAATTGATACGAGTAAAGGAATGCTTTCCAACACTTCTGTATATATGAGCACGCATCACGCAAAAAGCGGCTAAACCGATCACCATGATCTTCTGTGTAGAGGCAGTATGAAGTGCTAGGAGTGATATAGGGTACTTTTTATTCTAAATTTCAGCCAACGTAGCCGCGGGCATTCACTAGAAATGTTGTTTGTGTTCCAGACGAGTCCCCCGACCAGAAGTGGATAATATTCGACGGGCCGGTGGACGCCATCTGGATCGAGAACCTCAACTCTGTGATGGACGACAACAAGCTGCTCACGCTCGTCAACAGCGAGCGCATCTCTATGCCCAGACAGGTGCATAATAATATTTGAAATAGCTCATTCTATTGGCAAACTAAGGAGAGCCTATGATATGGGTAGGTACTAAAGTCAGGTGGCCGATCTACTAAAATTACCAATGTAACCAAAATAAGAGTGTGGTCTCTATTCTGGTAAAACATTACTACCGAAATGACTGAAAGTTAGCTCAATTTATAAGTAATATTATAATATCAACAAAAAAAAAATTATGGGTAAAAACGAGTATTGTAAGTGTTATGCGAAAATTTATGCTTGCAAGTAAAGCTGTACATTAACTATACTTTCTTACTACTCCCATTTCCCCAGGTATCGATCCTGATCGAGACCCTGGACCTGGCGGTGGCGTCCCCCGCCACGGTGTCCCGCAACGGCATGGTGTACAACGACTACAAGGACTGGGGCTGGTGGCCCTACGTCAACTCCTGGCTAGACACTGTGGACGACCCGGAGTACAGGGAGATGGTGAGAGCTCCTATATACATGATGTTGTAAAAATGTCTAGAAATAATGGTGAAAAGATGCCATGGTTGATCCCGAATATACAGTGATGGTGAGATCTTTGAAATCACGAGGCAATATCTAACAAGGACTGGGGCTGGTGGCCCATCGTAAACTCCTGGCTCGATGGTGGACGGCCCGGATTATAGGGAGATGGTGAGGGCTTTTTTGACATTTGACAGTCTGGCGTTTGACCGCCAGGTCTCCTGAAGCGACATCCGTATAAGTGGCACTGCAGTTCAATGTAGAGAACACCACCTGTACTGATGGAACTGGCTTTTATACGAGCTAGCTGGACCACACCGCATGAATAATATTAGTACATTTTCAGATATATATAAAATTTCTATACTAATATTATAAAGCTGAGCTGCAACTAATAGGAGCGAAGAAACAATGGAAAATGTGGAAAAAACGGGGAAAATTACTCATCTTTGAGGGCTTCCGTTGCGTGCGCTGCGAAAAAGGTTCAAGTCGTGTGTACAGTAACAGCTATAATTTATAAAGCTGAAGAGATAGTTTGCTAAACTAAATACGATGCCCAAAATAACTATTTCACGCGGACGAAGTCGCGCGCACAGCTATAAAAAATAAAAATAAATGTGTAATCGAACCCGCGTCATTCGCATCTTCCGGCAAAGGAATCCACGTAATCACTGCGCCGCAATGGCGGTTAACGCATAACATATAGTGGTGGTCCTAAATTATCACCCTGATATAGACCATAGTTCTAACCCATGCATTTCTCGTCACACATTTCTTTGCATGTTTGTTGGCATCACAAACAATCATAATAATATTTTTCGCCAGCTCCGTCGCCACTTTCTGAACATCCTGACCCCAGTGCTGGAGCTGAAGCGGCTCCACCTGGCGGAGGGTGCCAGCGTGCGCGGCCAGGAGTTGACTGCTGTGAGATCCTTGTGCAACCAGCTGGGGCTGCTGCCGTCTCCAGCGCCACCAGCACCTGATGAGGAGGATAATGAGGGCTTCTCCAAGATGAGGTTTCTCTTCGCGTGAGTATCACACTTGACAAAAGACTTGAACAGAGTAAGGTTCAGTCGCAACAGATAGCGTTGTCCTGTGTCAAGTAGTAGCATCTAGTGGATGCTGTATATCTAGTATGAAATCTAGTAGTTTCGCTTGCGTTGTTGCTAGATTAAAAGTGTATGTTACATTTAAGACCCTATCTTATCCGAATAAATAGACCAGCTCCCTTAGACAAGAGGCGTATTTTAATAAGCGTACCGACGCTCACTTATGGAATAAAAATACCAATGTATGGGAGTGACGTAGCATTTCAATCGTCGCGATGTCAATCCCATACATTGTGCTTTCTATTTTATATGTGAGCGTCAGTACGCTCACTAAAATACGCCTCTTGTCGAAGGGGGCAAGCAACGTTAGTGAAATTCTTTAACGTTTAATTTGGGCAAAAAGATATAAGTTTTTAAATCCATTGCACCTCGTATGTCTCAGTATGATCTGGTCGGTGTGCGCCACGCTGGAGGAGGAGCCCCGGCGGCGGCTGGACAACTGGGTGCGCGAGCACGAGGGAGTGTTCCCGCTCAAGGACACGGTGTACGACTACTACGTGGACGAGCGCCTGCGCCAATTCAAGCCCTGGGAGGACCGCCTGCCCGACAACTGGAGGTTCAACCCCACGTGAGTGCGCCTGCCCCCTTAGACAAGAGGCGTACTTTAGTGAGCGTAATGGAATAGAAAGACCAATGTATGGGATTGGCGTAAAAAATTCCCCCGCGGAGCGGATCGTGATGTCACTCCCATAAATTAGTCTTTCTATTTCATATGGAAGCGTCAGTTCGCTAACTAAAATACGCCTCTATCTAAGGGGCCTGGATAACTAGATGGATGACTCAAAAATCTGCATGGTGTTTTATAAAATCTTGAAAACAAAACGCTATTAAAAATATCCATGTTCGCAAAAAAAGGTCTTAAACTTCTGTCTTTTTATTGGTGAAAATATGTCAGTTTAGGAGTTTTTATTGGTGTTCCTTGTACGAGGAAAAAACCGACAAACTGCTTTCTGTTTTCTAGATTATTTGGCCATTACTTTAAATTTAGGATAAGCTTCTTGTTTTAAAGGAATACATCGACCACCACGATGTATTACCTATATATGTATCTGTCTAAGAGAAGTCCCCAAACGAATTAAATCTACGGGGAATCACGACTTTCAGTCATGAGGAAATACGACTCAATGAGAGAGTATCTAAACCGATTGAAACCAATTCAATAATAGCTACCATATGTTACTTCCAGCGGCGGTTTCCACAACATCCTGGTCCCCACAGTGGAGCTGCTGCGCGTGCAGACCGTTGCCCTGCAGCAGCTGCGCGCGGGGCGCGGCATCCTGGTGGGCGGACCCACCGGCACCGGCAAGACGTGCCTCGTGCAGGGCGCGCTGGCCATGTTGGACCCGGACAGGTAAATGTATACAACTTTACGTTATAAAGAATATCCTTTTAAAAATATCAGGCATTTGGTTTTATAAAAAAAAAAAATTTTGAAGTTCTTCTAATTATAAAATAATGATAAGTTAACATTCATTGGTGATTCCGTGATTTGTCAAAACATTTTTTTTAATAAGTACCTTGTCTTTTTTAATACGCAGTGAGCAGTTAACCTCTTTCTTCTTTTATATTGTTATTTTCCATTTAGATTATCCTTATCCTGCCCATGAAGATGATGTACTGTTTGATGAATGTAGGATGTAGTTATTGTAGGTGTAGGCATACCTGATACCGGCATACATGATTGTTCCTATGCCTTCCTGTTCCACATGCCATGTATCTGTCCCCAGATACAGCCTGCAAGTGATCAACATGTCTGCGCAGACGACGGCCGCCAACGTGCAGGATATCATCGAGGCGCGACTCGAAAAACGTACCAAAGGGAACTATGTGCCTGCTGGAGGTTAGTACAATTTTGTTTCATTGATTTATCAAAAGTTGCTGATTGTATTAATGATTCTGTTAACTGTTGATTTTATGTTAATTATAATGATTGCGATTATTTATACAAAGTTCTATCTCAAATGGTAATTAAATATTACAAGCCCGGTTTTGACAGAATATGTCTAATTTTATCGTTTTATGAATCCAGTGGTTGAGTAATTACTACTTGGAAATCGTATTTTATAAATATTGAAAAGATACGTACTAGTGAAAATATCCTATATGGCTTTTTATGATACAATAGCATTTTTGTGTTATCACAAAGAGTGATATATAGGTCGTAATATTTATTGTGTTACTGCTTTCCAGGCAAGTTCATGATATCGTTCATGGACGACATCAACATGCCGGTGCGCGACAACTACGGCTCGCAGCCGCCGCTCGAGCTCATCCGCCTGTGGAACGACTACGGGTACTGGTACGACCGCGCCAAGCAGTGGAGGAAGAATGTCAAGGTGAGTCGTATGGCATTGGTAGGAGGTAGGGCTGGAGTTATCTATATATATATTATAAAACTCAAAGGTGACCGACTGATTCACTGACTGAAAATACAAGAAGAAAATTCATTAGGAGTAGAAATATGAGAACAAAGGCAAGCAGTGTTACTCCGAGTATTACCTAAGTGGACGCCTGCAGTTTCGCTCGCGTTGTTTCGGCATAAAATGTAGCCTGTGTTGGTCAAGGGTTCACAAAAACTGACGATCTTAAAATTGTTAGTGAGGTCTGCATCAAGAGGGCTTTAAGTGCTCGTAATTTTCTTCTATTTACTAAGTATTATATTATGTGTTGCCTAGTGCCTGTTTTGCAGACTAATAATAAATAAATGATGTTTTGACTCTTTGCGGTGTGAACCAGGAACAAACAGAGCAACAGACACTCCCACTGTTTTATTAATGAATGATTCCAGGGCATGGTGCTGGCGGGCGCGGCGGGCCCCCCCGGTGGCGCGCGCTCCCCGCTCCCCCCGCGCCTGCTGTCCTGCTTCCACGCCTTCTACCTCACCTCCCCGACGCAGCAACAACTCGTCAAGATATTCGGCACCATGCTGTCTCAGCACTTGCAGGACTTTGATGAAGAGACTAAAGGAGTCGGTAAGATATATCTGAGATGGGCTATCTCTGCCTTATTATCATATGTTGTTGTATGCTATCCAGTTTTACTGTATTTTACCTAAATACTGCAAAACGACAGCAACGGGAGATATTTGACTCTCTAGTGATTGTTGAACCATATTTGAAGGTTTGATGGCAATTGCTCTGAGTGAAAACCGGTATACAGCTAAATCAGGAAAATCGGGAGCCGACCCCACAAATTGAGATCCTAGCTAAGTGAAACACGCTGTCACAGCAATTACTAAAATTTTAATTATACATAAATTAATATCGCGTTTTGTCCTGATTTCATGTCTTATCTCACTTCCACAGAATTTGTGTCTAATGTGCGATTATAATGTTGAGAGATATTTTTTATATTTTCAGGTAAAATAGTTCTGCTAGCGACAATAGAGATGTTCAACTTGATCCACGGCAAGCTTCTCCCTACACCGAGCAAGATGCACTACCTCTTCAATCTGAGAGACATCTCTAAAATATTCCAGGTATGTAATAAAATGGTACATCTCTATGACCAATAAGTAATTAAGTGTTAGTTTGAACTGCTTAAAATATATTCCTCTAATTTTTTTGAAGAACTGTAAATTTATACTCAGTGCAGTGTTTCACACAAACTTAATAACATTTTGTTTCTTGATTCTCAGTTTGAATCATCATCATCAGTCACCGTTATATTAGTTTTATAGTTTTTAGTTGCTAAACAACACATCAGGTCATATCTGCTGTTTCTGATAAAAAAACAAAAAAATAAAGAAGAATTTAGTTGACAATGAAACAGTTGTATATCCACCTTACTGGAAAGTAGGCTCTCTAGCAATTTGAGGCAGTCTAATAGATCTGAAGCCGCTTTGACAGGCTTATTATTAGACATGCTTTCTCTTGATGCTTCTATTCTAATATCTTGTATGATCTCCAGGGCTTGCTACGTAGCAACAAGGACTACACAAACACGAAGCCGCGCTTCCTCCGCCTGTGGGTGTGTGAGTGCTTCCGTGTGTTCAGCGACCGACTCACGGAGGACAAGTTAGTTAAAGTACTTTCTAGATCCGCCATCTTGAAGCGTGGCCGACTCGATTAACGAGTATTTTGCAACTTTACACATAACTCGATTTAATAAAAAAAGATTAAGAATAGTGTATATCAACGAAAAGAGTTGCTATTTAATACTGAAAAGGTTTTTGAAATCGATTCCGTGGTATTTGAGATTTGCTTTAAAAAAATAACTCAAACTGACAATAAACATCGCCTTTTCATGATAGTGTAGAAATGTATAAAACGTGTTCTATGATAAAGCTAATAAAACTTATTTCTATTACAATTCCACCATCTTACCATTTTATTTCAAAATGTTCTCAATCGAACAGCTTTAATCTAACCATCTAATTTTATTTTCCTCCTTATTGCAGAGACCGCGAGTGGTTCATGAACATGATGGGCGAGCAGCTGGGCAAGCACTTCGAGCTGACGTTCCACGCGCTGTGCCCCACCAAGCAGGCGCCGCTCTTCGGACACTTCCTCAACCCGTACGAGGTGTACGATGACCTGAACGACCCCGCTGCACTCAGGAAGTTAGTCTTTATCTATAATATAAAGAAAAAAATATTTCAGTATGTAACATACCATGCCATCTAGCTCCATAGTAAATGTAAAGGGATATTAGGTACTAAAGCATAACCTTTTAAGGACGGCTTTACGTATGTTAGTAGTCACATTTTGGAAATTCGTAAAAAAACAATTAGCTGTTCCATAAAAAAAGTTCAACGCCCCTTGATAAAATGCACGGAAAAAACTATTCCTTTTCGCAAATTTCCTTAAGTTCTAAAACATAAATTGTTCCTTTTGACTTAGGTACTAAAGTTAAAGGTGCTCTAAAAAGGCTTGCTTATTTATGCACAATTGAACAGACTCGAGATTTACGTATTAAAACAGCTAATTTTGTTTATTTTTGTCCCAGATACATAGCCCACCAGATGGAGGAGTACAACAGCTGCCCGGGCGTGGTGAAGATGGACCTGGTGCTGTTCAAGGACGCCATCGAGCACATCGTGCGCATAGTGCGCATCATCTCGCAGCCGCGGGGGAATGCGCTCTGTGTCGGGATAGGTGAGGGCATTCACTTTCATGAAATCTTGAACACATACAGAACAAGTTCCCCCTCGATCCTGTTTCCGGCATGCGCAGCGAATATAGCTCATTTTGGTAAAATACGTGTTCCTCATTCCCTCACGCTATCTGCGCGTCCCTTTGTGTACAGTAAAAAAACCGACAAATGGTGGGTCGCAACGGGCACGAGTTGAAATGCTCTTTCCCTCGAGCATTGTGCATAGATTGTGCGCGAGGTGTTTACACTATGGGAATTCTGTTACATTGCATGATGCTTTGTGACTATGTGGACGCTAAATTCCTTCACTGCGGGTTACATTGCGTGTTACGTCGCAGCTGTCTGTATCTGGTATCTGGCTTCATACTTGTATTGGTTCCCAGGTGGGTCCGGGCGGCAGAGCTTGACCCGCGTGGCGTCCTACATCTGCGAGTACAACTCCTTCCAGGTGGTCGTCACCAAGACGTACGGGGTCAAGGAGTTCCGGGAAGATTTAAAGGTACGCGTGTCTTCTCATTATTGCACCAAGTTTTGAAGTCCCTATGGCAGTGTTGATGGAACTCTAGGTGTCATTATGTAAAGTGTCCCACTGCTATGTTTTAAAATATTTGTGTAGTATGATAAACAGACTGTGTCATTAATTTTGGCGCTTTCATGATTATTTGTGCAAAATAGGCTACAAGTCGGATGTTCAGTAATGTTGTGTAAATTTACTATCTAGTTCGGTTTACTTTCTATTTAAATACCGATAAATTATTGTAGATAAATAGTTCCTGTTTTTTTTGTTTGATGACATCTTATTTGTAGAGACTATTCGGCTGAAGAGATCACGTACATATATCAGCCATTTGGTCTGAAATGATTATAATTATGTTTAATTACTATATCAATGTCCCCAGCTCCTGTACACGCAGACAGGCGTGGACGGCAAGCCCACCACGTTCATATTCTGCGACACTCAGATCGTGGAGGAGACCTTCACGGAGATCATCAACAACCTGCTCAGCAGCGGGGAGGTCACTAACCTCTTCAAGCCTGATGAGTTCGAGGATGTGAGTCTGCTTGATTGTTTCCATATATTTGACACGAGAGTTGGTCACTATCATGCAAACTGTGTTATTTGAATTGTATTTTTATGATGATAAAGACAAACCATGTTGTGTTGGTGTCACTTATGAATCTAGTACTCATTCTAACTATAGGTTTTATGGCCCTGTATTTTCAATCTTTCTAACACAAATTGTTAGGATTTGCATAAGAAATGCGGTGTGTCATTGAAATATCTTATATATGTATATGTTACCGTACTAGGAAATGTATCAAATGTTTAAAATGCCTAGGCCTTTGCCTTATATAAAATAAAAAAAACTAGGACATAATTACTGAACGACATTTGTCTTTCTAGGCTTTCCTTATAAAAACGTTTCCAATACAACATTTCGTGTCATTCTAATATACCCTATTTTCAAATTGCCAGATCAAGACAGCCCTAGAGAAGCCGATGCGCAACGCCAACATGGTGCAGACGGCGGAGGCTGTGTACCTGTTCTTAGTGGACCGAGTGCGCGGCAACATGCACATAGTGCTCGCATTCAGCCCTATCGGAGACGAGTTCAGGTGACATTATTAGTTTAGTCTAGTAAATATGGTTACACTGCTTGTCACCTCGCGAGCTCCATGCAGCCCGCGCGCACTGTGTAGCTACTTAGTAGGTATATTTATGCTTGCTTGCAACGAAGTTTCAGTACGTCAACGCAACTACTTTTCTTTGAAGAGTTTTAAAAATTGGCGAAAATAAATGTCACTTCTCCTTAATTTTTGTCAGGGGTCCTGAGCTTGTAAGCCCCCGTTACAAAATTGTGCTTTGGTTACCATTAACTGAATAAAAGCAACAACATAGTAGTTTCTTTGTATTCCTCTGTTTTTTTTTCAATATAATGTATGAGATGAATCCATAGTTCCCAAAAGGTCTTTACAATATCTCCCATTGTAAAGTATTTTATTACTAATTAAATAAATAATTTAGCTGAAACTTTTATATTTCCCAGGAACCGTATCCGCCAGTACCCCGCGCTGATCAACTCGACAACCACGAACTGGTTCCTGGAGTGGCCGCGGGAGGCGCTGCTCGAGGTGGCCTACAAGTTCCTGGACGGAGTCGAGCTGCTCGCCTCCATCACTGGACCTAGGGTTGGATCATTTTACTTCTGTATACTTATGATAGATTAGTAGCCAAGGGCTGGAAGATATCAATTGCAGCCCGAGATATTTAAACGCACGAGCGCAGCGAGGGCGCCTTTAGTTCGAGGGTGCCATTGATGCTTACACCCGAGCTAACTACTCTGCTTTACATCTCGATTGTGAGGTAAGTAGAAAATACCGTACTACAAGAATAAAATACATTTTATTCTTTAGCATTCAAAAGGAAAGGGTTAATCCATATGTCCTACGAACAACGGACACAATTTTTTCTTCGGCAATATGATTTGTTTGCTTTGGCAGCCTCGTTCTAGATCCAGATCTATTCTAGTGCAAGCATGATCCACATTCGGCCGCAATGTTACTTACACGATAATTTAGTAGTACTAGTCTTTCCACCATTTTATCCACCTGTCACCATACACCAAGTGGATAAAAATGGTGGAAAGCCTATTAGTCCTCGTGCCGTGCTTGCCCTGCTGACTGACATTAAAAAAAATAAGCTAAATGGTAACCTATTGAAAAACCAAATTGTATGAGACTAAAATATCATAGTTACGGTCTATTTTCCCACATCCAGGTGCGTCGCAAGGAGTCCATCGTGGACAGCCGCGAGGACTCGATGCGTGCGTCGGCCGCCTCCATGATGTCTCTCATCCACTCGTCCGTGGGCAAGTACTGCGTCAAGATGTGGAACGAGATGCGACGCACCAACTACGTCACGCCCACCAACTACCTCGAGCTGCTGTCCGGGTATAAAGAGTACGTACGCACTATACGCACTAAGTATACGCATACGTACGCACTATACGCATTAAGTATACGCATACGTTAGCGGACTAGAATCTATCTATCTCCATCCTACGGTTGCCTGGAAGAGATCGCTGTTAGCGATAAGACCGCCAGTTGTGGCACTATTGTTTAAGTCTTTTCTGTTTCTATTTGTTTTTTTCTGTGTGTGTTACAATAAAGAGTTTTATCAGGCCTACCTAACATAAAACAAAATGGCGCGACGCAACTGAATTAAGGCGCCATACGAAGAGAACAGTCTAAATTTCATGTAGTTCTGATCACTAGAACGTTGACCTGACATGATTCTAAGTGTTAAAACATTTTTTTTAGGTTTATTCAGTTCTTTAACAAGGTGCCCCCTTTATTTGAATTCTAAACTAAATTAATAGAACGTTAAAAAAAATATTAGGAAATAACAACAAAGCAAAACATTTTTCTTCCATAAGTCTGCAAATATAAGTTTAAGAGAAAATATGTTTGATCAAAGATATTCGTATTATGAATTCGAAAGTACCGCCCTTCTTCGTTTTAGATACAACAATACTATTGTAGAGATAAATCGTTTTTTTTAGTAAACGCCTACCAATATTTAGTATTGCAGATACAACGTTTGCTATGTATAAATAATCAGGCACTTCGACAGTCTGTGGTTTATCGTGAGGTGACAACAGTCAGTGGTGTTAATAATATTTAAAATCGATTATTTTGTGTTTAAGAGACTATATAACAGTGACGGATGGGTAGTAAAAGGAATAAATAGTACCGAAGTGGTAAAACAAAAAGACAGTATCGCAAAAATGCTGGGAGAATGTGGTAAGTTCCATTGTTAGGTTACTTATTTTGATATGTAAGGTATTTTTTGTTGGGAAGCTGCTAATAATAGCCTGCATTTTACTAATCTACAGTAATAATATTATAAAGAGGATGATTTTTATTTGTTTCGTGTCTTTGTGTCGATTTAAAAATTCTTTTGCCATTGAAATCCTACATTATTTCTGATGAATAAATATGAGCTATTTTAATCCAGAATTAACGCGGGTGAAACCGCGGGGTGCTGCTAGTTTACATTATTTGCCATACTCATCGTAATTTATATATTTCTAGGCAAGTGATAAACTCCAAAAAAGCAAATACGACTGAGTCGGCAAACACTAATGCACAGAGTAGTGCAAGTACAGAGACCGCAAATGATAATTCAGTCAATGTATTGTCCGATAGTACGGGGTAAGTAAACAACAGAAATTTTAATTTTGGGTTAACTCAAAACTACTCGTTTAGTTAGTTTACTACAACACTTCATCTTTCATTATCTTTTTTTATCTTTTTTTTAAGTTTATTTATTGATTTTACGCAGATTTGTATATTATGTCTAAATTATCATTCATATATCAATTATGGTCTGACACGCTTATGATATTAAGCATATCAGACCATTTTTTATTCATGTTATTTATAAAGATAACGTCGTATTAAAAAACTAATGAATCACTAAAAATATTTGTTTTACCGGTTATTAAATGAAACTAATTTTATTTATATGGTTTCAGTGAGGTGAGAGATTCTGAAAAATCAGATGTCAATTTGGAGTCAAATATTGACGACCTAAGTTTTTCGGGCACAGATATAATAAATAATGTAGAATTCAATGTAGTGCCAGAAAGTACAAGGTGAGTTGGCATATTAACGATGTACACATGTTCCGATTGACTTACAATGAGGTTGCAATAAACATAAATATGTATATTATGTAAACCTACATTAATTGTAACTGTACAAAACAAAGAACATAAAGACAAATATGCTATATTTCACAAACCGTGTGTATTTTTTAATCATGTGTTGTCCAAGTAGTCGTCAAAAATCGATTTGGTGGTTTCAAATATTTTAATGAAGTTGTATAAAAGTTATTTATATAATTATGCAGCTGATCGTAATTTCAATGGTTCCAACTGCACTTATGATAACTTTGCACACTCTATTATCTACATTGTTACAGTGAAATATGCGAAGAAAAACAAGTTGGTAGACGGATTACTCATGTAACACAATTTTTTGAAAAGCTTCAAGAAATATCTGCTCACGGTCCTCTAAATTGTGGCTTAACACCAGTAAAAAATGTGTCAGAAGTTCGTGTTGGCCTTATTTCCAAACTTAAATTAAAATGCATGATGTGCAATATGACCTTCATTATAGCAACTGATAATCCCAGAGATGAAATGGATATCAACACCAGCGCAGTTGCTGGTTCTATAACCATTGGTTGTGGACATTCGCAATTGAAAGAATTAACTTGTGCTATTGGTCTCGCTCCTATGAGCGATAAATTATATACCACAAAAATGGACCTTGTAAACAAGAAATGGGAAGAAGAACTAAAGAAATCTTTGGGCGAAGCAGCTAAAGAAGAGCATGATATGGCAGTCAAAGAAGGGAGGGTCAACTCTGACGGAATTCCGGTTATTGACGTTATTGCAGATGGATGTTATGGCAAAAGATCCTACAAAAAAAACTATTCTTCGCTGTCCGGAGCCGCTGCCATTATTGGGAGAAGAACAAATAAAATATTATTTTTAGGAATCAAAAATAAATATTGCCATTTTTGTGCGGTGTCACAAAGTAAAGGAGTAGAGACGAAAGATCATGTTTGTTACAAAAATTATACAGGTATGTTAAGAAATAAAATAAAAAAGCTTTTAGTTCCTTAACATCCGAATTTCAAACAGAGTATTTACATTTGTGTTAGTTAATTTGTTTAAGATTTACTTTTATTAAATTATTGGTTAGTTGAGTTGTGTCTTTCATGGTGTTAGGTCCGCTTGTGGCGGGAAAAGCCTCCTCCAATTTTCCTTCTGATTGTAGCTGTCCAATCTCAGTGGTTATAGCAATTCTTGAGAGTAATATTTCAGGCATTTTTAAATTATTTGTTTATATAAGGATTTGTTCGGAGACATGTATCATATTTGTTTTATGTAACTTATTTAATAACTGAGAATAGGTTTACTTATTTCTTTGTTGATTTCTATTTTTAGTTCCTCTTCTCTACAGGTATGTTAGGTATCATTAATTGTTGTATAAAATGTACTCATTTATAGTTTTTAGATATGTACATACATAAATTTTCTTATTATACTAATTGGACGTTCATTTCATTAATAATTATTATAATCATTAATAATTGGTCAACTGGCAGCCCATTCTCGAAGCCTTATCAAGGACGTAGACAGTAATTCTGTGGAGAGATATCATAGTATCGTAGCCAAATTTGTTGGTGGCAAAAGAATAAACTTCAGCCAAAAATATCAATATAAGCTGCGTTGCAATTCTGCCGCAATTTCGTTCAACACCCGAAAACCGTTATCAGTTCTTCATAAATCAATCGTAGGTCGAAGTCCACGAAATAATATAAGCAAATATGAAGAATGGAAAGCCAAAAAATTAAAGTCTGCCAAAAGGCACATAAAGAAAAAGATAAATTTTGAAAAATATGATTCCAGAAATTATGGAGAAGACTGTAGTAGACCAGATATAGATGAAGACATGATGTTAAAGTCAAAAGAAGCGTTTTTGCAAAATTTGCAAAAGAGTCTCGAAGAAAGAGAAAGAATAGCTCGGGAAACTGTTCTACAAAGTGGATCTAGCGAGTGGCTGGAATTACGTCGTAATATATTAACTGCGTCTAATTTTGGGCGCGTTATAAAAAGACGATTAGACACAAGATGTCAAAATATTGTTAAGGATATTTTGTACAAAAGGTCCATCGAACATGTTCCATCAATTAAACACGGAAAAGATAGTGAAAGGTTGGCACTGGAGCAATTATCGGCACAAGAAGATGTTAAAATATTACCATGTGGATTGTACATTGATCCAGATGTTCCATATTTTGGAGCATCACCGGATGGAATAACCGACGAAGGAATTTTAGTGGAAATAAAATGCCCTAAAACTTCGTTTAATTTCGGTTTAGAGGCAGCGGTCGATAATAAAAAGATAAAATTTTATAAAAAAGATTGCGATGGAAATCTTAAAATAAACCAAGAACATCAATGGTACTATCAAGTGCAAGGACAGCTACATGTCACAAGAAAAAAGAGATGCCTTTTTGCAATTTGGTCAGGCGAAAATTTTCCAGTTAAAACGGAAATCATTGAAAGAGATGACCTGTTTTGGTCCAAAAAAATGGAAAAAAAACTAAAAGATTTTTATTTAGATTGCTTACTTCCGGAGCTAATAGATCCTAGGTTCCCAAGAAAAATGCCTATTAGGGACCCAAAATATATAACAGACGCAATCAAGGCGAAAAATGAAAAACAGGAAAAAAAACGAAAAGCAGAGCCAATTGTTTTAGAAGCTAAGAAAACAAAATTATAAAAATGTACGACGTAATAACTTGTTCATTTAATAAATTGCCCACGTGATGTAGTTTTTTTATTTATTTATCATTCAGTTATTTGTGGCTATGAATTAACATTGTAACAAGTAAGAATTCAAATCGTTTTTTTTTCAATTACATCCATAATAATATAAATTCGCATTATTTTTACCTCTCATTTATTTAAAATAAATTTAAAAATAATTTTACAAAGTATGTTTTTTTGTGATTATGTGGAAATTTTCATAGGAATTTACATTATTTTCTTTTTTCCTATTCCTTTGCAAAACTTATAATAATCTATACTAATAATATAAAGAAAATGTTTTTAACGAATTCATGTCTATTCCAACAAATAAACATACTTTAGAAGTAAATGGTGTGCTCTCTGTTTTTCACTACTCTGCAATCGAGCTAGCGCCACAGATTAGTTAAAGGTTACTACGACTAGCGCACTCGTAAGAGCTAACGCACGATATTTTCGATAGATGGCGCGTGTGTCGCCGCGAAACGCTCAAACGTCATTCGCTTCGTATCCCCCCTTAATATACCTACTGCTCTGTCCGTAACCCACGCGTAAACCAAATTGAAACTTAACATGTCGTGTTAACGTTCATATTGCGCTGAATACCGTCCGAAGCTCGCCCGATGGTCATGGTTGTCACGTGAAATGGATGTGGGCTTGTATTACTTTCGTGTTATGCCTAATCACTGGTGAAACGTTTGTTCCCAGTTTATACTTCATCAGTGACTTTGTTTGACATAATATTTGGTAAAATAAAATATTGTACTAGGTACTTGTTAAAACCCGAATTGACATAAAAATAATTAATAAATAGGTCATTCTGGTATTTGGCTAGATTATTTATATCTAGTCATGTACTAGGTACCTATGTAAATATACCCATAGCACATAAAAACGAAGGAAGGATCTAGTACGTCCTGCCACAGAGTAGGGTACAAGTACCTAGTGCTGCGATGCGTCTGTACAATGATATTATATGTACAAGGTCTGTAGGTAAACAGTAAGTAGCGGTGACTCGCGTCGTGACACGTGAGCCGCGGCGCAACTGTGACGCAGGTGCGGGGTTTTCCTTTTTTTGACTAAAGCGTGCTAAAGCGTTATCGAGTGATAACGCCTTAGCACGCTTAGTAAAAAAAATATTCCACTACGACTTACGAAATGAAAATAGATTTAATATACATTCATGGATTTTTCTACTTACTTGCACATACGGGCGGACCAAAAGAGTACCGCGGCCCGCCCGTTCTCGGCCAATGACCTTTACCATTTGCTTAAGATTTTGTATGTTGGAAATAAATAGCGTACCTTCCTAGTTACTTTTTATCAAAAATATTTAAGTCAATTTTTTGACCATATAATACACACATTACCTATGGCCTACATTGTGTGTTTTTCGTGCCATTTTTTATTTCGTGGGTACTAGATAACGGATTTAATACTTTTATACTTTTCTTTTGTACTAACATACATATTATACATAAAAAACGACCGGACTCAACACAAGTAACTATATATTTTAAAATTCATAAATACTTGTGTCACGCGGAAATTGAACCCACAACCCCTAGATTAGAAGGCAGAGCCACTACCAACTAAGCTAACAGGCAAGTCAAGGCCATTGTATTTTTTGCTCATTTTGTCACGCGGTGTGCGGGCGAGTGATGTGCGTTCGACACACGGCTGTCGAGCGTACTTTACTGTGCCCTCCGCGCGCCGCGCGTTACTAACCGGGAGGTTTCTGTTGTATTATGTATTCTGTGGTTTTATCTATCTATCTTATCTATATGGTGATCTGTAAAGCGGGAGTGCTGATATTACTATGTGGGCACGTTTCATCTATTTCTCATTGTTCGTTCTTCACGTCCAAACCGATTAGGATAATAATCTAACTCTCGATTTACACGGGGTACTTTTCAGCCCGAATTAACGCGGGAAACACTGCAAAGCTATTTTAAAACTAAGTTCCCGATCTACAAGTGCGAAGTTTTTATGTCTGTTTTTTGGAATACCTTACTAACCAACATGTAACTATTTCGGGTTTTTACTCACGTCTAATTTCGCGTATGTTGTTTACGCGTTTCGGGTGTAATGACACCCATCTTCAGAATGTACGTTCTGGGTGCGCGGCAGCGCGCAAACAGCACAATCTCTTACTAATGTACATAAGTAACATGGTAACAACCTTATTCCCAGGATGCTGAAGACGAAGCGGTTCGAGATCGCTCTGCAAGCCAACAAGCTGCGCAACGGGCTCGGCAAGGTGGAGGAAACCACCAAGCTGGTCGGACAGATGTCGGAGGAACTGGCCGCCGCACGGGTGTGTGTTGCACTAACTTGACTCACATGGATCCTATATATCAAAAAGTAAAAAAAAACTGAAAAAAAGTAAGTAAGTAATCGTCCATAACACAAATATATATATAGATAATAAGGAATCAATAATAAATCCCTAACACCTACTACTATTTAATCTTGCAACATAATACATTGCTCCTTCGAAACCATTCCCAGGTGCAAGTGGAGGACTACACGGAGCAGTGTATCGAGTACATGGGCGTCATCAACGTGCAGCAACGGAACGCAGACGAGCAGCAACGCAGCGTCGCTGCTAGGAGTCAGTAACTTACCTTACTTACCTTAGTACTAATATTATAAAGGCTATCTTTTTGAGTGATTATGTTTGTTATTTCGCGCTAAAACGGCTGGCAGATTTGGTTTCGACGAAATTTGGTAGGATTCAGTCCATCTATAAATGGCGGCGAACAATGCCATCCTTTTCGCACTAATGGAAAAGTTGTGTTGTCTGAACCGGGTTATATTCTTTTTATTGCGTGGTGTAGAATTGGTTGACTACAGCCTGTTTGATGTAGCTATTGCTGCTATCTAGGGGTATATCATGCATAGACTACTTTTTATCCGGATTTATGCGATTAGCACCGCGTACGCATGATTTCAAATATATATTAGGTAACATATTTAAAAAATATTATAGATTTTTTCAAATGTATCAACTACAAGTGGCGCCGCCATTTAAGCTGCACTTTTAGTTCAAGGTATAACCTCATAAGTGTGTTGTTTCCAGGCAAGAAGACAATGGAAGAGGAGGTGCAATGTAAGAAACTGGCCGACGCCGCCATGAGAGACCTGGCCAGCGCCATGCCGGCCCTGGATGAGGCTGTCAAGGTTTGTAATAAATTAAAGTTACTTTTTTAATAAATAAGTATGAGTATTGAATCCGTTACAATGTTACAAGTCTTGTAATTCTTGATGTTAATATATACCATCTATTTATAAGTATGACACTAACGTTTACTTAGTATGGGGCTAGATAGAGCTGTATATAATGTCTCGGAATGTTTATTTTACTAATGTCAATAGAAATAATGTTATGTTACATTGTTATAAAGTAGCCTGGCTTTTTGATAAAATGAACTGTTTTTATTAGTAACAAGTGTGTTTAGTCTTTTAATTTCAGTGCTGTGTGTAGGTAAGTAGTACATTGTTCATTTGTTTAATCAATTTTCTTATAAAAATGTGGTTTTCTTCGTGCAGGCTTTAGACGCACTGAATAAGAAGGACATTACAGAAGTAAAGTCGTACGCCAAACCTCCGTACAAGGTCGAGATGGTGTTGGAAGCTGTGCTCATTTTACTGCAAGTAAGTTGTAATGGATATAGTGTTTATCAAGGAAGTAATGCAATGTTGTCGGTATCAGACATTACGTTACGAAATATCTTTAACTCAATATGTTTACCTATTATGTATATTAAGTTTGTATTTACAAAAAAAAAGTATGTATTATATCCGTTATCTAGTAACCGCGACAGAAGCCCTTGCTTAGTGTGGGGCTGGATGGCGCTGTGTGCAATGTCCCGTAATCTTTATTTATTTAATTACCCTAATTTTTGGTGGTGGTTTGATTTGATAAAGCAATGTTTTAAAGTTACATTATCTATTTTCAGCCTACCATTTGAACCTTGCATAAGTAATTTATGTATACTTAGTAAAAATATTTAATAACAATTTGTACCTACGCAAGCCATTCACAGACCAAGGATCCATTATTTTTGCTTTGTTTCTGCCCGATGTCTTCAATTCCAAACGCCTTCCAAATAAGTGTAATAAATAGATAATATAATAAGAAGATATTGTACACATACTATTTTAAGTTTAAGTTTTTATATTAAGAAATAGATTTTAAAATAATTACTTTTAATTTTAGCTACGCCCTAATTCCCCTCTTAACAGGGTAAATGTAAATACATTTAAGCTAATAAAGGAATTGATTGAATTGATTTTTATCTGTTCCTCCAGAAAGAGCCGACCTGGGCGGAGGCGAAGCGCCAGCTCGGCGACCAGTACTTCCTGGATAGACTGAGAGACTTCGACAAGGACAATATACCGGACAAGGTATTAAAGAAGATCGGCACTTATACTTCCAAGCCAGACTTTGATCCGGGTATGTTTGAGTACTCACGTATTTTAAAACAGACTATTGTTTCGTTGGACTTAAATTTCCCTTAATTTAATCGGTTTAAATAACATGAATTAGAATTAATTGAACTTTAATTACAGGTGTAGCTACTAATTAAAGCGTACATCACAAGAAACCCAATCGCATACGGTCTACCTACTAACTGCCAGGCGCGAAAAAACGAAAGAAAACAAATATATTATATATCTCTCTCTCTCTCCCTCTTCGAATCGTATTTCACATTATTGAGCTAAAGCAAGTCGAGACTCCCTGCGTTATGCGGTAGCAGAAATACACAGGTTCAAATCCTGCCGGTCGTGATTATTTTCGCTCATTTTCCAATAAAAGTTTGAATTACAAGTGTTATTTATTTACTTGTATGTATTGTTTCCAGAGATCGTCGGCGCGGTGTCAGCGGCCGCCAAGTCGCTGTGCCTGTGGGTGCGAGCCATAGAGAAATATGGAAAGGTTTACAAGTAAGTCGCTTTTTGTGGGTTTTTTAACACGCATTAAAATTTAATCCATTTGTTTCCTTGCGTAGAATGTAATGCTAATATTTTGTAAAAGTAAATAAATCTTACTGTGAAGTTCAAAATGCACATTAACTTCCTTTTTAACTTTAGGTAGATAATGTGCATTTACTGTTTTATAAATTTGTTTAATTTTGAAATGACTATGAATTAGTCCAGGTATATTCACATAAATGTAGAGGTAAGTATGAATACGGTAAATCTATGTTCAGCGTTTATTTTTGTTCTTCTGTGCAGGATCGTAAAGCCCAAGAAGGAGCGCCTAGAAGAAGCCCTGGAGTCCCTCCGCATGAAGCAGCAGATCCTGGCGGAGGCTCGCGCCAAGCTCAAGGAGCTTTCCGAGATGATAGCTCGCCTGCAGCTGGAGTATGATGAAAAGGTAGTATAATCAAGTCAAGACCTGACAACAAAAAAAAATTACACACACACACACGCGCATACATTATAAACCAGTGATAGTTCGTTGCTCACTTTAATATCAAGTAATTCAAAATTAATAAATAAAAAGTTTATTTGACTTTATACAATTTTGGAAACTTAACGTTTGGTTATATTGACTAGTTAATTAATTAAACTTAATTAGTTGTGATATACAATTTATCTGGTATGCGCATTAGTTTCAAAACTGTATTGCGCACACCAGGAATAATTAAAACTCTGAAGCCGAAATGATTTAGTAAACGTCTCTATACAATTTTTGGAAATACAAAAAATCTATTCAATTACCTAATAAAGTACGGCATAAGAAATTTACCACATTTGCTAATATCTTTTAAACATCCGTCTTCCAGCTCAAACAGAAAGAGGAGCTAGAAGAGAAGTCAAGAATGCTGCAACTCAAGTTGGAAAGAGCTGAAGCTCTGATCACTGGATTGTCAGGTAACTATCAATATCTATCTAAATTTCGCTGGCTCGAACCCGGCCCGGGTTGTTTTTCAAGTAATGTGTGGATTTCCACTCACTTATTGGCGAAGGAAAACATCGTGAAGAAACCAAACATGTTTGAGGATCACAAAATTCGTGTCTTCCGTGATACCCACCTCTATGTTCCTGCCCAAGAGAACTTCCCTGATTAATTCACTCTTAATGCGAGGGAGTCACGACCCTCAATAACGTGAAATACGATTCGAAGAGAGAGATATAATATATTTGTTTTTCTTCTTCCAGGTGAGAAGGAGCGCTGGGAGATGACAGTGGAGCGCCTGGACAAGGAGTTTGAGAACCTCCCCGGAGACTGCCTCATTGCCACCGGCTTCGTGGCCTACCTGGGGCCTTTTGTATCTGAGTATAGAGAGGATCTCATGGACGATTGGTTTAGAGAGGTACGCTTAGAAATTCTCTTCATTACCAGTACTTAGCGATTGTAATCTGAGAACATATATGTCTTCTGTGGATGGACCTGGGCCCCACCACAATGTAGAAGCCCAAAAACTTCCCCCTATTATTCAATATCTCGTATCATAAACATTAAAATATGTATAGGTATATATTAAATACTCAATAAATGCTCAATTTATTTGCAGGTGTATAACGAACAACTGCCAGTGACCATGGATCTCAGTATGAAAACCTTCTTACTGGATGACGCGACTCTCAGAGACTGGAACTATATGGGTTTGCCAGGTGATGTTATTTAATTCTCACGATGAAAAGCAATAGAATTTGACCTTGTCTTTGGAAATCTTAAAATCTAAACATATAAACCCAAAGGTGACTGCTGACTGACTGACATAGTGATCTATCAACGCACAGCCCAAACCACTGAACGGTTCGGGCTGAAATTTGGCATGCAGGTAGATGCTATGACGTAGGCACCCGCTAAGAAAGGATTTTTGGAAATGCCACTTTAAGGGCTGAAATGGGGGATGCAAGTATTACTTCTTAATGCGAGCTATGCTGCGACCACCTACTAGTTTAATATAAGAAGGTTAGTTATCAGTAACCACGTAAAGAGAAATGTAAATTTTTCCAAAGTCACTTGATCGCTAAATCTGTAACGTAATTTGTTTGTTCCAGACGACAACTTCAGCGCGGAGAACGGTATAATAGTGGTGCGAGCCACAAGATGGCCGCTCGCCGTCGACCCGCAGGGGCAGGCGCTCATATGGATCTCCAGGCTCGAGGAGATGAATAATATCGAGGTAAAGTTTATGTGTATTTGTATATGTTGGTAATTGTCATGCTGAAATGGCTGAACCGATGTGAGATGAAATTTTGTTTGATTGAACCTCTTATCGAATTAAAATATAGCCTTAACTTTGTGGGAAAAATGCTACAATTATTAGAATTAATTGAAATATGTTTCGTAGATTTTGCGGTATGTCTAGCAAACACACGCAAAAACTTTTCCTCGTTATACATAATATATTAAGTAGTCTTAATGCAAATATAGACTATTTTAATCGACTTCATAAAAGAGGAGGTTATTAAGTCTTCTGTAAGTTTTTTTATTTTATCAGATTGTAGACTTCGGCCAGCCCGGCTACCAGAAGATCATAGAGACAGCTCTAACAGCCGGCAGCCCCATCATCGTGCAGAACGTGGGCGAGGTGCTCGACCCCTCCATCGCGCCCATCCTGGACAAGGCCATCGTCACCATCGGCAAGGACCAGGTCATCAAGTTCAACGAGAAGATGGTGCCCTACAACCCGAAGTTTAGGATGTACTTGACTACCAAGCTGGGTAAGATGTAAAATAACTTAAATATTAAAAAAAAAAGAAATCCGGGACATTGCACACAGCGCCATCTAGACCCACACTAAGCAAACGCTTGTGTCGTGGGTACTATATAACAGATATAATACTTATATACTTTTCTTTTGTAAATACATATGTACTTATTATACATACAAAGAACCATAATATGTTTTGTATCTCTGCAAAGGTTACTGCATACTCTTGGTAGGTACTGCATTATTGAGTTCGCAACTCGAGGTGTGATATCTGTTTTTTATCACTTAAGTGATATTTTGGATGGTTTTTATAGCTTTAGCAGTCCTGCTAGAAAATCAAGATATGCCGATATTCCATTTGTCAGCATTGTGTTTGTCCAATTTTACTTTTTTGACTTGTTGTTACCTCTTCCGAAAAGAGAGATGTTAAAATGGGACGTTTCTGATATCTTTACAGTTTACTATGCACAGGGTACATGTCTAAACTCTAAACAAGTCTAAGTCAATTTAGTTATTTTGCTAAAAAAATATAATCTTCTTTTCCAGGCAACCCTACCTACACTCCAGAAACACTAACAAAGACAACGATGGTCAACTTCGCGGTGAAGGAACAGGGTCTGACGTCACAACTCCTTGGTATAGTGGTCCGGAAGGAGCGGCCGCAGCTGGAGCAGATGAAGGACACGCTAGTCCTCTCTATCGCACACAACAAGAAGATACTGGTGAGTGGCAAGGAAAGGAATCTCTCTGTTTGAGTCGTATTTCCTCATGACTGAGGGGCGTGACTCCCCCGCAGAACTAATTCGTTCTCTTGGGCAGATACATCGTGCGCCCAGGTCCTTCCACGGAAGACACATATGTCATTGGATATTGTGGTCCTCAAAGATGTCGGTTTCCTCACGATGTTTTCCTTCACCGATATGCTAGTTATACGATAAAAATACTGTTTTACGTTCAACCAATTTATCGATGTACAGGTCCATATTCACAGCAACAATTCATAACTTAGAAATGACCGTTAAATAAGTAAAGCGCTGTCTGGTTGGTTACTTTATTAGATCACAATATGTAATTACTGGCTAATTAGATAAAGATAAGATAAAGATATTTTATTTGCCAAAACACACTGGTACAATCACAAAAATATTAACGTATTACTAAATATTACGTATTACAATAGAGAAAGGATAAGATATTTATGTTAATTACTTAATAAATGTTACTGTGAGTTTCTTGTGAACCCCGAACTAGGCCTGGGCCTGTATCTCGGTGGTCCAAGACTGAGAGAACTAAAAGAATAATTTTCAAAGTCATTCGCGTGTTACAATAATTAAAAAGTGATCACGTAATCTAGTATAACAAAGTGATTCAAAAGACCTATTCCTAATTTGTACAAATGACTCCATTTCATTAATAACTCTACTCTAATTAGTATAAACTTTATTTTATTTACATGTATCGTTCACTAGCTTAGTTTTGGTGAAGTTCTTACGTAAAACATGTACCGTATTTCTGCTAGTTTGTTGTATACGGGTGTTTGTCGTGCTTCCATAAATGTATTTTATTCTTATTCCAGCAAGACCTGGAGAACGACCTGCTCCGCATCATGTACGAGTCGCAGGTGCCCCTCCTGGAGAACGAGGAGTTGTTCATCACCCTGCAGACCTCACAGCGCACCTCCCTGGAGGTGAAGGAGGCTCTCATCACCTCGCAGGTCACCGAGAAGGAGATCGACTCGGCGAGGGCGGTCAGTATCATCATCATCATCAGCCTGCAGAACAATATAATATAGAATGATCATTCGAGGCACTACACAGCACAAAGCATTAGCAAACCACATATTCGTATTATTTACCAATAACTGTATAATAATGTTTCAGACTTATTTAAGCAATTTTAGGGTTCCGTACCTCAATAGGAAAAAACGGAACCCTTATAGGATCACTTTGTTGTCCGTCTGTCCGTCCGTCCGTCCGTCTGTCAAGACCCTTTTTCTCAGGAACGCGTAGAGGTATGAAGCTGAAATTTATATCAATTACTCAGGTCTACTGTCCCTTGAAGCTGTGAAAAAATCAAACTTCTAAGCCAACGCAATCAAAAGATACAGCCATTTATGCCGCAAATTTTCGACACTTGCAAGGGAATCAAAACCTACAGGGTGCTTCCCGTGAACTCAGAATCTATAAATTTGGTACGAAGCAACGTCTTATAGCATAGATAAAGGAAAAATTACGAAAACCATAAATTTTTAGTTACATCACAAAATATTTAACCTTGCAGGTTTGTACGGAACCCTCGGTGCGCGAGTCCGACTCGCACTTGGCCGGTTTTTTTTACATCACGCTATTAAATTTATAGCCAGACAGTATGATTTTAAAGTAGGTTAGTTATTGCAACTCTACACACCACAATCCAATTCTATTCAACATTTCAAGGCAATTTCGACCTACTAAACGGAATGGTTTAAAAGGCGCCTTTTAGATTTACACGTTTTGTACAAACTTAATACTTGTTTCATCAAAATCAAATAGTATAAATCAATGTTAACATATTATACAAAGGACGAACTAACAAACTTCTTGGTTGACATGGTTTAAGTGTTATGTTCGTGATTATAAAAAAAACTGCTTATTTTGCAACGTATTGGTAAATCACATGTACCTAGGCGTGAATACGTTTAAACGTTTTAAATTACCACTTCAAATTTAATTATTAGTATATCCAACTGTTTTGTGACGGGATGGATAGGGACAACATTAACGCTCAGTGTATCTCTCACGACGATTTTGTAGTTATTTATGGTGGGCCGATCCCGGCGGCACTGCAATGCCGGGCCGACCCGTGACGGGAGTGGAGCGAGCCCCGAACATCCCGTCGGATTACAAAAATCAGTTTAATATACTGGTCCCTCAATGAGGGAACTTTCAGATATTAAGCTGAAAAGAACAGATACTACACTTTGATCTTAGCCAAAAGGCCGAGAAGCGATACCGGTAAAAGATTTCTTATAAATGTTTCGTTGCATGAGAAAAATCGCGTTTGCGTGATTTAATTTTTCGCCGCTCGGCTCGCGTGGCCATCTAGTTTGCCCTTGCGTAAACATGTGATGACGCACCGCGCACTTGTAGCACTTACCATGCGTGCGGGGTTGGTTGTATCTTAGTTCCGATAGATCACGTTCGATGGCGCTATCACAAAAATAATTTAGATTTGTTTTTTGAAACATTATACAATTAAGTTTATTATATGAATTTATATATGCAGTTGACATTTATTTTTCAATATTTTGATGCATTTATTTATATTTTTATTTTTCAATAAAACTAAAAAAAAACTGAGTTATGCATCCATTATGTCCGGACAGAGTTAGAAAGTGTTGCTCGGTTCGATCTATACTGTTAGATGGCGCTGTTGTCTAAAATAATTTTAGAGTTCTATTATAAAACATATTTATGTAAAAAAAAAAAAAACATTTCACTGAGTAAATGTTTAGCAACGCCTTGTTACTAGACTTTTAAACATATATATTTTTAGCCTACGTGTTCATACATATCTAATTTGGTCCAAAACGGTTTATCCGTGTAAACATAATATAAATTTTAAGCTGGTTTTGATGCAGAACAAATTCCAAGGCATGTGTATAAATCTTGATCTGAATTTATTTAACTTCCTGTACCTACTGTTTTAATATAATCGTGCCATGCATTGTAGTATAAAATGTGGTAAATATGCAACAGTATTATCCGAAACCTCAAATAATGTTTGCTTGTTACCGTGTATGTTTGTGTGTGTTACGAGAGCTAAATAAAATATGTGTCGGAGCAAAGAAGCTGTTGCATCGAAATGTTACAAATGATGACTAGGCAGCAACTGATACACCAGCTTCCTTGCTCCAATAATATGTAGTACATATTTAAAAATTCTAATATAGATTCAGATTCATTTATTTATTTGCATGTAAATGGGTACATTAAGATCACATAAAATATAAGTATATCCGCCATTACAACCTCACATGAGGTACGCAAACGTTAAAAATTATTCTTTAAATTTAAATAAATTGATTACAAACACACTTATTGATTAATAATATTGATATACATGTCAAATACTTATACATTATTATTATCTAATTTCAATTATTTCTACATTATATGGTAAACGCGATATCGACCTACTTAATTAAATTATATTTAAGTTATGTATTGCATACTTAATTATATTAGTTTTTCATCAAAGTTGACATGGAATACATAGATATTATAGGAATAGATATGACTTGTTATTTGTGGTATTATCAATAAATAATTTGTATTTGTATGTGTTTAGTTGACTGCTCTGTTAGCTTAGTTGGTAGTGGCTCTGCCTTCTAATCTAGGGGTGCGGGTTCGATTCCCGCATGACACAAATAATTACGAACATTTAAATTTGTAATTATTTGTGTTGAGTCTGGTCGTTTCTATGTATAATAAGTATGTATTTACAAAAGAAAAGTATATATGTATTATATCCGTTATCTAGTATCCATGATACAAGCGTAAGCTTAGTATGGGGCTAGATGGCGCTGTGTGATATGTCCTGAAATATTTATTTATTATTTATTTTTCTCCCCAGGGCTACGTCCCGACCGCAGTCCGCGCGTCGGTCCTGTTCTTCGCGCTGAACGACCTGTCCCGCATCGACCCCATGTACCAGTTCTCGCTGGACGCCTACATAGACCTGTTCACGTACTCTATCGACCGCAGCCCCAAGAGCCAGGAGCTGGACGAGAGGATCAGCAACTTAAACGAGTTCCACACCTACTCGGTGTACAAGTAAGTACCACAAATTTAACTTGGTCAAGGATGTTATTTTATGACATAGATAATTACCTCAAACTTGACATAACATTATTAACGAAACATAATTCTTATAGCACGGACATATTTATGAATAAGCTTAAGTAAATATTGTTTTGACATATTTGATATTATTGACATTTATAATTTTGACATAATAAAAATAAAATAGCCTTTTATTGCCCAGAAACAAGCAAGTATGTAAAAAATCACAAAAATAAAATTAGTTTTAAAATATCGCTAGAATAAAATAGTAATTGGTATATAATTGCTTAGGGCACCCAAAACTTGGTGAAGGCCTCTTCCATGTGTGTCCACAGTTTTCTGTCTTGCTCCTGTCTCGTCCATGTGACCCCCGCTACTTGCGTGATGTCGTCGCATAATTTTGACGTACTTAATCTATATTGCATTGTATTTTATTATGTGAACGGTAACTGATTTTTTATACGATACTTACATTTTAATTTTTATGAAGTTTACCATTGTAAACAACACATGTACTTCTGACTTGTAACTATGGAGTTGTGAATAAATAATTTGATTTGTATTTGCTATTAGGGTTAGTAGTGTTATAGAACATATACATACAAATAGATATATAGAAATCAATAAAATAAATGGTAGTACAACGACAGAACTTTGGAATAATTTATCGAACACTAGGCTGGACCATTAGAGGGCTATAGCCAAACGCAAACTTTAAATAAGAAGTCACCGTTGCGCTTTAGCCATATTCTTTGAATTTCTATATTAATCAACTTCATAAAAAGAAGAGTCAATTCGACTGAACGGTTTTTGATATTTTCTTTTGTATATTTTCTTTAATTTCAACTAAATTACAATTAAAAATATATATATATATATAATAAAATATTTGTATATTTAATTGATTACTCCAATATTTATGATCCAATTTTGATGATTCTTGTATCGTGGTCCAGGAACACCTGCCGCGCCCTGTTCGAGCGCCACAAGCTGCTGCTGTCGTTTCACATGGTGTCGCGCATCCTGTTCCAAGCTGGCAAGATGTCTGCGCAGGAGTACTTCTTCCTCCTCAAGGGTGGGGTGGTGCTCGACCGCTCCGAACAGCCTGATAATCCTACCAGTAAGTTTATTTATAGTAAGTTTGTTTGCCTAGGAAATGCTTCGGGTGAAAAAGACGCTTAATTTGACGATACGTTTTTTAATATAAATAATAATAATAAATAGGTCTTTATTCCAGACAACAATGGTCCATAGAAAGGTGAAGAAATGAATGTGACGGTATGTCTTAAGATATTAGCAGATTTGAAATATCCTAGCCGTAAAGAAAAACATCGCGAGGAAAATGACATCATAAGTTTCGAGTTTCGTTTATTCAAATTGCATGTTTGTGTAATGCAAATCCAAGGATAAGTTCAGTAGAAGAGATGACGTCTGATTATGCAACTGTCCAAGAGAACTTCCCTAATGTATTATATCTGCAGGAGAGCTATGCCATTACTCTCAGTACTGAGGAGTAGATTGGATCCTATTAGGAGCAGATTTTTTTATTGCAAACAAACAAAACAAAACAAGTACATTTATATCCACTTCCACTTATTTTATCTTTCTTTCTTTGTTATTATTATCGTATGTTGCAATCAATAATTTTCTATTGTATTGTATTCCATATTGACTTCAGACTGGATGCCGGACGAGTGCTGGGACAACATCACGGAGCTGGACAAGCTGCCCGGCTTCCACGGGCTGGTGGAGGGGTTCGAGACGCTGTCCAAGGAGTGGAAGGAGTGGTACCTGCACCCTGAGCCCGAGAGCCAGCCGCTGCTAGGTAACTTGCTGCACTCATACAACCACCGAGCTACTGCTTGCACACTAACAACAGCAAACACACGCTCGGATGCAGTCGCCTTGACCGGTACATATAGTAGATAGTGGTACATCACTACCACTATCTAAATATATAAAACTCAAATGTGACTGACTGACTGATTGACTGACTGATATAGTGATCTATCAACGCACAGCCTAAACCACTGGACGGATCGGGCTAAAATTTGGAAAGAAGGTAGATGTTATGACGTAGGCATCCGCTAAGAAAGGATTTTTGGAAAAACTGCTTTTAAAAGGGTAAAATAGGGGATGCAAGTTTTACTTCTTAATGCGAGCGAAGCCGCGAGCATCTACTAGTATAGTATAAAGCAAAGTCGCATTCCGTGTCTGACCCTATGTCTGTATGTACGCTTAGATCTTTAAAATACACAATGGATTTGATGCAGTTTTTTTAATTGTTCCAAGAGGAAAGTTTATCTATATAATAACGCGTGCGAAGCCGCGGGCAAAAGCTAGTTGACAACAAAATAGTCATAATGGTGGATTTTGAAATAAAAAAAAACATGGCGGCACTTTGCTTGACACGGTTTGGCTTGAGCATTATGTTAATTGACTCTGAAAAAACGTATAAACTCTCAAACAAATAATGTCGCTTGTTATTTATTTGTGAACGCTTATAAACGATTAACAAACAATTTCAATTGAGGCTGCTAAGTTTTAGTGATAGGGTTTGACTCTTACACCGTTTTCTCGCTCGGTTGCCCATATATAGGTACAGTCACAACATACAACTAAACTAAATCACGGTAGTTACGAATTAAACCGTTAACTACTCATGCCTGCTAGTACACTTTATGTGACAAAGAACTATCTCACACAAATTCTTAAATATACCGACCATGATGTACCTTTTATTCAGGTGAATGGAACGACGTGTGCAACGACTTCCAGAAGATCCTGTTCGTGCGCTCCCTGCGCGCCGACCGCGTGTCCGCCTGCATCACCAGCTTCGTGATCGCCGTGCTGGGCCCGCGGTACGTGGAGCCGCCCGTGCTCGATATCAAGGTGAGGAAAGCAACTTCTAATACATCATCATCATCCACAGCCCTTGGATCCCACTGCTGTGTATAGGCCTCCCTTTGTATGTGCCATCTGTGTCGATCTTGAGCAGACCTCATCCAGGTTGGACTTGAAATACAAGTTAGTGCAAGTTTCCTACACTGATTGATATGTGTGAAATGTGTATAAACTAACAAAGCAACTAGGTAATTGATAATGTATATCGGTCTAGGATGTTTTAATCAGAACGTTCGTCAAAGCGAACGTGGCTCGAGCAATTGGAAACCGGCCGCATTACATTCTGACGTACACCGATGATGACTTGTTTTTGTAATTATGTGTGGTTGTGCACTCGTTTGGCGGCGAAAAAAAAAATCGTGAGATAACCTTTATATTTGAGGATCACAAAATCCACGGACAAATGTCAACAAGATGTATTTGCCCTAGAGAACTTACTTATGAATCAATTCAAGGGGGAGTCACGAGTCTTAGTAATGCCACTCGAGGAGGTTAACAGTTTGTAATGACCTTTATCCCTGTTCCCCAGATGGCGTGGGAGGAGTCCTCGTTCAAGACGTCCCTGCTGTTCGTGCTGTCCCCGGGCGTGGACCCCACGGCGGCGCTCATCCAGCTCGCCACAGACATCAAGATGTTCGACAAGTTCGCCTCGCTGTCGCTGGGGCAGGGGCAGGCGCCTACTGCTACTAAGTATGTAATGGTCAAAATAAAGGAAGCGAGTTTGAAGGCTAGTGAAGCAAGCTAGTTATTTAACTCGCCTGGCTCACACCTGGGAACACGCTAGTTCTGACTTAGAATTGAAACTAGTTTAGTTTACACAAAACCAGATATACTAGCATGCTGACATTAGCTTGAAAAACTGGCTTCGAGTACTCTGGATATAAGTATGCCTAAGCTGCCTGCTTGGAAAACTTCAACCAGGGATAGTTATGACGTATTGACGTGTGCATTAGCATTTTAGCCCATTTATGGGCGCGAATGGCATTTTTTTGCGCGATAGCTTTTGAGACTTACATAAGTCAAGGCACCATCCGAAATTGTCCGTATTCAGCGTCTAGACGAGCTTACTTCTTTATCTGAAATGAAATGAAAATTATATATTTTATTTTGTGACAAGAAATAACATACGAACATTCAAGAAAGTAAGACAAACACATTTTGCACATACACAATTTCCTGTCACAAGCCGGCCTCAACTCAGCATGTGCTGACTGTGACCAGTCAGCGCTGGTCTTCCGTTGAGACCGACGGGTGACGACTCGAACTACGTACAACAAACGAAACAATAACACATATAACACACGAATATACAACTAAGAGCATAAACAAACAAAGACAAATTAAAAAGACGACAGATTAAACAATATACAATTAATAATAAATTACATAAATTTATTTATACAAAAAAATCAAAACTTACTGTGACCTGTATTCCAGGATGCTAGCACATGGTATGAAGGAGGGTGGCTGGGTGTTCCTGGCCAACTGCCACCTGGCGTGCGAGTGGCTGGGCTCGCTGCGAGGCTTGGAGAACCCCAAGATCCACCCTCGGTTCCGGCTGTGGCTCTCCTCCATGCCAGATGACAAGTTCCCGCTCAACATCCTGCAGAGGAGCATCAAGATGACTACAGAACCGCCGCAGGTATGGGAACTAACGTTTTTTATTGTTGATCATTTTTCCCCATTTGTTTATGTTTTTCTTTGTAGTTTAATTTTATTAAGAAAAAAACAGTCAATCGCCACAACTATATCAGTATTTCCTTTGTATTGTGCTTCTGTGCCGAGATCTTTTAAACAGCTATGATATCTAACATGGTTTGTGGACAGATGTTAATCAATGACCGGGACTTGGAATTTGTCTTGCTATCAGACCCCACAAGAATATACGTCAGTTTTTCTGTATTTTTGCATGATTTACCCATTGTAACTTAGGATGGACTACAAATAAAAATAATGATTACTTTCTTTGTTACATCTTAAAACATGCTGACCATTCCTAACAATCATGTTCTTCTCTTCCCAGGGTCTGAAAGGCAACCTGGTCCGGCTGTTCGCGAACATGAACGAGGACAAGTTCGAGGAGGCGACCCCGCAGTACCGCCGCCTGCTCTACTGCGTGTCCTTCTTCCACTGCACGCTCATCGCGCGCAAGCGGTTCAGGCAGCTCGGGTACAACGCCGTCTACAGCTTCAATGATGCCGACTTTGATGTGAGTGTTTGACAAATTTGCATGAAACGCTTTTTTTAAACTAATAAAACTCCATTTATTATCGGCTAGATTTCATATATAATACGACATTAAAAAATTATTCTAGCAAGGGGCGTTATCGGCTACTTAGTCCGAGAAGCTTTGATATGAGTGTGGGTTTTTGCGCCTGGTGGGTCGACCGTAGACGCTAGTTCGGATCCTGATCCTGAATGATCGTGATTAATTTCCAAAAAGAGCTTGGAGCAGGATTAGCTGTAAACAAATTGAACTTCAAATTTGCAGGTATCTGACAACTTGCTGGCCAACTACCTGGAGGAGTACGAGGAGGTCCCGTGGGACGCGCTGCGCTACCTGTTCGCCATCATCAACTACGGGGGGCACATCACTGACGACTGGGACAAGCGCGTGCTCATCGCCTACATCAACCAGTTCTTCAACGTGGACGCACTCGACACGCCCTTCTACAGGTGATACTGGACATACATAATACACCCACAAGTAGACACTTCATTATAGGACTGCAGAAGTAAGTTTTAGACTTAAGACTGGTAGAAGTAGGTAAGTTTTTTAAGCCCCCTTGGATGTGAGACGCAAATTTGATGTGATGATTTATTTAGGTTTTTGCACGTTATCTATGTACATATATGCCCTGTTTAGGCTTACCACCATAGTAGTAGGTAATTTAAATAGATAGTGGAAGATTTGCTCTTGCAAATATTTGCAAAGGCTACGTAGGCGAGTGCCTCTGGTGTGCGCTGTGTTTCATTCATTGCTATTTATAAAAAATAATCATCGCTTGTTTGTCGAATGATAACTTTCCGTTGTAAAAGTTGTATTACAGATGATTTTGTTTGCTCTTTTTCATTCTGTGTTAGAGAGGACAAACATTAGGAAGTCATCTGTCCATTGATCTTATCAATCAAGGTCTTTATAGTTCCACCATAAAAAAAACCTGCATAAGACAGGCTTTAGATTTAGTCATCAAATAAAACTGACATGTTCCAGACTGTCCTCTATCCCGGCGTACCACATCCCGCGGGACGGCAGCCTGGAGTCGTACCGGGACTTCCTGGACCTGCTGCCGGCCGCCGAGCGCGCCGAGTCCGTGGGACAGCACGCCTCCGCTGATGTCGCCACGCTCGCGCAGGTACGATGTAGATACAGTGTGACTAATGACACATTGTATATGTATATTTTGTGACAAATATTACGGTGTAACAAACCTTTAATTCATTTTAAAATATAGCATGGAAGGTTTCCACAAGAAATTGAGAAAGATTTCAGAAAAGTAATAGAGTGAAACATTACAAAGATTAATATTAGGTAAGATAGTTTTGATTAAATGATCACATAGTACAATGGTTTTTTTCCGTACGCAGGATGCCCTGATATTGTGTTCGACACTGTTCGCGCTCGCTTCCACCGGTGGCGGCGGCGGAGGCGGGGGAGAAGATCAGAAGGTGACAATTTATTGTTCTTTTAGTTATTATTAAAAAATAACCATTTGAATTTGCCGACAGGGCCCCGTTTCTCAGCGTGAAAAGTTATCGAATGATAAGTTTTCACTGACGAATACTAGCTTCCTTTCGTTAGCGGAATGATTTTGTGTTCAAATAATATGAAACTAGCAACTTCTTAGTATTTGTTAGATGTTTGACAACAGTCCGTCCTTGTTTTGCCCATATGAAAGAGAGAGACGTTAACTTATATTTTAAAATTTTGTGTCAAAAAACTAGAACGTTTCCCGATATCAGCATGAAATGCGTTTCTGAGTCTCCGCGGAAACCATAGAGAAGATTATAGACTACAGACTAAAATCGTATTATGCAATAAGCTCCACGGAATAGTTTGAAACTAACATTTTACAGAGAACATATTTCAATTAAATCAATTGTCACGCGATAATGACGCCTCAATTTGACATACTTTTTTTAGAGATGGATTTTATCTGAGAGAGACAGTACGATGTGCCGTCTCTTTTTTTTGCATAATAACTTTTTGAGAAAGAACCTCCATTTAGAGACTCACCTCATTAGAGATCATTCTGTCAGGGTTTGACGTTGCCTAACATGTAGATAACCGTTGATGATGTACTTGTCTATATACAGTGTTGCTGCAGTCGGAACAACATAACACGCCAGAAGTGAAGAGCTTGTGTGCGAACTACGCACACATGAATATTTCCCTCAATAGCTGTAGTGGTGGTGTAAAAAAGGTGTTTTATTTTTGGTGTGAATCTATAATTTATTTTTATAGAATGCTGTGTATATGGATTACTAGGTAAAATATATCTGTAAGGAAAAAATAATGAAAAATTTAAATAGTATTTAATTAATGAATAGTGTTGTGGTAAACCAATTAAATTGAACTAGTTTATAACAAACAACGTCATAAAGAGTTTACTCTGTATTACAAAAAATAAAACTATGTAACAAAAATGTACAAAATAACTTAACTAATCTCCGAACAAACCCGCGCGGAATGGTGCAAAATTAAATTTATATAAAATGAGGACAGACTGACGATATTATTGAAGGTTATTTATATTTAATATTCTAATTCTAAATTATTTTTACATAAGTCATAAAAAAACTTATTTATGTTTGATACATCAGAAGGTTTACCTTCTTTTTGAATTTGTTTTTAAATAGTTTTAGTTTCGAGTTTTTATCCCGTTTAATATTTTCCAACATTATCTTTTAGTAATATCGTAGGATCAAATTTTTTTCAACAACTAATCTTATCGTTAATTTAGGTTGATGCACAAAACCGCAAACATGATCAGGTTTTACTTCAAAGTAATTAATACCACCTACAAATTGTTTCATTACAGTGGATACAATTTGACACACAGGCAATACTATAGTGAAATGGCGGCAGCAAAATCTAGTTTAATAAATATTTGTTGGATCGTGTTTTTTTTATATGTATTAACTAACATTCACAAGGGTTTTGTTTATTCAAATAGCAAGCTACCCTGTAAACATGGCGTGAAATGGCGTCGCATCTAAAAACAACATTAAAATTGTATTAATTTAATGGTTTCTTTAGCTTATACTAAATTCTCAGTTTACTTACCGATGATAAGTAACGCGTTTTCAATCATCATTTAATAATTCCTGCACACTTTTATAGTGCAAATCTTCATTTTTTGTATACGACAGAATGCGTGTTTACCGTACAACGACAGTGTCTGGCTCTGTTGGCTGATATTTTTTTGGCGTTTAGACGTTCGAACTATCTAGACAAGTAAATAATCTTAGCCTTAAATGTAAATAACATGAACCTAGAAGCTCTGTCTACGGTAAATAAACAATGTACCTAACATATTTTCCTATGTTTTTCGGAATAATTAGTAAATTAGAATGTAATTAATTTCTTTTAGGAGTAATTTAAATCGATATCAAATACCTATGCACTTGGCTTAAGATACAGAATACTTCACACGATAGGATTGTTAGTAGGTACTCTCAGTTCAGATTTTAAACATCTTTATTTCACTATAAAAAATACTTGATAACTTTAATATAATTATAATTGGTTTACTATGCTAGTGTACATAAAAAATCCTAACAGAGCACGGCATAATTTTGGAGTATTCAACTACCTACGCCTAGGCCTTTTTAGTGATGGTCTATGTAGTGTATAGGTTTGGTATACGTTCCGCTTTAACGATGCAAAATATGTACTTATGAACATGTTTTATGGTATACGGTGGTGGAAAGCAGTTATAAGGAACTAAGAACATATTGCGCTTGAGTCCCAAATAGCATGATATTTGGACTTAGTAAGGTGTAAAATTGTTCAACTTTTCATCATCTTGAGCAACAGCAGTTGTGTAGATCGTGTTTGTATCTATATGATCAAATCACATGGGTAAAACTGTAAATGACTTATGAAGATGTTTATATTATAACAATTCAATCGTTTTTGTTACTAATAATGCTGTTGTTTTTCTTTAAACGTGCTAGTGGAATATTTCCGCTAGCTATGAAGCTGGTGAAAAGTTTATCACTATTAGATGTCAAAAACAACCGTTGCCTAGCAACTATTCGTAAAATTTTACGTACCTCAGGCTGAGAAACGCATGAAAAGAATTCGAAAGAAAAGTTTTGATCAAAAATTAAAAAATGTTCCTGCAAAATAATGGTTGCTAGGCAACGTCGCTGTTATTTGGTAAGATTTTGAATGATAACTTTTCATCCGAGCCTCTGAGAAGCGCTAAATGACGTCATCATCGAAAAAGTTCACTATCGATCGTTATCGGAACTGAGAAACAGGGCCAGATCTCCACATAGTCAAATGTTTTTTTTTTTCAAATTGAATGGTTGCCTGAAAATACAGCTCATAAAGATGCTCAAAATCAAATAAATCTACTTCATTTACCTGATTTCCAAGTGATTTGTTTGTGTAGGTGGACGAGCAAGCCGCCGAGATGATAGTGAAGCTGCCCGGCAAGATCGACGTGGAGACCACGGAGAAGTTGATGGGCCCCGAGATAGTGATGCCTATGTGCGTGTCTCTGCTGCAGGAGCTGGGCTACTTCAACGTGCTCATCGGCAGCATTGTGGCGGGACTCAAGGTGAGAAGGAAAGAAAAATAACTATGGGACCATTTCGGAAACTATACTCGTCGAATAAAAAAATAATTATTGAATTCGGTTCATAAATAACGGAGTAATTGCGTAACATGTCCAGAAAAAAATCTTTCAGAACACTTTATGACCGCCTATTTTTGGAAGTCGGTTAAAAATAGGAAGCATTTATATTTATTTATTTATTAATAGTCTGCAAAACAGGCACTAAGCTAAAACACACATAACAAACTTAATGAATAGAAGAAAATTACTAGCACTTAATGCCCTCTTGATGTAGACCTAACTAACAATTTTAAGATAATTACTTACAAAATAAATACATATTACATGCTACTTTAAACAATTAAGAAACAAAAATTACATAAATAAAGAGTACACAACACATATAATTATAACTACACATCTAAGCTTATAAAAAAATAATAATCATAATAAGATAACCAAAACATACAACAAAGAAAAATTGACAATAATAATAATCCCATTGACACTAAATTAACACATTAAATGTAAGGATAAGACACGCACAAAGCAATTTGTTTCTACCTTTAGCAACCCTATAGAACACTACCAGGAGCCCTGTTTTCTGAAAATTTCATCACAAGGCGCGCTGGCTAAATCTTTACAGCGGTGCTTAATATTAAGCGGGCTGTAGTCCAACGTAAGCCTCTTTTGTGTAAAAAAAAAGTCTTTCTTTGGGAGGGTTATCAAAGGTGAATAAGAGAACAGAGCGTAATGAAGAAGTCATGTTATGCGGTTCCAAGATAAGGAATAGGAATAGAAAGCGTATTCTACGGTCATTTAGAAGAAGCCTAAAGTTAACCCGAAACAACATAAGATAAGGAAATGTGATAAAAGTTTGGAAACGTGACAATGTTAGAACAAAAAGAAGACATCGAGATGAGATATAATTTTGGTCCACAAATTTTGAATTAAACACTTTATAAGGATTGTGAGTATAAACAAATTGTAATCAAAATGTATCATCTGTAACACTTTTGCCGTGCTAAGGTGTAAAGTTGCATTTGTTTATAATTAGGAGCTCCGTCGCGCCATCGAGGGTCTGGTGGTGATGTCAGAGATGTTAGAGGTGATGTACTCCTGCATCTTCGAGGGGAGGGTGCCTGTGTTCTGGCAGAAAGGTTATTGCAGATAGTCGCCAGTAGATATACTAGTTCGTTGAGTTAGTGTGTCGTTTAGTTACTGATTCTTTAGATTTGGTACTAATTTGTGTAAAGGGGTTTCATGGCAATAATTGAAAATAAGTATTTAATTGGTTTGGGCAGGATGTCCATCTTTTGGCAGAAAAGTTTTGGTCACTCCACTGCCGTAGTCAGTATTTTAGTCTTATTTCGTAAGCGGTAGATTGACTTTGGTAGATTCATTTAGAGTAACGTTATCTTGTTCATTGACTCCACATACATACTCGTATATAAAAGCACATAAAACGGTGGCGCGGAGACTACTACATACTTATGTAGAAGTTTAAGATATTGAATCAGACGTTACTTTGCGGAAATCCATTGTAGGTAAATGAAACTCTGCGTTTGCTTTTTAACCTTTTGTTGTTTGATGTCGGTAAAGGAGTAGTCGCAGCAGAAAAACACTACATATTTCTCCAGAATTTAATGTAGAAGTTTATCATGTGGTCGCGGCAGGTCGTCCGTCCATGAAGCCGCTGGGCGCGTGGTGCCGCGAGCTGTACCAGCGCGGCGCGCACCTGCAGGCGTGGGCCAACGCGCCGCGCTCGCCGCCCACGCTGTGCTGGCTGCCCGCCCTGCGCGCGCCCACCGGCTTCCTCACCGCCGTCATGCAGGTACTATATCATATACTATATAGTCTGTTCGCTGAATATGAACAATTCCATGCTTTTATAGATTTGTACAGACGCCACAGAAACAGACGTACCCAGATTTACTTACGTAGGTACTAATGTCTTTGTGCTCTGACATAAGTTGCTATATTTGTTATTATTTTTTTGTCTCTTGTATTATGCTATTATGTATGTATGTATATATGTATATATTATTGTTATATTTGTTTATGTTTATTCATATAAGAATTATCAACATTTGCTCTATTTTTCATTATTTTATTTAATATCTAAAACACCTCGTCCTACTCGTTTCGTTTCAAAAATATATCCCTGCCAGATTGGTTGCCTGGAAGAGATCGCTCTTAGCGATAAGGCCGCCAATTAAGACGCTGATTTTAATTTGTATGTTTTTTTTTGTGTGTTGTTTCGTTTGTGGTGTTTTAATAAAGTATTTATCTATCTATCTATCTATCTTCCTCTAACTTTAGCAGTTTGTTAACAGCACCAAACAAACAGAGAGGCGTATTAATGTTTGACGTAAGTATATGTAGATCTGCGTTTGTATATGTCTAGGTCTCAAAGTCTCAAACTAATGAACAAATTTCGATCTAATTTTTTGAAAAATAATTTTATTGAGTGTTTATATCCATGACTCAACACAATGTAGAGTAATACTTACTAACCAATACGATACCCCCCAGACGACTGCCCGCGGCGAGAGCTGGCCCATCGACACGCTGGCGTGGGAGTTCACCGTCATACCGCTGGAGGAGAGCGCCTTCGTGCGCCCGCCCAGAGACGGGGGGGTCTACATCAGGTATACTTCTACAGGGAACTTATAAAAAAATGAAATATAATAGCAATAAACAAGAGAAAACGATTCTATTTCACAACGAACGGCGAATGAAAGGCGGTAAGTATATACTAAGTGCTCTTGAACGTCAGACTAAAGTGTAATTATAACTACTATACTATATATGTATACTAATTTCACAGATCGACTTATGATGAATAAGATTGTAAGTCAAATTGTACATGTTATGCGCCAACACTGAACTAAACGCAAAATTTAGTTTTGGCATCTTAGCCAATTGATACGATTACTAAATTACATCCAAACCTACTACAGATCTAAATGTCTCATACAATTTCTTCGTTATTTACCTATTAGAAGATTAGGACATGATGTGAAAGTAAGCACATTAAAATTATGTACAAATTGATTTTATGCTTGCGGGCGGGTACTGAATATCATAATGTACTGATCTACACAATGCACTAAATTCAAAAACACCTTTTCCCAAAATGACTGATTTTCTCAAGGTCTTATTTATTTTATGTCGGAAATAAAACTGACAAATTATGACTTAGTAATCTCTTACAAAAATACAAGTTTTTTCATAAAATTAACAAGTTTTGCTTTTACAATATAGTACAATAGTACACACAACAAGCATCCATAAAATATCAGTATCAATACAAGTAGGTACACTCAACAACACGTTTTCCGTTCAATTAACTTTATCTGTTAATATTTAGATTTTAAGTACTTAACCACTTAATTCAATAGATATACGAGTGGTTTTCGCAGGTGTTTACAATTATCTGTCTTATCTATTTTCTTATTATATTTTGTCGAAAATTTAAATATAAATTTCATCTTTATAAAACAGCGCAGCGCTAGCCAGCTAATAAATATATATTCATATAAGGTTACCTAAAACTTAAAATCTGTGTGGAGTGATTAGAATTCGTTAAGTTTGCGTCAGGTTAAGTGTTAGCACTAAAGCCGACCCTAAATTCTCAGTAACCTTTTATAAATAAATAACAAACCGTCTGATTAATTACAGATTATTATGTTGTGCTTATTCAGTATCAGTCCCGCTTTTCTCCCCGTTTTTATGGTACATGGCTTCCCAGTAGGAGGGTGGTTCCTCTCCATCATCAGGCACCAGGGTTGGGTCCACGGCTCCTTTCGTCTCTCCGATAAGTACTGGCATCTCCACCTTGGCGTTCAAATGCGGCAGCGGCAGTCGCACCGTAGCTCTAACTCTGTACTCTATGCTAATGATTTTAGAGCTCGTTATCGAGTACAGCTCTGGAAGGGTGGGTAAAATACATTTAAACTCTGTCGTTTTCCTCTCTGGTATACTTGCAGACTCCGACTCGCAGCTTGCTATTTTCTTTTCTTCTTGTTTATTTTTCCCGCAGTCTGCTGTGTACGTTGTATAGCAATGTAAGTCAGTCTTGATCGAGGTTATTTCCACGTCCGTGTCATTTGTCACTACATAAGATAGATGGATATTCTCTCCGGGAGTCAGGAATGTTTTCTCTATCTGTGCTTTCAAGTTTACGACAGGCGTATCGGGTGAGAATGGTGCGAACAGCTCCTTTTCCAATCCAAAGATGATGGGACCTTCAGATGTCGGATATAAATAGCTGTAGACCGGTATTTCAGCTGTGAAGGTCTTGTTGAAGCTAAAAAAGCTCGTTTTGATAAATTTCAACTGAACCCTATACGATATGTGACCTATGCGATCTTTGTAGGATCGTGGTATGTCTTCGGGCAGGAAGAATTCAAATGAATGTTCGTATTTACCTTCCAAAGTGGCGGGCTCCTCGGGCCGCTTGTTCAGTACGTTGACATGTGTTCGGATGATTTCTTCTCTCCCTACGTAGGTTCTCCTACTTTTACCGGACCCCTGGCTCCAGATACACTTGCCTTTCCCGATGAAAGATAGAGTAACGTCCTGGTATTCGGTTGGTTCGTCCACGATGTATCTGACCTTGCCCCTGACCGCGTCTCCCGGTCTGTGCACTCCTTCCCTCGCCTTGTTGATCAATATCTGACACTGAACACCCATATCTAGGCCAATTAATTGCTCTTCTATTTATTAATAGAGAGATATTTTAGTCTAACACGATGTAAACAATATTATGTGTACACGGAACGCACTGACAGATTTTTTCTACAAATTCGCGATGTAAATAAAACTTATGCTGCTTCGCGTTTGTTTTCATTCAATGAATCGGTTGTATATTTCTGCCGCCCGCCGCCGCGCCGCGAGACGGTGCTCCGTCTCTTTCTTGCTATCAATGTGTAAAAGAGACCACGCATGCGGTTTACTGACCCAATCACCTTGCCGATGACATCACATGCATGCGATCCGAAAATAAAAAAGTTTAGGATAAATAATGCATTCAGCAAGTTGTCTGACGACTGCATTCGTTAAGACAAATAAAATTCCCATTTATTTGAATCAACCATAATACACAATAATGGTCTCCTATTTTCCAATTTAAATGTTTTGTAAAGTTTTCTAGATATGATGTCAAATTTTACATAGTACCTACATAACTACATATCATTTGTCTACGTAAGTACATAACTTACCAGGCGATATAGGATATGGGTCACGGCGATACAGAATGCAATTATAGTACTATAATAACGCCTGACGCATTTCGAAAGGCATACATATAAATATTATCTTAGTTTTCTCGGTTGGCATAGAACATTATGTACATAGTCTTTTAGATTATCTGCGTAGCATCTAATATAGATTTTTACCGACTTCAAAAAAAGTAGGTTATCAAGTCTTCCGAAAGATTTTTTTCACAGTCTGCAGTGATGGTCTCGTTTGATATGTTAATAAATCTTTATTGATACTGTAAAGTTCCAACATACATATTTTTTAAAGTATGTACATCATAGGATATGTTACACAAACTTCAATATCTCTTCAAATTGTATTTAACACATTTTAGTTTCAATAAAAGGTACATACACATACCTAGTATGTCAAATATTATAATCAAAATATTGTTAGTTATATTTTTAATTTTAGTTAGTGGATTTTAAATTAAAAATACGACTAACATGTAGGTTTACGTATATTACTTATCAAATAGGTGATCCACACTATATATATATATATATTTACAGTATACTTTATTCATTCGGTTGCTTTAATGACACTGACGCGTTGCGATGCGGCATTGGCAGTCGCAGAGTAATTCTAACTCTATACTCTATTTTAATAACCTTAGAGTTCATTATCGAATACGAATCCTGAACCGTTGGTAACGCACATTTAAACTCTGTCGATATTCTTTGAGGAATACTAAAGAATCTACTTCACAATTTGGCATTTTATATTTCTTGAACTTCTTTTCTCCACAATCAGCTGTGTATGATAAATATTGATATAAGTTAGTTCTAATCGTATTAATTACCGCATGGGGGTTGTTTCTTACTGAAAACGTGATGTAGATGCATTCTCCGGGAGTAATTAAAGTGTTTCTGACTTCTGCTATCAAATTTATGACAGGCGTTTCGGTAGCAAATGGCACGAAGAGTTCCTTTTCCATGTGAATCATGACGGGGCCTTCAGATATTGAGTTTATGTAGGATCTGACTGAAATTTCAGTACATATTTCTCTGTTTAAACTTAAGAAGCTTGCTTTGGTGAATTTAAGTTGCAATATGTAAGAGAGACAGGCTTTATCGTCTTTACACGTCGGCGGTATGTCTTCATTTGGTATGAAGAATTGAAATCCATGTTCGTATTGGCCTTGTAAGATATTTTCTTTTTCTTCTCTGTTGAGTAAATTGAAGAGTTTTTCCTTGACGCTATAAGTGCTTCTATGCTTGAAGGAGCCTTTTACAAATTCACATTTTCCTTTGCCTGTGAAGGATATGGTGTCTTTGAAAAAAAAAACAATGCCGTTAATTGCTTCTCCTGGTCTGTAGACGCCTTCTGTTTTGATCAATATTTGACCATGCAGTCCCATATCAGAGATATTACGATGTACCTACTCGTAGGTATTTAGGTATTAATTAATTTTAAAGTAAAGTACCAAGCAAAGCAAAACTCATGTGGACACAACAACACATTTATTCACTAAAATTCGTAAAACACTACATTTGCTATTTTCCGTTTGTTTCTAATGAATTGTTATGAAACTAACATATTCGTATTGCGTCTCGTTTACACGCTATCGTATGGAAGAGCTGCCCTCTTCTGGTTTACTGTTGCAATAGCCTTGTCTATGAAATCACGCCGCATGAGCTCCCGAAATAAATGAAGGAAACATTCCTATTATACAACAGAACTAGATAATATTATGCCGGCTGGTGAATATCGCTGTAGACCTTTTTTCATCAGTAGAGAATAAAAAATAAGTCAGTCTAAATATGTACTACATTATATTTGATAGACTGCGCAGTTTACACCGTTCTGCCATTGATGGCTCACCGGTCATAGGATTGCTAAGGCTTACAGATTTAGTTTCTAACGTACCTATCATTATTGTTCCACCAGAGGGCAGTACCTGGAGGGCGCGAGCTGGTTCAAGAAGGACGCGTGCCTGGCCGAGCCGCTGCCCATGCAGCTGGTGTTCGCCATGACCCCCATACACTTCAAGCCCATCAAGGCCACGGGCCGCAGGCTTAGGAGTGAGCACCTACTCGTATATAGTTTTATTTGTAGACCCAATGAATTCATTCTGGGGAATCACGACCCACAGTAAAAAGGAAATTGACTCGATGAAAGGAAGACGCAATTCCAATGTCAAAATTAAAAATCAGAAATTCAGACAACGTGAAATAAAAAATACGACATTTACTGGCCTTATGATTATAGTCACACTAGGCATTCGAACAATCTCTTCCAATAAGTACATTAACCATTACAAACGCTTTCTTTTAGTTAGTGGATGACGGAGGCTTTGCTCGCACAATATTGAGGACTTAAATAGGCAAACATGTTAATTTCAGAGTCTAGTAAGTTCTTGATCTCAAGTTTGATAAACAGAAACCAAGAATTACTTTCGTTTTAAACAGACTCAAAAAAATTTGTTGTGTCTCAATTAGACTACATACATATTGTTTTTTTATTTTTCTAATATATATTCCCCTACTTCCCCAGACCGTTACATCTGCCCATGCTACTACTACCCGAAGCGCATGGGTGCGTTCGTGGTGGCAGTCGACCTGCCTGCTGGGAAGGAGAACGCAGAGTTCTGGGTCAAGCGCGGTACCGCTATGTTGTGCACGCTTGCTACGTAGGCAGAAGGAAGAAGGGGGAAGAAGTGGGAAGAAGAGGTAAGAAGTGCGAAAGAAACAGAAGAAGAATTAAGAAGAAGGAGAGAGGTTTAGTTGTATGTTAGTATAATTTAATGATATTTACTTATTATGGTTGAAATATATACCTAAGTTGATAAAGGTCGCTTTGTTTCACTTCAGCGCGGACAGTTATGTTAGTGTTAGACTAGTAAGTGATGTCTGTAGTAATAATTTTCAGAAGTATATACCACCTCAAGTAATAGACAGTTCAAGTTATCTTAGGCACATTAGAAGTATTATAATAGACAATGATATAAATTTGGTTAGGATTAAAACGAGGGAGGTATAACACATACATTTATTTACAACTTAAAAAATATCTTACATACGCGTCATGAATACTTCAACTAAAAAAGTAAAATATTTGTATAAAGACTTGTTATCTTATTATGCTCAAGATAAGGATTAAAAGTTACAATTTAATTTGTCCGCTAGATTATACAATCTGAATAAGACATCGAAAATTAATATAAATTTGGCATGGAATTAATGTTGACATTAGATATACACAATGTATAGATTTTTTCCTGAATTAATAAAAGTATGATGCCATGGTGCGAATTTGATTTGAAATGGTATACTTAAAATCTTTGATCATGCCTTATTCAGGTTTTATAATTATACTGACAGTCTTTGCTACATGTATAAGTACGTTGTTAAAATAATAAATTAAAGGTTTGTGACAATTTACAAAATATAGAACTACTTATCTACAATAATGTATCTTGGTAAAGAAAATTAAAGTAACTTCTGTATGGCACGAACTAAACGAAAGAAAAACATGTTAAAATCACATAAAATACCATCACTCAAATATGTAGATGTATTCGTAAAACAAACAAACCTTATTAAGGTATCTGAAATAATGATCCATCATTTATCGACCAGATTTATCAGATCTGTGAAATAGGGTGAGGTGACAATTTTCAAACAAATTTTCTGACACCGTGGAAATATAACAGAATTAAGTATGATCTTTTTTCGGTTCATTCATCAGTTTCATCTTAGCACATTCTATGAGAACCTCAAACCATCACACAACCAACGTCTTCTCTGGATGGAACCGCCTGTGGTACCTGAACCTCCTGTACTTCCTGACCGGACACCTGCCTAATTTCCTGTCATAGGCGCCATATTTGCAAGATGGCGGCGCGCAGTCCCCGGTCTCCACGCACACTCTGTCTCTCAGTCCGAAGTGCTCCTCGCCCCGCGCTAGAGGCAGGCAGTCGCGGCGCCGCGCTCCGTCGGGCCAGTCGCACACGCACGAGCAGGGGCCGGACGCTGGCATGCTGGCTAGGAACTGGGCTGGGCATGTGCATCTGTAATGAGAAGGGAACTTTGTTGAGAAGATTTGGATGTATGAATGTATTAGTGCGGACATAGACAAAATAAAACTGGTCGTACTAAATGTCGGTTTGTTTAGTAAGTTGACGTACCTAAGTGATAAAAATGTCTTATGGGAACTTCAGCAGGTAGGTACTGTGAATTTATCACAGTATTTTTCCCACTACATAGTATTTAAGATTAATTCCAAGTTTTCTTGCTAAATTGGTAAGTATCTCACCTCCTCATCTGCGGCGGTGCAGTAACATCCTCATCTCGGTCCAGTTTAGGTTGCTGCGTGCCCGCACTCCAGTCATTTTGCCTTTCATCTCTTGGCTCTTCTTTATTCACTTCCCTATCTTCATCTTTAATTTCCCTATCCTCTTTTACTTCCCTCGTTTCCTCTTTGACTTCTTCTCTCTCTCTTCTGGGCTGTGGCCTGGGTTCTGGTCCGGCTCCCTCCCTGGGTCGCAGGTCCTGGGCCCGGCTGCGGATGGTGGTCTGCAAGGTGTCGCGGGAGACGCACGCACATTGCGTGTGGTTGAAGAACTGCATGCGAGAGACGCTCATCGTGCCGTCTGCTTTGTGGAGCTAAAAAGTGGAAAATACTATTCTAGAAAAGTTGAAAAATATGTTCTTAGATTGTTAAAAGATTTTCAGATTTTGTTGTAAGCTTCGTCAAGGAGTCAAGTGCACATATTATTTCGCATCAAGTACCCTGCGTATTTCCAAGATTTAGCAGTATGTACTCAAGATTTACCTATCTTTGTAACGTTTTCTTAAATACTATGTTGCTTAAAACTTTACGTACATAGAAAGGTATAGCGACGTAGCTCCCATGGATGGGTGCGCACACCTCGGCCTCGCTGCTGCAGCAGCCGGAGTCGGGTGCGCAGCGGTGCAGTTCCACGCACGGCGGCATGTAGCTGGAAATAACAATATACATACATGCATATGGTTAGTTATACCAGTCACAAAGGTAGGAAAAGCTATGAAAACTGAATCAAATGAAATAGCAAAAATTAAACATTTTTTTTACACAAGTCTCTACAGCTAGGTTTTCGTTTGACCTCATGATCGCCGTTATGTTGTGTTTGTTTTCTTTACTTTGCACCGAATACACTTGCATCATAAAGTACAAGTAACAACATATCACGCCATTGATAATTCGAACGGAAAAGGTCCACATTCATGCCACAAAACTTGTTTACCTTTGGACATGTCCCAAATTCTTTGTCCAACAACGGGATTGTTTTCGACAGCGATTAAAAGCTCATAAAACCATCGCTTAAAACCTTTTTTATGAGTCAGTGATAGCCGATGTGTGAATAAGGAATATTAAAAAGCTTCCGAGGAAGTAACACGACTTTATTACGTTCCGAAAAATCGTAAAGGTCTGATTTTTATCAAGAAACAGTTATTAATTTGCATGGCATTCATTGGCTGTAAATTTAATGAATTCACGATTTCGATTTGCTGAATGACTGACTTCAGTCTCATATACATTGTCTCTGTCCATATCTCGGTACCCGGCATGGTTAGCCACAATTTTCTGTGGATATATGTAAATGCTGATCATCTCTGAACAAGTCAGTATCTGCTAAGGTTTGCCAGCGCGGCTGCGGCACCAGGCACTTGCTGGCTCGCAGCACGCGCCGCATGTTGGCCAGGGCTGCCTTCTCCATGGATACTCACACAGTGTCTGCAGCGGGGGCCAGCTGGCGCACGGTGAGCCAGCGTGGCTGCGGCACCAGGCACTTGCTGGCTCGCAGCACTCGCCGCATGTTGGCCAGGGCTGCCTTGCGCAGCTCCAACCGGTCTTGTTCATTCAGGGGTTCTGGAACATTGCGGAAATGGTCTCAGGGTAATGACTACATAACGTAGGACATGATTGTATCAACAATGTAAGATGAATTGAGTCATGAGGAAAATGAGAGATTACACAATCCATCTGACTGTCCTTTACTTGTTCTTAGAAGTCCGAAAACCGCAAATAGTTGAATACGAAGCATTTTAATCAGTTTGCACTAGGTCATAGTATTTGCATTACCTTAGAAGTATTTACTTCGGACTTTCCTAAGAATTGTCATTCAGTAGTCTTAAAAGGAAAAAGTTAAAAAAAAACAATCAAGGAAAAAATCTGTTGAATGTACACTTTAAATTGCAGTGCTCTAAGGAAGTCTTTCCAGTCTACGTCATGTTCCTCTTCCTCTTTAAATTATTTTGTCCTATCAGTCCTAAGGTATTGCTTTTAATTACTTTTCTACTTCTTACCATCTGTAAGTATCCTAGGCCGAGCGTTGGTAGCTGCTATGGGGTCCACAGCAGATACCACGGTCTTCCGGACAGACGGGTCGTCTCTGGTGAAGGCCGAGGGGGTTACGTTGGGAGGAGGAGAGGAAGAGGGGAGGTCAGACTCCTCCTCCTCTTCGAATTCAGTGCCGTCGTTGTGGTAGTCGTCTATGTCCTGGAATGTTGAAAAGGTATATGATTAGTTGGACAAAAACAGGGTTTAATTATGAAGAAATGGTTTGGTCCCAGGTATTGACCTGGGACCAAACCAGGTCTTAAGAAAGCACTGCACTACGCATATTCGCGAATTTTCAAGAGTCGTAAAACTATAGTTGTTGCTTTTGACGTACCTTCTAAAGCCAGCCTTAAAAGATTATGCAATAGTTACAATACAATACAGTTAACCTGTATATTTTAAAACATGAATAGTTGTGCACTGACTGCACTTACTCAACTATGTGTACTTATGTATGTGGATCAATGATGCATAATCCCGATTTACATGTGGCGTGGCGTGGCGTAGCGTGGCAAAGCGTGGCGCGGCGCGCAGTTCCAAACAAGGGAGCCACTTGTGAACTTATGTACGAGAAAGGCTATCTATAAACATTTCTCCAAACACTGCTGGACTGTGCTTTAAATAGCCAATATAGGCGAGGAGGGGGCCGTATGGAATATTTCTTGGATAGGTGTTGAGCGGTTTATTTTTGAGCCTTTTTAATTTTTTGGTAACTATACATACTTAATTTAATTATCAACGTTCTGTTACTTCACTGCATTGTGTTGCAACTAATAGCGCCACGTAGTACCTATGTACTTTTCAATAAATATTTCTAAAGTGACTATTGATCTGGTGGTGGTGGTGGTGGTGGGGAATATATCCCTGCCAGATTGGTTGCCTGGAAGAGATCGCTCTTAGCGATAAGGCCGCCAATTAAAACGCAAATTTTATTTTCTATGTTTTTTGTATTGGTTTTTTTATGTATGTGGTGTTTTAATAAAGAATTTATCAATCAATCTACAATTTGATTTTTCATTTTCCAAGTAAAATCTACAATTCAATTAGTACTCCTACTGAAACATTCTGTTGAGTTATTTTTTCCGTTGTAAAATTGACATTTTGTGCTTATTTGAGCACATAGAAAAAATTAAATGTTGGTACGTACTATTAGCCGTCTATCTCCCTGACTATATAAGTATGCTAAGCAGCGAGCGATCACGCCTGTTTCGTTTCAAAATCGATTTGGAAGCGATAAAAGTATCGAGTGGTTTTAAAGAACTACTTTGCATCCCTTTGATGTTTCATTATGTTTGATGTTGATAGCGTTTTTACGCCTTATTTACTACCGACTCGATTAACTTATCTCAAATTCTCGATCGATTGCCTTTAAATGCGATAATCAGACATGTTTGAAGGCATGTCGTAAACTGTGCGTGTCTGGAAATTAAAAGAAAATCTATAAATCTTCGTTAGGCCAGCTTTATGATGGGAGAAACTTTCAAGTTTCGCCTTAAGAAAGTTCTGGCCGGAGTTAGTGAGATGCCTGGCCTACCTATTCATACATACCTTACATATGTACCTATTGTGATATAACTGCAATGTAGATAGATTCTAGAACCTAAACAAAAGTAAAGAAAGCTGCTTATAAGAGATACCTACTCGTAATGTTTATTTTGTTTATTTAATTATTCCTAACGGATTGAAACCGCAACATTTAGTCCCATGCCTAGTTTGCCTGTAATCGCGCTAACCGCAAGTGACTCTAGTTTATGTCACAAGTAGACTAAACTAGACTACCTAGCTTTTAATACCTAGCTAAAGGCAGACACTAATTTATGTACCTAGTTAATTACTAGATAAATTTGCATATAACTATATAGAATATTTAAAATTGAAATGAAAATTTCCGGCCCCCCATATTGTATTATTATAAGCAAGAAACAGCCTTTATTTAAAATATTAAAAATCTAGTCTTAAACGAAAAAATAGGTTGGGATACACGCATTTCACAAAAATAACAAGGAAACCAACCCAAATGAATTTCCGAAATGGCCAAAATATCATAAAACAATCATCACCTTACGTTAATGCTTTACAACCTCTCTTGTTTGACTGGAGTCAATTTCATGAGCTCTTAATCGAGAATAATGCGAATTCCTTGAATCACTCAAATCAAGGGATTGATCGCGTCTTTGTTCTGCGCGAGTGTGGTCCGGCCGGCGCCTGCGCACGTATTGTGAACAAATTGCACCAAATAAAAACAGAAATAAAAGTACCAGTAATGAGAGTTGGCGGGTAAAGAGCAGGGAAGCAGTTAGGAGAGGGGGAAAATAGGCGCGCTCATCAAGCGTAACTCATGTTGTAGCGGAACGGTGCTATCACTAAAATAGCAATGAAAAATAACGAACCCTGATTATACTGGCAAAATATCTAGGGCTATCTATTTTCAGACCAAATTTCATCCTAATCAATTTAGCAGCTTCATATTGAAGAAAAATAAACATATACAATTAGGTACACATTCACACAGTTGCTAATTATCGCTTTTGTAAGTGCGATGTGTTTGAATGTGTTTTTCTAAGCCCTGATTATATTCCTGAGTACGTTCGTCTTAGCAGTAAAGAAATAAAATTACGCCGCGTGTGGATTGAAGGGTCCGTCAATTATATCAAGGTTCGGAATCAGGAATCGGAGTTGCTTACAAAATTGAACGTTATTTGTGTTTCCAGGAAAAACACGTAGGTAATGTTGCAAATACAGCTAAAAGGGCTCTGAATATGAGGGAGTTAAACTTTAGCGAGAATTTTAAACGATAGCTTTTTAATAACAATGGTGTTACATACATATACTGTTAATTTTCGCAAGAACTGTTCCGCGACTTGTTCGTCAACATCTTCATATTTTATCTGACGAGCTTTATCTTATTATTTTTAACTAATTATGTAAACCACAAAAGCGTGTCTATTTGTTAGTTTATTTCTTTGTTCATGACTACTTTTTATATCGAATATACGCGAGCAAAGCCGCCGGCATTAACCGCTTCTAAATCTTGTTAACTCTTGCTTTATCCGATGTTTGATAGCTAGATTATGAAAGCCACTCCGTTTGCCAAACATTTAGTAAAGAAGTTGCGACATTGTACTCAGAGTTTATTGCCCGTTGTTTAGACGGAATGTGTGGCGGAGTGTCTAATAAGAATTTTGCTATCTACCTACTAGGAGTGCTATCTACTAGGAGTGTGAGTGGAACTGATTTTAAACAACTTACCTAATGTAATGATTTTCACACCGAATAGTATGAAATAAAAAAAATTACACAAGTAGTTAATTTCAATAAACTTGATTTTAACTTCAGGTAGGTTTTGCATGTCATTAAAAAGGTGTTCCACTGTTCAACAAGTTCGGGAAGATTTTACTATAAAGATTCACGGTGACAAAAAACTCCTGTATTTTTTCTGATAAAGAGATAGATTAGCGTTTAGTTTCTGAGTGAAATCTTGCAAAATACCCTGCTAACAGTGCTGACCAAGCTCTCATGGCTGGCTGCATCCATTCTATGCTAGCCAAAAAACTTAAATCACTCGTCACTTAGATACTCTTCGTTAGATTTATATCTAATTAGCAGATGAATTAAGTGAATGAAGTTAAATACTCGTACATACAATAATAAGAATTGAAGGTGAAGCCCCATTCACAAGTGCGGCCGGAGGTTATCTGCGAGGCAGAGAGATCGCCCGCTGCAGGAATGTTGAGGCACTCATTTAATATTTACCTACTTTACAATAGCATTTCTTATGCACATGTGCACAGCAGTACCTACTGTAGGTGTAGGACTAAATAAAAAATAACAATTAAATTAAAAAAAAAATGCGGGACATTGCCCACAGCGCCATCTAGCCTCGCACTAAGCAAATGATTGTGTCGTGAGTACTAGACGGATATAATACCTACTTATTTACTTTATTTTTTATAAAAACATACTTATTAAACATAGAAACGACCACACTCGACACAAGTAATTACAAAATTGTAAAATCAATATTACTTGTGCCATGCGGACGTGCAACCATAAATTAGAAGGCAGAGCCACTACCATTTAAGCCAACAGCTCAGTCAAAATATTATTATTGAACTGCCTTATTGTTTAGAAATATAGTGACGAGTATGTAAAATAACTACGTAGAACTAACATTTGTGAATAAACTAATAAGCTAGAATAGTAAAATTGGTATTCCCTGAAGGCAATGCAAACAAACCGGGTACAAAGTAACCTACATGTATCTACCTATTTAGGTACACTGAACTGATAAATCTGTGCGTGCTATTTGAGAAGTAGAACAGACTAACTAGGAAGTAGGTAAACTTACGCAAATGACTATAGAACAGAACTAAACACAGGATTACAAGAAAATAGCAAGCAGTATTTATATGTGCCAGCTAAACTTATTTTTTTTATAAAATAGAAAAAGTTTAATTATAGGAATTGAGATTGGATGCATCACTACGAAATTAACTACGTTTCGATATATATGAACATATTATTTAAAAAAAAAACAACAGCTATCCTCTATAAACATTAACAAACTTTAACGACAATTTCGTTGTATTTTGTGCTTAGCGGCTAGTTATAATAATGAACTAACAGACTGTTAATAAAAAAATATAAAAGAAAAATAATCTTCAATGAGGAAGCCGCTTGATAAAACAATTTAAACATTTTATTACTCACCTATTAAATAGTAATAAAAACACGTTGTTAAATAAATGATCGTAATGATAGGTACCTATCTCAGGCTACTAAACCGGCGATTATTAGATTTATCTTGTAACATTTAATTCAATAAATACTTCTTACATTAGCATAAATAAGGAATGATCATGATATTTACAAGTTGCAATATTACCGTAATTTATTGCTTCTAGCGATGATTATGACGTACCTGTTTATTAGTTTTAATGCATGTATAAATGTTTTTTTGGCTAAATGTTCAATGATATTTCATAACGAGGAAGTAGAGTAAAAAAATGTTATATTTTTTGTAGTTTATTTAATACTAGCTGTGCCCACGGCGTTCCTCGCGTTTGATTTCGCTTTTTGCAAGTTGAACTATAACGCGAGCGCATCGAGCGTATTTTTTTTTTTTGGTGATATCACCTATGTCTAGTCCAGGCATCCATCAATTATTTCTGTAGAGGAGAAACGGAAATGTCAAGTACTCTAATACAAACTACCTGGAACGCAGGGCAAATGTGGTGGCGAGCGAAGCGAGCCTTGCACTCATTTTTAATCTATATTTATTTTAGCTAGGTATCAGATCTCTTGAGGAGACAATTTTTAGCACATACCTACCTTAGCCATACTTTTTGATGAATATTTACATAAAGATACTCACATAACAAACATACACCAGCTTATCTCTGACCTTTTAGAAATATTTCAATTAGTAAAACTGTCAGGTTGTAACACCAGTAAGTATGTAAACGTTATTGAATGTGTATAAATCACACAACGTGAGGTTTGCGCGGATGCTAGATACTGCAAGATAACCTGCGACCTGCGGTGATGTCATCTAGCTATCACTACGAGATACCTATCTACATTGTACTATACACTAAACATTGATACTAGAATTGGTATTGTATTGGATGGAAACGTATTAAATTCACGAATTTCTGGTTAGCTACCGACCTCTAATAGGAAATGTGTTCCGGCAGTCTTATAGCTAGCAGCTAGAAGTAGTTGCAGCTAGTTCCTATTCCGATGAGGCAGTTGCTTGTGCAGATGTCGTTTCAGGCATGTAGACAAATATAATGATAAAACCTAGGGGTTCTTTTTATGTACACATCTACGAAATAAAAAATAAAAAAATTGGAGATGTAAACTAAGTATTATCATTTTGCATACCTTTTGGTAGATTCATGCTAACGAGATCCATATTTTCACAAAAAGCGCATTAGTCGTATCTCTAAGAAAATTCCTGTCTAGATACGTAACTAATTAATTGAACCAAAGTGCAACATACAAATTGAATGACTAATCAAATAGATCATTCAAGTTTCAAGCTAATCCAGCCAAACAAGCTCTAGGCACGTTTAAAAGCTCGACTTATTCACCAACTTCTTGGTAACTTGGTTTAAATAAACTAAGCGAGAGTTAATTCTGGAGGCAAGGAGGTATTCCTATACAATACTTATAGGGGTTATTGACTTTTAGGAAATGGATTACTTTTCGTGGGGAAGAATCTAAGTTTAAAACATAATCTACCTCTATCAAAGATCACACGGCACTGCTACCAACTGCTACCAACACTATTGAGGCTAAGGCGAAAGATAAGGGCATATTTCAAGTGTTTCTTAAAAATGATACGGATAAACTGTTTTTTTTAATCGCTTGGACTTAGGTAGATGACATTGTAAATTAGCACATAAGCTACATTTTTATCTTGGATTAAAATGTGAAGTAAGATGTCAACTAGAAGAAATTGCTGTTAGCTCTATAAACGCCATTTGTGACACTATTTTCTGCTGTGTAACTTTTAGTTTTAAGTGTTACGTTTAAAAATTATATTAGCTGTCTCCACAAATTTTAGGCTGTTGTAAACTATCACATCTAACAACAAAATAATGTTGACACCAACAACTAAAACCGTTTGTCAATGCTACCACCAGCTGTCTGTCAGTTATTAATTTCTTCCAATTGATGGTTATGATGATGTATGGCTATTGAATTATCAATTACTTTTCATACAAATGATTAAATATGGAGTGTAACGAATTGAAATAATGTTATGTTACGTGATGGTTTATGTAATGTGTTGCCGAATTTGGAAGCGAGAAACATCTTGTAATCCGATGGTGATCTGAATTAGGGTCGATTGACTACCTATGCCTGTAATAAAATTAAAATTTATACATTTGATTATAACTGACGATATACATGTACAATATAATGTTTTTTTGTTATTTTAGTTTTAGTTAAATTTGAAATGGTCAAAAATGATGTTTCATTTGTTTTAATGTTTTCTAAAACCAAATAAAAGGACCTACTATTTTTTTATATAACGTATTCGTAGAATAAATATTTAGGTACGCCTGCCGATAATTCGATTTTGCATATCTTAGCTAAGCTAATTGTAGGTTTAAAATTAGAGGTTTTGCCAATAATTAATAATGTTTTTTGTAACTTACTTATCTGGTTAAGTTAAACAGGTCGACAAACACACACAGGCACGCCCAACTTGTAAAACCTTTTTTGTACATTACAGGGTATAAAAATAGCCCATCCTAAGTGGCGAGTGCTTATCCTGGCCAGCCCAGCTTGTATCTAAATCCGATAACAGCTGCTCTGTCGGTAACTAATAAACAGAGGACTTGCAGAAAGTAGCCGCGTTGCAAACAGATAAACTAATCTTGCATTATTTCATGTATTTATAGTGCCCTTTGCGGTTTTGCTATCTTACTTGCGATCGGTAATTAAATGTTAGATAATGTTGTAGATTAATTAAACATAAATGCCGTAAAATACTTGTAAGTAGTAAATGTGGTTAATATATTTGTAAGTTTATGAATAAAGAAATCGGAGATAAAATATGTTTCAGCTATACCTATTATTAATTGGGTATTTACATTCAGTAGCAAAATAATAATTGCATGGGTAGTGGGTGAACTTAGTTACCAACTAAAGATGTCTAAATAAACTAAAGGGTGTGTACACTGTTCTAGCTTATAAAGCCTCAAAACCTAAAAAGCTTTTCAATGTATTAATAAGCTTTAAGCTCCAATACAAAATTGAACACCAAAGTAGTGCCCGCAGTAAACAATATTTCAAAGTAACATTATATTATTTGATCGTAAGCTAAATAGTTGTGAGAATTGTAGACCAGTTCAGAAATATCCTAAATATGTCTGAGTCTGGGTCGTAAAGTGGCGGGCGTCTATTAAACAGCAGTTCCGACGAACTTACTACGAAATTAAATTAATGTTGTCCTAATCTCCCTTGTTGATCAAAGGTGACTAGGATATAAACTATTGGGTTATTTAAAGCTGTATACGAGAACAATATGATTTGAAGCTATTGTGAAAGATATTTGAAGTTTATCAAGCTATCTTTTAGGTAACGTTTAGCAAATTCTTGTTGATTGTTTTATTGACTGGAAAATAATCTAAGTTTTCCTAAGTATTTTTAAGCACAAGTACCTACTTACCAACATAAATTGAAAAAGTTATAAGTTACTAAAAACATGAGCAATATCATCACATCGAACTTTCCTCAGAACCTATTTTCCCATAAGAATTAAACAAAAACAAACTTACATCATCAGCATCATCCAGCTCGTTATACTCGCTCCTGTCTTCGTCCCGTTCATCCCTGATCCTCTGCAGCTCCTTGGCGACTCCGTCCAGCTGCTCGTGGCTGAGGCGGCCCCAGGACTGCATAGCCACCAGCAGGTCCTCGTCATCATCACTCAGGTAGAAGTTCTCCGGCGTTAAAGAGTTCAACTTTTGCAACTTGTGATACCACTGGTCCAGTTTGGACTCTGTCGTTGTTTCCGGGTGTGGGGAGACGGTGAGACGCTCGAGCTTCTCGTAGAAGCGGTCGAGTTTGGCTGCGAAGGAGGGGTGGTGCGTCACGTACGCGGTGCAGATCGGGTGCAGCAGCACCAGCAGCAGCGGGAGGGGCAACATGGCGCGGCGGCGGTCGGGGCGCGACTGACCGCCAAGCCAAGCTGCGTCTGCGCCGGGCCCGCGCGCCCTTTTAACGTCTTCTCAGAGTTTCATCCATCCCGAGCTTTTACGTCTCCACTGCCAATATCTACTCTATCACTTACATCATACAGTTGATAATAAAATTGGTTGTATACTAATAGTATAAGCAGATGATAGTACAGGCCTCCCAGGCTCGTTCCCGGCGTCTGGCCACATGGCGAGGAACCAGTCTAGTGAGATCAGACGCGGTTTTGATGATTGATGCGCGGAGGAAGTTCTGCGCGCGATTTTGATTGCATCAGACAGTTTGGTATCGTCTTTTTGATAGGGTATACTGGGTTACAGGTGATATGCCATGTTTTGAATAAACTAACGTTTCTCTCAAGCTCTCCTAATCGTAATATTAAACGGTTTAGAAAAAAGAACTCACATGCTTAAAACACCACAGAATAAAGCAGTAGATACAACTCCTTCAAAAATATTGAAAGAAAGCAGGTGTATCCGTCGTATTTATCATTCAAGAATACCTAATTAAAATGGCAGTAGGTACGCAACGTAGGTACATTCTGAAAATAGATTTATCCAGTGAACCCTGTGATCCCGCGCGGTGTTCCAGGCAAGTTCGCTAGCAGAACATACGTAAACAAAACTTATTTATAAGCTATTGTTATAATTTTCCTTACCTGCATCCATTAATAGTTCTTTAGTTTCGCCGCATCTTAATTTAATTTAGAGAAATCTTTCTGGCATTGCATGCTCTAAAATGCGAATGATCTGAATGCATATTGGTACATTTAATAAATAAGAGAGTAATTATAAAAAAAAAGTTAGATTTTTGGTCTTATGCCTCTATCTATAAATCGATCATTGAGTTTTTTAGTATAAAGGTTGTGTAGGGTCTCAATAGTAACATTAGGCTACCAACGGGGATTTAACCGTGAGTATCTACTATGATGTAATTTTTATTACCTTATATAGTAAGTTTGCACTAAAACTATTAATTTGTACCTAATAAATATTAGTCATTAACTTCTCAGTAGCTAATTAGTGCGTTATCAAGTTCGTTCTTATCTCCTTGTTTACAATCTCGAGACCGCATCCAGGTCACTTGCGCATAATTATGTCTACACTTATCTATGGAGTGTGTGTGTGTATGTCATTTTGTAAATCACCTGCCAAAGGCCAGTGGACTTGTCCCTTTAATCTCCGTCAAGTTACTAAGCTACTTAGATGATAATCAAAAAAAAATCGAGCGTAATACTGCTTCAAAACAATATGAGAAACGCTATTTTACCTATTACTACGCGATTTGTTGTGGATTTTTCTAAACGCTTTACTTTGGAAATTAAAAGTGCTGCCTAATCAACAAGTGAAATACAGTAATAACTTTGAATTTTGAATCCAACTTAAAACTTACCCTAAAGTATTTTGCAATGTCAATCAACGAAACAAAGTAAAAGGACACGTACCCTAACAAACAGTATTTCTTTTTGTGTTTAAAAAGGCACGGAGAAATTACTTAGAATGAAGAAAATGTAGATAAATGAGCGTCCAAGTCACTCTTTGAGTCCGTTCATAAGCTTCTTGGAAGAACACTTCTCATTTCCTGTGCTACTGATCAGCTGCAGAGAAATTAATTTAATTAAAAAACCTTGTTCTTTATAGTCATATTAAAAAATTAGCTTAATACACATACATTTCCATGTATGTACATATAAATGGAATTTTATTGTATTAACCATACTTTTAACCACATTTTAGGTCATCATAAGAATTATAATGATAATATATAAATTATGATTACTACAATTCTAAACAAATTATTAAAAAAGAAAAAACTTTCAACTAAGATCTTAGATACTTGCTACAAAAACATAGTAAACTCTACTAACAACCAAGATTATCTTATCAATTTATCTCATACCTAAAGCTAGACACGTAAAGCTTAGCTAATGTCGAGCTATACAAGTTAGAAGCTCCATATAAGGAGCAATCTTACCATTTCGGATTGCAATTGAGTTGTCAACGGAGTTGGTACATATCACATTGCAGACTATACTTGAAGTATGCAACTTGCATCGATGTATAAATGTTACGTGATGCATAGATAAGTGAAATTCTGGATCGAACATTCTTTTAAATATTGTATGCACAACTTTTAAACATATGTAAGACTTGTATTCTCTTACATAGGTACTAAGTGATAACTGTAAAATTAATTATACACGACTACAAGGATATTGTTGGGCAAAAAAGGAAGTCTAAAAGTTATGGTTTTAGAAATATCATGACGTTCAGGCATATGACCACGTTGCACAAACAGCTAATGGTTGATTAACACAGAGCAATTACACAATGATACTTTATGTTCAAATCCTTTTTAAATCTTTTCACTTCCGCTGGAATAGGAATTCTATTTATATTGTATATAAATGATTTGCCTAGTGTTATACACCATCCTATGGTACTATTCGCCGATGACAGTACGGCAATATTTGTAAATAAAAAAAAACGAGATTCCGGAACTAGAAATTAACTCAGGTTTAAATAGAATAATCAAATGGTTGACATGTAATATACTATTAATTAATTTAAGTAAAACCAATATTATGACATTCTATAAATATAAGAAACTGACATCTAATAGTGGTTTATGCAACTGTCATATAATTAAGGGTATTAAAACACGAGTGTGAGTTTATTAAACGAGCGCAGCGAGTTTCATAATAGTAACGAGTGTTTTAATACCCGTGTTATATGCAGTTGCATACACTACTTTATCTTCACTAATGCATTCATAATTTATTAAATTAAATTCACGCGTACGTGTATTGTCACAGTGATTTTGCCGCCATTAAAATCTAACCAACGAGAGTGCAGCGCGACCAACCTGATTGGCCCTGCAATCAGGTTGGTCACGCTTTTCCGATGTTATAATGAGCTATTACGATATCGATGTGGATATTATAACATCATGTGAAATTGCTTAAATTGAGTGTTGTGTTGTCTGTGCTATAACAGTAGTAATTATAAGTCAAGTATTGGAAACATAAGTAGAATGTTACAACATTAGTGTATATAAAATACATTATAATGATATTGACATAGAGAATATTGACATAACTAAATTTTTAGGTCTGTACATAGATAGTGAATTAAAGTGGACGAAACAGGCTGAAGCAATATGCACCAAATTGAGTAGTTTCGCATATGCTTTGTATAGGTTGTCCAAAGTAGCAAATCAACAAGCTGTACTTGTGTCTTACCATGCGTATGTTACGTCTACTTTACGATATGGTGTTATATTCTGGGGGAATTGTTCAAAGAGGAATGCTATTTTTATTGCACAGAAAAAATGTCTAAGATCAGTTTGTCATTTGCGGCCAATGGACTCATGTAAACTATACTTTTCCAAACTAAAAATTTTGCCATTTCCGTGTCTGTATTTATTTGAGACTGCAATGTTTGTAAAGAAAAATTTGCATATGTATAAACTTGCAAAGAGTAAACGATTGAATACCAAAGTATGTACACCACAACATAAAACCGCTCTTTTTATGAAAAGTATTTTAGGTATGGGACCAAAAATTTTTAATCATCTGCCGAAATCAATCCGTCAAATTCATAATTTGTCAATATTTAAAAGGGAATTGTTTAATTTTTTAGTGTCTAAATGTTATTATTCTGTTAAGCTATTTTTCAATGATAAAATTACTAATTTATAACATTCATTAATATTATCTCAATTGACATCTAAGTATTTTTGTTCCAGACATAATTTTTTGCATACCAGTAATGGTTAAGATGTATGATTCCAAATGTTTAGCACTTACACAACATCTGTATTATCAAACTACATCTTGCAAATAAATATATCTTTATCTTTATCTTAAAATAGGTTAACTTATTTTTTGATAACAGTTTATCATACCAATATTATAAAAATGACCAATCTGTCTGTAAGTGTGTTTAGTCTGAGTGCATAAATGATCTTACATCTAATATGCAAATGACAGCGACCCTATGATCTTCTGTCTCAACACAACTAACATTTTCAACTAATGTATACAGGCTGTGTCCATAAAAAGACGACAATGTGTGTACATACGAGGAAGATTCAGGGGAAAATGTACTACTATATTACTATGATAGTATCTTAATCAGTTGATTTAATGGTTGAAGGGGCAGTTTTAGCTAAATAAACTATTTAGATCTACACACTTATATTACAAGGGTGACAATTTGTTCGTAAACGTATGATTATTTCGTTATTACCACATTTACACATACAATAATTATGCTACTTTGGGCACTCCGGCTACAACCGTTGGGCGGCGCGAGTCAAATATAATTACTTATCAAAAAATAAAGTAACCACCCTGTAGTATCTGAGTAGATCCATATAATCGTATGAAGCATGACCTGCGCACAGGCACGCGGCATTTGCTAGAAATCCCCTCACATACATACATACCTACCTATATGACCTAGGTAGGTACGGCTATCAATGTGTCTGGGCCGTACAATGTTTTATTGCCACTTAGTGCCTAACTGTTAATTGCTTGAGAATTATTAATAGATATATACTAGATGCCTCGGCCAATTGAGCTATGTGATTTAAAAGTTATTGCAACGGATGGTACGAGAAGTGTGTCCTTGGGAAGCTGTTGGCGCATCTTTATCTTATATATTGGAATGTAGTGAATTAACGAACAAAATGCAAACATGCTGAAAAACTAAATAAATATGTTATTATTATGATTATTTCGAAAACCAATTTAATTTTCATTCAAATGGGAATTGTAGCTTTTAACAATTTATTAACTACTAGTGGGTGCTCGCGGCTTCACTTGCATTAAGAAGTAAAACTTGCATCCCCTATTTTCACCCCTTAAAAAGTGCCATTTCCAGAAATCCTTTCTAAGCGGATGCCTACGGCATAACATCTACCTTAATTCCAAATTTCAGCCCAATCCTTCCAGTGGTTTCGGCTGTGCGTTGATAGATCACTATATCAGTCAGTCTGTCAGTCACCTTTGAGTTTTATATATTTAGATTTATTGTTTTCTAAATTAAATGTAAGTAATCAAAGTACTCCATATACTTTATCATAAAATTAAATGTACGCTCAGTTAGAATTAATAAAGTTCAATATTATTTTCATGGTAGTCAGATTTTTTCTTAATTATTTATTGTGAAACACGTTATTCTGTTTCTGACCACGCTTGATAGACAGGAAAACAGTCGTTTTGAGGCCGCCCTGTCGCGTTGCCGTCAGACACATTGAATGAACAGCTTCTTGCGAAAGCTCCAGGATTTCAGATACATTTGGCATCAACATTGTTTACAGAGCGTGTGGTTCTTTCAACCATTTCTAAAATAATATTAGAACCATACCATACTCGTATATAAATAACTAGTCGATTTTATTAATGTTTTTAGAACATATTATGACTGAGTTTTTTTTTAATTTTGGTTACATGGTGCTTTTTTATTTGTGTGGCAGTAAAATATAATAGTGCCTAAGTGTTGCCTAGTGTGTAAAGTTTTTCAACTGCTTTGGTAAATGAAATTGGTAATTGCAGCGATTGTTACACTATTTCATTACCTAACTACTGCGTTCGTTGTACAAGGTTTTGTTTAGTTAGTTAAGTTACTATGAATAATTATTTAAAGTTGTTCCATCTACCCTATTTGCATCACAGAGATACCTATTTTCGCCAGAAACAATGCATCATTGTGCACATCTTGCTCTAGTTCAGCTAAGCATTGAGCTTTCAATCACTCCTCAGCCTCCGGAGCACGGCATACCGCCGAGCCCTTCCATTCAGCCCATATCTACTCATTACAGAAACGGCAAACCTTTATCATTTAAATAACCATTGTACATCTACATGCCTTACTGTCTACCAATCATCACTAGGATATCAACCTCCTGTTATTGGATAGAAGACTTTATGACCTTGGAATAGAGATCAAGTGATATGAAAGTGGTTTTTGTTTGAAAGGGTGTCGACCTTAACATGTGGTGTGCATATGACGTTTGCATCCCATGGGCGATTGTCATTCATATGGCATAGGGGGATATGGTGCGGTGTGGTGTCGGCAGTTTTTGTACTGTGCTGGCGTTTGCCGGCGCTTTTGACGCCATTGATACCAAGATTGTATTACCATAGGTACTCTGTGGTGTGAGAAACTTATGTGGTACAGTTTATTGGAAGGACGGGGCATGTGTTGCGTATGGAAGAGGTACGCGTACCGATACAATAAGATAACATGCTATTCTTTGAAACTAATACACGTATTTTCTAGCATTGGACAGTATTAAATCTATGCATTACATTTTTAATATAATATTTATCTTTCCGTAGTAGTTTATACAGCTCCTCAATCTAAAGATCATATTGTGATTTGCTTTGATCTACCCATACACAATATTTTAATTATAATCGTTTGATCTTAGCTCTATTTTCGCGCTGCGTCGATTAACACTAGAAAAATCCACAGTGAAAGCTTTTTATTTGTTTGTTCAATGAACAGTTCCAGTGAGTTAACTCTGAAATACTCCGCCGGTCCAGCTGACCTGTATCCAGCCTACTTGGCCTACTGCCACCGTGATTTACTGCCGGATTATTTTACTGCAGTCTTGTCTCGTTTGCGACTATTTAGCCGACGTGGGAAAAGTGAGGAGCTGTATGGTTATTTAACTTGTTTTTGTTATAAATATCAACATAAATATCAATATTTTTCTTACTTTTCTACTCTTGTATTTATTTCTTCCTACCCTTACTCAGTGTAATCACAACCAATTACAAGATTGTGAATTTTGCAGATTATCCAACGATAGATTATTTGGTCTTTTCTTTCAAATAAACTACTTTGTTTAACAAAATAAGCTCTAGAATGTTCTCGCAAAAGTTTGCACAAAATGCCAGTAAAGACTCGACTATAGTAACAACAACATTGCGGATTTAACCCGCTTGTTTTCTAGCATCTATGTGGGTGCGCGGCGTGACCGGACGGCCTGCAGACGCGCCGGCGCCCAGCTGCTTTTGTTTTCTCACTGAAATAGATTTACTTGATACAGCTGGTGGATCTAGATTGAGTGAATAAAGTATTGGAAATTCTGGAATATTATATTCATGGGTGTAATGTTTTAATTACGGTGAGGAATCAATCAAGGAGGTTTACTGTGATCAATAGCTTTAACTATCACTTTAAAGAATTAGAACGTCATTGTTGCGTCATCGTATTTCGTAATTCAAAAGTGTTTAGTATGATGTACATATATGAATATGAATTAAACAACATTAGATTACCAGTCCAATAGCAACTAGTTTTATTCAGTCGGTAACAATAAATCCAATTCAATTAACAGATATACGAGACTAAAACTAATCTGATCACTACAACAGAATTATTCTATTTAGTTTCAAAACTGGTTTAGATTAAAAGCAACTATTTTATAGATTTAAGATAAATAATGCTATTGATTCTGGACCCAATTCTGATACATCTCTACACAATTGGTTATATATTTCTTTGTTTAAATGTACATAATTTCCAACATGTAATCGTATGAAACGTCATCGTTCTTTATCTTTTGCAATGGGATCAAAGATTTCGCACAACATTTGGATCAATCCTATAAAAAAAAACATAACAAACATCTGCATCAAAATTGGGACCTTTATCAAAATATACGAGTATCTAACACAAAGACAGAAGGTTGTTAACTATGAACAGATGACAGATCAGTTGGTGTCTGTTCCAGGGATCTTGAGTTTGGCGAGGACATCAGAAGGCAGGTCGAGGTAGGTCCTCTCGGTGCCCACGGTGAGGATGAGGGCACGGAGCCGGTCCACGGTGAGCGGGTCTCCCTCACTGGACCAGACTGTCAGCGAGGAGTTGAGGGTGGAGGTCTCACGCAGCAGGTCCAGGAGAACAGGCTGGCTGTTGGATGCCAGGCCTGCGCGAACCTGGTACAGAAAACAATGTGATTTACTGAAAAAAGTAATTGGAGCTGTCACGTTTGTTCATTGAGCTGTGAGATAGGATGGTCATCAATAATGAGGCAAAAAAGAATTAACCATTAGCATCTTCTGGTAATGATTACTTACGAGTTGGATATTGTGTTATTTTGTTTTTGTTGGTTTAGTTGGTTTTGGATGACACTTAATACAAGCTCGTCGCTTCAGTCGAGGCTCAATGATGAGTTCCTTTAATGAAGAACATATCTGTATCATCATCTCATACCAACATCATACCATACCTTTATTAGAGCACGCCTCGGAGGTGTTTGGACCCCAGTTGTAAGGAACCTCTTGGGGTCAATGAACTTAGCAGACTCTAGGAGGGTTGTTGCTATAAGAAATCTTACCGGGAAAGTGATAGTCTGGTTGATATTGTTCTCGTTGACCATCCTGAGCATGGTGCCGATGTGTTCCCCGCTGTACTCCCCCTCGGTGACGTTGACCCCGTAGTGTGTGGTCCAGCCGATGGACAGCACGGCGCGGGGGTGCTTGGAGCCCAGGGTCAGGAACCTCTTGGGGTCCACGGGCTTGGCGGGCGGGTTCACTGGACCCGGGAGGATGTCCGCGTTTAACCAGAGCGGGAATGTTACCTAAAATACAAAGTTGTATTTGAGTTTACTAATTATTTTATTGAAACTCTTTAATCATGTTAAACAATAGTAGCGTTCTGGACGTATTTATAACATTGAGGTAATGGAAATTAATGTGACCTGCAAAGTTATAGCTGAAAATATTGTGGCACTAAAATGTTTCAACACTTTTCTATGAGAGTGTCGATTGTGTCTAACTAATCTGGTTACGTTTTCTTTTTGTTTGATGATTGGATAAGTTGATTGTAAGTATTATGTATCTGTAATAATAAACGAATTCGTGTAAAACAGACAAACAATATTTTCGATTTTTTAGCCAGGTTTAAAACATTATTAAGTTATAACCAATCAAGCATCAAAAGAAGAATACCGTTAATATATATAAACAGCAATTTCGATATATAGGTATAATATATCGTATTGAATGGTCAATATTTTTCAATGGATCCAAATCAATCGATTGATTAGCATGCACACGATCATTGACGAGTTAAATAAAACAAGTCCACGCTCGGTGCGTGCGAGCATGCGCGCGCGCAGACGGGGCGACGCGGACAAGATATGTAATGATACGCGGAACACTTGGAGAAATGGGATTGTTTATTAAGAGACAGTATCCTTTCCTATATACTTTTTATAATACTGTCATTGGATAGACGTAGCCAGCTATTTTCAGTTTTACAATGTAGATTGCTGCAATCTAGCTCATATTTTTATAATTATTAATCACATTTAGATCAAGCTGTGTACACATGTTTTGGAATTTGTTCTGGATCGAAACCAGCTTAAAGTGTATATTCAGTTAATTTAAGAACATATTCTGTTTTGTGTGCCATTATAAAATATATAAATAAGTTTCATGTCATACAAGTGTAGCAGATGTCCTGCAAAGTTAAAATTATTGATTGCCTAGTATAGCTTGTCCCTGGATCTGATATTTATACAATTGACTGTTTTTTCCAGTAACTATTTAGATTTAAACTTGTTATTATCAGTACTTACCGGGAAGGGGACCCTTCAATGGAGACATCTCTCTGATTGCCGCCACTTGAGGCAATTAACGGGGAATGTGTCATCTGTTAGCGCGAGGATGGGTGGTCTAGCTAGACGATTCATTTGGGGGAATGTACGAGGGCTTTCTAATGGGACTAGAATGTTCTTAGTATTTAGGGTGTTGTGGATGTAAAAGGTATAATATTGAAGCATTCTATACTTACGATCAAGGTAAATATTATATACATCTAGGGTAAATAATATTAATTAATATGTTTTTGGTTAAATATTTTACAAACTAATGAAGCATATTTTTATGCAACCTTAACTTGTACCTTTTCTTAGTGAAAATTATACTTTCCCAGGCTTCTTCTGCCTAGTCATCTTTAGAGAAGAAATCCAGATGTCTTCAGCTGTCTAGTCAAATATTTCAGCTAGAATTGCATTTAAGTATTAGCTGTTCTGTCACAGAAACACTAGAAACACCACTTCAAAAATCAGATGTTACAACAGCTTGTTATACCCTGTAGGACCGCCCAAAGCGCAGTGTCTCCGTAGACGCGTTCCCACACTATGTCACCCACTAATTTAGACACCACATGTTGCTCATTGGACGCTTGTAAATAAACAACGTTCTCACTAGCGACACGCTAATATTGCCGCTTATTTATGGGATTGGTTTGGTAATTGGTTCTTTTTATGTATCGGTGCTTTTCAAAAGGTTAAAAATTTTTGCCTTTCAAAAATTAAAGTTATAACTATATAAGTAGGAAATACGTCTATCTGTCTTAGGTGGACGGTTTTTTAGTCAGAAACAAAACTCTAGTGTCTTTTATATTAATGTTTTTTTTTAATATTCCTGGACTACTTACAATAAAATAATGCGTAGGTAGATATCCACTTACTATAAAAAAATACTAACAACATGTATATTTAGGTACATTACGCATCAGTCTTTGTCTGCCTATATTGTCTGACTGTCTATATTTGGTGCGTCGGGTTCATCATATTCATAAAGTGCGTTGTTTATGGCTAGACGGAAACAATTAACTCGATGTTACTTCTCTAATTGAAGCAATCAAAATCATTAAACCACACATGGCAGTGTCGCTTTTATTCAAACTATTTCCTGTATTTCGTAAATTTGTAGATCAATAATTTTCCTAAAAATACGTAGGTACCTCCTACCTATTGTACAATACTACGTTCCATTATATTCCTACTTATAGCAAGAACTTTTAGTGATAGATTTTTAGACAATAGTTTTTTGGTTAAAGTTTTGTAGTAATTTACCTAGATAAGTTACTATACCTATGCCTTTAAAAATAATTCATTACTCCCTTAGAAGTCGACTCATTTGCTTCGTAAGAGATACCTTTTCACTTTCTGTGTTCTTTGGTGTGTCGATATTTACTACTTACCTCAGGTTTACTATAAGGAGCAATCAAATCTTGACTCTTCTCAAACGCCTCGATGCTCTTAAAGTCCAGCTTTACTCCCTTCTGCTTCTCCTTCGCATTGACGTTGTTATACTGAGCCACAGTGGAGAGGAAGTCGGAGAGAGACAGGTCGGAGGTGGTGGCTGGAGGGTGGGCCATGATGGGGATGGGTGGGCCATCCTTGCCGGTGATGTGGCCCAGCACGATGTCAGCTTCCAGCATGGAAATGTTGCCTGGAAACAAAAAGGGGTGATTGTTGTGAAAAAAGAATATGTTGTGCTAAGATTTAATCAAATAACATTGTTTCTGTACTCAATTGTTTACTTTTTCAAGCCAGATTTAATGCGGACTATTTTTTTTATTAACATATACTGTCCCACTCCTGGGCAAAGGTCTCCGCCAGCTCCCTCCATGCGTCCCGGTCGAAGGCTTCCTCACGCCAGGCACGAGATCCTGACGCCAGCGGGTGCGGACTATTTTATATGGGCAAAATTCTTCATCAGCCTATATCTTCATTCCAATCCCGCAAACAAACTTGGTCTTACAATCTTACATCTGTAGTCTGTAAATGCCCGGTCATTTGATAATATCCAATTAATTCCTGAATAGGTTTAATGTGCGAAGCCTAAATGTGTCAGCAAAGCAATTGTTATTAATTATAGTTCGTAGAACGCGTGGATTCCTGTTTGTAATACGGGATGGTTATTTATATACTAGAGTGGTACACAATGAGGAATATTGCTATTGCGAACATACCAGGATGTACAATATATATAAATATATATACAATAATAATATATGTATGTTATTTAACTATATCTACTGAAAATCTACATCTATAAGCTCAGAGAATTAGCATTGCAGTTAGCTTTAATATTAACTGCTTGTATTTTTAAAATTCCGAGACTACAATTGCATTATGATCCAAGGTGATCAAAGGTTCCCTAATCCCTATAGTGCTGGCGATAATATCGTTATGTACCTTTCTAATAATTTATCGCAAAAATTAATGACACAAAACGGTAGGTAGTTACCTAAGTTAGGTACTGACAAACGAATGATCTGGTATTAAATCCTTCACTATTAAGAAGCTTGTTTTGACCTGGACCACACGCGGGCAAATCTTGTAGGGTTGCTACATTCCCCTTTCTCTCAACTCATGCTTTCTCCTTTTAACATTGGCGATAGAACGAGACAATTTATTTTGTACTTACAGCCAATTTTGCGGAGCTTACAATGAAGCCATAACTTTAGCTTGTTGTGAAACCCGAAGTTTATTTGCCTTTTTAAACATTCTTTGCTCGGCGGATGACCTATTTCGACTTTCGAAAATCTGTATTTTGTATCAATTGGGCTTAACGAAAATTGTAGGCATTGTTTATTAATTATTAGGTACTGTGTTTTATTTTTCTTATAATTGTGATAACGTAATTACTAGGTATATTATTATTTTATTAACTAAAGTAGTTTAATTTTGGTTGGACCTTAAATTAGGTCAGAATAATAAACAAGCTTGCTACTAGTGAGAGTTATGATACTTATGAGAACTACCTATGGAGATAAATCCTTTTTCGAGCAAATATAAATATCCGTCCAGACTGGACACTTCAGAAACAAAGTTACTTAAGTTACTTAGTGATTTGTGATCCTTAAAGATGGCGCCAATACTGACCCCGTTTCATACAACCTACATTACATATTTCTACAAGTTTTCCTTTATCAAAATGTATGTATCTGTCAAAATGTGAACAAATCAACTTCAATCCATCTTGTCACGTCAATTACTGCTAATTGAGCGGTTTCTGTTCAGTCGGCTGAATACGGCCATGTTGTAAATAAAAACAAATTACTTCATTCAATGCTAAGGGAACTTGATTTACTACTTATTTGTAAATGTTATTTGTACTTACAACACATACACAAATTATACAATTGTATCACGTTAAAAATATTTTAAATAGTCGTAAAGTTTTAAAATGATAATGATGATTAAAAACTAACATAACTAGATAGCCTTATTTTTTATTCCAAAGATAAGTGGATGATGATGATGATTATTTAAGTACGTACTTTTTAGTGCAGCTTCAAGATAAGTTTTGTTGTTGACGGCATGCGCCCACGTGATGGTGGTGAGATTCTTCATGTTCTCCTCTTCGTCGCTAAATACAACGGTGGCTGAAAAAATAAAAAAAGTTTCGACATAATACTTCCATTATTTTATCACCAAAACAAACAGTTACGCTCTTTTGCGGTCAAGTAAAAAAACTTAAAAAGTGCATCTGATTTGTAGGCCTTTATTTTCTACCATGTAAGTAGATTTTTGAGACCTGACTACACTCATAGCGCGATTAATGATTATTATTGACCAATGTCAATGTCACTCATGCCACTATACGTACTTGAGTCTCGCGGCAGACTAATGCGGAGCCGCGAATGGCGCCGAACGCGCTCGACTTCAGCAGAGCGCATCAAGTTGGCTCAGCAATGGATGATCCGAGCGAGACGGCGGAGCTGTCAAAATTTATGTTAATTGTTTAAAACAATGATTAAATGAATTGATTATGAATGTTTATAAAATAATAAATAACTTGTTAACAATTATTATTGGTTCTTGTGTAATATTTGCTGACAAATAGTTTTTTATTTTATTGAAACTAAAAACCATTTAGAATTGATTTTATTGATTTTCGGACGGGTCCGCGCGTTTGAACAAAAACGTTCGCGCGGATCCCGTCGCAATTAATCTATTTTTAACAATATCTTCTTCTTGGAAGGTAAATTCAAAACAAAGTAATTGGTTAAATCTTTTATTTTATTGTCCTATTGTTACAGGATTATCACAAGACTCGCCATCAATTAGTCTCATTATAATTTTTTCCAGATCTATATTTAGAAATAGAAAAGGCACGGAACATAAAGGTGTTATAAAAATAAATTACTAACTATTCTTAATCTCGAGCGAACGTGCATACCCTTTCAGTTCAATTTCAATCAATTGCAAATGCGACGGGATCCGCGCGAACGATTTTGATCGAACGCGCGGACCCGTCCGAAAATAAATAAAATTAATTCCTAGTGGTTTTTAGTTTAAAAAAACATAATAAGTAAACTATTTGTCAGCAAATATTACACAAGAACAAATAGTAATTGTTAACAAGTTATTTATTATTTTATTAACATTTATAATTAAATCATTTAATCATTGTTTTAAACAATTACCATCAATTTCGACAGCTCCGCCGTCTCGCTCGTATCAACCATTGCGGAGCCAACTCGATGCGCTCGGCTGAAGTCGGGCGCGTTCGGCGCCATTCGTGGCTCCGCAATAGTCTGCCGCGAGACTCAAGTACTATACGTCACCACGTCACTAGGAAAGGAAACAAAAGAAACGCTGAATCAGTATGTAAGTTTGTAGCTAAATATACAAAAGTATTCTTAACATAACCGAAATTTATCACTAATAATGACTCACAATTTACGAGGGTTTGTTTGATTTTGACGGTTTATCGTTTAGAAGTGTAAATTCACTGTATTTCACTTAATAATACAATGTAAACAAAACCAAAACAAAACACGTCTGGCAGTGAATGTCAAAACTAAATTTGCAGATACTAAAGTTGGTGGCGCCACTAGTTCGCCTAGTATGTTTTTATGCATGCAATGATTATTATGAAAGACAAGTATGAACACACAGTACAGCCACGCTACTGACACGAAAAATAACTATGATTTCATATCAAAGGTAGGTATTTATTATGCCAATCGATTGACCGATAACGTTAGTGTTTCGTAATGTTTTATTATTTGAAGTGCCTACCTGCCTGCCTACCTGCCTGCCTGCCTGACAAGCTATTTTTAATACTATAATATTATTTATCTACATATTCAGCTATAATGATGATTATTGGGAATTTAGGGGGCTAAACAAAAGACCTTACTTAATTATTTTTTCTAATATTACCTACTTAAGTATTATTTTCCTGAATCAACAAGTGATTACTAAATCATTGTCTCGTTTATAAATCAAGTAAATAGGTATGTCCAGATTAAACTCATAGCAAACTCATTTCCGTATAGCAACTCTGCGAATTGCCATTTATATTCGAAGGCGTCCCTTTGAAGTGCGTTTGAGAAGCCAAGCCATTGTTATAACAGGTTATAACATGGTTCCCCGTAATCCAGGGCGGGTTAAAATAGACGCGAGCTGGGTTGACTGACTGGTGGACTTACAAGAAGTTTGTATTTAAAACGATGGTAAGAAGTGTATTTAAAATGACTTTAATCATCATCATTAACATCAGCCCATTATTGCCCACTGCTGAGCATAGGTCTTTCCTTTCTAGTACGCCAGTCGTATTGTCTTGTACGAAGTGCGAAATAAAGATTTTATTGAGTTTATCCAATTGCTTAAATTACCAAGGTTCTCAGGTTGACCTTCGAGCTAACTAAGAGAGTAAGGCCATAGTTGTGACTGTTGAGAAGCTCAGATTTGGAAGAGCCAGCAGACCGACTACCGAAAAGTTTTTGAAAAGTCTAATTTCTCAAATTACGTTAGTAAATTAAAGACATTCCTTAAATAAGCTTGAAGTCAAAAATGACAAATATCAATAAACGTTTGCCCCTATTGCTGTGGTAAATCATCACAAAACAGTTGATATCAAACTATTCCAGCAGAAATAGATCTCCGTTGCACTTGATTGTTATAATAACATAAGGCCTCGATGCATCCAGGAGGACAATACATCTATAAATACGAACTAGAGCCCTAACTGCGCACTGGGCCGTTTTCCTGTGGCCTGCAATTGGCGCACAATGCCAACGTGCACATCTGGGGACGCACGAGCCTTGCTGAATGCACAGGATCTTCCCCGTGAAAATGACCTTATGGCCAATCAGGATATACGTAGGTAGGTATGCAAATCAATATATGTAGTAAGTTTGTAAAAGAGTACACTAATCTAGTGTCGAGAGTCTTCAAATCATCCTAAGGACGTCTGATGTGTCTTAACAACATCTGTTCTATGAGAAACAGCAAAAAACAAAGCAATTTATTTCATATCAAGAAATCACTCAAAAAGACTCGCACGGCGTGCATTGTCTACATTTATAATAAGGAAAGCGGGACTATGGAACTCTCTACCTGGAGCACACCTGGAGTCCTGTTTCCACAAAATTACAACCTAGGGGTCTTCAAATCTAGAGTAAAGTTTAAGATAAGTCTAAGATGAAACACGCTTGCCTAGAAGAAACCTTTCTTCTAGGCTAGCGTGTTTCATCTTAGACTACAGTGGTACTTAACACCGGGCAGGCTGTAGTCAAACGTAAGCCTATTTCGTGATAACAAAAAAAACCTTGCTTTGCCTTCCTATGGCATTGGTGTTTTTGCCGGAATCGCCGTTCCTGTCATTTACTACTGCAAATATGAAAATTATTTATTTTGTGACAAGAAATTACATACGAACACATTCAATAAAGTAAGACAAACACATTTTACACATACACAATTTCCTGTCACAAGCCGGCCTCAACTCAGCATGTGCTGACTGCGAACAGTCAGCGCTGGTCTTCCGTTGAGACCGACGGGTGACGACTCGAACTACGTACAACAAACGGAACAATTACACAATAAACACATATAACACACGAATATACAACTAAGAACATAAACAAACAGACAAACAAAGACAAATTAAAAAGACGACAGATTAAGCAATATATTATTAATAATAAATTACATAAATTTATTTTATTTTAAACTGATCAAATCAAAATCAAATCAAATTGCGCTTATATCATTACGGTACAACATTTATTTAATAATACATTTATTTGTTGTTTTTGGTCTATTTGTTTTTGCGATAGGGACCCAGAAGCAACAGGCTTATAATAAATAAAAAAATACTAGGATAAAGTCACTGTGTAAGCAAGGATGTTTGTAAATTTTACTTATGCATAAATAAACATTAGTACGTACTAGATTAGGATATATCTACGTCCCTATCTGTGCTTGTGTGGCCCTATGCACACGTGTACACTTTTTATATATTGACTTGAAGAAGATAAAATACCCGATAACTGCTCGCGGAAAAAATCTCTACTACAAAATTCTCACCGGAATAAAGATCCAGAAGGTTAATATGGCTAAAGTGCTGCCATCATTCAGCCTAGGTTTGCAGAGCCTAGCCCCTCTCTAGGTGCCAGTGAATGACGCAGGAATACAAATCACGCCAGTTTCAATTGTGATGGATACACTTGTATTCAAAGAGGATATGTTGAACATACTGCAGAATGATATATAACTGGCGGGGGCTAGAAATATCTATGGTGGAAGTGCCAGACTGTCGAACATAGCGTTTTGCTTTTATATTTTTTATAAGGACGGTAAAACTTTGAAACACTTTACCAGAAGCTGTATATCCAGCAAACTACAAGACATAGGTCTTAATAGATACCTTCTAGGTAACCTTGTTACACCCTAAGCTGTATCCTACAGCCCTAGCTGTAGGCGGGCTGTAGTCAAAAGTAAACCTATTCTACGTAAAAAATTATCGTTATCAAATTATAACACAGTGGATTAAAGTAGGTGCAAATTAATTTATAGTAAATATAATAGTAGATAATACAAGAAAAATGCATAGGTAGTGAAGCACGTAGTGATTGTTATCTCCACGCTCAACTATTATGATTTAATCGGAAATTTTGTTTTCTCATAATAAAATTAATCGTGTAAATTAGCTATAAGTTAAAATGTATTCCTCATATTTCTGTAGGCAATACCTACCCTCAGTAAGTATTGCCTTATGTACTAAAGTTTTTTTTGAACAAATTACTCATTGATTTATCTACCCAGCTGTATCTAAATAATATATAATACCTATTTCAGTATTGGACGAACCTCCAATTGTTTTAGAATGATTATTAGTTTAAAAGTAACTCAACTGCTGTCAAGTGCACTACTTATAGTAGATGTATTTGATAAGAACATTTGCAATATTAGTGTAAAATAGCCACATTTTGAGATTATATTAAACAGTTTGCAATGAATGAGATCATCCGGAAACCTGAATCACTGCGTAAGCGCAACTCTCGAATTGGGTTATCTTGTGGAAATGTTAACTTAGTTACAAAGTTATTTTGGCTCACGAGACATGCTTCTAAGATTAGATGTAGGAAGTACCTACTGGGAAGTTAATGATCACACTAATAACATTAAACTGTTTATATGTACGTGTACATGCAAACTATTTTATGTTTGTCTATTCTTCAAGCTTACACGGCTCAAACGATTAGAATGAAATATAGTGTGGAGATAGATTAGACATTCATACACATAAGAAAAGTTACCATTGATCGGTCTTAAAAGGATGTAAATTATGAAAAGTGAGGTTCTGAGACGTCACCGATTTTCACGATTTTCTGATTAGGCTTAATACAAATCTAAAAAATATACATAGGTACTTATGATTATGTATGTAAAAAACCAGTACCAACAGACATATTCAACGGCTAAATTTCAAAGGCAACTGCAACTCGATCAAACTAACCATCCAATGAGATCCAACTAGGGCGCTCTAGCTCAAGTTCAATCAGAGTTTCTCCTAACGATCCAGAAGGTCACTACGAAGACCAATCAAATGAACAGAATCGACTGTCAAGTTCATGTAGGATTAGAAGCATGTTTTTAGATTGCAATGATGTAGAACTGCTAAGTTTAGGAATACAATAACGTAATCTTTGGCATCTACAAGGTCACGGTACGAGTATCAATCTACGGAATCTAACTGTCAAATTCATCTAATATATGAGCAGAAATGTGTTATTACAATATTACAATCTGATTAAATGATTAACTTTTGAAATACAAGATATTCTATTCGCTCCATGAAGACCAATCTACAGATTCTAACTGCCAAGTTCATCGATTACCTGAAGGCTGTTGTATAACAATGACTATGTAATTAAATTGTTAACTGTAGAGTAGGTACAACAAGACAGTTTTTGCCTTACATCATCTAACTGCTGTAGTTTTCCTTTCTTTCAATTGCTTCATTTGTAACTAACTTTTAAGATAGAATTGATTACTTTAGGAGTGTAACAAGGTAGCCATTTAGGCCCTATCTTATTTTCTATCGGGTTCTGGGGTAATTATTATTTTTGATAGGGTTGTATAATTATAACTGACCTGCGACAGCCACCGCGAGTAAGACCCCGACAGTCACCTTCCCCATGCTGGCTGGCGGCTGGCTGGCGGCTGGCTCCCGACTGGCTGCTCCCGCACCTGCGTTATTGGACAATTGGCCAATCTGGCTGATTGCTGGCAAAGTGGCGGGAACAAGGACGTTTGGTTTATCTACAGCTAGCTCTTGTAGCTGGATCTGTTTAGATCCTGCGCTTGATTGCTTCTTCTCTAATATAGTATACATATATGTAGTGAATGGATTTTGAATATTTTACATTAAAAATTATAAGAGGACGTTATTTATTCATTACTATTTTCTTTGGTAATTAACTGCATAGCTGTATCGCCTTTATGTATTCTTATCCGTGGTTTTTTTTTCAATTGTTTCCGTTCTTTTTTTTCTTTTCTACACTTTATCCGTCGAGTGTTGCAGCAGCATTGTTATCTTTCTGTTGGATAGATAACGTCGATAGTTAAATGATGCTAGTGTAATGGCAAACGTGATTTAATGCTACACTACACTTGTTGTTAAAAGCAAAACATAAAGAAATCTCTTTCCATTTTTATGTGAACATTATAACTGTGGATCTTTAGATCGTCTAGATATTATGCTAATTTTCTATAAACTAAATTTTAAAAGTGTGTTTAAGGTAAGTATAACTATGTAATTCCGCTTACCTTTTATCTCTAATGCTGTGTTACTCAGTCTATTACTAAAATTAAATTTTTGCCAACAAAAAAAGGGATCAATACACAATATCTAAGTTTTCACGCTCTGTTAGGCAGATACACAAATGTTACTACTGCCTGTCTTAGTGTTGCAGCATCTTATAGGATTATTGATAAGGTATCTCTCGATACTTGATATTGTTTAGAGTATTAGGTACCTGACTGAACTGTCAGGTCATATATCTAGATAGGACTAGAAGTAGATTTCAGTTGTTTTACCCTATTTCGCCTTATACCTTTTTATACAACATACCTATTATATTGTCTGATGATAGGTGTTTGTAAGTTGTCTAATGTTAGGTAAGTATTCTGCGATTTTTTTAAAGTTTAAACACAGTTTAGGACCAACCTATTAATGATAAATAACACTTTTTACACTTCAAGATTTTTTTAATAACTCTAGGTAGGTAATTGAGGTTATCAAATAAAATACACACAATTTCTTTTAAAGTAAAAGTAATAGTATTTGAAACATACCTATTACTAGGAAGAAAAAGAAAAACAAATAATTATACGTAAATTCTGTATTATATTGGAACTAAAACATGATAAGTATATCACTTTATTACTATTTTGTAAACAACATTGCACTAGTTTCATACAAAAAATATATTTAACAAAAATATTACTCAAGCAGTAGGTACTTATGCTAATCTTGTACAAAAAATATTTTAAACGTTCTGTATTTTAAGATGTTATACATATTATTTCTATTTTTTACCTATGTACTTAAAATATAACTTGTCATTCTCTTCACAGCCTTAATTTGTGAAGGTGTTATTTTAATGTATTTACACAAAAAAGCTTATTTATATGGTCCGTGTAACTGGCGTGACCTCGTGTTAGAAATGTACATATGTATGTGTACGTCAAATTTAATATAACGGTTAAGAAAACACGTCATTTTCTTAATAACATCTAAATGGTACCTACAACAAAACCTGCATTTTAGAAATTGTATATTTGGAGAAACAAATCTACTTAGGTTATTGCTCCAAAAACATAATAAAACTATACATAAATGCACTATAGACACCGCCATAGGCGAAAAGGTAAGGTAAAATTAATTAATTCATCTACTTAGGTAAGTATTTCAGTTTATTCTTGCTTCGGCAAAACTTTATTTGGAAACGAGTCAAAATAATCACGGTTGGATTGAAATAGAACTTGTATCTTGTAAGTATCTTTAATTAAATCCTGTCCTGTCCTGTATTTTAGCTCATTTCTAAAGAAGTTTATAATCTAATCTTTTTTTTTTTCACCTCCTACTATTTTATTATGTCACTTGTAACCAATGCCAATTATTCTAAAACAATCAAGTGTTCAATTTTAATGAGAAATAGGTACTTATATTTCTAAAATAATTTTCAGATAGCAAACGTTCGATGAAAATATTTTTTTACAAAAACTATGGGCCTAAATAAGGAAAAAAAATATATATCAAAAGAGATTACAAATTATATACATTTTATACTTATGTAGCATTTTCAAGTTGTAACTAGTTACAATACTCATGTCATATACTAATACGTACCTACCTAAGTGAACAACTTAATTAAATACATACCTACATACCGACTGGTCTACAGATTTTCAAAGTTTTCAATTCAATTTTATTATGCCTAATAATTAAAATCGATTATAATTTACAAAAAATATATGTTTTTGTCTTAGTTTTCGAAGACAAGACAAGCTTATGTAGATCTGCTAACACACAATTTTATTATTTACAAAGTTCATCAAACGGTTTCAAGAGAGCATTACCTATGTAAGTCATCTTTAACTCCATGCTCTAAAATAGTTATTACTGAGATTTGATCTGATAGGCCACAAAAGTTATTTTACGTGGACTAATGAAACTTATTTAAGTTAGAACATGATTTTTAGTAGTAACTTCGTGTTTCCGTAGTTCATTAGGGCCTCTAACGCCTTTTGATATTATCATAGCTACGCAACGTCCAGGGCCAGACTACAAATAAGTATCAGGGCGTATTCTGTATTGGCTGATGTTATGTGTAGTTCATTATATATCTTACAATAAGCGAATATGATATGTGACCACCAACACTAATATCTGATTTTGTTATGTTCAATTGGATTTATCGTATGATAAATTCTTAATTACATATATAAACAATTATTTCTAATGAGGCTATAAAATATTAAGGCTATGTTTTAAAGTAGGTAAATATAATTATTATGTATATTCAAACTTGTTACATAGCAAAATAGTTGTCATTCTTATGTTTGTTTTATTGTAAATAATGTCTAACATTTTGAAACAATAGATCTAATTCTTAGATATTCTAAAAATATCTTTGGCCTTAAAATAGTAATACAAAAATATTTGCTATAAAATTATTATTATAGCAACTTCGGTTCTACACAAAATTGAGATAAGCATCAACAATAGTTTCATCCAATATCAATTGCAAACACGATCCTTCCGTCCTTCATTTTCCCAAACCAACTTTACATTTAAATAAATCCATTACATTCACAGTTCACACAACGTTACTCACTATAAAATCCATTTGTTCAGTCCTCTGTGATACTCACATTTCCGAAAAAAGCTACACTTACACTAACACAAATAAAAAAATTGCACTATTTAGGGTTGAGCTTCGACTTCGCTTCATCGATAAAGTCCTTCGATATCACATACTCCGCAGACGAGACGTCTCTCAATTGTTTTGGGTTTAGTTTCAATTCTGCCTCATCTCTATCTGTCTTATCTTTGTTGACATAGTCAGAGGTATAGCAGCATGTAGCAATGAGGGTCAGAATTGCGAATGCTGCTGAAAGACAGGCGCAGACGACACCGCCCCAGTCTGCGAGTAAACTGACCATGCGTATCTCGTCCATTACTCCTTGGTCTACTGTGACAGCCTGCTGCACCCAGAACATTGGAAACAACATGCGAGGGACGTTCTCGTAGATTCTGGAAATAATAGAAAGAAGTGGTTTATTCAGGTGTTATTTGTGGGGAAATCTATTTCGGACTTAAAAAAACAAAACAATCAATAGGATTTTTGATACGAGGTTGTCTGAAAAACTAAATCTAAAAACGGTTCTGCTTGGGAGTTATTCGTTTTTAAAGGTTATAAAAGACTTATCATTGAAATCATGTTTGATAACATTATAAAATCGCGTTACCAACGTGGAATAAACGTAAAATGACTTGCAATCTCACAAATTGGCTTTGATCACTTTTATAACTGCTATGAGTCAGAAGTTTGCATTACATAGATTATTTGCTAAAATTTGCAACGTCACCGTGAAAACAATGTGTAATATGTGCATTGTTTAAGCACCGTGTAAGTAAAATGTATATTCCTCACCCAACGTTTGGATTGGGCTCAATATACACGTTGAACTGGAATCTGCCAGCCACATCTAGCGGTACGCCCAATTTCTGAAAATAGATAGTATTTAAAGACTGGCACTGAATACTTACTTCAAAATAACTAAATGCACAACACGTACCTACATACACTATTACACACTTTATACACATGCATTAATTACCTACATTCTAAGACAATTCTCTATGTTAATGCACAATATAGGCCTAGTCACACAAATAATCCATGTCTTTAACATTCCTGGACTAAAGCAGGAACTTGTTCAACTGCCTGTCATTAAGTCCTTGTAAATGTACCATACTTACAGGTTCTACTGCAAAGTAAAAGGAGTGTTTCTCCGGGTCGGGTTCCATGCCCTCCACGGCGTCCCTCAGGCTCTGGTCGGCGTGCAGGAAGTGCGGCAGCGAGAGGAAGGACGGCGAGCCGTAGCGACACGCGGACACGTTCATCACGCCGCCCCAGATGCACTCGCCGTTGCAGAAACAAGCGTTCTGGGGGGACAGCGGGGCTGGAATGACATAAAGGAACTGGTTAGTAAAGAATTTCTGACAATAGATGGGTATCTTTACTTGGATGCATCGTCTTTCCAAATTCTAAAAACTCAAAATGATTTCACACAAAAGTTACTTGGGATTGGGACCTTTGATTATGTTGGCTCTTGAAAGCTTGGGACTAACTTTGGATTTATACGATCGTAATATAGAAGGTTAAAGAATGATAGAACCCAAAGATTAAAACTAGTAAGTATACTAATTACAACGAGAGAAACATTAAGTATGTCTGACGATGAAAATAGTCCTCGTTTAATCATAACAGGAGGTGCTTTAAATTAATTGTACAATCCTTGCCTTTTCGTAGAATAACAACATGAAATTTAGAGTCTTGATCTAGGGATATTGATATAGATAATGAAGCTTACAGAAGTCAAATGTGCTGGAGTCCATGGCAAACTTGTGATAGTCGATGCCATCCAGCTGTCCGCTGGTGAGGTAGGGCAGGTGCACCGTGCGGCACAGGTCTGGCACGAACATGGTGAGCGTGGAGGCGGGGGACAGGTCGCGAGGGAGGAACTCGCCCGCGCTGCCTGTGATCTGAGGACACGACAACATGATATGATATTATGATTAGACCTTCAATTTATAAGATTGCTAAACTCTTAAACATTACTTAACTACCAAAAAAAGTATTGGAACAGATGGCTGAGTTCTTACGTTAAATTCTGCGTGTTCAGAAAATGCGTTAGATTTAAAACGAAAATTAAAAGCAACCTAGAAGTGACTATCTGATCTTTATTCTTTCCGGAAGTCTTTTGATGGAGTTAAAGAAAATGACTGATTACTAAGAGTACCTGCGAGCAAGTCCCCTCGTAGAAGGGCAGAGATTCCATATAGTTCCAGCGGCGGATCTGTCCCGGCAGCCCCGTGGAGACGCCCGACGACACTGTCACGTAGCCGTCCGTGTCGATCGAGTTGTTCCTCTGGAAACACGATAGCAATGCGCCGAGTCAAGGTATTGTTGTCTATGAGATTCAATAAATTATATACTACTACCACATTTTTCGTTCATTTGAATAGAACTTTTCTTCACGAAATCCTTTTAGTTACCATTCGTATTTTGCTATTAAACAGTATGAAAATTTTACAGCACTCTATAAACGTAATATATTTTAAAACAGCCTTGCTGCGATAGGTGGAAGGGCCATTCATACACACACACAAACATACACACTTCTCAAATACAAAGTCCATACCCCATAAAACCACCCAAATCGATCAACAGGTGGCGCCCCTCCCGTGGTGCTAGCCGGGAGACTCTGCGCCAGGTTGAGCAGAGGGTCCTCGTACCCCTCGAACAGGAGCTCCCCAGCCCGCTTGGTGATGGACACGTGCTGACTGAACATGGCCAGGCCCAGGGACAAGCCCTTCTGCTGTAGGAAGCCCCAGTAGCGGGAGCGGAAGATGGCGGACTGGAATGGATAGTAGTTCAAAGGTTAGTTTAATCGATGATATGGAAAACTGACGCTGATTGCACATTATGCGAAGTCGCGGCTGCGTTACGGCAGACTTGTTATTACGTATGTGTGTATGTAACTTTTATATTCCACCCAATTTAATATATCACATTATTTAAAAAAAATATATATTATCTTTTAGAAAAAACAAAAATGGTCCCTATTTGGACTAGATTCATGTCATTTTACTAAAAAAAAAAAAAAAAAATTACTAAAATAAGACTAAAGTTAAATGAAAAACAATAAAAACCTCATGATATTTAAATTCACCTAGCGACGAGGTCAGACCGTACCGATGAAAAAAGAGAACGTTATATTACAATCATTAACGTTACGTAAAGCCTGAAAGGTTTAGATTACAAGATTAACGAATGCCCGTGAACTGTGGACTTATTTTTAGCCAGATTCGCTTTTAATGAACCAAGTGTAGATTTAATAAACGGCTTATAGCTTTGAGCTCGTTATTTTTAATTCTTTCTTTGTCATTGGAATTAGAGATGTATTACTTTAAAAACAATTAAACTATTATTGCGGAAATGCATAGTGACATTTGTTTACCAGTCCAGTAGAGTAGGGTATGTGTTTATCAGTATTTATGCATTATGTATTGTATGTATGTTCGTTGGTGATAGAAAACTAACTACCACGAAGTTCTAAAAACTAACCACCGTGAACTTCTCAAATTAATTATGCGGGGGACTCCCGTCTGAAATGAGGAAATTCGTCTCAGGCAGGAAAATGAGGGAGAGAACGATGAAGAATGAGAGTAAGAGTAGATGAAGAAGTCTCACAACAGCACACATGAAAAATAAATATGGCACAACCGCGCAGTACAGAACGTATCACTTGAGTTGCTTGTATGGATCTAGCTATGTCAAAATCGAAATACCTTGTGGAAAGCCTTGGATTCTGTTTAAGACAACATAAATTTTATAATTTTATCACTGAGTGGTATCCAAGAACCAGTATCTGACTCATAGGCAGACCACCAGCCCGAAGGTAGAATGACATTTCCACACATGTAGGAAGGAGATGGATCAGACAGACTGGAGACCGTACTATGTGGCACGTTGGAGAGGAGGCCTATACTCAGCAGTGGATGAACACGGGCTGACATGATGTTGATGATGAAATTTTATATAAAATGTCTCACAGCAGCGATGACGTTGAGCGTGGTGACGACGTCGTCCAGGCTGCCGTTGCTGGAGGGGTCGAAGTGCCAGCTGCGCTGCGTGCGGTACGACACGGACGCGTTGTGCGCGTGGAACGACACGTTCACGTGCTGCCGGACCTCGCGGAAACGGTATGGACCTGGAACGTAGCACAAATAATCCTGTAAGAGATTTGTTTTAGGTAATTGGTAAATAATAGTAAGGAAGCTTATGTCCAGCCGTGGGCTTCTTCTTCTTCGTCGAGAGTTCATCAAGTCGTCCTAAGGGCCTCTGACATAATTCAATTCAATTCAATTTCAAAATATCTTTATTCAATAATAATAATTAGACTATGTACAATTACTAGTGTAAGTATTAATCCTAGTAACGTTCAATTAATATTTACATTATTGTTTATCAAGTCACTACTTATGCATAAACTTATAACATGTTGGAGTTAAGTTACAGAAATATTATGTTTAATAAAATGCAGTTTACAATATAACGACCTTAATCTTAGACTTAGCAAGCTTTAGTTATAGCTTGGCTATTAATAACTTACGGTTAGAATTGTTTACAATAATAAAATAATGCCTAAAAGACGGTAGATATGAATATTACTCGCCGAGTGGCCGTCCGCAGCAAGCAGCGCGAAACCAGTTTCAATCGTGTATTGGTCACAGTCATAGGCGCCAGCGGGCCGACGCGGCGACGCGCGAGTCCCGTCCCCACGCGATACCGAGTGTAACACGAGAGAGGTCGGGCGCTCGCGCCCCGCGGCCGTCAGATCGCTACCGCCTATGCTACGAGACGCAGCCTAATCTTTTTTTATGTCAGTTTGTCATTCAGATAAGAAATAGTGATGCGGGAGTTTATATCGATGATATTTATCGATATATGCGATATTGTTGACTCGACTTTTACCAATATTATTGATAAGTGGGTTATCGTTGATAGGGTTTGTATGCAAATAAAACTTTTCAGATAGTTTATAGACATAAGCGTCTATACGTGGTAATCTAATTTGTCGGTGAAGTTTTTGTAAGTTCGTGCGGAATGGAGTGCTGAAGGCATATTTAATAGCTTTGTTTTGAATCAATTGCAATTTATCGATATTACTTTTACAAGTGTTGCCCCACACAGGACATGCGTAGGTAATACAGGGCCGGACTAGGGTGCAGTATATTCTAAGTTTAGTGCGACTGCTCAGTCGAGAACGTCTATTTAAGAGAGGGATTAAAGCATTGATGGCTTTGATGCCTTTTAAATGAAGTTTGGAAGTATTTATTGACCAATTAAGTTTATTATCGAGGACAGTCCCGAGGTACTTTACTGATCGACTCCATGGGATGCAGTAGTTACCAATTTTTAGGCTGCGTGTTGGTAAGGTTCGTTTCCTCGTAAAAAGGATAGCTTCAGTCTTAGCTTCGTTAATTTTAAGCTTCCATTTAGTGAAGTACTCCATTAGGAGCTCAATAGCAAGTTGGAGACGGCTTATTACGATGTCAGTGTCCGCGCACGACGTATAGCACGCCGTGTCATCGGCGAAACAGGCCAATTGGGTGCGAGGCTGCTTGGGTATGTCGTTCAAGTAGATCAAGAATAAATACGGCCCCAAAATGGAGCCTTGAGGCACGCCTGCGGGAACTGGTTTGAAATCTGACACATTATTTTTGATGTGAACTTGGAAGCTTCTGTCAAGTAAGTAGGATCTTATGATTTTTACTAAAGGTATGGGTATATTTAGTGCCAAGAGCTTAAAAATAAGGGCCTTGTGCCAAACGGTGTCGAACGCCTTTTCTAAATCTAATAGCAACATTCCAGTGGTTTTTTTCAGGTTCAGGTCATGTGACACGGACTCCGCTACTCTGGCTAACTGCTGCACTGTCGAGTGACTTTGGCGGAAGCCAAATTGCTCATTAATAAGCAGGTTGGTAGATGCACGTGACAGGCGCCTATAGAGAATTTTCTCGAATAACTTTCCCAGACAAGGTAAGAGGCTGATAGGCCGATAGGATGTGGGGTCTGTGGTATCCTTTCCTGGTTTATGTATTGCTATTACTTTAGCTAATTTCCATGCAGATGGAAAGTAGTTTAAAGTAAGGCACGCGTTAAAAACTTTTGTTATGAGTATTAAGCACTTCTGAGGAATATTTTTTAAAAGAATGTTAGAAATTTCATCAGGTCCGGGGGCTTTACGTGGTTTTAGGGAAACAATGACTATTTTAATTTCAGCTGGTCTAACAAGTAAAGAACTATCGTAACTTGGGTAATTATCTAAATTTGACAGAGTTTGATTGACATTAGTCGTAACGCAGCTGTTCCAATCCTTGGTGAGTAACATGTTATTGAGGAAGGCGTTGGCTAATACCTCACATTGCTCATTTTGAGCTGTGGTTAGGGACCCATTTACCTTTTTTAAAGCTGGTATAGTGGGCTGGTCACTAGTCCGTAATGACTTAACCAGCCGCCATATATCAGCGCTTGGGTTGTCAACACGCCTCAATTTTGCATTCCAAACGGTATCATCATACTGCTGGATAGATAATTTTATTTCTACCTTAATAGTGTTAATGCTAATTCGTAATGCTTTACGAACATAAACGTTTGTTTCTGCAGCAAGATATCTCTGTAGTCGGTTCTTTTTGCGGATAAGCCGTTTGATGCGTCTCGGTAAGGCAGTGGTGGACCAAGGTTTTAAGGTCATAATGGGTACACATGCATCCCTAGATTCAATGAGCACCCGGTGAAGATTGAGAATAGCGTTATCAACTTCGGCTACAGATAGGTAAGTTTTGACAGATAGGTTTATGTTATTGTTAAGTAGTTTACGAAATTTTGTCCAATCAGCTTTGGCGTAGTTAAGTTTTTCTATGGGATTACGTTGGGGTGACATGTCAAATCTAGCATAAACTGGAAAATGGTTAGAACTTAGGGCTGGTATGGTGGTTATTTCAACAGGCGAGTCAACATTTTTCGAAAGTACTATATCAGGGATAGAAGGTGCGTGATCATCGCAGTATGGAAAGAGTGTTAAGTCACGAGGGGCATAAATGACATAGTCGTTAGAAACCATATGTTCAAAAAGGGTTTTACCACGACTATTACCTTTACCGGGTGACCATAAGATATGCTTGCTGTTAGTATCACCCATAGCCAGCACTTGCATCCCTGAAGACATAAGGATATCGAAATCTTTTGGTACGATTGCTTTATTGGGGGATTGGTACAGCGAGTAAATGTTAATTTTGGCATTGTTAACGACTAACGAGACACCTATGGTTTCAAGTTCATGAGTAGGAAGCATGGGCAATAAACTATGTGTTAGGTCAGCTCTAACAAGAAGAGCAACACCTTGGCCGGTATTATCACAACGCTTGTCTGCGCGGTAGCAAGCGTAACCAGGGAGCCTAAGGACAAGATTTTTAGTCAACCTTGTTTCGCAAAGTGCAATGACGTCAGCTTTAAGTTTGCTTACTGCTAAATCTGCTAGTTCACGCTGCTTGCCATGGACGCCATCAGCGTTCCAATACAATACGCGAAGTTCTTTGCAACTACACATAATGTCCCAAGTGACTAAATATTAAAACGACTTTTTCCATGAAAGTCTTACATTTCTTGAAGTCTTCTTTAAGTGACTGCATCGTCTTGAGGATCTCCAGCATTTCAATTGTTTCGAAATCCATAGCGGATTTCTCGTTTGCGGGCTCTGGGTGAAGAGTTGTCTGTTTCATGTTAAGGTTTCTTTGAGTACCTGCAGCCGAGTTTTCTGGTTTTCTTGGTTCCAAGTTAACTGCAATCTGATGTGAATTGCTTGCAGGTGGTGCTCTTTTCGCATTTGAGGCGACTTGTGCCCAGGATTTGGTGCCAGTTATTACTGGACGAGGAGCTACCTGTGGTGCCGCTTTGGGAATCGTTAAACGCTTTGATTCAATGCGTTTCAGATATTTTTGGCGTTCCTGACATTGTCCAAAATTAGCAGGGTGGCTCTCGTTGCAGTTGCAGCATCTCGCTGGTTCTTCGCGATCCTTTTTTGGGCACTCCCAAGTAGGGTGCAAGAGGGCGCATTTTACGCATCGTGGCAGTCGGTTGCAGTTTCTAGATGCGTGTCCGAAACCTTGACATCGGAAACACTGTGTTCCTACTTTTTTGCTTGGCTTGAAGCGCTCTATCGTTACAACACAGCTAGATAAGTATCTAATTTGTTTGAATCTTGACATGTTAGTTCCGCTTGGGAGATGCACAATAACTGGTGGGCAGTCAGAAGGATGCAAGGTTTTGAGCTCAGTCACCGTTGCATTTGCAAACCCCAAGTCTTCTAATTCTTTGGGTATTCTATCGAGGACACATCGTGGTAAGCCTTTAACAACAGCTTTTGGGAGTTTTTCATCCTTTCTAGTGAAAGTGTGAAAAGCCAGGTTTTCTTTAACAAGGTTTTCACGCAGTCCCTGGTGGTTTTTAGCCGAGTAAACCTGAACTCTCACAATTCTACGGCCTCGGTGCTGAATATGAAAGTCTTTTACGTACTTTTCGAGTGTATCTCTTACCTTCTGGTGAGTCCAATCAGCAGTTAGCTCGATCACGATAGGCGGGATGTTATTGGCCATTTTTTTCTTGCTGGCGTTCAGGAACAATTCCTGAATAGGTTCTTCAACCGGAAGAATATCGAACCGGTTGCTGGTGGAGGTCTCTGGATTCTTTGGTTTCATCCTTTGGTTACCAAGAAATTTCTTCGGTTGCTTCGATTTCTCGGGAGGGGTGGTTTCCTCCCTGGATCTTTTCCCAACAGCTACGAAGGGGTTAGATCCAGGATCCTTCAGGTATTTGTCCAACGTTGGTTGGGACATTATCGATAGTTAATCGATCGACTAATGCCCATCACTAGTTCTATACAAACTGCGACGACGTGGAGACAAGTTGAGTGGGTGCGTGCGATCGCAGCGCCAACCGAACGCGGAATGATCATAGCTTCACGTCTACCGGGACCTACAACTTAACGTGTCATCCGACCCACAGAAGCGACCAAAATGCAGTGCCACTTTTCGGTCACCGCGTCGACTTTTTTTTGGGCTCTAATATGCTTATGATGATTTTATATTGGACTCAAGGCTACAGAGAAGTAAGAGATGGCGCAGAACAATGAGGAGTGGCGTCTCTTTGTATCAGAAAATTCTGTGTAGAAGGGCATAGAGTACAGAAGTACAAGTCAAGGTCATTTGGGTTGTAACAGTGTATCAATTAATTTTACAGTAGGGCGTTATAAACCAATTAGTTAATAACAATAGACATGACAAATTATGTGGCCTGTGCACACTTGTTTGTCCTGTGTCGTGAGGGTCGTGCTCTTCTTTTGGTTTCCTTCGTCATGATATGATTATTTATAATTAAAATAAAAATAAAATAAAATAAAAATAGCCTTTATTTCAGATGTTTCAGTTAATAATTATTAATTAATTTGGTATTCATTACAAAACAAAATTTCAAGTGTCATTAAAATGGGAATATAACAACAAGAACTCATTGCAAAATTAGTTTTTCCATGTCCGTAAAATAATCTTCGTCAGTTGATGTTTAATATATTCTTCCCATAATGTCCAACTTTGAAATAATGGTGTTATTTGTGTCAAAAGTTTCTTTGAAGTCAATGTTTTTATGTGAGTGCGTCTGTCGCCTCTCTGGCGTAGGCCTCCCCCAGTTTAGTCCACTGCATTCTGTCTCTTGCCAGTCTCTTCCACGTTTGCCCGTGTCTCTGGGTGAACACGTCCTCCCATCGTCTATGTGGTCTGCCTCTCTTGCGTAAGTCACCTCTAGGGATCCATTCTATTACTTTTTTTGTCCATTTATCATTCTTCATTCTGCAAACATGTCCTGCCCAATTCCATTTCAAAGTCCTTATGCTTTTTACTATGTCTCTTATCTTTGTCTTTTGTCTAATTTTCTTATTGCTAATTCTGTCCGATAATCTGACTCCTAGCATACTCCTCTCCATCTTTCTTTGACATATGGCTAGTTTATTTTCATCTTCTTTTCGCAACGCCCATGTCTGGCAACCATATATCAGGCAAGGTAGTATTGCGATGTCATATACTTTGCTCTTGATGGCGATGTCAATATCTTTACTTTTCATAATCTCCTTGAGACTCCAATACCTCTTCCAAGCCAATCCGATCCTTCGATCTATTTCTTTTTCTGTCAGATCTTTGAAAGCGATCGATTGGCCCAAATAGATATATTCAGTCACGTATTCTATGTTTTCATTGTCTACCGTTATTTTAGCTCGTCTCCCGTTTGTCATTATTTTAGTTTTTGATGCGTTTAATGATAGTCCGACTTTTTTACTTTCTCTTGCAAGGTCCAGTATCATGCTTTCTATTTTTTCTGGTGTTTCAGCAAAGATTGCGATGTCGTCAGCGAAACGTAGGTGACTTAGCTGTTCTCCATTTATATTTATTCCTTCGTTTTGCCAATCTATATTTCTAAATATCATCTCCAGCACTGCACAAAATATTTTTGGTGACATTGGGTCTCCTTGTCTTACACCTTTCTTGACTGCAAATTCTGGTCCACCTTTTTCCATCCTGATCTTCGCCGAGCTTTTAGAGTATATATTATGAAGAACTTTGATATACTGTTCTTCAACTCCTTGTTCTCGTAGTGCTTGCCATATTGAATTAAACTCAAGGCTGTCGAATGCTTTAGTAAAATCTATAAAGCCTATGTACAGGATTTTGTTGTATTCTATATATCGGCTTATAATCGTGGTCACTACCTGAATGTGGTCAACTGTCGAGTACCCTTTCCGAAATCCTGCCTGCTCCTCTGCTTGGTTTTGGTCCAATGTGGGTGTTATTCTTTTTAGTATTATTTTTGAGAATATTTTGTATATATTAGAAATGAGGCTGATCGGTCTGTAGTTGCCCAACTCGCTCCTATCTCCTTTTTTATGCAACAAAATCGTGGTTGATTTGCTCCATTCCTCTGGTGTAGTTCCTTTCTTCAGGATATTGTCAAAGAGCTTTTGTAGCGGGGAAAGTAATAAATTACTCAAAGCTTTTAAAAATTCGTTCGTAATGCAGTCTTCTCCTGTAGCTTTGTCATCTTGTTGAGTCATAATTGCATGTTTTATTTCGCTTGTTAGTATATTCGGTAATGTCATATGATCCAAATTATTAATGTCGAAATTTGATGTCTGTGTTGTGTTGTATAATTCTTCGTAGAATTTGGTCGCTTCTTTGATTATTATAGGTCTCTTAGTTACGATTTTATTTTTCTTCGTTCTTACATTCGCCGACCACTCTTTCTTGTCTGTAAGTTCCTTGAACGCTTTCTTGATAGCTCCTGATTTCTTGATATGTTTTTCCAAAACTTCTCGCCTGTATTGTTTTTTGTCCTTAGCTATATTTCTATTTATTTCCTTGCTTATTCTAGTAATTTCTTTCCTGTTTTCTCTTGTATTCTCTTCTTTATACAATATTTTCCTTCTTTCTAGTAAATCTTTCGTCTGTTCACTAATACATTTCTTCGTCTTCTTCCTTTTGAGTGTCATTTCTTGCATTGTATTCGTCAAATGTTTTTGTAGATTTTTATATTGTGTATGTAAATCATCGCTATTGTCTATGGCAGTATGAAATTTTTCACTTAGCTCTTCCAATTTTTCTTCTGGTAGCTCTGGTATTATTCTCAATGCCGGTGGTGGGTTGCGAGTTATTTTCCTCAGGGTTTTGATGACGAGTCGACATCTAATCATTCTGTGGTCAGTATAGAAATGTGTGTTAATCACGTCAAATTTCTTTATCTGGTTTGGTTTATTTGTTAGAATGAAGTCAATCTCGTTGAAGTGCATGTTGTTTGGTGTTTTCCAAGTCCATAGCCTTTTCTTTTTTCTTCTGAACATTGTGTTTGTGATCCTTAGGTTATTTTCCAGGGCAAATCTTATTAATTCCTTTCCATGAGGACTCCTTATTCCATGAGAAAAATTTCCGTACGCTATATCTTCACCGCATTGTTTCTTGCCAATTTGAGCGTTAAAATCTCCCATTACAATTAAATTTTTAGAGGTCGAGGAAGCAACTGCTTTTTCTAAGGTTTCATAGAAAGTTAGTAAATCTATAGGTGCACTCTTTTCCATTGGGGCGTAAGCTTGTATAATAGTCCAAGTATTGTTTTTACTAAACTGCATCTCGAGCAACACTACTCTGTCAGAAAATGTCTCCAACCTGGTAATGTTGTTTTTTAAGTGTTTTTTGATGATTAGTCCGACTCCTCTTCTTCCTTTCGTTGTGTAGCTGTGATACAGGATAAAATTTGGGTATTCTTCTATAACTTCTTTAGCCCTTCTGACTTCGCATAAACCAAGGATGTCCCATTTTACTTTTTCGGTGCTATTAATTAACTCAGTTAATCGACTGTCGCCAAGTAAAGTTCTGACATTCAGACTTGCTATAAATATGTTATTGTCTTTTATCTCGGTTTTGTTACGTTTCTTGCTGGGGGGTATTTGGTCTTGCTCCTCCACGGTGACCAGCCGGCTTGGAGGAGATCTGCAGTTTAGTTTTTTTGTACTAATGTATTATTGTTGTCATGTTTGCTGGTTCCTGGAGTGGGCGTTGGTGAATTAATTAATAAGATGTCCTTTTGCTTACTACTTGTTGGAGATTTTGTTACGGTGTATTCGTTATGCTTACTGGTTCCTTGTGTGGGCGTAATTTGTTTTTTGATTGGTTTTTTCTGACTACTTATGAAAGTTGTGATATTTTGCGCTTTTGTCTTCTTAGGCACTTGCTTACATTTATCCTGCTGTGATCTGCGCGTTTCGGTTTCAGTTTCAGGCTCTGGGGATTGATCGGGTCTTTTACGTTTGCTATTCTTCTCGACGTCAGCATGAAAGTCCTTATTGTTATTGTGTAGTCTAACTATTTTGTCATACTTGATAACTGCTCGAATTCCTTGGTCTCTTAAATTATTTACTTCCTCTTGTAGCTCTTTTCTCTTTTGCAGAATTTTTGGTGCGAAGTCTTCCTTAACATACCATGCGTGGTCAACTCCTCTGGGTTTATTCTGTAGAATGGTGATTTTCTTTCCATAAGTTGAGAAAGTGACTCTTATTGGTCTAGGCTTTGTATTTTTCTTGCCCATTCTACCAACGAATTCGATGTCGCGCTTGTCGCATTCCAGTTCCATTGTAAGTTGTACTAAGTTGACAATAATGTCTTCGAGTTCCGAGTAGTTGTGTTCTTCTTCAGCAATACCGAAAAAGATCAAATTTCTCTGTCGTACAGTTCTCTCTAAGTCGTCTAAACGTTTTTCGTGGTGGGCTTGGGTAGCTATAATTCCATTTACGCTGTCTTCCAATCGAGAGAATCTCACGTCCATTTTATTTGATAAGTTGCCTTCTACTTTATTAAGGCTGCGTTCATTATCTTCTCGTATTTGTTCTCTCAAAGCGTTCATTAATTGTATCATATTACAATTTGAGTCCGACATTTTGTATACTAGTGGTGACTCTTTTTATTTACCTAGTTGGGCGAAGTTAAGAACGTGTCCAGTAATGTGTCTTGCTTAAGAAATCTCAATTTAGCTACAAAAATAGTTTGTCGACTTGAGATCCGAATCCGATCCGAGTCACGACGAACAACCACTCGGCTACTCAAACATTAAGTATTAGTTCGAAATATTTAGTCGTATTTGGCTTTGTAGGTTGAATAGTCGTTACAAGCAAGATTTTTGTTAGTCACTGTTGTGATGTCCGGGTTCAATGTCCAACAAGCGGTTTTGGCCGTTAATTTGGTTTTGTTTACATTGTATTCAGAAATCACTACGAAGTTATTATTGACTGTATTGTTCTGAATATCACTTTTTTGGCACTGTTCCGTGATCTACGGGATATCACTTGTCTGTTTTGTTGTTTTCACTGTTTGTTTTAAGCTGTCTTAACACGCAATTTCTTGTGAAAGTATTTTCTCAAATTTCTCCACAGAGCATTGATTTTTTGCGAAGAAAACACTTTCACAGTATAATCACTCTTTATAGTTCACACTTATAGCGTTTTCGTCCACTAATATTCACTTATTTATTTTTAAACATTAATTTAATACGGAGCCGATGTTCACTGCCACACGCCTTTTATTTTATTTTTTATTTTATTTATGAATAATATTGATTAAAAAATAGATCCTGCAATAAAGTAGCGATGCTCACATGATAATTTGTAGCCAAAACTGAAGTATGTTTGTTATAACGTCTTTTATCATACGTCATGATAGAATTTTATAATATTTTTATTTTATAACACCATTAGGTTAGCAGTTAACTATCTCCCGTAGAGCAGCAGAAGATTATAGTCTATAAAAATTATTTAAAATAGAGATACATTTAAATGACCAACTGTAATAAGATCCAGACAAAACATTTAGCAGTTCAAACATGGTTTTGCATTAGTTGACCTTTATTTATAAATATATTATAAAATGGTATTTTTTGTAAAAAGATAAAATTAATATGAATATTTAGCAGTTTAAAAAAGTTGAAAAATTATGCTGCTTTTTTCTCTAATGATTTTTTATAATTTATTGACTCATCGTTTTAAATCTGGTTTAGTAGGTACATAAAATAGGTATATATTCTAAAAGGTTATGCAATAATCATAAATATGTATGAAATGCAGATGATATCTTAATATTATGTGGAGACGAATTCCTTAGTCTGCAATTCCTTAAATAAAATGATATTGGATTATAAATGATTATATAAATATTATATTAGCACGTGTTGGCGGGGTAATATACATAGTGACTCTTAGTGAGTCTATGTAATAATAGTATTGTTATTGAATAAATTGGAGCTCTATTTAAAATTTGGTCTATTTTTTTCTAACTAAAATAGGTTTGCACTTGACCAAAGTTTGCCTAATGGTAAGAAATAGCTGAAGCGAGTGTTGCTCAGCGGTTGCGGTGTCTGCTTTTCATTCCGACGCACCCTGGATCGAATCCGGCCCTACACCAATGGCGTGTATTTTCAAGTTCAGTGTGGATTTGCACTTGCTTAACGGTGAAGGAAAATATCGTGAAGAAACCGAAATGTTTGAGGATCACAATATCCGAGAACATGTGTCTTCCGTAGAAAGACCTGGGCGCCCACCGCGATGTATCTGCCCAAGAGAACTCCCATCAGTCATGAGGAAATACGACTCAAGAGAGAGAGAGAGAGAGAGAAGAAATATTTATGGTCTAAAATAAAATAGAGTTTACATTTTAATTTATTATCACTCTCCTGGAAAATAAAAAAAAAACAATACCCTTACCAAGCTGCTGGAACTTGGGTTTCTTCTGTGGAAATTCCTCCGGGTTGGTCCAGTTGAACATGAATATCTCCATGAATATGGGCACCGATGGGGCCACCCACTTCTGGTACGACAGCGAGGTGGGCGTCAGCGCCATTTGCTGAGAAAAGAAAAGAAAAATATTTGGAGTAAAATCATATACATAAGTAACATGAAGGTACATGATATAACCGGGGAGAATACCTCCTTATGTACATATGGGGTCAAGAAATTTCTTATGCATAGTCCACAGAGGCAGGTTTTAAGCTTAAATATTAAACGCATGTCATTGTTTTGCTGAATATCTGTAAATACATAAATTTCGTAAGAATTTATTGCACTATTGGTTTGTTTCGACGCGATGGATTATTGTCTGATACTGATTTATTCCACACAGGACCAAATTAGGTTACCTGGAAGAGCTTTAAATTGTATTTTAGACATAATAATAATTTGTAAAATATCTTTTTGTGTACAGCTTGGGCTGATTGGTTGAAATAATATATACGATAGTGTTATAAATGATCTAGTACTTATAGCCTCTGTAGTAATTATTAATACTAGTAGTAAGCTTAAGGTCAATATGTTTTTTGAAAGGCTATCTAATTTTAAACCTGGAGGCCAAAAATCAAAATCAAATCTATTTTCGGAAAACCAGCTTGTATAAATCAAGTAGCTAAGACATACAGTTTGATCGTTAAAGTATGTTTTAGGACAATGTATAGACAAACAATATTGCGACCGATACTTAAAAGTACCTGCAATCGTAAAAAGAAATAACGTGTAAGTAGCTAAAATTAACTAAAATAAATAAACAAAACTTTATCTACAAAAAAATCTTTGACTATGCTTTTAAAGTTAGTACATATAATTTCAAATAAAGGTCCTCTTTGTGTGATGATGTTGATTTGGGTCGCTATGCTAACTTCATGCCAAAAATCACGTGGATCCGCTACTACGTTAATGAGAAACACACTCTTTCGTTGCTTTTGGTTTTAAAATGGTATTAATTCGTAACGGATGCATTTAAAAACCACCCTGTGGATACGAAAGTATATTTTGTTTTCCTCTTATCATGGTTGGAATATTTTAATATGTCTATACCTACTTTTAGTAGACACCTACCAGTCTTTTAAAAACAAGCACTAATAATGTTAATTGACAATTGTATATTTTTGTTATAAATCACATACAGGGTTTCTGTGACATTGTTTGCTTACATAAATGTTCTTGGACAATTTTTTGTCAAGGCATAAGGAGTGAGTAATAAAATAATCATATGTACCTTTAGTTACGTTGTATTATAATTGTCAATTTTCGGGCCCTTTAGTAACCTCCTCACTAGATTTCAACAACATTATCGTTTCACTAATGTTCAAAATATTAAAAAAAAACATATGTATATAGTTATTATGCGCAAAGAGTATAAATTGTAATGTGCAGTGTCAGATAATAATAATAACTTAATTATTTAATGTCCTGCAGATAATGTACACTAAGACTGCTATAAAATCAACCGGTTCATTTAACGAGTATAACTTTTATTACCTGTTACATAAATAATTATTCTAAAAGGTTATAAAATTCAGTATTAGGTTTTAAAATTAAGTTTTTTTTTTTTTACATTAGATAGGCTCACGCTTGACTACAACTTGCCTGATGTTAAGCAACGTTATAATCTACGATCTAGCGCGCTTGCCTAGAAGAAACCGGTTTACTCTCGACTTGAAGACCGACAAATTATAGTTCAAGGGGAATAGAGATTCGGGATGAAGTAGTATCAAACTACATTCTTAACAACAAATTTATTACTAGCTAAGAAAAATCTCGCCAAAATATGTGCCTGTTATCGGTCTTAAATCCAAACAAATATTTGTTTGTTTTAACTTATTAAGTAACCCTGTATCAATATACTTAAGACCACCTTCCAACCACGGATGCAAATCGTTTGACCTTAATAAAATGGCTAACGAATGTTGATCAAGAGCTTATCCCTGTTTGTTTAATGACCTGATAATTAGTTTGTCAAGGTACGGACAGATGTCGCAGTTTGCCAATTTATTGATTGGAATGATAGATCAAATCAATTGAAGGGTTATTGTTGTGACGCAAGAAAGCTGGCGGTGGCGATTATACTCATTTGCAAGTCATTGTACTCTCAGTTTGTATTTATATCTATAAATAACATTTTTTGTAATTTATTTCCTGTATGCGACGGTACAAATGTTTCTTAATGTTAAAAAGTATTTAAAACTATTAGCACATCTATCACTTACACTGAACTTATAAACGATCATATTAATATACGTTTTTTACGTTTACTAACTTACTTTTTATGACAAACGATGTTTAAATATTGTCTCATTTATAGTTTGATAGCTACTTTATTATAAGAATTATTACTAATGTATAAAATGATTAATTATTGAATGTGGTGTAGTATAAATGTTTATCTACACTAATGTTGTAACATTCTACTTATGTTTCCAATACTTGACTTATAATTACTACTGTTATAGCACAGACAACAAAACACTCAATTTAAGCAATTTCACATGATGGTATAATATCCACATCGATATCGTAATAGCTCATTATAACATCAAAAAAGCGTGACCAACCTGATTGCAAGGCCAATCAGCTTTGTCGCGCTGCGCTCTCGTTGGTTAGATTTTAATGGCGGCAAAATCACTGTGACAATACATACGTAGGTACGCATGAATTTAATGTTTTACAATGTGTTTTGTTTTTTAAATACAAATTAAAAGTTAAAAATGGATAGAGACGATGATATTTGTACGCTTCCGGATATTCTAGAATTGGCAACAAAAGTAACTCACAATCTTTTGCCAGAAAAATCTAGAAAATTATATGAAAAATTAACTACATATTGTCAGCTTGTTGTTTGATTAATTGCATTAGTGAAGATAAAGTAGTGTATGCAACTGCATATAACACGGGTATTAAAACACGAGTGTGTGTTTATGGAACGAGCGCAGCGAGTTTCATAATAGTAACGAGTGTTACTGTTGTTAGTGTACGAAACTATTAATAACCAACTCGACGCGTCATTATGAAATTTTTATTATTGGTAAACCACTTTTAATACAATATGACAATAAACGAATTTGAACCAATAAAATTTCGTTGAAGTTTTCAAAGTCTACGGTTTTGCTGCACAGCTACGCAATGCTACGAAACTTTCATACGTAGCTCGTTCGTAGCGCGTAGCACCTTTATGAATAAATAAAAAGTTGGCTGTGGCTTTGAAGACTTTTTTACGCGAGATAGGTTTACGTTTGACTACGGCCTGATGCATTGCTGCAGCCTAAGGTTTAACACGCTTACCTAGAAGATACCTACTTACTCTAGATTAGAAGACCCCTGGATTGTAGTTCGCAGGAAACACACCTTCTGGTAAAGCCGAACTGAAATGCCGACTGAAAGGCTGTGGTATTTCTACAGTATTGCCAAAATTAAGCAATAACCTTCTCATTCAGCCTTTGGATGGGTGACCAGCTCTGTTCGTTATGATAGAGCAGTCAATTAACCTCGACTGAGGTCTTTTCACCGCCCTATTTTTACTAAGCAAAATATACAAAAGTTATATAAACATTTTACAAATCATTAGTTTGTTGAAGTTTTTGTTTTGTGAGTTTGTATATAAGATATTTTGATTTATTTCAATTTATAAGTTCTCATTGTATTTATAAGTGTAGTTACCTACATCATAATATTATTGTGTAGGCGCTTTAGCATTATGCAGAATGTTAGCCTCCTTTAGAATACGCTCAATCAATTTTGACAAACAATAAATACTTAAGTTGGTTTTTTAAGTCGACAAACAATAAGTAGATCATAATATTTGGATATGATGTTAGTACGAGTAACTAGTGTTAATCAAGTTCTGTACAATTGTAATAATCAAAAAATAATAAATAAAAATGTATCTCGTGAATGCTATGTAATCAATGATCTTTAAAAAGGTAAGTTTTAAAAGCTTAATTCTTTCAATCAAAATCTTAAGAAATAAAATAATCACGGCCGTAACAGTATCAAAGCCTGCATTTTCCAAACAATTTTTAGATTAATTTAGTAATATTTTTTTAAATAACAGTGAAGTAATTTCTCGTTTGACATTTAGTTACTGTCAAATACCAAACTAGATTAAAAAAGGTACAAATCTTATATTTTATTATGATATGAAAGGATATGAATAATTTATTTATTACCTCAATATAAAATGTAAAATGACACCAAAGATGCATCTAACATCAAGCTGAAACCGGTATATACTAGATTACATAACTTTCTGTAACCTTTTAGATGAAGCCCACGATTTTAAAGACAAAAAAGTGGTTTGACATTTTGTCTAATAAACTTAGATAACATCTAGGAACTTTTTAGAATAACTAGTTTTTTCCAACCATCTATAACATTCCTTGGTGCGAGGTTTTAGAACATATAATATTGGAATAGACTGGTTTGAACCGACCAGTTTTTCAAACTGTTGGACACGTCCGGTAATAATTAGTACTTGGCTATATTATTATATTTTATATAATTTTAAATATACATATAAACGCTAGTTGCTAAAAGAGATGAGAGCTTATGGAGAAAAATTAAAACTAGAAATTATAAAATATTTTATACTTCATCTAGTATACATTAACAAAACTAACCTAATGCACATAAATAAACGCATATAAATTGTATCGTCATGTAGTGATTAAACAATACTAAAGCTACTGTTACACATGCTCTAAAATAGCATGCTTAAAACCGTGCTATTGAGTATGCTCAATACGAGCATGCTGATGAGCAGTTTACATTTGCTAGCAATAGGCATGCTAGTTTTAAGTATGCTCCTGAATAAGCATGCTCAAAGCAGACATTCAAATACACATGCCATTTTATAGCGTGCTTCCTTGCTCTCTGTCAGTTCAAATAAAGTCATGGACAATCAAACAGCTATCCGTATGGAGCTAAACGAGATCATTCTTTTGCTGGCGATGCAATGCATCCAGAAGCTTATATCAGCTCGTCAAAAAAAGAAAAAAAAGAGAAAGATTTGGGTCCGTAATTGGATATCTAGAAGACAAATTACAAATTTGAGCGTTTTTTCATCGCCCCAGCGAGACATTTTGCGTGAAATTGTGCACGCGCACTTCACTTGTTGCGAACGACTGCGACTGATCGATACTAGCATGCTCATTAAGCAAACCTGTTTAGACGTGCTTGAAGCACGCTCCCTTCCACCCGCGCCGCAGGTAGCATGCTCAAAAATGAGCATGCTAATTTTGAGCAACATTCCGACACACATGCTAGTAAGTAGCAATTGCTCAAAATAAGCATGCTTTCGTGCTTGAAATGAGCATGTGTAAAAAGGTACTGACACACATGCTTATTTTAAGCATGCTTATAAGCATGCTTAAAATAAGCATGCTCTGCAAGCTGATCACATTTGCTAGCATTGAGCATGCTAGATTTAAGCATGCTTCCAAATAAGCATGCTCAAAGCAAACAATTGAATACACATGCTATTTAAGCACAGGCTTTTGGCTAAAATGGAAGGTTCCTCAAATTCAATGGAAGTTATCCACGAGAATAAATATTTAAACAGTGGTTCCTCAAACTTACAAAGATATAATGTTAATTATATCCGTTCAGAACTGAATAAAATAATTTTCGTTATGGCCATACAATTATATAAAAAAAGTTTGTCGAAGAAAAAAAGTACAAAGAAAAATAAGTTTTTTCCTCCCCCCAACGAGACATTATTTCTTTTTTGCGGAATTAATTCACTTGTGAAACCTGTCGCAGACTGAAATGAGAATAAATCGCCAAGCATGCTCATAAGCAAGACCTGTTCAGACGTGCTTAAAGCACGCCCCCTTCCACCCGCGCCTCAGTCCGCTTGCTCAAAAATCAAACGACTGTTGATTTTTGAGCATGCTCGGAATGAGCATGCTCATTAGTGGCAACATCCCGACACACATGCCACTAATGAGCAATTGCTTATTAGTGGCATGCTTCCGTGCTACTAATGAGCATGTGTGTCAGTACCTTAACAGTACCATTAGATTAAAATAAGAAAATAATACATTGAAATACCTATTTCTATTCATATATTCTTTCTGTATCCTTTTTCTTCAGATATTTAATTTTATGGTAATGTATAAATATGAAGAAATATTTATAGATATTGCAGCATAAATAATCCGGGATTATTACTAATTGAAATATACATATCTTTTAAAATGTAGCTACTAGCTTTTTTTATTTTATAACTCCGGAAATTAATAAAATTGTGTTTTTATTGTATGAACACTAGTCTGAAATGAAGAATTATTTGATTTGATAATGTATTTCTTGTTTTACAAGAACCAAGCGAAACATTTGAAGTATCATCAGCGTCTTCGATTGCCTGTATAGGAAGAGTGAGTCTACCGACACTAGAGTAGCTTACTCTGTTATCTTATTGAGATTTCAGACCACCCCAGAATGAACTCATACTCACTCTGGTATGAAATGTCTTATAATGTGCTTCGGAATAGACTGCCTTTGAACATGTAAGGCTAGGTACTTACTGTAGCCATAATGCGACTCCCACATAACCACCGTAAATCCTCGCCGGGATTGGGCGGTACCTGTAAAAGGTTTTCCTGTGATAAAATAGGGTACTTACTGTAGCCAGCACGGCGTCGAAGAGTGAGGGCCAGGCCAGCGCGGCGGCGAGCGCGCTGACCGCGAGCGCGGCGGCCGCGCACGCAGCCAGCTGCCGCCACCGCGGCCGGCGCCCGCGCATGCCCGCGCACCACACGCGCGCCGCCACCCTGCACACACGTACAACTGGTATCACACATCATACAATCTGATTAGACAAAATCATAAAAAAATAAGCGACAACTATAGTAGGCACTGTTAGTTCCCGTAAGGCATGATTAAATTTAGTAGTAATTTTCAAGTTGTAGTATTGAGGACTATAATATCCGAGGACATGGGTCTTCCGTGGAAGGACCTGAGCAACAACCACGAAGTATCTGCCCAAGAGAATTTCCCTAACGAATTAATTCTGCGGTGGAGTCACGACCCTCAATCATGTGGAAATACGACTCAAGAGAGAGAGAGAGAGAGAGAGAGAGAGAGAGAGAGAGATAGTGAGATAGTAGTTCAAAATATTGAAATTCTAAAGGATTTTTCTTTTTTTAGTATTTCCATCAGAGACAACACATATGCACATTATGCACATCAATTATTTACCAATGACACGTAATTATTATACCTATTCATTTGTATGTTTTTCGCCAACTCGCATGCTTCGTAGTAAATTTCGTTAAATATCGTTATACCTTGCTCAGTTATTTAATCGTTCGAAGCAAAGCCGATAAAACCAGAAAATTGCAGTTTTTTCAGTAGTTATTGTTTTTTCTTTAATATCAATGGCGCAACGAATCGTTATGATATTTGATTTCAAACCTATTACAAGATTCTGTAATTAACATAGATTTCTTTTTATTAAGATAGCGAGTGAAGCCGCGGTCGCTAACTTACCAACATGAAACTAGAAACTCTGTAGCAGGTCATCAAATCAGTCACTTGCAGAAGATCTCAAACAGACCGCCTAAACCAGACACTAAATTAAAGTTGTTGAACGCATGTTAAAAACCTATTAGTCTACTTAGGTTTAATTATAAGATTTGTTAGTTTAATTTGAATGCTAAAATTAATACTAGACAGCCTTTCCACAAAATCTTATAAAAAATAGATTTATGATGAACACATTCTGTCGGTCGAATGACGATCAAAATATAATGATAGGCCAATTTCATATCTAGGTTAAATAGAAAGGATAATTTAACATCTTCAAAAGTTTGTAGATCTCGGTCATTAGCACTAGATATATATTATTAGATATAATATTAGGTAGCCTAGTAACGCTATAAATGATTTCAAGAGTCTTGAAAGATCCGACTATCTTAAATTTGAATCTGCGATCGCTATCTCTGTATCATATTATTTTGGGGCTAGGTAATTAATTGACTATTCTTGCGTGGATTATAAATTAATGTCTTCTTTGTCGTTATTCTTTTCAATTAGAGAATCACTGGAGGACTGGAGGAGTTAACTAACATGAGTACCTAGATAAATTGTTAATTCAAGAAAGGTAATGTATAAAAATTCAAAATTTAAGTTTGTCTTATAATTCTAAGTTAGAATAATGACAAAAATGAGTGAAAAAAATATCCAAGTAAGCATACGACACAAGCGTTTGCTTAGTGCGGGGCTAGATGGCGCTGTGTGCAATGTCCCGGAATATTTATTTATTTTTATGCTTCTGTATTCTGTGTTTAGAATTCTGAGGTTAGAATTATTATGTTTTCGGTGGTAAAGGTCACTCTTATCACTTGCTTCGGTTTAACACCTTTTAACAAAACAAAAATGTATCTACTGCCGCAATTAAAATATAATATGTTAATTCTAATAAGTAAATAATGACATGAAGTTATAGATAAACTGTGATTGTTTTGTTGTGATCGTTATGTTGTAAGTATACACACATATTATAAATACATGTCTCGTGCAAATATTATACGAGTTTTAACTAATAAATTGGTAAGCAAAGGTTCATTTCAAGTCAATAATAATCAGTCATATTGAAAAGAAGATCATACCAATGTGCTTAAATAATAGCGACTTTTAGGATATGAAACTTTTACTTACTGGCTGATAAAAAAATATACTGAATTCATACGATAGTTATACACTTTTTTCCTTTTTTTACAAGAAATGGGTTTGCACTTGATCATATTTCGCCTGATCGTAAGCAATCATTACGGTCTATGATGGAGCGTGCTTACCCAATAAAAACCGATTCTCCCTTGCTTTGAAGATCGCACGATTATACTTTTATATTATCATACGACTATATAGAATTTACACCCTCATCTTACAGCATACCAAAACATTATTTCTCATAAAATTTGAGATAGACACGTGAAATCAGTTCCTTTCTTAACTTTGTATTGTATGTTGTATGTTTGAGATAAGTTCCGACAAAAACAAATGCATGTACATACATTATGTACAAAGTGAATACAGTCCAAGGCACATTAATCCAGTCTACTCCTAATTATTTGTGACTGGCAACATTTAACATGACGCTTGTAAAAATATTGCATAAGAATTTCTGTACGTTAATTGACTGTACGGGTGTATCAATCAATGTTCTGAACTTGTAAAAAAACGGAGGTTATTTGAATCTGATAAAATATAATACAGTAATATACGTACATAGCGAGTATCCTAGACTTGTTTTTATATAGTCTGCCTACTTCTATAGTTAAAAGAGCTTATCGTAAGTATTATTATCATTACAACAACACTTATTACACTAGAAATTGTTGTATACAATCTGACTAACCCTAGGTTCTTGTAAGCAAGTATTAGGTAAGGTTCGTAAGATTATTTTATCCCTCGCGCGTTAATTTCATAGACATTGAAGTAGGTACTGTGAGATCTCTAAATTGTAGATACTCTTAATTGTAGTTCGTTTTAATATCAAATTGGTTGAAATTTATTTAAAATATAACCGATATAACCGATAACACAAATAAAACATTGATGATAGAAAATATGTAAAAAATCTCTGACAAAGAAATATGGAAACAGATTTTTACCTAGATTAAAGTTCTCCTAGATTATGTTGCAAGCTCTTTCCAACAAGTCACACTGTATCAAAATGCAATAGTTAAATAGTCCATTTGCATGTAAACACATACTTAGACAATTTAGTGGCTGTGATTAACACTTGACTAATAACCGTTATCAGTCCTTATCAGTTGTTATCAGGCGGTAGACACGACTCGCGACCGTATGTTGTTTTTATTCCGGTTCGTGATGTCATGTACATAATATAAAGTTATCTATAAACCAATTATTTAGATATTTTATTGTGTAAGTAACTATTAACTTTCTTTATTTTTATAAGTACATTAGTACTTTGTGTAAATAAAAATATTTCCCTTTTCTGTCTGGTTTTGGGGTTTGGTGTGATATTATTATGTTTTTCGTTAAGGCCACGATGTTTCACCCGAAAACGCTTTGCGCTTGGTAAAATGCCTACAGTTGCTTTTTCGCATGCAACTTCACGCCGTATAAACACGAGAGCAAGGGAAAACATCGCGCGCATAGCTCCGGCCGACGAGTATTGTCCAAACGCAAACAATTTAATACAATTTGAGCAGTTTTGCAGACGTTTTTGACGAAAAAATTCATATAAAATCAGCAATTCAAAACATTCTATTGATGGCTTTTAACTCCCCTAAATAATAACATTACCTTTTAGATATAATTAAATTGGTTCAAAATTCTGTACTACTTTTGGAAAAAAAGGTGAAAAATATTTTAAAAAAAAACTATTATATACGTTAATCGTGTTTTGGCGTTTTTTGTTGTCTAAAAACTGAATCAAAATTATAGAAACAGAAAAATATTTAGCTCTATCTTATATACTTGTATATTATTTGATTTTTATGAAATTTCACAAAGCACGCCGCTTTAATTGGAAATGATATTATGATAACTACGCAACTAATAAGTCGCCTAATAAATAGTTAGTTAGGTACTCAAATAAAGAATTTTACAGAATACCTAATTAACATTTATACCTAATTATATTATTTTGATATACGTAGACAAAGAGTATATAATATTTTTTCGTCTTGTATGTAAAGTATCACTAGCTGTTACCATGCCTTTATCTCTTAAATTACAAAAAATGCAACAAAGTTAACATGTTATGCGTGTTAACTTTGATACTATTTTTTGTACATATGCATGTAATTACACACAGTGATAAACGCAGAAGTAAATACGTGAGAATCACTAAAAAACTTGTTTTTTTTTAGTGATTCTCACGTATTTACTTCTTCTTCTTTCTCATTTTATTTCATGAATGTATTTGTAATTAAAACACATACTTATTAGGTAAGCTCCATTTTGAATATTTATGACACATGAAAAAAATCTCCGTGCCTATTTATTTATTTATTATGATAATACTCGTAAATTATATTAAACCAGAAATAGATAAGTTGTTGTCAGGTACACGTGATATTCCAAACTACGAAATATGCTTCACTTAACTTGGAATAGTTTTGGTAGCCACATAAAATGTAATGAGCAGGAGTGAGTTAGTCAGAAGCTTGATTCCATTTGTCTCACACGTGTAATTTCCATAAGCATGCAAGTATTTATCAGATTACTGAGAATAGTGTAATTATAATACATTGACAGTCTTTACATACAGACTGACTAATAAGTTCATCATCTTTTAACGTTTTATAATAATAAATAAATAAATAAATATTCAGGGACATTGCACACAGCGCCATCTAGCCCCACACTAAGCAAACGCTTGTGTCGTGGGTACTAGATAACGGATATAAATACTTATATACTTTTCTTTTGTAAATATATACTTATTATACATACAAACGACCAGACTCAACACAAGTATTTATAAATTTTTAAAATGCATAAATACTTGTGTCACGCGGGAATCGAACCCGCAACCCCTAGATTAGAAGGCAGAGCCACTACCAACTAAGCTAACAGGCCAGCCAATAATGTATTGTTAGGAGTTAAAAACAGTCATAATTATACAGTTTGTGAGTAGAGGATTGAGTATGATTCCAGCTCAGTGATCAAAAATCTGTAAACTTTAGTACCTATGAAGTTAATTTTATACCCTGGATGCATAGGGTACTTATACTAGGTACGTCTGTACAGGGTTATCTAAAATCATCAGCAAACACGCATAATAAAGAACTAGTAGCTAACATTTAATCTATGCAACAGGTTTTTTTCTAAAACTTTTGGCAAAACGTGAACCTGTACCGAATACAAAGCGTCATACCTATATTCTGTGCTATTACACATATTGTGGAAGAACGTTTGTAAGTTTATTGGTTTCTGTTTGTTTCTCTTTCACCGCAATGACATATGATGATGACATTAGGCAGCCACTAGTGACTTATAATGACTTATATTCTACGTCTGTTAGTATTTGCGGACCTAAGTACCTATAAACTATACCTAAACTCTTGGGCCGTGGGGTCAGAGCGCACTTGACCTCTACCAAGATCTGTCGGGGCGTTTGAAACAGGCTTCGCGTGACCAAAATGCTGGCTTGTACTTTGCCCAAAAGATTAGTCTAGCTATTCAACGGGGAAATGCAGCCAGCATTTTGGGTACGCTACCTTTTGAAAATGTAGATTAGTTTTTTTTTTATGATGTATATATAATGTTTATTTTATATTATTATTTGGAAGTGTTACTATTAATTTTTGTTGTTTTGAAATAAATATGTTACATTTTAGTACCTATACCTATAAGAACATGTGTGCATCCTAAACTTGTTTCCTCTAGTATGCAAGTAAGGTTCAGTTCGCCGCGACCGATAGATACAGTGTGGGATTACAGCTGACATTACACTGCAAGGGACGCACTCAGTGACTGGTGGTAGGCCTCCGCAATATAGCAGATGACTGACGAAGAAACATGCCTATGCCTGTTATACAAATATACAAATTATACCACCTCTAATCGTTGGCATCTATCCGAAGAATTTAAAGTTTCAGTGTGGATCTCAATCTTGCTACCGTTCACGACAAACATCCTTATCCATTCCATTTATTCACTGAGTACAGCCAGTCAGTCATTTGCACCACCAGATCTCATAAATACACCCGGACAAGCGACACTGTACCTAGTTGGAAGGTTGTGTCGAATTGGAACTAGCACTCAAACAAAACCGCTATATTCTTGTCTGAACATTTAACATGTAACTACATTCCATCAGAAGAGGATCTGCAACAGCTCCATGCTACCGAGTGGCAGGAGATGGCGCAGAACCGAGAGGAGTGGCGTCTCTTTGTGTCGGAGGCCAGAATGCACTCTGGGTTGCAGCGCCACATTAGTGTGTAAGTAAGTAGGTACTATTTTCCATCAAATATATTTATAGTTTTATCCTAGTTCCATCCCTCTAGCCCTCTACGTCATACGACCGTCAGCGCGCGGAGGTCGGCAGCCCGCAGGGATCAAGCTAGTTAGCACTGAAATAGTACGCGAGGCTTTTAATAGGCTCGACGTGGGAAATAACCTATAAATAACTAGAAGTGTCTGAGCCTACGAAATACATATATTGAAATATTTTTATAAATGGAGTAAATTTATTGGGCTAGAATGAACTTGTGCTTTGCATAATTTCCTTTATTATTGTGAATTTTGTCGGGTTACATTCCAGTCAGCCAATTTGTCAGGGGCAATCACAAATATTGTTAAAAAGTATTAACAACGTTATTTGTTTAACGGCGTTTTAATGTTTTTATTAGTTAAACGAAATACCACGTACATACATATTATGTGCGTACGATAGATAGTAGATATTACTAGATAAACTTAATTTGTACACACACAATACAATTTACATATTAGAAAGTACATTTATTTTTGTACACCGAAGTGACTACAATTAAATATATCAGGACACATCACAATCTATATGAAAAAGAAAACTTGATAAGATGTTAAGCTGCAGCAATGCTTAACATCAGGCAGGCTGGAGTCAAACGCAAGCCTATCCCACGTGAAAAAATATAATAAAATATCCATCATCGAATACGTACAATGTACATTGGAGGATTTCAGTTTTACCTATTTTTGTGATAAGGCTTCTCACTGATCACGTTTTCATAAAATTAAACCTTACATTATTTTATCCTGCTTTGGTTAGGGGACAAACTTTACATTTCCCCTTTTTATTTTTAGATTGTTCCAATTTTGTTACATTGTGTAAGAGTTCATGAAACAAAATGAGAGTACCTAGCTAAAACAAGTCATAATATATTGTGACATATATTTGTATAAAGTTGTGATTTTGATGATTATGAATTATATGAGAGTTTATACTTTGTGAATAAAAGTGGCAAGAAATTATAAGTCTATATTTCATTTATTAGGTATAAATTTAATTAATTACTAATACATAAAACATGTAATAATTTATACCTACAATCGGTATAAATCATAATCTTTACGCGACCCGGTCGTTTTCCAAATTTTCAATTTTTAAGCCCATCATGGCACACTCGTATACTAAATACGAAATAACCCGGTATACCGGTACAATCCCTCTCAATCTGAATCACACTTGTCAATATATGTCCAACACATTGGCCAAGTACTGGCGACACGTGTCCAACGTCCACGTTCCTGCAAGTACACAATCTAACTCACAAAGACGACCTTGTGTTGTTGTAAACAATTCGACAACAAACGCATACACCACGCTACTGTCTCAATACCAATCGCTCTATAAGTACGTAAGTACCTAGTACCTAATCGTAATTACTGTTTGTAGTGTTGTCGATACTGATCTATCGAAAGACAGGTTAAAGCTAGAGCAAGCGATATACTTACAAGATTTTACAGGATTTTCATAAGTCGTGGAACAAAAGTTACTGAGATGAGATATTAGAGCCGTTCTTAAAAAAATATAGGAAGTTACCAGTAACTTGTATGACTTTGTCTCATTTCAAAATACACATTTTGTCAGGGGTCATCATCGCAAGGAAAGTTACAAAAAAGACTGCAATAAGGTGTACATTGTAGGTACACTTTACAGCTGGTATATTATCTTATATATTATAATTACCTACTCTATGCTTCAGCCTACAAAAAAAGAATTACTGTTTTTATCAACTTGTTTTTTTAATTATTACTTTCAAGTTTCATCAGATTTCATCATACGGTTATAAGTCGAAACCAACTACTTAAATAAAATAAACAAATGCACTATGAAATTATGCATGTTCTAAAGATGGGTGTCGTTTACACCCAAAACGCGTAAAAGTTCGCGGTATTACCGTCACAAACGGGTTATTCTTATGTAGTTACTCGTGCCTACTATACAAATACTTTGTAAGAATCTATGCTCGTGCTACTGTTTTTAAGATGACGCAGATAAACAATCAAAACACGGTAAAGGTGCGTCGTACTTCATTCAAATGATAATGATCTCGTAATGTTCAAAGATAAGTTACTTCGCTAGGGTCCTAAATGATTTGTTTTCATTTGTGAATGAATCACTGCTTTAATAATAACACAATCAATTAGGATTTAGTAATGGCGCAGTCGACGCCGTTTAAGTGATAATCATGAATACATATAATTATAATTTATTAACAATGAAAACTGCCGTAACCAATTACTAACACTAACTGTAAATAAATAAAATATATATGATGTACCTACTTGGTAACTGGTTAAAGGTTAAATTTTACAGGCTGTTTCCTTAGTTATAGTTATAGGTTGTTATGGGGCTTTTGTCAATTTGTAAAAAAATATGTGCAATAAGTTATTGTATAACTTAGCTGTGATTTTTCACAAGTTACCTATGTGTGTATTTTTGGACATTGCGATAGATTGAATATTTTTTTTCTAAGTTGCGTAAGGCTGCTGTGGCTATGTGACTAACAATCAGATAGGTAGGTACATATTTAATAGCCGACATCCTAAAACGGGCGAGGCGGCTAATTCCGTTATAATTGTTTTAATAGCTTAGTGATTTCCTTAAATTCGAGCTGTGAAACCATAAAATATTTGTAAACGTCAGTTTTAGTAAAAATATACTTATGTTTTTTAGCAAGTAGTAGAAACATTTGTAATTTTGTTATTCCGTTATTTTATTGTTACAATGTAAAAATGTAAGTAAAATATAATATATGCCTCTTTTTCTTCCTCTTATCGAATGAGAGTGGCCAACTCTGGTGTCGAGAGTTTACAAACCGCCCTAAGGGCCTCTGACATGGCTTAACGACTGCCGTACTAGACAAACAGCCGGAACCTACAATTTAACTAGACATCCGACCCACGGAAGTGCCTCTAAAATATATTTGTACAGGTTTTTAAAAAGATGTAAGTAATACTTCTACTTGTACTATACATACAGGTATTATTTCACAGTTCTAACACAGTAACCATAGCAACCATATATTAAAATACAATTTGCCTTCTTATATTTGCAATAAAAATGTCTATATAATAAAGCTGTTATATTTGCAAGGCAATTAAAAATGCACTTGTGTCAGAGTTAATAAAATATTTATCATCGTCGAATCGAATTAAGTTTGCTCTGAAAATTATTAATAAGAAAGGAAAGTAGTAAAACTGATATTTTAAATTAATGAAAAGTAGATTCTAAAAGACAAACAACTGTAAATAAATTTTCATAAAATATAATTTATTTCAATTCATACTATGTTATTATTCTTCTCACGCTGTTGGCTAGCATGATTACTTTTCACCATGATCAGTTTGTGCCTTTCCGCTTATATTTTTTTCCTTATGAAAGATCACAATGTTAGTAAGTGCTATACTGAATTTCAGCATTTCGATCTTCTATACTATTCATATACCAGAAAAAAAATCAAGTGGAAAAGCTATTAAGGCACAAGATGTTCCTTTACCCTGCCACGGCCTTTATATTTCTTTAAAATCTAACAAACAAGAAACTGTGTAGATGGCGTTGATAGCAACAAGAATGCTGGCTGCCAGCGCTCGAGTCATTTTCCAATGAGGCCGGCGTATTGAGCGAATTGGTCCTTCCGTCGCTCACGCGTGGGCAGCTGCTTTCTACTAGCACTTGGTATTACACAACTATGGCTATTTGAAGGATAACCCTCCTTCTCGCATCGCATTTCTCATTATTGAGGGTTGCGAGTCCCCCGCAGATTTAATTTGCTAGGCCAGTTATATAAAACGCTTAAGCATACGCGAAATATATGTAAACGTGAGTAAAACCAAGTGAGTTTAATAGAGTTAAAGTATAATAAGCACGCATATAGTTTTCATTCCTATAATTCAAAATTGTGTCATAATAAGTACATTAATTGTACTGTAAGGTATTATCCCTCACCGCCATCCTACTTCCAACTAGTATTATAAAGGCGATTAAGACAACTAGTAATATAAAGGCGAGGTTTCGTGCATGAGTGGGTGTATGTTTGCTACGTCTTTACGCTCAAAAACCTGAACCGATTTGGAGGAAATTTGATGTGGAGATAGATTAAAATCTGGATTATCATACCTACTAATGGGCCGAAACTAAACGAAAGTGCGTATTGACATAGGTCAATAAACTATTTCGTTATTTATTTGGTGTGATAATGAAGCGTGCTTGATAGAGCGGTATTTATTATTTAGATTAAAAAGATAATAGACACAGAAATGATACGAAAGGAACTATTGTTGCTAACCGACTTCAAAAACCGAGGTTATCAATTCTTCTGAAAGATTTTTTACAATTGATTTCGGACACTTTCAAGTAAATTGTGAGAAACGAGCAATTAAGTATGAACTTAATCTTTTTGTGTCTTGTGTCTTTTAGTTTGCCCAGTAGGTAAAAAGTAAATAAATTTTTAGTTCTCTAGTAAACAAAACATAAATAGATAAATTAACAAATGAAAAGCAATAGAAATAAATACTCACAGTTGTAGCTAAAATCACGTGTAGTTCGAATAAGTTGAGTAGAGTATAATCGGCTTAGCGTGTCCTCGATTCCACGACGCTGATTGGATTACAGCCACGCTCCCAAATGATGTTCCTTTACTTACTTACTTTAACTTAGTCTTGTGGTGGTCAAACTTATTCTTAGTTATTTCTATACTTTGACCAGGTATGTTTTTCTTTGAACCAGAGTTAACTCTGATGGTTAAATGCCGGAATGTACGAACGGGGTATCGAATACAGATACAGATGTTTATTGGTGAATCATAGGAATTGACATATCAATTTGTGTGTATTCCATACCAAATTTCATCATAGACGGTCTAGCTGTTTGAAAATGAAGAACTGACAAACATACTTACACAAACTTCGTCTTCAGGAATATTAGAGAGAAGTTACATATTTATTACAGAATCAGGCATTTCAACACCAATTTGCCTGAAGCGACACCATCTCTCTGTGATAAAAGATGAAACATCTGTACCAGAATGTGTATGTGTTATATGTACAAGTGTGTGTAAATCAAATGATTGAGATAATGCTTGAATCCTGGGAACTCGGTGGTCACGGTATCTAATCCAATTATCTCCTCAAACAAATAATGCTCCGCAAATACGAGGAAAAGCCATTTGTAGTTTTTGGGTTTTAATAACGAGTATCGAGGTCAATTTAATGTGTGATTTTCATTGTTCATAGTCATTTTATAATGCAACTTTAAATTATATTAATTTTAATTATTTTATTTTTTTGATCAACTTTACTTTAGTTTGAGGAATTAATATTAAATTGAATGAATTGAAGGATGGATTAAAGCTAAAATTAAAAGTTATTCTGTTATTGCAATAATAATGCATAAAAACAAGGGAAGAAAAACTGAACATACTACTTCTAACTACAGCAAAAACGGGGCACTTAGAAAATATTTAGACAAGCCTAAAGCTGGATAGTTCTGTAAATATAATTGTAAATCAATTTAAATGAATAATTTTGAATATTTTAAAATTATTAATTGCTATCTGGATTATTATTAGAGCTGTACCAGTAGAGAAAATTTTCCAAGACTAGTTTTTAAAATATTTTGTATACAAACCCGAAAAACACGACAATCAAGTGTGGTCTGAAGTTACCATGCTTGGTCATTTTAGCTGTGGTAATACTGCAAGTTTATAGTTTTAAAACTCAGCATTGCTCCGTGCTCTGCTATAGTCTGTTATAGAGGATAACCCTGATTCCCAAGAGTACCTACTTCAATAAATTGGATAACGAAGTGGTTTATGTTTCCTTCTCATCTAACTGTCACTGCCATTGTTTAAGGAGCAGTGTCCCGCGCATATCTACGTGCTGACTGTCATATTATTTGCCAAAAACTAAGAGAGATTGAGGGATGGTTTATACATATGTATATTTAATTACCACAGGTTTGTACGTATTCGCAAAATTACTTTTTTAAATGAATATTTTTGACTCTACTAAAAATTCTACATAATATCAGGTTGGTCGTCTAGCTAGACGTGTGGTCTGCGTGGATACCTACAGTTTTAAATGTAGGTAATTCTAGTTTTTTTTAGTTTTTGAGTCTTACTGTAAGTACAACAGTTCTTCTCAGATGCTTAACATCAGGCGAGTTGTAGTCAAGCGTGAGCCTATCTAGTTAAAAAAATAGTGCTATCCGTTCTTCAGCAATGGGCATATTTTAATAGCACATAGGTATGTGTAATTCTGAAATATGATATGGACATTGTACGAGACAATCTGGCCGAGTGCAGACGCACCGAGCTCGTGACGGACAAGTAGGTAACCACCCGCGTCCGGCCAGTCTGCAGACTGGCCCACAGGGGGGCACTCAGGGAGCTTGCAGCGATAAGGCAGCTGCTTGTGGCACAAGACGTGTCGCACAAGAGAGGGTGACTAAAAGAAAGAGCTTGCAGTAATAATGCCACTGGTTAAGCGGATATACGCATCCAGACAGTAAGTTTTGGCCACAGGGAGGGGAGTACTACCTTGCAGCGATAAGGCAGCTGTTGTAGCCAATGGTTGTAGTACTACATGCGTCACTCAAGAGCAGTGGTGAACTGATATGCGCGTCCAGTCATTCGGTAGATTTGGCCACAGCGGATAATCTAGCTAGTTTGCAGCGATAAGGCAGTTATTTGTAGCACTTCATTCGTCAATTAACTTGCCAGACTCCACTGTAGAAATGTAATTAGTTAGCAAACTTATAGGGGTAAAGCCCCTGGTCACATTGCCAACGACGCGAGTAATATTTAAGGCTCTACACGCGTCCGGTCTGGCAGAAAAGGCTCCAGGGGCAGGTGTCAGGAAGCTATTAGCGATGAGACGGTCGTTTGTGGCACTAGCCTAGTTAAACTTTAATTAGTCTAGTTTCGTTTTTTAATCAGTCGGTAGACTATGCCACAACGGAGGGCAACCACAGCAAGTTGTTGTTAGACAAACATACAGTGATAATGACGATATTAGTGATACAATACAACCCTCGTTCTGTCAGTCACTGGGTTCAGGAAAGGACTACGGATGTTAGTTTGCGGCGATAAAGCCTAAGTATGTGGCACTAGCCACGTCCGATTAGTCAGCAGGCTTATTAGGGATGAAAATAGGCAACATTATTACAGCAATAAAGACGCTGATTGGGATATTACAATGCATCTGATAAAGCATAAAAATTTCCAGACAGTCCAAATACAAAAATAACGTAATATTTGCTGAATCTCTTCTGTTCAGTAAAATTAATAGTATTATATATTTTATCTACACTAATGTTGTAACATTCTACTTATGTTTCCAATACTTGACTTATAATTACTACTGTTATAGCGCAGACAACAAAACACTCAATTTAAGCAATTTCACATGATGGTATAATATCCACATCGATATCGTAATAGCTCATTATAACATCGGTAAAGCGCGACCAACCTGATTGCAGGGCCAATCAGGTTGGTCGCGCTTTAGAGATAGTTAGATTTTAATGGCGGCCTCCGGATATTCTAGAATTGGCAACAAAAGTAACTCACAATCTTTTGTCAGAAAAATCTAGAAAATTATATGAAAAATTAACTATTGTCAGCTTTTACTTTTGTTGTTTGATCAATTGCATTAGTGAAGATAAAGTAGTGTATGAAACTGCATATAACATGGGTATTATATGACAGTTGCATAAACTACTATTATTAACTACATTTTAATGTATTAAAACAAGTGCAAAATGAGTACCAGTGCACTTGACAAGTACCTATTTTAATTGAAAATATTATATACATTGTAGCTATCTATAGCATAATTGAGAGATAGATAAATTAATTACTTATTCGTCTTTTTGCTGCGTTCGGGTCACTTGACTACGAGCCGAGCCAATGGCCGGTAACTGGATTGTGTTGTTCGAAACACATTAAAAGTATAAGGTAGTGGCTTACTCTAGTGTCGAGAGCTTAAAACACCGCCGAGTCATATGAAAATAATTTTATTGATTACTGGTACACGCCCGACACTTCGTTCGAAGCATTCCAGGATAAAAAGTAGATAAGTATTAAGATCCAATACTACCTACATAAATACCAAAAGTAATGATGATCCGTCCAGCCGTTTCTTGCGTGGTGAGCGTTTAAATAAACGGACAAACGGATAAACAGAGCGATAGGGGTGTTCTTCTTTGACAAGCAATTAATCACCGTCCTTAGTAACTACTTTAGCTTTGAACTCATTTTGATTGGAAGATAAAACTAGGCGAAGTGACGTTGTTGTTCAATCCCCGATTTTTGGTTTTATGAAACGTTTTTCACTACTCAAAACAGTCCTCTTCCTTTGTCGTTATCATAAAAGTACGTAGGAGGGTCGTCAGTTTTTCGCAGAATTCATTCCTTAGGGTAGTTCTGTGATGCGTGGTCAGGGTCCATCCACATTAAAAAGTATCACAGAATAAAATATAATAAAATTACCAAACTTGGTCTACAAAACTCGCACAATCCGCCCCTGTGTTCATGAGATCCCGTTCGTCCCTCGGGCTTATTTGTCCCATTAGTCTCCAGTCCCTTGAGATAAAGATATTATCAACTGACAAACAGACAGAATGCTCCCCTGTTGGTAAATCAATGGCCTACTTCGATATATTATATGATTGAGTCTTGAATATTCAGAGCTTAGAAGCTAGAGGTAGGAAGGAGAAGAGGATGATGCAGAAGAGTAAGGAATAGGCTGTAAATCTTGAAAAATGGCACAATCCTACTTATTCATATAATAGTAGATATTAAAGAGGTATATTTTTTTTCTGTAGGCAGCCTGTGTGTCTTGCGTAGGTACTACATTATCGGGTCTCCAAATCTAGAGAAAACCGTTGCTTTATAATACCTAGTAGGGTTTACCTAGCCATTAAATAGGGGCTTACATGTTAAAGTTAAAATAATAATTAAAATATATTGTAATTATTAAAAAAGCCGATTGTACATAAGTTACATATTTTGTTTTTTTTTAAACAAAGTCATATTGTCATATTAAGGCTGCGTGTACAGAAAACTCGACGTTTATAAAAATAAAACCTTAAACAACGTAAGCATAGGTATCACTATCTTTTCGCAAGACGATTATTTGATTCTTTATCATATTTCTGCGAAGAACCTACGACAATACTTACATTTTCAAAACAATTTCAGCTCAAGCGACCTAGCCTAGGTGTCCTAAATAATTCTCAAGATACTATTGTTCGTAGTTAGTACAAAGATAAGTGCTATTTAGGATATAGATATAATCCAGTAAGTAGGTATTACATGCAATGGATTTGTGATACGCTAATTAACATTTATCGAACAATAAACCACGTGGTTTCAAGGGCATCTGTTCGTTAAAGAATGCTAAATTAATTATTTTAATATCTTACGTGGTCGCTACCGTTGATATTATAGATAACTAGTGGAAGCCCGCGGCTTCGCTCGCATTATCTATACTCTATACTAATATTATAAAGCTGAAGTGTTTGTTTGTTTGAACGCGCTAATCTCAGGAACTACTGGTGCGAATACTCCGATTACATATATTTATTTAAAATTATTCATGCCCAAATTGACTCACCCTCACTCCTGTCTTGTATCAACATCAACATTAATATAAACCCTAATTCGCGCAGGCCCCAAAATATATTCTCTCTCAGTGTTTATAAAAATAATACATCTCTATACAACCCATTAGTTAGAATGTGTCGCCAATACAATAGTATCCTAGCGAACCACCATCAGTCACTGGATGTATTTAATTGTGTGTTATCCACATTCAAGCGTAATGTTCTAGCTATTTTAATGCAAAGCTATGCATGATCACTAATTTTAAGATAAAATTTAGTCTGTAATTATGTTGTCCTTGTTTATAGTTGTTGTTTGTTAGACAGAGAATACAGTACCAGTTAGGTACTGTATTCTCTGTCCAACACAGGTTTTTGAAAATAATAATCAAATTCATATTGTTCAAGCTGTGTACACTCACCTGAGGAATTTGTTCTGGTTCAAAACCAGTTTTGAATGTGTATTTGGCATATATGTATATGAACTCATTCTGTTATGTGTACCGTTATAAATAAATAAATAAATAAATAAATTGAAAAAATATTTTTGTGTTGAAGAGACCATTTATCGAGAAAGGCTTTAGGCTATATAACATCACGCTGCAACTAATAGGAGCGAAGAAACAATAGAAAATGTGGAAAAAATGGGGGGAAATTGTTCATCTTTGAGGGCTTCCATTGCGTGCGCCGCGAAAACGGTTCAAGATATCAAAAAAAAATTGTGAAAGAATTATTTCTCTTAAAATAATCTAACAAAATGTTTTCGACAATATATGTCTATCTTTTAAGGTTAACTCACTACAACCGTTTTTATGGTAATAACTATTCCACGCGGACGAAGTCGCGGGCACCAGCTAGTTTTCGGATAAAAAGTAGCGTATCACACTCCTAAGACGTTCATCACGCTAAAACAGCTGAACGGATCATCATGATTTTTGGTATGTAGGTAGTTTGAGGTCTTAGAAATGTCATAGGCTACTTTTTATCCTGAAATAATGCGAGCGAAGCCGCGAGCATCCACTAGAATATTTTATAGGTAGGTAACGCAATTTGACCTTGTACTAACTATAAACTAACTAATATATTCTGTTAATTTGCAACTTGTACTGATTAGTAAGTAAATTGACCAGTCTATAGTTTAGCGCTTTGCATAAATTTCTTATTCCTCTTTTAGATAAAATATTTTAAGAACCAGTTTTTAATATTTACATAATATATGTAAGTAATGTATTTGATGTTAGTCGAAACTTGAATTGACAAAGTTAACCTTAGCCAGTATATTTTGATGACTTTGGCTGGTTAAAAGCTTTTGTACACAAGAAGCTGTTTAGTTAATTTAAATACACAATCCATATAATAAAACTGAGAAAGGTAAAATCTTAACGTAGAATATATTGGAAAAACAATCGTTTGGGTATATTTTACCTAAATCCACAACAGAGCACGTTTCAGCAGTTTTTAGAATGTTTATCTGTAATTAAACGCTCATAACGCAAAAACGGCTGAACGGATCATCATTATTTTTGGTATGTAGGTAGTATGACGTATTAGAAGTGTTAAAACTACTTTTTATCTCAAAATAATGCGAGCGAAGCCGCGGGCGTCCAGTAGTACTACATAAATAAGCTCAGTGAAACTTGAAATGATTATTGTCTAAGGCGATGATGTTATCGAGCAGCTCAACGAGGTACTTCCGTGCGTTGGATGATCTGTTAAACTATTATGGGACCGGGATTTTTCGTCATAATTATGGCCGTCGTTGTTGAACCGCGCTTGACTCCAGATTTCACATCAGTTACTTATAGGAATTATTTTAATCTTTTTTAACTGACTTAAAAAAAATAGGAGGTTCTCAATTCTCAACATTACTATTCTGTTGTAATATACACCTAACTTACTTCTGATTACTCCGCAAATTTATGTATCGATATTTTAAATTATTCTTTGCTCTCATCAACACGAACCTTTACGTCTAAAAAAGAAACGTGTTGTTAGTCGCGACACGTGCAAATAAATATATTAGATCTCATTTGATTAAATTAACATTAACTTCTATGCGTTATAGTTTTAACAACATTAGTCGGACATATTTGTCTTCGCATGTTTGGTGCGTAAAATCTTACTAATTAAAAACATAATCGTTATTCCTCCACACTGAGAATCCTGTCTGCGCAGGATTTAATCATCGAGGAACTTTTCTTAGGCAAGTAGGTACATCGCAACAGAGCTTTCTACAGAAGAAACACGTTCTCTGATTTGGTGGTCGTCAGTCATGTCGATTTCCTCTAAATGTTTTCCTTCGTTATTAATTTTCGTATGATTATGTATACAACCATCTACATCTTCTATACATATAATAGAACTGAATAATAAACTGAACTGAAGAGAGAAGAAATTAAAAAAAATTGGATATACTTATATTACCTACATAACAGAACACGTTACAACAATTAATATATTGTTTGTCTGTGTATCTGCTTATCTGTTTATTTAAACGCTCATCACGCTAAAATGGCTGAACGGATCTTCATGATTCATGAAGTGTCATAGGCTACTTTATATTCCAAAATAACGCGAGCGAAGCCGTGGTTATGCACTAGTATCTTATAATAATAATTACAAATTCTCTTCTTATCCCGTTCCAAGTTACTTACAAACGCTTTACAACGAGGCACATTTCTTAGGCAATAGATATCGCGATGAACCCGCCGCCTATCGACTGCCTTCACAGATAACACTGATAACAAATGTAAACAAAACTAACAGATGGCTCTCTTCATTCATAAACAGTTATGCATGCTATTTGAATCGTTAGGTTTAGGCGATTAGGCTATCTTTTGTCATGTGAATCGGGAATACTTAAAAGTATGATAATGATAAATTAAATAAAATAAAATAAAAAGCCTTTATTTCTATTACTCGTTAAGGAATAGTTACAAAATAAGTAGGTAATGTACATTATATTTAGAACCATTTGAGTAAGTATATTCTTAATACAATGTGCATTTAAGAATTTATATAAGTTTTATATACAAGTTTTTGTTTGAGTTTAGGTAAGTACAAAAATTTTGATTTTTTTGATAGCAGACATATATTTACCATGATAATGATTAATGTGTAATTAAAACTATCTAACATGAGAGGTGCCATCGTTTAAATTGGGTATTACTAATCTGTAAGCCTATATCAACGAGTAGGACGTTGCAAGCGCTACAGAAAATGCTACTTAAAGTAAAGATATATTAATTGTATGTATTGCAATTAGAAATGAATGTATGTATCTTAAATCACATGCTTACACTATGTATATTAAATATATCAGAGAGGTAGGTATAAAAAATAGCCAATATGCACATTGATAGCGACGTAGGCCCGCTACGATGTGCCGCGTAGCAAAACTACTAGCATTCTGCAGAGCCTTTTTACTACAAAATAAATACGAGAAATATACGTTCACGAAAAGTTTAAATTTTAATTCATAACAACTACAAACTTTCTTATATTTCGGTTATTTATGCTTGAATTTCATTGTTATGACAAAAACACCAACAGGTAGGTATAATATATTCACAGACAAGATTAAAAATATTTGTGTGTTAGGAGTTAGATCATTAAGAGCAGTAGTTTAGATGATCGATATACGTTATTCTATTCTATTTATCCATAGTTAATAATTTGTATTGAGATAAGTTAATATATTTTTTAAATAGTATGTTATTAAGACGATATATTTTTTTAAAGGCTTCGTTCTATAAAAATAAGGTTCTTTTTATTTGATACATTAAAAAAAAGCCGTAAGCCCAAACTAACTTTAGTTTGAGTACGTATTTTGCGCAAATCAACACAACAGTTGCTAAAACAGTAAATGCATGAAGTAGCTGTCTGTTGTCGATTTGATATGTAAACTATTTAATTAAACCAGCTATTTATTTACATGTCTAGTAGAAATAGACCAGATAATGAATTAAAATATGCGCAGTCACAGTTTTCATGGTTAACACATGTACATAATTATATTTAGGTGTGCGTATAGATTGGCATAACTTTAATTTATAGTATTTGGAATGACAAGAAACAGTTAACACTTTATTCAAATTAGTAATTAAGGCAAAAAGGGAAATAATAACATTGCCTTATTTTTCTGCATAAAACATTGACGTCGAGATCGAACCTACCTGGCTTTTTCTAGACGGATTTAAGACAAATATAATCACTAGAACATACATTCGCAAAGTGTTTACCTAAATTCTGTCCCTAATCGATTAAAAGATACGAGAATAAGATACAATACGATTAAAGACCATTTTGGGCTAATTTCTTCGACTCACCTTACTATATCAATGATAACACCAAAGACATGCAAAAAAAAATTTGATAACACAAAATCTTTCAGAAACTTTGTCAAATTCTTCTATTTGTAGTGGTCATGATAATTTAAGTCACTGGTCACAGAGTTTATAAGTGCATTGGTTTTTCTGAGCTCGTAAGTATAACTTCCGAAGTTCACGGTTAATTTATCGCGATATTGTGGAGCTAGCGGATGCGTGCTGACCGGTCGAGCTCTAAATTGGTACTGTGTCCGTAACATAACATCTTATCACGAACACGAATGCTTGCAAGTTGACACTGATTACCACCGCCTTAGGAGACACCGTAACTGGACTATCATGTTTCATATGTGCATAATTTATATAATAAAATAAGTAAATATGCCCAATCTTTAAACCAACCTAGCATCAACTCTAGTGAGAAATATTAACTAGCTCTCGATAAGCGGCGAGTGTACAGCCAATATATCTATATAACATAATTGGAGCTAAATTCTATGAATGTGTTCATTCTGTAGAGAATATTATGCACATATACCTAACACTATATTTTGTCGTGTTACTTATACTTACATACTTATTTATTTTTACTTATCTAAATTTATATAAGTCGAAGGTAACTGACTGACTGACATGGTGTTCTATCAACGCACAGCCCAAACCACTGGATGGAACGGGCTGAAATCTGAAAACAGGATTTTCGGAAATGCTACTTTTAAAGGGGTGAAATAGGGGATGCATTTTTACTTCTTAATGCGAGCGAAGCCGCGATAACTAACAAGTAAAATAATATGACTAGTACAAAACAATAATAGAATGTATGTGATAAATATTGACTTATATCACAGAATACATAGGTACTTATGTATATGAGGTTAGTATTAAAGTAAGCTGCGACCCTACTCTCTCGGCGCATGTATCTTTCATCTGATATAAATGGTAGATAAGTAGTAGGTATCTAGAAGCGTAATCCGTCCTATTTTACAAATGTGTGACGGATAAGCGATCAATTTGATGCTCCATTCTCAATTGATGTATGTACCTACTACTGTGCTATCTGCCACCTTGTTTATGTACCTATATGTTTATTAATGTGAGACAAGACACTTCTTTCAGTTATAGTTTTAGAATAGAAATGATAAACATGAAACACATTGTAGTCAAATGTCATCGCCAAAAGCTATCTCCTCCAGGCAACCTTTGGTAGTTCATATGTTTTTTTTTTGCTTGATAGGCTCATGCTTACCATTCGCTTGATTTGAAGCAACGTTGCAAACTACGATATAGCGCGCGCGTGCAAGATGGTTCAATCTTGACTTGCCTTGCTTGACAGATAAAGTTCGCGGGGAACCTGGCATTGGCATTCATTGCGGCAAGGAGTTACACATTTTGCCGGATCACACCATAACATGTCGAAGCGAAAGGCTAAATACGGGTCATTAGTGTATTTTATTTATTATATAGGTATATTTGAGAACAAAAAGTAGCCTATAACACTCCTAAGACCTTACTCCTCTTACTAGGTACATACATACCAAAAATCATGATGATTCGTTCGATGGCTTTGCGTGATGAGCGTTTAAATAAACAGACAAACAGAGACACAGATAAACAGACAAAATTTCTAGAAATACATAGTTGGAATGTGTCCTATAATATCAATTCGAAGTATCTCCAAATATTTTTTAAAATATCTTCAATGTTCAGACTTTCGACCGTCTTCAGGTTAATTATACGTATAGATATATAGATATAGGCATACTGAAGCTTTTTTTTAAAAAGGGTAATAGTATTCTTTGCTGAAGCTTTCTTGCCATCCCTAGTGATGACAAGTTCCATTTCGTACAGCAGTCTCATTTGAGCGCCACTTTCTTTTCAGCAGGTACCTACCTACGCCATTGTAGGTTTTACATCCTTGCCTAGTATCTAGGTATATTATAAAATATCATCATCATCATCATAAGCCTAATGGGACCCACTGCAAGGTATAGGCCTATATAAAATGTAAACATATAAAACTCAAAGGTGACTGACATAGTGATCTATCACCGCACAGCCCAAACCACTGGACCGGCTGGAATTTGACATGCAGATGTTATGACGTAGGCATCCGCTAAGAAAGAATTTTTGGAAATGCCACTTTTGAAGGGGTGAAATAGGGGATGCATGTTTTACATCTGAATGCGAGCGAAGTGACCACTTAAAGTTGTTAGTAATTTTAATTTCTTACAAACTAGTTTAGTTATTACCTACCTATTAGTGAACAAATAGTTCCCACAATTTTATCTAAAGTGAGTCTACCTTTTCTTTTCGCGTCGGTCACCTATCTAAGAACAGACCGCGACCACAGTTGCACTTTCGTAACTACCAGAATTAATAAAACTGCAGCTTTCAATTTATTTTGATAACGCATTTTTTTATTAAAATTATAAAAGTCAACAAGTTCATTTCTTACACGTTAAAGGTTTACTGGTCACTTAGCCTCTCATATTTACACAAACTGTGGGATAATGAACACAAAACCTTTCAGTAAGTATAAATAACAAGGCAATTTTACAAAAATACAAAACCATATATTTTAAATCACGATCTTACATTATTCCTTTTTTTTAGTTTTAATATCCAATAGTTTCTGCTAATATTTAGCCATGCTAACCCATAGTCACTTACCATAAAACTCTAATATTATTCATCTTTATAAATTTTCCAGTTGGCTTTTTAATAGCTTCTTAATACTCTAACATTATTATTTTTTATATAAAAAAACATGGCGTACCTTTTATATGTTATTGTTAAAAATACTGGTATATAGAGCGAGTGAGTGAAATCATTAACAACCCACTTAAATCTAGTATTTAAGTTGTCTTTGGTGATATAAAAAAATATTATTTACAGATATTTATTTATTACAAGAATTCATAATTATTTATCGTGCATAGTCACTTATATTAACAAATTGTAAAAATAATCTGTTCTAAAACTAAATATATATCGACCGTCGTAACATTTTCTTTTAATCATAACTTTTATTCCAAACTTAATATACATAAATTGGCACTATAGGCAATTAATTAAAACTACATATATACATATAAATAATTAGCACAAATACAACGTGACATATTGTTAATATCAATAATAGATCCCAGAATAATAGATTTTAATATATAGGTAATTTCGTACAAATATATAAAAAAACAGATAAAATGAAAAAGCTTCCTCCATTTTTGTTCGAATCAAATGAAATCCATATTCTGGAATGTCCGATGCGATGTCTTGTTATACGTGCTAAGGCCACTTTTATTTATGACTAAAAGGAAAATAAAGTATAGTATAAGTACAAAAATCTAATAATTTTTACATTAATTTACATAATAAGGCGATTTTTATATAATAAAGAAAAATAATAACTTAAAATTAAATAAATATTTTGGTGATTTAAATTGATGTCATTTCTCTAACAACTAACTAAAAAATATCGTGATATAATATTTTTCCTATAAAAAGCGGATATGTCAGAGTTATACTTAAATTATAGTCGCAGTAAAATACAATATCAACATAGGTTGGTAACGTTATAAAATTGCAAAACATTTTTTTATTAATATTTTAAGGCAATCTCGAGACATTGTAATCAGCTCAATTCAGATAAAATCAAATGTTAAATAAAAAAGAGTGTTGCTATATTTTTCCACATAATGGCTTTTAAAGTGGAAAAGAGATGGCGTAGATATATCACAAACTCTTATTTATCCGCCATAAAAATATAATTCCTAAATGTATCCGAATTGAGCCGCCATGTTAGTTAGAGGGTACTCTGTTATTGCTTCGTTTGACGAAGTTTACAACTAATATATACAAAATATCAGTCTGTCAATATGTACTGCACCCGGCTTCAATGTATGAACACATTTTGTTCGGAAATATTCGGCAATCATCGGGTATGTTCGGTTTTTGTGGTTACATGATAGTGTTCATAAGTTTATTTAATACAGTCAAATATAGCGTGATAATTTTAAACGGTGTCATATCCATATACCTACTATAATCACCATTGCATGGAGAATCATAATTTGAAAAAATCACCTTTATGCGCAATGTCTCATACGACCATATTTTATACTATATATTTCTATCTAACAAATAACCGAAATATCCAAAGGTTCATAAAACATTGTTGAAACCGCATCATCAAAAGTGACATCTAAAAATGGCAACAAAAATCATTTCATCCATTTCGCACCAATGTAGGAGCTGTATTGTGCGAGAAGGATGGAATTAGTTTCGCCGCCATTTTTAGATACAGTGTGTTGCAAGTTTACAAATGGATATGATTCAACGAAATTTTATGAGTTTTAATGAAGTGTTTTTGCCTTTACAAGATATACTGTCATGTCGCCGGGTGCTGTGTCTAAGTCCCATTAGTTGGTGTTGTTCTCCGCGGCGTCGTCCTCCATGATGGGCGCGGTGTCCGGCGAGCGCAGCAACATCTTCAGCAGGATCACCACGCCCCACACCAGGAGACCCACGCCTATCGCCTGCGGGTGAGAGATACGTATGTTAGAGGTTTGGTTTGTAATGGGATTTGTAAACGGACAAACTTCTCATGATTGGTATAAAGATTACTGTCATTGATTAAAAATTGACAGCTAACAATTTACATTACTGGTAATCAAATGCCTGGCTAACCAATTACCCTGATTTACTGATTTAAGCGTTCTGGAGGTCTGCACGCTGCAGCTACTCCAGAACATATGCTCTGGTAATGGGTGACGTGACTAGTAACTGATGAAATCATCATCAGCTCATAGAACCCACTGTAAAACATTCGGATCTTCCCTCGCTCATACGGCAATACTAGGCAGTATTGCCGTGTTGTGCTTTTTCTTGCCCATGTTGCCTACAATCATCGTAATGTTTTCTGCGTTCAGATTACTTAAGTCTTAGGTGACCTAGGAGGTGGCTGTAAAGTGTGAAACAATAAATAACAACTTACGGTAAGTGCGTACAACGCGTAGGGCACCCAGTACCGTATCCGCAGCGCCTGCTTGGCGAGCGCCGCGTACTCGGGCGTCACCAACACCTCCTGCCGGAACCAGAACATCGGCACCAGCGTGTCCGGGTCCGGCAGCTGGTTGTTGAGGCTGGAACGTACACACGAGGGACTTGGAATATTCAGTGGACGAGCTATTGTCAGCATACAACAATTAGTGCTCTTTGAATACACTTTTTGTCTTGCTACAACATAGGGACAAGTTGTCATCGGACGGAAGAGAGAGATATATATATATATATTTTTAGTCAATAACACTTTAAGACGGATAGCTTCAAGTTCGAAGTAAGTGTGTAGTAATGTACAGTTTTGTTTCTTTGTTTTTGGTCATGATAATATTTACCAACTTTTTTAGGCAGTAATAACCATCGAAATTAAATACGACTTTGGTTAGCTATGATACTAGTAGCTCACTGTAGTGTCTAAATACATATGTGTTACCAAAAGAGTAACCTTTGAACCCCAAAGTCATATAAACATAGCCTGCAATTGCTGGTCCTGTGCGCCATCGAAGTCTATAGTTGGCAAAGTTCTATTAAAACTGAAAACCGTGTCATACAGGGCACGACAGAGCGTTCAATGCGCGGCGCACATCTCATTGAGGGTAGTTATGATAAGTAGGACTCACGTCATGCCGGGCACGTGTCTGACGAGCAGGTTGATCTGCAGCTGCGCCGCCACCAGCAGCGGCATGCCCGTGAACATCTCCAGCGCCAGCTTGAAGTTCATGTCTCTGCGATACGAGGGAAACCGTTTGTCAATAGCTATTTAGATAAGAGACCTGCTTTTATCAGAAGATTTCTGTGAAGAATGAACAATTTCAACAAACATCTATTCGGTTTATTTATCAACAAGTAGTGCAATTGAACAACGTGTTCTTTTCAGCTTGTTTTTTTTACTATATACCTATAATACAATTCTTTGAATATCGACTTGTTTTTACGTTTTTTGAGTGCATCTAGTGGGTGTATATACGCACTCTGTAGGCTACAGCCCCTCGATCCTGTTGTAGTAGTGCGGGTCAGAAAGCAGAAAGTGCGGGAGTCACACGAAGCAAGCAATGTTCGCTTGTTTTTGTCAGACATTGCTAGCTTTTTCAGTCAGGCGTTATAATTTGTTATTTATATGTTTGTTGAGTGCATCTAGAGGGTGTGTGTACTCACTCTGTAGGTTCCAGCCCCTCGATCTTGCTGGGGTAGTGCGGGTCGGAGTGCAGGAAGTGTGGGAGCGACACGAAGGCAGGCGCGCCGAACCTACAAGCGGAGACGTTGAGCGCGCCGGGAGGCAAGCAGTTGTCGTCACGGACCTCGTCGCAGTAGCAAGCCTGGAAGGATAGATAGATAGATAGATAGAAAACACTTTATTATGAACACCAACAAACAGGAATAAACACAATGAAACATACAAAACTTACACTTAAAGTGTCCTAATTGGCGACCTTATCACTCAAAGCTTAAAGCTTAAAGGAGAATAATGTCATACTCAATCTTGCTAGTATTTTTAAGACGAAATTTGTGTGTGAATGAGTATGTTTCTTACTTCTACACGCTCAAACGCTTGAACAGATTCGGATGAAATTTGGTATGGAGCTAGATTTAACCCCGGATTAACATATTTGTTACTTTTATCCTGGATGAATGCGGGTAACACCGTAGGTTGCTTTTGGTGCTGTAATTATTAGTGAAAATGACAATCCATAATATGGTTTTTAAACGCATTCTACACAGCGCCACCCAGCATTTAAAAAGTAGCTGATGGACTCGACACACCAAAAATCTACGATGATCTGTTGCTCCATTGGCCTGAAAGGGGAACAAACAAAGCACACTTTTACATAATTACTTATGTCTATTATTGATTCTGTGTCCGGTTTGATATGTCATATCATTACAATACAATTTCGTCAGCTTGTGTACTGGATTGGTTTTTGAAATAACAACTTCTACTTATATTGCACAATCATTGATATCGAGATATGTTACTATTTGTTCAAAACAGTAGTGCTAAAATGAGCACTACTGTTTTGAACAACGACAAGCCGAGACACAGATAAACAGAGAAACTGACTAAAAATCTAAAAACGGCTGGAACGTGTTCTATTATCGATTTAAAGTACCCCAAATAATTTATTTCTAATATTTTCTATGCACAGATGTTTACCCTTTTCTGCTTTATTATATGTACCTATGTATAGATGTGCTTACTTTTTCCGGCACCGTGTACCCGTTGTCGAAGACGGTAGCGTCGGACGCGTACTGCACCCCGGAGATGCCGGCCACTTCCACCTCCTTGTCCATCGGGAGAACCATGTAGCTGGAAACAGTGACAAATGTTTCGTGAATATTTATATTATTATTTGTAATCTAGGGTTGCGGGTTCGATTCCCGCATAACACAAGGCATAGTGAATTTTAAAATTTGTACCAAATTACTGGTATTGAGTCTGGTCGTTTCTATGTAGGTATAATAAGTACGTATTTACTAAAGAAAAGTATATAAGTATTATATCCGTTACCTAGTACCCACGACACAAGTGTTTGCGGTTGTGGGGCTAGATGGCGCTGTGTGGAATGTCCCGGAATATTTATTTATTATACTCGAATACGAAATATGCACAAAATTGTGCTGAGTTGGTTTGCGTTGTGGTATATATATATATATATATATATATATATATATATATATATATATATATATATATCTATCTATCTATCTACCTTTTATACGTATAGCTTCATTTTAACTTTATATTGCTTGATTTTAAAAGAAATAAAGAAAGAAAACATTTATTGTGGCAGATTTAACAGAGAAACTAACACAAGTTAGTACTTAATAAACAAACAATCATAAAATCTGCCCCAACACAGCCCTAACCCAGCATAATGCTGGTTGTGTAAAAAAATTGTTCGGTTAATATGTATGTAAGAGCACGGCGTAGTCAGAATAAACACGAAATTGTGCTGAGTTGGATTGCGTTGTGGTAGAATAACCTTTTATATTGTAGAAACTAGTGCACGCCCGCGGCTTCGCTCGCATTATTTCAGGATAAAAATGAAGACTATGACACTTCTCACCCTTCATACTACCTACATACCAAAAATCATGATGATCCGTTCAGCCGTTTTTGCGTGATGAGCGTTTATATAAACAGACAGAGACACTGATAACCAGACAAAATTAAATAAAGTTCACCAAAGTAAAAAATAGATAAACTCGGTAGCCAGTAAGTAGATTTATAGATATTCACCAAAATTAGAGATGAGGCTTAACATAGTGAATGCATGAATAATATAATCCATGTATTATCTGCTCGATTAAATGATAACAATTAAACGAAATGGGATAATGGCACTATCAATTACAAATCATTTAGATATACTGGTATTACAATGTAAGAAATTTTATAATAGTAATGCAAGCCTATCAGGCGGAAAATTACACATATTTTTTTACCTTATTTTTCCAAATGAGTATATAAAAAAATGATACATAAATAAAATTATTTGATACAAACTCAAGATGTATTTAATATTGGATTTATTCTAGACTCTGTTTATAGCCCATCAAACACACAGAATAGATAGTTTGGAAGTCAATGTACCTGATTAGGAACATAGGGTGACATAGGTAAGTAGATTCACTCTACAATGCACAGGCGACTTTGCATCTCGTATCAGATATATGCACTACTATAAACTTACCACAGTAACTTACTACATGCTTCACCAAAATAAACTTATCCACGGAAATTGAGCCACACACCATTTCAAAGTTTTTTTAAAGAAATTCTTTTTGTAAAGAAAATTATTATTATTAATTTATTCTTATGTTTTTTTAACCGGAACGTTTGACTACAGCCTGCCTGATGTTAAGCACTACTGTAGTACTAGTCTTAGATGTTGCACGTTTGCCTAGGAGAAACCTATTTACTCTGGATTTGAAGACCCGAAGAAGGAGAGATATGTAAACTTTTTAATGAATGAGTGATTTATTGGTCTGTGAAACTAGGTGCTAAGGTGTTACAGTATAATACATTTTGTATGTAAACAAGTACTCACGTGCACAGATCCGAGGCGAAGATGGTGACGTTGGGCTGGCCCAGCTCGGGCGCCCACAGCTCGCCCGTGGAGCCGCGCACCTCCCCGCACTCGTCGCGGTACTCCGTGCGGTTGGAGTACTTCCACTGCTCCAGGTTGCCGAGCAGGCTGAAGTCAGCCGCGCCAGTGTTCATCGTGAACGAGCCGTCGAACTCAACGGAGCCGTTGCGCTGGAATTATAATGAAGCTATATTGACTTATTCATTCACTTTCATAAGTTAATTAATTATTAAACATTTCCATTACTCAAATTCAATCACGGGAAAATTCCCGTGATTGAATTTGTAGGAAGAATTTGAGACTATGACACTTCTCACCATGTTACTATGTTATTCATATTTATGAATCCAGGGAAATAATTGTTACAAATCGAAATGTTGATGTAAGATTTTGGTAAATGTCTGAGCTTGATTTCTCACGCGCAATTTTACACATCCATGTGAAAATAAGGATGAACATCGCGCGGCTCTGGCCGGCGAGTCTCGCCCACTCGCAAACAATTTTGCTCTAGTTACGCAACGCGGTAGCGTCGAAGCGATAAGTTTCATATAATATTATTACCTTCCGATGTTAAACAACTTCTGTGAATGTCTTTTTATGAAAATGTCTTGATAATTTATTAAGTAAGAAATTTTAGATAATCAATGGAACTATGCATAATTCCATTATGTTGCTAAAAAATCTTAAATTTATCTTCCACAAAGGATTTTATATTATTTTTTATTTTTAATGTCGATTTAGCTACGAACAATGCTTTAAAAGTAAACTATTATAACCATGGTGGTTTTATCAAGCTGTTTAGATCATACAGCCCTACTTGCCTTGGATAAACTAATAAGCGACCTTGAATGAGTAGTAAACATCAGTACCTACACATTAATTCCTCCAAATTCCTAGATAATGATACCTAATTATGAATAGTAAGCCCGTTATCATGTCTAGATATAACGAACGCATTGCGATACATGTGATGATAATGTAAGACGTGCTTATGTCATTCCTTGCCAGAGTGACCGAGTTATCGCTGTGCGCCTATCGCAGGGTGATCGTAGCCTTTTGATTTTCTGCGTTTACATGCCTACTGACGACCTGGATAACCTACCAGAATTTACGGACTGTTTGGCGCAAGTTAGTGCGGCGATAGAATGCGCAGATGTAGAGAGTGTCCTAGTGTTAGGTGATTTTAATGCGCATCCGAATACTCTTTTTGGCAAAGAGCTAACGGACTACTGCCGTGAGCAATCACTAGTGTGCGTAGACCTAGACAGACTTGACCCGGACACATTTACGTACGTGAGTGGGGCGCACGGCTCGTGCCGGTGGCTTGACCACTGCCTCGCCACCGACGCCGCGGCCCGCCTCGTGACGTCAGTGCGTGTTCGACTCGACATTACGGGTTCTGACCACTTTCCTCTAGTCATAGACTGTAATTTTAATTCGATTAGCCGTAAGACAACTAGCTATGATAATAATATTAAGAATTTGAAAAAATATGTTTGGGGTACAAGGGATCGGAAAGAAATTTTAATGTATTCGGAATTATGTGATGATAAGTTTTTTATGTTAATGGACAATTTTGACAAAATTCTATATGAAATGGACTGTAAAGACACAGATTTAGTATGTAACAATGAATGTCATTATAAGAGTATAGATGTTTTTTATAGTGGTATTGTTGGTACGTTGCAGTCATCTGCTGAACATACGTGTATGGCTGATAATAGCTCGAAGTCTCGGAAGTCAGCTAGAGTAATTGGTTGGAACTATCATGTCAGGCGCCATCATGCTAAAGCCAGAGAAATGTTTTCAGTTTGGGTATCGTATGGTAGACCTCGCTCGGGATATCACTTTGATAACATGACTGCTTCTCGTAGGGAGTTTAAGGCCGCGCATAAATATGTACTAAAAAATCAAGACAGGATAAAAATGGAAGTACTGGCCAGACATCGTGCTAATAATAATTTCGTTGAATTTTGGAAAGAAACAAAAAAATTAGATAATAGAAGTAGTATACCAATTAACGTAGAAGGAGAAAGTGATAAACAGAGTATTGCCAATATTTTTCGTAAACATTTTAATGTAGCTAATAATAGTACAAACAATAAAACTGCTTCTTCTAAGATCTGTCGAGACTCGGAGCCTCTCCGCGTTGACATATCGCCGAAAAATATTGAAGACATTTTGAGGAGTATGAAGCGCGGGAAGTCTCCGGGCCATGATGATCTTAGCATAGAACACTTACTTTTTGCGGGTAGGTACATATGTCATGTTTTGGCGCGGCTTTTTAATCTCTGCGTGAAGCATTGTTACTTACCTACGGATTTGATGCGTACTCTAGTAGTACCTATTCCAAAAAATAAAACGGGTGATATCTCGAGCGTGTCTAACTACAGGCCTATCTCTCTGGCAACAATAGTGGCCAAGGTGCTGGAACGGGTTCTTCAAACCCACATATTGACCTTACCAATCGACGATGGCCAATTTGGATTCCGGCCACAACTTGCAACTGACATGGCGGTATTCTCTTTAAAGGAGGTAGTCAAGTATTATACTGAAAACGAAACTACAGTGTACGCATGCTTTCTTGACTTGAGCCGGGCTTTTGACACAATAAAACACGACCTCCTTTGGACAAAAATGCACGGCTCGAATGTCCCCCCTGAGGTTGTTGGCCTGATGGAGTACTGGTACAACAATCAGACCAACAGCGTCAGATGGGATACGGAAGTTTCAGACAGCTACAGACTGTCTTGTGGTGTGAGGCAAGGTGGGATCACCTCGCCAGACCTCTTTAACTATTATGTGAATAACCTGATTGTGGAACTGAGCAGCACGCCTGTCGGGCTCAGATTGGATGGCAGATATGTCAACAATCTGAGTTACGCTGATGATATGGTGCTGCTGAGTCCCACAATCAAAGGTCTGCAGAATCTTCTCGGTGTCTGTGAGCAGTATGCTCGAGAGCATAATCTCACATACAACGAAAAGAAGACTGAAATGGTAGTCTTCCGGGCGGGTAGTGGTCCTCTAAATATACCACCACTGAAATTAAATGGGCAGCCTGTCAAAATCGTCGAGAGTTTCAAGTACCTTGGCCACATTGTGACGTCTGATATGAAAGATAATGATGACATTGAGAGACAAAGACGAGCTTTATGCGTGGTCGGAAACATGATAGCCAGAAAATTTTATAATGCTGCGCCTGACGTGAAAGTTACCCTATTTAAGTCATTTTGCCAAACGTTTTACACATGTCAACTCTGGACTAATTACACGAAAAAATCGCACAACTCCATCAGAGTTGCATACAACAACATCTACAGGCAGCTCATGGGCCTGTCGCGGAGCTGTAGTGCATCCGGTATGTTTTTTGACGCACGCATTGACAGCTTTAATGCTATACAGCGCAAGAGGATTGCTTCTTTTATGTCCAGAGTTGACATTTGTAAAAACAGTATTATTAAGAGTCTGTCTGACCGCATGCACATGACTGCAACATACCGGCAATGGTTGGATATTGTCACGTAATCTGTATTTCTACATAATTCAATTTATGCTTTTATATTGTACCTTTGTGTGTGAACCTTTCTATGGACCCTGCTGTCTGAAATAAAGACCTATTATTATTATTATTATTATTATTATCAATGCTTAGTGGATAGCGCGTGATTTCAGGCATGGGAGAGGTCATGGTTCCGTATCATTTCAATAAAATCTGGTAATATAAAAATAAATAATAAATAATAAAAACGTTTATTTGACCTTATTAGAAAGAAACAGGTAAGTATAGCAGTAGTGAACATTTAATTTCATTACTATACAATAGTTGGTGAACCCTGGACATCAAACTAGGTCATCATCTGTGTGATGATGTCCAGTTATTTCTAATAAACAACAACAAAGCTAGTTGTAATATTAAGGAGGAAAGTTATGAGTTAGTGTGGTTTTACATTAAGCAAACTTTGCACAACACAGCAACCATCTTCCCAAACGAAAACTTTTTAAACTAAAGAATGATTGTGTGCTAATATCTGATAGTCTGAGATAAAATATCAAATCAAAAATCAAAAGTATTTATAGCATTCAACAGCTGACATGTTTATATCAAAATAAGAGACCGTGTAGGTAGTAAGCAAGCAGCATTTAACAGCATAGTTGATATAAAATTAGAAATTATTTCTGTTAATTAATATTGTTGTTTTCGTTCTAACGCCTATTTTCTGTGATTGGTTCTAAGATCCTGATCTACTTGATTAGAAGTGACTACCATCATATTGTACCTTAGCCGTGTTTTTATAATTTTGCTTAATATTTACAATTAACTGTAACTTCCATAAGTATCGTATTATATGTATTATTTTAATTGTTTTAGTTTAGTTTAGTTAACTTACTGAACTTTGGATCTGTTTATAATCATGTTGTGCGCGCATGTGTTTGATGCACAGAATAGATCATTTCCTTTTATGTGTTTTGTTGTTACTCATGTATTTTCTGAGTATTGTGTTGTGTGCCTAATAAATAAATAAATAAATATCATAATTCGCAACCGAACTAATTTCTCCTAAATGTCTGGTCGAATGTATGTACATATATGTAATTAAAGTCAATTCGCAGGTACCTGTTATTTTTCTGTATTTAGTATCAACGAATAAACGTTGGTACGTACTAACAGAGTAAGATATCGAACAGTACATAAAATCATGATTTTATCACAATAATCCGACGGCTTATTTATGACATATACAGATAATAATTTAATTTATAGATATTTACAATTAATAATATGGCGTGAGGACTTAACCAACAGGTGTCTTCCGAATTATTGCTATAATACACTTAAGGCACATACACACGTAACATACACACACACTCACACACATCCCGCACCAATCCACACGTTACATTATTGTAAATAGGTACATAATTAACTGTTTTTCTTTGAGGATACAAATAGATTAAGTAATATCATATTTTGTATATATAATAATATAATACTGCATTATTTTAAGTTGTTAATATAATACTAAAAAATAGGAAGAAAAAAGAAGCCCAGGACGTCAGAGAATGAAGTGGCTAGACGACATTAAAAAGTGGACAAAACTGAGCTATCCGCATCTAAAAGAAGCAGCATGGAATTGCAGAAAATTTTGCCAATTGACCTCCAAACTTTAATATGAAGATGGCACCCGATGATGATGATATAATACTAGGTAAGTTGTAAACAAGAACCCCCGGAAGAACCTGCCTCTCTACGACACAGTTTTGTACTCAAGTAAGAGGCAGTGCTATTTGTTACATATTATTTGTTTACAATAAATTTATCTCTATTTATCTAAATTTAATAGATAAATTAAGATTCGAGTGATAGCGATGAACTTCATGTACAAGACATTTCGACCGCCCTGGGAGCATCTGATATAGCACAGAGACTATCGTACCGACTGGATAAGTTACTACTAATACTAATTTAACATGTGTCTAAGCTCGGGATGCCCTGAGATATATCACATTTGGTCACCCATCCTTTAATAAGTAGGGGAGATCTCTTGGGCAGATACGTCATACACACACAATATCTTCCGATTTAGTGGGCCTCTCTCATACAGGTTTCATCACAATGTTTTACCAATTTTTCAAATCCTCACATAACTTGGTAATCATTGGTTTAATGCTTCTACCAAAATGCTTCTAATTAATAAATAAATCACTAAACTTAACCAGCAGTCACTTAATGTAGACATTATTTCTAAAGAATGCAAAAAAGTTACAAAACAAAGTTGATTCATCCGAAGTGTCTGCAAGAAAAGAACCTTGAAACATTTGTAAATATTGAGCAATATCAAGACCGGATCCAACTTAGCGAGAACGGATCTAAATTAAAGAATAGCTGTTTAAATAAACTACGTTAAACAACATTGTATTTTTAGAATTACTTCCGAAAATGAGTATTTAATGATGATGTTGTTGTTGATGCTTTCCAAGCCGATTTCGGCTACAGCGGAAGTATTTATCTGATTATACCCTATTTTAGCGGTGAATGTTCTAGGACAGTTGCTACATGTGAGGACGCCATTTGCATAATAATAGTAAATGTTCGAAGAGTAATTAAACTAGGTATGTCTTACGAGTAATCCTGACTGAAATAAAAAAAAACATGTCGTTATACAGATAAGTTGGTATTTTAAGCATTCGTCGACAAGCAAAATAACTCTTACAAAATTAAGAGCCCGTGCTAGGAAATTTACATATATTTTTTCATATTCCTATCACACAGATTGAATTGATAATCTCCTCTTTTAAAGTCGGTTATAAATGTAAACTCTGCACTTTAATCCTATTCAAGGGCACCCGTATTTAGATATATCTTATCAATAAATAGATAGGTAGTTAGTAATTTGGAAAGTTTTCATTGCGTCTTTATTTAACGGTTTTGGAAGAACGTGGTTATTGTGTATTATTTATCTACCAAAGGTGCATTTACATATAATATGTTGTATTGCGACACTCAAAAACTAAGGAATCTAATTTTTGTCTAAGTACGATTAGTAGTTCCTATTTTTAACGAAAAGTCACAATTTTCCACCTTTTTTATAGTCTATTAAAAAATCCAAAGACGTCAATGATGATCCGGTAGGTACTCGCTACACAGTCCGCAGTAACTCAAGTACGGCGGTTACCCAATTATTGTGCGGCATTACGTCACTTGCGTTACTGCGCCGATACCCGCTTTCTCCGTTGTATAATTACATCGGTGATGCACGAACGTGCACGATGTTACTATTTCATTGCTGTTATCTACGATGATGCTGATAGTCTATATGTATATATTAGTTTCGTTAGAGTGATCATACTGCTGTCTAAAGTTGTACATTTTGACACTATTTACTTAACTTTGCAGACCGATTTGGATAAGTGTAGGTATTATGAGTGACCTTAGTGTATCTTTTTTTAATTTGTGACTGTTCGTCGTTCTGCATTATACAATAATAGTCTTTCAGTCATATCAGACGCTTTTAGGGCGCTTAAAACATTTATGTACTTATAAGAAAAGCCACCTCAGGTCACCTCTGTGATAGAAAAACATCGCATATAACCATGTAACCATAGTGATAAAGGGGCACCTTGAAACTAAACAAAAACCGATGACAAAAAGGTATGTTGTCGCAATTTAGCGACAATTTAGACATTACATAAACTGTTGCGTCTGCGCATCACTCAATGTCAGTGACAAATCAGCTCCATAGTTTCACTCATTAGGTGGACTCTATTGTCTAGCGTTATGGCCTATTTTCGTTTGTGATGGCTCAAAGATGGGGGTTTAAAATGATTGCTATACTGAGTAATGTGTAATGGCAGCTTTAGTACCGCTAGAGCATTCGCTTATGTAAAGAACCTTTGCAATGATTGGTGGGCATCACTTCATTGTTACGTAACTGGGTGCTCCCGTGGTTCTGATTACATAGAATATTGTAGGTCACGGCTGTTTGTAAGCCATGTAAGGTCTCTATGGCGGATTCCACACCGCCGCTGATAGTTTTCAACTATCGGAGCCATACATAAAACAGAACTTCAAAGGTTATGATTTATTCATCACTTGAATATAGCTTAAGTTGCTCTATGCCTGTATTCTAGAATTTCCCAGTCAAATATTAAACTATAAGCCACGCAGCTGAAGGATAGGAACAATTTTCCTTAATGTAAAAAAAAGTAAGCGGAAAATTATGCGAAAAAGTATATAAAACGAATTGTACTCAAACAACAGCACGCCGCGCATCAATGAGGTCATCTATCAGTACAGAGGTCATCAACTGTACTCAAACAACAGCACGCCGCGCATCAATGAGGTCATCTATCAGTACAGAGGTCATCAACTGTACTCACACAACAGCACGCCGCGCATCAATGAGGTCATCTATCAGTACAGAGGTCATCAACTGTACTCAAACAACAGCACGCCGCGCATCAATGAGGTCATCTATCAGTACAGAGGTCATCAACTGTACTCAAACAACAGCACGCCGCGCATCAATGAGGTCATCTATCAGTACAGAGGTCATCAACTGTACTCAAACAACAGCACGCCGCGCATCAATGAGGTCATCTATCAGTACAGAGGTCATCAACTGTACTCACACAACAGCACGCCGCGCATCAATGAGGTCATCTATCAGTACAGAGGTCATCAACTGTACTCACACAACAGCACGCCGCGCATCAATGAGGTCATCTATCAGTACAGAGGTCATCAACTGTACTCAAACAACAGCACGCCGCGCATCAATGAGGTCATCTATCAGTACAGAGGTCATCAACTGTACTCAAACAACAGCACGCCGCGCATCAATGAGGTCATCTATCAGTACAGAGGTCATCAACTGTACTCAAACAACAGCACGCCGCGCATCAATGAGGTCATCTATCAGTACAGAGGTCATCAACTGTATGCAAACAACAGCACGCCGCGCATCAATGAGGTCATCTATCAGTACAGAGGTCATCAACTGTACTCAAACAACAGCACGCCGCGCATCAATGAGGTCATCTATCAGTACAGAGGTCATCAACTGTATGCAAACAACAGCACGCCGCGCATCAATGAGGTCATCTATCAGTACAGAGGTCATCAACTGTATGCAAACAACAGCACGCCGCGCATCAATGAGGTCATCTATCAGTACAGAGGTCATCAATTGTACTCAAACAACAGCACGCCGCGCATCAATGAGGTCATCTATCAGTACAGAGGTCATCAACTGTACTCAAACAACAGCACGCCGCGCATCAATGAGGTCATCTATCAGTACAGAGGTCATCAACTGTACTCAAACAACAGCACGCCGCGCATCAATGAGGTCATCTATCAGTACAGAGGTCATCAACTGTACTCAAACAACAGCACGCCGCGCATCAATGAGGTCATCTATCAGTACAGAGGTCATCAACTGTACTCACACAACAGCACGCCGCGCATCAATGAGGTCATCTATCAGTACAGAGGTCATCAACTGTACTCACACAACAGCACGCCGCGCATCAATGAGGTCATCTATCAGTACAGAGGTCATCAACTGTACTCAAACAACAGCACGCCGCGCATCAATGAGGTCATCTATCAGTACAGAGGTCATCAACTGTACTCAAACAACAGCACGCCGCGCATCAATGAGGTCATCTATCAGTACAGAGGTCATCAACTGTACTCAAACAACAGCACGCCGCGCATCAATGAGGTCATCTATCAGTACAGAGGTCATCAACTGTACTCAAACAACAGCACGCCGCGCATCAATGAGGTCATCTATCAGTACAGAGGTCATCAACTGTACTCAAACAACAGCACGCCGCGCATCAATGAGGTCATCTATCAGTACAGAGGTCATCAACTGTACTCAAACAACAGCACGCCGCGCATCAATGAGGTCATCTATCAGTACAGAGGTCATCAACTGCTCTACTTTTTATACAACTGATAATGAAACTAGCTTCTAATTCTAATACAAACACAAAAGTAGGTCAGACTCAGACCACCATACTATAGTGAGGAAGGATACATTAGTGATGTTCATACAAATTGTTATAACATTATTGTATAAGTAATAAGTTCATTGAAGAATTATTTTCATTCCATAGAGACTTTTAAAATGGTTTTACATACCATATGTATGTAGGTATGTATGGTATGTGTCGAATAGCCAAAACCATGTTATCCGACCCACGGAAGAATGTGGGTATTATATAAATTAATACAATTAAAATTAATAAATATTAATATTGTTCTAAGGAGCTAATGTCTTGGTGTCCAAATCACTATACTGTATTTTAGAAAGAAAGAAAGAAAACATTTATTGTGACAGATTTTCAGAACACACACCAAAAACAACAACAATTACATAATGAAACATAAAATCTGCCACAACACAGCCCCAACTCAGCATTATGCTAAATACATAATTTAACATCGCAATGACAACAGTACTCTGAAGCGCGTTGATTGAAATAAACAAATAAACGCGATAACAAGGTTGTCTGTCCCGTATCAGCATCATTCGCTTTTCACTTCCCAATGAAAGAACTTTTTATGCATTATCAGGGTTAACTATATTCTGGGTATCTTGACTTTCGACCTTTTGACACTTTAAATACTTTCTTGATATCTCTTTAAAAATGAACACGCGAGTTAATTCTCGTTAGTTAACTTTGCTCTATTCATAAGTAAGTTGTATTCCGCGTTCATCATTTTACTGACAGACTAAATGAGTAAGTGTCAAAGCGATATGACTTTTACTTGAGAACTGGCACAATACAAAGTTATGGCCAAATGATAAAAAAAAAAATGTGATATGACAACTGCAAAATATGAGTCAACGTAGTTTGTCTGCTAATGTTTATTCATTTCTATAAAAACTTACAAATGTACTTTCATGTGCATTTATATGTTTTGCATGCAAATAAGTAAATAGAGCAATAGAAAATTTGTTCAACTCAGTTCCATATTCTATCCCATAATATTGTACCTACATATTTTTAACAAATTAAGAAAGTCTGCAACAAGCGTCGTAATTTCACCGGTACAGGTATTATGGACATCCCATATTTGTTAATGAAACGTATGTATCTATGTGATGGCAAAAAATATTGACAATGCTTACTTACTTACGTCAGCAATTTTTTGTCAGTTTTGTTTTTGTTTTAACTTGGGCGGTCTATGATCAGCATGTAGGTATTGTATAGGTAGGTCGCGGCTGCTAAGAGATATCTGAGGTCCTCAGAACGGTTTTGGCAGTTCCCATGAAGAAGGGCACACATGTCTGAATGACTACATGTTATTAAACCAATGGGGATCGGAATTACATTTAAAAGCTCAAAATACAACTGTACATTTTTATATGACTTCATAGGATAGGACACTTTATTAAGGAGTTAATTTGTATAGTATTCGCGGAGGGAACTGCCCATCACGGTGTATATAGCCAAGCAAACCTTTATTTTTTATCCAGTAATCAAAATCCTGAGTATAGTCATACTAAGATAATAATTAAGAAAGTAAAACTGATATTGCCATCCTTACACATATAGAATATGCTGCACAATATCACATCTATTTCATTTTAAATCATTAATGTTACTAAGACCCATTAAAATTTAGGAAAATCATATCAGAAATAATCTGTCTGGCTCTTTTTATGATAGGATTAATAGAATAGATAGAATATAATGTTTAGATAAAATATTATAGGTATTGGAATCAGTAACAAAAAATAAAATAAAACATTACTCAATTTATCACAATAGTAGCTTATTCTCACGTAATAATAGACCAATAAAAAAATGCGAAATAAATTAATATTGACCCAAAACATTGTGATATATATGTACTTGTATGTGTGTAGCTTCTTACAGATAATTAACGCTTTTCAAATATCGGCTGTACTAGACTTCTAAGACTTAAAAAATCAAGAAAAGCCAGCTACATACAAATAATGTGCCTATATTGCACATTCATAGGATATAAACGTCTTTTTCGCACTTTGTTTACGGAGTCTGTTTGCTTTGTTTATCAATAAAATGACCTATACCCTGTGTGCCGTTAGTCACTATCAATACCATTGTATGTGTTTTAAAATAACAGTGAATCATCCGTGAATCATCTCATGCATTGCAGTAACTATACAAGGCTGCTGGCATATAAATAAATGCAACATTTTTAGTCATTATTTTACATGTCACTCTAAACGCGTTTAAGAATCGTAGTGTTGGCGGGTAAATGTAATGGTAATGTGACTTTACAAAAATCAAGAAATTAAGGTATCTTGTATATGAAGATATCCTACTTATACCTGTTGTAGTACTTACTTTAATTTTAATAAAGCTGTAATAAAAAGTAAGCAAGCTGTGAACAGATTGATCGCGTACATAATTGCTGAGGAACAATGATATTAGAACAAGCACCTAAGATAGAGTAATCCATCTGACACATACCTACTAAACAATGAATAGTGGTCACGCCACTAGGGAGCGATTGATAAAATAAAAATAGATATTTCAGGACATTTATCACAGAGCGCCATCTAGCCCCAAACTAAGCTTACGCTTGTGTCATGGGTAGAAGGGTCGGCAACTAACTCTAGCGGTGACCGTTATTGCGCAGAAGTACAAAATAAGGTACCTGAGGGGGGCTAGCGGGATGAAGGGCGGGCGTGCGGGGCGCTGATTGGCTCTCCAGTCGCTTGCCGTTCCCCGCGTACATACGCCACCCCGCGCACATCCCGTGGTACAGTCGCGTTATTAATTTTATTATTCAATAACTATTTATGTTACGTATGAATTTATTTGTTGAATTTAAACTTTTAAGTTTGTTTGTGACTAAAGTAAATATGCATAAAACAAATAAATATTTCAAGACATATCACTCAGCGCCATCATGCCCCATACTAAGCTTACGCTTTTATCATGGGTACTACATAACGGATATAATACGTAAATACTTTTTTTGTAAATACATACTTATTATACATAGAAACGACCAGACCCATAGAAATACCTAATTACAAATTTTAATATGCATAATTTCTTGTGTTATGCGGGAATCGAACCAGCAACAGCAGCAGCAAGAACCTTGATTAGAAGAACAAATACTGTTTTGAAAAGTCAGGCAAGGAAAATGATTAATGACGTGATTTTTTTGAAAAAGTGTATCTATCTAATTAATTGATTCTCCGAAACAAATCAAAATTGAGATTCACGAAGTTACAAATACTTTACTCAGTCATTCGGACAGCAACACTGTAAATTTGAGTTTTGATTAAGAGTTTATTTTTAATTTATTTTGCATAATTCTATTTAACATAAAGATAATATTGGAGTCCAAAATAATAATTACAAATAATGTATTGTGTGCGCGACAGTACACATGCGCAGCAATCCCCTCCACGTATCGGCCAGCGCTAGAGATATGTGCCGACCCTTATACTAGATAACGGATATAATACACTAGCTGTGCTCGCGACTTCGTCCGCGTGGAAAATTTATTTTTGCATACAACATCTTCATCTTTATAAATTATAGCTGTTACCCACGACTTGAACCGTTTTCGCAGCGCACGCAACGGAAGCCCTCAAAGATGAATAATTTTCCCCGTTTTTTCCACATTTTTCTTTGTTTCTTCGCTCCTATTAGTTGCAGCGTGATGTTATATAGCCTAAAGCCTTCCTCGATGAATGGTCTATTGAACACAAAAATCATTTTTCAATTCACACCAGAAGTTCCTGAGATTAGCGCGCAAACAAACAAACAAACAAACTCTTCAGCTTTATAATAATAGTATAGATATATACTATATACCTAACTGTTTGTTTGTTTCGCTTATCAATTCGGTGAGCATATGCAAAAGATATAATTTGTATTGTATTTATAGCATCTTTGACTTTTCTTATAGTAAATGTTGCAATAGGTATAACCCGTTTCGAAAGCGACAAAACATTGTGCTCAATTTTGGCGCCATTATCGCGTGATAATAACAACAATTAACTCTACAATATTCGTTTCCATCTTTTCCGTTGCACTTATCTTACGAAATGGTCCCCATCTAGATTTTGGCTATTAAAAATAACGTTTTATGTTAGAAACAAACCGGTTAAATGCAAAATAAAACTTTTTCTCAATGCGTATCAAATAAAATAATATGTATGTTTTTCTTTGTGATGTGACGAGAGAAGAACCTTGACATATGAATTGCAAATTTAAAGACACAAAGTAAATATTATAACTTATGCTACGCTGGTGTTTTTAATGTTGAATACTTTTTGTGATAATTAATTAATATGGAGTAGTTGACAGCTTTAAGGACGTCTAGATTTTAGGACTCGTGCCAAACCTAACCTCGGTTATTTATTACATTAGACATTCTCATTGGGAGACAGAAGGACTACAATATTAACGGAGTGGAGACCCTTGACAGGCCATACAAGTGTATGTCTCCCACCATCGCGGAATATTTATTCTGTGATCGCGGTAGGTTTACCTGCGGTATATGTACGTAAAACCATTTATATAAAAAATGGATAAAGAAAGAAAAATCTAAGAATGTTCATTCATTGGAGCAAATAATAAAGAATAAACTACAAACAAGAATTACTTAAAACTACGTAAATAAAAATAATAAGATTTGCATACAATATCATTGGATTTGCAATTATTTTTTAGCAAGAAGGGACAAATGTCGAACAAGAAGTTAGGCCTATGCTCAGAAGGTGGATGGAAAAGACCAATGATGATAATGATGATGTTAATATCATAACTTGGACTAAATAAATGGACACATCATGTGTCGGCGAGTGTAGGTGGACATAAAATATGACGTACACTACACACTTACTCAACTATTATATCTCGAAAGAATTAGATAATTAATTTTGATGGAAATTTTACTCGTGAAATTATGCAATTAACATATTTACCGATATCATTATCTTAAATACTGATAATTAAGCTATACGAGTTTGTTAGGCTGATAATGGTATGGCTTGCTTGTAGGCTTAGGTCACGGTCAAAGAAGGATAGTTTAAAACAATAAGTTAAGTAATTAAATTACCCATTTACTACCTACTTCTATACCAGTAGACACATATTTATTTGTATGAGTATACATATTATAACATATATATGTCTTATGTCGTACATATGCGAGTAACGTGTCTCTCGCTTCAATTATATCCTATCAGACATCATTTCCGTTTTCACTCCTCTCGCTATATGGGTATATGCAATATGCATGACTTTTTGAGACATTGCAATATAGTCCTCTCTTCCTATCTATATCTCTCTCTTTCTCTCTCTTTGAGATGTATTCCCTCATGTCAGAGGGTCGTGACTCCTCCTCAGAATCAATTCGTCGTTAGAGGATTTTGAGTAGATACGAGTACATCGTTGTGGGCGCCCAGGTCCATCTACGCAACATGTCATTTTCCTCCCAATTTTTTTCTTTCACTGCTAAGCGAATCCAAATCCACACACAACTAAAAACCAAGTCAATGGTGTATGGCCAGATTCGTACTAGGGTGCGTCAGGATGATAAGCAGACTCTTAAACAGCTGATCCATACTCGCTTTAAAGCTAATGGAATAATAATAAAATTCGTTGGGTTAGGGGCCAGATACAGAAGGCAGTGACCCTTGACACGGCGCGTATTGTCCGGAGGTTCCTGTCTTTCTAGCCTCTACCACCGGTAGCTTGGGTCCTGCCCCGCTGCCGGCGGCACCACTAGTTTTAAGTTGTTTATATTTGTTTTTTTTTTACATTCTTACATAAATTGTAAAAAAATTAAAAACAGTTGTAAATAAATGAATACGAAAATAATTCATAAAAATCAACCACAATAATAAAAGGTTCCACTTACCTCATAAAACCATCCAAACTTGTCGAACGGTATGTTGAAGTCGATGTTGGGGAAGTGCGTGTTAATAAATTCTAGTATGGGGTCCTCTATCCCGTCGAACAGCCACGTGGACACGGTGGCGCTCACGAACATATGCTCGTGGAACATCTTCATGAACACGTCTATGGGCACGTTGAGGATGCCGCGGTTGTGCCGGAACTGGTAGCCTATCGTCTGGAAGGAGGGGATACTTTGAAGTGGCATTCCAACTTAAGCGCTTCCGTTGGTCGGATGACATGTTAAATTGTAGGTCCCGGCTGTTTGTCTTGTTCGGCAGTCGTTAAGCCATGTCAGAGGCCCTTAGAGTTGAGTAGAGAGACTAGAGTTGGCCACTCTCATTCGATCAGAAGAAGAAAAGCGATACTTTGTAGTTGTACAACGTTACTGGAAGCCTTTTATCTGGTATAAGAATATTATAAAAACATTGAATGGCGTATGAAATATGAAATTTAAATAGATACAAAAAAATGGATATAAAACAGGAATTTCATGTCACAACCCGTCCCCAACTCAGTATGCTGGATGCAAGCAACCAGCGCTGGTTAGGACCGGCAAGTGACGTCACGTGTACGGAAGGGACTTTACATTTTAGTTTAATTGTAATTGTCGATATTGCGAGTGAGTGTGATGCTATAGAGAGCCATATCATATTGAATTGTGTCATAGCTAAATACCTTCGATACAAATAATAAAGTAGATTGAATTTGAGACATCTGTTATTACTACAAACATGCAGACATGTCAATTATTGAAATTGAAATTTAATAACACAAACAGATATATCTTGAAGTACTTAAACTTAATTGGAAATGAGCGAAAATAATCACGACCGGCAGGATTTGAAACTGTATCATTCATATAACGCCAGCACTCCTAAACTACTCGACCACGGTCGACTGACTGCCATGCGCGAAAATCCACCCATTTCTATCCCCCTGGCCCTGCCGTGCATGATTATCTTAAAACATTTCCAATTAAGTTTAGAATATACTATCTTAGTTAGGGTTTAGCACTTAGCAAATAACTTATATCTCATCATCAACGGCATGTTACCGCCCACTGCTGATAATATGCTTCTGGCCTTTAAGGAATTAATTTTATACAAATAGTTTTATTGGTCAAAAAATACAAATTTAACCGTACCTAGTATGTTATGTTATGTAGGATATGCAAAGCCAATACCTAATAAGTGTTTGGTACGCGGTGGAATGACTGACTCCTGCGCTAGGTACCAGAGGTCCTGTGTTGCAAGGAAATCAGAGACTTTGCGGGTGATACGATGCTTTGTAACGTCGACATACAACTCAAAGAAGAGAAACACTAGTTACCGCCACGATAGGGTTGATGCTCGTGATGACGTCATCCAGGCTGCCGTTGGACCGCTCCTGGTCGAAGTGCCAGGTGCGCAGGTTGTAGAAGCCGACCGTGCTGTTGTCGTGCCACGTGATGTTCACCTGGGGAGGGAGAGATATTAGCTTTCCATGTATAGGTTTGATCATAGATTTTATAGTTTAAATGATACATTTTTGTACATTTGTTCTTGTAACTTACAGAGCTTGTAACATCACTGCTAGCTGGCCTTTATCTGTTACGTTTCGGGGAGTGTGCAACAGAGCTACATAATTTATAATGGAGACACAGGTCTTCATTTGAATTATTAGCGATCAAGTAGATCAGCGGGCCACGACCGGTCTTATAAAAATCGCCGTATGGTAAAAATATTAAAATTTCGCACGATGCACTTTGTTGCCACCTTCATAGTAAGATCAGCATTACTCGTGAACTCTACCAAGAGCCCTATTTCCTAAACTTACAATCCAGGAGTCTTCAAACCTACAGTATATAAATTTTTAGTAGTCGAATGTGCTACATCTTAGACTACAGCGGTGCTCAACATCAGGCGGGCTAGCCAGCCTGTTCCGTGTTAAAAAAACAATTATTAAGTTTCAACAAGATATTGCACCCAATCGAAACAGTATATACTATGACGTGAATAGATACAAAGAGAGGCAGTGTATCACACGAAGTGTTTTTATAAGTCTCAATGTCCAACTATCGCATGCTAAAGAAGCCTTAGACCGCATATTACGCAATGTTTTCATTTGTTTGTTTAGCACGAAAACAAATGGCGCCAAACACCTAATAATCACATAATGTTTTGAATTAAAATATTTGCAGATCGATAAAAGGTGTACTTTCATAAGAGGATTATTTAATTAAAAAGCATTCGATTTTACCCACTTACGTACCTACACGTTTCATATCGTTTCGTAGTAAATAAGTTTGCTGGAGGTGTGACGTAGGTAGATAATACCTAGAGTATGAATAAGATTGCTTTGTTTTGACAGCTTATCAACTGCACAATAATAATAGTAAAATTATAATGTTAGGTCTGTGTGAATATTTTGAACATCAGAGTACATCATTTTCATCCGAGCTTTGACATTCTGAAGTCTATCTGAGTGCATATATTCAGCGTACTATTTTTTTAATGTAGATTTAAAGTAAAAGTGATGAATTATTTCATTCTTTAATTATAAACAAAGTGTTAAAGTGTGTGGTAAATTGTAGCAGCTAGATTAACAAGATGATAGGTATAAGATGCTTACAAAAGTCGTCGTAGTAACAAAACATACCCGTACATTTACATATTTATTAAGATGATTTGGTGGATTATGTAAATTAAATTGTTTTGCATAACAATGTCATATGTATCTTTAAGAATGTCTACTTTTGAGTCCTAATAGGAATTATTAGAAACTACCCAATCTAGCAATGTTCAAAGAGAGATGTTTTCATTTAGACATGCGAATAGACCGCAACTTAATAGTTTGTTATAAAACGCGAGCCAATACTGCGTATATAACTATAACTATATAAAAAGACTATTTACTAAATAGGTCAACATTAAACAAGTTATAAAGTTCACCATTAGTCATCGCAAGTTATCAGTTATCGAGTGAGCCCCACGACGCGCCGTCAATCTATTTACGGCTACTGTTTGCACTATCTACTCAAATTGACATCCAATTGCGCTTTTTATGAGTATCATCGTAATAAATATGTTAATATGATGTTTTGATTTTTTTAATATATTTTCGTAGAACCTACCTACAGTCCAAATATAGGTACCTATACGGATGAGTTCGTGTACAAATTACGTACATAGATTTGCGCGCGATGCGGAACTATGGTTCGGAAGATACAAAGATTAAAGTTGAGTTTTCCAATGTTTAGGTTCTTGTTCCATGTAAGCACATATTTCACAGAAATGTTTCATCTTTCTTTCGTAGCTTATAAATATTTTATCAGTAAGAATAACAATATGAACTACAAATAATCAAAATCAAAATTGCGATGGTGAAATTGATAAACAAGTGTTACACACTAATCATTCCTTTTATTGCACACGATCTTCACGATAGCAATGATTCAAATGATTTATTTAACATGAAGACACAAGAATCCACCAATTTCTTTACACGAATACCAGTTTTCCAATTACTTTCCTCATTATGAGCAATAAAAATATGTATTGCGTTAGTTGTCTAGTCTCGCCGCAGGCATCGGGCGGCGCTAATGACCTTTACATATATACATACATTCACTGACATAATGAGTTTTTCTATCGAAATAAGTACCTACATTAAGATTTCCGTGTGTATACTCTTCAATGTAATTTGATTGCTTTTTATGGAAACTCGAAATCCGTGAAAAGCATGTGTTTAAATTTAAATCACCATCTCTTTATTGGTTCAGTGTATAGGAATAGGAAAAAACATATCATAATGTGTCCGTTTACATATTAACTGCATTTAGAATCATAATACTGCGTAGCGTACTTTTACGTTTCTTTTTCGAACTACATTGGATGTTTTTATGGTCGGTAGGAAGAGAACAAATAATATTTTAAAAATCTGTACCTAATACTTTTTTTGTATGAAACTCTCCAGCCAATAATTTTGGACACACTCTTTTCGTGAAGATAAAGTCCGCACACTTATATAGTACAAAATATTATACATAATGTTATATGGACCAAGTAAAGGAGCAGGCGGACGTCATGTCGTATTTAAAAGAGGTCAAGGAATTGGCAGAAGATCGAGAAGGATGGCGCATGGTCCAAAGACATGGGCCTCGCCCTTGACTTTGTGATGATAATGAATGTTATAGGAGACTGACCTTGGAATGTTCCTCCTTATACACATACGGTCCCAGTTGCACCACTTTCAGCTTGACGTCCTTGCCCGCGAGGATCTCGTCCACGTTGCTGATGTTGAACATGAAGCACTCCAGGTACATCGGGATAGGCGTCTCGCGCCAGATCTCGAACGACTGGGACGTCGGGGACAGGATCATCATCTGCGGAGGTACATTATCATTGTTAAATCTGCAGACTCTACATCGTACGAGAGACAGTTCCTTTCCTACCCTTTACCGGCAAGTTCCACCTAAGGTCACATTATTCGCTTGTGTGGGTCGCTTCATGTAACCTGATGGTAAATGCCTGAAAAAACCTACTATGTGCTATTGCAGTCCAGTGGCGCCAGGAAGATATTATTTGCCATGTGCATGCATAGGTTTTATTGCATCGCATGCATGACAATAATAATCCGGCGTACGTTATATAAAAATCTTTTCGTGTTATGTTACCGAACTTTACCATTTCCTAATAGTTATTTCACCTATTGGTAAGCTATAATATGGTTTATATTGAAAGAAGAAATAAGTTGACAAGAAAAATCTGTACTTACATCAAATCAGTAGTTACCATGGATATAACAATGAAAGTAAAGTTGAAAGTAAAGCCTGTGCATCATGATTTTTTAAATAATAATCTTTATAATTAGCATTACAACAGGATTATAACATTATTATAAATTACTTTAGGCACAACATATTCGTAGGACTTTTTGATGGCAATAAAATCGGCCTGCATTGAATGCCTGCACTGGCATTATTTTATGCAAGGAAATCTGAGAAAAATTACTTAAACACTAAATTAAAACTCAAACAAATTAGTGCCTACGATGTCAGTTCACCGAACTTTTGCTTTGGAGTGGAAATGAATGCATTATATGAAATACATGAACAGCCTTTGAAACGACCGGAATAAAAACTGGCGTATGGATTAATTAATGGTTATTTCTAGAATACCAAGTCAGCTCAGCCATGAGCGTGGCGAATGAACAAACACACACCCAAAGTCCATACTTAGTAATATTCGATTTTATGATATTAGTGTGCACCAAAAGGGCATTAAACGTTCGGAACAAATCATCATACCAATATTACTTATGTCTATATATATAAAACTCAAAGGTGACTGATTGACTGACTGATGTAGTGATCTATCAACGCACAGCCGAAACCACTGGACGGATCGGGCTGAAATTTGGAATGAAGGTAGATGTTATGACGTAGGCATCCGCTAAGAAAGGATTTTGATGAATTCTACCCCTAAGGGGATAAAATAGGGGATGAAAGTTTGTATGAAACTTTGTCAATTTTAAACCGATCGGGCTGAGACTTTGCATGCATAAAGCTACTATGACGTAGACGCTCGCTATGAAAAGATTTTGATAAATTCCACCCCTGAAGGAGATAAAACTATACTAATATTATAAAGCTGAAGAGTTTGTTTGTTTGTTTGTTTGAACGCGCTAATCTCAGGAACTACTGGTGCGAATTAAAAAAAATATTTTTGTGTTTAGTAAAACATTTATCGAGGAAGGCTTTAAGCTAAGTATATAACATCACGCTGCAACTAATAGGAGCGAAGTAATAATGGAAAATGTGGAAAAAACGGGGAAAATTATTCATATTTGAGGGCGTCTTTTGCGTGCGCTGCGAAAACGGTTCAAGATATCAAAAAATATGTCTCAAAGAATTATTTCTCTTGAAATGATATAACAAAATGACTGCAACAGTAAGTATATGTCTATCTTTTAAGGTTAACTCAATAAACCCGTTTTTATGGTAATAACTATTCCACGCGGACGAAGTCACGGGAACCAGCTAGTAGGTACATAAAAGCTTAAAAGAAATTATGTTTGTTGGTTGGTATTTTCCTCTTTCACACACCAAAAAAGCATTATAAGATTTTTAGTGTGACGGTAGTACGTAGGTATAGAGTAGGTACTGAGCAAAGAATACTATTACCCTTTTAAAAAAAGGGGTAGGTACTGAGACTCACAGAAGATAAATACTTTTTGTCTCGTAACTACGAGTAATGAGTTAGTTATTCTGGCATTGCTAGCTGTCGCGTAACCACGTGCAGCCGCAAGTTAATCTTTCTAACATTATCTACTAGTGGATTACCCTCTGGGACGTAATTATTACAGAACGTTAAGTTAGTAGTATCTATCTTTAAGACTTAAGACTTTCGGTACCTTATATAAACCCTATACAATCTAAATATATAAAACTCAAAGGACTGACTGACTGATATAGTCACCTATCAATACATTTAAATTTATTAAGTTTACTATTATAAACAACACATGTACATGGACATCTATCTACTTCTGCCTTGTAACTATGGAGTTATGAATAAATAATTTGTATTTGTATCAACGCACAGCCCAAACCACTGGACGGATTGGGCTGAAATTTGGAACGAAGGTAGATGTTATGACGTAGACATCCGCTAAGAAAGGATTCTTGAAAATGCCACTTTTAAAGGGGTGAAATAGGGGATGCATGTTTTAAGTACTTCTTAATGCGAGCAAAGCCGCGAGCACCCACTAGTAATAAATAAACAAGCTGTCTTACATTCTGCAGCTGTGAGAAGAACAGCGGCGGCCAGAAGACCACCATGATGGCTCCAAACACCACGAGCGCCGAGCCGCAGCCCATGAACAGACCGGTCTTCGTTTGAGTACGCATTTTGATTCTTTTTTAGTATATCTGAAATAATGATACACTGTCAATTTGTTTGTATTTTTTTTCTAGTGAAATGGGTTTACACTTGAACATAATACGCCTGATGGTAAGCTATCACTATGTTCTAGGATAGACATTCAGTGCTTACATAGTAAAAACCAATTTAATCTTGCATTCAAGATCAGCATCAAGGCAGGAAGTTTTATAACTACTTAAACATATATTACAAATTTCAGTCGTATTTTATATCTGTTAAAAACTCTTAGCTTTGCATAACTGGTTAACTGATTCGAAGACGATTTTGACAGGTGGACAGAGATAATTGCCAAAGATATGAAAATGATGAATGCATTTGAAATCTTAAATTCATAGTTAAGTAACTATAAATACTATACTATAAATACTAATTAAAGAGAAGAAAAATAAAAGGAAGATACTGAGACGCACACTAAGAGCACTATTTAATATACCTATTAATTTACTATATGCATTATTGAAATTATTTTATTAAGCATGATACGAGATGGCTCATTAAATTATTAACACTTATTTGTTATATTAAAATTGAGCAATTAAATAATTTTCTATGAAAAATAGTACTTACTTCTGTAACACCAAGATACTAGATTGCAATGAATATTGGCGATGAAATAAAAACTAGATAAACAAATATGTCAGGCCCAAGGCCGCCGGTTGCTCGGCAAGATAAAGTAATATTATTCATAAAGAATAGAATATTATATTAATAATAAAGGATACTAATCACTATGACTCGATTGTAAGGATTTAAAAACCAGTTCAAACTGGATTGTGAAACAACTTGAGAACTTACTAGAGTTGTTCAAGCAATAGTCAAATTGTATACACACACTATTCAAGGCTTTTAAAAAAAATCATATGAATAAGTCAACAAACACAGCACCTAATTTTATCTCTAAGAAAATAGTTAACACTATCTTATGTACATATGTACATGAATATTAGTTTTTCAAATAAACAAAGGTGGATTAGTTTGCCATGCCCATAAAAGTCTAAAACAAAATTAATATGTAACAGAAAAGTAATGTGAATGAATGTTAACCAACTGTTGACATAGTGAGTCTTTAGATGGGGAACCAAGCATTCCATTTGGTTGTTTCTGTGGATCAGGTGACACATTAAATTGAAGGCTATTAAACAAAACACAGACAGATGCAAATATTAAACTACTGATAAATTAGATATAATTATCAGAACTTTCTGCTAAACAAACTAAGCTAACACAAAAAACCTATGTTGTAGTAGTAATTCAAGTTACCTATATTCAGCGCCAGAATTTACTAATCTTGAGATACAGACTAGATTACAAGGCATGTTTTAAGTTTATTCAGAAGCTAAGGCTTACACAAAGTTTCTTAGACACATTTTATTTACTTACTTAACTCAAGGACTTGACTTAACTAGTGTTAATTGATCTAAGTAAAATAATGGCTAAATGTTTATGAGAGTCATTGTGCAATTGGTGGATAATCTGATCTTTATCAGTGTTTAGATAAATTCATCTAAATGCTTCAATGGACAATTATATTCACAGAACAAAAAAAATGTTCTGTGATTATATTCATAGACCATTTTTTAATCTAAATCATAAGATGTTTGTTTTCATAGATATATAAATAAACCAGATCTAATGATATTGAATATAGGTACCATTTGATGGAAGTCTCTTCAAATCTGGTGATGTTTAAAGAGATTTTATTTCGATTTTGGCTAATCTAAAGTAAACTAGGTATATGTTTAGAAGACTTTGGTAGAATAACAACAATCTATTAAAACGACAAACATTGATATGATAAGCAGTATCAAATAGATCAGATGTAGAAAAATGAGAACAAAATGATCTCATTGACGTTATCAATGAAAACAGTGGCGGGAATTTATGGAATGATTTTACAAAACCTTGATGAACAATTTGTTCGCAATCACAATGTCGTACCAATGCAGTACGATGGCTTCATTACGCATCACTCTAATTTGGAATAAATACACAAGGAGCAGTAATGTAGTTTTATTTACTTACCGAGAAATAACTTCGAAAAGATAAGGTGCCTATCCTTCAAACTAGCGAACGAATGCGGTCACTGTCCAGCTCACGTATATAAATCAATACCACCACACTTTTTATCTACGGGCGCTGAAATACTTAATTCTATTTACCTAATTTAATTACGATACGCTATTTATTTATTTACAAAAATAAACTCGTACGGCCCACCCGTAACAAAACATCACGACAATGGCAATGTTGCCAGCCAGGCTTATAATATAAACATAAAAACAAAAAATATAAAAAGGGTAATTTAGTATTCTTTGCATAAAAATCCCTAAGCGCAATAAAACAAAAAATATTATTATTAAAAAATCTTTGTTTAGCCTTAGCCATCATCAGTCATTGCGACTAAATATAGCGGATAGTGGTCATACGGCTGTAAACTATGCTCAAACATATAACGCGTACAATTAAGACAATAGTGTTCGGTAAGTAGGTATGTGAAATGTATATTAAATATTATTAGTTTATTTACCTATAAAATTTACAGTAAAATACATATTCACTAATAAACAATATATTAAACAAATCTAACTTACAATATTTACATTTAACCTAAATTTAAAGTTAAAAGGCATTCATGTTATTCATCCCTCGAAAATAAATTGTGGTTTTAATTTATGAGTAAGTACCTACTAGGTACAAAAATCTCCTAATGTAAGGTAGGTTTAATAAAAACTGGCCACCCTCATGCAAATGACATTTGACGTTATAATGTTGTCAGTAGGTACATATACGAAATAAACTTCTATCAATGATCATACAAAATCTACTATGCTCTATAAAATGTATGACTGGGTTGATATAGGATAAAATAGTAAGTAGGGATAGGTACAAAATAGAAATCTTCTGACAACTCTGGTAGCACACAAGTTTTAAGGTGAAAACTGTATAAATATACGATTAGGTATTTATGAAATAATTATTAAAATTATTCTCTTATAGAAAGATTCGCGGATAACAGCGGTACATGACTATAATAATAAAAATATTTACGTGTCATGATTATACCCATGGAGTATAAATGCTATAACCATATAATAGCTTAAAACTCTAAAAACAAGCTTTTCATTTTACAGCACATAAAAGACTAATCTAAAATATTTTTAACTGGAAAGCGTGGCCATAATAAGATAGCAGCTTATGCAGCAAGATCTGTTAAACGCTAATATCATAAATTTGTAACAGTACCTATTTGGCACCGAAAGGGTTAGAAGTAGGTATGTTTCGATTCTCCTTTCCATTTTTTTTCAAGATTGTAAATAGTGTTATTGAAAATAAAAATGCGTATGAAGGTCTACATAACTTTATTGAATAAATTACAAATAAATGCTATGTAAATTCCATCATTCAGGCAGTAATCTGCATAAAATATTTTATAACTATGAAAAGACTAAAATAATCCTAGTACCGAATATTTTGTTAACCATACTGTATTTATTGTTCTGTAACATCTTTTAGAGAAGCGTATTTTGGAATGGTCCACGAAGCCTACGATATGGGGGAAGATATATTTGAAGGTTTCAAAATAAATCACAATACAATACCTAGCATTATTTAAGCACATATACAGCCTCAGACCAACCACAGGGTGATTGAGGACACCCGCATTTAACAGTCAGGGCTGAAAATATAATCCAAGTTGCTTAACGCCAATATAACACTGCGCTTTGAAATAGGTAAAGGCCGCGTGTGGATGTCTATATGTATTGAAATTAATTCATTGTAAATAACGGCGAACCTTTCATTGGTAGCAACGCGCATTATAAGAGCTTAATCCAAATCAAAACTTACACCGTTAGTGAGATGGCTGACCTAAAGGCCACTTTTACACTGGTATTGTTCGAAAAAACTGTTTTAAAGCTTTCCAAATAAAATACTAAATCGTTGTGTGCATTTTCGAGACGCGTCTCGTGTGACCGTTGAGTGTTACCAATAGCAACAAAATTCTCCCAAAGTGGTAGTTTTTTCAAACAAGGCCAGCGGATTTGAATATAGTTCCTACGGCTAACAGTATTGGGGAGCTAGTGGATGGCGATGAGGCCGGACTCGAGCAGTTTCTGTATCTTCGCGGCGATTTCGGGGTTCTTGAGGTGGTCTTGCAGCGCCTGCGGGTCCTGCTGCATCTGCTCCAGGATGCAGCGCATGGCGGGGTCGCGCAGGATCTGCTGCACCTCCGGGTCGGCCATGGCGCGCTTGCGGACCTGCAACGACATGTCATTGGTAGTTTTAAACTTCTTCAGATCTAAAAGTGAAGTTACCATACTTACTTTACTTTGTATAGGCTACACAGTGTCACTTCCTATCTGCTTTGAAATGTGTAAGAGACACAAAAGATGTAAAACTATAAATATACATATAACATGTAGAAGTATTTTTAAACCCGTTTTGACTGAAGTTGAGATACAAGAAGTGAGACCAGTTCATACCTCCTCTGGGTTGGAGTTTAGTTGCGTGGAGCAGGCGCGGTACCCTTCCAGCGCCTCTGCGTTGCTGGGGTCCAGCTCCAGCGCCTTCTGGTACGCCGTCAGCGCCTTGGCCGGCTGCTGCATGCCCTGGGAATGTTATACAAAACTAAATTAGCAGAAGAACTCTAGCAGAAGTCTAATTTTACTTTGACAACGCTCAAATGTAGACTGACCTCAGTCTGAGGTGTTGGCTTGTAATAATAAATTTAATTTCGCCAATGACTTTCGTTCTTGACTGTTAATTACCACGTTGTGTGTCCGTTACTTTACTAGGTTATATTTAAATTGTATGTATCTTTCAAATGTAATCATATCAGCTTCATGTTATTAATTCTGTATACTCTTCATCTATTTTCTCTTTTTATATTTGTTAACTTTCTTATTTAACTCTTGCCCCCGCGCGTCTCAAAGGGCTGCAGCATTAATGCTGAGGTATGACCTTTTTTGACGCACGGGATACATCAATGTAACGTAATACCATTCTATTCTATCTGTTGTTAACTTTTGTTTTGTTGTGTCCTGTGTGTCCAAATAAATGCTTTGAATTTGAATTTAATAATCCAAGTTGTAAAACTGTAGTTTAACATTTGTACACTTTTGTGTACTAAGTAAACATTTTATGGTGCTGTGAATAATATATAGGTACTGGAAAGAAAAACTTTGAAACAAAATATTACCTGCAATATCTTCCCCTTCCGGATCCAGCCCTTGATGAACTTGGGGTCGAGCTTGCAGCAGTGGTCGCAGTCCCGCAGGCCCAGGTCGAAGGCAGCCAGCTTGGTGTAGCAAGCTGCTCGGTTCGAGTACAGCTTGGGGTCATCCGGGTTGCGCATGATGGCTTCCGTGTAGTGTTTCACTGCATTGCTGTAGTCACCTGGAATTTGATATATGTATTCAAATTCAAAATATTTATTTCAGACAAATGTCCATTACAATTATATCAATCACAACTTAAATAAATAAGTTAGTTTTATAAGAATCCAAAATTTTTTTCAGATGCATTTCATTTTATATCAAAAAAATGTATTGTTATTTAGCTTCTGTAGCATAGTTTACTCTCTTCTCATTATGACAGCCTGAAAATAATATATCACTTTTAGAAATAAGACCGGCATTTCAGACAGCTGATGTGTGTCACTTACAGAAAAGTGAAATAAAAGAGGTCTCATAATACACATTATCTAGTTTCATGGTTTTTATCATTGTAGTGTCAGCATGTTAATGATGTTAGCATTACCTAAAAAAAATCCAATTCAGGCCTATTGATAAACATACCCTTCTTAAAGTAATCATTGCCGAGTTCCTTCTCCTGCTCAGCCTTCACAGGGTCCACATATGCCTTCTTCTCTTCCTCCACAATCTTTCTCTCCACCTCGCTGAGCAGGGTCTTGATCTCGGGTGTGCGATGTTCAGACATTGACTTCTCAAAGTATGTCTTGGCTAGCTTCCATTGTTCCATCTTTTTGTATGCATTACCTGGAAGGTGATGGATTGCATTTGTAATTTGTGAATCAAATATTGTGAAATAGGTTATGTAGAAGAAGCAACTAAAACAAACATGATAAACTATGACTATATATGCTTTAATAGAAGATACTGATATTAGGCACATAACACAATGTGTTAAGCAAGGATAACACATCTAGTAATGTGGAGAGGGAGAAGTCAAAGCTATGTAACATTTAAACTTACCAATTCTAGTGAAAGCCTTAGCTATAAGTTTGAAATCTGCTCTATTTTCTCTGCCAATTTCAATAGCCTTTTCACACTCCTTGATACACTTCTCATATTCCTTTTGTTCAAAGTAAACTGCCGCCATGTTGGTATAGAAGGTGATGTCTGTGGAGTCATGCTCAATTGCCTTTTGGTAGTGCTGTACGGCCTTATCAAACTCTTTATTTTTGTAAAACATGTTTCCTTGGTCTTTTTCCTGTAAAGCTAATCTACGGTTCTCAGGTAAGTCTTCATATTTTGGTTTGGGTGGTTCCTCATTTTTGGGCTGTGGTGGAGGTGTGGATTTTTTGTCTGTGGGTGGGTCTACATCCATGGGAGAGGAGAAGTCTGTGGGCAAGCCCAGCATCACACTGAGGGTGGTGAGGACTCTCTTGTCATCCATTTTGATCTCAAATGTGTTTGTATCAAAGGGATTTTCAGCTAAATTCTGAAAAACAGACATGAGAGAATAAGTGCCAACTACATAGATTAGACTACTGTAGTCAGATGTCTAAACATCTCAATACATATTAGTGAGTTACAATAGTACATAATAATTAACAGCCAGTTGAAAAGTAAACTACTATTCCCAGAGTTCTATACCTTATGAGTTAATTTATTAAGTGCTAACCTGCACTGTGGTTGTTTTAAATTAAACTTTTATTGGAAAATGAGCGAAAATAATCACGACCGGCAGGATTCGAACCTGCGTATTTCTGCTACCGTTTTTTTTTTTTTAACTTGAATGGGTTTGCACTTGACCATAGTTTACCTGATAGCAAGTAAGGCTATGGCCTAAGATGCAGCGTGCTTACCCGATAAGAACCGATTCACTCTCGCTTTGAAGATTGCTGGATTATAGTGCGTGGGGAACAGAGAGCCAGGCAGGGAGTTCCACAACCTAGCGGTACGAACAATAAAGGTGGAAGCGTACCGTTTCGTGCGGGTCTTAGGAACTTCCACCATAAACCGGTGTCGTCCTGACGTACCTCTACTCGTCCGGTGAAAGAAGGGCACGGGCGGAATTAGTCCGTGCAATTCCGCGGCACACTCTCCGAAATGCAACCGATAGAAAACTGACAAACTGGCGACTTTGCGACGGTGTTCAAGACTTTGAAGTTTCGCTCGGCACAGTTTATTATTACCAATGATCTTCTTGGCTCGACTCTCAATGGCCTCTAGTGCCTCAAGTTGGTACTTGGCTGATCCATCCCAAAGATGCGAACAGTACTCCATGCACGACCGAACTTGTGCTTGATACAAAGTAAGCAGCTGTTCCGGCTTGAAGTACTTTCGCACCTTCGAGAGGACCTTTGTTCCGTCAGAACGCCTTAACCACTAGGCTACGGTCTACTAACTGCCAGGCGCGAAAATCCACACTCATTTCCATACACTTCAGACTGAGCGGCTGATGGCGCCACTTGTGATGTCAGAATATGTCTAACAAACACACATATCGATGTACTATGGACACCTGATATGACGAGAAATGGGGTTCTATACCTTGTCTTAATTAAATTACAGGTCATGGCTCTATACTCTAACTTCTAAGGCAAAGTACCTATAGAGCTTTGTTATTGTCCTAATGCATAACAGCTACAACTTTCACATAAACAATTGCCTACTGTAGTTTTCTATATAAATTGTTGTGACCTACATTACTCATAAAAGATAATGTATAAACCCTTCTCATCCCAGCAGAAACATTATAAAAATGAAGCATTCTAGACCCCTTGGTAGTCTTTAATTAATAACTTAAAGCAATACTGGGATATATGGAGCAAAAGAGCTCTTATTACTTAAGTACTTGTATATAAATGGATAAATTACTAATTAACTTGAATTAAATTAATTTAATTAATTTAATATTATGTTTTTTTTTTTTTCTTTATACTTGTGTTCTCTTGCTATATTGGTGTACAATAAAGAATTTTTGATTTGATTTGATTTGATTTAACTTGACTGTAATCACAGACAACTGGTCAGTGACCTTTTAATTAATATTTCTGTATAAATAGCATTGTTATCATTATTCAATGTTACATTGCTATGCAGACCAAAATTAGCATCTTTGTATTGTTTTTAGGTTTGTCATTGAGATGTTTTAATTTAAATATTTTATAAGTTGGTTTATTAAAATTTAGAAATCAAGTAGGCACCTTGGCATACTGTACTGTACTGTGTCTTTGCAGTGTGACTCAAATGACCTCTCTAGTGGCTTACAACTGTTGTTTAACAGTGTACTGGGTACTGATTTTATAACACATCATTCATCTTATGAACCTTTTATTTGTAAATCTTATGGCCAATAAATAGTAAAAAAAAACTATCACAACTCACCTCTACAATTTTAATATATTCTGGATCATTAAGCCATTCCCTAGTCTGAGGATTTGCCCGTAACTTCATTATCAATTCAGCTTTCCTCTGCAGTGCAGCCTGCTGTTGTTTCCTAACTTCTGCCAGCCCGGAGGCCAGCTGCTGGTTGCTGGGCTCCAGCTCTAACCCCTTCTCATACGCTTCGACAGCTTCACTCAGCTTGCCCAAGTACGCCAGAGCACTGCCTTTCCGCGAGTAGCCTTTGCTCCAAGTAGGGTTAATCTCTACTGTTTTGTTAGCATCCTCTAGCGCTGCAGCATAGTTCTCGGCCTTGGCGTGCGCTGCAGACCGGTTACTGTACAAAACGTGGTTCTTCGGATCCAAATTTATGGCTTCTGTGTAGAACTTGATCGCGGCCTCGAAGTTCTCAGACGACAGGGCCGCGTTACCCTTCTCCTTCAGCTGGTTTACCTAGAAACGCACATCCATAGTCAGACAATGAAGTTACGAGCACAAAACCATAAAGGACAAGAGGTGGAAGCGAGATTTGGAGTCGGTATAACCTCTTACCTGTTCCATAATTTCTGAATGTAATTCACTGTAAACTAATATTCCAGCTTATAACAATTCACCACTTATATCGCACTAGGATAAAAATTGACACTTTCGTCCAAAATGCCACAAAATACGATGAAACGAGTGCACAGAAACCCAGAAAATGACACACAAATTCGTTTTCTTCGAGCTCTGTTCGAGAAAATTCCTGCTTGTCAACGAAATTGTTCCAGATTTTTCGCCGCTTTTCTGTTGCATATATTTGCGATCTCCTTTTCTCTAATGCTTTGTCTCTTTTTTTCAAGTCAATATTTTTATATGGCAATTTCCTATTTACTACAGATAACGAAATTGAAAAAGACTGTTCGTTCGTGAAAAGCGCTTTACACAACACGATTTCTCGAACTCATATATCTCCTATATTTTTCATGTTATCTGAAAAACGACGAAAACTTAAATAACATATTTATTATACCATATATTTAGTCGTATAGCGTCTGAGTTAGAGTAAACAGAAGCACTTTATTTCTATTTCTATAGATTATTAAAGTTTATCATCCACTTTTTGGCCATATAGTGCTATCCATGGGTGCTATACTGCAGTAGGTACCTAAATAGCTAAATACTTTTGTAAGCTAGCCGAGACACGAGTGTTTGAGAATGTCGCGTCGCTCGCGTACCTACATAATTATGTATCATTTGTATGATCCCCTTTATTAAAGCCAATTGAACGATACGATACGATATTTATTTTTTAATCTGTGATTTGCAAAATGTCGCTCGCGAAGTTTTGTAGTTTTTGATCAGTGTTATTTTTTATTTTTAAATTTTTCTGCACTCTTTCTGACGAGAAATTCTTTCTGAAAATATATAACTCAAGATTTCTATCTATAGCAAAACCAAATGTTTTCAAAGTACTATTGCTTCATGGTGTCGTAAAATCATTACTCGGACGGACGCTTGTCACGCTAAACGTTGTTTTGTGATTTTCGTAATTGGTTGTTGGGTTTGTGGGGAATACCAAGTGGTGGTTCCAAGCTGAGATCGATGGCAGTTTGATTGTTTCCGCGTAGTGTTAGAGGACGCGTGTTCCCGGTACTAGCGACTCACGCGTATAGGGCTCGTTACCATGGACACGGACGATGGGGAATCCTCGAGCAGCGGGCCTATGTCCAGCCTCAACAGCCTGTTCTCATTCACAAGTCCCGCTGTGAAGAAACTACTTGGATGGAAACAGGTACAGCACACAACACATGTAGATTTTAATCAGTGATCTATTTCTAATGTTTATTCATGAAGATGGTCGCCAACGCGCGAATAGTTGTATTTAGCACTAATTGGCGGTTTAGTATGTGATACAGGATGCATTATACTGGATCTGATGCTTCAATTGATAGAGATTCAGGTGTTATTGTTTCCTACTACATGTACCTGACACCAAAATAAATCTGGACAAGATTAATATGCTACAACCTGTTATTTTGGTATAACATCCTGATGATACTAGCGAAGCAACTGATAACAATACCTTTACTTCTCCTTACTGGCCTTAACTTGGTTTAATATATTAAGTAAATGCAATAATTATAAAAAGATTGTCACATGAAATTTAGTTTATAATGGTATTGAGATGGGCTAAGTAATAAAACTAGATGTATAAGTGATTATTTTGGTGAATCAAACACTGACTTGAGTTTCATACAATGTTTATGTTTGGTGAGACACATGAGCTTAATTTAAATATTTTACCAAGATATGTTGGTCTCAGTAAGCTTATTTTTTTTTTGTTAAGAGTGCCTTACTTTATGGTCCATAGTTTTCAAAGTGTCTTAGATGCCTGTGACATAGCTAACAGCTCTTGTAAGTACTAAGTGACCATAGTGTATCCTGACTGATGCCAAGTCTAAGCGACATCGCTCAGACTTGGCATCAGTCAGGCCAAAAAGTGGCATATGGTATATTGTATAACTTAACTACTAGTATAAAGTACTACTGACTCACACATTGACAATAAAAACTTCTCAGAGTTGATGATTCATCATGAAAATTGTTTACAATTCAATGTTTTTATACAGTTGCCAGTCATAGGTGAGTACTTCTGTGAAGCTTTTCAAATGTTGTTGTCGAAATATGATTCTAAGAACCAGCCAGACTTCATTAATGTGTACACATACTTATTTATAGGTACATATGTATACCTACAAGAGATGCCTTCATTTTTACCTGTAGATAACTTAAAGTATTTTTTAATAAGTATATTTTATTAAAATACACAACAATAATAATTCCACAAAAATAGTCACAAGCACTCCCAAGACGTTTGGTCAATGCGGGAGTATAGAGACCACAACCCTCCATGTACTACTCATTTGAGCCTTCAAAAACACTCAACACCAGCGCTGTGTTCTGTCATACGAACTAACTAACTATCACCTTCGGTACTCTGAGATATCAGCAAACACCATCCTAAAAACAATCAACAAAATAGGTTAAATATGTGGAAAGCCTGAAATAAAAATTAATTTAATGAAACAATCACAAAGAATTAAAAGTCAAAATATTTCATAACATGAAGCCGAGCAGCGCTGGAACGAGACACATTGATGAAGCATGGAGGAGGCCTTCACTCATCTCTGAGTGCCGTGACGTAACACACACAGCTCAATATTATCACAGTTGAAGGAAAAATCTTATAAATTTAGTGAATATAAATTTAGTATACTAGTATAATTATTTATAACTGTTTAACATCATGTCATGGCAAATAAAGGCTTTTTATTTTATTTTTTATTTTATTATATTTTATTTAATACATATTAAAATACATTTAAACTCTTCTTTTATATACATTACTTAAATACAAAATTTCCTGTCACAAATTTTTTGTGTGTTACCAAAGATATTACCAAAATTCAAAGTACCTAACTAATCTTGCTTTAGTTTTGTGATTGTTAGTTGATAATTTGATGTAGTTAGTTTAAAGCTACTTAAGTAATAACTAAGAAAATAATTGTCCAATACAAACATACACAATAATGTGGAGTTTAGATGGTACATATATTAATGTAAAATTTTGACATAATTTGTAGATTTTGTATATATTTTTTAAAATTTGGTTTTATTATTTGGCAAATATTAGTAATTATGTATATATTAGTAACCTAGAGCTTTTAATAAATATTTTTTATTTGATATTACAAGTATCCAGTACCTACAACCTGATCTAACATGGGTGAAGACTAACAATTGCCACTGCCAACATGATTAGTGTTAAAATATGATAGTGATCTTGGAAGTTACTCATTACAGATAGTGTGCAAGGTGTGATGATGGAGCAGATAGACATAGCAATTTTTAGTACTTATTTTTTTTTATTTATTACAAATGTCATATTATCACTAAATCTTCTGCATTTATAAATCAAAACCCACACAAGCAACAAATCTGATGTTAAATATTTTCAATTCCAGGGTGATGAAGAAGAGAAATGGGCGGAGAAAGCTGTGGACAGCCTCGTCAAGAAGCTGAAGAAAAGGAAGGGGGCCATAGAGGAGCTGGAGCGAGCCCTGTCCTGCCCCGGGACTCCATCCAAGTGTGTGACCATACCTCGCTCACTGGATGGCAGGTTGCAAGTGAGTGATAAATACTTCTTGGGTTAAATTAAGTACATATTTTATTACAAACTTGAAAAAACTAATTTTGTGCTTCTATCTAGCATCTCTGTTATTATCATATTGTGTGTTGCTGAGCTGTGCATAATGATACTATTGTTATCATAGTTTGTTATTGTTGTTTCTATTTATTCTCTAAACTTAGTTCTATGGCAGATACTATGGTAATGAGGGTTGAAAATGTGGAGTATTATATGTAAATCCAGGGTCTAATCATTCTATCAATCATTCTTCAGTTTATGCATACATCATTACTCACAAATTTTCACATTTATTAGATTTGTGTGACATGATGACCATAATTTGGATGTATGTAATAATGAATGAATTAAACCTATCTAGTATTTAGATGGGTGGAATTTATTGAATCAATACACAGAACAACGATCGGGCCACATCGCCCCCGCGCGCGCCCCCCCATAGAAGCGAAATGAATAATAATACGTGGTTCTCGTTTGGCCAGTAAACAGGCCAACCTAACCTACGACAGCGCTTGTCAGTCTGTTGTCGAAGTCTGTTGTCATAGTCCGAGCGAGAGAGAGTTTTCGGTCGTTTTACTCGGTTTTACAGCATGATAAACTATTAAATATGTCTTGGTGTCAAGTTAAAAATTGTAAGAACAATAGTTCCAGTGTTACTGGCGTGAAATACCATCGTTAAGTAGTAAAATTTTGTAATTTTAATAATAAAAGCTTTTGACATTTTGAATGGCATAAACACATTTGTTGTCTTGACGACGCTACTTCTCGATAGCAAAGTGATGTGTAAATGGAAACTAGCAAATTATCGATAATCGATATAATGTATATGATGTTTCTGGATTTGTATGGAAATGTTTCTGGATTACGGTTTTTATTTAACACATACTCAATTTAAAGATTTCCAATAATCCAGTGTTAAAAAATAAATGGATATTGGCGACCGGTAGATACAACTGGTTTCCTCATAAAAATGCCAGAATATGCTCCAGTCATTTTGAAGATGATTTGATAATTTGGTATAGAGATAGTGTCAGTCCCGGGTATGGACATAGGATAGTTTTTATCCCACGGGATAAAAACGTTTTTACAGCGGATAACACCGCGGGTCATAGCTAGTTAACTATAATTTGCACTTAAATAATATAGTAATAATAAAGACATATATTTCCATCTTCGAAGTAAATGTGTAAAAAATCGATATAAAAATATCGACATTGCACAGCCGATGAAGTTGAAGCGTACTGTGTATATGAACATCTCGTGAGTCGTAGTGTGCGTGCCGAAAGTGTGTTAGTTTTAGTAAATGGTGACACCTGTTTTGTACTGAATAAAGAAAGAATTCGCCTCTAGTCACAGGGCGACAAGCATGGACTTCAAAGCTCTGTGGAATCAATAGGAAGTAAGTATGAATCCATAAAAGCCATAAGTAAAAAAATAAAAATTCATTCTTACCTGTTCCAGGTGTCGCACCGCAAGGGCCTCCCGCACGTGATCTACTGCCGCGTGTGGCGCTGGCCGGACCTGCAGAGCCACCACGAGCTCAAGCCACTCGAGATCTGCCAGTACCCCTTCAGCGCCAAGCAGAAGGAGGTCTGCATCAACCCCTACCACTACAAGAGGGTAGAGAGCCCAGTGCTGCCCCCAGTGCTAGTCCCGAGACACTCGGAGTTTGCCCCCGGACACTCATTACTGCAGTTCCAAAGGACTCCGGAGCCATCTATGCCCCATAATGTCTCCTACTCTGGGTCCGGCTTCCCTCCGTCAGCTAGCTCCGAGCTCCCTGATACTCCTCCGCCGGCGTACTCTCCGCCGTCCGATGATTCAGAGCCTCCGGGAGAAGTAGCCCCTGTCTCATACCAAGAACCTCTGTACTGGGCGTCGGTGGCGTACTATGAACTCAACTGTCGGGTCGGAGAAGTGTTCCACTGCAACTCCCACTCGGTGGTAGTGGACGGGTTCACCGACCCCTCCAACAACAGCGACAGGTTCTGTCTCGGTCAGCTGAGTAATGTGAACCGCAACTCCACGATAGAGAACACGAGACGCCACATAGGGAAGGGGGTGCACCTGTACTACGTGGGGGGGGAGGTGTACGCGGAGTGTCTGTCGGATGCCGCCATCTTTGTTCAGAGCCGGAACTGCAACCACCACCACGGCTTCCACCCCTCCACCGTGTGCAAGATCCCGCCGGGCTGCTCCCTGAAGATATTCAACAACCGTGAGTTTGCACAGCTGCTCTCCCAGAGCGTGAACCACGGGTTCGAGGCGGTGTACGAGCTCACCAAGATGTGCACCATCCGGATGTCGTTCGTGAAGGGCTGGGGGGCGGAGTACCACCGCCAGGACGTCACCTCCACCCCGTGCTGGATCGAGATCCATCTGCACGGCCCTCTGCAGTGGCTGGACAAGGTGCTTACACAGATGGGCTCCCCTCACAACGCCATCTCCTCTGTTTCTTAGCTGCTAGTGCCCTCTGACTACCCCCCCACCGTTCATTTCGAAAATCTGCTATTTTATATCTCGGTATGGTCTAAATTTCTCTGCATTTGTTGTGTTAATATTTTAACAGTTACATTTATCCCAGTTTTGCTTATTGTTTTATGTAGAACAGTTGAATTTTAAACAAACATGACAAGTCTTACATCTGTATATTGAATCACTCAAATCTATAGCACACATAATATTTACTTAGAATATGATTTTTATCTCGTTTCGAATCACAAATATCGGCGTCGGTTCTTCTTGAATAATCTAAAACAGCTCAAAATAAGTGTCCAAGTAACAAATTGTTAGATAAACGTGTTTATAAGTATACTTAATTATACATTATGATAAAGACATAATTAAGTTTAACATATACTCGTAAATGTTCGTGACAAGGTAAAGGATATTATTTCATGTAAATAGAGCTTTTTGGTCTTATAAATTATATTTTTATGTTGTTGTTTGGAACACAAAAGTTTATAAATTTTGCAATCGCCGAAATCAAGTTTTGTATAATTTTTACTATCTACATACGTATATTTCTGGATATTATTATATTGTGACTAAGTTTGAATATAAAATTAATTTGAAGTAGTGAGTAAGTGAATGCAATTTTATTAGTTTATTTTGTGGCATATTATTTATGTGTAGGAACTAAAATCTTGGAAAATGATGACAAACAATGTAATTAAAGGGGACAAAAGAATATTGTACTCAGATAAAACAATGACGTCAGGAGAGATAGAGCATGCTTCGCTAGAACCAGCTTTACTTACATTGTTAATTCAGTGTAGAGCTGCGTAAATGTATTAAAAACCATGTAAGTCTAAAAATAAGATTTTTCTTTCCATATGAATAAAATTATAAAATATTGTATGCACTAGTATGTACTTCTTGCATAAATATAATGTGCCACAAATAATAAACTTTAGATATAAGGGTTATGTGTTCTATAAAGTAAGTTTACATCGTAAATATTTGTTTACTAGAAAGAAAAGGATTTTTTGCAGTATATTTAAAATTATCTAGGCCAGCTAAATAGCTAAATCCTGACTTTTTTATAGAGAAGTAAAAATTATCTAAAACGATGATATGAGGAATAAAATATGCTTGCAATATAACACCATCTACTATTGCTCCTCAGATTATATACCATCTACTATTGCTCCTCAGATTATATAAAAAGTAGCATTTAAATATACTGTGAAAGACCATATTTCTTTAGGTAATGTTGAAAACTGAACAGAAGTGCCATCATGAAAGTAAACATTGAATTTAATCTTGTATATTGCAGTGAGAAACTGAACACTCGAGAAAATAACGAATGGCATTAGTATAAGAAACAAATGTCCCTCTTACAAACAATATACATGGAAATTTCTTTAAAAAAAACCGTATAAATAATTGTTAAATGTTAATCAAAATCATTTTAGAAGAAAATAAAACAGAAGAATTATTTCCTCTAGCGACGAAATTTTGAACCAAATGAATTAAAATGATTGTAACCAAATTATGACACTTGTGTTGAAAGAGTGTATGAATTGATCTCAAAGTAGATAAGTTCCTCAATTCACTGGAAACTTCCGTACCATCATTTCAAAGGATCAAATACTACATCACAACATTAATAGTTGTATCCCTCACTGCTGAGGGCTGTGACTCCTCCTCAGCATTATTTGGAGGAGTTCACTTGGGCAGATACATATATAAATGCCACGCATCTATAATGGGGTTTATGTGAAAAAAAATTCTTTAATAAAATAGTATTTTACAACAATATTGCTGTAGTCAATTTACTACCGATCAAGCCCCGTAAAAACTAAATGTGTCTTATAAAAGTAAAGCCTTATTTATATACCATATATGTTTTGTTTACATGCATGATTAATACAACTAGATAAGATTAGTATGAGCTTCATTAATTATTAATATTACTACGAAACAGTTGGATGATATTGTTGAAGTCATATGAAGATTTTACAAATATAGCATATATGTAATACACAGAAAACCAAACAAAAGAAATACAATATTGTACATTTTGTTTGTGAAATACAATAGAAGTGGCCTTTTTTTCTACTATTATTCTAATATGTGTTTACACGTATTTCAACAAGTTATATTAATATAAACCAACAGTAAATTAAAGTAAGATGTTGGAAATTATAATATGAACACATATAGGTATCATATATTACTTTATCTACACTAATGTTGTAACATTCTACTTATGTTTCCAATACTTGACTTATAATTACTACTGTTATAGCGCAGACAACAAAAAACTCAATTTAAGCAATTTCACATGATGGTATAATATCCACATCTATATCGTAATATCTCATTATAACATCAATAAAACGCGACCAACCTGATTGCAGGGCCAATCAGGTTGGTCGCGCTTTATTGATGCGCGCAGCTACGCTCTCGTTGGTTAGATTTTAATGGCGGCAAAATCACTGTGACAATACACGTACGCGTGAATTTAATGTTTCGCAATTTGTTTTGTTTTTTAAATACAAATTAAAAGTTAAAAATGGATAGCGACGATGATATTTGTACGCCTCCGGATATCTATCTAGAATTGGCAACAAAAGTAACTCACAATCTTTTGCCAGAAAAATCTAGAAAATTATATGAAAAATTAACTATTGTCAGCTTTTACTTTTGTTGTTTGATTAATTGCATTAGTGAAGATAAAGTAGTGTATGCAACTGCATATAACACGGGTATTAAAACACGAGTGTGAGTTTATGAAACGAGCGCAGCGAGTTTCATAATAGTAACGAGTGTAACTTCATTATATGGCAGTTACATAAACTATTATTACAATGTTATATACTGTATTGTATATAACACTATGCCTAATTGTAACACCTCTCGCCGTCCACATTCATTAGTTCAGTGCTTGTTTAAAGAGCTTAATAATTCATATGAAGTTTATCAAATTACAATTTTGAAATATGAAATTGGCAGCTTTTATGAAATTCTGTTTCCTGTACTATGGAAGCTGTAAGGTACATGAATGATTAATTTTCTATGCTATCACTAAGATAGTAAAAATGTTTTACTTTGTTTTTTTTTATAATGCACACAATTTACACTTTATGAGTTTCGCTGTGTAATTCAATATAGGTTTATTATAAATTGTATATATTATGACGATGATAAATAATAATTATACTGTGACGACAAGCTTGTTCAAACACATTTACTGTAACGAAATATCGTGCCTTTTTATAAATAGATTGCCTTATTTAATTTGACATTGTACAGAAATATTTACACATTGCAAATCAATTATTTTATATATTCGACCATCGATATTGTGCCTATATTTTTTTTTATAGTAAAATACGGAAATGTATGCCTTATATTGATCTAATTAGAATGTGTCACAACCATGGTATTGCTGTTTTTGTAGTAACATTAATTTATGGCGTAATTCTATCTGTCATAAAATATACAACATCCATATATTTTAACATAAAACTGTTTCCATGATGGTTATATTTATGGGTAGAATGTCCCAACCTATTTGGCTGATTTAATAATTACATTACTGTAACTCAAATACTGTTCTAGTATTTTTGAAAACTGACGAAATGAAATACGAAGTTACGAATCGTTGTAACTTACAACTTACTTTCGTTGTGACTTAGAGAAAGCATTAAGTGTTGTGATTGTATAAATATTGCATTTTTGATATTTAAATACTAGTGGTGTAGAAAGTCCGACAGCATGCATTAAATTATGAAAATTTGGCCTCTTTGGTAAACATTGTTAAAATCTCAAACTTCACAAATACTTATGGTTAATTCTAAATGTTGCTGATTAATTTAGGATAATTGTCATATATTGTATTTATAGGAATAAGACGCACTATAATTGGTTAGTAGCCAATTGTAACTAATAAAAAGTATTTGTTCTTATATGTTACATATATATTTAAATTTATTATACCCTTGTATAATTTTTCAACGATTTAACGTACATTTATTTCTAGAAAATCCTCTAAATATGAACGCGAGCTTTAACATCAGATTTGTCTGTTTAAAGGTAAGAACTACTTATCTTATTTATCAATATTTTTATTCAGTGGCTACCACCTACGTTAGTGCATCTACATCCTTAACTAGACATAAACAGAGTCATAGAAGATTAAAGTGAAATTATACTAGAATTGAATCGATATATTTTGGAAAAAGTGAACTTTGTAAATAAATTGTATTCTATTATAATGAAGTGTTCGGATTGTATAAAGAGATTGTTATGTTTTATTTGGTGATTGTTCTGGTTTGTGTTTTGTGTTTGACGACGGGAAAATTGCTTTAAATGTTCATAAGAAAGACCATCATCAAGGTTTTGTCATCCGAGAGGGATGTCCACATGATCTACAATTACATACGCACAGATTTGTCTCTAGATCAAAAATATTAGTAAAAGACCTTGGTAAATTTCAATTTGAGAAAATAAGATATGTCATACGAAAATTGAGACATCTATATTTGGACATGTCTGGATAAACACATCTCGTTACAACTTACTTGCTCAGGCGCGCGGAATTCAGCTGACTATTCTTACGTGAGATAATGTTACGGGATTATATGTGACACCATATATTTGAATTTATGATGAGAAATGAATCCAACTATTTTTCAAACGCCGTCAACCACAAAACATAAATGAATGAATGAGAAAATTGGCTGTCTTGTAGTGGTTTTCTGAATTTATATAAATATAAAAATAAGCGTAGTATATTGTCGGTTTGTTCATGATTTGTTTTGCAATGTAAGCCTATATGTAGTGTAAAAGTATAGATGCCATCGTTTGTGTATTTTTACCATATATTTTTCTCCGTTTAGCTATTAATAAAGGTTCTTTTATTGATTCACGTTGTTTTTATATTGGATTGAAAATTCAAACCTATAGATACGATATTTAGATATACCTACGTTGTATACCTACTAGGTTTATTGCCTAAACATCATCACTACATACCATAAAACATATGTACCTATGCATACGAGTACAACCTTTTAATCTACCTACACAAACGGATTTTGATGCAGTTTCTTTTAATAAATGGAGTGATTCAAGAGGAAGATTTATATGTACCTATAATAACGCGTACCTATAGTCATCGCTACTAAATAACGGATATAATACTTAGGTAAATACTCTTGTTAATACGTACATATTACTATTATTATGCATAGAAACACCCAGACTCAGCTCAAATAATGGTTAATTGAAAATGGATAATTAAGTAGGTACTTGTGTAGTGTTGGAGTTGAACCCGCGACCCCTAGCACCGAAGGCATACAATCTAGTGACTGAGCTAATAGGTCAGTCTTTATTTAGGTATTTATGTTAGTGAAATGTATTTTCGTATTGAGCACAAACGGACGAATTTACTTACCTACCTACTTTTTAACAACAATGAGTTCAGTTGCATTTTAAAAGTACGATTATAACCACTCATAATTTGTTTATTCCCTGATTTTGATGCGCTCGTATTAACTCTTAGGGAAAATTATCTTTTAAAAACGGGAAAGATATGTGGAATGATCGAGCGGCGTTCAGGCGCGTTAAAAGTAGGTACCTAAAAACATTTAGTAGGTATTTATTTATTTACTATGGCACACAAAACAGAACCTGACCTGAAATGAACTCATTTTAAGCTAGTTATGATCCAGAACAGACTCCATGGCCAGCGGACGTCCCAAGCACCGCTTTGGGACGTCCGCTGGCCATGGAGTCTGTTCTGGATCATAACTAGCTTAAAATGAGTTCATTTCAGGTCAGTTGACAACCAACTGAAGAGTCCATAACATAGTTTTTGTAAACCAATTTCGATGACTTACCGTAGCATTGCCAAAGGAAATTATTAAGGTCGGGAATTTTGTCTTTCACTTGGGTCAACAACGCTCCTCTGTCTACCGAATTGAAAGCGTTTTTGACATCCACCTTCAGCAACACATCTCCACAATTTTGGTGAAGAAAAGTCCGAAGAGAGTGGACGGCGGCCTCACACCCGCCTCGCGAACCAAAACCAAGCTGCAGCGGTTGAAAAAGATTGCTCAAAGGAACAACCTCCTTCCTGCAACCTACCTTGGCCGCGAGGCGATGGCCGATCCGAACCGATTAAAGGATAACAATGGAACAAAAGGTTATAAAGGAAAGCAATAAAAAGCCCAATCCCTTTATCAATAAAAAATGGGTAAGTACTTACATACTTAGGTAGGTACATAAACTATCATATCAATAAAAGCATAAGTGTTTCTGAGTTTGTGCAACAAATCTGTCTTAAGTTTGTCCTCCTCATGTTCAAACAGTTGAATAACTTTGTATGAAACCTGGCAATTCATAGGTAGAATGAACAAAATGCAATTGAGTATTGACTCTAGGTATATAAGGCCATTTTGTAATGTAGGTATTGGACATTTGCTGTATATAGATCTAACCAATAACATATACTTGTCATGTATAGTTATAATAAGAGGAATGGGATCCCTGGAGCACTAGGTGGCAAAGATGGGTGCCAATTCTATATTGTTAAGGCGGAGGCCAGCAGAGAGCACCTGTACTACTGTCACAAGCATTTTCATTCATTGAATGTGCATTATGGTATGCAATGTATTACTTTACAATATATGTACTTACCATACTATTCAACTTCTGCTGCATTCATCATCATCATCCACAGTCTTCTCTAACAGTCCAGTCTCTATTCTCCAAAGTTTATTTATGGATTTATGGTTGTTTGATGTCCAATAAAGAATGTCTATCTATATATATAACAAGTCATCAATTTTGGTGCTATGATGCCTCTATCTGGCAGAGTAGCTTGATCAGTGAAACAACTTCATTAGCAGAGTCTAATGCTGATGTTTGTCTGCTTGCTGTGTGATATGTAATATGGTAAGCAAATTAACGACATACAACACAATACTAAAACTAATTCATTTTCAGGTGATTCCGGTCTCCGTAGGGAATGGCTTATGGTGCTATTCCTAAACCCAGCTGAAGGTAGCTCGGAGGCCATGTTTAACAATATTTAAGCCACAGTGCCCATTGAATACACTTTTGGTTTGTGGTGACTTGACATAAAAACAGGTAGGTACCTACACACTTGAAGAGTTGTCATAAAGTATTATGTCCTTTGTCATTTTTCACAGCATGGGTACCAGGCTGCAGCAATGCTTAACATCAGGCAGGCTGTAGTCAAACGTAAACCTATCCCACGTAAAAAAAAACCTATTAGATTTGGAATGGAATCTGAAACAGAGGTACAACAGAAATCTATCTATACTTACTTACATATAATAAAGCTGAAGAGGGTCCAAAGTCTGAAAATTTATGTTTGGAGATATTGATAGCAGAACATGTTCGAACAATTTCTAGCAATGTTCTGTTTATTTAACCCTAGATCACTACATATTAGCCTCACAGGCGACACGGTTCCCGCCCATTCGCTGTTTTGGTATGTTCTCGAAACTACCCCCCCCCCTGCCGCGCTCAGTACCTTACCTTCCTTATTTGGTGTTTTAGTACCCTGTGTGCATGCATTACGTATGCACGTATCTTACTTCCGGAGTTTTGGCGAATTGTTAGTCTCACAGACTAATGTCTAGTGATTACGGGTGTAAAGTGAGTCAAGGTATGTTTTGAATAATTTTGTTTATTTATTGTTATCTTGTTTAGATAAGGTGTTTTTTTTATTTCTAAGAATTTTATAGCTGTTGTAATATAATGTAAGACAAATGTGTTGAGTAAAATATTATGTATTTGAACATTATGTAACGGCGTTTATTCTGTTTTAGATTGATTTAGATTTTATTGACAAGTGGTTTACGTCGGTGCCAATTGCTTCAGAACTACTGAAATCTCCTTACAAACTAACAATTGTTGGAACATTATGCAGCAATAAACGAGAGATACCACAAGAGATGAAGAACACAAGAACAAGGAATATCGGCACTTCAATGTTTGCATTAGATGCTGAGAAAACCTTGGTGTCCTATAAACCGAAATCCAACAAAGTGGTGTTTCTTCTATCGACAATGCACGATCAGCCGAAAATTAACCCCATCACCAAAAAGCCTGAAATGATACATTTCTACAATTCAACCAAAGGAGCTGTTGACACTGTCGATCAAATTTGTTCCGGTATGAGCTGCAATCGAAAAACCAATAGATGGACTCAATGCATATTTTATAATATGCTGAACTTATTATATACTCCCAGCCCTCCCAAAATACCCCTGACTATAGGTACATTTTGTGTGCTTGTTTCTATAAAGAATGAGGTCGACAGCCAAGATGGATACCAAGATGGCTTCCAAGTGAAGTTAGAAGGACTTTATTTTACTTGTATTGACTATAGTCAAATCCAGTCTCTTAATACATGCAAATGTTGCCTGTAGGATAAAAGTACTACCATGTTTATTATATCTGAAGCATGAAATTTACGGAATATAATACCTATATACTTAGAAACTAGCAGACTTAACGCAACTACTTTGATTGGGGTGTAGTAACTACTATTCTGTGGAGTAGTAAATGTATGTATGTGGTGTGTCAGACACGCGGGCGCGCGAGGTGGACAGCCTGCGCGCGTGGGTGCCGGCGCTGGCGTGCGGCGCGCGCGTGCGCGTGCTGGCGGCCGCGGCGCGCCGGCGCAACCGCCACCACCACCTCGCCGGGCTCGTCATGGACTTCCTGCTGCAGGTCACCTCACACACTACTATACCTAACTCATTTATTTATAAGTACATATTCATTTCATTTTTCATTTATTTATTTCTTCATTTAGGTAAAAACTAAACTTGGTTTTGTACACTTATGGATGTCAAACAATAGTATATTACATACCTAGGGCAGTAAAATAAGGAAGGTCGACAAACATGTGATCTGAGATTTTGTAATGTGATACAAACTGGGCTAGGTATTATTATGTATTCATTTTATGACATCAATAAATATCTTTTTCTTTATTCGTAAGTACTTTAAATCGTTAACATAACTCGTTTCAGCAGTTTTTATTTTTGTTTATTTATCTGTTTATTTGACCGTGGAAGGACCTGGGCGCCCACTACGATGTATCTGCCCAAGGAAACTCTCCTAACGAATTAATTCTGCAGGGCAGTCACGACATTCAGTTATGAGGAAATACGACTCAAGAGAGATCTGTTTACTTGGTAGCCCATCACACATAAACGGCTGATAGGATTATCATAATTTCTGGTATGTAGGTAGTATGAGATCCTGGGAGCGACATAGGTTACTTTTTATTCGGAAATAATGCGAAAGCGGGGGCGTGTTATAGTATTATTATATTTGTAGACGGGTGGCAAGGCGGACAGTCCGTCGGCAGTGTGCGCGGGCGCATGCGGCGCGGCGGCGCGGCGCCAGCTCGCGCTGCTGCTCCGCGCACACCCCTATCTACGCACTCTGGCACTCTACACTGGCGCAGACTTGGCACAAGGTATAATAACATCGTACATTATTATTTTCTTAATATTAATGATACTAATCTACTACTAGTATTGTCACACCCTTCTGTTACACCTTGTATATGGGACTTACCTATATTTATATTGGCATGTAAGGCTGTTGTTGCAAATAATTATATTGGTGAGAACTACATTACTAAAATTTCTCTATGAAATAAAAACGTGTCTAAGACATAAACAGCACTGAAAGGCAAATTTATAAATATTTTTTCATTACATATGTGCATAGGTTCACGTTTGATTACTGCAGTCTAGGGTGTAATACACTTAGAAGGCAACTGTACATACTTTTTAGTTTTTAATAAGAAAATATAGTTTTAAGTTTTTAAAATAATTTTTAGCTACGCCCTTTTCCCTCGTGGACAGGGAAAATTAAAATCAAAATATGTATTTTACATTTTGGCTAATAAAAGATATGAAATTGCATAATAAAGTAAGAAAAACTATTGTAGCTGTCTATTCCTGTAAAGATGCTTTATGTAAACAAATCCATATAGACAAGGTAGCAGAAGGATAGCAAGTCACGCATATGTAACTGCGCCCTCCCTGGCCCAGAGAACATGCGAAGAGATGCCGGCGGTATGGAATGTTGCTGCTGGATTTATCAATAACATTGCGCTCTAGGCAAAGAGACGACCGCCAACCATTTATTTGTACGGACCTAACTTTGTAGTTCACATCATACCAGGTAAATAATTAACCTAGGATTTTTTTTATCATTATTTGTTATCATTTCGCATGTTAATGATTCTGTGTCTATGAACTCACACTAAAGCTAGAACGGAAAAAAACCATTAGACTCGTGTTGATTTTATTTCCTCAAGGTTTCGGTTTATCGAAGAAAACTTAAATTGTCTTAAGTAGAGCCAATCAAATAATAGATTTATAAAACTAACGTGAATTTTTATTTTCGCAGTGTGTTTTAGAACTAGAACTTTGTAAATTTTACTTGGTGCTACTTTTCTTTTACAGTTTGAATAAGATCTCATAGTCTAATACATTTGTATGTGCAACTTCCTCTTACAACACCTCACCCCATGGCTTACATAAGCTGGCACTGCATCGCTGTCGTTTATATGCGGCCCAGCGTCGAGGTATGAACGATTGTCTAAAGAAGGTGGCACTGAATGTTAATGGCGTAGGTGCATTGTTCTAATTGGGTAACAGCTGACACAGAATTTAATGGTATTCCTGTTTGTATCTTTTTGACTTAGGTAAAGATACCTTCTTATTATTATCAATATATTACCGAGAAATTAAGCTGCCTATCAAAGAAGTCAAAATGATTTCATTTGTGTAATATACAATCATATAGTGTCAATCTTTAATTTGATTGACGGTTAAATTCATGCCAGTTTTGTGAAGATCCGTTTAAAGTTTGATTTTTTGAGCCTAAACTTCAGCATAACTGCAAAAATATGTGATTACTACAGTAGGGACAAGATAATAGGTCACTTTTGACATTTCATCAAAATTCAACAACGTGACCTTGTAACGGCGGGCATAAAATAAGAACTGCACAATTGCTTAACTTTTTTCAATTACGTTTACATATTTATTGTAATAATGACCGATACGAGTAATTTTACGATTTGCTTTCACTAATAAACCATTCTAAACATAATAAACAATTTCTGATCTAAAGAACTGAACGTCGTTACAATGTTGCGTCAGTCAACCCTTTTTCTTTAAAACACTAGGGATGTTACTCTAAAAATCAAAAGCTGATAGGATTGTAAGTTGAATCGAATGCAATGATTACTTGTGAAGAAAAATCACCATAAATTTATAACCACGTTGTGATTATAGTAAAACCTAATTATACATATTTATTATTCTTTTCACTAACTATAAAAATACAAAAAAATAACTAAATAGAAAGGTCATTGATGTTGGGTGCAATTTAGGTGGATGTTGCTGCCAACACCAGTGCCTGTCGATGACGCATGTCATGTCGCCATAACATTTTTTTGTTAAATTACGTAGGTACTTGTCTTATTTTGCTCCTTTAATTTATGAAAGAAAAAATAATAATGGGACAGGGATTCGCATGATCATTTTTAAAATTCACATATGTTTCAAGTCTGTATCGATTCATTCGATTCATTCATTTAATCGATGTTTTTAAGCAGGTCACCTCACTATGAATATAAAACTGACATCTGTCAAAAGTGACCTATTATCTTGTCCCTACTTTAACTACGACACAGTTTTATCGGAATAGTAGGCACCATTTCACGTATCAGGCGACCCACGGAAACTCATGCTCGTAGGTGTAAATGCCAGGAGTTATATAGATATACTAAGGCATGAGTTCTGATCGTTAAAATTTTGTTTCAACATTATATTGAGTAGTCAACCTAACAATTATTGTAATGAATTATTGTAACAAACAACAAGAATAAAAACACATAAAAACAATGGTTTTTTTAAAAGCCAGTCTGATAAAATGTTATTTTGACTGCCATCTCTTAAACTAGAATCCCCTGAAGCGAAACAGGTTGTTCTTGGCCTTGGTCGCAGCACCTAGTCACGCCGCTCTGTTCATGTACACGCTACGGACATTTATTTACTACTTTCTCAGCAGATGGGAAGGTGACTCACTTCATTAAAACAGGATAAAGCTTTTGTGATGCAAGAAAGGTAAGTGTTTTTTTACTATTTCAATCGGTTAGGTGTCGTATCGAAAAGTAGATAGATATATAGATAGATAAACTCTATATTGTTGACACAATATTAAAAACGAACAGTAGACAACACAAAGTATGTATATCTTAACTAGTGCCACAAGCGGCGACGTTATCGCTAAAAGCGATCTCTTCCAGGCATCCTTTGGCTGGAGAGAAATAAGCCTAAAGGAAAAAGAATGTGGTGTACAAAAAAAGCAAAGAAATAGAAAGTGGTCATATTATTAATGCTTTATTGTTATAAAATAGTGTGTTGTCTGTTTATTCCTCTTCTCCCGCAACGGAATGTAGTTTCATCTATTATGGTCAGGTAGTGGTAGCAACTTTTTATCCGCGAGTTACGTAAACAAACCCTCAAGGCATACACTAGTCCCCCTTCAAAACAACTTCAATGTGTTTTAACACCTTTTCCCTCAACTTAAACTTTTAACTGCCACCCATTTCCTCGTAAACTCGGTGCTGCCACCTACCGCGCCCCATTTCCACGGGCGATCAAGTTCGGCACCTAATTTACTAATTAGCAGGGGTGTTACGTTACCAAACCACTAGGGCCCGGCCTGCATACTATATCCAATACCTACGTAGACAACATGAGGTGCAGACACCTAACTAAAGTATACCAGTTCAAGCCGTTCATATGTCGGTCATATGTCTTGCGCAAAGAAACGTGTATCTGTTAATTATGATAGGATGTAGTCAAGTGTCATTTATTCAAAATTTAAGAGTACAGCTCTTGTCGGTGGAGTATGCGCCATTCTTAACGATTGCCTGCAATTTCCTTGACTTTCTTATACAAACTCAATTTTTACTATTTAAAAAAACAAATTAATGATGTTATGTAATTTGATATGAGTGTGTTCGAGATATTATTTATTGAATACTAGCTACACAATTCAAACTAACTCTAACATATATGAATGTATCACGACTTATTAGTCCTCTATTAGTCCTATTGTCGCCGCCTGCCTACGAACACCGCCTGTTGTAATATTACTTGCGACTTTATAAATAGGCGCTATACCGCGGCGCGCTCACAAGTGCACGTACAGAGGTAGCGTACGCGCGGATATTTTGACAGTTGGGTTTATACACGCCGCCATGTTTGTTTTGAAGGTGAGTGCTTCTTCTTCTTTTAACGCATGAAAGTGGTCAAGTGAAGATATGAGTGAAGAAAATTTTTACTTGTTTGTTTGCTTTGTTACATTTTGAAAAAAGTTTTATATAGTTTGTGCTTATTGATAGATATTTAATAATTTTATTTTTTGTGTCTCTTGCTTGTTTACCAAACGCTTAACGTAAAATTACTATTTAGATCTTTTGATATAAATGTACGAATAATAAAACTACATTTTTATCTCTAATCCGCAGTTAACATTAAAAATAATTCTATATATCCGGCTACCAAAAGGAAATGAGAACTTGATCGTGGTAATAAAAACTAGATTTATTGAGCAATTTATTGATTTAAGTAAATACTTACCATTTATCAGCTTACCTTGGAGCCAGTAGTATGAATATGAACATAGAAGCTTTATAAAATAGAATTGAATTTAAATACCTGAATATTATTTCGTAGCAGCAGAAGAGTCGTAGCAGTTCGTAGCGGCAGATGAGTCCGTAGCAATTAGGCCGCTACGGCGTAGCATTGCATAATACTATCTATTATACAGTAGCTCATTTAGCACGTAGACTTGCGTAGCATTCATTCTTATCTATACAGAGTTACAACTGTTTGCTTGCATTTTGAATCGACTTATGGAAGACGTTAAAATGAAAATTAAATTGACAGACATGAAAATATCTGTACTTAATGTAAATTATAAAATAATATGCTGTACTTACAGGATTCAAATTTAATCATTTTTACAGATAAGTCATAGTTAAGTAGATTTGTTAGATGTTGTTTGACATTAAAAAAATTCACATTTGCCTCACATTATAAATAATCGAACCAATGCCTGTTTAGAACTCAAATTTATTATCATCACAACAGCCTTTTAATATGTTGAATTTCAAGTAGTATTTTTTATGATGAGACAAGCATCTTAGTTAGACATAATATACCTGACAAAGGCTGTATTACACAAATAACCCTGTACAATGCTTAGCGATACATGCCGCAAACAGTCCCGTATCCGTATTATGTTGCAAGCGTTATGTCATGTATTGATGGCAACACACAATTATACGCGCTATCAATTACGTACTCTGGAACGTATCAAGACTATAGTGGGTGGTGTTTAGGTAGGCTATGTATACCTTACATATGTATAATATTATGTATTTTCGCGTATGTTGTTTACGCTTTTCAAGTGTAATGACACCCATCTTCTTTCTTATCAAATGAGAGTGGCCAAATCTGGTGTCGAGAGTTCATCAAGCCACCCTAAGGGTCTCTGACATGGCTTATATATGATCTTCTACTTCATATATATGATTATTATAGCTAGATATTACAATCGAATATTTACAAATGACGTAACATTATGTATTTATTTAAATTATAACTATCCCGGATTAATCAATGACAATTATATATTAGCTAATCTTATTACTAATTTCTATTTGTAAGCAAGTTTGTCCTAATTAGGCTTACACAGCAGATCTTACTCTCTACTGTTTGGCTTACCAAATTATTTATATTATTAGGTACTTAATCAGTCTTAATGTATCTAATAAGAAATAACTTATTAAATAAAATAATAATAAATAAATATTCCAACACAGCGCCATCTAGCCCCACACTAAAACGCTTGTGTCGTGGGTACTAGATAACGGATATAATACTTTTCTTTTGTAAATACATACTTATTATTAAGATTTTAAAATAAATAAATGTGAAATATCTGTGTTTTTGTATAAAAAAATATTTATCGCATTAAAAGTTCTCATCTTTTAAAAGTTATCATTTCTGCATACAGCAGCAATATTCTTATGTTTATAATCTACGATAGACCATAAATGTATCAAAAGCAGATGAATCTTCATACATAATGATGATTAATGGCGCCCGGCATCTAATTGTAGTTTCATAACATTACCTCACTGTGACATAAAGTGATATAAACCAGTTATTTCACACAACACGAGCTAAAATGTTCCCACGTTTTAATTTTATTGTACAAGAAATCTAAACATTATTATAAATAACTTGGAAACATAGGTTTTTTAATAGATCTATTGAAATTTAATTAATATTTTGATATTTAGATGTTATCAACTCATGTTATTATTTATTGCCAATTTAACAAAGATATACTATAACAGTTTCTAAATTAACATAGGAAAGTTTTAAATAAGTATTTCTTAATTTTATTTACATTTAAACACCCTGTCACAAAACACCAATCTAGAAACCGAACAATTCAGAATTCGGTCAAGATCTATTTACCATTGAGTTCTAGTTTGCATTCAAAGTCACGTTATTGGTTGTGTGCCAAGAAGGCTTACTTGAACGACCTAAATAGGGTCCAAGGGCACTAACATGCTATACACATGCTTATTAAAGCACAAGTGATTTGAACGGTCGAGCTACCTTCGTGTAGGGCCGTTACTAATCTTTTAAATCATCTTTAACTTTTAGGCGAGCCGTTACTGATTGAGAGATAGGAGTTATTGAATATAGTGAACATTATGGATAGCCTTCGGTTTTTCTTGGAATAAAATATTTAGACTTATGTGGTTTTTACAATGACGAATGAATTTGAAAGTGATGTCTACCGTTGAATAGTTCATATTCTACGCAATGTAATTCAAAAGAAACCTACAAATTTATCACAACTCATAGTAGGAAAACTTAACACAATAATTGTTATGACAACTTTTCATAAGCCTAAGCAATAATCTTAATTTACCTAAAGACTAGATTTTACGTAAGACCGAGCTCCGAGTAAAACTTCCTTATGAAGTGATCTAATTTGTGACAAACTGCCCAGTCCAGGACTTATATCATCGGGGCGGGCCAGAAATGTTACTAAATTCATGTTGTTGTAAAGTTTTGTAGCATTTTCATACGAGTAAAAAAATCAAACATTTCAAATAAAAATATAACTATACAAATTTGGCAAAACCCATCACTGGATATAAAATATGCCCATACTCTTTTACAAGAATCATCTTGTAAAAACAGAATTTGGATATTTAACTTAAAAATGCTGAAGCGTTTCGGTAAACCGCCTGATTATGATATAATATTAGTAAGCATTTATTTCACTAGGTTTAGGGACTGTGAATATAATTAAGAGCAATATCAAACTTCGTACACTATCAATTTGAAATAGTTTAGTTATCGTTAGACGCACAGAATACGATCAATTTTTGAATCATTTTTAAATAGCGAACTGAATCAACTCTAGTTATACCAATAACTAGTTCCTAGTTAAACCAGACCTATCAAACAATCCGTAACAGCCTATTCTACCTCATACCGCAGTATAAGTGGGTATATCGCAACCACCTCACCCACAGTCTGGCTCTATGATCAGAACTATTGCAGCTACATTCCTACCCAACTTGTCACTGATTTCAAGTAATTTTCATGTCTGCTAATGCATAACTTGCTTTTGACTGTTATGGCATTTGCCTACTTAAGTAGCTGATGTAAACAAAGTGACACTGCAACTTTCATTAAGAAACACACCACAATTTTTAGTAGTCACAGTTTAGTTTGAAAAGGAAATGGTTAAGTCAAGTCTTGATATAACAAAATAACAGTAACACAACCACTTGTAGCTGATATGGTTTTTGATTAAATCACTATTCTTATCGGGTAAGCATGCTGCATCTTAGACCATAGCTTTTGCTTATCATCAGGCATATGGTCAAGTGCAAACCCGTTTTAGGTACATATGTTACGGTAAATGTGGATAATCGGTAATTATGTATAATTACCGGTAATTATACATAATTACCGCATTATCTACATTTACCGTAACACATATATAAAAATACAATGATTTTAATTATCGAGACACTTTTCATTCTCAATAGCTCGTGTTAAATCACGAATTATTAAGTCACCGACATTAAAGCACGAACAAAAAGTTTAGTTTAAAATGCGAGTGAGTAAATAGTCGCGCATTCTTTAGTGAACTAGGCCAAGCACAGGCGTCACGAAAATTGTCTAAATAATGTCCTGCAGCGCATACTAATTGTAGTAATGTAACATGTCCTTATTTTGTGACGACTTTTGTAGTTTGATAAGTCATGAAAGCTTACAAAACAATATGATATCTATCGTTCTTATCGTGTCTTACTTTGCTTTATTCCACACATATTTAAAGCATTTAAGAATTGAGGAACTTTTTTGGGCAGATACATCATTTTCGAACATATGTACTCAGTCCGTAAAACCTAGTCTAGTCACTTTAGTCACTATTTTATAATATCAGTCCAAATTATTCACCTTTAAGTTTTCAATTTATAACTTAGGCTACGCGTTTAAAATTACATGTAAGGAAATAGAGAAAATAGAACCAAGCGCAAACCACAAGGAAATTATTTAGTTATTTCAGAAATTGTATCGACGCAAATCTCAAACCAGATAGCCTTGTATAGGTTACTTTATAGGCTTTACAAAGAACTTAGTCTATTGCCAATGAAATTTGAGCACTATTGAACAGCATTACGGTTCTTTTTACTTTTAGTAATGACTTGGCAAGAATGCAATGTCAGTAGCGACAAAAAGCTAATTTCAATATGTCCCTAATGAGTTTTTCTGTAAGGTAAGATGGTCAGATAGTATGGCATTATAGATTGAATGTGTCATATTTGAAAACACCTACATACATACAATATATAGGTACTAAGTGTCTGTCTGGTCTATATTGTGCGGTTTTAATATCAAATGAATCCACAATAAACTAAAATTGAGTTTGAAATTTCACCTACCTATTGATATCTAATGTCATATACCAGGAATGACAACTCCGTATAAAAACACCTTATATATCTACCATATACCTCACCTCATAGCCACCAAACTTATGTTCAAAATAATCACAACAAGATCATAATCCCGCCCAAATTGCCATCAACACATCTATTTTCCCATCGACTTGTCACACTGACAGCAGTTGCAACACACTTTCGGAATGTGGTTACTGCTTTGAATAATATATTTATAATATACTAGTTGCTATTTAATCTGTGGCAGCAGTAGGCGTAAAAAGGTCATGTTTTGCCCAATTGGTTCTCGATTGAAGTTACTCTATATTACAAATGGTTATTAGTTTGTAATTATAAGTGTGAAGATATCGAATTAGGAGTTGGTTTTGCCAGCGGGGTTATGTTTAGCAACTGTGTTTGACTGCGTCTTTAGAGTAAAAATTATGGCTATCAGCAAGGGCAATAACATTAAAATGCTTGTTTGTGATGACATGTAAATTATTGCGTGAGTTTTGAAGTCATTTGTATTTATCGATGTATGCTATAGAAGACAGATTCGGAAGGCTTTATTAGATTCAGGCAGATTAGAACATTCTTTATACGTTAGTTAAACAAGTACAAGTCAACGGCCAAGTCGCAAAACATTTTCTTTAATAATAATGATATCGCAGTAACGAACAAGTATGACAATAATAATATCAAGTGAAGTTTGCAATATATTCGTTAGGTTGCATTTATGAATGAATACACTCGTCAATTAACTAAAATTTATTTATTCAGATTATTTTTTGTTTATACTAGAACTAGTATTAAATATCAGGCGGAACAAATATACAAATAGCCCAGGAAATCTAGATCTGTCTGCAAATACCAAACTCCATTCTCTGTTTCCAATAATCAACTTTAATAACTGTCCATACCTTTACTCAATTATGTTTTATTGTAGTAGTTTGATAAAAACAACTGAATCACGTTCTAAAATAAGAATGACCTATAAAATTAAAGCGTTAAAGCTGAAATGATTTTTTAAGAAACAGGCTACAGGCACGGAAGGCCACATTTTTTTTTCGTATGAATCTAAAAAACATAAGATATATGAATTATTATTTTCGTTTTTTCTACACAATAACGCATGTTAGAAAAAACCGCGAAATCAATCCTATGTGCGTTTTTCTTCTCAATTCATATTCTATGAATAAATATAATTAATCAGTCGAAATTAAACGCAGACTTATGATTTATAATGAGTGCAAACGAATATTTTCTGATATATTCTTAAAGTTTTTAGAAGGTTGTTGCTGTAATAACACTCAGGTACTCATACGTTTAAAACATGCAAACCTAACAACACTGATTGTTCAAAATATTTATTTCCCAAAGCTGTTGTATGTCCGTTGTTTTACCAATAAACAATTGGACAATCAAATTGTTCGATAATCACTCGGCCATTGTATAAAGTTGGCAAAATATACTGAAATAGCCATAAGCCAAACAAATGTCAATAGCCTGTACAGTTTAACCACGATCAAACTAAGATTCGTGATTTCGAAAACTTAAGTGCTTTTAATTTTATGTCAAAAATAAATTGTAGTAGGTTAATGAAGTTACATTATTTCTGTAAAACAAACGAACTCGTAACGTTATTCAGTTTTTGATTTCTTATAATTTTTAGTAGATTTAAATCTACTTCTTTTGTTGATAAAGTCAGTAAATAATGCTAGATAGTCATAGAATTTAACTCTTTTTTTCACAATTAGGTGTAGGCAAAACCTTTTTATAGAATTCGTTTTTAATCACATGCATCGCATGTCAATCGACTGAACAACAAGTTCTTATTTTTTTTATTGACTGGTCATCACAATCTCACTGTACCTATAGGTGCCATAACTAGGTAGTGAATACCTCCTTGATACCTACGTAGCAATGTCCGCATGTCCAAGGCCGAGACATTCTCTCCACAATGTCACTTATCAAGCTTTGTTATAAAATATTGATAATTAACCAACTTGCGTGGAGTTCTAGTGAAAATGATTCATATTTATTAAATATCAACTACGTTAAATTGGTGAAACAACATTTATTTTGATATATTTAAATACGAACCATTTATTTGGAAATACAATTATAAATATAAAGGTTTGTAAAATATTAGGTAGGTACTTTGTATTAATTTTAGATAAACATACACAAAAGTCATATATTATAAGAGCAAATAATCCTAAATACTTTAAGTTGTTTACTAGGTATATCTGCTTATTTCTTTGTTATCCTCATTTTACTACCATTAAAACTGAGTAAACATCTCATATAATATAAAAATAACTTAGTCTATTACTATATAAAACTTAATTTTCTTTTATTTATTGGCTCTTTTGTGTATTTTACTTCTAAGAAAACCGCACTATGTATAAAAAAAATAATCAAGCTTTACTGAGAATGAATTTAAAATATCGAGTTAAAGCGATCGACATATCAATTCTAAGTATTATAACATCATAAAAAAGTTCAAAACCTAGTCAAAGTTATTTAATGAATTATGAATTAAGCGCAAAAACTTCGCTTGAAAATTCTTGGCCGCGTTTTTGCCCTAGAAGGCGTCATGATATCTGTAATACGATAGTTATCATTACAACCTCATTCTGACGTAACAATTCTAATTCCACTAACGTAATAAGGGCGTATGTGAATTATAGCAGTTAATACTAGTGTTAAACCACGTAATATGTAAATGTAATTAGTACTATTTTAGTTATTTAGACTACACAAATTAAGATATGTAATGGTTTTTGTATTTATAAAATGTATGTTTGAATCCATTTTCGCACATATAATTATACATATTAATAAATAAATTAATGGCAAATATTTAGCATCAAGGTCAAACAATATCATACAAAAATACCACCAAAGAGTTTTCTTTTTATTGCTATATGTTTTTATTAATAAGCCTCATTGAGCGTAACCTCTTTAGTGTCTGATCACCAAGGAGGTTCATCTTTTTACCACAAACCTTTTTACTGTAAACTCTTGTACCGTGAAACCTCCTTGCTCTAATGGTGTACATTTAAGCCTACTTTACTCGGTGCATGCTCGTTTCCACAAGATCAAGGTCGCGACACACTTGCGCACACTTGTTCTGGTAATTGTTTGATTGTGCAACCTTTTTAGATGGTAAAGTTGGTCGGCCAGAGCAGATACTATATTTTTTTAAGAGCTAGTGTATTCAATTCAGTGCAATTATTATTCGTTAAAAGTTAGTTAAAATACCAATCTTAAATGAAGGAAGAAATATGGGTAAATAACAAAATAATATTTAGAGTCATTCAGTTAGGAGATTGAAACTGGACTGGACGAAATCAAATCAATGAGTCACGAAATGAATGACTAAACTATAATTTAAAACTGAAAAAATATTAAAAGTACATACCTAAGTATATAGAAACGAATGTGTATAATAATTATAGTTTTTCTTTCAAGCTAAACCGCTTACTTTAAAGTATAGCTTCGTTCGACGTTTCTTTATAGTATAGCATATAGTAGATAGTTTACCTAAATAGCAACAATAAGTGTTTGTAAGAGATAAAGAGTAATAAGAGTTATTGTGATAATAATCGTTTTGTTACAGTTTATAAACTGTACGCGGATTTAATTAATTGATTGTAATCTTTGTTTTGAAGAGATTGTTGTAAAGCGATTAGTAAAAGTTTTCTATGGGATTAATAGTTACAATACCTTTATTAAAGACTATTATTAAAAACTAAAGAATATAATATTACAAATCGTTATGAAAGGTATTTTGTGATTAAATACATAGGTATACAGAAAAATAAAAATGAGTTACGAAAATTAATAGGTTGCGCGTTGATGTGTTTTATATGAAAATAGCGCACATGTATGTATGCCTACAGTAAAATTCTTACAGCTTTCAAAGTATGACAGAAAGGTATTATCGAATGGAAGAAATTTTATGAATCTGTTATGTCCTACTCGCATTATTTTTCTCCTTTTTAACCACTATTGAGGCTATAGATACGCATACTATTAGAGAATTATTTGTTTATGCTTGATAAACGTGCTCTTTACTGTTGTTAAAAGCACTCATCATATTCATTTATTTTCCTAAAGACTATTTACACGTCCAATAAAAATAAATAATTACATTTCTCAAAATTTTAACTTTATAACAAACATGTTTAAACGACAAAATTTAATACGTACTAAGCAGCGGTATATTGTATGTTTCACCAATATGAATCATGAATCTTTTCTCCCTTCCAGTGCCTGCTCCTCGCCACAGCTGTCCTGGCCTGCTCCGCCCAGGGTCAGGGACCCACCACGACCCCAGTACCCATCCTCAAGCAGATCAACAAGCAGAACGACGATGGCTCCTACTCCTACGGCTACGAGGCAGCTGACGGCTCCTTCAAGATAGAAACCAAGTATACCAACGGAGATGTGGCCGGCAAGTACGGATACGTGGATGAAACTGGCAAGACCAGGGAGATCTCGTACGGAGCGAGCAGTCAGAGAGGATTCGAGCCGCAAGGTGAGATATATTGTAGTATGATATATTGATTGTAGTGTAGAGAAGGATCTTGGAAATTATGGTCGTTACTCAGAATTACGAATATATACCTGAGTAGATTAATACTAACTTGTAAAGCGATTGTTGTTGAGCGCATCCTATCCAATAAAAAAGAGTATAAAAATGAAAAAAATACTAAGATTAAAAATGACCCAAATATAGATAAAACCTTTGCAACTAGATACATTGAATGACCATATACTTTGTAGTCAAGATTCTTTATTACCTATGTCTTTATTACCTACTTGTTTATAATACTCAGCAGTGAAAAGTTTTAAAAGGTAATTAACGACATAAACAAATTCTAACTTATGATATTGTTGTGATAGGATAATGTACACTATTACTACACATGTTTTGTAAGTTATTATCAATAAAGAAATTTGAAAAAGAAAACAAACTCAACTTGCGGACTAAATTGGAACTATAAACTTTTTTTCTCAATCTTACAAGAAGCTCACAAGCATAATATCTTACCATTACGTACAAGATAAAATAGATAGTTGATCTGTTTATTATCCCGCTTTTACACTACCACAAGAGGATGCGACGTATCATTGTGAGTTTTAGTACAATTAAAGATAGTATAAGGTAAAGATTGACAACCTACTTTTACACTACCACAAGAGGATGCGAAGTATCATTGTGAGTTTTAGTACTATTAAAGATAGTATAAGGTAAAGATTGACAACCTACTTTTACACTACCACAAGAGGATGCGACGTATCATTGTGAGTTTTAGTACAATTAAAGATAGTATAAGGTAAAGATTGACAACCTACTTTTACACTACCACAAGAGGATGCGAAGTATCATTGTGAGTTTTAGTACAATTAAAGATAGTATAAGGTAAAGATTGACAACCTACTTTTACACTACCACAAGAGGATGCGACGTATCATTGTGAGTTTTAGTACAATTAAAGACAGTATAAGGTAAAGATTGACAACCTTCTTTTCTTATCACAGCAGCACGCAGTTGATTATTAGATCACGGCTACCGCTAGATAAACAGATAAACATTTCATTGATAATTTGTTCGAATTACATGTCAGAATAATATTATAAAATTAAAGACATTTTCAAATATGTACTTAACTTATATATACATACTTAATTAGTTACATGTCAATTCGATAATTCCATTGATTCAATCAATAGTCAAATAGGTACTAATAAAATTAAAATTTGACGTTAGTACGAAAAAGTGTTATCGAGATAAAACATGTGTCCAAAATTATTTAGAAAAAAATTCTTTTGACTCGCTAAAAATAGTAGTACTACTAGTATGGTTATACAAGTGCTGCTTCCACTTATTTTCGAATGATCTTGCAATGCTTGTACCTATGTGAGCATTTACCGGCAATCCGCAGTTACTCTAGTTTTACACCATAGTGGTTAATTATCTTACTGTGAGGCGGCGGCCGTTGGGAAATGTTGTTTTGATCTATTTGTTAGGGGTTTTGTAATGGGGACTTGATTTTTTTATATATGTATCATAGATATAAAAATGTATATAGCTAATATAGTTTACCTATTAGTAGTCTCATAAGTATGAGTAAATTGCTTTGCTATAAAATACAAAAGTTTTGTAAACAATATCTCATACATTTAGAAGGAGGCAAATTTATGATTATAAAACGTATTCCCTTGAATATGTGCTTAATTTTCTAAAGAAAGACGTAAATGGATATTCTTTTTAACTTAGCACATTTACCCTGGCCGTTTATATACTCTCCGCATTCGTAAAAATAGCATACACATACATGAATATTATTTTATTTACAAGATCATTTCTATTACCAATAATCTCACAGCGACAGTTTACTTACACCTTTTTTCAATAAACTTTTATTGGTACACTCAAGTTTTGCTTTACGAAAAGCTATCATTTCAAAACAAACTAATGTCATATTAAAGCATTTGTATGTTGTAACATATTTCCCGAGTCACTTACCTATAAGTAGACAACCTTCACGCGCTGATAAGCAATAAAGCTACTAATTATACTAAAACTATTGCTAAACTAGAGTAAAACGAAAACAATTATTAAAATATGTGAGGAGAAACGGCATTTAAACGTTTCAAAGATGTTTTAAAATCTAAAGTGAGGGCCACGCGTTGTTCTCGTATTGTGTAATGTACTATATTATATGCGTAAGTAGGCATCTAATTAGACATCTAAATACATATGTATGATCTTCCGCATTATGTCCAGGAGTTACTGTTAGGTGTAGTTTTTAGGCAATTAAGATCCATGAGTTTTTCTTTCGTAATTAATTAACAAAGTTAGAGTCGATCAAAAAATAATATTTATATGTTTTATAAATTGTACTTAGAAAATATGAAATAAATGATATATGTATATAAAGTATTTTTTATCTAGTTTACAAAAATAACAATTATTAATTGTCATTCTTATAAATTAATGCAAGTTATTTACCCAAATTACCATCATATTCCAGGGTCAGACATCATGGTGCCTCCTCCGACGCTGCACGACCCCACCGCCTCCAACGCGCTGACAGACGGCCAGGAGGACGACGGCCAGTACCGCGAGGACCCCAAGATCTACGAGGACCCCAAGTACAACGGCAGGGCTCAGAGCAGACCGGCCGCCACATTCAAGCAGTTCCACCAACCAGCCCAGCCTGAGCCCGTGAGATACACGCAGCCAGAAAACAAAAGATACACTCAAACTGCTCAGCGCTTCACATCAACCTTCGACGCAGCTCCTCAGTACCAGCCCACTCAGACATCAAATTTCCGCTCCGGGCCTCTGATCTCGCAGCAGTCAAACTTGTTCAGCCAACAGCCGCAGCAGTTCCCGCAGGAGAACAGGCCTCAGAGCCAGGTGTACCACCAGCAGCCCCAGTTCTCGTACCAGGCGTTCCAGCCCCAGCCCCAATACCAGCAGCAGCAGCAGTACCAACAGCAGAGCTACCAGCCCCAGCAGTACCAGCCGCAGCAGTACCAGCCCCAGCAGTACCAGGCGCAAAACTATCAGCAGCAGAACTACAACCCGTTCGTAGGACACCCGGCGCAGAACTTCGACCCCAACACGGGTTCCTATTCGATCAACTATACTGGCTAGTTCTACTCGGCCTGTATAGACGTGGTTGATTAGAATCACTTGATGAGATCGGTCGTGAACTTTTTTATTGCAGTCGTTTTTCGTGTTGAGGATTTTCTTTGTTTGATGAGCTACCATATTCTAAGAGTAATTTACTAACTTGCGTTTCGCAAGGATTGTGATAGCCCGTTAAAAGCGTTCTTGAACTATATATTTTGTGATCCCATCAAGTGATTTTATATGAAAGGTACTTGTACAGTTAATTAAGTTTTGTTAGCAATTTAGCGTACATTCACGAACGATATTTTATACGATTTTTGTATAGTTGTAGTGCTAGTCAATTTAACGAAACTCTTCAAATACTTCTTTTGGCTTTAACTGTTTCAATTTTCTGTGTCGGATATCTTAATATCTTAAGTGTATTTATTTTTTGTTAGAATGACAATTATTTTGGTAACGCCAACTAAGACTTATCTTACCAATTTTGTTGACCATATCGATACGAATATAATATTATATTTGAAAAGCATCACTATCTGTAACCACCATACAAATATAGTCTTTATATATCTGTAAATCTGTACGGAGCAATCTACAATCGTCAACAACGATCTAAAGCAACTCTTGCATCAACATTCCATGTCTAATGACACTTGCACAATAATAATTTATGACACATGATATATTGATTTTCATTTAAGATGTAATAAATAACCAATGTATGCAATTTAATTGTATAATGTTACCAATTTAAATATTAACAGTGTAAAAATACTCTCGCTATATAGTTTGATTTTATCAAAATGTCAGTTGATATGCTTCACCAAATGTTAATAATTATAATGCAATTAAAAAATCGATTGCTCTCATAAATTCAATCTGTCAACAAATTGTTCTATTTTCAAATAATTAAAATGCCACTAGTGTTGGGATGTTGTAATATCGATAGAATGAAATAAGCGTAACAAAATGGCGGACCGCAATCGAAGAACGTGGCTTGGGTGTAAATATCGAATAAATAAAACGTTATGTAAATACTTGCTATTGTTTTGATTTCCTTTTTGTGATGAATGTGAAAGTTTTTTTAATAAGATGATATATTAAAAATTGAAGGTCTTATATAATCCCTCCGTAGAAGGACCTGGGCGCCCACCACGATGTATCTGCCCAAGAAAACTCCCCTAACGAATTAATTCAGCGGGGGAGTCACGACCCTCAGTCATGAGGAAATACGACTCAAAGAGAGAGAGAGATATAATCCCTCAAATCCAAATATCCATCAAAACCTGCTCAGGCATGCTCCACCTTGGGCTACAGTATTTACTTGTTTAGATATGGCTTCTGGTAACCTAGTGGTAGTCAAATGCCTGACTGTACAGAACAGTAGACAAAAATCACGTCAAATCTGAATAGTTATTTAAATAGTTTATTACTTTATATTCATGTAGTATATTATTGATCGTCAGGTTATAATTACATCTATTCCATGAAGGTATTACGCCTACTCTTATTTAAACTTCATCATCATCATCATTAGCCTACTGGGGCCCACTGCAGGGTATAGGCCTCCTCCCTCTTACGCCAATACTCCCTGTCTTGCGCTGTTCTTGCCGTGATGTATTCTTATTTAAACTTATATGAGAGTAAGAAATAGCATATTAGCTAAAAGCACAAAAGTCATAAGTGTGTCCGCCGGAGTAGGTATAGACTACATAGAAATGGAGTTTTAACACATTGCTATTACATTTTTACCATTACTAACGCCTGATCAGATAATACGGTCGCATTACTAATAAAAACTTTCATAAAACATGTTACAGTATATAATGTTAATATCTCACCAACAAGGTACATAGGAAGTAGGTACAATAACCTAAAGAAATGAATCCGGTAAGTCGTGTAAGTAGTTAACCTTATTGTGTTTATTTCACTGCATTGTTCCACGCAATGAAGTAGGCGTTGGACTTATAAATATTTTTATCTACACTAATGTTGTAACATTCTACTTATGTTTCCAATACTTGACTTATAATTACTACTGTTATAGCACAGACAACAAAACACTCAATTTAAGCAATTTCACATGATGTTATAATATCCACATCGATATCGTAATAGCTCATTATAACATCGAAAAAGCGTGACCAACCTGATTGCAGGGCCAATCAGGTTGGTCGTGCTGCACCCTCGTTGGTTAGATTTTAATGGCGGCAAAATCACTGTGACAATACACGTACGCGTGAATGTAATGTTTCGCAATGTGTTTTTTTTTTAAATAGAAATTAAAAGTTAAAAATGGATAGCGACGATGATATTTGTACGCCTCCGGATATTCTAGAATTGGCAACAAAAGTAACTCACAATCTTTTGCCAGAAAAATCTAGAAAATTGTATGAAAAATTAACTATTGTCAGCTTGTTGTTTGATTAATTGCATTAGTGAAGATAAAGTAGTGTATGCAACTGCATATAACACGGGTATTAAAACACTCGTTACTATTATGAAACTCGCTGCGCTCGTTTCATAAACTTCATTATATGACAGTTGCATAAACTACTATTAAAGCCGTAATTGCTTACCTGTTCTGAATTTATCGATGTTTCAGATGCTTATGTAGCACAACAGAGCAATGTTTTACCATTATCTTTGGAAAAGAGATAGTTATTATGTATATTAAAGTTAACTTTTCATGTCAGATAGGCTCACGCAAAACCGCGATAGCGCGTTAGACTAAAAACGGTTAGGTCTCGCGATTAATAATGTGGATAGGATAGCTTCTCATTTTGGAATAATAACTAGTGTTTAGTCAAGCAAGCAAATAGTGACTTATAAAACGCAACGTGAAAAAGTATTTAAAATGGAATTTTAGATGTCAACTCGATGCCAGTATTGAGCTCAATTATTTTTAAAAAAATACAATGAACTTTTATTATTAGTTAATTAATTATCGTACCTCTGCATCGTGATTTGTAGGTAAGTCTATCCTATCTAATAGGTTACGAACAGTCTACCAACCTGTAACATATGGATATGTACACGTGACTCCTTTATGACCCTGTGAATTAAATGTCCAAAAAGATAAGAGAGCAAGTAGATATAAAATAAATAGCAAATGTACCATACAACTAGTCTAGTATTGCTAAGGTCAGGCGCAGACCTTCGATTTGGAGCACACGCGACAAGTGTGGGCCACGCCTTATGTGGGCAGAGCAGGCGGGACAGAGGAATATATTATTTAATTTTTGATAGTAAGAATCTTAAAAAATATGCAATGAAAGCAATGCAATGTTTCAATATTGCGAAAATTTCCCATAATTTTTCAGAAAGACGTTTTTTTTTGTTGAATTAAAAACGATATAAAAAAACGTAAACTACGTACGTAAGTTTAAATAAAAGTGGGCAACTTTGGTGTCGATAGTTTTCAAACTAATCAGGTAGACCCTTCGGTACGATCTAACGTGCGTCAAACGTCATGACTGATTGACGTTCTATCGACACCAAAGTTGCCCACTTTCATTCAAACTTACGTACGTAGTTTACTAAGTTTACCAAGCTCTATAATTGAACATATCATACAACCCAAGGAAGTATTACCACTGAACATTACTCGTTATTTTAGGACATATTAGTAAAAATATGACTGCACTATATTTTACCGACAAGAATCTCTGTTCTGCTCTACTCTGCACAGAGCAATGACAGTGCTATATATCTCAAGTAGTACTTGAAATGTCACTTCCTGGTGGAACCAGACTGAGCTGGTTTCCAGTTTAATTAGCTCAGTTTTAGTTGGATTTTGAACTTGGCTGTATCAACTTCGAGCACTACAGTACATATGTGGTACCTACATGAAACTAAACTTTTTGGTTTAAAGGTATTATTGAGCACTAGACGATAGCGATTAAATAAAATAACTACTCATAATGTAACATTGTGTTATTTTAATCACCCAATCAGGTACTAGGTTCTATGTAGGTATATATATATAATATATGTGCTTTAGCACATAATCATCATAAATTATATTAATCACAAATAAATATTTGATTCGTAACTGGCTCAATTTTTTATCTGTTCCTAAATAATGTAAAAAATAAAACTTGCTTTCGCGAAAATGGCATATAATACTTTGTGCAATATCCTTTGACAATAGTTATTATTTTTAAGATATTAAAAAATAAACATATTTACAATCCGGCTTATTAAATAATAGGCTCGTAAACCTATATTAAAATATGAATTTAATATCTTAATCCTGAAAGTAGCTTTAACAATTTTTATCTGATCCATAAAAGCAGTGACCGTTGAGTTTTATTGAACTTGTCGTACTTATATGAAAGCGTTCAAGGCTAAACTGACAGATATTACTAATTACTTCCGGGATATGTTATTAACGTTGGCATGCAAGTGCATGAATCTAGGTAAGCTATGTATCTACCTATATGCACTGACTCGTACCTATAAGTGACAGGAAATGTATTTGTTGGTTTGTTTGTTTTACTATTACACTAAAATGATGCGTTGGGTTATCTTAAATAGTAATTTACCTAATACGCAGATAAACGTGTTTTTTATATCTAAGTGTATTAGACTTATAGGCTATTTTATTTCAATGAGCAATCAGAAAACTAATATATTTATTCTAAATACGCTCAGGCGTTAGAGCGTGAAGGAAACATACAAAACCTTAACCTGACATGCTCAGATTACACGTTGATATTATACCGTTACAATATAAATACAATAAATCAACATGCGCGAAAGTAAATTTCGTTCTTTTGTAACTTTGCTGGCGCTATGATCGACCTCACTGACTATTGCGCTTTGTGCACATCAGATGACATTATATAGGTACTAGTATTACAACGAGATTATTAAAAGTCTGACTGTCAAGTATCAAGAGATATCTGATAAAGTTAGATGAAGCAAGAGTGGCTCAGTGGTTCAAACGGGTACATAAAATTCTTATGCTCCCTGGTTCGCATCCGGGCCTATACAAAAGATTAGTTTTTCAAGTTAGATGAGAAATTTGTCGGTGAAGTGTTTGAAGACCAAAATATCCTATAACAAGTGTCTTCTGTGGAAGGATCCAGACCTACCTATATTTATCTGCGGGGGAATTGCAAACCTCAGTACCGAGGTATACGACTCAAATATTAGTACTCATATTTACCTAAGCTAGGCTTCAGACAATAATTTAGACATTACATTAAACTGAGTAAGTGATAGGTGCTCTTGACCTTAAGTAGGAATGTTGTTCCGAGGCAGCCCACTTACTGTGAATATGGACATTATGCAGTGAATTAGGTTACGTAGGGTACCTACAGTTGGTTATAAAAATGATATTATTGATTTCCAAAGCTTCTGCAGAATTGTGGTCGACAGAGATGTTTAAGGATAATTCAACACTACACTTTTTATTTTAAGTACCTAGTTTCAATAAGAAACTAAAGCGTGGTTCGCGTATTAGAATATCAGTCAATGTGGGGTATGTTTTTAGCTTAGCGCATAATTACCATAAAAATAAGAGGCATTGTACACTAATCAGCAGTCAGTTACACAACTCGGCGCGGCTCACTAAGTAACTAAGTTCACGCTCGCTTGACAATGCACTGCTTTTGCATACATTTAGAAGAACTATTTCATGCTATTTTAAAGTCGTCTTGGTCACATTGGTCACCCATCCAAGGATATGCAGTGAATTGCTTGCTATGTTCATTTTCTTTAATTTTTTTCAGATTTATATTAATATAAGTATTGTAGTTTCGTACATTACTTTACATGATGTATGCTCGATAAAAACCTTTTGAGCTAGGTTCTGAGGTTAGTTAGTCCTACGAGCACTGTAGTCGTGTGTTACATAATATTATCTGATTTCTGTTATATTTTCATAAACAAAATTTATTTCTAATTGAATGCCAAATAATATTTAAGAATTTCATGAAAAAAAAGAGGACTTAACTGCTAATTGTTGCTATCGTCAGAATAAAAAGGACAATGTAATAAACAGGCTTATTTATCTTCCCTTCTTTTAATCTTCCGTGGGTCGCATGACACGTTAAATTGTAGGTGCCAGCTGTTTCTCGTAGTACGTCAGTCGTTAAGCCATGTGAGAGGCCCTTAGAGTGGTCATATGAACTTACTTGTATATATCTGAATCGAAAGTTTGTTCTTCATGAATTGTCCTACTTTAAAAAACATTCTACTTTGAGGATTTATTGTCATTTCGTCCGGGACATTGATATTCCGGGCAAGCACAGGGTCGAAGGGCTGTCACCTGCAGTGTGACCACAATCCAGATTTCACCGCCACTGAGCCAAGGTTACAGCACTTATTATTCCACTTATCAATGAAGAGTAACACCGTGGCATTATAAATATCTTTCTGCATCTACTAGGTACATACATATAATGACAGAAAATCCTAATTAACTTTTTCAGTAATACGAGTTCTTTTGCTTTGCAAGTAATTCTTGGTTTAGTTTAACATAAGTTTTATACAAGAAAATAGGTACTAAGAATATATAACAAAGGCTATTTACAAGCTCAAAACATAAATTTGGAATTAGAATGTTATGTTTTGCCAAGCGAACAATATAACAAAATATTTTTATTTGCATGATTATAAGTATTATACTGCACTAAAACAGCGTAAACTTTACTACAAAAGGTTGCATAAGCTTATAATTTATATGTATGTATATGGTAAGTAGAAACATAAAGCATACCAAGTTCCTAATTGATATTGCCTACTTACATACTCTACATACATAGATTGGTACTACATACTCCATATTTTTTTACATACCTAGTACGTATACATATGATGAGAAATCTCACATCATCGTGAGAACAAATCAGTATTAATATTTACTTAACTTGCTGGTAACATAAAGATGGAGCAAACATACATACCTATACATATGTAATAAGGGTAGCAAGTATTGGATGGAGACGAAAAGTATAAAATGCGGCTGAAAAATTTTCATGGATGAAGCCTATGTCCAGAAATGACCGGATTCAGGCTGATAATGAAGAATGTAATGATATCAGTGAATAAGTGATATTTTTGGCTGAATTCAAGATGCAACTATGCACTTCAATCAGTTTAATAAAAATTTTTTTTGGATGTTATTAAACTTGACGAATAGGTAAGGGCGGGCGGTGTAAACAAAAGTGATAAATCAACTATTGAAATACTGTAGATAAAACAGGTAAAACAATTTATTGGTAATGTAATTGTTTACAATTACATATCATTCATTTAAATATAGCGTAGTCGTCAGACATGCAGTTCATTGCAACTACTGTTTATTTCACACGGAAGCATCCACCAGCTAGGTACCTATGTAGACGATATGCATAATGCATCAAGTCTAGTGTAGTGATACAGTTTATACGAGTGCATGCATTGTACGCGCCATGGAAGATACATAAACGTACTGCTTTCTAATATAAAGTGGTTTTTCATTTAATTATACATTTACTCTTATAATTTTGTCTAATCGCTGGAAGAGATCGCTCTTAGCGATAAGGCCACCAATTAAAACGCAAATTTTATTTTCTATGTTTTTTGTGTTGTTTTTTATGTATGTGGTGTTTTAATAAAGAATTTATCTATCTATCTAATCTTTTTATAGATTGCGGGTTGGTTTTAGTTGATACTGAGATTCTTACCGTAGAGTTATGTAACTTATTTTCTGGTATTACATTTATATATTACTTGTATTTATTATTACTTACATTATCATTTGATGCTGAGCATACGTAGGTCAAGTTTAAATTTTATTTTAATAAAAACAAACTATTGAAATATCAGAACCCAGAATTAATATTTATTTTTTGGTTTTTTTTATGCCTTTGTGCTTATTAATATATATTTACGTTTTACTTATATAATATCTACGTTTTACTTTTAAGGTTTAAGTTATAGGGTTATTAAGGGTTTACTCCCAATATTCCATTCAACCCCTATCTGCCCGAACGCAGTGAAAGGCGTGTCGCCCCGTTATGGCTATAAAAGTGGCGTGCGCGTGCGCCGCGCCTCCGACTTCTCGACATGACGCCGTTAGTGAGATTGGTACGTTCAAATTCTCTCCTAAATTAAAAAAAAAGAAAAATGGAATATTGTGTTTTTAAAATGAGGAGGAATAAGTTAGGGATGTTTTTGCCATTACGTTTAATATGTCAATAGAAAAATTAAATTTAAAAATTATCTAATTAACTGTTGTGATAATTGCATGACCATTATCTTTTTCAGTTTTCCATCTTTCTATTTTTCTTACCTTCGCCTATAATTTATTTATTTTAAAAAATACCAATGTGCTCTTTAACCACTCTATTTAATTTATTAATATTTAAAATTAAACAATATTCAGTGATGTTTACGTAATTGTGTGTAATTCCAGCAAAAGTGAAATTTATGTGATAACTGAGTGTCTAATTGAATTAAAAGTGGTCAAGAGTGACGTCACGGTCAGTGATTTCTTTGTTAGCGATAATAGAAGTAGGTGTGGTGTTAACAACCTTACGTACAGTTGCGGGAGTGAGAAATGGCACATAGAATGGATGACAAAATTTGCTATTTGTGAAAAAAATTACTTACATGTTTGTCTGGTTTGATTTAAATTTATGTTAAAAGTGTAACTCTCGATTTGTCCCACATATAACTGTAACAGTTTCCCAATTAATAAATTTAATCAGCCCAATTTTATATTCATGCCGAAGGTACTGCATGAAGAATTCAAAAACCTTTTTCTCGTCTCTTATCTCTCGTTTTGGTTTTTATAATATTTGTGATAAATTTCAATAATTAAAGTGCAATAAAAATAATACGCAACTATACCTACTCAATATCTCAGCGTGCAATATTACATTTTGATATTGCAATACAGTGCGAAACTTGCAACTATGTTCAAAGCAATGAAATAGTACAAACTATGTTCAACACAATGATATAGCTGACTATGTCCAGTGCAATGATATAGTACTAACTATGATGTAATTTATGTTTGTGAGTGTGAAATCGGTAATTTGTTTTATGTTGTTTTGTTTATTGGTGTGTGACAATCATTGATTGATTGCCACAATTGAGTATATTTCGTTAATGGTCAGGGTCGGTCTATGGGGTCAAGGTGGTGGCTAGATTTCTTTGTTTTTAAATCATAGGACAAATGGTTGAAAACAGTAGCTTTTTGAATCTGAATTATTTTGTTTTTAAACAAGATTAATTGGCTCGGATCAGTGATAAACTTACTTTTTCAAGAAATCGTTTAAAGTAATGAAGATAAATAATAACCCTCTTTGCCGTTTTTGGCTACGGCGAATCTATTACCTATGGTTCCACAATTTAAAAGTATAATAAAAAACTAACAGTACACGTTACAATTAATTGCAAATGTAATTGAGGTACATAAATCAGGTATATAAGGCAATAAAGTAATAGCAGTATTTCTTACAAGTCAGTTGTAATGTCGACATGTATCAGGGTGTCATCTGCTTGATTAAGTTGGCAAGTTAAGCAAGTATATGCTTACTTATTTACTATGTTTATTCCACAACACACTTGATTTATGATTCACGTAATTGGAACAACACGTGCTACTTGTAACTGTATAGCAACAGAAAATGCAATTCGTTATTTAGCTCAGGCCACTTAAGAGCCTTGTAAATTTTCTAATTTGACTGGCCTGTTAGCTTAGTTGGTAGTGGCTCTGCCTTCTAATCTAGAGGTCGCGGGTTCGATTCCCGCATGACACAAGTATTTATGTACTTTAAAAAATATATAATTACTTGTGTTGAGTCTGGTCGTTTGTATGTATAATAAGTATGTATTTACAAAAAAAAAGAAGTATATAATTATATCCGTTATCTAGTACCCACGACACAAGCGTTTGCTTAGTGTGGGGCTAGATGGCGCTGTGTCCATTGTCCCGGAATATTTATTTATTCTTATTATTTAATTTCTTCTGAAAAACTAAATATTTGGATGTGGTTTTTCTTTTGATCAAACTATTTTTCTTTCATTCATTATTATATTTCCACTTCTTCCCGTCTCTAGCTTTTTAGAGGTACATACATATGTATGTAAGTACTTCTTTGTTTACATTCCCAAAATCGCTTCTTCATTTTACAATCAATCTGAGCAGCGCTGGATGCAAGTATTTTGACTTGGTGTCCATTATCATGGTCATAGTTTGACGGTCTGTCTTGAACTATATGCTTTCTCCACCTCCGTAGATGGTCTTCCTCATGTCTATATTACCCTTAGTTCTTCACAGTCTACTTCCTTTTCCCTCCGTCTCCTTCCTAGTAGTTACCAAACCGGTCCACCGCGAGAGGGCGCTTGTGGCCTCTAAACCACCACTCACTGGCCCTTCGTCTACCATTGTATATCAATCAATTTATTCATATTTGTAATCTATATAATATTATCACAAGACATATAAGTTATCTGTTTGTTTATAATACTCGTACTTGTAGTTTGAAAATCTATACCTACTAACGTCTAAAATATACAATAAAGAAATACCTATAACATTGCTTGCATTGCATAATAAGCGATAATAATGTAACTTACAAAGAACTTTGTAAATAACAAATGATCTTCGTTGTTGTATTTGCAAAAAAATGTTATTTGATATTCGATAGACAAAAAATAAAACAATGATTCACGTGGTTAACAGCTGAAACCAGGTGCAGTTCCTAGTGATGCCAGACAACCTGTGTAAAGGAAATAAAAACAGAGTAATGGCGACATTTGAGAGCATGAAACCAGTTCCATTGATATAGCACTTACTGGTTCACGGATATGATTTCGTCGCGAAAGTATTTCAGGGTTGAATTACTTTAATAATATAACTTGCAACTTTTGTTGTTAATCAATGACGGGCCTACATTATTATATTTTGAATCTGATTGCGGTTCTAACGGCAAATTAAATGGAGGAATATTTGACGCTTTGGGAACCTTATGTTACACAAATGGGTGCTCGTGACTTCGCTCGCATTAAGAAGTAAAACTCGCATCCCATATTTCATCCCTTTAAATGTGGCATTTCCAAAAATCCTTTCTTACCGGATGCCTACGTCAGAACATCTACCTTCATTCCAAATTTCAGCCCAATCCGTCCAGTGGTTTGGGCTGTGCGTTAATAAATCACTAAGTCAGTCAGTCAGTCACCTTTGAGCTTTATATATGTAGAAATACATTATCCGTAGCTAACTTTGTAGGTAGGTACTGTGTCACAGTAACCGTGAATATGTAGCAACTGCATTTGACACGCAAAACAACAATACTACTTGATATACATACCAAAACTATTGGTAAATAACGTGCGTATATAATTTATTCAGCATTATTCTTAGCATTGATGGCTATGCCTGAACCTGAAAAATCTATGGCATCATAGTTTTTCATTGACAGACATTCACATTAATAACTTAAATTTATGTATTTATTTTTCAGTCTGTGAAAAATTTTAGAGGAGTCGATATGAAATTTGGTTACTAAAAGAGAATTAATCAAATGTCTGCATTCTGATTTAATTATGGCTGCAGTCTATAAAAACTACGGGGTATCATATGACTTGATTCATATATTTATTAAAATGTGACCTAGAACAAGTTTTATCTTTACGAAATTAAATAATACGGCTACAAAGTTAAGTTGTCAAAAGTGCGGCGGCTGCCTTGATATATATAATTTAATTACAAACGCACCTAATACGCCGGGGTCTAGCTCCGAGCAATTGCTTAGGAATTCCAAACAAGACCTTGGACACTGAAGCTAATTATACGGCGGATTGAAAAATACAGCAATTTAATTTTGTGTGGCTTAGAATAAGAAAAATATATAGAATTTGACACAATTATTGGATTGTTACATAAAATGCTAGATATATTCGGTAGATGGTCGATATTGGTTTATTCTTTGATACAGACAAAGAGATAAATTTATTTTAAAGAATTTTTTATCGGAAAGTTAATTTGGTGGTATATACCAGTAATCATAATCAGTTTATTGGTAAAACCTGTCTTTTTTTAAGTTAGTGTATAGGTTGTACTTCTACATAATATTATGTTTTTTACCGGTGCATTTAGCATTAAGCAAGTAAACTTTACTCAAATGTTAACCTATTTATGGTGAAAATTAATTGTGTTTTAACTGCATCAGTGGTTCTGTTGGTTTACAAAGATCTTCGTGGTTAAAGCCTCACACGTATTTTTCATTCATTACCCGCAAAGGACAACTGATTGTGATGTACAACATTGTAAACTGGCATAGTAATATTTTTACAAAAACAAATGAAGTGTAACATTACCGTACAAAATTGTCTTTGCTTAAATTTTCTCCGGTAGTTTGAGGAGACAATGACACTGGAATGCTTTTGTGGTAAATACCCATAAATAGAGTATTTGTGAAGTCAAGGCCAGGCGCGGTCACTTCATGGCTACCTGCGCCGGCGCAGTGGCGAAATTACTAACTGTAGCAAATAACTCATTGAAAAATTTAAACTTGTTACTATAGGAGGCACGACACGATTTTATTTATATTTAGGTATTTAGCAAACAATCAACGCTTGAATCTTGCCAAATATTTCAGGTAAATAGACTGCTAACAAAGCAATTGCTCGATTATAAATTGGGAAATGTTGAAGAATGTCTTCCTTTTACTTACGTACTACTCGCGGAATATAGAAACATTGACGGATTTATTTGATTTACAAAATACAAAGATAAGTAAATAGTGGTTTTACAAAACTGTCACATATGAAAAGCCTCTTGAGATCACAAAATAAATTCATGAAACGAATAATGATTCTAAGGAGTGAATATGTAATTTCTTTAACTGATACATCGGCCTGTATAAAGCGCCCATCAGGCGCCTACACTGGGCGTAACCTGATTTCATCACAGCCTGCGTAGGCTTGTGGCGGAATCTAGCTCGTAATTCAGGCTTTTAGGCTATCTACTGTAACTAAGGCTATCTAAACACTTACTAGTTAAAATATAATGTCCTTGCGACGCGTCGGTATGCATAACTTGAAAGCATATTTTGTTGTATGCAAATTTGGTCTACATTATTAAATTGGATTATACTGCTACTACATCGAATAGTAGTACTAGTAAATTTAGCCTAGTAGTTAACACAGTCAAGCTTAGTAAAAAAGACAAAGATATACTTAATCATTTAAGGCAGGATATCCCTTTTACAAACATGGTTTTGATAACACATGTATTTCTGCAGAAAAATGTTACAAGTGATCACAGTTTACAATTCAAGTTACTTAGCGTAGTCACCATATAACCTGTTTTTAACCGACTTCAAAAAAGGAGGTTATCAAGTCTTCTGAAAGTTTTTTTTTAATAAATGATTCTAACTACCCTCTTTTTTCCTTTCCAGGTAGTACTGTCAGCGGTGGCCGCGTGCGCGTGCGCACAGTTCGCGGAGGAGCGGCCCGCGAGGTACATCGCGTCGGAGCCCAAGCAGCCCGCCACCACGCCAGTGCCTATCCTCAAGCAGATTAACAGGTACGTTTATAGTATTCGAGCTATTTTTAAACGGAAGATGTAATAAAAAAAAATTATTCAATTTAGTACTCGTAACTACGACATAAAATAAAATAAGCAAATACATAGAATATTATCGACAAGAAAAAAAACTAAGACGAGCGCGAATCATAAATCAGATCAAATTAAACTATCGAATTTATTCCAATGAAGGAGAGTTTTTATGAGAGATTATTTTTATTCATACCTCGAATATCACTGCTGAGTATACATTTTTTCATCTCGTCTAGATTTTTTTTTAATATCAGCTATGTATGTCATGTTTTTTTTAAACTATAACGGGTTTGCACTTGGCCCTAGTTTGCCTGATAGCCAGCAAAAGCTATGGCCTAAGATGGAGCGTGGTTACCGGATAAGATCCGATTCACTCTCGCTTTGAAGTACGCTGGGTTATAGTGCCACGCACTATAACCCAGCGAAGTGGGGTGGTAGTAGTCAGGCAGGGAGTTTTCTTAGGATTTACCTAGTTTTGTACTGGTTTACTTTACATAGTGTGTATAATTTGGTTTCAGACACAACGAGGATGGTTCGTACACGTACGGCTACGAGGCGGCGGACGGCTCCTTCAAGATCGAGACCAAGGCGCCCTCCGGGGAGGTGAAGGGCAAGTACGGATACAGGGACGATACTGGCAAGGTACGCACAATCTTATGTCATTTTGACCTATTTATACCATAATAGTGTATTTTGAAAGCTAGTGTAGCTCAGCAGTTCCAGTGTCTGCTTTTTATCCAGACGCTTCCTGGTTCGAATCCAGCCCTACACCAATGACTTGTATTTTCAAGTTAAGTGTGGATTTGCACTCGCTTAGCGGTTAAGGAAAACATCGTGAGGAAACCGACATGTCTGAGGCCCACAATATCCGTGGACATGTGTCTTCCGTGGAAGGACCTGGGCGCCCACCACAATGTGTCTGCCCAAGAAAACTCCTCTAACGTATAAATTCTGCGGGGGAGTCACGACCCTCAGTCACGATGAAATACGACTCAAGGGAGAGTGTGTTTTGAGAAGACGAGATAACCAGAATCTGAGCTGCCAGTCTTTCTGCGGCTGTAGGAAATATAACATCATTTTCGTTATCATCATCATCATCGGCTTACAGTTAGTCATAAGTCCTCCACTCTACGCCAATAATCCCTGTGTTGTGTTGTTCTTGCCCAGATGTTTCCTTCTAACTTTCTTATATCGTCCTTCTCCGTACACTAAGCTTGCCAAGATGCGTACATATATCATCATATTAGTAAACAAATGCATACAACCCATAGTTTAATGAGATTTGCTACTATGCTATGTGAATTGCTTTTATCAGGTGCTCTCTAGCCCCATCTTCAATTAACCTTTGCAGGTTCTTTTCAAATAACATATAACAGCTCGCTTTCTCTTCTCACTCATAACATAACATATATTTCCAGGTGCGCGTGGTAGAGTACGGCGCCAACAAGTTCGGTTTCCAGCCTTCCGGGGAGGGGATCACGGTGGCGCCACCTACACTCGTCGACGAGTCCGCTAAGGAGGACCAGAGGCAGAACAAACAGGTATGATTGCTAATTATTTTCATGAAATTCTTAATACAGTTTACTGCGTTCATTTTTCACAATAAACTCGCGCCACGATCGCATTTTACGCTGAGAGTCGCACCACCCATGATCTACGAGTAATATCGATATTATTATTTTCCAACAAATATAGCATAGTTCAACATAACTGTTAAAATTTCACCAAAATTACTGTAGATGGAACATCATACAATGTACATGATACAATAGTAATGGTTAAGTAACCTGGTTGAAAATAATAGGTGCCAAGGTAATGCGGTTGGTTTAATATTTCGAAATCATCACTTGCAAATTATTTTAGTTGAACTAATAAATTTTTAATTTTTATTAAATCTCCAGAACCGCAACCAGTACCGTCAGCAGCAGCAGCAGCAGCAGCCTGACTACGACTACGAGGACCCCGCCCCCGCTCCCCCGCCGCGCCCCGCCCCGCGCCCTCAGCCGCAGCCCCAGTACCGCGCGCCTCAGCAACAGCAACAGCAATACAGGCCAGCACCGCAACCACAGCAACAACAGCAGCAATACAGGCCTGCACCTCAGCCGCAGCAGCAATACAGGCCTGCGTCTCAGTCGTCCGGCCCTACACCACCCAAGGTAGGCATCTCTCAGTTCTAAATTGTGATTTACACAGCAACAGCAATAAAGGTTAGCTCCGTAGCCACAGGAATACCCGAAACAGTAAAAGTTGGTGCCTGTGTTATTCTACATCACCTAAAGTAGGTACTCTTTGGACAGTTCCACCTCCTTATTACACCAATTAATAAATCGTTAAATATTTTGTTCTTGCCTAGACATTTCACAAAGTTGATTTTTTTCTAACGAACAGAATATAGGTAGACAGAATTTGTAAAGTGGTATAATTAGGAAAGTGCTACGGCGTAGACGTAAGCGCGTTGAAGTCTTTTATTCTCACTGTACATTTAAATCAAATAATGTACATTTATGTAAACGTAAGTTACACTTTTATTGTGTAAAATAGGGAAAATTGAGAATTTCTAAAATAAGTGTAATGTCCATATATATTTTTTAACTTGAACGGGTTTGCACTTATCCATAGTTTGCGTGATAGCAAGCAAAGGCTATGGCCTAAGATGGAGCGTGCTTACCCGATACAACTTGCTATAACTTACAAATGCTTGTATAACTCCAGCCGCAGTTCTTCTCCGGCGCCGCGCCCGTGCCCGCGCAAGACAACTTCTTCAACCCCGAGCCGGCGCCGCGCCAGCACCAGTACAAGCCCAAGCAGCAGGACTTCAGGCCCCAGCCACAGGTGAGCATTGAATTGTTGTTATTAAGAATTATGTGAGCGTCCTATTTAATATTTGATAGACAAATACGAGTAACTACTAAATATTCAACAACAATAAAACAATTAAATTTTAATTAAAAACCCTAGTGGCTTTCGAGAATTTCATCCAAAACGAACATAGCCTACAGTTTATCTCGAAACAACGCTGGTAAAAAAGCAGACATTATCATAGTGATTAAACAAACTAGACAAGACCACTGCGTGTAAAATAGGTCCTTCTTTACAAATCCAGCCAATTGATTTAATAATAAATTAATAATTGACCACGAATTAATTTACCAATTTTATTTCATTTCTAATGCTGTATTAATCTACTTTCCTATTCTCAAATTAGAATTGGTACATCCTAAAACATACTCTAACCAAACCACCTATCTCTCCAGGTGGACTTCCAGAGCTTTGCCCCCGCGCCCCAGGAGCCGCGCTTCGCCCCCAGCAGCTTCCAGCAGCCCAGGAATACCCAGTCCTTCTCCATGCTGGACCAGCTCCTCAAGGAGTACTCCCTGCCCAGCAACGGAGCTGCTCCGCTCCATGATATCACCTTCGGATCTTATTAAATTGGAACTTGTATAGAAAGTTGAAGTTAGGGAGAAAATGTAACGTGGGAATTGTGAAAGGTTGGATGAAACTGATTTTGAAAATAGTAGATATTTTATTTATGATTTCATTGCAATGTAGAAACAGCAAAACCAATTAATTGCTAATTGAAGACAAAATTCACAAGACGTAGCCGTTGCGTAGAAAGGTTTCTAACCGGCAAAATTATGATAAGGTTCTGTGGACGTTTCATCTAGCCTATTTTTTGTTACCACAATTTGTTAAAGTGAGAGAGATAGCAGTAAGGTATATAGTGCTCAAATGTTATGCCATAATGAAGAACAAGTCTTTCCTGTGACCATTTTTACTATTTTAGTATGTTTACTATTATTATTTTATTCACAAAAACTATCAAAGTCCATCAAACGTAACTATATATTTATGTACTGAAGTTTTTCAGTGATTATAGAAAAATGAATCATAATATGAATTGAAATAATGCTATCCCACTACAAGGATCCTACTAGAATAGTATTTTATTGTAATGTAAGATGAAATATCATTCTGTAAATATGTAGATTATTTTTGTATGAATAAATGTGATTTGTTAGGTGACCAATTTCATTGATTATTTTATTTGATGATTACTATAAAATAATTACTAATGTAAGTTTAGTCTTCTGTATCCGTAATTGTTTTAAAAAGAATACACTTACCTCTGTCACACAATGCTCAATATCAGTCGGGCTTGTAGTCAATGCCACTTTTTGGATGGGTAACCGTCATTTAGGTGCCTTAGGTCGTACATGTTAAATTGTAGGTCTCTGTTAATTGTTATAGAACGGCAGTCGTCATATATTTAAGAATATGTCACTACATTGAATTTCCAAATCTTTTAAAAGCTAAAATATAAAACTTAAACACAATTGAACGGAAATGCGCAAGGTCATCATCGTATCTGCAAATCTACAATCACTATAATTAAAACACCAAGTAAATGAAGTATGAAATGAGTTATTCAGGGCTAGCTGCTTATTCTTAGCTCTATAGTTAGAAACATAGCATTATCATCTTCAGCCCTTGTCAACCCACTGCTGGGTATAGGCCTCCTCCCCTAGGTGCCATTGGTGTCAGTGTTGCGTTTTTCTTGTCTAGAATAGAAACATAGCATAGAACAGCGAAATTAAACAACAAACTTAGTTAAAATCGGTTAATGCGTTTGGGAGCTCCAATGACGCTGAAATACACATAGACAAACAGATAAATATAAACGAGTCTATAGACTCTTATACATTATAACAACCCTTTCTTGTTAAAGCTAAAAAATCTTGTCTGTGTTTAAGCTCCGTTTAACCAATTGCCAAATGGGAGCAACGCAAAGGGTAGTTAGTTTTAAATAAAAATGTTAAGTCCTTTTTCAGAGCACAAGTGTCATATATCCAAATTGTTTGTTTACAAGTCACATATAGTCGGATGATACGTTAAATTGCAGGTCCCGGCTATTTGTCTAGAACGGCAGTCGTTAAGCTATGTCAGAGGTCCTTAGGGTTAGGGCGGCTTGACAATCTCTCGACACCAGAGTTGGCCACTCTCATTCCATAAGAAGAAGTCACATATGTAATGTATTTTCCCAGTACCTCTGTATGCCTAGCACAGAGGCAGGTACAGTGGTATTGTTTGTTGATCAGCCGCCAGGGGCCGTGGGAGGCGCTCCCAGGCCGTATGGGAACATGTGTTGCGTAACTTCATGCGGGTTGGATTGCTTAGATACGGCCTTTTTTGCTTCCCTGTTATGGTGAGATGTTTGTGCTTGACAGATTTAAGGCTTCATTTCGCTTTATTGTTAATGTTTTTCTATTTTCTGTTCGTGGAAAGTAGTACTTTGGTAACAAAATAGACGATTATGCGTTGTTGGCGACGCGAATGCGGGTGCGCTTCACATTTGTGATTGTATGAATTGTAGACTCCCGCTTGCTATTGCGACCGTGGCCGGTTGTGTGCTAAAACCAATTCCTGATTTCTCTAACCAAATGGACTCAGTAGTGATGTGACAAATGTGAACCGCGCCCAAATTCCTCAAGTTATAAAACGTAATTTTGGTCATTCCTGTCATCTACATTCGTAATACTATTAAAAATATCACAATAGCTAGATACTAATCGAGTAGTTATTAGTTGAACGGTGTTTTTACTTTATACTCTTTAAAAATATCATTTATAGAAAATTAAGAAAAGCCTATTTAACTTTTATCACAGCGCAAATTTATACGTTCGAAGGATTGTTCTAATATGTATAAAGCTCGAGCTCGCATTTGATGGACACATCTGATAGTTTGATGATAAGGTTCATACATTAAAGAAATTATTTGCCATCTTCAAAATGTTTACCTAAAATGCCTGGCATGCATAAACGCCTTACGCAGGTTGAAGAAACTCCATAATTACCTAAACATGCTAAAAGATTCTCTCTGGCAAGCTGCGTGTGACATGATCTTCCATTTGTGCAAGAGCCAGGGCCGTGAAGGCTGCCCATTGTAACCTGCAGTTGGGAAAATCCTTGGACACATAATAAATACCCACAATCATAACAATATGCATATTTCGTGATAACTAACTGTAATTAAAACACGTCGCTCGCTGTTTCTGAATGTGATGATGAAATGATTCACTACATTTCTGCTTGGAAGTTTGGCATTGAAATATGAATTGGAACTTTTATTTGTTTTCGAGGATGATTGCTTTTATATTTGTAGCAGAAATATGAATTATTGTTATTTTTGTTAGCCGCTTAACATATTTTTTTTTGGTCAAAATCCCGCTTTTAATTAGTTTTAGTAAAAAAAAACGAACTTTATTTATACAATAATAAAATATAAAAACAAGTGAAGGAAAACTAAACATACTACTTCTAACTACTACAAAAAGGGGCACATAGAAAATCTTTAGAAAAGCCTAAAGATAATCTAAGTGCTCCCGCCCACTACCAGAGGGCAGCGTGCCCAGCATGCTGGCCGCATTACCACGCTGGATGGCAATGCTGATACGTTTTAGTTGTAACATATTTACTTGCATAAAAATAAATATTTGGATAGACTTTAAAATGAAAAACTCTTAATTTTAAAACCAAAAATTAAAACTCGTTGATATCTTTAAAGCACGTAACTTGCTTGTCTTAGCATTTGTTTTAAAAAAGAAATATAGAGAAAAAATGTTACACGTTGACACAGTTCAATACAAATGTATCACCTACCTATAATTATACAATATTATATCATAATGGAAAAATGGAGACGGCATCTCATTGATATAAAGACATAATTACACATTGCATCATCATCCAATGTGAGTACATTGTTACCTAGATGAGAAGTTATCTGAGTGTTATGCCGCGCGGCCCTACTTCTCACGTGTGATTCAATGGGCGGTACATGTGTATATTGTTATCTACTTTTTGATTAATTGAAACACCTGATGGAATCTAACGAACTTTTCCGTGCGAGTGGCAAAATTCAGGAACTAAAATACTTGGTAACTATTTGTATGCGATATAAAATGTGGCGCTCTCTTCTATGTAGATATATATTTGTAGCTCCATCCCATCTGTCTTTTGTCACAGCTATAGTAGCCTCCGATTTCTAATAATAATAGATATCAGTAAAGTCGGACGCTGCCACAATCTAGGCAAGGAAATTGTGCAAACAATTGATCATTCTGGTTTCGTCACGTACATTTGCGAGATTGAATACCTAGATTTTTATATATATAAAGAAAAATCAAAGACGTTTTTAGACAAACATTTCATTACCACAAAATATACAAAAAAATATTTACATTGATGAGTATTCTACAGTAAAGTATCACGAAATAAATTATGAATGCGAGCTACGTCATTGCCTGGGCGCCGGCCGCTTGGGCTCCTCGAGGGCGGGCGCCTCCCCCAGGATCTGCACGTTCCTCACCTGCTTGCGGGGCGGCGGGGGCGGCGGGGGCGGGGCGGGCGATGAGAGCTCGGCGGGCGGCGGGGGCAGGTGCTCGGGGTTGATGGCCAGCACCAGCATCTTCAGCAGCAGCGCCTCGCGGATCTCTGGCGGCAAGAACTCGGGAGTTTCATCGATGCGGTTACTGGCGGCGCCCACCGTGTCGTAGGGGCGCGGGTACGGCCTCCTCCGCGGCACGTACCTCTGACTCTCATACGGAGGGTTCTCGTAGCTCGCCACTTGGTTCGAGTATACTTCTCGAGGTTCGTATCGGTAGTCGTAGTCGTCGTCGTATTGTTGCCGGCGCTGGTAGCGGTAGTCTTCAGGCCGGTACAGCGGCTGGTACGCGCCCGGCATCATCTGCTCCATGAGGCCTTGCAGCCGGTTCTGCCGCAGAATCAGTATCTGCAGCAGCTTCCTCAAGTCTCTAGTACTCACGGGCGCAGTTATCTGATACATCTCGTCTACGGGGTTGTATCGCGGCTGGAACACTTGCTGAGGCTGCGGCTGCGGCTGAGGTTGTCTATAAGCATTCACAAACCTACCCTGGTATCCTGACAGCGGCACGCCTCTCTCGTCGACCGGCACCGGTATGATCCGCGTCACTTGTCTGCCGTCGTAGGGCTCTTGGGTTGTTTCAACGTGCTTTGGTTGAGGAATCTGGGTAGTCTCTCTTATATACTGTGGTTCCAGTACTTTATTCTGGAACTCGTACTGGAGATAGGGCCGCTGGTTGCCGATAGGGACAGGAGCTCCAGGATTGTCTCTCAGATATTCACGTGTACGGAACTGCACCGTGGCTGGTGGCCTTCTGTATATGGGTTGCTGGTGATATAGCTCGTCTTCTCGCTCGCGCTGGTCTCGAGGTGGTGGGAGATGGACTACTGGAACAGGATTTGTTGTCACTACATTTTCATGGTCAAACACTCTCCCAGTACTCGCTTCGATTGTAGTTTCTTGATCTTCGTTAGCAGCTTCCTGATATTGCTGCTGTATCCGCTGCCTAGCTGCCACCAAAGACTGGATAGGCACTAGTCTAGCTCGGGGAGTAGTTGTGGTGAATAGAGGACGCACTGTTCCCAGGGAAAGGTGACTCCCATAAACATCGGTTGAATCATCACCAACCGACTGCTGAAGGCTGACCATTCGTGGATTGGTGCTGATTCCAGAAAGCTCACGACGTATTGTGTTTGCTTTGTTTGCGTCACTCTCCGGCTTCTTATCAGAGTTGTGGTCGTATCCTGGTTTCAGAGTCACTGGTAATTTAGTAGTTGTTTGTCGAGTAATGAGATCATCATTCCCAGTTGCTGACATCGGTTTCAACACTTGCGTTCGCGTTTTAACACTTTCATCCACTTTTGTTTTGTATAAATTCAAAATGCTGCTGGTAGTTTCTTCAGGTCTTTGTTTTTCAGTTGTGGTTTCAGGTGTGGTAGTGATCCTGGAGCCGGCTCTCCTCCTCGGTATCGGTTGAATGACCGTCCCTCTAGTAGTATAGCTTGACCTAGTTGGATAAACAACTGTCGGTAACGGCCGTCTCTCGTCCGGCCTCCTGGTAGTCGATGACACAGTTTTATTGACCCTCACTATCATGGCAGGTGGGCTGGGCGTGGTGGTGGTCGACACGGGCACTGGCGTCGGAGTGCTGTCACTTGACGAAGAATATGTCACTCGTTTTATTTCTCCATCCTTGTCAATGTACCCGAACGTTCCTTTCACGTTCCCCAAAACGTCCCGACTTTCAATTTTGAATGTCCCATCGTCAGCTTCATATCCTATAGTATAGGAGCCGTCTTCATTTAGTCGCCTTATTTGTTTGACAATTTCGACCTTGGAAGGATCCCCGGTCTCGCTGGCTTTGAGGATCTCCTTGTGCGTGGTGGTGTCAGGGGGCGGGGTGGTGGTGGTGGTGTCCCGGGTGGCGTTGTGTCCGGGCGCCGGGATGGCAGCGGGCGCCGGGGTGCAGGCGGCGGTGGCGAGGCAGGCAGCCAGCACGAGGAGCAGCATCTCGCTAGAGCAGCCACAGCGGCATGTCTGCGCCGCTGCGCCGGCGCACACCACTCCCCTATATAAATTCCAGCCCCACTCGCGTCCTCGCCGTGCGAATCTTGCGCAACCGCCACCATTGTTGTCATTTCATTATCTGAAACGGAAAATCTTTTTTCTTTCCAGCCACTTGTGCCGTAAGCTCCCAATTGTTTAATTGTCCAAACATTTTTGTAAACTCGCTATGTGCGGTGACAGGAGCGCCGCGTTACTCGAGCTACTCTATGAGCGTGCTTCTGTGTTGTGTTATTTTAATTGCTGCATTGTTTGCGATGGTGTAAATGAAGGCACGTCGTGTCTGCTCCCACGGCGTTCAATGTCACACTGGGATTGTGCTCGACTTTTGGGCAACACCAAAATTAATTGGGCTCATCTGTCTGGGATAATCTCACACAATTTTGTTTCCAAGGACTTTACTCGCAATGTTGGTGGCGTACCGCAGGGAAGGTAATTGTGGGCTAATTTATTCGTCATAACTGATTAAAATTAGTAATTTAGTTCCCATAAAGGGTTCTTGTGGTAGAGGTATGGCGGCTAGACCCCATTAGCAGGCCGTGCGAAAAAAGGATTATTATGAAGTACTGCGTATTGTCACGTGAACAAAGGTAGCATTGTTACGATTGTCTTACTACAACTCTACGCACTGGATATATTGCAAATGTTTTTTTGATTACTAAAAAATAATTCACGTTTTATTATTTGTTATTACGGAAAATTATATAATCTAATTTAGACGACTAATAATTAAGCAAATTGATATTTTGTAACTCTAGTTACTACAATGCGATCGTAAACCGGGTTGTTTTCATTAATCCACAAAATCAAATATCGCAATGCGGTTAATTTCAATGTGATAAACTTAAAGGTGTCGTTACCAAAAATACGGTCATATTTATATGTACTTTAAGCAAATTTTCAACAAATCAACAGCATAATATATTGTGCAGATATAATGTAATGAAGCAACTACTATTCTCCCATTGCCTAGTTTCTGCATATTCTTTCAAGTAATGTGTATTTGCATGTTGCAAATTGCGTGTGTATTTTACTTGAGCAATCCTTTCTTAAAATATTTAGTACATAGAAATGAATGATGTATTTATAAACTCCGTGCAAGAAATTATGGATATAGCTTAGACGAGACTTACATTGGATCTAGATGCCTATGTCCAGCACATTTCCGAGGGTTAAATTGGCTGTTGATTATTATTTTGTAACCATAATCAAAAAAGGACGAAGTTTTCGTTTTTTTCTGTTATATAATCTTGTACTTTACGACAATTAGTAAAATACATAAGCCTTAAACCTAGTCGCAGCATTAACTATTGATATTTGTCTGCACTATCTTCAAATCTAGGCAAGAATATATAGTAGGTACCTAACCGGTGTCCCGAAATATTGATTATTTAACTAATATATAAAAAAATAATACAATTTTTTATTCATGAAATACTTAAACTGCCTTCCTTTCGTCTACACTTAGCTTAAAAATGAGTGTGTGTAGTAGATCATGTCAGAGGCCCTTAGGGTGTTTTGAAAACTCTCGACGCCAGAGTTGGATCACTACCATTATCATTCGATAAGAAAAAGTAGTAGATCAAAGTAACCACTTTTGTTCTACGACTCTTGGACACTTGCGAGGAAATAACCTGTACCTACCTATACCAGTGTAAGTAGTAGGTGTACAATATAAAATACCCGATATTAACTCCCGGCAGCAGATACAATTAACAGATTCACTAGAACCGCTATATCATTGTATTGCATATTGATCTTAATCTAAGCCTTGTAGAAGTATAATTACACCGACATTTAACGGTGAAACACTTTCCTTAGAACGTCGGTCAAAATGATTATAGCTTAGGTACATGCATAGTTGTAAATGAAGACGTTCTATTTTCATGATACTGAAACCGTAATTTGTATGCTTTATGTTGTGTTCACTGTTCATTGTCTAAAAACATTAAATGATTCAATAAATACAGTCTTTATGGTGTACATAGTACCTACTAGGCTAAATTGTAGGAACAATTCAGATAAAAATCATGTTATCTTATTGTAAAGAAATATCACAACAATACACCTAGTAGTTACTAGTACCCTAGCATTGTTGAACTTTAATTAACTGTAATTGTACATCTTAATAGTTCTGTGACCCAATGTAATATTTTTTTTAACAATACTATTAAATAAGTAATATTCTTCTTATCGAATGAGAGTGGCAAACTTTGGTGTCGAGAATTTATCAAGCTAGCTAAGTAATAATAAATACATAAATAAAGGAATAAAACTCTTCAGACTAACAAAAATTGAAGCGCCATCTACAAAGTTTAAGCTAAACCGCATTGAAAACTCCATTCACTTTTGGACCATACTAGCTGCAAATCTTTTAAAAGTTTGTAACTCTATCGTATCATAGCTAGGTGTCGTTGTATATATTTACACCTATTTGTGTTTCCTTTTTTGCTTCACGAACTATGTAACCTAAATAATAAGTAAGGTTAAAGGAAAAGTAATACGTAGATACTACAGGTACGTATAGCGTCTAATGTTAAACATAATTCAGAAACCGACTGAGAATTATTATTTATTATTTATTTATTTATTATCAAAGTTATTCTTTAGTCTTACACACACAGGTACAGGTACAGGAATACGTTTGTAATTGAGGATGAAACCTAGTAATATAAACACATCAGACGGATGTCAGATCGGTTTCCTGGGAGTGATCGCTTTTAGCGACGACGCCGCCGAAAAGAATTTAGAATTTTAGAATTTATTTATTTCTTACCTTAAAGATAACTTAACTAACAGAGTTTTAAATTTTTTATTACAATTGACCTTAATGTAGAGTTACCAGTGGCTACTGCACTAGGTACCCCTGTATCGCAGCAGCCACAGGTGCTTTTAAACGGTATGATTTTAATATGCAGCTACGGTTTTGGTTCATAATAGTTGAATAATTTTACAAAAATAGATTTAAACTAAAAACAACGGACGACGTGTGTGTTTGTGTGTGTGTGTGTGTGTGTGTGTGTCTGTGTGTGCGTGTGAGTGAATATAGGTACTTCTACTAAAGGATTTTAAGCAAATCTTCCGTGTCCTCACATGATAGAGTGCACAAGTACTGGGTTACGAGACGCTTGCATTCCCTGAGGGTTGAACTCTGAATGCTACATATCGTAGCCATTTTGTTGTATATGAAGGGGAATCTAAATTCGGGTAGTCGATTTGCGAAGGCTGTATGCACTCGATGTTGAAAAACCCGTGGAGGTCATCTCCGAGGGGAACTAGGAGTGATAGAAGAGGCGGTTTGACGGTGTTCTGTTAAGGTTACTTTGAGTAAATAAGATTAGGATGATCATTTTAAGTTTCAGTGCCATATGTACTCTGTGGTGTCGTGATTGACTTGTTTCCTTGTGGTAGTTTGATAAAATGTTTATTTGTCCATCTATCTATCCATGTATAATTGATTGAATCAATGGAATTATCGAATTGACATTTAACTAAATAAGTATGTATGTATAAGTTAAGTAGGTACATATTTAGAATATGTCTTTAATTTTATAATAATAATCTGACATGTAATTCGAACATATCTATACTAATATTATAAAGCTGAAGAGTTTAGTTGTTTGTTTGTTTGAACGCGCTAAGTTCAGGAACTACTGGTGCGAATTGAAAAATTATTTTTGTGTTTAGTAGACCATTTATCGAGGTAGGCTTTAGGTTATAACATCACGCTACAACTAATAGGAGCGAAGAAACAATGGAAAATGTGGAAACAAACGAATTCTACGCGGACTAAGTCCCGGGAACCAGCTAGTTATCAATAAAATGTTTATCCGTTTATCTGTCTCGCAGGTTTTTTTGACAAAAATCATCTATCTATATTATTATTTCAGCAAGTAAGCTGGTATAGGTTACTCAATAACTATACATTTATATTTATTAAATACCGTTACTTACAACGAACTTAGAATGAATTATAGTTGTGATAATGATAACTTATGATAGAGAAATCTAAAGTAAGAAATGTTAATTTTGTAAGATATTTATCGAGTAGAAAAGTCAAGATTTTTCTATGCGTTCTATGCTAATAGAATGTCTATTAGTAAAAAATAAAATTATTAAGTAATAGGGATTATAACAAGCCTGACATTAGTGTCTAAGCCACGTCAGAAGCCCTAAAGGCGGTTTGAATACTATCGGCACCAGAGTCCTGAGTCTACCACTCTCATATACATTATTTAACATCTGAGTTAATGCTATACTAATTTATAGAGGTTATTCTTAGATTCAACTTAGATCCTTGAGCTTTTCCCTCATATTTAATATGTTTTATATAGATAGACTGTAAGTAAATAAACGAACCACATTTATTATGTAAAAAATATAATTTATTTTATAAACAAAATTACAAAAGATCTTTTGTATTGTTTACAGAAGGCCCTGGAGCGTCTCCAAGTTACTTTACACTTACGAGCTATTACTAGAATAAGTTTAAGGTACTGATTAGACTGTACACCGCGCGGCTGCCCGCTTCGACACTAGATGTATTGCATCACCGGGTTGGGACACGATACTAGCATCAAGCTAAAAATTATGGAAAGCCTAATACTTAGGTATTTTTATTGCTTATTGGTATCAACACTTTTATTGGAAATCGTGCAGTATTTAAACATTTACATTCAAATAGCATCAATATCATTCAAATTCATCATGAAATGTGCAGCGGCAATCGTGTCCTAACCTGGCGATAGAGAACATTAACACGACTACACTATGCCCCGGCGCGGACTCGCACGTGTGATATGGCCTGAGATGGTCGGCCGGCGCATAGCGAATTATCTAGCGGCTACTCTAAGTAAACTAGAACTGGATGCCGTGCCCCCGCAGGAAGGCGTCGATCTGTCCCGAGGACGCGGACTCCCCGCGCGGCGCCACGTAGTAGAACTGGGGCGCCGGGGACGCGCGCTGGGGCGCCGCCGCCGCCGCCTGGGACTGCACGCCGAGTCGCTGCGCCTGCGCACGCGCCGCCGCACGATCACGCTGTAGTTGACTCTGCTGCAGCTGCTGTTGTTGCGCGAACAGTTGCTGCGAGTTCTGGAACTGGTTCTCTGACTGCTGCCTCTGGTACACCTCCTGAGGGTTCTGGATTTGGTGACGGTACAGAGGACCACTGGGAGCGGGAGAGGCGGAGATTTGAGGCGAGGGAACGAACGGTCTCTGGGCTTGAGGCTGCTGCTGGGCCACATACGGCTGCAGTCTTTGGTTCAAGTTCAACTCTCCCTTAGTCTGAGGCAGCGTCTGGAAGAGCTGAGTGTTGTAAGATCCGCTCGAAGGATCGTACACCAACTCGGTCGAGTAAAGGGGGTTGCCGCTGGGCGCCGGCGAGGCGGCGGATCCCTTGCCGGGGGAGGCGGTGGCGGGAGCGGACTGCTGGTTGTCACGGTGGAACTTCGCAAATTCGGCGGCGAAATCGATCTGTCCTGGACTAGGTCTCGCGGTCGTGACGATAGCAGGCGCGGGGGACGGGGAGTAGTTGGGCTCAGGGCTGTACTGGATCTGGGGCTGGGGCTTAGCGGTGATCTGCAGGAGCTGAGGCCTGAACGTGGTCGCGGGGGGCAGCGCGCGGGCGGTGGTGGCGATGGGCACCGGTCGCGGGGTGATCGCGATCTGCTGGGACTGGTACGAGGGGCGGCGGGCGGCGGGTCTCTGGACGACTCTCTGTCTAATCTGCTGGAGAGGCTCCTCTTCGGCTTCGTCTTCGTCGGCGTCTCTGAAGTCGTTCTGGAAGTAGGTGGTAGTGGGGCGCTGGGTGGTGGGTCTGTGCGCGGGCCTGGTGGGGTAGTTGGGCTCGGGGTCGTCTCGCTCGGCGGACTCAGGCGCACCAGGGGCCTCTTGTTCGTCGTCGTCAGGCTTGTTGGGGTCGCAGGGGTTGCCGGACACATAGGTGAACTCTCTCTTGTTGCCGTCAGGGTCCACATATCCGTACTTGCCTCGCACCACGCAGTCAGTGCCGCGGGTCTCTTCCTTGAAGGAACCGTCAGCCGCTTCGTATCCGAAAGTGAAACTGCCATCGTCGTTCACCTGGAAATAGGGATAAGAATATCGTGAGTAATTTAATCAAAATTATGTTTTCCATTTCATTAATACACCTTTGCGTACCATTAAACGTGCGTTGTTCTGTTTTAACAATTAATAACAGTAGCTCACTTTACTAAAGAAACTACCATAATGAAAAAAAAGTTTATTAATAATCTTTTAGTAGGTATACTCGTTTAAAATTTATCATCTGCAATAGATTAACGTTACTTCTTTTTCTTATCCAATGAGAGTGGCCAACATCTGTTGTCGAGAGTTTATCAGTGTTTCAAGTAACAAGTATTACTAGTATCTTGTCCTGTAACTTGTCTATACTCTAGTATATGTACCCACCTTGTTGTAGTTCCGGATGGTCTGCACGGGCGGCTCCTTGGGCTGCTCCTGCCGGAGCGGCGCGGGCTGCTTGAGGCGCGCGGGCTGCCTCTGCCGCGGCTCGTACTCCTCCAGCCCGCCGTCCAGGCGCGCGTTCTGTCTGTACAGCGCGTACTGGTCGGCTGGGACTAGCACCACCTGGAATGGACATACATATTGGATGAGTTAGCTAGAAGCCTTTAATATCTGTCAATGACTTAGGAGTGATTATTCCAGTCGTCTGAGTGTACTCGTGTACATTTAGAATTTAAATTTAATTCGATATTGAGTGATATTAATTAAGATACTTTTATATAATGTGAAAAAAATGTTATGTCTTGCAAGGTTTGTCCCGCTTCGTGCATTTGATGTAATTCCCTCGTCCCACACTGACCCAGCCAGCCTCAGTACTACTTAAGATATCGGAGCACGGTATTAGCACTCTGGTATACTTGTTACTTAACTTTGTTATTTAAATGTAACAATTTAACATGCAGCTGAAACCGAGGCGGTATTTTCTGTTAAAAATGTTCTGAAAAAAATTGCTAACCAATAAAAGTGGTATCTCAGTAAAAATTTCCAATTGGTTTACACACCTGTTCGCCTCGCTCCTGCGCCTGAGGTTCATAGTAGTCGTCTTCCTGCGTCTGCACTCGCTGCCTCGCGCGCGCTCCGCTCGCCAGGCCCGCCGCCAGCACCAGGCATAACACCTGCAATAAAGAAAATGAGATATATTAGTAAAAAGGAATAAAATATATATGGGCATATGAATAAACAAGTTTGTGAGACATGTTTTTTTTTCATGCTTGACTACAACTCGTCTGACAAATCATTGAACCAAACAGTCTTTAAGAAATTAGTAATAGTTTTTGGCCGAATTATTATAACTTAGTCTGTTCTATCTACTCATATTGTATATTTTAGTAAATTAGTTTGAAAACTACTTTCAATACAGCTTAAATTGGAAATCAAGTAACTGGAATAACGATTACAAAACTTGGTATAAATCAACTTGAAACAACAATCTCAGCACAATTTCGTTGTGATCTCATTTCTTCTAGCTAGTACGTACATATAATTACATATTACGTCGGAATGTCCATAAATTATCACATCGCAACAAAATAATCGGGGCAGAACTTATTAGCCTTGTAAATGTACGAACAATTTGTAACGCCTAGGTAGAAGTATCTAGGTAGGCTTGGAAAATTTAAATAAAAAGGCCAAGCATAAACTTTACAAGTTTATCGAAAGTTCACCAAATAGTTCTAAAAACTCTTTTAGGCTCATGCACACATGCTTTTAGTTGTGAACTCGTAATTAGGTATGTATATAATTAATGTGCTACAAGTAACAACTAAAGAGCTTTTTGTGACATGTGAGCTAACATTATCACCTTAAGTTACGGGAAAATTGCAGCCTTTCGCTTCGTAAAAACTTGATAGTCCTTTACTTGCAAGTATTTTCCAAAGGCTCTAAGTAAGTTATCTACATACAACCTTGCATTGATACATTTTCTCGAACTTGTGAACACGCCCTGAACTTTATCGCTTTATGGGGCAGCTGATAACCTTGTCGTTTATGGAGCTAATCCATCCGATACAAATAAATCCGACCATAAAATAGTAATTTATTTGCTGTAAATCTCTCAACGTGCTATTTATTTGTGTTTGAATCCATTTAGATGGAGAGTTTGATTTTGAAATTGCCCATATTTTTTGTTGAGAAGGCCTACATAATAGGTATGTATGTAATTGTTCGGTTCATATGTTGTTTGTTGTTGAATTAACAATGTTAACATATATTTTAATACATATGATTATTATTTTATGTAGGTACGTTTGTGGGTCATCATCAGTCTTCAAGTCGAGAGTAAACCGGTTTCTTCTAGGCAAGCGCGCTACATTGTAGACTATAACGTTGCTTACCATCAGGCAAGTTGTAGTCAAGCGTAAGCCTATATCATGTAAAAATAAAATAAATGAATAGTATATTTGATCTTGCAATTTGATTCAAAACACGAGACAATATATGGTAATAAATCTAACAGATGTCCCAGTATAATTAATTCTTCAATCAACACTTTAAAATCGAGTGCCAGAAGCTCAACTACACTAAATAATGTTATAATTTCTCAATCATGTTATTAAATTAACGACAACAGAAATTAAACAACACAAAGCCGAATGACAGCCATCATTGTTATGTTGTTAAAACAGTCTGTTAATTAGTTAGGCCATTAGTGCGTCCTAGCCTTGCATGTCACCGTTACTAATATACCTTGTGTAATGTCTAGACTGACAGACAGACAGAATTAAAACTTTATTACTGCAGCGTGAAACTATAGGATGTAAGATTGAGTGAGATTTCTACATCGGCATTCATCTTCTCCTTTTGAGCAAGCAAGAAGACACATTTTTAGTAAATGTGGGCAAAGAGTTATGACAGTCTTACTAAAAAAACTACTTGAAAAGTAATCCATGCAAGTCTACGGAAGTATTTACAACTCACTCATAATTAATCACCCGTTAAGAAACTCTTATAATTGTCAAAATAATAAAGATACACAATACATAGGTACACATACACACATACACACAGACACACACATTTTAACTTCAACTGATATTGATACTCTATTATTATTTTCGCCTGGTAACTCATCAGAGTTCAAATGAAACTCATCACTAAAGATGACACACGTCACTCATCAAAGCTACTACAACTACAGTTATACAGCTTATAATGAAGGTCGTAGGTCGGTCGGCGACCTGTCGATAATTGCGTCATTCGATGATACCTATTATATACCTATTATGGATAGATGAGATGCGACGAGTAGGTATTGTGACGTCGGAGCGTCTGCCGTACGTCTGCAGTCGTGGGCTTTTATGATCTCATTAGAAGAGGTTAGTAACAGAAGTATTTACAGTTCTCGAACTTCAGTAAGCGTAGTAGGAAGCTGGGTAGGTGGTTTAAAATATTGATAAAGTATTGATACAAACTCTTCGGGTAAACAGTGTTGTAGATATAGGTATATCTAACAATATATCTGTGATATCAGCAAATGATAAATTTTATAAGAAGTAAAATGCATTCAGTCGCAAGTTCACAGCCTACTCTGTCTCTTGCTAGGTCCCCTATTCTATGAACTTTTTGTAAAAATGATGCATAGTTCTTGTTTCTTAAAAAACCAGATCAAAATATGTTCCAAATATATTCGTTTTTTTTATACTGATTACCAAAACGTGATTCTGAAAATGATGTAAACAAACCGCACTATCAAGCCCAGCGATCGACAAAGCCAACGACACAGTTAATATCTTCAATAATTATGTTACAAGCTAAGTGTAATTACAACACTCGGTCGCATTCCGGCCTCCTTACTCACGCACGGTGACATAACACCAGGGCAGCCACACTGCACTGGAAAACTAGGAAAAAACATGGCAGCGAACTGGCTGGTTAGCATAACTGCATAACATTAATTGGGTATGTAGATCGGGCTGGTTGCATTTTTAAACATACCGGTTTGAGTTGACTTATTTATTTCTAAAGTGTTAAATACACAGCATTGATGCAACTATTCTATTCTATTTCGTAAAGTTGCCATATCATTTTCGATATCCTAACAAAAGTTTCACGTATTTTTTATAAACATGCTATCTATCTATAAATCACAATTGCAGTTCATTACGACGCGCCTAATTTGGCGCACAAAAATCAGTTTCTCACGCTTCGACATTTACTTAAACGCAACAGAAAATTAGACACATCCATAAAAGCGCGCGATAATGACTAAACAAAATGGCGTACAAGCCGGACTTGTCCTAATTTTCCTGCGACCATGTCCCCCCTCGCCATGCTCATGCATAAACAGTGAAAGTCAAGTGAAACAGTGGAACTAGCAATTGCTAGAAAATGACGTCATTTTATATATTTTTGGAGATTCATTTGCTTGGTCTGCTGTTTTTATTACCGGCCAGCAACAGTTACCATATATTCAGACAAATGTATTGAAGGAATAATCCTTCAATACATTTGCTTTCTTCAATCGTGTTATAACTTGTACATAAGTTAGCTTAACCACGTAGATAACTGGATTAAATAAAGGTTACTTCTTTTTCAAAGTTGGCTGCTATGGGAAAACTTACACAAATGCGTGTCTAAATAAATAAACATTGTTTATATGTACCTACTATACGCATATCTATTTTGACAATTTAAAAATATCGAGCTACCTACAAACACACCAGAGTTTTGGTGTCAAATAAGTAGTAACATTTTGCTACCCAATTCATTAATTGATTACTTAGACAATCCACGAATAATCCCGTGTTCATTGTGAAAGTGTTTTTACGTGTTATTGTCATGATGGTGTTGCCTCATTTTGTTGAGAATTTTTGTTATTGCCTTTATAATTGAACCTTTAGCCGCTATTGCAGGATCGCACAACTTTGAGCGCGTTGCTTCATTTATTGTTCTTTGTGATATTTTAAACATCTGCAATGTACAACATACTCGTAATATCGTATTTTTAATAAGTTCAACAAATTTTCAATTAGCAATGGATCATTAATTAAATTTATAACAGTTATCATATGTTAATATTTCTTCAATTGCACACATTTTTTGCATGAATATTATAAAAGCTTGATAAAATATAATTACTAGGATCTTATCAATTAATCAAATTGAACTTATCTTAAACTTGTCATGCATTTTGTACATTTTATGACCTAATATTAGCATAACAAAATCAATCTTCAAACACATTAAGCTATGCATCATTTGGTCGGCTATTTGTTATTTAAATTATATTAGCTGTTAATGATTAGTATCAGATGATACATTAAAAATATATAATCGATTCATATCATTTACATAGTGATTAGTAGATGTATAATATTATTAAATATATCTAGTGCGCAGTGACCGTAATTCCTAGAGGCTAACTTTTGAAGGTTAGTAAGTATTTAATGAGGACATTAGTAGTAATAATTAGATAAATAGAAAATACTTGCTCACCTTTACATATTGCAATAAGTTTATTTGTAATAGTTTTATTTGAGTTTCAATTTGTGTGCTATGCATCTTTTGAAGATAATAAATATTTTTACGTTCTTTACATTTATACAAAAATTACTTACAAATACAGGAGAAAATGAAACTGATAAAACACAGATAGTTTTCTAAAAAATCTTTATATCTTTTGAAGATACTTATATAGAAGTAAATTTATCTGTTTCAATGTATTTGTACGGTGTGTGCGGTGTGTGCGGTGCGGTAGATATGAAAAGGTATTTTTTTAGTAAGTAAATTCTTTTGTATGGATGGCATGGCAATATATAACTTATCTATGTATCTAACGTTATACTTTATATTATGTAGTATGATTAAAATTCGCCAGAGAGCATCAACCATAAAAATTCATATATTTTTTTAAATTATTTTTCTATCCAACACATTGTTCCAATGTTTGTACTATAGTAGCTATATACAAGGTTAGCTAGTATTACATTGATACAGGTTCACCCTGCCAAGTGCCAGAGTATCTTGTTATGGCATCTGTAATACAGCCTGGAGCATGAATTAACATGTAGGCTTGAGATGATTTAATTAACCGATTGAATATTCATATTTAATTTATGTAGGACATTTACGATGTGATAATTTTAACATTTGGAGTGGTACAATTTTATGATAGTGCGTAAATGGCATAAGTTATATACATATAAACATTGTATCAGATTGACATGTTTATATATAGACAATGTTTGAGGATCACATTGGACTACGTTGTATCCTCGTGGAAGGATCTGAATACTTATCATGTATGTACTTCTCCGAGAGAAATCCGTTAATATTTGTGACGACTCTCATTAATGAGAAATACGCTGTAAGGAGGAGGAGAAAAGCCTTTTATGTATAAAGCTTGTTAAGAAATTCATTGATCTTATTTAAGTCACACTTTAGACTCTTTTTTTAACTCTTGCTTTTACAGGTTTCACAAAAAAAATCTAGATAAGATCTTTTTTTGTGAAATATTGGCATATGATTATTGAAATATAGGCTATATGGCATTGGATGCTAAAAAGGCCCATTCATCAATATTAGTTACATTGATAAAATGATGACAAACGACCTCCCACAAAAAACTAATCCTATAATAGCAACAATGGCCCTAACGAGCTATAATATTGGTTCAATTGTGAGTCGATTGTCCAAAGTAAAGATATTCCTTTCTATGTTCAATATGCGAGAAGAATCACAAATATAGGCTTTAATGCAGCACTTTGTAAACAAGCCGTGAATAATTTTAGAATTATTGCTTACTAGTGTATCTTTAACGTGTTACTTGCGTTAATCAGGAGTTAAAAGTAGCCTCAATATTAATTTGAGGTAGCCTATCCATACCATATGTCCCAGATGTAATGACGGTAAAATATTAATACTAAAATATTAATACACTACTTTTTTGTACATGTAACATTTACAAAATAAAGGATCACTTGAAAAATATTCAGGAAAAGCTTGAAAAAATAATGTAAATGTGTCAAGATTACAAAGAAATTGATAGCAAACTATCGCCATCTTTATTAAACTTTTTAGTAATACTTCGATTGAAACCGATACGTTTCTATACCCAATGCAGCCACGTGCTCCATGAATGCTAAATACCTACTTAGGTGGTGTTACAACACGCAGTTACCATTAACAATTTTATTTGTACCCGGAGGCAATGTTACACATTTCGACCTCCTTGCTCCGTGATCGAGTTTTTATGCCACACATATTATTAACATTGCTCTAGGAATGCAGACCAATAATATTGCATGACTATTGACTAAATTTCCTTGAATAATTTCAATTAACTCACAAATATTGCAATATTGGATTCATATATCAGTTTTTTGATTGGGTGTTAAAACACTAGCTACAGTTTTAATTGAATTTATAATTGATTGTGAATTTATTGGTAATATTGTAATTCGATGTTAATTGTGAATAAACTTGTATAAATTTTGTAACAAGCCTACTGAATTACTTAATTTGTTTATTTGGATAAATTAAATTACTTGAGTATGAGTAGTAACTTCTGAATTCAAATTAAACAATTCTATTTACAATAAAATATAGAACACAACGAAATAATCTTGAATACATTTTAATAGTGAGGTAACCATTATACCGCAAATTTGCCAAGAGCGAGTCGACATGTCGTTGAAAATATTCCGTTAACAAGCTCGGTTACGAAAACCTTTCGCAATTTGTATTTTGCAGCAAAAAAGTATTTTGCATTGTTGATAAAAATCGATAGCTGTATCATTTATGATACATTATTATGTAAAAATACGAAACATTTTAGTTGACATCATTTTTTTACTTACGAACTAGACTTGCCAAACAAAGGTCTTAAAATGTTCGAAAGTTAGTTTACATTCGTTTACCACCAGTCTCCTTTTATTACTCCTTGCCAGTATCTCTATTCCCCTCGAACTATAATTTATCGGTCGAGAGTGAATCGGTTTCTTCTAGGCAAGCGCGCTAGATCGTAGATTATAACGTTGCTTAACATCAGGTCGGTTATAGTCAAGCGTGAGCCTATCTATTTTAAAAAAGTCCTCATACCGATTATCTTAAAAATTAGTGTGTTTTTTATTTACTTAATTTATATATTAACTAGCATGTTACAATATGATTTTGTCAATAATATAATAATCGGTATATTTTGCTATTACTAGGAATTTCTCACAACTTCAACATACTTCTTGATTAGCCCACTTCTATTCTCTATCACTTCACACAAGAGATGTCGAAAGTGGTATTCAAATGCAAGTTTGATAGGTGTTATTTATTTGTCGTTTGCAGTGAGTGCATCCCGCGGTGACTTTCGACAGAGTAGCCCTGACATATGGAGTTGCACTCTCAATCCTAGCGCACTAATGGTTATTGTATGTGAGGCTATTATAAGGTTTTGCTAGGCTAATATAGATGGCTATATATAAAAAACATTGTACGTTTGTTCGTCTGCAAGTAGTAGTTACATACATCAAACTTGTACTACAAAGCAAAGAAGCTTGTGATCTAAAAAAATATGTGTGCTCAGAAACTTATGAAAATCACACGTACATACCATGCATTTATATTACCTTCTCATATGCATAAAACTCCAAAACTCAATCAAAAGCTACACAAATGCCAGTAAAACAATACCACAGCTTCACTCCATACATTAGTGCAAAATGGCTTTATCGTGCCAATGCTCTTAACATTACAGAGAAACCTTATACGCAATAATTTCTCTATCAATTTTTAACCTTATTATTTTGTGTTATAAGTCCTATTTTCCTTTGTACAGAATTTTGTTCTAACTTGAGCAGGTTACGGTGAAGGAGATAATGGTGTAGACTAATAGTGCAAAGTATAGACCTCTGTGAGGAAGTGAAGCCTTAATGGAGGCTGTAATGTGGAGAAATGAGGGAACACTGAAACTGTGGGTTATAGCTGACTGTCTATGCTTTCTACATTTTATAGTTATTGATACATTTTAAAGGCCTGCGGTTAGTGTTGTCAGATATTTTTGCACCATACAGACATTATTTTGTTTTTTATGAACTTTTTTAAATACTTAAAGCTATACATTTAACTGGTAGATATTTTCTAGTGTAATTCTATTAACCACTTGGAGCGCAGTTTTCCCATCTTCAGTCCATATTTAAGTTCAATTGAATACTATTTTATATACGTACTATATATAAATAATATAAATAAATAAATATCCTGGGTCATTGCACACAGCGCCATCTAGCCCCACACTAAGCAAACGCTTGTGTCGTGGGTACTAGATAACGGATATAATACTTATATACTTTTCTTTTGTAAATACATACTTATTATACATACAAACGACCAGACTCAACACAAGTAATTATAAATTTTTAAAGTGCATAAATACTTGTGTCCTGCGGGAATCGAACCCGCGACCTCTAGATTAGAAGGCAGAGCCACTACCAACTAAGCTAACAGGCCAGTCAAATATATATATATATATATATATATATATGTTCATGTACTCGTACATACGATATGTATGTTCACAAATAAATTCAACCAGACATTCAACTAACCTGAAGATCATCAGCACCTCACCTAACCTAACCTAACTTAGCGTCGATTACCAGCAATTATACCTGCAGTAAAATCTAATATCTCCACTTTATTTTAATCACAGATATAAATTAACATGCTTTAAATACATACAGATAGCTTTCTCCAGATGTCAAGATCACCTAGGCATAGCACATAAGACTACCTACTATGTAATACCTAGACCAGGTTTAAACTCTAAACACGTTTGAGAAAGCTAATTTCATTTTGACCAGACTAGATTATTAAGATGTTTGTATGCAGTCAGATGCATCAAGTGACTTATGAGTCTGCGATTCTTGAATGAATAGATAATGCACGGATACATTTCAATGTCTAAAGCAAATGCGTGGTTAAGTACACATACCATACCTATAATGGAGAATTCTACATATACTTTTCGAAGACATGTGACTTTCATGGAAGAAGCCACCACGATTAATCTTTCCAAGAGATATCTCCAAACAAACTAATTCTACGAGGGAGTTACGACCCTCTACAATGTACTAGTAAAATATTTAATTAGTTATCAAAGCCAAAACAACCATCACCTTAGTAACAAAAACACGTTACAAGAAACAAATGACTTCAATTAACAAAACAAAGGGGCCACTTTCACGAAATCACTTATAAAACAATCAAGTTGCAATTAGTCAATTATTCATCGTTGGTAAGGGATTTCTATTGTTTAAGAAACATCAGCATACGTGTGCAATAGATGCTCTGATTAAGACAAATCTCTTGTATAAATGGTGAAAGCGGACGTGATACGCACTTTTTGGAAACAATGACTATCAATTTTAACTTCAGAGAGATTTGTTTCTTTTAAAATTGTGCATAAATTTTCGTGTCTTATTCACTGAAAGACAAATATTAAATCCACTTATTGTGAGATCTTAATTAATAGAATTGAACAGAAAAGTGTCGTAATTACACAGATAAAAAGTTTAAGTTAATTAATCAAATGTCACTAAATTGACACAAACAGACAGGCATCGTGTTAACTTGGCATAACGACAAGCAAGGTCATGTCATTTTATTTTGACGCATAATTACAAAAAAAGTTAAACCAAAAGTGAGTAGTTTCATTTAGCCAAGGCCACGAGAAAGCACGAGCTAAGTCGAATAAAGCAATTAACTCGATTCTCTCATGTTAATAATGGATCGATTCGTTTTTATGATCGATTGGCGATCGAGTCGTAGAGATAGATCGAAAGGTCGAGGTCAGATTCTGGCTATCGATTATCATCAAGTGCGTAGTTAAACTGGAGTTCATATCCATCTGGAGAAATCTATTCACATACTTAGTAAGTATATATGGTGTATTCAAAAACGTTTGAGGAATGTGAACTTTTAACTGTTTATAAAACAGAGAGATAGAAATCTGTGATTATACATTAACGAGTGTCGATATATACAATTCTACATACTACCAAATGTACTTTTATGAAATACACATATATATACATCGTCCTTATTCAGTAGTTTTCGGTAAAAAATTCAACTATTGATTTAATGAATATCATACAATCTCAATGCATAGTGAGTATCAAAAGTTGTTTAATTACAAACATACTTAAGTATATCAAATTATTTAAAAAAAACTTTATACAAAAACTAAACAAGGCTAAACGACACACGTATCATATCATTCTATAAATAAATAATATAATTTGCCATTGACCATAAGCATGCGTTATAGAAACTTCGCGTGCAGAGGTCAACCATCACATGTCATGTTGGATAACATTCATTCATAACTAATGCCTCGAACATTATGTGAACTTGAATGGATCTCCGATGATTGATGGTTGGAAAAAATGTATGATTATTTATAAGTATGCTAAAGTTTGACACGATTTTAGCCATCACATTTTAGTATGAAACTCTCTCTCTTTGAGTCGTATTTCCTCATGACTGAGGGTCGTGATTCCCCCGCAGAATTAATTCGTTAGGGGAGTTTTCTTGGGCAAACAAAAAAGTATGAAACTAGTTTAGTGCAATTTTGGTAAAAAATAGACATGCAAACAAACACTAATCTCAGGAACTACTGGATGTCCCTGGGCATCGCTCGCGCAGTAAGAGGGAGGTTGTCCTCCTGAGGCGGGTCCACCTGGACAGTGGACTGCGGTTGGGACGGGAATTGCGGAGGAGTATTGCTCGCTTGCCCGCGAAACCCGTCCTTGCCGAGGTGAAGGGACATCGTGGTAGGTTTTAGTCGGTAGTGGAGTCCCATTAGCTCTGAGCCCGACATACCCCGCCGCCCCCCCCGGGGAGAGTGCGGGGATGCGTAAATGCATTTCCTCCACGAAAAAAAAAAAAAAAAAGGAACTACTGGTGTGAATTGAAAAATTATTTTTGTGTTGGATAGATCAGTTATCAAGGAAGGCTTAAGGCTATATAACATCACGCTGCAACTAATAGGAGCGAAGAAACAAAAGAAAATGTGGAAAAAAACGGGGAAAATTCATCTTTGAGGGCTGCCGTTGCATGCGCTGCGCAAGATATCAAAAAATGTGTATGAAAGAATTATTTCTCTTGAAATAATCTAACAAAATGTCCGCAACAGTATATGTCTATGTTTTAAGGTTAACTCACTAGAACCGTTTTTATGGTAATAACTGGACGAAGTCGCGTGCATCAGCTAGTAACTTAATATTTACGAACCACCATATATCAAGTTCGAAAATCTAATTTTATATTTCATAATTTTCGTGTTTTAAATACTAAACATATACTTCTTCCAAGCAGTGAGAATCCCACACATCGTTAGGCTACCATCACTTATTTTTACCCAATCCATCTTGATCCACTGTTAATAGAATTACACGGTTTAATCTATGTATGTAACTGCAAGTGGTTTGTGCAATGTATTGTTAGTTAGCCAACCACCGATGTTACTTGTAATCACTTATATTATCTTGTTATTTACTTAGATAGAGCTTAACATGCAGAAAAAATCTGATAAGAACTTTGATAATTACGCTTATGTTAGCTCACAACCTGCTTAATTTTAAATTTTGTGTTACGGCTATCAAAAGCGGCTTTTCTTACAATAAATAATTTTATAACACCAAATTGGATCATTTGTACAAAGGCTTGAACTCTTAGTTTTTAATCTTGTACAAAATACGTAAATTTAGTGCTAGTGCAATTAACATTACATCATTTTCGTAGTAAACAATTAAGTAAAATCAAATAACTGGTCAAAATTAGGTAAACACCGTTTATAAATGTCCAATTAGAAAAAAATCACGTTGCAAAGGTCCAGTTTATAAAATTACACCCTCCCCTCGTAGTTAGAAGCACGATTACTTGCAACATCGCCAGACAAAGAAACTAAATTAACAATCAATTTTACTACATTGCATGTTTACTTTGAAACAGGCTGGAGATGTTTAGTTAGGCAAACATACTTAGTCAATTTGATAAGGAAACTATTCTTAGCTAATCCGTATTACCTACTTTTAGAATTATCTGTGCTCTATTTTATGATTTTTTTCCTGCATATTTGTGTAAATTCTGTATATATAAATAAAGCCTTTACTTTATTTAATACATATAACTGCATCGCAATATTCGAAGTTAGTGGGTAATAATGATTATTTCTTTCCTTTATCTCAATTTAATACAAAAAAAATTGGGCAATTTCGAAGAAATCGTCAACCCGCTTTGCAAATTTAAGTAACTAATATGTAACTTATTTCTCATTTACATAGTTCCCTAGCAAGTGGCAATGCAAGTTTATTGCCACCGGTTCCGAGGTCTTGACTAGAAAGCTCCTCTGCTCATCCACGGCCAGACATAAATGTTGTAATTAAAGTCTAGGGGACGGTGAGAGATTCCCGGGTAATAGGTTCATTTAGATATTTAGTCAGTATAGCTATAGGTGTGAGAAAAAGACAGAAAAAAAAGTTATCTTGGCATCACTTTGGATATCAAAATTAACTATGTAACACACATCATAAGGCGATAAGGCCGCCCAATGTACAGCACTCTAATATATTTAAGCTTATTTCCTGTTTTGTTATTTATGTTTTACATTGGTGTACATTAAAGATATATTCTATTCTATTCAATCATAATCATCATCCACAGAGTTTTTATTCTACTGCTGGCAGGATATAAGCATCTATTTATATACATACATGTATCATTTGTGTCGATCTTGTGCAGATGTTTAATTATTTCTTAAAATTAATGATCAAAATATAGTGTGCCGTTTTAATTACACCTCGTTTTACACTATTTTGATCTATAGTCATGGAAAATTCTAGAATGACGCGTTAACGTATGAATTATTTTAATGTCAACAATTAACTTGTCAACTTTTTGTAAATGTCAAGACAACATTGGAGACGATTTACGTCTTCCTCCGTAATTAGCTTAATTTATGGAACTCGATTAAAGGTTTTATATTATCATTCATACATGTTAAGATATGGTAAACCCATGAGAATTTAGAGACATTTGAGTCGAGTTGACATTCAAGTTTTATGTTTAAGTATTTAGGCCATTTCAAAGTATGTATTAGAGGGCCAAATCTTTCATTGGCACATCGCTCCATCTTAGGCCACCAGGCTTACCCTCAGGCAAACTCTAAGCAAGAGCAAACCAAACCAATTTTAGTTAAATAAAACAACAACATTCTTTGGTAAGTTTTGGCATAGTTTACGAGAATTAGTGTTTATTCTTTGTTTCAAAACGAAGCTAATATACCCATCTAGCTGTTAAAATAGCACACATTCATAACTAGCTCCCTGCCAAGTAGTGCGCCACTAATGTGTTATGTTTATGCATGTGTTTAATAAGCCGTAATGCGGAAGATCAACAGACAGACGGACGGAGCGTGGCGTGAGCGCAGTCACGCTATGATGCTAGTTATGTTCACTTGATAATCTTGTTATGTAATAATGCATCGGTGTTTACACGACTGCAGATATATGTCATAATAGTGGTGACATGTGTGTTGTAGTGTGAAGCGTGGATTAAATAAAATGAAGTGACAACAAAAGTTACAATACAAAACGTTGGGTGCTAAATTGATGATTTTGAAATGCACATACTAAGCTTTCAAATAAAGTCGTACCTTAGAATAGCAAAACAATAAATATCTGTGAATACGTGTGGATTCTAAGATTATCCTATATTTTTTCGGGTTTATAGATACGGTCGTTTACAGATCAGATTGTTTTTTTCAGGAAAGAGATGTACCTATATGCATAGTAGCCAGTGAAAGATTAGTTTCTTTATTATTTGTTTGCATATCACACTTTGAAACACAGCCGTAGCATACTAACAGTCGAAGCATACTTTTTATAAATCATTACTTGAACACATTTCACGTATTTTTCTCAGTTTTCCTCAATCAGCCAGCAGCTGACCACAATAGGCGCCTGCAGCAGGAATGGCGTTAGAAAGGAGCTGGCAAGGTCACCACTCGACCACGCCGCGCCGCGCCGGGCCATATCACAGAATACAGAGTATAACCCATGTGCGTTACGGCAGTAAGAAACTAATGTAAATCATACCAATTAATTAGCTTAGTGATAGATTTTTTAACGCTGTCCCGGCTGCAGCAGGCTAAACGCTACTATTTCAGAACTTTAAAGTTTTCTTTGTCCTGCAACTGCGACTATTGTTATTTCAGTTTGTTAGCCGTGACTTTTGTTGTGTTTCTTAGTATGAACATCAACCTTTAATAATGTATGGTGTTAAATTGCGCAGTGTGAAATGTCCCGAAACATATATAATTGTTGTTTTATTTAATTCCTCCTCACTTTAATTTCTTTTATTTTAAATATATATTCAAAACATCTACATGTAAAAAATACACAAGTCCACACTGCACCGGAAAATACTATAAAAGGTGTCCTTGCAAACTTGTACATAAGTACGAATTAAACGCACATAAATAATGTTAATCAAATAAAGGTCTTATTTCATTAAAATAAGGTCGGTTATTGCGAATACAGCTAGTATTGATTGGGAAGATACAACCGCATACAATGTTGTCCTAAATGCTAGGGCCATGTAGGTTGCCGCGTAAGCTGCACTTCTACTCGAGAGTACAGACAGATACACAAGTTTTAAGATAACAGTTTTCTGATATGTTTGATGTTAGCTTCTCTAGATATATCGCATGTCATTATAGTTATCAAATTCCCAATGGTCATTATGGTTAAAATTAAAGGAACCATTAGAACTTATTTTTCAACCATATAAGTAATATATAAATTAACTGAAATATAGCTCAAAACAGTGGTAACAATTTAAAATTAGCCAGGTTTAAGTTTAATTATTTTAAATAGTAAGTACCTAACTCACTAATCATAAACGTTAAATATAATTTTGTTAGTGATATTCCCTGTGCATGCGATCGTTAAGTACGTCTGCGTACATCGTGTGTGTTTCTCAATATAATCTCATTTGGTTCGATAAATTCTTCTTCTTTAATTTGCAGGAAATGAGCCCAAAATAGGAGACGGCAATTTATAAATTGATCATTGGATGATGCAAAAGTAAATTGAAATCGATTTTAAAATGTCAAAACAAGACGAGGCTATTAATTTGAAAATAGCGATAGGCTTGCAGAAGCATTTAGATAGGTATACTAGATATACTTATCACAGCAGCATCAGATCGACGTTCTTTAAATTCTTGAACCTATAGAAGACTGGTACTTACCTGAAAATAGAAAAAAACATATTTAAGTTTATTGTTCATTAACACACACACACACATATATATACACATAAACTTATGGACACTTTATAAACCACATATTTAGAAGAATAAGACCTATATTAATATGATTATAATTGATCTACCTAACTCGACACTATGTCATCTATAAAACACAATCGAAATATCGCACAACAAAAAACTTGAACCCGATAAGCTCTAATCTCGTCAATTCACTTCCAAACACATTAAAATCAATACACCATTACACGGTCACAAGCTAGAACATTGAAGGTCACATCGATTACTCCATGATGCAACAGCTTCCATAAAAGTACGGGCAGTTGAACCCATCAGTTGATCTTGGCCATAATCACCACTTGCATTGTTTCACAAGACTCGGGTAGTTGGTGGGCTGGTCTTGATGTTTGTTATGTGTGGGAGGAACCGATTCAAAGTTTAAGCACTCATAACTAGGTTGGATGGAATATGTGCATTGTGTAAACGCTACATATCTAAATAATGTTAGTTTATTTAGATTACAATGAAGCTATAGATAGTATAGATACCTAGCGTCCTGTTTCAGTGAAGCTATAGATAGTATAGATACCTAGCGTCCTGTTTCAGTGAAGCTATAGATAGTATAGATACCTAGCGTCCTGTTTCAGTGAAGCTATAGATAGTATAGATACCTAGCGTCCTGTTTCAGTGAAGCTATAGATAGTATAGATACCTAGCGTCCTGTTTCAGTGAAGCTATAGATAGTATAGATACCTAGCGTCCTGTTTCAGTGAAGCTATAGATAGTATAGATACCTAGCGTCCTGTTTCAGTGAAGCTATAGATAGTATAGATACCTAGCGTCCTGTTTCAGTGAAGCTATAGATAGTATAGATACCTAGCGTCCTGTTTCAGGTGAATTATAAAACTTATTAAAATCAAATATCATGTTAATTACTTTGTTTTAAAGTTAGCATTTATCCACCTTAAAATGATTAGGTATTTTAATGTAATTCGGCACTGTTTTAGTCTATATTCTGAAGGCTACACAAAAACTTTCATATCAAAGTTGAGTAATTGCTAGTGCGCTTTTCATTCCAACTGTGACTTAATAATAATTAAATAGAAATAAACTTTTAATTGGCTGTATAAACTGCCCTGAATTAAAATAATAAACCCATTAATATACCAAAAAAGGATACCATTAACTTTCGTTTACCATTACTCCATTTAGTACTCGTGACTATTAGCAAAGTTAGGCGCCTACTATAAAAATCTTATTAATATTACTTGCATAATAGTTTGCATAATAAGCACCGCTTAGTACTGAACAACGGTTACTGTCCAATGTAGTATTACAAACATCGTTGTAACGGTGTAGTAACTTTATGAATCATTTAGCGCTGCCATATTATATGACATATTGGTACACGTTATCATTGTGGCAAGTCGTCATAGTAACCTTTTCTTTACTTAGAGTCCATTAATTTACTACTAGATGTCACGTGCTAGTAACTTGGCTAACTTGTACATCTATGATTTAATACGACCTTTAAAGCATTGGTCTATACTTTTGTGTTTAGATGGGTGACCGATAAGAAACATGAGAAAAGTATAGAATTTAAGCATTCGATGACATAAAATATTTTTTTTAAGTAATGTATCATATAATCTTTTTTATCAATTTGATCAAGTAGTACCTATACACAAACATTTTGAATGCTGCTTAGTAAGCAAATTCAAATTCAAATTCAAAATTCAAAAATTATTTATTGATGTAGATAAATGTACATACATGAAATGGCGGCTCTAGATACCAAACTAGGCGTTAGCCTGTATCTTGGTACCTAGTCCTTCCCAGTAGAAACATTGTTTGTGTACATGTTACATAAAATTGATAATTAAAAATTAATTTAGCACAGTCTACAAATTATAAAATTGAATTGAATTATTACATTGTTAATATGTGTATAATTGATGACATAATAGAAAAGTAAAAATAGTTATTTTATGAAGACCAAAGATTTCGACAACAAAAAAAAAAGAGAAAAAAAGAAAAAAAAAGAAAAAAAAAAGAGAAAAAAAAGAAAAAAAAGAGAAAAGAGAAGAAAAAAGAGAGAGATTTGAAATGAATGATTTGTTTTATTATAATTTTAACGATCTTTTAGTTATGATTCAATTTCCAGCTTCCCAACAAATTACGTTATCAAACGTTATCAGCGCAAAGAGAAAGCTAATTCCTCTAGTTCTATAGTATTGCTATAAGTTGTGGGCCTACACTACAGACAATTATGACAACAACTAGTTTGTTACGCAACTGAACTAGTTTAGTTCCAAACTGGATTGGTCTAGTGGAGGTGGCGGGCTGCAGGGCACAGGGCTCGGTGTAGGGCACAGAGCGAGATGTGGGCCATAGGGCTAGATGTGGGCCATAGGGCTAGATGTGGGGCAAGTAGAACTAACCTCTAGGCTATCAAAGGTTTAGAGGTTAAATAGAAAGGTTGGGTGTTGATACATAGGTGGCTTGTTCGATGATTTAAGTTTTATGATTGTCCAACTACACGAGCTTTTGTATTTTTGTATGCAGTTTATACAATTGTGAACTCGAATTTTACAATTCTAGGATATTATAATAATAGGCTTTTTGTTGTCAACTAATGAAAGAGCGGTTTATTGCTATCTGCAAAGTGTCAGAATTCTCTGTCCATCTGGCTACGTATTTGATCTCTTATTTTTATCAGACATTCAAAAGCTCTCCAATTCTAGTTGTATATACCATTACGCTCACATTACATCACGTAAAACCTGCCGTTCCTAAACACAGGCAAGTGGCCAGTGGCTCAGTAAATAGCAGAATTGGAGCTGTTTCCATAACGACAGGAGAAAGCGTATCACCAGGAAACGTTACCTAACACAAACACTACTATTAAACTATTGATGAACGATCGATTGCAAATTATAGGTATAGAAATTATGCTGATTTTGGTGATATATAAGTAATATGGGAGTGGTAAATTTTAACGCATTTTTTTACTACTTCAAGTTTCTTTGTAATAAAATGAACAGTTGAAGTTGAGACCAAACGTCTATGCCTAGAAGTAACTGTCTAGCTATAATATTTACAAATAAAAAAAAATCTATATCTAAGTAAACATTAGTTAGATATTCATTAATATAAACCAGCGCCTATACGCTCTAAACTACACAATAATAGTGTGAAGTATTTATGAGATCCGTTGAGGCATTTTCTTAAAGGCAATTATATTCGCCGGTATTTATTTAGCGGAAATCGCGCGATTTCTATAATTTTATTAGTCGTGAAAGTTATCTAATTTAGAATATTACTATTAAAAGTAAATGCTTTAGTTAGTGTTGTTCTTAAATAATTGTGATTTAAGTAACTCGGTTAGTAACATAATTATGGGATTATGAAACGTGTTATCATATTCGTGTAGTCTCACTGATATAATAATGGAGATACACCTTCAAATCAAAATCATAATCCGAGCATACAGATACACAAGATTAACTGTAGTTATTTTTTTTTTATAAAGAAATACATTCTGCAAGAGAATCCTGACTGAATGAATAATTTGAAAACTCGAGGAGGGATTAATCACATGGGATTCCTTCTTGCAAAAGACATCAACGCGCGCTGTATTTGAATGAAATGGCACAATATATGTATCTATTACCATGTGTAGCTAATTATTGGTATTCAGTAAGGCTTAAAAAATATATATATACTCAAACAAACAATCATGTCTATTCAAAACTCAGTACATCGTCAATTCAGTCCCGTGACCTTGTTTAAAGATGTAACACAAAGATCAATCATATACTAAAGAAGATTTAAAACAATTCGCTACTGATTGCCCCACTGGTGGGTGTAGAAACTCTTGTACAATGGTGGTACAAAGAAATTGAAAGAAATGCACAAGCTTCACCTCGACCCATATAGAGGGCGTTATGTCACACGGCATACATTCTGTTTGTAAATACTGTTATAAATAGCTATCGGTGTTATCGACAATGTTTTTGTGTCTCTGAAATCTCTGTCTGTAGACACTTTTAAATGTATAGGATTTTAACAATAATACGAAAATCATCATAGTAACTGGTTGCTATTCATGTTCAGGTAACATAGCTCATACAAGATATTCTTAAAAACTTATAAACTTGTTCATTTAAATGATTTGTCTATGCAAACCTTCAACTTAAGCTAAGTTCGAATAAATTATATTAGAAGCGTTTACTAAGTTCGTATCAAGTAGGTATTTCAAAATTGCTCGACATAAAGCATGTAAACTTTCTAAAAGAGTGAACAATGATTAAATACTGGCCGTGTTTATCCAATCGATTCAACTTGATTAATCGTAAGTAGTCTGATAACACGAGTCCAGCCTATTACAAGTTATGCCATTGTTTCAACTAGTTTTTGTTGCCGTTGATAGAGCTGCAGCTGTTAGTATAAAATGCTATAACTAAATATATCAATTTATTCTCTGACAAACTGTTCGGTCTGTATGTGTTTACTACATTTTTTTGCAAATTTGGACTCGTTAAAAGGCATAAATAATGGAGTTGCTCATATAAATGCAAACGGAACACTTTTGATAAACGTTGACCATATAATCGAGTATTTGATTGTCGTGTTATTTTAGATACTAGCTGCCAAGTTGAATTACTCTTCATTAAATTTAATATACGTAAAAAACATGTATTACCATCCTTTTATTTAAAAACACTGAGATAAGATTACTAAGCCTGTAAGCAACCTTGTAGAGATTCCACCTGTTACACTACACTCATTGCATTGTTGATTCTATCAGACTGACCTCACTTTAACCTGTAATCAAATAAATATCTACATCTCACCAATAACAAAACACTTCAATATAAATATAGATAACATTAAACCACTCGAAGGCTGCCAGCTTAGCATGCATTTGGAGATTCTTTGTGTGATTCACGAGCCAGCAAACATATACTCGTATGTATCTATCTATTCTTCCCGAAAGTGGTTGTATTGGCAGACGATCATTTCTTTATCTAGGTAGGGTTTTTTATATTACAGGTTCCACAAAAATATGGCAGAAATTAAGCCATTTTAAATGTCTCTGGAGAGGTATAAAAACTCTTAACAACAATATACTCCTGCTCTGATACACAACTTGATATAAGATTTGTGACGGAAATCAGTTTTAGAATTGTCTAAAGTACTCGACCTAAGCCCGCTCTTAAATCTAAATAGTTTAATGCTCTTCAAATTGATGCCGATTTAAAATTAGAATTTGCATATATTTGAGTTTCCGTTATAAGAAATCGCACTTTAAAATTCTAGGTCGCTGCATTTTTAGCCATTTATGATATTTTATTGGCGAATTAAGATTGTTTGGACAAGCTATCAAATGTTTATATTAATGGATTTTAGAGTATTTTGCATGAAATCAATTTAAACAATGCATTAAATTAAGATAACAGAACGTAGAGTTTATCCGGGGTTTGTTTCGAATTTTTATTTTACTATACGCATATAAAGAATCTGCCGTTTCAATATTGTTGATCTGTGTATTCCTTTTTTCCTTTTATCTATAAGATATTTTTGGTTAATGGCGATATAAATTAGGCAATTTTTATCCCAAAACAACTCGTACGATCCCGCGGACATTCACTAGTTTAATATATTAGCCGCAATTCCATCGCCTTTCAAATCTAATCAAAACTATCATCAATTAACTACTTGCGCATCTTACATATTTGCTCACTCCAAGTGACAGTTCTTTGAGCCTGTCATTACGCGCCAGTATGAAATAGCCACACTGCACTTTTTGCACCAAATAAAACCTGAAATTGAATTATAATGGCACATGAGCAGGGAAATTACTCAAAGTGACAGCTAATCTATGTTTCGTCAATTAAATTGCCCAAGTGATATAATGTAGAGGAGTGGATGACCTATGTCAACTAAATCGGGTTAAGCTTACTCTGAGCTTTAATATAACACTAGCTTCACAGATCATTGCTTTATTCTACCTAAAGAAATGGACTTATGTCCTTATGGACTATCGTAGGTATACCCACAATAACGGTTACAAAAAAGGATAAGAAAATATAGCTTTTACAGGAAATTATAAGCTTCTATCAGGCAATTTATTGATACTCGTAACGTTGGATTCGTATTTTCATAACAACATAAACAGAAATGTTTTTGCTGGTTTCAGTTACGCGACTCTGGTAATATCGTATCAAATTATATATTTTATTTATTTCTATACAATCGAACTAATGTTAGCTGTAGTAACAGTAAACTAAAAAAGTTGTGCAATATTATCCCACACATTATAAATTTCCCATCGATCAACATTTCCTCGACAAAACCGCAAGTAACTAGCACCTTGTAACGCGAGAGAACACAACCTTTCTGTAACAAAACATGGCGTGTTTTCTAAACTATTGCACTTCACACGATCTTACTTTCTATGATTGAGGCGAGCGTGTTTTATGGCTGAGAAGCAATATCTTGCAGGAAACTGGAGATTTATAATTATCTAGAAATCTACATTCTTAGATGCTTGTATCTAGTGGAAAGACGGAAGCTCTTATTGATGCGAACGGTTGAGATGCTCGTGTTTTACGTAAATTTTATACAATTTTTAAATCAAAATTTGTGAAAACGTAACCCTAACTTGTATTACAAATACCTATGTTACCAAGCAAGCCAAGTTTAGATTTTGTAAATTTGTCTGAAAAAAACCACAAAACAAAAGCCCCAATATCATCATAGCCGTTAATTATTATTAGAATAAATGCATTAAGTAAACAGCTACAACGTTTCTCACTTTGTATGTTCACATACATTTTTCCACGTGACATTGCTAAACAAATCGTGATGGGAGTTCGTGTGTGGATTCGACACGGAACTGCACGTTAGCGCGGATACTTCATAGTCACAGTATTAGAAAGATGCATTGTTTGCATCTGTGACCTCTGGCCGCAGACACCGCTACTGGGTTACTGAGAAACTATGTTTTTAGATACATTTTAGAATAGTATGTAAGTACATAACGTATAGTTAACACCTTATTTTTGTATCCGTTATTTTGTAACCGCTGAAAAACTGGTCTTTGTAGAGTCACAGAATACAGAGTAAAAGTCAAGTGGAACACACACTTGGGTCTAGTTTTAGAGCAAGCATTTTTTTTGGCTATGAATCAAGTTGACACACACAGTAATGTTTATAAAAATGTGAAGGTAAGTTTAAATATAAAATAGAGCTATTATATTTTAGCTTCGGAAAAGCGTTTTTATTAATCTTACACTAATCAGTCAGGGCACCTGAAGCAACACTCATATAAGTAACTCTGTGGTTATGACATGTACTGTGATGGAACTGGCTCTTAGACGCGGTTACTGAAACACACCGTTAAATGTTAGACAATAGAAATTATATGTGAAAGTGTTCGCTAGCCAGGTTAGTACCAAAAATATATTTTTTAAACAAAACTATTAGAATATGTATAAAAACATTTTTTCTCTATCCCTGTATACATTCAGTGTCTAGTACATAGAAGCCTTTAATTACATTAAGCGATGTAGTTATGCCATTGATCGCACATTAATTAAGCAATTGTTGAGATGCCTCGAGAATGCCGCCGGCAGGTGTGACCAACAGAAGTACTCTTACACGAGTAGGTGGCTCTGGTGGCAATCATATTATAACAGCAAATTAAAAAAAATAAGATAGCGATATCAATATATATTTGTCTAGATATATTTGTATATCAAGATAGAACCTAGTAAATACGTGAACCATACATACATAATAGAATCACATATGCATGTACACCTATTAATGTACTCAATACTATGTAAGTATTTATTACCAATGTTTTAGCGCGTTCAGATGTATAGCGCATCCAATTAGACTATTTTGACATATTGCCAAATGTCAAATTAGCATGTTCATTAAAAAATCAACTTTATTACGATGGAATAGAGTTTGATGTTATGAGTTTGTGCAGTTGTTAATGTGAAGATGCAGATATTACGCGGCGAGGCATCAAGGTCCTACCGTGGGAAACAACTAGTTTGCTACTTGTATAGTCTACGATGAGCTTTTATATACAATGTCCATTTGTTGTTAGAGAAGCTCAAAATGTGATAATTTGGCAGCTACGTAAGTATTTATAAATATTAAATATGTATTGATACAATGTTATTTTGTGAGCTTAGATTTAAATATTACTACAAAGTGAATTACCAACAATACATCGCAAAAAAATGTTTTTAGAATAGAAAAAAGTGAAGCCTCACAATAAACTAGAATACGTTCTATAACAAAATCCAACGTTAAATCCCTAATTCATTGAGCAAGTGTCGCAAGCGCAGAGAAATCAAACGTTCGCAGAACATTGAAAACGTACCTAATTTGATATTCGTTCCACATCTTGATAACAAACCTGTACCTTTCAACGTTTGAGCTTCGCTTAGCTTTTGTAACTCGATTTACACAATACGTTCAATTATAACAATAAAGATAATTGTCTCGATTACCACATAATCGATATAATCGAATTATGGCGGTCGTGCCTCGGTAATGGAATCGAATTGGTTTTACAAAACGATGCCTTTAAAAGCCTGTGATTATGGTATACATTGCTAGCCATCTGAATAGGTTCAGCATTATTATGGGTACGTACTCGCCAAGTTAACAGCTTGGAGCATCAAAGTCAAGTTTAGAGTTGAGTTAAGTAATTCATATTTTAAGCCCTTGAATAATAACTGACATCAGTGACATCAAATATAGAGAAATAGACTGAAAATAAATAAAAAAGCTACTGCAGATCTTCTTTAAAACTTATTCAATGTTTAAAGTGTTTGCATTCGGTTTTTGCAACTCATTATGTCACCCGGCTCGTGCTAAAATAATTTCAAAACCCCAGTCATTGAAATTCATGATTCTCGTTGATATTTCGTACAGATCTCGGCGATACATTCATTTGATCGCGATGATAAGAGATGCTGAGGTAACTGATCTATTGTTGGGAACCAGTAACTTGCTCTGCTTTAATAACAGGTTTCTTAGATCATAGTTTGCAGAAATAGTATATTTATTTCTTGACTTAGCAAAATATATGACATGACAACTTATCTTCAAGCAGCAATAGAATATTTATTTTAAATCACCCACTCTTTTATAAACGTGGGTGATTGATTGATATAATATATATGAATAGAGATTGAAAAAGTAATCTGACCAAGCAAAAGAATTGGCTCCAGATCATTGCATTTTTACAGTCTGGCCACCAGATCACAGCTGAAACAATACTTGCACAAGCAATTCGATCCTCTTCAGCTTTATTATATGTACATATAGAAGATAGGTGTTTTGAAAAATAAGAAAAAAGCCTTCCCACGAAGATCCTGACTTCCTCCCGCTGAGAACGGGGCCGCTTGCGCCACCGCGTGACCCCGCGCCGGTGCGTGAGAAGTAAGTACGCTTACTACTTGCATACTGCTTGTATGATACAGTAGGTACATACTACACTTGGCCACGTGTAAATATTTATAGAATTATCTGCGGTTGTTTGGTAAAATATAAAAAAGTCGCGAAGCAGCGCCGGGATAAAAAGAAGTCTGCATTAATTCAGGGATCAATAGTCTTTCTTGAAAACATTTCGATGAAATCTAAAAAGTTGTTTAAGAGTAAAGAGCAAACAAACGCACTCACTCACCAACACTTTATTATTGTTTCGGTCCTGATAGACAACTCACAAATATGCTACAATTCTCTCCCATAGTTCGCATGTGTAACACTTATGATAATGACAACATTAGATTAAATTTTGATATATTCTCCAATAAGTCACTACCAGCTGTTAAAATTGAACTACCTAAATTAGTAGATTGATGTTATTGTAAATGTTTATTTAGTTACTGTGCCTTATTTCCTTTGTTCTTCGTTTGATTGTATGTTAAGTTTTTAAGTATAAATTATTAGGAAGGTTTATGGATAATTATAATGTGAAAGTTAGTTTCACTGTCTAAGGTGACGTACCCACTGTAAGTTATTGTAATATGTTAAGTTTGTGAACTAAATAAAATAAAATAAATGTATGTCTAGGTTGCTTAAAGTTGGCCTCCCCCATAAAAACTGATTTTTTTTGTACAGAATATGGAAATATTTTCTGGAGACAGCATGTATAGTATATTCTATGGTTTACTACCTTATACGAGCATGCTACGTTAATACGCACGTCACTGATTCTGACCCCAACAGTAATCTACCATTTATGTCCCACCGACATAATCATGATGGTTGTGGGACAAAATCTGCAACAGTTATTACAAAGCTAAGGTCGAAAGTACCATTGCAAAATAAAAACTTGTAAATAGGAAATGTTTTTTTTGCAAGTTTTATAAGAATAGATTTGATATTAGCTAAGGCCAGCCAAGGTCGGTTTAAAACGGATTGTAGTTGCTAACGGATATCTGAAATAATTGTTACAAAATATTTGAATAAATGTATAAAAACTGTTGTATGATGAAATAACGTTGAAAATTCATTATTGTTGTCAAAATATAGAGTGGAACTAGTCCTAAAAGCTATCTATTACAAATGTAATGTTATTGTAAAAAAATCTTTAAAAGCAGAAAATTAACAACATGTTTTTTTTATAAGAACGGTACACATGTTGACGTTTAAAATTTATCTGCATCTTTGTCACTAACAAAACTGTCAATCATTAACAGCAAGTCAAGACACTAAACACAAAGTAACGCACGCCAAAACATTTCACACAATAAATAACAGTCAATAGTATTCCCACATCGAATCCCATACAGAATGATGAATGGTCACTAACATTGACTACATCCAAACGAGATGATTAATTAGTTAAGCTTGTGCTGCAATAGACCACTCTTCAAGTCTTCGCCCACGCTTCTAGTACATTATTCTACACTAGTGGGTGCTCGCGGCTTCGCTCGCATTAAGAAGAAAACTGGCATCCCCTTTTTCACCCTCCTAAAAGTGGCATTTCCAAAAATTCTTAGCAGATGCATACGGCATAACATATACCTGCATGCAATATTTCAGCCCGATCAGTCCAGTGGTTTGGGCTGTGCGTTAATAGATGTCAGTCAGTCAGTCAGTCTCCTTTGAGTTTTATTATTTATATCATTCTATCGCTAGATATTGTTAATGGGTAATAATAACATGAATATTGAATACTGAAAAGGCTCAACGACATTGTGGGAGCTTGGTGTCTGTTGCAATAGTGAGACTTGAGATGATAAATGAGAGCTTTGTGCTTATGATAAAGCTACGAGGCTTTTTTGTTTGCATATATCAATTGTAATGGTAGCTCTAATGTGTCTATGAAAAAATATGTAGGTAGGTAGGCTAGTATATAACATTCGGAGAATTGTCGTCGAGTAGGTATTTAAACCAACTTCAAAAAAGGAGGTTCTCTGTTCAACTTAATATTTTTTTGAATTTTTATAGACATAAGTATACATTATTTATCGCGTGACAGATCTCTCATACTAGAAAACTGAATTATTATATATATCAGATCTTTACTATCATTAGTTTCCGTAGTAAATGTGAAACAAATGTAACAAAAAAGATTTGATGAAACAAAACTAAAGTTCTCGGAAGCTCAAATCCGGAAACATCTACATTTTTTCCCACCATTCCCCAGTATTAGCGGCTAACGTTAGTTGTCATCTAGTCGCGTTTCCTGCGCCGGCGCAGTTTCTCTCGACCACTTGCACTTTCAATGTTTTCACTTTCGATACAGTTAACTCACACTTGTGACGTAATTCGACATGATATGCGTAACGCGTGTGATACGTCTAATGCGCTACAAACGCGTTTTAGAGCGATTAAAATATAAGTAGGTAGTTATATGATTTTGGTGTGGATTAGCCACCTCTTCTAGTGGTTATTGGCAGTTGTTAACACTTTGGGACAATTTTTATGACGCGTTGTTTGGTAATGATCATGCACAACCGAAGTGACTATATCTGAGTTACAAGAATTATACGTGCGTATTATGGAAACTTAACGGTTTAGGAATTTAAATTTATATACCACAATACAGTAAAGGCAAAATATACAGATGTGAAAATGAAAATAAGGCAAAAATCAAATAAATAAGTTTAAATAATTATAGTTCATAATATGACATACACTAAGTACTTTAAAATTATTAATGTACCCTGCCATTAAGTACAAAAAAATCTATTCAGTATAACAATAGTGAGCAGTTACCTATAGTATATTTGCATTCATATATGTAGGTATATTGGTTTATAAACAATGCCGCAAACATGTAATGAGGAACAATAAACATCTGAGAGCTGTATAATGTTGTACTAAGTACTGAGAGTTCCCAGCAGCTTCTAGGAAATACATTCAAGGTTTCATCTTCCAAATAAAAGGTCAAAAGTGCAAAAAACTTTTCGAATGCATTTTTCATTTTCCTTATTGCCCCTTGATTGTAAGCTTATGTTAAATTAGGTATTAATTCTTATAAGTTTTTTGTATATCCAGGTCATTGTAATAAAATCAAAGAAACGTAAAAGGGGGTCAGAAAAGATAAATAAAAAAATCAAGTATTGGTTTAGCCCAAGCTGATCATATTTTAGCGCAAAAGTATTGACTAGTAAATTTATTTAATTTTGCCAGTTTATGATACTTAAGTTGTACAATAAGCTAAAAATACTTGACTAAGTAAGAGCACAAAAGCCGAGCAAAATCCGTATCACTTTTCATTTTCACACGAACGTTGTGACACTTACGCGTGACCTTAAAAGTGTCTCAGTGCTCAGTATGTCGGTCGCTGAAAGCAAAAGTAGCGGGTTGTCGACCCGGAGCGTGTCCTTTAGCAGAGGGCAGTCTCTCCCGCTGTGCCTATTGCCTCACTATCTAACCACGATTTCATCTACATTCTAGAATATACTCTTTGTTACTCAACCTTTTAAATACCATTTCAGTTTTTACAGCCAAATTAATGCCAAACAATGGGTGATGTAACGCAACAATGTTCAAAAAAACAATTCTCTGCGTTTGAAACAAGAAAAATAAGTAAATTGTTGTGCTAGCGAACAATAGTGGGAGAGTCCTTCCGCCGCGCGGGAGCCTGAGCTGGCAGGAGTCGTACCCGCGCACGTCACTGGGCCGCCGCCGCCGTCCTTACACCACAATATTACACTTAATTTTGACACTTACGTAAATTTTGGCCGCCATTATTTTAGGGGTGTCAATGTCACAGATCACTCGCGACGCGGGCGCATGCGCGGATAGGACGCGCGGCGAATGCCGGCGCCGTGCGCGCGCGCACCTTATAACCTCCCCCCCATAGTTATAATATATTAATTACATTGGATATTTTCACTGGGCGATGGCGATCGATCTGGATCATGCTTCCTGCACAGATAGTCCCGAGGAATGCGCCGGAGAAAGCATCCGGAGGGGTGTGGGGGGAGGGTGCACTTCCTCTATTGTCCACGCGAGGGAGTCACTTGCACCGCTACTATATGAACAATCTATCGCTAAATAACTGCTTCAGATTTACACAATGAAGATAGACATAAAGTCTTCCGAAATTCACTTCAAACTCTCGTATTACCAGTAAAAATGTAACGTCATGTTTCGATAGCTAGTGTTCGATAGCTATTGTTTTACTTTTATATGTATAACATAAAAGCTTAGATATAAACTTGTACATAGCTGCTTTTATAAGTTTACACAAAAATATAGCTCTCTTTTTAAGCAAAGACTCAGAACAATACACTCTACTGAGAACCATTTTTTATAAAAAATATTCTTAGATAAATTAAATGATTAAGTCACTTTTAAACAAAGCTGTTAGTACCTACACGTCCCGTCAAAACTAGTTTGATTAGAAATCTAAACTAAAGCAATTGTTATGCATCCATATACGGAATAACAATCAATTTTTTGTATGTCTCTATTAACTTAACTTGTACAATAGGTTCAAAACCCGCTTGTAATCTTTAAACTGGCCTATAAATACATAAAATGATTGCAAGTGCTCCTCGGCCAGACATACTAATTGTAACTTAATTGCTCCAAGTTACGTGTAACTCTTTCTATTACAGATGAACTTGCATTACACGCGTAACGTAACTTATCGTAAACTTGAATTTGTTACTGCTGGATCGAACTGAGCGTAATCAAATCCTGTACATATATTTGGTATATAGTTTTTTTTTATTTAAGCACTCCATAAGATAAATATATGGTGGAATAACATCAGCTTTTTACTTTACAGGTGTGTGGTTGAATCTACAAGCTTTTAAAATATATTCATAAAGTTTTTTTTTACAAGTAATGGGTTTGCACTTGACCGTAATTCGCCTGATGGTAAGCAATCATTACAATCATCATTTGTTTGTAACAATCAAAACATACTTACGTATTTGTTACTTTTCTTGTCTAAATTTTTCTTACTTTTATAAGAATAATAATAATAACAACGTTTATTTGACCTTAATAAAAAGAAACAGGTATAGCAATAATGAACACTTGAAAATTGTACTATCTATGAAATAAGGCTTAGGACTATACACTAGTTGGTGAACCCTGGACATCAAACTAGGTCGGCACCTGTGAGATGATGTCCAGTTATTTGTTATTACTTTTAGCAAATAAGTTTAATTTATTTCAATTGGAATCCTGTAATTTAATCAAAAAGAAACTTATAAATATGCTTACAAACTATCCAGGATATATGTATAACGTGTAAAACGATGACCTGAATAATAAAACATAGCGGAACAACTAATAAAATATGGATTAAAACTCTATTAAACAAGGCTCTAAAAACGTCGGAAGTAAGAAAAGCTAGTTATGTAATTTTAATAAAATTATAGCCACTTCCTCGGGAAAATACCGCCGCATACCACAAGTTGTTGGGGTAGAATAATGCATGACAACGTTACTTGAAGATTGATGGAATTTACGAGAAAAATAGTCGAAGAAACTTTAAAATTAACTTGTGTATTTATATCTAGCAAAATTAAATATATAAGTTCGTATAAGAGATGTCAACACTGACCAGGCAGAATCTCTGAAAACCAATCTAATAGCATTGGCACGTAACTTGAGTAGAAATTTGGCTTGTGTAAGCCATGCGTACAACTGATTTTTCCTGTATCAAAAACTATGGATGAGAGGCTGATATTGTTGTAGAAATTAATAATTATGCTAGTTATAGCTTCAAAAAACCCGTTCCATTATATTGAAGGTAAATAACTCTCGCATTCAGAACAAGTGGCATCCTTGCCGGTTCACTGCACTCGACAAAAAGTAAACAATAAAAATAAATCCTGCATAAAGCATCTGTTATTTATAGCTCGCACTTTCCAGCTTTATTTAAACCACAAGGATACTTTCTTGTAGTCTTAACGTAAAGAATGAGTGGAAATATGTTAGTGCGAATAAAAAGTGTCATTTGTCTTACTAATAATATAAACGGGAAAGTTTGTGTGAAAGTGTTAATTCTCAAACGCAAACTCATTGTTTGTTACATAAAGTTCGCGAGATGCGTAAAGCAGGCGTTTACGAAAAAAGCCATTAAGGAAAACAAGTGTCGGTCTCTGGTGTCAACTGCTTTAAACCTTGATATACAGAGGCTTATAATGAACTAAAGCCAATTAGGTCTAAATCAGTTCTGTCATTTGAGTATGAAGCTGTAATGAGCAAGCAATTTATACTCTTATACAAACACTTTGCATACTCACTAAATTTCGCAGTGTTGAGAATCACAATTAATATTCTATATTCTAATAGTACCTGATATACTTAGTATTTTTTATGCAGAAGGTCACGATGACCGCACTAGAGCAATTTAAATCGGTCTTTCTTTAAACGTAACGAAGCATGAGGGTCTTCGATGAAAAGACAAATTTTCTGTCGCTTTATAACTCAGTTGAATATAACTCAGCTACAGGGTTAACACTAAACAATATATGAGGTAAAAATAGTAGATATTAGTGTCCAATAAGGCTTTATCTATCCAATTATTATACATATCATAACAATATTGAGCTACACTATATTATATCCCATTTATCTGTTTACAAATAAAAATCTTTTATCTTTTTATCTTTAATATAGCTCTTTAAAAATTAATATGTTCAAATACAACCTAGTAGCATACTTAATGTTTTTTTTATTTTTTGCAAGTGTCAATCAATCAAATGCCAATCAATCAGTTCTCTTAAATTTATAAATTACAACTTTTGTATGTGCAAGTAGGTAATATTTTGATCTTCAAATTCAACCTCTTAGCAATAATAATATCTCTGTATGTTACTAAGTACAGGTATCTAACAAGGCGGTGTATGAAGCACCCACTCCGCATACTGAGGCTGGTTGCAACCGCGGTTGCAGCAACTACGCCCATTTGCGGTACTTGCGGTTTGCCGCCGTGTGGAGGAAGTTGACGCAGAGGGGTAAGTTGTGATGTAGTTATCGAGGAAGTAATTGTTAGAGGAATTATAAAAAAAAAACAAAACGAAGCAGCGTAGAGAGAATAGAGCAGATTGGACTTCTCCAATTTGCTTAGTTTTGACTTATAGTAAACTAAGAGGCCATCCACCGGTACTTTTCTTTTTCATTTTATTTATATTAAGTATTAAGTTGGGAAGCATACAGGTTTCAGTGTCAACAATGAATTAAACTAAAATTTGGTCTAAATAACATGAACTCTTGTATAACTACACCAGAATCGTAATCCTGTTTTGTAAATAGTTCAGCTAATCATCTTTTTACTAATACAATTAATAATCAATTGTTGTAGAACAAATTTTCTGAAATTTCAGCGCAAAATCATTCGTCTATGAAATGATAGATGCTGAAAGCGTTACCCGTCTCGTGTTTACTAATCTGCGAACAAAAGTAGTGAGTAACACGAGCTACGTCCGCGTTGTTTTAATTAGGGGAGACTCATTATTTGGTCAGCAGTTCACACGATTGAAGTCGCAGAAAAACTGTACTTTATAATAAATTGGCGAAATATATATTTTCGCGTAGTTCGTATCGGCTTCTTCTTTATTTGTTTAATTTTTCAGTGCTTCTAGCACCATATTTTGATTAAAATATGTTTCTTTCATAACATTTCAAGTTTTTATCGCTTGCTATAAGCAATATATTATAGCTTAATCTCATAATTTAACTTTTTCACCTTATTTGTAGCTGCTATGCGATCACAATCACAAGTTTAAGGGCAAGGACCTTGTCTGTGGAGCATACGCCATCCTTCCCGAACTTCTAATTGCTATGCGATAACAAACCAAATTTACTTATCTTAAACTTTTGTTGGAAAATAAGCGAAAATAATCACAAAATAAATCATAATAAAATGTTACTCATTTTTGATCTTAAAATAACCTAATATAAAATTAGTCCTTTTGCTCACCAACTAACTCACCCTGCATCAGGTAGCTAGTAAGCAAGGTGGTAATATAGAGCTGAGACTCAACTAGCAGGTATGTGTGTCACAGCACAGAGCACTCGTCACGGATCCGACATGGGTGTTCTGTTCAAGGGCGTGGAGTGCGTAAAAGTACGATTGTGTTACAAATTATGCTGATCGTAAAATATATTTATCTTGTAATTTAGACCCCCGTAAAATAGGATTGAGATTCATCAATTAATCGATATTCTGGGATTATATCGAGATTCAAAAACTCTACCCCAAAGAAGCGGATACTCAAACTTCTCGTGAACTTGATTTGTTATACAAATTAACTTTTTCTGAGATGAAAAAGTAGGTGAGGTTCAAATAATACATACTTACTGTTGTAAAAATCTTAAGAGTGAGTGGGTTTTTTTTACGCATCGCTGTCGTTTATCAAATGTTTCAAACCGCAACCGGACACCACACTTCCTGGTGCCACCATGAAATTCAGCCAACCATAGAGCTCACAATATGAAACCACAATATACTATTTCTCTAACCCTTCTATTTTAAGAATAAATAAAGTTGTTTAATGGTTTCATTATATATCTTTCGTTGCAAGAGTACATGCGCAACTAGCAGCTGCTTACCATCAGGCGGCCAGACTGCCTGATTGCTCCATATTTTAAGACAGAAATATAATATACCTATAGAAAGATCATAATAAAAAGATAACTATTTAGATACTAAAAAATATGCTCCCTAAAACACATCTGAAATTATGTAAAAATGCGTCTTCAGTTGCTTATGCATAATTAGTACTTTTGAGCCTACTCTTCAAAGTTAAGTTTTAAATTATTTATTTAAGTAAAGAGCCTATGAACTATTACGTGTTCACTACACTCCACTCTAGGATAGCCTGTGTTGAGGCTCTTCCTTTGTTACATTAATACAAACATACTCAGCTACAATATAAAAAGTGTATAGCTCCTGAGTATAGCTGAGTCAACGCCTAGCTTTCAGCCTACTGCTACCTACTTCTACCTACGTACATAGTACCTACATGTAAGCTCTTACATTCTGCGCGCCGAGTCAAGGCCGTAAACTAGTTTACTGAGAGTACCTATGTACATATACGTAGGTAGTAGGTATGTAGGTACTTGATAAAATTGTAGGCTTTAGAAGGGCGACGGGTTGAAAGTTGGCACATAATTTACAGGGGCTGTGCTTTATGGACTGTTTGTTTTTGGTTTTGTATTTTTTTTACTGTAGGACATATATCACATCTGTTTGAAATTAATTAAAATACAATTTTCTGAGACGTTTTCTACGATTTTTACGACATAATTATTGACAAGCTTTTCTTTTTATTATCGAGAATCAATGGCTCACAAGACATATGCAGCTACCTACCTTGTTTGGATAAACTTAAACATTGACAAGGCCATTCAATTTGTTTTTCTAAATTGAGACAGACATTCATTCACAGTCTTACCTAAGTAAGTAATTACTCATACATCAGAAGTTATGATGAATGTTTGTCACCCACTATCCTGTATAGTAGAACTTGATATATTACTTGCAAATAATTTAATGTCAATAGCATACTAGTTCCTAAGCGTAACACTTCCATTCAAGAAACCGAATATGTAACACACAGTACCTACCAACAAGCTATGTTTCTTACTACTTAGCTTACTCTAACACTTAATTGATAAACCTCAAAACCGGCTTTCGCTGCACCACTTTTACTATTTACTACTACTAATATTTACTAGTGAGAGCATCTGTAGTGTCATTGTCACATTAGCAACCAGTGTTACAAAATAGCACTAGTTTGTGTTGCAGTTATGAATTACCCACTGATTACGAGTATTCTACATAGATACCGCTTTATGACATTTTTATGACATCTGATTAGGTTGTTTGCCTGCCTTATAGAGAATTTTATAGGGCTTTTATGATTTACGAATGTCAAAATAGGAAGAAAGGCGTAGGTAGTACATGTAATATATTATTTTTATTAAGGGTTTGATTTAGAGACTACTCAGCTACTACATTATTACGTATTTTTACAATTTGAATTTGATATTTGGACAAAATGTGAACGAAATCTGCTCATCATACAAACTTGTTGAAGATATTTTTAGGACTCCAAACAATATTCACGTTATTTCCAACGCAATTTGTAGAAAATCGTACCTATATTATTCTTTTAGATTTAGCTTTGTTTGGCTCAGTAATAAGTTTTTTTTTTTTTCAATTTCGATAACAGTGTCTGAAAATTTTTTTTTTACTACAAGCTACCCGGATAAAGTATGTATGTGTAAGATAGAATCTACACTAGATAATCATATCCCCATTCAGGCGTAATAGTAGCGCGGGCGGAGCCGGAGACAAGGTCATGTATGTCCGGCTGTCCGTCTGTCTGTCCGCTCCATACACCACGAGCATATCTACTATTGTTTCAAGAAGGCTGTATAATAATCTACGTTGGAATTTGAGCTAGTCCGGTTCGAGGATCGGATAAAAAACGTCAGAGATATGTTGGAAATTCTATATGAGTATTATTCATAGGCATTCCAACTTACTTACTAATAATAGCTTATGTGCTTAATATCTAGTAATAACAATGACAGTAAATGCAGTAATATATTTTCTAGAGCAGATGACGGATGCTACAAACTGATCTTCTGTCGGCTATATATGCTCCTATAGCTATCCGTCATACCTTATACAGTAGTTCTAAAACCGTGTCAGAGATCCTTTGGGCGGTTTGAAAACTCTCGACATATGAGTTCAAGCACACACATACGATCTTTACTAGCTATATACCTACTAAAACGTAATGTTTGTGATTGTGAGTGAATTGTGTATGTCCAATAATACCTATAGGTGAAGATCGGCATCATCGTTTATACAATAAGAACTTGAACTTCTGATTGAATTTATTGGCATGTACATAGTACATAAGAATTATTAATAGCCAAGACAATTAGTTCTGTCAAACTATAACACTTATCCGAATTCCGTAACATTAACCACCAGTTAAACCATTTAGTACTTCCCACGGGTCACCTTGCTTTTTGCCATACCTACGTTACCTACCATATACCATTAGGTCGTGATCTATTGAACTACATTCGTCACGGCATTCTAATGGAAAATTGCCCGTTTCCGGCTCAAATTGTAACAATTTTATCTTTATTTTTATCTGAGTAATAGACTTCTATTAAGTTGTTCTGTAAGTGTTGATGTTTTTGACCAGTAATGATATATGTATATGAATGGGTGCTCAAAACTAACTGAAAAGCAATATCAATACCTACCTATACAATAAGCTGTGATGTAGATTTTTCTAATTTATAAATATTTTACAAAGAGGATAAAAGCTCAAAAGTTTAGTTTTATTTTCAATATAAATTTTGTAGTATAATGTTGGCAATCATACCATTATTTATAAACAAAAATGTGTTTTTATTATTGGCTTGTTTATGTGCATCCACGCCGCAACGATGCGAGCGACGAACCATTGTGATTTTGGTATGGTGATAGAATAGGGTCCCAAGTTACTTTTTATCCAAAACCGCGAACGAAGCTATAGGTATCCACTAGTGCTAGACATATGTTCAGGCCCTGCTGACGCAGCAGTGTTTCAGGGAAGTGGCCTCCAGGTTACAAGACAATGCGCGCGCGCAGCCTTGACCGCCGACCTTTCCACACAATCGCCACCGCTGCCCCCTGGTGGCGCGAGGTACACGAGCAATGAGAGATCATTGTCCATCCATCGACCAGCTGATTGGAAATGATAAATGTACCACCGGAATGAGATTGCAATACTTGCTATAGATAATTAGGTATTGTTGTAATGATAATATTAATGTCAGGCGGTTATACAGTGTGAACACACGCACAATTTTTGCAAGGTTTAATTAAATGCAATAAAGTGGTTTCTTATGTAAATATTATATTATGTATTAGAATCTAGGTAACAATGGTTGGTCGCATGCAATGGTGGTCATAGATATAGATTGATGTCATTACATTAATAATTAAATATAGGACAGTAATTTAGTACGGGCCGTAAATAAATCTACTAACATATTTTCTGCAATTCATAGTTACAATCGCAATTGTCGCAATGTCTAAAAACAAATTACGTGCCAGCCAGGCAAATTATATCGTTAACTTCAATTAACTAACAAAATAAGTACCTATCTACTACTGATACCGATTGATCAACAAAGTCACTAATAAAAATTAATGAGGTTTAATTTTAACTTCCAATTTATATTTTATCTTTTGTCGCAATTTAACAATCAGTTTTACAAGTTTAAGTGGATATGGAAAGAAAGTGCTCTTTGGCAAACTGAAGGTCCTTGACTTATCTAGAACAAGTGAGTCTGTGGTAACATACTCGTAGTGATCACAATATTAAACAAAAAGGTTGAACTCTTATTTTCGACAGCATAGAGTTTTATATGTTTAAAAAGTTAGGAACATAGTAAGGAGGTGATACTTGCAATGCAGTGCGCGGTAGGAATTCGTTTCGGTTGCGTGTGATATCGTAATAAGTCACCGCTGGAATAGCCAATGTCCTGGCTTGTAGGACCCTGGCTCTGGTGGTGTTTTGTTTGCTAATTCTGAAGGCTGTGTTTTTCTTGCTCAAACTAAGGTTACTTGGGTACTTTATTTGTTTACGATTAAGAAACACCTTTATACTACATATGTAGCCTTTATCAAGCAACAATTTTTTTTTTGTTTAGTTAATTTGGTATTTATGGAATAAATGCCAAATTAACTACGAGTGTTCTTTACATGATGTCACACACAATGGGCGTGACATATATGTAGAAAGAACACATTGTAAAGTACAACAGACACAGACTATAAAAAATACAGACGACTTGCTAAATAATCTGATTGCTATCTAAAGTAGTTTTTCTTAACTGGCCTTCTTTTTCTTGACTTGCCTGTTAGCTTAGTTGTTAGTGGCTCGACCTTCTAATCTAGGGGTTGCGGGTTCGATTCCCGCCTGACACAAGTATTTATGCATTTTAAAAATGTATAATTTCTTGTGTTGAGTCTGGTTGTTTGTATGTATAATAAGTATGTATTTACAAAAGAAAAGTATATAAGTATTATATCCGTTATCTAGTACCCACGACACAAGCGTTTGCTTAGTGTGGGACTAGATGGCGCTGTGTGCAATGTCCCGAAATATTTATTTATTTAAGTTAGTTCCTACTTATCAGATAAGAAACACAGCTAATTAACTTGCCAATTTATTAATCCATCAAGACCGCATAAAAGGTAAACCATGTTTAATGAATTATAGGAACCGGTGCCCATAAAACTTAAGGTAACATTAGCAAAAAATAGATTTATTGTTCATCTTAAACAGACGTCTGAACAAAGTCAAGGAAACGCGAAAATCATGCTCGTTTTATTGCGGATAGTGTAATTAATCCTTATTAATTAGTAATTAATGTTGTCTATGGTTGGCTACAGGATACTAAACTGTTGGCCTAAAGTTCAAGGTGGAATGATTACATCTAGATTGTTTGACGTAAGTACCTATCTATATATCTATCGTACACAGTGGATAAAGCTCGGGTATACTGTGAACATTGGTACAAAAATGTGAGAAAAATCAGTATAATAAAAAAGCGAAACAGAAAAGCTTGTTTATTGGTTCGTTGGTCTGTTTGTATTGCTTTCATGTCGCAACAGAGCGATGGATCATCATGATTTTTAGTATAGGTATAGTAAAGGTTCCTGAATGTCAATAGGCTACTTTTTATTGAAAAACGACGCCAGCGAAGCTGCAGGCATTTAAAAGTGAGTGATCATATAAGTAACACATGTAACCACCACATTAAATTTTAGAAATTTGTTGATTATTCCATAATTATGTGCTTACCATATTCCATAATTGATGTGATTACCTACCATACCTTTATGAGTACAATAACATCAGCAAAATTAAGAACCTCCTATTTTTAAATCTATGTATTACAATATAGGTACTCGTGTCGTGTGACAATATATCTCAGCCTAACTGCTTCGCTCGCGGCAGCCCGCGCCGCCGCCGCTACTATCAGATGGTGGTCTTATTTCTCTGTAAGTAGTTGACTAATCTGACGCTGACATTAGAAATGACCTCCTTTTGAGAGCAACGTGATATAAAAGTACCTATTATATAAGTTGATTCATGAAAAGACCTTGTTTGGTATAAAGGAAGTAAAACCTACTTAGAAGCTAAGTATGTAATTGTACTTTTAAGATATCTGGATTAAGTGGTGAAAAAAAGCGAATAAGTAAGCTTCCTAAAATAATCCCTCGAGGTCGCTTTAACCCTCTATTATATATTCCACAAACATGCCAACTATACCCAGAATGCATTTCTGGTGAGAGCGAGTGTGAGTTACAATGCTGCTGACAAACGGTTGGGGCTGGATCCATACAGGTGTAGCTTGGCTTCGTTGAGGCGGCGGCTGAGCAGCGAGTTCTTTGTTTGATTTGTGTGTTTGTTGTTAATTATGAAATTGTATAGGTTTATTCTGTTTTAAGTAAGTTAAGTGTAGGCTTGTGAGTATTTGTGTTGTTGATGTAGGTGTAGTGTTTTTGTGTTCATAGTTTTATGTATATATATTGTGTTGTTACCCGTGTTGTCCTCTAATTGGATTTTTGTTTATATCATTATTTGCTATTGTGTGTCTGTGTCCGTTGGACAACTTGAAAATTAAATAAATAAATAAATAAATAATGAGCGTAAAATAAACTCAACAAAATAAAGTTCTACAAACTACAAACAAGATGAGCAGCTAGAAACCCATTTAGTTTATACCTACATGGGTCAGCAGTATGTAAATCAATGTAAGTAGTACCTAGTAATAGGTAATGTTTACTCGCTTACATAGTCCTATCCTAACTAACCATATTTAACATATCGCTTTATCTTATTTAAGTTGGACAGACAAAAAGCTTAGGTACCTACGAGTAGGTAGTTCTAAGCACTTTTACCTACTCATTGCAAATTTAGTAAATATCTAAACTACTTAAACATAACTTTCGGCCAAAAGAAACTGACAAAATTAATTTTGTAAACTCATTTAATACGTACCTATTTGTAAGTTAAATCAATAATAAGACCTGCGCCTGGGCCGGCGCGGCCGCGACGCTCTCAGCGCGTAGCTGCTGCTGTCGGCGCACGCGCCGGACCGAGCTATCTTGTACTTCACGTACACCGTCCTGATGACGATCAGCGCCAGGAACAACACCATCGACCAGCCCAGCAACTGGAACGATAGCTGCCAATAAACGTACGAATAATATAGAGCAGAGTAGCAAACTTTAGCAATGGCTGTCGGTCGTGGTCAGTCTTTGGATGGGCGAGTTATAGAAAGCATTTATATCTGGACGCTATTGTCAGTTACATAACACGAAATAATTATTGGTCACGGCTAATTCATCGTTGTGTAGAATGCGTGAAACCTTGTCAGAGGAATGAGGAATTTGAAAACTGTCTCGCCACCAGAGTTTGCTCTAAGAAAACAGAGATTTAAAATATAAGTATAAACACGGACGCCAAGGCATAACTTGATATCTTCAGAAGGAAAATAAATTATCTATACCTGTATCTACATGTATATAAGACGTGCGTTGATGTCTTTTGTATGAAAAAAGTTAAACATTAAGTATGTTTAACTTTTTTCATACAAAAGTATTCAGTCATTTAGAAATTAATTATACTTTTATACTATAATTATAAATTATTATACTTTTATCCTTTTCCAACCGATTCTAAAAAGAATCCAGTCTAAGGCACAGTGTTTAGCCCTGAATTGTGTAAATACAATTCAGCTAGCTAAAGCTCTAAATAGTAAACACATTTTTTTTAGTGGTCGCATTGTCAACCATTTAGTCCTACGTCACATGAGAGGACTGTTGCTTTAAACTTTCTGACTTATGTCCTATTCTGAGGCAGTAGTGGAATGCCTGTCTGTGAAGGATGTGTGACTGAGGGTCTCACCATGCATATCTGGCTGCCGCACTGCTCGATGGAGTTGGTGAAGGGGCTGCGGCGGCCGCGCGTCTTCATGTATATGGACTTCTTGAAGCGATACAAGCGCGTCCTCTTGTGGCCGAACATGGAGCTGGCGTACAAGCACCGCATGCATTATTTGACGACACTTCTATAATAATTGGAAGTAACAAACTGGAAACAGATTATTTGTATTTCGAAAAAGTGGCTTTTTATGTGGTAGGTGAGGCTCTCTTTTTATTACAGTCCGGCTGATGCCGAGCATGGCCGAGATGAAACACGCTCAATTATTTTCTTTAAACTTGAAAACTTTTCTGCGTGAACACATTGTAGGGGTGACATTACGTAGTAAGCTTAATAATCTGTTTAAAATTACAAAGCGACGATCTTGAGAAAACAATAATTATTATGTAATACGGCTCTAACTGTAGTAATAAGTACCTACACACTGTTAAAATGAAAATGAGTACTTAATAAAATGAGTTATTTACCTCAGTATGTCGATCAAATCTATAATCATCTGTCCGGTGTTACTCGGCCTTCAGGTACATGAGGTACAGTGACTTGGTGATGATGATGAGCACGATGAGCCCGCCGATGCAAGCGATGATGTTGCACAACTCTACTTTTATCGACAACTCCTCGTCAGCTCGACCTATGTGCATGTACTTCTGGCCGAACTGCCTGAAAATGAACATCATTTTGATAAAATCTGGGTTTTTACGCTTAATATCAAAGTTTATATAAATTAGTTAAAACCGTGTTTAGACGTAAAAATTCAGATAAAATTATCCATACAAAAGAGTTCAACGGGTACGATACACAAACGACCATTCTCTCTCCCTTAATATGAGCGTTGATTCAGCAATGACAACATGGTTTAATTGAATTGCCATAGGCTATGCTCTTTATTGAAATATTTAGGTAATCATATTCCAGAATAGGTACTAAGTGAAACATGAAATATTCTACCTAAGTACCTATTAACTAAAATAATGAACCTTAATTTGCTGCATGTGATCTTTTTAGTCTTAGGAGCATGCTGAATGGCTGACTTCACGATGTCTTCAGTAATAGTCTTGCTGAGGCCAGTCCGGATGGGGACCCGAACCAAGAAGTGGCAACATGATCGTGAAGACTTAGTAATCATGATCTATAATGGTGTTGTGGCTGGTTAGGGAAGCTGCTGGGATTATTTGGAAACCATCACGGAACGTATGAACTATTTCAGTTTGAATTTGTGAAATTTGTACATCATGTTTGTAATTTTGGTAACATTTTGGAAACCAAAAATGTTTTGGACCGATAAGGAAAGAACCAATGTGACGTTGAAATGACAAATTGATTAATATAATATTTAAATTGATGTTGACTTTTTGTTGAGAGAAGATTAGAACTACTATATATTGAGACTACCTATTTAAAGCAGATCTCCGAAGAAGTACTTGGTGCAGTCTTTGGTGTAGGTACCTATCTCTTATTGGTCTGTGAGTCCTTGAAGTCGTAGGATTGAGGATTTGCGGACAAATTAGAAAAATTCAACGAACGCAAAAATAAAATGGCGATGCTCCCACGATTTCTGCTATTTGTAGGTACTCTGAGATCAAACATTTTGGTAAGCAGTATATCTTGTAACTTAGAGAGATCGTTTTATTTGAGTACTTTATGTCGATCTCGCTAAAATTGTCTCGAGTGCAATGCATTCCTTACAGTCGTCGACCCAGTCCCATAAACTGATAAATTTCTATCAAAGTTCCTAACAGCATTACACCCTACCTGTATTTAACGTTTTACGACTTCTAGATAAGATATCCAATAAGTAGGTACCTACCTATGTATGTAGTGTAGCGCGCGGTAGGTATTTAGGTAATGGATATCTATGTATCTATCTATATGTGTACCTACAGGTATTAGATAGTTCACTGTCAGTCAATCCAGCATTCCAATCTCTTGCACAATTGTTATTCAAAGTTATATCAACTGATATCACAACCATTCCCTAAACGAGTGACGAAAGAAAGAAAGCCACGTCCTTAGACGGACATGCGCGTACGCAGCTATCAATAAGGCCGTTGGTAATGCCAGCGGGATTTGGACAATGTAGGTCACTGCGTCGCCAGTGATGACTAATTTGTCAGCTATTTGCATACTTAGGCAACAAATCATTGCCTTAGGCTCTTAACATCTACATTATGTATTAGTAAATTTGAATACTAGTACCTACCTACTACAATGTTAAGATTTCATGTTTCAGTAAGTTTGTTTACTGTAAAAAAATAGTATTAAGATTAAGATCATTCGGCTACATTGAGCTATAATGTACCATTGAGCTATAATGTACGTAAGTACATTATAGCTCAATGTTCGGCTATAAATATTTAATGGGGAAAATCAAAGAAATATTAGATACAAGATTAATATAATTTATGTTTTTGTACATAGGTATTTGAATAGCGTGTGCGTGTGATAATTTAAAAAAGTACTGATAATTTAATGTCACTGTCAAGTCACTTACTTTAACTTTTTGTTTTGAGGTTATGTTTTGAAATGATCATCGGTAGTTTTGTTTTGATTATAAATTGCATTTTTAAACATTTTGTTACTAAAAATTAGCATTCTAAAGATAAGCTTCAGAGAACATGCCTCCAAAACAAGCAAAAAAGACTTTATGGGTGGATTGTGAGCGTTGCGGCTGCAGTATAACCTCAAACGATAAAAATGTTCATGTAGAATTGAATTGCGGAAAAGATCAGGTGAAATGTCCATTTGTGGAGAATGGGAGACTGTGTACATGGCTGCAGAGGGCTGGGGCGGCGCCCGAGGGTGCTCCACGTGACGCCGTGATGGTGCACCCGTCAGCCGGGTCGCTGATAGGGGCTGTGATCGGCGCGCCGCTGGAGCTGCGGCGGGAAGGAGCTCCTGTCATGGTGAAGAGAATGTGGCCTTCCAAGGCATCTGCACCCGCCGCCGTAATCATACCCGCTGCAGGTATTGCTTCCTTGATGGTGGTAGATGTAAGATAGTAGGTAACATTCGTTGCATATTTTTTAATTTTTATTTGTATTTACAGATCTGTCAGCCGCCTGGAGTAATGATAGCAAGAGTGTCACAGTGTCAGTGGTACCAGAAAAAATCTCAAAGGCATCCTACATTACAATAAAAATACTGAATCATAAAACAGACACAGATATTTGTGACATTCTCAAAGAACACTTTCACAATCATTTCATATCAGTTGGCTCAATCCTTGTTTATTATTACTTCGGCAAGAAACTGGAAATACAGGTTGTTAAAGTAAAATCTGAGTCACAAGCTGAAAATATTAATAAAACATGGTTTGTGTCTAGTGATAACACTATATGGGACACAGAAAAGGATGTTATTATGAAAGTGAAGAAGAAACCACTCAGTTTGGGAGGTGTGGATGACATACTAGAAGAAATAAGCACATTTATCAAAATATCCTTTAATAAAGATGGCCTGACTGCCAACTTTCAGCCAACTCGTGGTTTATTAATTTATGGACACTCAGGAATTGGTAAAACTGCAATATGTAAACATTTGATAGACAATCAAAATTGTTTCCACGTTGAAATAAATGGGCCGTCCATATTCAGCAAGTATTTTGGTGAGACAGAGGGCACAATGAAGAGCTTGTTTGCAAGAGCAATCCAAAATGAACCAAGCATCATCTTGGTGGATGAGATTGAAACCATCTGTCCGAGACGCACATCAGGGAGTACTGAGCAAGAAAGAAGAGTGACTTCAGCATTTGTATCCATGTTAGACAATCTTCATGAAGAGAACAGCCGAGTGTTTGTTCTGGCCACCACTCGGAAACCAGAGGCAATAGACCCCATGTTGAGGAGATTTGGGAGACTGGATAAGGAAATTGAAATACCAGTTCCGGACAGATTAAGAAGAAAAGAAATACTTTACAGTTTACTTAAAAACCTTCCCAATAAAATCAATACCGAAGATCTAGAGAAAGTATCGGATTTGGCTCATGGCTATGTTGCAGCTGACATTGTCAACCTCTGCACACAGGCTTCCATGAAATGTATCAAAAGAGATGGTGAGGTTATAGAGAGCCAGGATCTGATCACAGCGCTCACCATAGTGAGACCAAGTGCAATGAGAGAGCTACTCATTGAGGTACCAAATGTGAGATGGACAGATATTGGTGGACAGGCAGACTTGAAACTGAAGTTGAGACAAGCTGTGGAGTGGCCTCTGAAACATGGAGAAAGCTTCCGCAGGCTTGGGGTGAAGCCACCTGGAGGAGTGCTGTTGTATGGACCTCCTGGCTGCTCCAAAACAATGATAGCAAAAGCATTAGCTACTGAAAGTGGACTCAATTTTCTTTCTATTAAAGGCCCAGAATTATTTTCCAAATGGGTGGGAGAGTCTGAGAGAGCTGTGAGGGATTTGTTCACGAAAGCAAGACAGGTGGCGCCATCTGTTATATTCTTTGATGAAATGGATGCTATTGGTGGTGAGAGAGGAGCTGGAGAAGCTGGAGTGCACGAGAGAGTGCTCGCTCAGCTGCTGACAGAGTTGGATGGAGTGGTGCCTCTCAACTCTGTCACTATCCTGGCAGCCACCAACAGGCCCGACAGGATGGACCGGGCCTTGTTGCGCCCAGGCCGATTGGATCGCCTCATTTATGTTCCACTGCCAGACTTTGAAACTCGCTTGCAAATCTTGGAGATAAAACTATCCAAGATGAGTGTGAGTGATGATGTGAACTCTCACATCTTGGCAACTAGAACTGATGGCTTCTCGGGCGCCGAGATACAAGCTCTCTGCCATGAAGGTGCCCTGAGAGCATTGGAGAAGGATCTGGACTGCCTTGAAGTGACTATGGAACATTTTGAACATGTCTTCAAAGACTTCAAGCCAAGAACTCCAGAGCACTTGCTCAGAATTTACGAAGAGTTTGCCTTGGGGCAGAAATCTGGTTAGAATCATTCACTATGCTAAAGTTAAATTGGTACTAATCAAGTATATTTTCTGTTTTATGAGTGCTCTAAAATGAACATAATGTATAAACATTTTAAAAACTGGTTTATTTGCTAAAGATAAAACATACTGGTGCTAATTGAGTGAAAACCCTTATAATTGTTTGAAACATTTATTTAATAAGACCTATACCTAACTGTATATAAGTTAACTTTACATCTAGTTTTTAACCTAATATTTACTAATACATATTTACAATTCATCCAAAGAATTGTTTCTTTCACAAATACACAATGAAAAAAAATCTGTTTATCCACTTCAATATGTTGTCTGATTCAATCTGATTTTGATGATATAATTGAGGCATACGTGTATATCCTCAGCTAGTTTAGTTCCTCTATTGGACCCGTATAGTACAAATCGCTACAAAACAGATGACAAAAACTTCCCTAACCTAGCTTTATCCATTCTTGGGTATATTCTAACCCTGTATCAGATTTCATCAAATCTGCCTAGCAAGTATGAAACTACTTGCTTTTTTAACTTAATTTTAATTTAGATCCGTTTTGTAGCAGCACTACCAAGTGGCGGAGCTGAGTAAATTATTTCTAGTAATAACACCTTGATTACATGTGACAAACAGATATTAGACAAACTAACCACAATGAATATATCTCAGACAGTTACATTTGTTACTCGGACGAGTGAAGCAGGGCCACGGTAACACAACTCACTTCTACTTGTTATACAACACACAGCTATATTACTAAATCCACAACTTTTATTATATTTTAAATAAAATCAGGTCTAAGACAAATTTGTCTTAGACCTGATTTTTCAGTAACTATTGAATTAACGCTCCAATTTTGTTGCTTATCGAGTTGGTATTTTAAAACTCTTACATATAATATTTAGAAATTTAGTTTGAGATTTTTTTGTTGTCTTTTCAGACGAAAGTTGTGATTTTTTTAACACAAATAGTACACTCTTGTATCCAATGTTTGCCTAGTCTACAGTACAGTAGGATAGACAAGTCAGTCTTTCACTAAATAATATGATTGCATGAAACCCATTAATGTACCTAATTCAATGCCAAAATATTCTCATACAGTATGAAGAGAAATAGAAAAAAAGGATGAGTACATATGAAATCAAATGATATTCTGGAAACAGTGATAGATTCTATTTCACCAGCGCCAATGTTTAAGTTGGTGAATGATATCAATCTATCCAAGGTGTAGTTGTACCTTGGATTATAACCCAAGGTACAACTACACCAATAATTACTGGCAATTTAAAATCAACAAATATTGCAACATGGCAGTGCTTTATGTCTGCTTCTTTCTCGTTCATTTTGATCAAATGCAGCGATGAAGTTGTACGTACCAGTGGCTAACAACAGTTACTTCATGCCTTGTATGTTGATATTAGTCATACTAATTGACCATTTTTTTATATTAGTAAGTAACTAAGTCTAATAGCCACAAATAAATGATAATGTTTATTCTTAGGCTGATAGTAATACCATAATGGCCAGAACTTTTATCCTTTTCTTTATCTTCTTTTTCTTTTCCTTCTTTTTTTTTTTTATAATAGACACAGTAATAAAGCCCCGCTGTTAGCCACAGCATCCACCTGTTAGCTGCCCTACACGCGCAGTATCTCCGTGTGTCGGTTGTAGCAGATGGCGATCCAGTCGGGCTGCGTGGCGCCCCACTGGATCTGGTTGACCTCCCCCTCGGCCGCCGTGTACGCCAGGATGGGGTCCTCGATGGCGCGCGGCATCTGCTGGATGTCCCAGATCAGCGCCTGGTGGTCGTCGCCCGCCGTGCAGATGTGGCACGAGCTGGAACATAGCAACACACTCAGCTTTACTTGCACGTGATAACTATTGAATTGAACATCTACAAATTACAAGAGGTGTGTTGATAAAAACGCACGTCCAGTATGATGACCTCGCACGCGTCCATGTATGTATGTACAGGTACACACCTGTGCGGCGCCCAGGCGATGCCGTTGACGCAGGCGCGGTGGTTGTTGAGGCGCGCGACGGGCGTGCATGGCACGCGCACGTCCAGGATGATGACCTCGCACGCGTCCATGGCCACCGTGCCCAGGTAGTTGGGGTCCTGCTTGTTCCACGCCAGCCGCAGCAGCGGCGTGTGCGCCGGGTCCTGGGGACACAATAATAGTGTCGCAAACGGATCCCATTATAATTTATTATTTGTTCCTGCAAGAAATCTGCTTGACTGTACTTGATACTAGTCTAATTGCTATTACGATCTACTACTTACTACTATTCGTTAGTTTAAGATCATTTTACTAGGCTGTTATAAATCCCAATTACATTACACTATTATAAAACAAATCCTTTGTGTTTGTCTTACTTTCCTGAATGTGTTCGTACGTAATTTTTTTGTCGCAAAATAATTAATTTTCATTTCATTTTCATTTCCTGGGAAAATAGTGACAATATAATAATGGCTCTACTACTACTATGCTGGCACCGGCCAGTGGCGATTATAACACTCGCTTCTTACGTGCAACTTGTATAGTACGTACCTCGTATATGATGGTGGAGTGCTCGAGGTGCCTCAGGTCGAACATGCGCACGGACCCGTCCGCCCCCACGGACGCGAACATGTCCCGGCCGCCGCCCGCGCGGCTGAACGCTATGTCGTACACCTCCTGCAACACAATGTTATTACTCTCTCCTCTTTACTCGTATGTTTCGTTACTAAGGGGCAGTATCCTGACACGATTCTCATTCCATGGGCGCTAGATGGTGCCACTTGACACAAAAACATGTTTTTTGTTAAATATCTACAAAACCATAGCGATTACATTGCGGAATGTCTAGTCACGAGATCCTTGATTTTTTTAAATAATATAGAGCCTAAATACATTGCCATCTATTGCTTAATTTGGCCAGCTCAAGATACAGTATATTATGTATAAAGAAGCCTTCAAGCTACATAGGGTACAAAATGGAAAATGAGTAACAAAACCTCCTTGGGTTGTCATCTGAAATAAATTTAATATGACGTATCACTTAACCTCTTTGGATTTTTTCTAGTGCATTATGAATCTGACTAACAAGACTTCCTTGTGTTGACAACTGGAATTAATAAAATATGTACGTATAAATCTAACCTCTTTGTATTTTTCCTAAACATAATTTTCGTGGATAATAAGTTATAATATTTGCTTTAAAATTTTCATTTATTTGTAAATTGGTCAGTTTTATTTTATGTATGGTACAAAATTGTAACCATGTTAATTGCGATATCAAATGTAAAAAGAACTGTTTGGTGTCCGATGTATTAATTTAAAATTTGGTCACCCATCTAAATACTGTCCGGATCAACCGTTGCTTAACTATTTCTGTCAATCTGTTGTTGAACGCTGAACGTCAGGTTGTTTTCGATAAGATATGGTATTATAATGGAGAACGGAAGAACAGCATCTGAGACTTGCAAAACATAGTATTAATTGAATTGTATTTTAAACAATGACGCACTGAGTTTACGTCCAGTGAAGTTTTAATTTTTAGGCAGTATTAAAACAATTTATGTATTTCAAATAATATTTATTTCTAATTCCGTTAAATAAAAGCTTAAGTTATAGCTGACAGATATAATGTTTAGAGTTATAGCTGTACACACACTTTGGTAAGCGAAGGTATATTTACAGCTTGGCTGGGTGCGTAAATCTATAAATATATTATGTACATACATAAGAACCTAGGTTGGATGATAATGACACCCGCATTGAGTCTCTCAGCCAACAACCGACTGCGTCGAAATATACATACATATGTTAGTCATCTTTCTCAACGGTTTATCACAAATTCAATTAAATCTTAAATAATAGCAAAACCGAGTTAGGTTCGGCGGTTTAAACGTCTGCTTTTCGCCTTGACGGACCCTGGTTCGAATCCAGCCCTACACCAATCCTTGGTTTTTCAAGTTTTATGTGGATTTGCACTGGCTTTACGGTGAAGGAAAACATCGTCTACATGTTTAAGGACCACACAGGAAGATATGAGTCTTCCGTGGAAGAACCTGGGCGCCCACCACGATATATCTGCACAAGAGAACTCCCCTAATGAATTAATTCTGCGGGGGAGTCACGACCCTCATTCAGGAGGACAAATTACAGCTATATTTTTTTTATATATGATATAGGCTCACGCTTGACTACAAATTGCCTGATGTTAAGCAACGTTATAATCTACGTTCTAGCGCGCTTGCCTATAAAAAAAAATGTGTCAAAAAAAGTCGGTGCCAGTCACTGGTCAAATGAAATCGACTCTTGTCGAAGTTGCAGTTCCAGTCGGCTTTGGATTTGTTCCTAATGCTGATAGGTATTGTTGCGACTGGCACCGACTCCAAATATTACTGATTTCTATAAGAATACTTATAGGATTGTAAGTTTCAATAATTTGATAGATTCTTCACTTCCAACTCTGAATTTTGAAGTCGCAAAAATTAAAATAAATTATTTATTAACTTTTTAGTGACAGCAGGCTCGAAGTCGGTTATTGATTTTTTTGAAATAAATAATTTTTATTTTATACTTTTTAGTTTCATTTCGTGCACATACCTACTCATACGTATAGGTGGACAGTGTTTATCTGAATTGATAAAATTAAATGAAATCAGAATCGGCCTAGCACTTTTAGGCGTCAACAAATGTATGTATAAAGCGCCCTCTAGTGAGTAATTAACGAATCACATAAATCAATTCATTTACCAAACAAATCTAAGCCTATCAGAAAAAACCGCATCAAAATCAGGGTTTTAATTTAGAAGATACAATGTATACAGCAGCGCCCCCTGGTGAGATGTCATCGTAACACATAACTATAAAGATGCACCATTCAAACCTCATCACAATCACAGATGACCGCATCAAAATCTGAGTAGTCGTTTTGGAAATATAGGTATAATTGGTTTGCGTGAACTTTATCAATTTGTTGGTTTATTGGTTTTTTCTCAAAAAGTACTGAAGAAAAATGAAAAAAAAATTAGGACCATTTCGGAAACTATCCTCGTTTAAAAGATTTTTTGAAATCGGTTATTAAATATAATTCACGGAGTAATCGCGTAACATACCCACAAAAAAAACTTTCAGAAGACTTGATAACCTCCTTTTTTTGGAAGTTAAAAACTTTCCAAGTCTCGATGGAGCTGCTTGTTTATCTTTTTAAAAAAGTAATGAAATCTAGACAAGGTCGTGCCAAGTCTAAGGTTCGTTACTTCGATTTGTTGTTGTGTGACTTATGGCCGTTGACTTGTACCACAGACAATAGGAAAAGAATGGACATGAAATACCTACGAAAAAAACGTGCATACCTAACGTGAGCCTGGCACAAAGATGGCGGCTTGCCGTAGGGATGCGCGCATTATAATATCGATAGTTGAATTGCACGGTGTTTGCAGAATTGAAAATTGTCGAAAATGAGTTTCGGTTACATTTCTTCAGTTTTATTTACGTGGAAATGCGACCTATAAAAACGCACACGCTCAGTGACATTTTATTTATGGCAGGGCACGTGGATACTGTACTGATGCCACTGCAATTTAATGAACATCATCTTTATTCTGTACTTGTACATGTTCATAATAAAACGAATTTTACTATGGTATGTTTATCCCATTAATTACTCCCAGTTTCCACCGCTGCGATCACGAATAAAAACTGCAGCCTTGTGATAGCCGTGTACCTATATCTTACCTGTGGGCGTAGTATGCGACCGAAATTGGAATTAAGATTGAGTTTCGTGCGGACTGCCACTTACTGCGGCTCGTGCCGGGGCATATGTATAGGAGCCTTGAGTATCACTATTACTGATCAGCATACCACGCCTTCAATACCAACACGGTCTTTAAGTAATTAGTTACCAAAGAAAAGAATAAATAAATAGGTACTTACTAAATACAGATGTTTTTCTCGTTTTGCAGAGTATACTTAATTTTATTAATTACTTAATACTTTATTTATACAACTTGGCACGATCATTCATAATAAAACGAAAATTACCATTTCACACAGGTTTATTAAAAACTATAATAGTTGTAAAACTGTAAAATTTGTATTTTTTAAATACAAAGGATATGTTTCAAATAAGACCATGTTGAGCCCTCAATGACAGTCATTTTCAAGTTGTAAATAAAAATACAAATATACACATTAATCAACTATGAGCATGTTGAACCCTCAATCACAGTCATTTTCAAGTTCTAAAAATACAAACTATATACAAATATAGGTACACAATAATCAAATAAGAGCATATCGGACCCTAATAAAATTGCCAGTAATTTACTCATTACGGAATAATATGATTTTGTTAAAGTAATTGCGAAACGAAATCTTTTCTGTGGTTTTCTTACCATAGTATTTAAACCTCAGATCCATGTAAGTTTGGACTATAGATTTAATAAGTAAAAGTCTGTGGGTCGTGTCATGTTCGGAATTCGATTTCAACAAATTGGATTCATCAAAATGTTCCATGAAAAATCGAAATGCATGCAGATAATACTGTTCAGACCGAAGCTGCTTTTGAAAAATACCTTTAAGGATTTTTTCAATTTTAATCAGAATATTCGTCACGTCTTTTGACGGGTAAACCAATCCACCCCTATTTTTCAGAGTTATTAAGCTTTTTTGTGCATCTCCAAATAACAAATTTGCGCAAATATCACATTTTACAGAGCGAGCCAACTTTCTAGATATGAAACCGGCAATATAAGTAACTACGCTTTCGGAGTAGTTGGGTAAGTTATTGTACATGCAGTGTATAAATTCTTCGAACAACTCACTATCATCCTCTGGCAATTCAACAAATGAATTCCTTTCTGTTAGTTCGTTTATGGCCGTGACTGGGTTTGTCTTACTAGAGCAGGTTAATATGTTAATTTGCTCTAGAGGAACGCAGTTGCCAATGCCCGCATCGCTAATTTCAGCTCTTATTAACAATCTTTTAAAAGCGGCCCTAAATTGAACCGCATTAGGGTTATTATTAAAGCCACCTCGAGCTCGGATGGCAGAAAAAAACAACTCGAGGTGGTCCTGGCTGACCTTGTACAGTGGCAGGTACTGTAAAAGTTTGGTACCGGCAATCAAATATTTATACAGTTGAATTGCACTGATCATGTCCACAATAAGTCCTACAAAGCCTGTTCTTTTTCTGGAATCGACGAGTTTCTGCCCAGATGGCAGTATCAGATTCTGAAGGTAGGTTGTGGCACCTTCGAATAAAGCTTCTACCAGACCAACATTTCCCGAAAATATAGCCTTTTTCCACCCCGGTGGTCTAATTGATCGGCTGTTTAAGACATCAAAAACGCTGTTTATTAACCTAATGAAGTTAATTGTGCCTTCACCTCCTTGAAATTCCGGGATTTTTAAATCAGCACAATGCTCCAAGGCATCTGCCACCGAGTCGCTAAGAAGCTGCGTGGCAAGTCGTACCTTCATTTTTTGTTTTTGATATTGTATGTGGGCCTTTGTTAATTTTGTGGCCATGTGCAGTCCTGCGGCTTCCTGCAAATTTAGTAGATGTTCCAGGTAGATGTAATCTATTTTCCTGCCATGCATATCGTAAAACACCCTCAATTCACCGAAAGCATTTCGGACTAGTTTGATAGCATGACAGGGATCAATAAAAGCGTGTATGATGCTGTTACTGTAAGTAAATGTTACCTGGCCTGAATTGAAATCACAGCCTAATGCTGAAAACATGCTTAAATTTGCAGCTGGACCATCGCAGGTCAAGCTCACAACTTTGACGCCGACTTCTTCACATTTATGGATGCATGTTTTAACTAGTACTGCTTTTTGTTCCCCAGACAAAGCCGTTATGAAAAAGTATCCCACAGGTAACTTCCAACTACCGTTTATACAGGTCAGCAGTAACACAAGACACTCATTGGCTACTTCTAATGAGTCCATATCGCAATCAATCCCAACGTTAACTCGTCCATAATAGGTTTTAGTTTGAGGATCCCAGCAAAGAGACTTTCTAATAGCCATTTCATCCAAAACCATAGCACATATCACTGGCATTTCACTTGTTTGAACTTTGTGTTTCAAAGCATTAAAAGCCTCTGTACAAAACCCAGGTTCAGCGTTTACATTCTGATACCACCTACTTAAAGTTCTTGGATGTGGCAAACAGGAACTGTACGTACGACGAACAAAGTTATAGGCCTTTGGAGATAAAAAGTGGAGTGTCAGTGCAAATTTTCGAATTTCTTCGCTGTATTGTCTTTCCAAAGGCATTCCTACCGATTTCGCAATTTGCCTTTTTAGAAAATCTTTGGGGCCTGCGCACTGCTCCAACACAGCCGCATGATCATCATTCACATAATTATTGTCTTTTAAATCTTTCATTACAGTTTTAAAATCTGCTATTTTCTTACTCTGTCTTCTCACTTTTTCATTTAATCTTTTTATTTTTTTTTTTCTGATTTTCACATTTTAATTTTAATTTTTGAATAATTTCAAGCGCTTTTTCCTGAAACAAAAAAAAAAAACACATTGACTTCTAGTTTTTTGCAACTTCGTACAAGTTTTTTGGCCTAAATTATTTTAAATTACCAGTTATGCTGCCCGCAGTACCTATAGTAACATAAAATAGAAGACTTACATCTGAATAGCTAGAAGTGCTGCAGATAGGCTCCTCTTCCAGTGCTTTGTGAGAAACAAACTGATGTTCCTGGCATTTATTCAATTGCGCTGGTAACTGTAAAGCAATATAACAATAATTTTTAATATTGAGTGTGTTTGTTTTCAAAAATCAAGATTGTATAATATGAAGTACGATACTTAACATTGTAAAAAGGATACTTACATCTGAATAGCTAGAAGTGCTGCAGATAGGCTCCCCTTCCAGTGCTTTGTGAGAAACAAATTGATGTTCCTGGCATTCATTAAATTGGGCTGGTAACTGTAAAGCAAAATAACAATAATTTTTAATATTGAGTGTGTTTGTTATTATTTGCGCTGGTATCTACACAAAAAAAACCTTATATGTTTAATAATATTTACATTGCCAATTTAATCACTAACACATGCACACATTTGTATAACTTGCATTTTAACACAGGTACATTTATCTATTTTGTTCTATGTACATTTAAATCTGAAACTTTTTATCAGTATTTCAACAATATAGAATTACTGCTGCTGACATGATTCTCGTCCCTTGTCATCAACTGGTTTAGTTCGATTACTTTGTCAGTAAGTAGGTAAACACTATAAACTTATCTGGTCTATTTTCAAAACTTACCAACAACTCACTTGAAGGTAAAGCATCATCGCGCAGTCTTGTTACATTTAAAGTTCGGTTCAAACATTTGTCTTCAAAATGCAGGGAACAAATAAAAATATGTTTGGTTGTAGTATTCAAATTTTCAATACCAAGTATATCCAGCCACTGTTCTTTTCTTTCTTTACATGTTGGCAATCTAAAATCAAATAAAAGAAATCGAGTTTAGATAATATTCACCTGTCGCTAAGTTATCGATACATTGAAAATGCCGTACCGCAACTCTATTTACTATGACGAATGATTTTCTTAAATAATCGCCTAATATTATTAGTAAAACAGTAAATGAATAGAGAAAAGCACGTTTATCTTTATAAACTTTCCCACAAACAGCAAAATATTTTAAAATAATAGAAAAGACAAGATATTTTGAATGAATTCGTTTACTTACCTGTGCAACGTTATTTTGGGATGTTTTGTGTTGCTTTTCATGCGGCAGCCTAACACACTGCACCTACCCATAATAAATGCAGTATTTTGCAAGTTCACACACTATAAACAAGCACAATTTTCGCTTAATATCACTAAATTTTCTTCAAAACTCTGTAATAAACAAGTTACGATGACAACTGATGTACTTGTTGTTGGCTGTGATAAAACATGGCGACCGGCCGCAGTGATACATTTTGTGACGTCATCAGCCATTGATAAAACTACTGTTGTGCTCTTTTACATTATGATTGCCCTCATAAGATAAAAAGAGATGCCGATATGTCAGTAACTACTGTTTGTTATGCCGAGTCCTTTCTTTCTTCTTTAGTCTGAGACTTGTACCCACTAATGTATAAAGAATGTTTGATTCTGCTTCTAAACATTGACCAACTGAACTTTTATAAATCTTATTATTTTCATTCGAAACAAATTCGAAATATGAAATCTGGCAGCGTCGCATATTATTCTACATCTTTGTTAGACATGTAGAAAAAAATCGATACATCGATATTTTTCAACGATATTGAATACTTCGCTGCTCTCTGTACTACATTTAAAATATTAAAACGGGATAAAACTCGATATTTTTTCAGACCAATAAACAATAATAGCACTTAGATTATCTTTAGGCTTTTCTAAAGATTTTCTAAGTGCCCCTTTTTGTAGTAGTTAGAAGTAGTATGTTTAGTTTTCCTTCACTTGTTTTTATATTTTATTATTGTAAATAAAGTTTTACCCATAAACAATGATAACTTTTAAAATAAATAAAATCCTAAAACGGAATATTTTTATTTACCGACATCTTTAAAATGGATTTTATTATGTATATCATGTATTATATCTGCCTTAAATCTTACAGTACCTACCGAACAACCAGAAGTCAGCTTACAGCTCTGCACAAAAATCAAAGAGATTTTTTTTATATGTATCAGATAAATATCGGTTTGATTAAAAAATATTAAAATTTCGCAATTCTACAATTATTAAAAATTATGTTTATTTATTGGGACGAATATTTTCTTTGGCGTCATACTGATAAATCAATATTTTTGAATAAAAATATCAATATCAACATTTACAAAAAACATCGAAACGATAATATTTCTTACATCGTTACTTTATTGCATTTCGGTCATCCCTAATCTTAGTTTTATATTCGAATGCAACGTTGTCAGCTCGTGCGTTCGAAGCATTCTAAATTCGAAATTTAAATTTATTGTAAGTTGAAGCCTGCAATGTCGAGAAAGCTAACCACATTGGACCAAGAGCGAAAATTTTTGTGACTTTTTATATTATAGGGATTCATCTACGTCCTCTAGTGAGTAGTCAGCGAATAACATTTTTTTTAAATTATTTTTTAATTAAAAAAAATAATAAATAGTGTTTTGGTAATTTTTATTAACCTGTAACCTGACAAAAAAAAATCTCTACACGTTTGTAAAATTTCTATCGAAATCCGTCAAGCCGTTTTTTAATAATGGGTGTTTATATAAACAGATTAACAGGCAAGTTCTAGAAATTGTTGAAACGTGTTCTGTTATCAATTCTAAGTATCTCCAAACATTTTTTTTTAAATATCTTCAATGTTCAGACTTTCAATCTTCTATAGCTTTGTTGTATGTACCTATACTTAGATAGATATAGAATAGATATATTTGTTAAAATAACTTTATGCAGAATTTACAATTCACGTATATTATGCGCATGAAATAAAAATTGTAAAAGTATACAGATACAGAGAAAGAGAGATTATTTGTTTTCTAGGCTTTTCTAAGGATAACTACTTCATAACTTAGAAATAGTAAATACTTTACGTCAATATCACTACTCCGGGGCTGAGCTGGCAGCCACACTTGAAAACCAAAGAGGGAAGATGCTTGGCCACCTTATACGACATGACGACTTTCTGAAAACATCATTGAAGGGAAACTAGAAGCACGAAGAGGAAGAGGAAGGCCGAAGAGGTCATATATGGACCAAATAAAGGGGAAGGCGGGCGTTATATCGTATAAGGAGATCAAGGAATTGGCGGAAGATCGGGAAATATGGCGCATGTTGCACATACCAGGGCCCTCCCTTAAATTTGTGATGATAATGATGATGTTGAAATATCACTACATTAAATTTTTTTTCTTGAATTTTTTGCATAGTGGCCGGTAAAAGATCCAAGATTTTTCAAAAATGTATTACTTGCCGATAATGATTTTACGTTTGTCTAAAAAATCAATTCAATTAAATTTATTTATTTCTATTTTACTTTATTTCATTTCATTTCATCTCGTTAAATTTCATTTCCGCAACATTATTTTACGCAAAACTCGCAGTACTAAACTTCAAAATAAACTTCTCATAATATCGTTGCCTAGAAATTATTCTGATATACCGAACCACAAATCCAAATACAAACTTCAATTCGCCACTCTCCCACTACCTGACACGAGCTGGCAACGCCCCATTTTCTCTTCAGTAGTCTCAATACTTATCTTCCTGTAATAAACAAATGCGACGTTGCCAGCTCGCTACTAATCGATAATAGCTTCATGCGAAACGCATCTATATAGGCGTTCTACATACAACTCATGCTATAATATAAAAAACTAACATAACATGAGTTTGTGTAACTCAGAAAAAACCTATTCCCTTTTAATGAAGATATTCAGATTGTACTACTGAGGAAACAATGACTCTAGGATTGAGTTCCACTGAGTCACTGTATGATGTATGTATTAACAGTTTGAAGCTTTTTTTACACTTGAACAGTACCTTGTCGTGAGCAATGAGCTGCGTCTTGACGTGTCCGGAGACCTCCTTGACGCGGCCCAGCACCTGCCCTGTCTCCAGCCCCCAGATGGTGCACGTGGTGTCGATGCTGCTAGTGCCAATTAGGTTGGGGTCCACCTGCAAGCATTATCATTTTAATCAGACCCAAATATCAAAAAGAATCTTGACAATTTAAATAAATATGCAACACAGTGCCATCAAACCCGTAGGTACCCCCAAAGTGTTGTAGGTACTAGATAACAGATATAATGACATGTGGACATGTGGCTTTGTTTGTAACCAATAACTGTACTGTTGCTGTGTTGTCCAGCTCACAGAACTAAATAAAAAAAACCTTAAATACTAATTGATAAATGCTTTTTATTTATTGTAGTAAGTGTATACCTCATTCCAGTCAAAGGATGTGAGTGGCGCACAGAAGTCTGAGTTCTTGTTGTTGTTGAGCACACACTCAAACAGTGTGTAGGGTTCCCCCGCGCGCCAGATGCGCAGGTAGTCGCCTGCAGAGACACACATACTAATTATTTAAAGCCAAAGGCACCCTCAGGGTGGCTTGACAAACTCTTGACAACAGAGTTGGCCACTCTCATTCTATAAGAAGAAGAAAGTTAAAGGACCAAACCAAAGAAAACCTGTAACTTTTTTTTACTAAAACAGGTTTACTCTTGGCCATAGTGTATTAGAACCAGAGCAACACATATTTAGACTTAGTTTGAATATGTGTAGCAACTATTAATCAATAAAGATAAAGAGAAACAAAGCCATCAATGTTAAATATAAGAACACTACAAATCAATTTAATCTAGGGTTCTGTAAAACTGTGATAAACATGTATCTTTAGTGAACAGCTTCTTTGTAATAGTTTGTATTACAAATACCAGGAAAAATCAGCAGAAAAAGGGGTATTCCTGATCATCTGTTGATATTATAAGGTGGCGCAGCATACTTCCAAACAAATAAAAGTTTAAACTAACAATACTAGCGTCAGTTATTTTACGTACAACTTTTAGACCATATGAGTTTTTAAGGAGAATCTTATAAATACATAGCAATGATGTAATTTAAAATAATTACCGCTAGTAGCGAGCAGGTCTGGGTACACTCCCTTGCTGTCGGGGATCCACATGATCTTGGTGGTGGGGTATGGGTGGTCAAATGTGCTCTTGGCACTAAACTCACTTGTCTCCTCATCCAGGGAGATTATTTGCACCTGTAAATATTTAGTCATTTTTACACAACATTTAGTCATTTTAACACATTTTTAGAGGTATAAGTTTTTATTTGACTACAGCCAGTCCCATGTTAAGCATTGCTGCTACCTATGGTGTAACATATGTACATGTGGTGCAGTGTCATGGCAAAAAAATTCAATTGTATTTAGTTTTGGAATTATTGGTTCCTGACAAAACAGAATGTTATTGTAACTATTGGTTAGAAAGTTTCACTTATATGTATACACTTCCAATACTATACATAGATTATAAGTATTAAGTCCTGTGAAAAAGTGTTTTTCTAGGTTACATGGTACATAAAGAGTTAAAACAGTTACCTTATTGTTATACTCTTCAACAAAGCTGCCGAGGGCCAGGCGGAACCTCTTGTCTGGTCGCACCGACCAGTTCATGGAGTAGAGAGGCCATGGGGCTTGGTATCTGGGACAAGGTGTATTCATGAATAATTATTATCATTATAATAACTCTCTCAATTGTAAGCACTCATTCCAGTCTAGTAGAGATCAATCAGTATGTTATTTTATTCAGAAAAAAACATTATTTGGTGTGAAGACTGTGATAAAAGCCTCTGAATCTGTAGTAAGTAGGACAGTAGAACTACTATTGTTATGTTTTACTAAAGCTTCGTACAGTTGATTTGAAGATGTGGGATTCCATATGGAAATCTTATTGCAGTCAGGATACAATTCTAAGATCCGAAAAAATGTTGCAAATACATTTGGTGTTTACTTACTTATATATTTCTTTACGTTTGGTGCTGGAGCTCGTCGTGCTGGAGCTGCTATGTGGCATCGACATGATTCGCTCAATGGTTGCTACTGACAAAGGAAAACATAGCTATTATGATACGAGATCTGTTCATTTATACGTAATGACATGTCTTTCCAGCACCACTACGTACTTTTGATGCCGGAGCGGCGATTCCAGGGTAAATTTCACAGGTTTAATAAGATTTGGGGTAGCAAATCTGTTGCACTTGATACACCGAAGTGTAGTTTGTGAGTTTAAAAAAGATAGGACAACTCAAATGATTCTCAAGTTTTAAATGTAAGTGCGTGAGATGCTGCCGTAGCTTGTTATAGTGAATATAGTTGTAATAGTTAATTATTTTCAAACTAAAATCACATTGCAAAATACAACAAGCAATAATTGCATTGCATTCACAGTACACTATTTTGACATTAGCTGTCATTTTTATAATTTTATTGTTATGTCAACTTCATTATATTTATTAAAATAATAAGAAAAAATATTTACACATATTAACACTAATAGAACTAAAAAAGAGTATTTACATCTAAACTAAATTTAAACAATCTACATGTGGTATGGAGCCAAGAACGCTGGCTGCATTCCCATTCAACTTCATTTGTTTTTTAGCTGGTTAAAAAGTAATAGTATTGAATTTAAAAGAAAAAAACTGAAATGTTAAGTAACATAATAGTGTCAATGTCACTGACTCATAAGATTATCTGTCTGTCTCCCTCCTCCTCTTGCCTCTTGTTTGCAAATTATATATTACCATTTACTTTACTTACACAAAATTTATAGCATTTTGTATCAGATAAAGTAAGATTTGAAGTCTATAATAATTGGGATATCATAGCCTTGCTACACATCGACACATGATCTTGTGTTTCTATTAGTAGTGCAAGTTGCTATCGTCTCAACATGACTCTCGCGGAGTTCTTCAGCTGTACCCTGCTCGCGTTTGGGGCTCCGGTGGTGATGTTCGCTATGACGGTAGCCAACGACCCTGTGCGCATCATCATCCTGATAGTTGCAGCTTTCGGGTGGCTATTATCATTCTTGCTGTCATCTTTAGTGTGGTTCGCTGTGGTGCCTCTAAGGACTTACTTAGCGTTTGGAATGGTGTTTGCAATTATATTTCAGGTAAGGAATTGGTTTCTATACCATAACTTATATTACCAGTCTTTGCCTCAGTGGTTTCCAAAAAAACATGAAAGTTCTTCTTGGGAATGTTATTTGTTTATTCCTGTCAATATATTTGATAAGATTGATTAATTACAGTCATTATTACAGGAACTGTTCCGTTACGGCATGTACTTGCTGTTGAGGAAGACAGAAGCAGGGTTAAAGGAGATCTCTGAGAACCATGAGATTGGCAGCAACAAGCTGGAGATGGCCTATGTGTCAGGGCTGGGCTTTGGAGCCATGAGTGGAGCTTTTGCACTTGTCAATGTGTTGGCTGACTCTGTAAGTTTAACCAAAATTATGGAAGATGTGCCATAAAAAATAACATAATATGAATTTAACTTGTCTGGGTACATGAGTATGAAAATATTTACCAATTAACATGAATAGAATAGTGTTGTCAGTGCCATTTGTTAAGTTTTGGCATCTTTTCAATTTATTTTCACGCTGTGTGGCTACTGAATTGCTTGTCCTAATACATGTAATATGTCAATCTATAGGCCATGAAAAATACTTGCAACAATATCCTTGAACCGAGAATGTTTATCAATTAATCTTATTTGATATTTCAGGCAGGTCCCGGCACTCTAGGCCTCCACAGCGGCACAGAATACTTCTTCATCACCAGTGCTGCCATGACACTCTGCATGATCCTGCTCAACACATTCTGGAGTGTCATCTTCTTCAGTGGACTTGACGAGAAGAATTATCTAAAAGTGTGCTGGGTTGTGAGCTCTCATTTCTTTGTGTCAGGCATCAGTTTACTTAACAGAAAAGAGGTTTATGCAGCCACAATAGTACCTTCTTACCTAGTATTACTGGCTACTTTGTACATAGCCTTTAGATCAGCCGGTGGAACTTATAAGAGTCTCCTGCAGAGCTTCCAAACTAGGTCATAGGAATAACTTAATTGTACTATTTATAGTTTAATGAGTAATTTAGTTGACTTGGAAAATAATAATTGGAGATTTTCAACATGACATTGTGATGATAAAGATTGATAACATAAAACATTGTAGAATGTTTGTGGTGAGATCTAAGAGCCTACATTAATCAGGTAAATAAGTTGTGATATGAGCACAACCAGCTGTAATAAAGTTTAATTCGGTAATGTTTTATGTTTAGTAATTAGCCTATAAGGGATTGAGACAGCAGGCTAGAGTCTTGAGTTAAGTACTGTATGATCTCAAATAGATTGAAAATGTAACTAATCTTATTCATGTTAGTAAAAAATTTAGCAAACATTTTACTTGATTTAGAACAAAGCTTGTAAAATATTGATGGATATAGTGCCTTCTCTTGTATCACACATTGGATTGCTATAATAGTGACTGGTGGAATCAACTAATATTGATTCCTTATGTATTCAAAACAAAAAAAAAATATTTACAAAAGCAGCTTTATTTTCTTAAAACCTAAAATTATTAGATATCTTCTAGGTAAGTGTATTACACCCTAGGCTACAGCTACAACTAAAATAGTAATTATATACCTACCTACCATCAGGCAAACTATGGCTAAGTGCAAACACATTCTTGTTAAAAAAACCAGTAAATAAGACCACATAAAACTCATTATTTAATTTACTCTTATATTGTAGCTTGTAACTTGAGTATAACAATAACTACATGTATGCTTTCTCACTTGTGTTATTAGTTTTTTTTATTAATTCAATCTAAATCATTAATTTATTCTAAGTAATATGATCATTCCCTTAGCTCTAGTGCATATATAAATTCTACATAACTAATGGACAGAATCAGATGTCAACGTTATAGTTAATAATATTTAAAACCAATATATTTTGATTCCTACAATATGTTATTCAGTTCCATTGCAGGAGTCAAAATATTTTGTTTTAATGTAAAGACTATGTTTTTTTTACTAAATGAATTATTTAACCAAGACTGTTTTTCATTATCACCCCATAATAGATGTGCTACAAATAGTGCTACAAATAGTACACACTGTAACTGACATCTTTTACATGAGTACAACATATCACAATATGTTGTAGGCAGAAACATGTACCCAAGATAGCCAAATCCAGTCTCTTGAATTATTTAGATGTGTTCTTTGACAGTCAAAGTCCTGCAACATTTGCCACTCGTATATCTTAGCGATTGTATCTTTAGGTACATACATTTGACACCTCATTCAAAAACTTAATCTAACTTGGGTTTTAGTTCTCTGGCTTCGTAATGTATCAGTCAATAGGATTTCTTCCTTTTGTTTTGTATTTTTTTTTGAGTTTGGTGATATCTGATGTTGCTGAATGAGCACTAGCATTAACAATTGATGATACATTTTTGCTGGTATCTTGTTCATGTTTCCGTTTTAAAGTGTTTTGAAACTTCTTAGTGATGACTGGGTTGATGCCACCAATTATCATACTTCGACAGGTTCTTTGATCAATTAAAAAGGTTTGCTCCTGTTTAGGAACCTTTTTATCCTTTGGACAGGTGCATTGAACAAACTCTTTACATTTGCAAGCTGAAATATCAAAAAGTAACTTACTGCTTTGCCGAAATATCTCTAATTTATGTTCAGGTAGTCGCTGCACAGATTTAAGTAGATTTTTGTATTTTAGATAATAGGCTTTTAATATTTGTATGATTTTTGTTCGTGTTACTACTCGGAATAGATGCAGAATGCCACATATTTTCTATTCTGTACATCACTATAGCTGCTATTTCTGCAAAAATGGCTCTTTTGCTGTTTTTAACTCCAGTTTTTGTTGATGTCTTGTCCATTCATATAACTTGATAACATCATCATAGGTAGGGAGAACATTGTCTTTTAACTCACAAATATCCCCTAAAACAGGACATTTTAGCACACTCTGTGTTCTTTGCATGTTTTGAAAGAATGATAAGTAATTTAATAAGACCAACTTGTAGTGATAGACAAAAGCACACTGAGTGTCATAGAGCACTACAACCTACAACTACTGCTATATCCTATACTATTCATATAAAGTGTTGCTAAAAGAGTCAGTTATGTAGTTTCTAGGCTATCTTCAGCCAGTTGTGCCAGCAAGGAGTCTACAGTCCACACAGAGTCAGCACTGTCTGCTTCTTCCTGGGGAACATATGAGTTGAGAACCTCCAGGACAGCTTCAATGCTGTCTGCAGAGCCAGATACACCTCCCACTTCAGACAGGGCATTTACTGTCTCAGCGTCTTTTCGATCAGCTCTGAAAAGATAAATCACATGAGATCTAAGAAAAGTATAAGTAGGTATAGGTAAGTTAGCTATGTCCTGGTACTATTGGAAACAAGTGAATTTTCTTAATAATTTGTAAGAACAAATTAACGATTGAAAAATGATATTATGAAATGTAAATAAACAATCAATTTACAATACTCACGCAGGAGGCATTGATATCTCCTTTTCCAGAAGATCCTGCAGATCGTCGAGATCTGGTATCGTTGGGATGTCGTCACTGGAATCCGGAGACTTTTTGGGGATCATAAATTCTCTGTAAGTCAAATATAACATAGTAGAAACTGGAAATGGTTATAAATTTATAGAATTATTAGTGTTTCGTACTTTGCCTCTATGTGCGTTCCTTCCGCCCATACACCAACCTTTTTTGGTTCTGGGATTCGATTTGATAAAGGATCGTTCATATTGTTTTCAAATTATATCAATTAAACTTATTACCAACTTTACCAAGAATACTATTCCCCCTTTAGTTAGTACAATACAAATTTGTTGATATTCTCTTCGGTATATAAATTACTATTACCCTTTTTTTAAAAGGGTACTTAATCTCGGAGGAAGGACAAGCCTGGAGTCATAGTAATAAATTGAACGTGTTCTGTATGTCTGCACTTTTCAACTTATGTGCGCACCAACGCGGAAGAAAGAGATAACTAGTTACTATATAGATCACCTTCAAATGACAGTGTAGCCGTTTTTTAATACCTCAATTTAGTGATGTGCCTACGACGTACAAAATAAAAAACCGAAACCGAACCGAAACATACATTCTGTTCTGTCACGTTAACGATTATTCTACTAGTTTCGCTAACTAAACCATATTAAAGTGACGTAATTGTAACATGTTTTCAAAATCGATCTTTTAGGCATAGTTAGAACTAGGTGAGAAAATCTGGAAAAGGATTGTGTAGTTCGAAATAAATAAAATAACTCAGATAACTTTTGTAGGTTTTTATTTACTGACCCTTAAACAATACAGTTTTATTTAAAAAATTACGTACTTTATCTTGTGGTTGTATAAGTTGCTTAGTCATATAATGAATTTTCGTTTTTAAGCATGTCTCGGCTACGAGAGACCCGATTTTAACAGAATTCAGAACAATTGTGCACAACACTATAAACCAAACTTTTGCGTATTTTTAACATATAATGGCAAAATTTAATTGTTTTCCTCCAAAATGAGGTTCTAAAAGAGTAGAAATTTGTTATATTTTAATATTTTGATTCAGTTTTGTATTGTTTTGTGGAAAATGATAAAAAACTCTAACCTGTGAAATGACAAGTTCTGGATTTCGTCACTTTTCTTCGAAGCATGGCTCTTACAGCCATAGGCAACGCACGCCATTTGTTCTTCAGTAGAAAACACTTCTCAAACAAACTCATTTAACCAAATATTCCAAAGATTCACGGTATATTCGCCAAAAATCCAAATCCACAGCTAGTATCCAAATTGGTTACTCGAGCTAGAAAAACCGGCTTCACTAACGTAAAGGGCCGAACAGATTGTATATAGTTGTCTCTTTTTAGCACACTAAAAACATTCATTAAAAAGAGAGGTTCCGATAGTGCGCCACACTTCAACTTATTACTATGTCTCCAGGCTTGTCCTTCCTCCGAGGTACTTAATAGTATTCTTTGATATAAATTTTGTTTGTTTTTGTTTATATTTTATTTTGACACTTGACATGACGTTTGTACTTTTTTACTATTACGTTCCGTATACCATTACATTCTTGATTCTCTTCTGAAGTTATAGGGGGCCGAAAATGGCCCGTGCCGCTTTTGGGCTTAGCGGGGACACTGCCGCGGCCGTGTACAGTTGATGCCTATCTAAGCAATAATTATATAAGATTACCTGAAAAAACCTATAATATACCTAACTGTTGTTTTTTATGTTCTGTGAATATAACACTCCTACCTACCTTTTACTCTACAGTCTATAATAATATACATCTTTCAGGTAATTAAAAAAAAATGCTATTCCATTTAATTCGATCTCGACAAAATATAGTAAAGCAAAGTTACATGATGTTGGCGAGGCGGGTGTTGATGTTTTTAATGTATGAAGTTTAACTTTCAGCAGGAACGTACAGCTATAATGGATTTACCTAGCATAGAAAATTTATTCTAATCCACGTTATCCACTTATAATCATTCTTAGAAAAAATAAATCTACACAAAGTCTGTGGGCTCTGCCTGCTGCACACCCTTTCTTCTGAAAGTGCTTTTTATTAAGTTACTGTTTAAAATAGGTACCTACACGAATAAATGTATGATGAGAATAAATAGAAAGACCAATTCAATCGTTTTCATAATTTTTATTTTACACAAGATGACAACATTTTTTTTGGATATTTTAAATTTTTTTACACGTTTAACGTGTCTTTATAAAATTCTTAAGTCTTATTATGTAACTAGGTGATGATTCAATGACGTAGCAATGCATTTGTAGATAGTATAACAAAAAAGACCTAAGTAAGTAGGTGTAGCTACAACAAATATTTATAGTGTTTTACATACAATCTAGGAGGGCAATCAAGAAAAAGTATATATAAAAAAACTTCAAAACATTAAAAAAAATCTAAATTCTTTAAGAAAAACTAAAAATATCTCTCGGAACATTACTTAGTTTCATAAGGTTTTTTTAAATAGAATCCATAAAAAATAATATCTTTTATAATCTTGTTCGACTTTCTTATCAAAGTATTGAGAATTAACTACAGTACCTTTTATAATTATGTACTTGGTTCCAGTGGTCATCTCTCAACCAGGAGAGATGGCACTAGTATATTATTATTATAGCGAAAAAAACCTTCAAACATAAACTCATGCCACATTACTTATGAACCTGAATCAACCAGTTATTAATGTTATTTCCTCTTATTTGATAAAACAAACAATGAAACACTAACCAAATAACCATTATACTTGTTGATAAAGGGATATAGGTAATAAGTAATTACTCAGTTTCCATACAACATCAACACAACAACATTCTCACAAGTGATCAGAAGCCCATTTTGTACAAACAGCTGTTATAAAGTAGCAGAAAAAAATTATTAAACCTAAATTTACCTATATCAACTTACTCTTAGTACACAGAGATCTTAAAATATGATAACAATGATAACATGCTGTCATCTAACAATTGCAATAACGTAAGCAAAATTTTAACATATAAACTTGATCAAACATTGGACCAGTGAAAGTAACGATAATAACGTGGTTGTAGTTACCGAGTTTAATATTTGTGCAAATAACTGTAACATTGAAAACGGCAATAGATGTATTTATGTGACCCTAGCCATTAACAAAATGTTAAAAACTTTTTTTTTGCCCGCTGCCCCCTCCGGGGAGAGTGCGGGGTGGCGCAAATGCATTTCCTCCACGGAAAATAATTTGTTATAACCTGCAACAAATCTACCCATTTCTACTTATAAATGAGGAAAACAATAATAGAAGTCCAATTCTTCCATACGTTACAAAATGTCTAATTCACACATAATTTTTTTTATTGGAACAAAAACATCTAAACATTACAAACATTATACAAATGTAATCTACTTTGTATGGTTGAATTAAACTCATACTTTAAATTCGTAAAATAGTTTTAAGATAATTATACATAAGTACTTCATACCGACAGCACTTAAACATAGCACCTTTTAAAACAGTTTAAGGTACTCTAATATTATGAAACATTCCTTCTGGGCCTTATTACAAAACGTGTTTTAAATATAAGACTGGACTATGTCCGTTTTAGTTGTTCGAAAATTGGCTGTCTTCTGTCATAATTATCAAACTATCAAAATGTACCAATGTTAAATCATTAAAAACAATAAAATGAAATTATAAGAAACATTAATTTTAATTTAATAAACATGTTCCTATGTATATGCATCTATGTTTGTGTTTGTTCTTGTGTTGATTCTGTATATGTCTGTAGATTGTTTAACTATCGCTGTTACAGAAAGCAAAAAAGGGGGAAAAAAACACTCAACTGTGCAATCTAAAACCACCGTACATATCGATATTTCACATAAAATTTCTCAGTTTGATGGCCTATCTTCCCATTTGACATTGGCAGAATTGCGAACTCATATATTCGGAAAAGCCCAAGGATTTTTTATATCATCCCTCTCTTTCCCTCTGGATTGTTCTCTCTTTGGTTTTGTGAAAAAAATTTTATATGAATAGAAACCTTATGTTCTTACACTTAAAGTTCATTTTCTATAAATGGTAAATCGGGGGGGAAATCGGTCAAAAATGAAAGGCATATAGAGAAGGCTGTTGTCTTGCTTCAACAGCTTGCCAGTTTAAAAAATAATGTGTGATAAATGTCACTGTCAACTTAAGTTTTGAAATATTTAGCAATAAATAATATTATTTAATTTTATTTATTATAAATCTTACTTGACACATAGAAATCTGAATTAATTTGTGAAATTAACACAAAATAAAATAAGTAACCAATTAATATTATATTATTTTTCACACAAGCAACATTAAATTATGATGACATTATATGACAAAAGATGGCGGGAAAATAATAATTTCATATGTAATTTGTAAAAATAATTTAAATGTATTTTATTGTAAAAATAACAAAATGGTAAGAACTTGTAGTGTTCCGGGATGCAGAAATGAATCTTATAGTGGTTGCAATATATCTTTCTACAGGTATGCTAAAGTTTAAGTAAGATTACATTATAGGGACTAAAGTGACCATATTTTCTCGTGCTTGAAATAATTTGTGCAATGTGATATTTTTTCAGTTTTCCTACAAAAAAGAAAACATCAAAATAAATTCTCCAAAGTTTGCAGTCTACACTTTGATCCAAAATCTTTTAATACTCCAAATTCTCTCCGTTTGTTAAAAAAGGCGCTATCCCAATTCCTGCCATGGTGAGAAAAATTTAGTAATTGATTTGTAGCTATTAGTAGTAGTGCTGATAAAAAGTAGCCAAGTCATATATTCTTATACCATGGTTTCACATACGATTCCTTAGTATTGTATACAGTTTGCTTTATATTGGTGTACATAGTTTAAACCATCACTCGTTTCAGTTAGAATTTGAAACACAAGGAAAACGATAGTGTTAAAAATATAGGATATAGGCAACTACCTACATGCAATTCAAATGTGAACTTGTAAATAAATATTGTAATTGCTGCAAAATGTTTATGATTTTGATCACATTGCCTCCCTGTCAATTAACCGAATCGATACTATTATAAGTTACAAACTAAAGTGCATTTTAATTTGTAAGTAAGTTTGTTGGTGTTTGTTACTTAACGCGTCAATAGAGCTAAGGATCATCATGACTGGCAAGATTCAGGTAAAATAGGACCGCAAAAGAGACTGCTCCCGATTTGGTAAGAAGATGAATTGGTATAATCCTAATTATATAATTTATTGTCACCCTAGTTAGAAAAAGACAACTGCCTTTCATACTTCGCCTCGCTCTGCTCATATTGGATCAGCAGTAATATTTCCCTATATATTACTTCCATGGAAAAGCCATAACAAAAAAAAATGTTTCAATTTTTGTTGACATTTTTGTATGTGATGTCTGAACAACAAGAACCCACTTTTTATTTTCATAGTCCTGGACTAATAATTTAAACCACGTTTTGTAATAAGACGGACTAAGTTCAAATTTAAACTTACAATGATAAAATCAATAACTAAATATACCTAAAACAGCTTTGCTGTTTTATGAAGTCCATTATAAGATAGCAATCTCGTGCATAATACCTCAAATTTTACTCTTCACTTCACATCACTAAGTCATATCCCACTTTCACATTACAAACAATATTGTTCTGATTAGTTCCGACCTGACCCTTCAAATTTTGTTCTCTTTATTTATAGAACATATAGAGAACCACATTCTAATACTTTCCAAACTTGAGATCTCTCCGAACCTTCATATGGGCCTACAATTCATTCATTGATTCTTTCTAGACACTGAAATTCTTGCATTCTTCGCTCCGTATTTCCCTTTGTATACTTATATAGTCCATAAGTACTGAGTGTCTGATAAAAAACGCTCCGACTTGTACCTCTATGCACTATGAACGCTTATTTTGTCCATCTATGAAGATATCTTTACAAGTGTTACTGCTCTTCCACATAATATCATCTTCATGTAGGTAAGTATGGTATTCCAGAGCTTCTTTACAAAATGTGGTAAACAATAGCTGTTGGAATACTCACAAAGGTGTTTGGCGACGAGTTTTCAATATTTATTAACCGACTTCAAGTAAGAAGGTTCTCGATTCGTCTTGTGATATGACTATGTACACACGGGGGTGCGTCCCGCGTTACTGCAGCAGGTCGTTGGTGGAGAGGTTGCGCAGGCTGTCGGAGAGGTTGTCGCGGCCCTCCAGCGAGTGCAGGCTGAACAGCTCGTGGTCGCCCCCCGCGCCACCCGCGCCCGCCGCTAGCAGCGCCGAGAGGGAGCTGCTGCCCCCCGTGTCCATCTGCTCGCCGCCGAGGGCCTGCTGGACCACAATGTTGTTTTATCAAGGGAGAAATTTCATTTTTTTATTTGTCTAACATCTTATCTGATCGTGCGGATTTTTTTTTTATTTTAAAGTTTATTAATTGGAACTTTTTCCAATTCGCATAATAAATAAAGTGTGAAAATCATTCGCTTTTCGTTAAGCTATAATTGTTTAGTACAATGGAACCTGCATCCAGTTAGGAAAACATTTGACAGCTTTGTATCCATTACAATTACTGTAATGCACGAAAATTATGGGACTATTCAGGTCAATGATTTTGTTTTGACTATTTACATTCATAACTTACTTCTGTTTTAGCACATTAGTGTGATATCCCCTAAGTTGTCTCTTTGGTTACGCTGTTTAGTATGTAGGTGGGAGTGTATACCACACCTGGTTGAGGTAGTGCGGCAGGTGCTGCTGCAGGGGCTGCTGCAGCGGCTGCAGGTGCAGGGCGGGGGACAGCGCCGCCGCCAGCGGGGAGCCCGCCGGCGCCGCCAGCGCGCCGCCCTGGATCGGCGTCGGAGCCAGCGGGGACTGCGGATTCAGGTAACAACAACAATATTACATAAAAGTGTATTTGTAGTTATGTACACATGTGTGTGACAGGAAACTTTTGATCCTCAGATGCCGCTGCTAGTGAAGACGCATACCTGAATAAATAATACATGAATAGATGGCGTACATCAACACTCGCAATATGTAGCGCCAAAACAACATATCACAACATTTGTATATGTTTTTATTTTATTTATGTTGTATTTATAATTACTCACAGACAGTTATTTGACTTTTAAGTAACTACTATTTGAAAAGATTTTTGTTAGTTTTGTGTATGTATTAGAATCTTAATAATAGCCTATCTTACCTGCAGGTTAGCATGCGGGGACATGGCTCCGAGCGGCGAGGGGTGCGGGGAGGCGGCGTAGGGCGAGGGCGCTCCGTACTGGTACTGCCCCCCCGCGCCCCACCCCTCCGCGTACGAACCGCCCGCAGCGCCCTCTAGGTTCTGCCACTGGCCCTGCAATGTATACATATTGAGTCGCTAAAAAGTGTAAAAATAGAGCTCATTTAAACAATAATCAAGAAGAATATCATGCTTACACAATATTTTGTAACATAAGAAACATACGAAACTTATACAGACCATGCTACACAAGTCATATTTATCTCTGTCACTATCCCATCCATACAGATCAAATTAGTGAACTCCTTTCGTATAATGTACCTGTGGGTCCTGGTAGGCCGGCGCCGCAGGCTGCGGGTACAGGTTGTGTGGCGGCGTCCGGTCTGGAACAATAACAATCATAAATAAGTTTTTTAATTTTATTTAAGACTTGCTACACATAGTTAAACTATGACTTGACGTTATGCTAAACTACAATATGCCTGATCATATCAATATCGGTTCGATTTTTTTTTCGATTTACTTAATAAATTCAAATTCAAAGCATTTATTTGGACACACAATACTTGCTACACGTTTTAACTACGTCTAAATATGTGCCTTTTATTATGCTCGATAGGCTTACGCTTGACTACAAGTCGACTGATGCTAAGAAACATTGTAAACAGTAAGTAGTAGTTAGATGCATATTATAATTTGTATCATTAAAATTATGTGAAGTGGTTTTAACTAAAATAATGTAAAATTAAAATATCGTGTGAGCAGCCGAACTGTGGAACTTCTTGCCCGAATCTCTATTCCTCTTGAACTATAATTTGTCGGTCTTCAAGTCGAGAGATTACAACGTTGCTTAACATCAGGCAAGTTTTGGTCAAGCGTGAGTCTATCTAATGTAAAAAAAAAGTTGAATAGATCACTTTGCAGTGAAATAAAATAGAAAGCACTTACTTGGTTCGATCTTGATTGGCGGCTCGAGGTTGTAAGCTGAAACGAAACGAAAACCATATACATTTTTACACTTTAAAAACGACAATAATATTTAGCGAGTATACACACACAAACGAACTTAATATAATGACGTGCAATTATCTTTAGAAATATGTCTTATTTAAAATATAATATATGTTGTTAGAAACATTTAAAGATATATAAATGAGTGAAACTATTCTAAGTGAACCCAAAACCAACAAAAAAACAGGCAACACGCAAAGCAAATAAATAATTTCTAGTCTACAGCTAATATGAATATGTGTGAACCAAATAAACAGAAAAAAAGAGTAAAAACTAAAATATAAAAAAAACCAAAATACACATCATGCCACATTTATGTAACCGTACCTTTTAAATCATCCGGAATATATTTGGACATTACATAAATAAAATACGCAAGTTATTGGCATTCTATAATAAACCGGCGTCCATTCAAGCTATAGCTATCTCAATATCTAATTTAATTATACAAAAGTGAAAAAACTGCAGTTAAAATCGCCCGTCACATTAAATGCTAGTCGTAGTTTCTCAAAATGTATCAGAAAAGTACACAATATAGTAAAATACATGCTCGTTTCTTAAAAATAGATCATTCATGATACTTTTTTTCTATTAATTACATTATCGCTTAGAATTCAAACATTCAGCTTAGCTGCTAACCAATTCATAGAAATTTCATAGATTCAAAAGCATTGTACGTTAATTTTTAATGGTGCATTCACATATCCGACGAACATACATTTTCAACATTTGATAAAATTAATGTGCTCTGAAAGTTAGGGTGTATCAATGCGGAAAAATATAACGTGATAGATCTACATTGTGATTGGTCGGTATTCACGCATGTCACCTTGTAAGAAAGATGGATATAATAAAATTAATAACATATTATAGGCACCTTCAAAATAGAGAAGCCTAGTCAGAGATGTGAACACACCATCGTAAGATATGTTTGTATTTGTATTTTATACACACTTAAGGCTTACTATTAATAGTTACATTTTCGTATTAAGAGTAAATACGTCTCTCTTCTCATATAAATAATGCTCACAGTTTTTGTCGATTCAATCTCATACGAAAACTATCTAATTTCTTTAGAAAGTGTCAGATATTTACTTGATCGGTATTCATTTACCTTATTTCCTTTGGTAATTAGCTTTAGGCCAACTAGGCTATTTAATCTTACAAAAGTATTATTTTTATTTACTTATCTATTTTTATAATGAACATTGTTTCCAGATATAAAGAAATAGTACCTAAATGTACACAGCACAAGGTGGACCAAATTAAAATTCACATACATGTTAACAAATTAAGTCAAATTATTGTTTTTTTTAACGTATAGTCGATGATATCTTATGGAAGTTTCACAGCATTGTAGAGCCCGTTGAAGAAACTAAGATGGTTTCCAGGGTTACCAATATTGTCATCATATTCCTGCTCCACCAACTGTAATTTCATTTTTTCTCATTCAATTCTTCCGTTTGTAAACAGCAAACAGTTGAGATTTTTCGAGATGCAAATATGAGTATATTTTTAATTTATTATTCCCAATTTATAGAAATTGTTGCCAGAGATCGTAAAAAAATATAACAATGAGTTTTTGATTTATCGTGATGAGTTAATCAATACATTGAACTTCAATCGATGGATCCCCAATGAAACTTTGCAAATGAATCTCATGCTCCAAAGACTATAACATTCACTCAAAAAAAAAAAACTCAGTCACTCAAAAAGTGAATTTTCATTTGGACCGCCCTAACTTACGGTGGTATAATAATAATGCAATAAATAAGTAGGATGATTTAAAATACTTTCAAATTCACAACAAATTCTTTACACATTCTTATTATAAGACGAAAAACGTTAGCTTGTTACACAAATCTACAGATGCGTATGTTAAAGTACCTAATGTTAATGATAGCACACATATCCACATTAGCTAGAAATATAGTGAGCTTTTGTACTGCAGAGAACTGTGGAATATCACTATGCATCACATAGTGTAACCCAGTTGAAATCTCACGAAGAGTTAATTTAGGAAAGTAAAAGCCGCTTTTTTACTTTCTTGTTACATTGAATGGTAACTACTCATATATTTTATGCTAAATTTGCAGCCAATAAGTTGGTAAATAAAATGAACAAACATATTTTTCTAAATACCATACTCAGAACTCTTGCTGGAGTGTCGTGGTACACTACCAACGAGAAATCCATGAGAACCTAGAGATGAAAACTGTGGTTGAGGAAATCGGGGCAATCACTAACACTTACAGCAATCGTTTGGCAACACACCCCAACGTCCTGGCCGCCAATCTAAGAACCTGCCAGTATAAGCTTAGGCTTAAACGAAAGACTGTATTACCCAGTGACCAATAACAGAGACCTAAATATAGTATGAAGAAGTAGAAGCACTCAATGGAGAGCTCACTTACACGACAAAAAGCTCCAAACTCATCTGCTCATAGTGCAATCTGATCGCAGATAGTTAAAAGAAAAAGAAAGCAAAAAAAAAATACAGCGGCTCTCACACTATCTCCTTGATTATCTCTTCATCACCAATAGATATTTTTTTATTCAAGATTTTATGAAACCCATGAATAGCTCCCTAACATAAAAATAAGATTATACAGAACATGATGTGCTCACCAAAATAATGTTTAAACAAAACAACGAACAAGACAACAAACATAGAATTCGCGAATGACTAACTCTTAACTAAACGATAAGGTAACTTCCAAAGATATATTTTTGTACACAAATCGAGTAAACGACAAACACAACATAAAGGTATACAAATAGAAAATATAGCACCATTCACATTGCGAAATAAAGTAGAATTAAAACAACTATCTGTGAAATAGTAGATTGTATCATAAGGGAGCAAAATAATATTTTTACGGCGAGGGCGCTTTTTTGAATCCAGAGCGAAGTGAGGGATTCTAGAGTAGAATCCCGAGCGTAGCGAGGGATTCTTTAGTAGAATCCTGAACGTAGCGAGGGATTCAAAGTACGTCGCCCGAGCCAAAAATATATTTTACGCCCGAGTGATTCACTCTACTTTTCATCACCCACTATGAGAAAATAAAAGGCGCCTCATATTTTATTGTAATATTGATATTTAATGAAACAGAGTAACAACTAAATTGAAATTAAGTAGTATCTAATAATAAAACAACTAAAAACTTAAATTTACATTTGAGACATTTTCACAATTTTGAAAATTAATTGTTATAGTTTTATTAGGAATAGAGATTGTTGTAGATTCAATTTTATTCTGCGTGTTTGAAATAATGTCAGAATGTGGCTCATTTTGAGGAAAATGTGACGGTGAATCTCTTTGTTTGGATGTAGATGGGCGCGGCGACAGTGGCATGGATGGATTAACTGAAGGTTTTTTTTTCCCGGGATTTTGCAGGTAGTAGATTATCCATCACATTTCTTGCGTCAGTTCTAATACTATCAGGAGTTAATTCTATACTTTCACTGTCACTTGAAGAACTCATTTTTCAAAACAAAATCATGAATTTCTATCAATCCGTGAAAATTGACGAAAACGCGGGCTATAGTTCGCGCGTTTTTAATTTTATTTCTTTTTTTTTTGTATTCAGCCGGCGCGCGGCGCTATATACTATGGGCCGTCGCACCAGCCAGTCTTTATTCAAACAATATTTGCGTTCGATTTCTTGGGCCCTGAACACAAGATGTTCCAAATTCAAAAAGTGCGCGGCAAAGATAATTGCGGCGCACTTATAAAGAGGATTAAAAACTCATTACTGCCCGCTAAAAGTTTCTTATAGAAAACACCACCTTTGGGTGCACTTAAAGGCGAACCAAGTCGTCTTTTTCGAATAGGTGGGATGAAAACGTTGTTTGCTAACTAATGATGATTCAAATTACAATTATCTTGGTTTTATATGGACACTAAAAATTATACCAAACATTAATTAAATTCCCAACTAAATAAATATGTGTATAATTTAGCTAAAGCATACTTTGTGTTAGTATTATTTACCTACTTTAGGTCTAGATTAGTGTTATGTGTTTTTGATGATCCCTTAATTTTGTTTAATGTGATGATGTTCCTACTTAATTTATTCATATAATTTGTTAGTAAAAACATATTATAAATGTTCACTTTTTGTTAGTAATTATAATAAAGTTTGACAACTATGTTTTTACATATATCGATACATGATGTTATTTTTATACCATTGCCCAACATAAATGAACATACACAAATTGGGTTCATTCCTTAGATAAATCACCATAATGGCAAAGAATGCACAAATATAACCTATTTTGTTCAAAGAAAAAATTAATATTCAATCAGTTTGTATATTTTTTGCCATTAGTTTGATACAAAGTACCCATGAATACTTGTAGATATATATATCCCCATACATAGGATTGCAAGAGATACAACTTACTTTCCGGATAGTCGGCCAAGCAAGACATGACTGCTTTTCGCTTCTTAGAATCTAGAAACATTTGAAAATATGAATTAATTTATAAATATAAAGAAATATACCTCTTTTGGCTAGTTTTTTAAGACACGACAGAAATTTAAAATGCAGAATTCTTTAGTATAAAAGGGGACACCATAGTATATCTCTATTTTCTCATAATTTACATCTATTAATACCATTTTACCAAAATTATACTAGTAGCTGCTCATTATAAATACACCTCGCTGGAGGCACACAATATGATAGTAATGAGTATAATATGCGTCCAAAAATTTGGCAGATCGGATGGACTAGATTAGTTTCGGACAGACTTTATTGACGTGCGCCGATACTACTGACATTACTGTCATAGGAGCGGACACCTTCAGTCTTTGGGACGTGATACCGTGGGTACAGGATAGACTAGACAACAGACTAGAGATTAGATTAATACTACCGAGAGAGATTTGCCGATAAGTATCCAAAGAGAACAGCGACTCTTTTTTTTATCTTTCAAGCCACATTTCAAAAGACCCGCCGCTTTATTTTCCGAAATGGAAAGACGACGCATCTTCAGACGGTCCGCATAGAAAAGAGACGAGATCTTTTTCTATGTCATCCCGATGAGTCGCGTGAGTAATTAAGAGTTGTGATGGTAGTTGGAGGCGTCTACTGGCGAGTAGTAGCAGCTGGTGTCGTCGAACTCGGAGGCGGTGGCTCGCGGCGCCACCGCCATGTAGAGCGCGTAGTGCTCCGCGTCCGTGAGCTCCAGCTCGTCCTGCAGCTTCTTGAAGGCGTCCGCGTCCAGCGCCAGCACGCTCTCCGCCACCAGGATGGTGCCGGGCGCGGCGGGCGGCGCTGGGCCCAGCGAGCGCCGCAGCGAGCTGCTGGACGCGCTCTTCAGCTCGCGCTCGTCGCCGTGCAGCGAGATGTGCGTGATGCTGTCCGCGTAGCTGAGCCCGCCGCCCGCCGGGTCCTTCAGGGACGCGTGCGACACGGACGACTTGAACTTGGAGGGCCTGACACCGGACACGCTGCTCACCGAGCGGCCGACGGGCTTGCTCTTGGTCTCGCGCTTGCCCTCGGACTTAACGCTCGGCGCGGGCGACTTGTCCTTCCGGCGGAACAGGCGCGAGAAGAAGGAGCGCTTCTTGGCGGGCGGCAGCGCGGGCTCGCTGCGGGCGCCCGACAGCGGCGGCGGCGGCGCCAGCGCGGCCGGGTCGCGCGTCAGCGGCAGCTGCCGGCTCGGCTTCAGCACGCTGTCCACGGACGTCTGGCTCGACTTGAACGAGTCCCCGGCGGCGGAGGCGGGGCGCCGCACGCGCTTGGGTGGCAGCGGGGGCGCGCGCTCCTCCGAGTCGCGCTTGAGCGGGGAGAACTCCACGATGGGCCCGCGGAACGTGTGCACCTGCACGTCCTCGTAGGGCTCCGCGCTCGGCTCCGCGATGTCCACCGGGTTCTTGAAGGCCAGCTGCAGGCTGGTGTAGGTGCCGGCGTCGTCGAAGTCATCCGCGTCGGGCGCGGGCCCGGTGTCGGCCGCCGCCTCCTGCCGCGTGCGGCTCTCCGAGTAGATCTCGTCCAGCTCGGCCACCTGCTCCAGCAGCTCGTTGAGGCTGGCCTCGTTATCCTGCATGTCTACGTCGGCGTCGGGCGGCGGGTTGCCGTTGACGTCCTCCAGCGTGGCGGTGTCGCTGGTGTCGGTGTCGGCGGTGTCGGTGGTGTCGGCGGTGTCGGCGGTGTCGGTGGTGGAGGAGACGCGCGCCTCCTTGTCGTTGTTGTTGTCGTCGAGCAGGCGCGCCAACAGCGCCAAGTCGGGCGGCGGCTTGCGGCAGGTACCTGGGAAGTCGGGGATGTACTCGAAGTCGAGCGAGTTGCTGTGCTGGTTGTCGGTGAGGCGGCGCAGGCGGAAGCGCGCGGACACGTGGTGGCGCGGGTCCCAGTGCGGCGCGGAGTAGCGCGGCGTCTCGAACACGATGGCCACCTGCTTGTGCACCAGCACGGTGTTGGCGGCCGCCTCCCACAGCACGCGCCCCGCCGCGTCCTCCTGGTAGAACACCACCACCGTGTCCTCGCGGGTCACCTGCACACACACACACACGTTCCAGGCAACTTTGACCTCAATTATATCGATAAAAGAATACAAAACACATTGCATCATTAATATCCTATTGATCTAGTATCCAGCAAGCATCCATGCTGCGAGCTAGACCGCTTGCAAACAAACTTGATAACAGTTATCGGCTCGCGTCAGTACTCGCTAACCACATGTACATATAATACAACATCGACGATTTTTCGCAGCACTTTTTATCGTAACCACCGAATACATTGCACTAAGTAGCAATAGGTATGCTACGTCATTTTCTAAGCCTGTGTCGACGTATCGTCGTGTCGTAGTCGTATTTATCATACTACTTATACAATCTATTGCGTTTATCTAACAGCTAACTTTGTATCAAAGCATTTCTTGGTACAAGTGTTTTAAGATCAGGCGTTACTTTGCGGAAATCTTGCAGATGTAACTTTGGAGAAATATGTAGTGTTGTTTCGCTGCATTTAATGTATTCGTTATTGTAAGAATAAGAAGCTACCTTCTCGCAGAGCAGGATGATGTGCTGTCCGCCGGACACGCTGCCCGAGCAGTGAGACGCGCGCATTATCTGCAGGTCGCACATCGCCTGCAATAACATACCATCATTTACTGGTCATACAGTAATAACCTCACCTCTTAACGATGGTTGTCATGAAGACATACTTTGGAAAACTGTATTGGCAAGTGTAATAAACCATGTAAAAATGCGACAAAATGACTGTTACCCGATAAATAACATACTGGAAATAACGATATGGGTTAAAAACCGGGTAACCAAATATATTATCTCAAGTTATCTCTAATATTCCACAGACTAATTAGATAAATGTAAAATCCTGGTTTAATTTGTTTAACATTTCAGAATTAGGGTAAAAATATACAAAGAATTGTCAAAACAAATACCGGAGGTCGCGTCGAACATCAGACAAAATAATTCACTAAAGCCGCCCTAACAGACTTACCTTCTTATCGTATATGATGTCACTGGCAACGGGCGGCAGCGGCAGCGGGCGGTCCTCCCGCGTGCCCTCCACGTGCAGGAACACCTGGAAGGCGAGCCGCACCGCGTTCAGGTCGATGCTCTGCGGGTTGCTGCGGTGCTCGAACCCAGCTGCAACGTACAAGCTCTACATCACTTCTGCCCGCCTGGTACTTCGCTTATATGTTACTCAGGGAACAGTACAAGTTTCATCAAAATTGGTCTATTCGTTTTGAGATATTGAGTTTTGGAAACACCCACAAATCACACACACTAAAAACCTGTTGGTGAATTCTGGACGCTTGATTAGTTTTTTTGCTTAGTATGAGTCTAGATGGCGCTGTATGCCAATCCACCAATTCAGTTCAGCAGTGGGCGTAATTTTGTTCTTTCGTACGCCCATAACAAACTGAGGGATCATCGTAATTCGTAGTTTGTAGTATATCTACATTACTTTGCATTTATTTCTAAAAGCAAACAAAAAGCAGCTAGTCTAAAAACTTGCCTAATTGAGCTGTTAAAAAATTAACAATAACTAAAGTATGGACAAGATAATAGGTCACTTTTGACAGATGTCAGTTTTATATTCATAGTGAGGTGACCTGCTTAAAAACATCGATTAAATGAATGAATCGAATGAATCGATACAGACTTGAAACATATGTGAATTTTAAAAATGATCATGCGAATCCTTGTCCCATTATTATTTTTTCTTTCATAAATTAAAGGAGCAAAATAAGACAAGTACCTACGTAATTTAACAAAAAAATTGCTTTTATTCACTTGATTTTTTATAGTTAGTTAAAAGAATAATAAATATGTATAATTAGGTTTTACTAAAATCACAACGTGGTTATAAATTTATGGTGATTTTTCTTCACAAGTAATCATTGCATTCGATTCAACTTACAATCCTATCAGCTTTCGATTTTTAGAGTAACATCCCTAGTGTTTAAAAAGAAAAAGGGTTGACTGACGCAACATTGTAACGACGTTCAGTTCTTTAGATCAGAAATTGTTTATTATGTTTAGAATGGTTTATTAGTGAAAGCAAATCGTAAAATTACTCGTATCGGTCATTATTACAATAAATATGTAAACGTAATTGAAAAAAGTTAAGCAATTGTGCAGTTCTTATTTTATGCCCGCCGTTACAAGGTCACGTTGTTGAATTTTGATGAAATGTCAAAAGTGACCTATTATCTTGTCTCTACTTTAACGGCACTCTCCTCCAGTACCTACATTCCCGAGCTTGCATCTCGTAAAAACTACAAATGTGTAAAAAGTGTGCGTGTAAATGATTAGTTTCGTCCACTCCAACATTTCCATAGCGACAGTTTTTGTGCGCGCCATGCGCCAGCCTTGGAAGCACATAGACTTATCATCACAGACACTTAACCAACTAAGTGCAGGCAAAAAAACAAGATATGTATGTGGTATTTTCAGAATTGGTTAGTTTCAGTATGATGATTAATTTAGAGACCGCGCTAGGAGAGCGCGTCCACTCGACGGGCGCTAAACCAGAATCGGTTTAATATGTCTAGCTGTAAATACTTGTATGTTTTAAGAAGTAGTCGTCTAGAATATATTGTACGTGTTATTTTTTAATCTCTTTCTTTGTATTTTATTTCGTGTGTTACAATCAAGAATGATCTATCTATCTATTGCTCTAATGTGGCGTCTCCCGGTGCAGTGAGACAGTGACTGGTGAGTTCTGCACGTGGTACATGGAATCAATGACCATCGCTCGCCCGGCCGACTCTCCAGAATAGTGCGCTGGACTCGCTCTTACCATTCAAACACTCTTATTGTGACACGAGTTTAGAACACAAAAAACGTAACAGATTTATTATGTCTATGGCTTTATGTATATCTGTACGTTACATACCTAATGTATGGTAAATGTGTGTTTCGTAAATTAATACTACAATTGTAATTTTAGATTATGTACCTATAAATAACGATTTGAGATTGAAAAAATTAACTTAAATTGAATATTAGCTTAATTTTTGCATTGACATTAACGTAGTAGGTATAATGAGTTCATAGTAGACTAGCATACGTAGTATAAATCAGAGACAGCTACCTAAATATTATCGATTGGTTAGTTGACCAGTCTTTTGTTGTTTTTTTTATTATAGGTAACCATGCGACCTATTAACAAACAGATGTATCGCGTGATATTTGTAACTGACCTATCAGATGGATTAGACATACGTATTAAATACGTATGTCTAATCCATCTGATCTAATCCATCTGATCTAGAGAAATATAAATTTTATATTTCTCCCTTAATGAAGTGTCAATACCATGTTATGACGTAGTTATGTAGTAATGTGGGGCGCATCTACAGAAATAGCGCGCTAAAATATAAACGGTTCCAATAATGTTACTTTAATAAATATACTGGTGAAACTTGTCGAGCTAATTTTTCGACGTAATTTTTGACGTAAGTGCTAGCCGGTTATTACAACTAAATTAAATCATGCCTTACGGGAACTATAATACAGTAATATACTGGTGCTCTATATTTACTGTAAATAATGTAAACACTTCGCTAGAGTTACTGATTTTGGTTCCATACTCTTTTTTCAAAATATGATACTTAATGTTATATCAAATTAAAAAAATATATACTACGCTAGGCCAAAACCAAGAAATTTGTCACTCGCACGTAGGTATTATGAAATAAGAAAATTCCACAAACCATTAATTTCCAGAAGTCATAGGGAAAAAGTTGTTGGAAGATAATGACGAAACAATACAGTAGTTGCATTGATTTAAGTTTTATGAGTGGATCCTAAATGTTATATATGTAAAAATATATATAACTAAATAATAGGCGTATCATTGAATTCATTGATAAACAATATCACCAAGTCATTCAGCTGATACGAACGAATACTTTTTAAACTTCTTGACTTTCTTTTCAGTATTATTAAAATCTAAATAAGTTAAACATACTCGTCGAATATGTTTGTAGAAGTCAAGCTAAAAATAAGTAACAAGTCTGAAAGTTATAGATTAGGTATAGCTAACGCGTGTCGGGCCATTTTTATCATATTAATTAGTTGATATGAACTACAAGGAAAACAATAATCTCACAAACTATATTAGCGCTCCGCAAAAGTAACATTTTTATGCTCAGGGTCGTTATTGAATTATTCACGATGAGTCACAGCATCGTATGACTTTGTAATTTGTCTGCCAATTACTTCAGGATAGGACTCATATCTGGGGGCACGGCAGTGCCCCCGCCAAGTCGAGCGCGAAGCAAACTGCCGTACCATCCTTTACTAGAACCATTTCGCCGCATTTTCAGCCCCCTATTTGAGAACCTCTGGATAGGATTAAAACGCTAAAATTTTCGTCATCTAGAAATTCGTAATAACACACTTGAAATCCAGAATTTCAAGTTGGTAGATCAATTAGTTCCGAAGTTATGCTAATGCAAAGTTTCGCATTTTCGACACTGACTCACTCACTGATCATCAAAATAGAACTAGTACTTCCCATACACCTAGAGAGCTAAAATTTGGTACAGAGGTAGATTTTAGCGCCCACATAAAGGAAAAATTATCAAAACAAGATTTATTGAAGATCTGGACTACCTGGTGACCCTGATGAGAAAACGTAAGAGTACAGCCAAATTAGCGTTTTTATGAGAAATATGACAACGCAGTACATGCGACGTCAAAATGAGCGGGATGCGATATCACCATCACTTTGGCCATCAGACCTTGGAGTACCATAAGGGATCTCGAAAACTATAAGAGATAGCGGGTTGGTGCTTGAACTAAATATGATGAGAACTGGTGGTATGTATCGGATCTTGCAAAATCATCATCATCCTCAGCCAACTTTCTACTGCATTCAATTTTCTATATTTATATATATAACTGTACCTATTCTACTTAATAAATAAAAAATATTAAATATCATCATCATCAGCCTAATGGGACCCACAGCAGGGCATAGGCCTCCACCCTCTTACGCCAATACTCCCTGTCTTGCGCTGTTCTTGCCCAGATGTTTCCTTCTAACTTTCTTACATCATCCAGCCACCGTTGCACAGGTCTTCCTACACTTCGCTTACCTAGCCGTGGGTACCATTCAGTTATTGCTTTGCTCCATCTGCCGTCAGTACGTCTCGCCAAGTGTCCAGCCCATCGCCACTTGAGTTTCGTAATACGAGACCCGACGTCTTCCACCTTCGTACGTTTTCGGATCTCAGTATTACGAACCCTGTCGCGTAACGTAATGCCTAACATGGACCGTTCCATTGCTCTTTGTGCGACTCTCATCTTTTCGATGGTTTCCTTGGTGAGCGTCCATGTTTCGGCAGCATACGTCATTGTGGGCAGAACACATTGGTTGTAGAGTCGTGTCTTCAAGCATTGAGGCATTTTACGGTCTTTAAAAATATCGCTTAGTTTGCTAAATGCCGCCCATCCGAGTTGGATTCGTCTTTTGATCTCCTTGTGTTTATGCTCTCTGCCAAAGGACAAACAGTGTCCAAGGTAAGTGTATTGTTCCACTACTTCTAACTTTTCACCACCAATCTGGATAATTGGTTGTGAATCTCCAGAAGCGTTGGTCATCACCTTAGTTTTGGACATGTTCATCTTAAGGCCCACTCCAAGAGAGACATGGTGAAGGTCTTCTAACATCGTTCGGAGATCAGACTCAGTTTCACTAATAAGAATCAGGTCATCGGCAAAACGAAGATGGGATAAGTGAACACCATTTATTGAGACGCCTCTATTCTCCCAGTCGAGAAGCTTCAAGACGTCCTCCAAGACAGCTGTAAATAGCTTGGGAGAAATGGTGTCCCCTTGGCGTACACCTCTTTTAATCACAATGCGATCTGTAAGAGCATGTAACCGTACTTGCATCGACGCTGATTCGTACAGATTGCGGAGGATGTTAACGTATCGTGCATCTATGCGGCAGCGATGGAGTGAGTGAAAACCAGCCCAATGTTCAACGCTATCGAAGGCTTTTTCATAGTCCACGAAAGCGAAAAACAAAGGTCGGTTGTACTCTTCACACTTTTCCATCAACTGTTTCACAGTGTGAATGTGGTCTATGGTAGAAAATCCGGTCCTAAAACCAGCTTGCTCGATGGGCTGGCATTCATCAAGTTGGCGAGTAAGTCGGTGGGTAAGAATTTTGGCAAAGAGTTTATAAATCTGAGGAAGAAGACTTATGGGACGGTAATTACTAAGTTTGGAATTATCTCCTTTTTTATGCAGTATTGTAACTATTGCGTTGTGCCATGAACTAGGTGTGTTGTTTTGTGAAAGAACGTAATTAAATAATTTTACAAGAACTGCAACTACAGGTTTCATTATTAAATATATATATATATATTAGTCCACGTCCTGTCAAAAAGAAGTGATATCCCACCAAAAACATTCTGTAAAAAATTTGCCAAGTCTCGATAGAGCTGCTTGTTTATCTCTAAAAAGTAATGAAATCTCTAGAATTAGTTAAGCCAAGTCTAAGGTTCCTTACTGCGATTTATTTATTATTAGATAGTTAATTTTATGTGACTTGGCCGTTGACTTGTAAGTAGTAGATTATGAATAATTAAAGTTTAAGGGAAACATAGAAACAATAACCAGAGTTCTAACGAAAAATTAAGATAGATTAGAATCAGAAAAAATTGTTAAGTGGACTCTATATAATAGGCAAAAACATTAGAAGATTTGAATAAATCTGCAAATAAATTAGTAAATAAACTTGTATCCACTAAACGTGTAAAGAATGTTCAACGGCAAAGTCACGTAAAATTAACTATAATAATAAATAAATCGCAGTAAGGAACCTTAGACTTGGCTTAACTAATTCTAGAGATTTCATTACTTTTAAGAGATAAACAAGCAGCTCTATCGAGACTTGGCAAATTTTTTACAGAATGTTTTTGGTGGGATATACATTAATCTGTGCTAAACTTAGATAAAAAGTTGATATTATGCTATTTATATCCATATCAAATTTTGTAATAAGCAGTTTAGCCGTTTTTGTGCATTTGACAGTCAGGAATTTAAGCACTGCATAGCCTAAAGCGCCAATCGTACAAGTAAGGATGTGAGTAAAGCTGTCAAATGGAACTAGCCCTCAAATGAGGTTGCTGAAACACACCATAAGGTGCTTGATGATAGATTTACATTTTAACGACGGCCGGTTGAGTTTAGTCAAAAAGCACGCTAGCATCTACCACCATATTGACATACGCTCAGAATTACAAAACCAGACCCAGGAACTGGTACTCATTGGCCTCGAGGCTGCTGGCCACCTTCACTGTGGGCACGCCACATGAGGCCTATGCTATGTACATGCATGATGTGAGATACAGACTAAACTACTGTTACGAGAGTGTGGCTTGACGGTTTCAGGGTCTACTTTTCTTCCTGATGCACCTTGGTTCAAATCCGGCCCTACACCAATAACTTGCTTTTAAAGTAACGTATGGGTTTGCACTCGCTTAGCAGTAAAGGAAAACATTATGCGAAAACCGACATGTTTGAGGACCACAAAATCGGTGGACATGTGTCTTTCGTGGAAGTTCCTGGGCGCCCACAACTATTTAAACTACTGCTGAGGAGAACTTTCCTAACGAATATATTTTGCGGGGAGTCACGACCCTCAGTCATGAGGAAATATGATTCAAAGAGAGAGAGAGAAGTACTGACTGCGGAAGGGGTCAACCCGCAGCGTGCTGCGCTTCTGCAGCGCCTCCTGGATGTCGCGCCGCTTCACGCACTGAATGCCGAGGTTGCGGAACTGGTACTCGTTGGCCTCGGGGCTGATGGCCACCTTCACGGTGAACACGCCGCTGTTGCAGCCCTCGCGCCCCACCAGGTTGTGCGGGTGCGGTCTGCGGATAAGATAAAGGTTATATAAATAGATAAGTTATTTTGCAAATTATCGAAACTTCGTCATTAGGGACTTCATAAAATGGCTGCTAGAAGTTACATGACAGGATGATTCAGGCTATAAAAGCCGCAATTATGTCAGCTTCAAACAAAATTCCAGATCAAAATCCGTCCATCACATTTGAAGCGACAGATTCACACGTTGTCAACCACAGAGGCACGTCAATCTTTCTGCATCAGGCAGGTTAGTTAATAGTTATTACTAAATTTATTTCCTCACTGGAATGCATACTATATATTAAACATAAAATTACTAACTAATTAACATATAATATTACACAGCGCCATCTTAACATCAAACACCAACTAGCCCCATACTAAACTTACGCTTGTATCATATACTTTTCTTTTGTAAATACCTATATACTTATTTTACATAGAACCTAAAACATACCTGAAAGGGTCATCTTTGGTGACGCAGGAGACGACGATGGTGGCCTTCCCGGTGTAGTTGCAGATGCGTATGGTGGGGTACAACTTGTTCTCCGAGGTGCTGTTGGCGCCGGGGATGGAGCCCGCCGACCGGCCCTCGCACTCATAGCGGAACCTGGACAGTTTAATTAAACGTTGCAATAACAAAGCTGAAGAGGGTCAAAAATCTGAATATAGAAGACTAGCTGGTTCCCGCGACTTCGTCCGCGTGGAATAGTTATTACCATAAAAACGGGTTAACTCAATAGGAGTTAACCTTAAAAGATAGACATATACTGTTGCAGACATTTTGTTAGATCATTTCAAGAGAAATAATTCTTTATCACATATTTTTTTGATATCTTGAACCGTTTTCGCAGCGCACGCAACGGAAGCCCTCAAAAATGAATATATTTTTCCGTTTTTCCACACATTTTCCATTATTTCTTCGCTCCTATTAGTTGTAGCGTGATGTTATATAGCCTAAAGCCTTCCTAGATGAATGGTCTATCAAACACAAAAAGAATTTTTCAAATCGGACCAGTAGTTCCTAAGATTACCGCGTTCAAACAAATAAACAAACTCTTCAGCTTTATATATTAGTAATAGTTATTAGAAAAAGAACATGTTTGGATATAAGTACAATAATCCATAACAGAACAGTTACAGCATTTTTTTTAAAGTTTGTTAGGTATTAGAAGTGTCATAGACTACTTTTTATTTCAAATAATAATGCGAGCGAAGCCGCGGTCGTGTACTACTACATAATAATACAGATCAGTCGTGGAACTGGAATAATATGTATGTACAATTATATTATATACTAGTAGAAGCCGCGGCTTTGCAAGTGTTATAAAATAATAATGATGCTGTCATTTTTGGGACTCTATATCAGAGCTGTTGTAGCGTTGACTACACAAATGTTTCAAAGATTGTTAATATTGTAGGAGTTCAGTACAATCATATTAGCTTTGATTTAACATAAGTACTTCTATCATAAAAAATACGTATTTCTTACGTATTCAAAATGAAATTGTTATATTAGCCAAAAATAAATTACAATACGAGTATAACTTTAAACATAATCTTACAGAGTTAAAATGACTTATTGTTTGGCTATTCTTTGGTTACACGTGTCTAGTTTGCTTGTCATTATTTTGATAGCGACTGTTTACAAAAACATCAAACAGCAATTACAATACCGGTTGCTAATAGATTTATGATCATAGGTTATCAAGTCTCAAATGTAATAAGTAGGTAAATTAATTTGCTAATCATACAGACAAGATAAAGCAATTTGATACTTATATCTACAAAGATTAGGTTAAAAATTGTGTGGATATTGGTGTAGTATCCGCAAGCGACTTTCACTCGATCGTATGGTGTGAGTTCGGCCTACTAATATGAGGAAAATGCGTCAACTTGTGTGTTAGGTAACTTGCGGTCAAGTGCGTTATGGTTCTCCTGAGCGGCTTCAATAACAGCGCATTTTGTACAAAAACACTAGCATAAGGCGAACGTTTGTGTCGGAGTGTGTCATTGTTTATGTTCGGATGGTGATCATTCATAGTAAATGGGATGAAACAATTGGGATTAAATTTAATGTGGAGCAGCTTAAATCCTGGATTAAAATATAACCTATTAAAACGCATATGGCATTGTAGAGTTGTTTTAAAAGTTTTAATATAATCTTATCTTAGATTTAGATGCAATTAGCCAAATCGGAATGATAAAATTTAATTACTTTAGTTACATCAGCCCACATATTTTAAAGTCTTGAAGCTAACATATCTAGCAAGAGATTGAAAATTCTGTATTGTAATAAAATTCTTCAAATTTTGAATAGCGTCGATGGCACAAAGTTTATTAGTTGGGCAGTAAATCTTTGAACGTGTCTTATAGAGATAATTGCGGGTTATCAATGTATATCAGGTTTTGGTGGGCAAGGCCGCTAGCTTGATGTTGTGGCGTAGAATACACATAGTAAGTATAGTATATGTTGCTATGTCACTCTCGATCACGATTTTGATTAAAATGTAGATTATCTCAATTTGAATCCTCAAGATTAATAAAATAACAAAAGTTATCTCGATCTTGCGTTGCAAACATTTGCCTTTTTTTGGATAAATATATAATAAAATATGGCCATACTATAAATCTTCTATGCACTATTATGTACACGACTATTCTGCATACAACATAATATATCTCGTGTAAGGTTTCATCTGCGGTCTCAAGCGATATCGGTTACAATAAATCTAATAATCCCACGCAATACAAGTTCCAGCACTCGGCAGAAATACAAGGAAAATGTGAAGTTAACTATACACTGCTAAATATACATTATACACCTATATTTATGTGTAGGTGTGCGGTGGAATTAGCTAAATCCATACATTTATGTTAGTGTAGCGCGGCGCGGTATTCCGTAATTGACGAGCTGTTTATAAACCGCCTTATTACAAAACGCAGTTTAAATATTAGTCCAAAACTTTGACAATAAAAAGTTGGCTCTTGTTGTTCAAACATCACATACAAACAATCAAATATAATTGGTAACATTTTGATTATTATGACAGAAAACAGACTAATTTCGAACAACAAGAACGGACTGCATATTATCAAAGTTCTGGACTAATAGTTAAACCACGTTTTGTAATAAGACTCGATCTGTCTTATTACAAAACGCGGTTTAAATATTAGTCCAGGACTTTGAAAATAAAAAGTGGGTGCTTGTTGTTGAGACATCACATACAAGCAATCAAAATGTCAACAAAAAATTGGAACTTTGTTTTAACATTGGTACATTTTGACAGTTTGATTATTATGACAGTAGACAGACAATTTTCGAAATACTAAAACGGACTTGGTCTAGAGTTATATTTAAACCACGTTTTGTAATAAGGCCTAATATGTTTATGATTTTGTTGTATGCAGAATACTATGACTTACATTGCATAAATATGCGCTTTAAATATTATGTATGTATGTATTTAAGTATAAAAAAGTATTCTATTAAGTAGATAATTAATGTACATACATAAATATTATTACCAAGCACATTATTATTATGTCCGATGACCGAGGCGCTATTCACTATAATAAAAAAAAATTAATTAGTAAACAGAAAAACGAAAACCATATTTGTTTTGATTTCAATTTGCTCATAAAATGTGTATCATCGTGAACAAAACACAGACGTGACCGATCTACGTATTATATTTGGTAAAACGTCACCACTTGAGTCATAATATTACCATCGAATACTATACTACGTATACCTATATAGTATCACATTATACATACAAGACTAGCCACTTAATCCATATTCAGGAAACCACATATTTGAGTGACGAAATACCGTTACAAACCATCTTAAAGTGAATAAACAAACCGTCTGGCCACATGAAACACACATTAAATTGAAATAATATCCTCATATTTCATCCTTCGAGACTGAATGCAACCTTTTGAATTAATTTGAAAAATCATTCATGCAGCTGTGCTTACGTTAGAAACAATGGCATGAAACAGGTAAATATGATTTTAGTAAAATATACAAATTTTCAGAATAAGCCTATCTTAATATTTTCGATCGAATTGATGGTGAATGAATAATATGATATAATAGTTGAGTCATACTACTATTGGTGAGTATTATCGAATATACTTTTACTTCAAAACAATACTTTTCCCTAACAAACATGTTCGCCCGCGTACAACTCCATCTATATGTTAGTATAATAAATACCAGGGACGAGGAAAATAGTCGCGAGACGGTCAATTAACGCCAATTTCATTACAATAATTGCATCACAGCACACAATTTGTACATTGTCTCGTTTATTTCCACATTTTCTTCCTGCCATTCTCTCGTGTTTTCTCAGAGATACTTCATCGGAGCTTAATTGGCCAAACATTATTATACACTAGCTGTGCCTGCGACTTCGTCCGCGTGGAATAGTTGTTTTGGGCATTAATTCTTTAAATTTTGAACCGTTTTCGCAGCGCACGCAACGGAAGCCCTCAAAGATGAATAATTTTCCCCGTTTCTTCCACATTTTTCATTGTTTCTTCGCTCCTGTTATTTGCAGCGTGATGTTATATAGCCTAAAGCCTTCCTCGACAAACGGTCTATTCAACTCAAAAATAATTTTTCAATTCGCACCAGTACCTCGTTCTTGAGATTAGCGCGTTAAAAAAAACAAACAAACTCTTCAGCTTTATAATATTAGTATAGATGGGTTAAAATCAATAGGTTCATGTACTGTGAAACTTCGCGTATTTTAGTTAGAATTAGAATGCAAGAGTGTATGGCGTGGGAGAGCTGGCTGATACTCAGCTGTAGGTAGATACAGGCTGGAATGATGATGATCATCATTAATTGAAATGCTAAGTAGATAGCTACCACTTACAACATCTGTTTGATGAACACACCCAACATTATGAACTCTCTTTAATTAATATCTCTTATGATAACCTCCCGATCTATGTATGTTTGTTTAGTAAACATTAGTTATTAATGAAGATGGTGTTATCACTGAGTGTAAGCGGATTCTCCTTGGATGTCATTGGCCGGGTACATGATATAATATACGCCTCGCAACTATTACAATGTATAACATATCTACTAGTAGCTGGGTCAAATACAAACTATAAGTAAAGGCGAAAGTTTAAATTTTCATGAAAATGTACGCGTACAGGATTTTCACTAAACGGCAGAACTTATTTGCATGAAAATAAAATCTCAACATGACCTAACTTTAGTAATAACGACAGTATACCTAAGTCTCGAGCTACGAGCTTCTAGGCATAACTGCATCGTAGTCAGGTCGCCTGATTCTACGGCTGACTAGTGATGACGTCCGCAGCCACACTTTAGAACAATACACGTAGTTTTTCATCGGGAAATGGAGCTGTTGCCATGGCAGCGGAGTATTGATGCCATCAAATCGGATGTTTAGTGTCAACGGTCTAGTTTACACGTGTACTGGACAATCAACTTGTTCCACCCAATCTAGATTTTCGTATGGCTGATTTGGTCTGGAAATTTTCCGACCGTAGCGTGCTCGGATGAGCACCCGTGCCTCGGATGATCATGACGTCAACGAACGCCAGGCTGTCAACACCATGGTCACTACTAACTTACTGGTCATCCCTTGGGGCATGGCTTAGTAAGAGCAATAATGCAAGCAAAGACTTATAAAACATACATAGCTCATATCTTACAAGGAATCTCTCTTGATATTGATGTACTGTCTGCAAGAGATTATGCTTTAGGTACCAACAACCCTGTATACCTAGCTCTAGATTTTATAATGTATTCGTGTGCTTCAATAATAACATAACAATAGTTGTATGTTTTATATTACGTTCATTAGCCACTTGGTCTCGCTCGTAAACTTTTTAATGAACATCTAAATGTGATAGTTACGCAACGCTGATGTCTTATGTTCCACCGACATATTGTTAACAGAGAGCCGGCGAAAGCAGTCGAGGCAAATATTTATATCTGACCGATTTAGATGATTGACCACAGACAATGTAATGCAGTAGGAATACGCGATTTTTGGATCACAAAAAGCAGCACAAAAACGCTCGCTAGATAGTAAGTAAGTGATTAAAAAAATGAGAGTGGTTAACAGGTCTATGTATATCGAGCTATTTTTTTTTTGACCCAGGAAAACCTTTTAAAAGTACCACTCGACCCCGGGGAGGGCGAGTGGTTATGTGGGAGTCTCCGCCAAAAGGCCGGCATACCCACTAAAAACCTGGGGTGTTCCACCTCTGCATTGCGATCAGGGCCCCGAGAGTGCGATGCATGCGTCCGCAGCCCTGGCGATGCTGGCCCGGAATCAGGCCCCGTCTCGGGGAGCTTTTGCTCGACCATCTAATGGACGACGCGTCGGAAAACGGGACACGTCGTGCATCCTGTGGGGACACAGTCCTAAGGGCAACAGGTTCCCCGACCTGCCGCCCGGAGTCCCCTTTACGGAGGTCGGCGGTCGTGCGCCAAGCGCCGCCTCCGCAAACCTCTCCCGCGCGCGCTCCGCCTCCTCCTTCAGTGCGAGAACTTCTTCGCAGAAGTCTCGCACCGCGTCCCAACCAACGTCGCTCTCGGCCATCGCTTTCGCAACGGCCGGGAGCGACAGCCTCTGGTCTATGGCAGCCACAAGCCGCGCCCTCTGTTCCTCCCACGCCGAGCACTCCGCGAGGGTGTGCTCCGCCGTGTCCTCCGGGTCCCCGCAATGGTGACAGGCTGGTGTCTCCTCCCTCTGCACAACCCCGAACAGGAATCGGCCAAAACAGCCATGGCCTGTCAGGAGCTGCGTGACACGGAAGGAGAGAGACCCGTGCTGCCTCGTCAACCACTGCACGAGGACAGGGCGGATTGCCTCCACCGTCCGCATAATGTATATCGAGCTTAGCTCAAGGTAGCACCATCTCTTAGCAACAAAAGTCAAATACAAATGTGTTAGAATCGCACAGAAGCGACAAGTGATTAATTTCATACCAACAGATCATTCGACAATAGATACGTATGCATATGTATAGGCGTTTAAGATTTCAATTCAAGCATTTGCAGTTTCATAACAACATGCAATTTAATTACTATTACATAGATATCACACAGGTTTTTCATTTCAGCAGCAACGTGTTAGGTGCCGTGTTGATTTCTCTATTGTAGAGTAAACTTAAATGATTAATTTGAGACTTTAGTAAGTTATTCTAGGCAAGCGAATACCAGCAAGCAGCTCGTGTGCCTATTCTATTCTAAAAATAATGATACCATTATATTTGCCGAATCTACATTTTCATAAGTGAAAAACTGACGCCGCCCTTAAAAAGTCATGTTAGTTACCAATAGTGCAGGATAGATTAAATATATATTAATACTACTAAATAAAAGTGTATTTGTCTGTTGGTCTGTGTGTTTCTTTCACAGACCAGAGTTATGTGTTGTATGTAGTTAACCATAGCGTGTGGTTCCCAGCACTGCGGCCGGCAGACCTGCCGTGTTAGTATTGGCAGCTGGCCAGCTCCGGAGCCGGCCGTGACGTGACGATCACTGAGCGGGCCCGTGATACTGTCTGGAGGACAGCCTTTACTTTCTATATTATCTTTATTAGACTAGTGGGTGCTCGCGGCTTCACTCGCATGAAGAAGTAAAACTTGCATCCCCTATTTCGCCCCTTTAAAAGTGGCATATCCAAAAATCCTTTCTTAGCGGATGCCTACGTCATAACATCTACCTGCATGCCAAATTTCAGGTCGATCCGTCCAGTGGTTCGGCCTGTTCAAGTCAGGTGTTCTAAAAAAGGAATAAGTGAAACGTCAGTGCAGCATGTATAATTAAATCAATGAAATTGTTAAAAAACGTTCAATTAAAAAGGCAAATGCTGTCAAGCGTTAAAAACACATTTTAAAACATGACGTCTGACGTTTACGACTTAGTTAATTAGGTTCACTATTGTATGCATGTGCGTGCGTTTGTGCGTGTGCGTGCGTTCGCGAAAAATTCAATCATAAATGAAGAGTAGGTACAGTTTCAGACGATTTCAGCAAATCATTCAAGTAATAGCAGATACATGGCGTCATATCTCTAAAACACGACGTTCAACGACAGAGCGAGTGACTCACGCAATGTAACCTTGTTTAATAGAATGTAAGCTTTCTTCTGAGAATCGAGATAATATGTGATATTCGATATTGGTCAAATCAATACCTTTCTAAAGATAAATTGTTGCTGCCGATATTATTTATAGGTAGGTAAGTCTCGGGGAATGCGAATGCAGCGGGGAGTCACGACCCTCAGTAATAAGGAATAGGAGTCAAGGAGGAGGGTGTACTTTCGGCGGTTGTGTAAAGATCTAGGTCAGTATTATGGTATTGAAATAATGACTCTGGCGCGCCCCACGTTCGCACAGAAATAATTTCCTTATAGAAAGACAAGTATATGCCGCAACCGTATGTTAGTTCTTCTAAAATAGTGTAAAAGATATAGTGTGTAATCCGATGAGAAGCCAATTTGTACTTACCAAGAGGTAAGAAAGTGGAACAAGCGTATAAACATGACACTAGAATGTAAATGTAACGTAGGTATAACAACCAGGTTTCTAACAGGAATCTATGAATTGTATCGCTAATTCCACAAATGAGTCGCCAATTAATCACAATTGAATATAAATTGTATGTGATGTGTTTATTAAATATACAAGACTGAGAAAAACAGTAAAGAGTATGTTGCACAAACATATTTTATTTTCATTCAAAGAAGGAAAGGAAGGTTACTGAATTTTTTTAACATAGGTTTCAGGAGATTTATATTCAAAATATATGGAAATACCTGTTTTTTTAGTTTTCACACGCGCAGAATGAAAGCCCTTCTGAGTGAATGTGTGTTTGGAGAGAAGGAAATTCTATTCAATCAGCATTGATTGGTTGGCCATTCACTGTATGAATCAGCGATGCAATTCATCGGGTTAGCGCTAGCTCTCGCGTCAGCTATAGATATAGAATGTTTACCGAACTAACTGGCAGAATAACTGGCCAGAATGTGAGCAACCATCCACAATGGAGCAGAAATAGCTCGCACCTTGGCCCGATCGACTCCACGCCGGAATATGTGGCGATACTTTGTATTGTGAACTTTTCGTGTTTCCGCGCACCAGAATAAATATTATGGACGGTATTGTTTGTTGTAGCTGTGGTCACGAAATAACAGAACTGTGGTATTTATAATGTAAGTGATCGATCAGAATCTAAAAACAGACACAATCTATTTTTAGCTCATGGGTTGGACTGCTCGACAATAAAGCCGAGCACACATTAACATAGCGCCAGTAGTAGCATTACCATTTACAACGCCTATTCGGCAATGCTTACATTACATTGGGAAAGCCATCACAAACTAGAATACCCCATCAAATTAGGTAATGTCCCAGCACGTGGGTAACCCATTGACGTGTTTGTATAAAGGTGACCGGAGTATTTTTATTTTGTAGCCGTTTATAATCTATGCAAATTGGGAACTCGTGCTCAAAAAATGTATCTTAATGGTGGTAAATAAATATTACGTCAATGGCGGCCAGCTCCTGTTGAATGAAATTATGCATACATTCCAACGGTATCAGGCCGTACTTTCACCACAAACAAGGATATTGTAGCAAATAGTCGTCCAGTAGGCAGTATATAAAGTGACTCATTGTTGGTTGACCACATATCTTCAAATACGCATATCATCAACTTGCCAAATATGTATACCTAAATTCGCCTATCATGTTGTTAAACGAACGCACACGAACCAAAACTTACTTTATTTACTTATATGACTATTCAGATTCTAACACTCAATATTAATTCAACTAAAACTTCACTTGAGTTGTATCGAACAATGGAAGTAATTTGTCATTTAATTCGCAGCGAACTGTTGAACTATGACCTATGCCAATTGAGCTATCGCATTTGAATCTGTGGCCGCTTTGCAGTGACATGATATCATACATTCTGTACAAATAGATAATGCTAAAATTGTAATACTTAAATCGTTTATAGTAAAAAAAACTTACGTACTAACCAGCACAAAAAATGTTGTTTGTAGTGGTTGTGCTTGGTGGGCAGTAGCCTCTGCTGCTACTTTAAGAGTAATCTCCCATAAAAAGTAAATTGATTAAGTAAATCTAAATTAAGTTAGGTAATCCCCCGCAAGAAGGCCTAGTCACTACAACTGAATAGAAACTAAACCAATGAGAATAAACGAACCACAGATTATGTTAAACGACGCTAGAGTAGAGTAGCTGATGACTCTGGGATTTAATAATAAGGTTCTACTGATATGTATTCTCTGACGGTAGTGTTACTATGAACACACTAGCGCGGCGCGGGCATGGAGGGACATAAATATGCATGTTCGATTGTACTTCTGAGAAATTAGCACGCTCGCTGTAAACAATGATAAGAAAATCTCGGGAAATCATCTGAACTGTGAACCTAAATATAGGAGTCTATGTTGTATAATTTATAGTGCCATGCAAATGTAAGCTGTTTTTTTTCTCTTCATATGTTTCAAACTATAGCGTTTGTGAGTATGTCTTTAGGTCTTGTCGTTGTCTACCACTCTATTTCTGCTCTGCTACATTAGGTTATTTCTCTTCACCTACAAGCAGTAAACCACTTGTAACCGGGTAATTATGTAGTTTATCATAATAGTATCGAGTATAACATGGTTACGGGATGGTAACGCGAATATTTACGGCGCTCGGGCCGCGGCGGAGGCAAGGTGAGAGCTGGCATCGCGCCAGCCAGCGCGCGCTACCGCCACCCGCCACACACAATATGAGGAAGAAATGATTCAGTTTGCTGTTTAGTTCAAGAAAAGTTTTAGTTTACAATGTTGTGTGACCTATACAACAAACCACCGAAGATATAATAATACTACGCACACTCATACACAATTCATGGAATATCTTTTTAAATTTTGTTAGTGGTATCCGCGTTAACCCGGGTTATAAAATTGTGTACGGTTTATTTAGGGTGTACGGTAGTGCCCTGTCAAGTAGAGCCGCGCAGTGTTTGCTCGCATTTAGATATCTCTTCTTGAAATGTTCCGGATATTATTGGACTCCAATAACTAGACTTTGAATCTATCTCTACGACAATTTTAATCCAAATCGGACCCGCCAGTAAGTACCAATCATTCACAGACAATCTCACTAGAAAACATTGATCTCTATAAATTGAGATTAAGCATTCAATTGTAGTGATTGATAGCAGTTATTAAACTGAGGCATATGGGTTCTATGCGCTTTTGGTTAATGACGATATGATTCATACATTATGAAAACTTAGCCATTTATCCTTCCTCAAATATTTCATATTCTTACACATACGTGGTATGTACTATGTAGTATTTATGTACGTATACCTAAGTAGGTAATCGAGAACTGGATATTTTAGAATTTTACGTCAGTTTTCCTTTGACTTCATTTATTGAGTTATGTACGTCAGTAAAGCTGATACGAAACAACATTAATTTTGACTCCTAGTGTGGAACTCTGGAAAACCTTCCCAATGAATGAAATCTGTGGGGAGTACGACCCTGATTAATGAGGAGTAAGGGAAGGAGCAGTGTGTGACTCACCGGAGCGCCTTGGGCGCAGGCTGCTCGACGATCTGCAAGTATGGCGTGCGCTGCGCCATGGCGGGGGCGGGGGTAGGGGGCTGCGCGGGGGCGCAGTCTAGCACGCGCGCGCCCACCGCCTCCAGGTAGTTGGGGGGGTCGGCCTGCTGCAGGGCCTCCACTGCAACAACACACACACATTAAGCCTCTACTTCCAAGAGCCACGGGAACGATTCCTGTACAACACAAATAAACATCCCTTAATTTTTGTATGTGTATTAACAAAAATCAAAAGGCCAGTCACGACCCTCAGTAATCTCGAATACGACCCGAAGAGCGATTTGATATCCACTAATTAGTACCCATGGCACAAGCGTCTGCTTAGTAAGGTACAAGATGGCGCTGTGTGAAATGTCGCGGTTTATTTTTAAATTATTAAATGAGGTACGAACGCAGTAATTACGAAATTTTGATACCTTTTGTATGACTGTTCGAACTGTTGACTATAAAAATACTAAATAGCAATGCGGATAACTATCAATTTATAAAAAGATTTCGCTTATTTCCTTTCCTGTTTCCTTATCTATTTGTGACGACGCGACGGTAAAAAAGTCAAATATCTGAATGTGTCTACAAAGAAACAACTGTCTTATTATTGCTCAAAATGATTTTCGAATTAAATGAGGAAATCTATATTATAAAAAACATAGATAGCATAGCCAATTGAAAAAAATGGGTTAAAATTTCTGTTTGGAACTTCTATTCTATAAAACACTTATTGTATGGATACTGACGTGTTCCCAAAACTACATTACATATTTATTCCAAGAATATCTCAAATTTCGCAGATAACAGAACTGGACGAAGGCAAAGATACAGGCAAGAGTAACTTATCTTTAATTATTTTATTGAAGCACTAGTAAGTCTTCGTTTTACTATATATTACAAAACAGGTTTGCACAGATCAACTAAATCTGCCAAAGAAAGAAATTTTTCCAACGTATTACCATAACGAATATTATAGTAGTTAGGAACTAGTTAGGATAATTTGAAACAAACAAAAATATGTATTGAATAAAAAACACATATGTAGGTAGATACACAGTTGTGATATATGTAAGGTCCGTTCATCTATACTTGGTGAAAATAGTAAACAAACCGCCGGCTCTCACAAAATCACTAAACTTTCGATGAAATCACTCCACTTCGGTACTTTAACAGTTCTTGGACACAAACGGTACATGTATGCTACTATTTACACACGTAGAACACTTTGATTCAACATAATTACGCTGTATTTCAATAAATTACGAAGACGTGATCAAATCAGCGATATGCTACATATATATCACAACAATATTTCGGTAAATGTTATCTAACTATAACATTTTACTTAGTTTTCATTTCACTCAATAAATACTCGTATGTAATTAGTTTCATGGGTAAATTTCATGAGATATGTCAAATGTCCTATTTTACGTAAATTGCTTCACATTTGAATACAGTCCTAGTGTTCATTATTGCAGGAGTTGGGCTCCACAAAGAAATAGATTTCGTCAATTTGAATTTACAGCATTTTAATATTCATATCACTCAATACAACACGTGCATATTTACGAGGTTTCGTAGATTGCGGGGTCGACTAGCGTTATGTTAATCTTCTTTTTGGACAATAAAATTAGTTTTTTGCATATAACTCATACATATATATTTACTTAGGTACATATACGGAGGCCTGCGACCGGGACGCGTGGAGGGAGTTGGGGGAGACCTTTGCCCAGGAGTGGGACAGTATAGATTAATAAAAAAAAACATATATAACTTCGTAGTCCTATTTAGGTGTAGCTTACACGAGCAAACGCTACGATAAGCCACCGGCGTACTGACACCGTCTTGAGGCCTTGAACCCGCTGAGATAACAACGAACAATAACTGCATCTAATAGCTACGTGCAAAATAAAAATATCAAAGGCACAGAGTAAGCCGACGTTTGGAAATCGAATAAGATAATTAAAAAAATGCCTGAGAATGCCTAAGACGAGCATTAATATTAGGAGCCGTCAAATTTATTTTGAAAATATAAATTTGGATACTTAATATAAATTGGGATACTTAAATATATACATATTTTTACGAACCATTTTCCTCCTTCATTGCCTAATTCTTGGCTTATTAGATCTTTCTTTCTTCTTTTTTGACCTTTAAGACTGTTCATACTTCAATAGAGCCAAGTTTCCTGTCCATGACTCATGAAATGTCACGAATGAACTATTTATTTATAGCTCGCCGATTTATGATCACTCCAAAACTTAGCATATCTGAGAGAGCCAAAGGACATAAATTAAAAAAAAAACAAATATATTTTATATATTCAGGCCCCTTTTCCATTAAACTACTAAGAAGAAGAAACACAAAATTATGAAACGAATAATATGAAATATTGTTTTGGTTCCCATATAGTGGGTCTCACGCCACAGGCGGCTGCCGTGATAACCAGCGAGGTCAGCTGTGATAATGTTCGGAGGACGCTCTGCAACCAGTTCGCAAACGGAACAGAGCTCTGCGTGCACTCACCTTCTGCTTGTTCAAAATGCACCAACAAGAATTCTTCAATTTCTTGTATATTTAAAATGTTTTTGTTTAATTGCAAAATGTCGTTTTCATCTGGATTTTCGACGTTCCAGTTAGCGGCGTTCATCTTTCCAGTGAAGATGAGACGTGTATATGGAAATATTATACTACTTCATAATTTTGCAAGAAGCACAACTCATATTATATCTTGCTAATAAGTACTACAGGTACACTTCATACACACTTAAAATTGATCAGAAACACACTGAACGAGTGGTTTCAACAATAATATCCAATATACACTGCAATCCAACTCAAAGATAACCGAGGAAGCACTACCGACCACGTCGACTCTAGCGACGATAATACATCTAGTTCACTCAATATCTCGCCAATTTAAATGTGTTTACATGAAACTACTATCACTTCAGTTGTAATAACTACCTAGATAAATAATATTTACTCGTAATTAATCATCACTACTTGACCGCCGCACAAGGAATGCTAATTAGCATATGATCATTCAATTTATATTATCTGAACTTCAGTGATGTATACTGCATTAGTTCGGCCGGGTCAAGATAAATATGAGTACAGTTATTTAATTACTAGCTGTACCCGCGGCGTCGCACGCGTTTGAATGAGCTATTTGCAAGTTAAAGCCTGCACTGTCGAGATAGCTAGCATGATATACACAAGGTACACACAAGGTATACAATACTTAGAACATTATTTTCATCTACCTCGTACGAGTAGAGTTCAGCCAGCTATTGCAATGTAAGCGCTAAAAAGTGTGTTTATTTGCGACTTCAAATAGAAATCTTGAAATTATCTGTGGGTCTCTAATATATAAATTGAGTGACATTTAATAATTTATCTATTTATCTATATATATAAAACTCAAAGGTGACTGACTGATTGACTGACCGATATAGTGATCTATCAACGCACAGCCCAAACCACTGGACGGATTGGGCTTAAATTTGGAATGAAGGTAGATGTTATGACGTAGGCATCCGCTAAGAAAGGATTTTCGGAAATGCCACTTTTAAAATGGTGAAATAGGGGATGCAAGTGTTACTTCTTAATGCGAGCACCCACTAGTATTATATATGCCTTATGGAATACATTGCCTCTTTCTATTCGGAAAGCTAAATCTCTGTCCATTTTTCAGAATCAAGTCTTTCATCACTTTATGTCTATGACAGATCTATAACTTCTTTGTAGATAGTAATTTATGTTAGTATTTCTCTTTGTATACATATTTTTGGTATTGTTTATAATTATAAAGGTATTATTTTGATTAGGAATATATTTGAATAAAAATCGTTATATTTCTAATTAGTACACCTCTGACTCTGTTTATCTCTACTTGTCGTGTCCATCCAAAGGTTGCCTGGAAGAAATCGCTTAAGGCGATAAGGCCGCCCATTTGTACGTTATTATTTGTTCATATTTTACTTTGTACTATATGCTTGTGTTGGTGTGCAATAAAGATATATATTATTATTATTATTATATGAATGTATGAAATTTGACGTATAAATATTTTTTATGAATAAATGAACATTGAACTATGATTCTATTCTATTCTATTGAACATTCCTCTTGAATCATTCTACCTATTAAAAAAGCTGCATCAAAAGTAGTTTTAAAGATCAAAGCAAACATACATACATATACCTACATATTAAAGACAGACGCGGGAAGCAAGTTTGTTTTATAGTACGTAGTATGACAGGTAACGATACAACGACCGACTCACATGTTGTTGTGAGAGGTGGCGCTAATAAACAGATCATTGTACCATTACCTATCTTCCTATTACATTGTAGCGTTGCTGCGGATGCGAAATCAAGGCTAAAGGTGAATCTCAAATCGTCTTTTGGTCCTGGATGCAGAGTTGCAAACACCGCCACTGCCTACATTCTCAAGGTTAAGAAGACACGTTTAACCGATAAGCAGTTCAGTAGTTCAGCACTTCCTAACAAGATACAATAATATTTGCAGAAAAACTTATGTTATCGAAATGTTTTGACAGCTTGTGATCAATAGTAGCTGTACCGTTACTAAAAAACACCCAGTATTTATCAGTTGTTGTATCTGAGGTGTTGGTGTAGTATCCAAGACTACCGCTTTGACTATAGTGGTGGTGATCGTTTACAACAAAAACTCTGCTCGCTTGTTTGTTAAAAATAAAACAAGGCATTTAGGAAACATAGTACGCATCGTAATACAGCCTGCATGGGGGAAAATGCGTTTGCGGAAGAAATCTGCAGCAGGCTCTACTTACGACCTATATTATAATTAGTAAAAACCCAACTTTCCGCCCAATTTGGTTTAAAAATGATGGAATATCCCATACAACAAAATAACATAAGCAACTACCAATTTCAGGAGTGAATATATTGCAAAGATTATTTTTTGCTGCCAATTCGAGTTTTTCTTCTTTTGACACTTATCTTGAGAAAACCGACGGGTACTAAAGTAAATATTTTTTTAATTCGCTTAAAGTTAACAATTTACGGATATTAAGTAATTACTTTAAATACATATATATGTATATATATTTTGATTGCTTTATTGCTTCTCATCAGATACACTATGCTCAAATGCAACTCCACCACGTGCAAAAATACACATAAACACATTTAGCAATTTTGAAAACATTTTTTATTCAATTTAGTAACATTACTTATTACTAGATAATTTTATCGCTTATTGTGTTTAGAATCGCTGTACAAACAGGCCTTAGTATATAAATAAGTAAATAGTACCTAACTATATAAACATGAAAATGATAAAATAAATGATTTATTTGGTAAATATTAGTTTATAAGGTCTCTGACACGGTCAGAGGAGAATAATGGACTCAAATAAAAAAAAATATAGTGTAAGTATACTCACGGACATCGCTAATATTCACGTTGTCGGCAGGCAGCTCGCTGGCATGCTGCGCGGCCGCGTCGATCAGCCGCAGCCCGGCGATGTTCTCTGTAACGTGCGCACACCACTTACTACACAGCTTCACAAGCCTTCTTTATTAATCACTCAAATACCCACTAACTACTTAAGAATATTGGCCATATATATTTTTTTTTTTATTCTCTTTTTTAAGGGACTTTTGTTATTACATGTCAGTCCCATTGTATATACTATACTAATTACAAAAATATTAAACCATCTATAACAAAATCATAGTCTTGACAAAGGGCTAGATAGTGCTGTGAAATGTATGACATACATAGTAATATCAATAACTATCTGTAGTACCTATGTATTTGTTTTATTTGACCACCAACTCAGTGAAACATAACTAGAGCTCACACTAAACTTTTTTTTTACATGATATAGGCTTACACTTGACTACAACTTGCCTGATGTTAAGCAACATTATAATCTACGATCTAGCGCGCTTGCCTAGAAGAAACCGGTTTACTCTCGTCTAAACTATTTGACTAATTAATTTTTTGTAGTGAGTAAATATTCTAGAAGGATGATAATTACTTTAATTATTCCACAATTTATATAACAACAACAATCTATTAAAATGCAATAAAATAATAGTAACATTATAGTTTAATCAAATGATTTAACTTAAAAGTACTCAACTAATACTAGGTTTTTTGTGACACAGGTTACATACATACTCACATTAAAATTATTCATTTCATTAGGTACTACACTAACAAGCACCAGGAAAATTAATAAAAGTTATGTGAGAGAAAAAGTAAGCAATGCATAGTAAAAATGAATGCAGAATAATTATGTATAGAAGTATAGATGTACTGGATATAAGAGACATAGAATGCCTAACCTAACATAAAACACATAAGAAATTCACAATTAGATTAGCACTAAGTATTTAGACTTTCATAGTTCTTTTCTGTATTCCTCTAAAAGTTAGATACAGAAGAAGACACACACACAGACATACAGAACAGGCTCTCAATTGATTCTAAATTTATCACACAAGTATATATTTTCCTTTAATTTTACTATAACTGATAATGGCAATATGATAATTCAGTTGAATACTATGAGTCAAATATCTGTATACCTTGATGATGTCACATTTTAGTAACAATATATTTTTTTAATTGTTTCATTCTTCACTATGAAATGTGTAGGATATTTTGACTGATATAGGGTAAAAACTTCAAGGTGTCAACAAAGGCTATGTATCTATGTATGTGCACAGGGTGCCCATTAAATAGCATTTAAATGTGAGTAAGATAGCTATAATGTTATCATAATACAGCTATCTATGCATGGTTTGAATTCTCCAATCCAATCCTGATAAAAGCTAGTAAAATATACCTACTTGCATGCTGTATCAGCACTCAGGTGGTGAGACTACAATTGAGTTATCATTGACTTTGATAACAAGTAAATAAGTAACTATGTTTTATGTAATTAAATAACACTTTACATTGAGTGGAAATTTCATACTTTGATTGTTATGATAAAGTAGGTACTTTCCCTACCATGCAAATGCCATTAAACTTTATGCCATGTGCTTGCTTTTATGTATGTATTACCAGTACTGATATAACAGTGAATATACATAATGGATGTAGTTAAAATAAACCTGTATTAGAGACTAGTTGGTGAGTGAAACAGTGAAAAACAATCAAGGTGTGAATATAAAATGTGAGTGTATAAAGTAAGTCGAGTTAGTTAATGGTTATTCTAATTGGTCCAAGTGCCTTTGGTAGATATCCAAGCAATGTAACAATGCATCTGAATGCCTAAAAAATTAGGTATGATTTTGATCTCACTGATTTCAACAATAATTAATACCATGCCAGTTTACATCAAGCAGCAAGTGGGGAACTGAACTTAGAATGAAGACAAGAGGTTGAAGGGATAACTTATCTCATACCTATTTATAGAGATATTGCTCCAGCACCAACTACCACTGAGATATTGCACCTAAAATTAGTAAAAAATTTTACAGTGCAAGCTAAAGAGTTTACAGCTTAGCAAGAAAACTATGTACACAACAAATTGGTATAAAGAAGTGCAATCTTTTCTACATAACAAGCACATTCTGTGGCTACATCATAAGCATACTACGCTAATTCCAGACACTGAGACTAGTTTACGGGATATTTATAGATCTACTGTCGACCACCCACCGGAGCAGCACACAGGGAAATAAGCTCTATTTACATGGCAGAGTGGGTGAAAGTGCCCCGTAGCGGGAGCAGCCTGCCAGCCAGCCTGTGCTCCCTGCTGACTATTAGAACAGAGATGAGTGCGAGTGCAGGCGCTAGTGTCAGTGGAGTGAGTCCGTGAGAAGCCACAAGCATGCCGGCTCTCACGCTGGTTACCTCCGTCGGCGTCCATGCCGCCTGGCGAGGCTTGCGGCTCACGCGCCTCCCTCTGCACACGACATTATCGGAACGAACGATTATTCCCGCTCTGCCATAGTGCCGCCGAGTTCCGAAGCACTTCCGTATCAGAACGTGTCCTTTGCAAACTTAGAACTCACTCAAACACACTTTAAACTTCTCCCGGTTAGTGAATTGCGTTATACACACACACGAGCGACTTCACAAACGTAAACTAAACACGTACCTCCAGCTCGAATGATCCGTACAATAACTGTCTCTTCGGTGTCGCTTCGCTTGTCCTAGGAACTAGTTATCAAGGTCTCGTCTCGAACGCACTGTTCACTCACTTCCAAGAATCGAACAGGTTATGTTTTCGTCAACTAGCTTTGGTATCACAAACGAGCACAACACTTATCACTTTATGTTTTGCAACTTAACCAACACGTCTGAGCTAATTTTCTGAACTAAAAATAGCTCAACATTTTGAACAACAAGTGATCAAACCACCGACCGAACGACAAATGTCAAGTCAAGTCAAGAGTTGTCAAACTAAAATTCAAAAAGTTTGTAATAGTGTTGTGCAACCAAAAATCTCACCCGCATAAATCGATTTCTTTAATCGATTTAAGAATTGGTCACAAGGAGCGATTTTCCAGTACCAAGTTAATTTTAGCAACATATTATATGTTGCCCCCTTTTTGATTTTGATTGATTTTGGCCCCTCATGCAAACAAAATATTAACGTATTTATTTACTGCTAGCGACATATAGTACGATTATTGCACTATTTCTTTAAAAAAAATAATTGGAGATCAGAAAATCACGTAGTAAGTTGTATATATTTTATATATAAGTGTAAGTAAGTGTAACTTCGTGTGAGAGAGGGCAACTCTGGTGTCCGAGTTTTCAAAACGCATTAAGATTAGTGCCTTTGGCATGGCGTCGTTACGATATTTATCTAATAAAATGCTGTTGTGTAAATATTATCATTTTAATTTTAGAATACTTTTCATTTTCAAGATAAAAACAATGAAAACGTCAGAATGTGTCAAGTAAACTGAACAAGTAGGTACTATAAGTACGCCCCATTATTTTTACTCTAGGGGGTATATTTTCATTAAAAGATAATATTAAATGTTTCTTACAATTATTTATTTATGTATACAGCCTTAACATTTGTAATCACAATAGCAGTAAATATATTTATTTGAAAAAACTTACAAAACAAATTTTACTAGGTAAGTAATTAAAATAACAACTTTTGGGACGCCTTGCGGTGTATAATGAAAGTCACAGGTAAAGTCACAACATTCTTTTATTCACTAGGTACACAACACAAAACGTCTCCATTATTATATAAGACTTAAAGACTTATATTAGCTTAGAAAGCTACGATAAACATTTCCGCGAGTGCGTTGGCGTGGCGCGGGAGCGGGGAGCTTCGGTGAAGGTCTCGGACCGACTCGTGTGCGTGTGCGACCGCCGCGACCGCCATGTCCTGTGTGATATTGAAGCGCGGTGTTACCCCCGCGCCCCCTTCCCGCTCATGTGCGTGGGTCTATATGTTTTGAGGTGGCGCGACGATCGCCACACCACCCCCCCACGGAGAAAGGTAAACCGAGCGTTAACAAATAAAAACTTAAAACTGAACTTACATTAACCGACCTTAAAGTGTATACATATCTACAAAAAACATTACACATCCACCGGAAGCTTAAAGCGGACGCGACGTCCGGATCGGGTGACGTACTTAGCTGGAGGGTCGGTAGGTAAGGGATTGGGTGATTGTGGTTGTGATCTAGGTGATGGTCCTGGCGAAAAAGTAGTGCTAGGAACTGGCAGTGCTGCGTTTGGCTGTACCGATCTGTCTGCAGTGGATGCAGGAATAGACGTTGGCGCCGTTTGACTCGATGTTGGTTCCATTTGAGGAGCTATGTAAGCTGGCTTAGTTCTGTCGATGCTAACTTGAACGCTCCTACCAGGCATTTGAATAGTGAGTGTCTTGTCTGTGCGATTAAGAACTTTATAGGGCCCTGTGTAAGGGGGTTGAAGTGCGCGGCGTACCGTGTCATCTCGTAAGAAGATGTGTGAAGCGTCGCTCAAATTATTGAATACAAAAGTTTTGGGCTCCGTGTGTCGGGACGCCGGTGCTGGACGTACTTTGGCCATTGTGCTCTGTAGCCGGGCCATGAAGTCATCGCTTGTATGCTGTGGTGTGCCACTAGGTACCAGGAGCTCGCCCGGTAAGCGTAGTGGTTCACCGTATACAAGGTCTGCAGAGGAACAGCGTAGATCCTCTTTAAGTGCTGATCTGATGCCGAGAAGAACGAGCGGTAAAGCTTTGTGCCAGGATTGTGAATGACACATGATAGCGGCCTTGAGATGCCGGTGGAAGCGTTCCACCATACCGTTAGCCTGTGGGTGGTAGCTAGTTGTTCTCGCTCTTCTGGTAGCTCCTAGATCCATTAGTTTGTTGAATAACGTGGATTCGAATTGACGTCCTTGGTCAGTAGTGACGGTGGTGGGGACGCCAAAACGAGCAATCCAACCGTGAAGAAATTGGTCAGCAACTTCTTCGGCTGTTATATTTGTCATTGGCCAAGCCTCTGGCCATCTTGTAAAACGGTCAATTGCTGTAAGACAATAAGTGTAACCGTTGGAGGACGGAAGTGGTCCTATGATATCCAGATGGACGTGTTTGAATCGTCCAGATGGAGTAGGAAAATCAGCGAGCGGGGCTGATACATGTCGTGTGACTTTGCATTTCTGGCATGCGAGGCACTCGCGTGACCAGTTGCGACAGTCTTTTTTAATGCCGGGCCATACGTAGCGATCAGCCACAAGGCGCGTAGTTGCACGCACCCCAGGGTGACTCAAATTGTGAAGTCGATCAAAGGCTGCACGACGATGTTGCGGTGGCAAGTATGGCCGTGGTTTCCCGGTCGTGTCATCGCAAAGAATGGTGATATCGGACCCGGGAACTAATGTAGGCACTAGTTTTAAAGAGGAGTTGTTGCGAATATTTTCGAGCTCATCGTCCTCTGCTTGTGCTCGAGCGAGCGAAGCAAAATCGTCACCAAGTGAAATTTGTTCCACTCGTGACATGGTGTCGGCGACAACATTGTCAACACCTTTAACATGCTTGACATCCGTCGTGAATTGACTGATGAAGCTAAGTTGGTTCAGTTGTATTGGTGGGAGCTTCTCTCGTTTTTGGCTGAAAGCATATATGAGAGGCTTGTGGTCGGTGTAGATTGTCGCGTGTTGAGCCTCAAGAATATGTCGAAAGTGCTGTACACTTTCGTATACTCCAAGGAGTTCGCGATAGTAGGCGGGCCATTGGCTTTGTTTATCTGTTAGTTTCTTGCTGAAAAATGCCAATGGTTGCCAATGATTAGACACCTTTTGTTGTAGGCAAGCTCCCACGTAAGTTGATGACGCGTCTGTAAACAGACCTAATGGCGCGTCACTGTTTGGGTGAGCAAGCAGAGTAACGCTCACCAGGGCGTCTTTACACCTTTGGAATGCCAATTCAAGTTCTGGCGTCCAGGGCACTGGTTTAGCACCTTTGAGTTTGGATGAGGCTAAGACGTTGATGAGTGGCGCTTGTGTTTCTGCTGCTTTTGGGAGGAATCGGCGATAAAAGTTAATCATCCCGAGGAAGCGGCGAAGACCTTGCACTGTTTTAGGTAAGGGATAGCTCCGCAACGCTTCAATCCTCTCTGTTGGAGGGCGAGTTCCATCTTTGTTGATGGAGTACCCTAAGAATAATACTTCTTCGGCACCGAAAACGCACTTGGATGCGTTCACTACGACGCCGTAGTCTGCCAGGCGTTGGAATAAGGTGCGTAGATGGTTCTTGTGCTCCTGGTGTGACCGTGAGAATACAATTATGTCGTCAATGTACGTATAGCAGAAGTCGAGTCCCCTCACGACTTCGTCCATGAACCGTTGAAAAGTTTGTCCAGCATTTCTTAAGCCGAAAGTCATGAACGGAAACTCGTATAGCCCGAACGGTGTGGTGATGGCAGTCTTGCAAATGTCTGGTTGGTGTACTGGCACCTGCTGGAATGCTTTGACCAGGTCAATGGTGCTGAATACTGTAGAACCAGAGATGTTGTGCGTAAAATCGGCGATGTGCCTGACGGGATACCGGTCTGGAACAGTACGAGCGTTCAGAGCGCGGTAGTCTCCACAAGGTCGCCATCCTTCCTGACCTTTTTTAGCCATGTGTAGCGGTGATGCCCAAGGACTGTCAGATGGTCGAGCTGTTCCACATGTGACCATGTCTTCAAATTCCTTTTTAGCTGCAGCTAGTTTCTGAGGGGCCAGGCGACGTGGGCGGGAGGAAACTGGAGGTCCATCGGTCGTGATGATGTGATGTACCGTATTGTGTTTCACTTGTCGTGGTAGACCTGGAGGTCGCGTGAGGTCAGGAAACTCCAATAGAAGATTCGAGTAAAGTGAGGTCGATTGAGCAGACACGGATCTTACACTGACTTGGCTCACATTTGCAATCGATGCCTGGGTAGATAGCTTGGTGTTTCCATCGATAATTCTCTTGTTTCGAAGGTCAGGTAGTAAGTTGTAATGACTTAAGAAATCCGCACCTATTATTGGCGTATCTACGTCAGCGATGATAAAATGCCAGTGAAAATCTCGACGCAGGCCTAAATTCAGGTGTAACGAGATAGTACCGTATGTCTTTATTGAGCTGCCGTTAGCCGCAGCTAGTTGATAGCCGGTTGCTTGTATCGCGCGACCCTTGCATAATTTTCTCGGGTAGCAACAGATGTCGCTGCCGGTATCGATGAGAAATTTGTAACACGTCGTTTTATCGACAGCGAATAACCGGCGGCTTGTTATATCTGAATGATCAGTCGCCGCGACTACTGATCGTTCAGTTAGTGTTTCCGACTTCCACGAGCACGGTTTCGTGCATTTACGTGCCTCATGTCCGTAGGTACAATGAAACCAGCACAGGTGCGAAGCTGAACTTGACCTCTCTGACCTTGCTGATCTCGCGCTGAGGGCATCTACGCAATTTGTAAGTACCTCGACTAGGCGAGCAATTTGAGTTAACTTATTATTCTGTTCCGCCGTCATGTTGAGTTGCGGAAAGGGAGAAGTCGAAAGAGATAAGGAATAGGTATGCCAGTAAGTATATAGATATATACGTCACACGAACCGAAAGTAACAACCGCTTTCAGTACCGGAATAATAAATAACAAATTATAATCAGTACTAAAAAATAACGGTTGTACTTAATATCTATAATTATTTACATTATTACAAAACAAATACAAGAGAAAATAAAATCAATTTAAACATATAAAAAATATTATAATAAATGTTAACCGGTAAGTACATAAAATAAGTTAACCGACAGTGAGTGAGTTAACCAAAAAAAAAATAATACAATAATCGGACGGCGGGCGGTGTGCAATGGGTTAAAATATCCGGCCGCCGTGAACGTGTCTATAAATACATGATTCGCTCACGTAAATGGGTGCCTAGGTAAGTTGAGAGTATCACAAATTCTTAACGTAATCTATACATAAGCACAAAGAATTTTTAAAAGTACGTAGATACATCCTATAAATAATTAGAACTAAGGTAACTACGAAAATTCACTTCACTGTTGTTTCGAGTTCTAATGTTTTAGGTAGGTATGCACTGTAACTATTATGTTGACGACATTTTGAACGAGTAGGTATTTAGCTAATAATAATGTTCGCTCACCAAAATGTCTGTAGGTATACTCATGTGCTGGCACGAAGGGAGTGACGGAGGTGTTTCCATCTCCTGGCTCTGCTATTGAGATCGGTTGAAGCGGGTTCGGCGAGGATGCTCGCAGATCTCGTCGTTTCGTATGCTCCGCGTGGTTGGCCTTGAACTGAGCGTGGTTGATTCGCTACCGCATAGCAACAGGGTGAAACCACATGGATTGGTGCTTGCTAGGCGCGGGCGACATTGCTACCGAGCAACATGGTGTCACGGTAATATTACCGTGATGGCGTAGCCACGTAGCTCGTAGGTAGTTAGTTGCTGAGCGCGGTTTGTGAGGCCACGGGTGAGGCGGCGCGCTTTGTACGTTGCGTTGCGTGTTTTTCGTGGCGGCGCGCTTTGATTGATGTTTGCCGCGCTATGCCCACTTGTAGACGCGACGCGTTGTTTGCATTGCAGCGTTATGACGCCTATGTTATCGGCGGTTTGACGCAGTATGAGTTACTAAGTGCGCCGATGTTTATTGCGATTTTAAGCACTGTGTTGTCGTAGGTAACTGAAGCACTTGATAAGTAACATAGTCTCGCACTGAACACGGAAAGTTTTTGCACCGGGGTCACCATTTTGGGACGCCTTGCGGTGTATAATGAAAGTCACAGGTAAAGTCACAACATTCTTTTATTCACTAGGTACACAACACAAAACGTCTCCATTATTATATAAGACTTAAAGACTTATATTAGCTTAGAAAGCTACGATAAACATTTCCGCGAGTGCGTTGGCGTGGCGCGGGAGCGGGGAGCTTCGGTGAAGGTCTCGGACCGACTCGTGTGCGTGTGCGACCGCCGCGACCGCCATGTCCTGTGTGATATTGAAGCGCGGTGTTACCCCCGCGCCCCCTTCCCGCTCATGTGCGTGGGTCTATATGTTTTGAGGTGGCGCGACGATCGCCACAAACTTAACAAATTAAAAACTAACTTATAAACTAAACCACGTTGGATGGCAATGCTTGAGTTTTCTTACATAGGAAAAATCAACTTTAGTTAATGATGAGAATTGATTAATTTGCAAATACACTCGATTACTTGCCGAATCGTACATCACTAGCAAATTGCAACGCACCTTAAACAAGGTAAAATTGGCCGCTGCTGATTGGACGTAAAATCCAGGGGCCAGGGAATTGGTTGAGAGTCGGGTGACGTATACGGAAACCGCTGGTGCACATGCGCAGTTCGTAAGATAAACTTTTTTCCATCTCTTTCATGTCAGATTATCTTGCTTCGTTGCCTTTTCCCGCCTTTGTAGTATTAGTATCTAAAACAGTGTACATACAATACAATAATTTTATTATGCTGTTGTTATCTATTAAAACATTTATAATAATCTCGTACCTATTTGCCTACTAGATACAATTTCCTTAAACATTAGTTCTTAAATCTGTATGATTCACGGGTCATGAAAATAAAACAACAAGCTGAGCTCTGAATGAAATGTATGAGTCACTCGAGTTTACCTCCCTAAGGGGTAGTTTCGATGGGAAGGGATGATCGTTTTCCCAGAGCGTGGGCGATCTGAAACATTTTCCGGATGACTCATTCGGTGAATCAAAATAACGTGAGAAGAAAATTGAGCTCAAAGAAGAGATATGTGCTGCAATTAAGTATTTATCATCAACATTAGGTATATGATACAAAGTAAATTACATATCTATAAGTATAGACAGAAAACGGAAGTCGAGGCAATCGCCTATACCAACAGTTCATCGATTAACCCGGGGTTGAGATTTTCTTATCAACTAAACAACACTTGTGTTCTAAACATGCTCTCAGTTCAATTATTGGAACGCATTTACATACATTATTGTATAAAACGTGCTATACCAACATAATCTAATCATATTTCAATGCATCACTTATTAAGTCTTGTCAACTTGACAAGGGTTATCGTAGTTTATTATGTGTAGTTGTTGTCATAGGTTTTTGCTCTTAATTAAGTAGTTTGTAACGTTTAGTTAGCCTCTAGGTTAAGAATAAATAGCAAGATGTTTTTCAAGAATGTATCATACTAACATACCTAGTTAATACCTATTTATCTAATTATTAATTATGTAACTAACTTAAGACCTAAGAAGTCGAATCATAAATTTGATTTCGTTTGATTAAATAATTAGGTACTATGTTTAGATTGTCTCTTGTGATGATTTTCGGTACAAGTATTTAAGTAAAAGTTGTTTTGTAGCTACCTAATTATATATTTAAACTAATTTGAGAAAGAACAAAAACGTACGATTGAATAGCTGGAAGTATAGGACTGTATGCTGTAAAGGTTTATATCTCACATTCATAACTTTCTGACTTAAGTATCTACCTACCTGTATCTAGCAGCTGAAGTACCTCCTTTTGTTTATTTTAAGGCAGAGGGTAGTGGAGGGTGAATCACGCTCGTCCGCCACGTTGTCGCGGCGTGTAGCAGGGCGTCAAACGACGCGCCTTGCCACGTTGCGTGCGGCGCCTAGCGGTGTAGGTAGCACCCAAGCCGGCATTCTAATATTCAACCCTCGACGTAAAAAGAGGACTGTTATACTCAGGCATGTGTTGCCATGTATCTGAGTATTTGCTGCGCCTCGAACACATGTTAATTTACCACCTTTGGATTTATGCAGCCAGAAACAAATTTGGGAACTTAGTGCATTATTAGGTACCATAGAGTAATATAATATACTGATTATTACTTTCCGGGTAAGCTGATGATCTGATGGATGTTCATAATCGACGTCAGTTACAAAATAAATTTAACTGTTCTGTATTCTATAGTTCGTAATTGTAGTCAAGGCAAATAAAGGCTTTTTTATTTAGTATTATTTTATTTATATTTTATATATATATAAGATAGCTTTATTTACAATAATAAAATATAAAAACAAGTGAAGGAAAACTAAACATACTACTTCTAACTACTACAAAAAGGGGCACTTAGAAAATCTTTAGAAAAGCCTAAAGATAATCTAAGTGCTCCAGCCCACTACATAGCTTACATTAATAAGTGGCTGATATTGATCAACCAAAGCCGTCTCTTAGTTATATACCTACTGTTTGACACGAGTTACTAGTATAGTATCCCTGTATATCTCACTCTGTATGTATACCCTGCATATATTACTCGTACCTGTACTTATATATTTTTTTTTGTAAAAGTTTACATAACTGAATATTATATACTTAAACTAACTTATAAAACTACTAAACCAATAAATGTACATTTTCTTTAGAAAATTATTGAAATAAGTACCTAAAAACGTTTAATCAAGGTCCTTGACTGTTGAAATGCGTCACTCCTTAAACGCACAGTCAGCCAGGTAAGTGGCAGGTAGGGCGGGCGGCCGCGTGGCTGGCGCCCGGGCGGCCGCCGCGCCGCCGCCGGAGCGCTCGCCCGCCCGGGCGCGGGCCCGCCAGTCTATGGCGACGGCCGGGTTTAGGAGCTAGCGACGGTATGTCGCGATGTGCTGACGCCACACGCAATGGTGTAGACTGTTAGACTACCCGGCACCCGCCTTTAGGGCTAATAAGTCTATGGACTTCATTACAGGTGACTAGGGTTTAATTTTACAATATTTGAATATAAGATATGTATTTTGTATTTACATTAGTTAGGTAAATCGAATATATTCTAATATATTGGATTTCTCTATAAGTAAGTTAGCAATTAGGTAGTTAAGTTAGCGAGTTACGACTTGAAGTGTGAGAAAAGTGAAATTGTATCTTTGATACTTTTTAGTGTTAGATCTATTTGTAATGCCTTCTCATTATAAGTTAAAAGTACACCATCATTGAAAAGATACCAAACATTTTCAAAATTGGAATCGCTGTCACGCCTATCAACCTTTCAATAGCCTTCATAATATTTTGACTTGTCACCTACACCGCTGCAATATTTTCAAATAATTTCGTCCCAAGCTCTACTTCAAGAATATATAGTTTTGTTGAGCCCTAGTGTCCAGGATGCCAGAGAGCGAGGGTGTGAAGGTGCCTCGCAGCGCGTCCCCGGTGGCGCGCGCGGGCGCCGGAGACATCTCGGAGCGCGAGCTGAGCCGAGAGCGGAGCACCCTGCAGTCCACGCCGCCAGCGTAAACTCAATTATATTATAAGAAGTAGTCTCATATAGCTTTATGTCTAGTTGATGCCAGAAGCTTCACCCGCGTTGAGTCGGAATATAAAGTAAGCTACGTCACTCTTGGCATCCTATACTACAACCATGCCAAAAATTACGAGGATAACTGAGAGCGTAACGTAACGGAGTGACGGCACTCCGTTACGTTACGCTCTCAGGCTTAAAAGACATAAATAGGTATAGCATAAAAAACTTTATACAAAGTTCCATACAGCCATCTACTTCTTCCCTGTATTAACAAAATAAGTTGTTACAATGTTGGTGTCACCAAAGTTGCCATGGTTACCATCCCGATAACTGGTCCCCTGTTGCCAACCCGCCAGGAACTTGAGGTCGGGCTATATTTAGAACTTTGGAGGGAGCATACAAATCATTAGGACATTTACACGAACTAGGGTAGGTTATTATTGGAACAGGAGGGTGTTGAGTTGTCCAAGGGGTTACATGGTAATAAACTATGCAAGAATTTGCACGCGATTTGTTTTGTAATAAGTTACATTAGGTGTAGCGTTACATTTCGCTCATTTCCGAAAAGATTTGAATTATTCTAGGAAAAGCACTTAGGTGTAAGTATAATTATCTTAAAGGATATGCATACCTACTAACTATTTCATGTTTTTGGTTTAAATTTAGGATTATTTTATTAATGTCGTTTTGGCGACTTTTGCACCAGGGACTTTCTGTTTCGCAAAAGCCTCATGTTTAAAGTACGTGATGTTAATTGTTGTGCAAATTACCCTAAAATTGGTGCATCGACAACTGTTATCTCGTTATCTGGTTATTCGATTGGCACCTAGATATACCTACACCACTAGCCCGTTGGTCGGATGACATTTTTATACAAGTAGGAAGGAGATGGATCAGACAGGCTGGAGACCGTACTATGTGGCACGTTGGAGAGGAGGCCTATACGCAGCAGTGGGTGAACACGGGCTGACATAATGATAATGATGACCTAGATATATTGCTTTTAATCTATCTGTTTCTGCCTATACCTATAATACTTAATGATTAAAAGTTCAAGTGCTTCAGTCTTATTTTTTCCTGGTTTTAAATTAACTAGCGTATTATTGAATAGAAGAGTATAAAATCTTAAAAAATAATAATGATAAATATTCCGGGACATTAAACACAGCGCCATCTATGTTCACACTAAGCAAACGCTTGTGTCGTGGGTACTAGATACTTAATTCAGTCTTGATTTCCCTCAGTCGTCTGCAGCCCGTGCACCCCAAGAAGCAGTTGTTCTTCACGCCGGTGAGCAAGTTCACCGGCTGCCCGACGCCTCCCTCGCCGCAGCTGGAGCGGCTCCGCTCCTGCCTGCAGCAGCTCACCGCACCGGAGCCCCCGCCCGTGCTGAAGCGTGCCAAGATGCCGCCCAAGGCCGCCTCCATGGAGGACCTCACGCCCACCAAGCGGAGGAAGAATAATCTGTTAGTCGTTATTTGAGACCTTTACGTAGGTACATACAACACACACATACAATGTTCAATGTTCTATGTTCAATGTTCATTTATTCGTAAAGATTATTTACACGTCAAATTCCATAATTACAAACTTAATAAATTGGATAATTATAAATGTCAATTTGTATACAATTAATCTAATATAAATATATAGTACAATGTACTTTGTACGTTTCATTTATTTATCTATTTTGTAGAACTCTTCAAATGTATAAAAAGCCTGTTCTATTAGCCATTCTTTCAATTTATGTTTGAAGACATGAACACTAGTGGCTGCTGTGACTTTGTCCGGTAGATTGTTGTATACGGTCGGAGCCATGACATGAGTTAACTTAGTCGACTTCACGAGAGCTCTTTTTACAGTTTTAAACTTGCTTCCGTTTCGCGTAGGGTACCGGTGACATGAGCCACGTGTGGCGTATTCGTCTAGGTTCGCTCTGGCATAAACTGCTACCTGAAAAATCAGTAAAGCAGGCAACGTTAGGATCCCCAGATCTCTGAAATAAGGGCGAGCGTGGGTGTCCGGGGGGACGCGCGCCAAGCACACACGTTACATACACGTTACAACTTTTCTGATGATGATTGTTTCAAAAATACCTATGTCTTAGTCTTATTATACTTGGGATAAAATCTAGCCATGATATTGCCTATAGGCCTACGGTTGCCCGTAGCAATCGCTCTGAAAAAAAATATTCTGACGACAATTCTTCTGACTCGATTTCTTAAAATATACCATCATGTTTTTTTTTAAATGATGAATGATATGTTATATTTTTTTCAAGTAAATATCAAACGATTGCTCTGTATTTTGTTTGTTGCAGGAGTGAAGATGGCAAGCGTGTGTCCGAGCGCCCCAAGCTGCAAGGAGAGGAGGAGCAGGCGGCTGCCAGGGTGGCGCGCTTCATGGTGGTGGCGGCGTGGCGCCGGCGCAGGGACGAAGTGCGCTGTCTGCGCAGGACTCTCGAGTGCCAGGTGCCTACTATAGTGGCTTGCTTATACAGACTGTTGTAGACTCATCTCTCTAACTTCTTTAGAACACTAATTAAAAATCAAACTGAAGGTGTGAAAACAAAGACCTTGCTTCTGGAAAGCCAGTTCGAAACCAGTTCTAATCCAGTGCAAGTTTGCACTTGCTCCAGGTGTTGAAAAGTCTGACTATCCACATCCAACATCCAAGACTCCGGGAAAAAGAAATGAAATGAAATGAAATGAAACGAAATGAAACGAAATGAAACGAAATGAAACGAAATGAAACGAAATGAAACGAAATGAAACGAAATGAAACGAAATGAAACGAAATGAAACGAAATGAAACGAAATGAAACGAAATGAAACGAAATGAAACGAAATGAAACGAAATGAAACGAAATGAAACGAAATGAAACGAAATGAAACGAAATGAAACGAAATGAAACGAAATGAAACGAAATGAAACGAAATGAAACGAAATGAAACGAAATGAAACGAAATGAAACGAAATGAAACGAAATGAAACGAAATGAAACGAAATGAAACGAAATGAAACGAAATGAAACGAAATGAAACGAAATGAAACGAAATGAAACGAAATGAAACGAAATGAAACGAAATGAAACGAAATGAAACGAAATGAAACGAAATGAAACGAAATGAAACGAAATGAAACGAAATGAAACGAAATGAAACGAAATGAAACGAAATGAAACGAAATGAAACGAAATGAAACGAAATGAAACGAAATGAAACGAAATGAAACGAAATGAAACGAAATGAAACGAAATGAAACGAAATGAAACGAAATGAAACGAAAAGAAACGAAATGAAACGAAATGAAACGAAATGAAACGAAATGAAACGAAATGAAACGAAATGAAACGAAATGAAACGAAATGAAACGAAATGAAACGAAATGAAACGAAATGAAACGAAATGAAACGAAATGAAACGAAATGAAACGAAATGAAACGAAATGAAACGAAATGAAACGAAATGAAACGAAATGAAACGAAATGAAACGAAATGAAACGAAATGAAACGAAATGAAACGAAATGAAACGAAATGAAACGAAATGAAACGAAATGAAACGAAATGAAACGAAATGAAACGAAATGAAACGAAATGAAACGAAATGAAACGAAATGAAACGAAATGAAACGAAATGAAACGAAATGAAACGAAATGAAACGAAATGAAACGAAATGAAACGAAATGAAACGAAATGAAATGAAATGAAATGAAATGAAATTTATTGTCAGGCAACTAGGTAGGTTTAACAGGTGTTCATAAAAACTTATAACATAATCTAGGGGCTAGACATGTTATAGGGCAGGATAGTTCTCTAGCCGCTGCCCGTGTGGGCTTACAGACATTGTTATGATTAAAAATACAAACACGTTATTTAAATATAGCTATGATGATACATTGAAAAGAAATTCCTTGTCACATAAATGTCAAGAGAATACATGTTAATCAAATTATCATTATATGTCATCTTTATCTTCTAGATACAATTTAACGGAGTAGTATGCCTTTTTTAATAGATAGTCATTTAACATCTTTTTAAATGTTGGTAACTGATCGATACATCTGATTGTTTTAGGCAATCGATTAAATAGTGTCGTGGCCATACAAAATACACTTTTTGACAAGAATGCTGTATTCGATTGTTTTACATACCTATAACTCCCTTTCATGTCTGCTTCCTTCAGGCTTCATTCTGAACAGTTGTGGATTACATTTCACAAACATTATGACTTCGCTTATATAGAGGCAGGGCAAAGTTAAAATTTTAAGTTTAATAAAATATTTTTTACAAGAAGCTTTTTTTCTTAATCCACAAATAGATCTTATGCAACGTTTCTGGGCTCGAAACACTTTCATTCGGTCAGTAGAGTTGCCCCAAAACATGACCCCGTAACGTAGCACCGATGCAACGTGGCCATGATAGGCTGTTAACATTGTCGTATCGTTTGCAACTTTTCGTAGTTGGAAGAGTGCATAAGCAAACTTGTGTACTCTTTTACAAACATTGTCTACATGCTGTTTCCAGTTGAGCTTATTGTCTATACTTAAACCTAAAAATCGTGCTACATTCACTTCGTCAATTTTATTGTTGTCATGATATATTATGTCAAAATTAATACTGTCATTGTGCTTATTTCTAAAGAACATGAGATTAGTTTTGCAGATATTGATTTTAAGATTATTGCTGCACAACCAGTTAATTACTTCAGTCAATGTAGAGCTAATGTCTGATTTCAGATTACATAGTTTGTCGTTGTTGAATAAGATTGTACAATCGTCAGCGAAAAGAGTTATATCATGTTTTGTTATGTTTGGCATGTCATTAATATATATTAGAAAGAGTAGTGGACCAAGTACACTGCCTTGAGGTACACCGTGCACCACCGGGCGCGTTTCTGACCCATATGATTTCAATGTCAAAGTTTTTGTACAAAGACTATTCAATTGTGTTATTTGAGATCTGTCACTTAAATAAGATCGTATCAATTTATTCGCATTACCTCTAATTCCATATTTATCTAATTTTTCTAGCAGTATCACATGGTGTACATTGTCAAAAGCTTTTGACATGTCCATAAACATAGCAATTACTTTTTTTTTCTTGTCAACCTGTGTCATAACCTTTTGGAGAAAATCGTAAATAGCCATGTTAATTGTATTTTCTTTCCTAAACCCGTATTGCTGTTTTGAAAACAAGCCATGACATTCAAAATACGTATATATTTTATTATATACTTATTACCTTTTCTATCACTTTTGATAGAATTGGTATTAAAGCCACCGGTCGATAATTACTTACATTTGTTTTGTCCCCTTTTTTATGTAGTGGTTTTACTATAGAGACTTTAAGTGCCTCAGGATATTTGCCATGTTCCATACACAAGTTAGTTATGTGGCTGAGTGGACCCGCTATATACTCTGACACATGTTTTAGTATGTCTGTGCGAATGCCATCGTACCCAACACTTGTTGTGTTCTTTAGTTTACTAATTATTTTATGTACGTCTGCAGGTATTGTAGGGGTCAAAAACACCGATTTAGACGAAACATGGTTCTTCTGTGTTATTTCACAACTTTTTTTGCTAACATGATTTTGTCCAACACTAAGGAAAAAGAAGCGCTGACCGTCAGAATGAAATATCTAGACGACATTAAGAAATGGACAAAGCTAAGCTACCCGCATGTAAAGGAAGCAGCAGGATCGTAAGAAGTATTGTTAACTGAACTTCAATATGAAGATGGCACCCAATGATGAGGATTCACATCCAGTGTCTAATATTAAAGTGATGTTATTTCCCCAGGTGTCTTCCTCCGAGCGGCTGCGGCTACAGGTGCGCGCGCTGAAGTCTCTGCTGGACTCCGACAACGCCAAGGTGCGGATGGCCATGCGCGAGCTGGACCGCCTCAAGCAGTTGCTGCGGGACAAGGACCAGGAGAAGGCGGTGCTGGAACGGGTAACAGCACTCAGCAGCATGCTGCAGCTACTATCTTAACTCATCTAACAAATCAAATAGTGCAAGGAAGTCACAACTTTCAATATTGAGGACTACGCCTTAAGGACATAACCAAAGTTTCACTTCATTCCAGCTCATGTTGTGATTTGAAGTTTTGCCACTGAGCGACTATATCGCCTTAGAAACACAGCACAGTAGGTACATCTTTCTTAGCTACGCTCATTTCTGAACATGCCATGTTCAGAAATGAGCTAGTAGCTAAGACAGAGCCATGTTCAACATAGGCCTCTCCCAGTTTTCGCCATGACTCGCCTAGTCATCCAGGACCTGAAATGCATGATCACCAATCCGTCGCAGCTGGCGTGGTGAATTATCCTGCTTTCCTTCTTACAGTAGTAGAAAAAAGTGTTATTACAGTAATGCAGAATTCGGTTTACACTGAAGCTTTAAGACAGCGACATTGCATCACACTGAACACTAATATTTTATAATGGTTCTAGATCTTCAGTGTGGATGTGTGTGTTTTTACACTATTCACGCTTCAACGGCTTAACCGATTTTGTACGGAGATTTTTTTACATGATATAATATTTTTTTTTACCTACATGATATACGCTTGACTACAACTTGCCTGATGTTACTTGACTACAACTTTTCTTAAAAATATATTTAAAAGGATTCAAAGAGGTATTTGCGATGAAAGAGAACGAAGGCAGTGTTAGCCAGCCGAGACATAAATTTGCCCAAGATTGAAACATTGTTATTATCTGTGCAGAACATTAGAAACTCCTTTCTTGATATCTTAATAACTTGCTTTAGAGTCCCTATAAGTGCGTATTGTTTACAGTTTAACATAATTCTTAAATCCATCTGAGGTCACACAATCAAATCAATCAAATTAATCTTACGTCACTTAAAGATAAAATAAAAAGATTTAGATATTACTGCCTATAGTATATATATTAATGCCTATGTAGCTGATCACATGGTACTTGCTGCAAAATTGCAGCATTACGGTGTGAGAGGCGCGCCTCTTGCGCTGTTGACAGATCTCATGCAGAACAGAACGCAAACTGTTGTTGCGTGTGGCGGAACGGAAAGATCCGATCCTCTGGAGTCCGTGATGGGAGTAGCCCAGGGATCTTCCGTCTCCAACATTCTATTCTCCTTACTCTTGAATGATCTACCAGAGTCTGTGGAAGCTGCAGACATCTTCTTATACGCTGATGATGTCGCCGGAATCGTGTCAGCACCCAGTTCCGATCTTCTAGAAGAAAGACTGAACACCACCACCTCTCAACTGGCGGTATGGTTCAGAATGAACGGTCTTGCTCTCAACCTATCAAAAACACACTTTGTTCATTTTAACTTAGCAGGACACAGCACCAGGCCTTTATCTGTGACGGTTGAGGGAAGAAGATTGGAACAAGTGGTCGCTACAACCTTCCTCGGGTTTGAAATAGACCGAACCCTAACCTGGGAAAACCATATAGACAAGGTGTGTGGTAAGTTGAGCAGCGCTTGCTTTGCTCTTAGCAGAGTCGCCAAAGTAGTATCCGCCGAAGCAGTGAGGACGTGCTACTTTGCCACCGTGCACTCCGTGCTGCAGTACGGCGCGGAACTATACGGCAGGGCTGCGGAGTGGGAGCGAGCGTTTAGACTGCAAAAAAGAGCCGTTCGATCTATCGCAAAAATATCACAGGATGAGTCTGCTCGTCCACACTTTGTGAAGCTGGGGATTTTGACGTTACCATCGCTGGTGATATACCAGGTCGCAGTATACGTTCGATTAAACCTAGCCTCGTACCGAGTTGTGGGCGGCAACCACTCGTACAACACGAGCAGGAGGGGCAAGCTCGCGGAGGAGTCCCGCAGCCTGGCGCGGAGTAGCAAGTCCACGCACGTGATGGGACCGAGTGTTTACAACAAGCTTCCCGAGCAGGTCACCACTGCTCCGTCACTAGGCAGCTTTAAGTCTCGCCTCAAGCGCTGGTTGATCGAGCAATCGTTTTACAGCTATAAAGAATTTTATGAACTATAATTTAAATTTAATATCATTAATTATGAAGTTTTTATTTAACTTATTATTTTTTATATGGATAAAATAAGTACGCTAATCGTATTTTGTATACTGTGAATAATTGACGTGTAAACTTTATTTTAATTTTTTACCAATAAATGAGTTATGAGTTATGAGTTATGAGCTATACGAGTCAATCTATTACTCGATTTCAGGTACGGGTTTACCCAAAATAAATTATCGTATTTGAGATTATATTGTCAATCAATCGATAATTTATTTTCATGAAATAATCCAGTCAATCCAAATTATCTAATATTTATGATAAGATAGACTTTAAGCTTTATCGGTCTTCAAGTCGAGAGTTCATCGGTTTCTTCTAGGCAAGCGCGCTCGATCGTAGGTTACAATGATGCTTTACTTTAGGCTAGTTGTGGTCAAGGCGTGAGACTATCTTGCTAAAGAATAGTATAATTATGGTAACCGCTGGTTGAAAAATAATAATGTTAAGTATGTTTGAAGGACTCATTATTCGTTAGTTTTTCTTGTTTCTTAAGAGTATATACAAGTAACTTGTAATATGTTATGTAATCGTGTGGCATCAATTGGACCATTTTCTATAAGGGGTGTAAAAACTCGAGGCCAACCATTGTATTATATTGTGCAATAAAATCTAAGTTACGATAAAACATAGGTACTTATTTAATAGGTGCATTGCAAATAACATTCAAAATCACCAGTCGTCGACCGCGTCTGACAAAAACTTCGTTCCTACAAAAGTTACATGTTTTATACTTTCAGGAGAAGATCGCTCTTGAAGACGATGTGTGTGCCGCTGAAGACCGCGCTTCTGAAATGAGCATCGGTTAGAATGCACTATTTATAAACTCATAAGACCTCATTACATTAATTGTAATACAAATAATATTATAATAATTGTATGTATGTAGGTATATTAAAAAGTAGAATGGCTAGGTCCCTAGTTCCCCGGTGTAGTTCCATCGTGTGTCGCAGGGTGGCGCAACTGCCGCAACGAGCTGGAGGGCATGCGCGCTGCCGCCGCGCTCGGCGAGCGCGCGCTAGCTGCGGAGCGCGCCGCGCACAGGGACGCGCGCGCGCAGCGGGACCGCGCCTACGCGAGGGTACGAACAGTCAAATATACTTTACGTGGAATCATAAAAAAGATTAAACCTTGCCTCACTTATAATTGACGTTTTCACTAAATGTGATGATAATCTTCCTTCTATCTAAAAACAAAGTTTGAAGTTAAGATAATATTTGTTTGGAATAAATATGTAATGTTGAATTTAGTATACCTACTGCGCAGCATTTGTCCTGTACCTTAATGGAACTCGAGCTCAGACGAGGCTGACGATGGCTGTTAGTGCTTGAGCTGTTTGCATGTCTACTATACTAAGTAGGTACTTACTAGGATAAATGCAAAGTGGTGTTGTATGTGGCAGCTATCTGTGCTGGAGGAGGACATGGCCCAGCAGGAGGAGCTGCTGTCGGCGGCGGAGGCGGAGACAGCCGCGCTGCGCCGCGAGCACGCCGACACGCAGCGCGCGAGGGACGCGTGCGCCAGCGACCTCGCCACTGAGAGGGAGTGAGTAGTACACAGCTGTCTGTGCAGGAGGAGGACATGGCCCAGCAGGAGGAGCTACTGTCTGTTGAGTAAATTCACAAAATTGTAAATAAGCAAAATAATTATAATCGGCAGGATTCGAACCAGCGTCATTATAACACGTCGGAAATGAAGTTTGTTAGTAATGAAGGTTGTGTCATGTCCCAGGGCTCGTCACGCGGTGACCCGCGAGTGCGCGTCGCTGGGCGCGCGGCTGTCTCTGGCGGCGGCCGAGTGCGGCGCGCTCCGGGAGGAGGCGGACGCAGTGCGCGAGCAGCTGCACGAGGTGCACGCGCAGCTCGCCCGCACCACCGAGCAGCTGGAGTGGTGGCCGGCGCCGCTCACCAGGTGGGGACACTTGCAGGGACACTGAGAACGCAGCCATACATGATACTATGTGCATTCGAGATGTCAGAGGCAGATCCTAGTAACCGCTTTCAATCAGGCATCAGCTAAACCTGCACAGGCAAAATTAGAGTACCTAGACTTTTATACGCGTTCTGCGCAGTGTCACGCACAAAATGTAAGGCTAATTTATAAACTTATTTATTTATCTTCAGAATCATTGTACTGTTTACGTAGGTAAAAATATGACTGATTGTATTTGTTGTTGTGCAGGTTCGTGGGTTTCGTGCGCGTGTGGCTGCGGCGGCCGCTGTCCGCGCCGGCCGCCATCTTGTGGGCCGCCGTGCCCGCCACGCACGGCTGCACGCACCTCGCCGCCACGCGCTAGCACACACACACACACATAAACACACTGGGCTAATACATACGTATACACATACTTGTTAAACAATGCCTACCTACATATAAAAGGTGCGTAAATAACACAAACCATGTGATTGCATGGACCCTACAAGTTTATAGAACCACGATTTTCCTAACTTATCGAAAAATCTGCCGATCTTTGTTTTTCATTTAGCAATTTGTAAAAGGTATTTAGAAAATTTAATTTCGGACTTTGAATGGTTGATTATTTTCCCAAAGATTTGTTTCCCCGTAGCAATTGTATGTTAGGACTACAATAGGTATGCCTATCCCTTGCGGCTCTGCACATCATTTCATATTACAAAGGCGAGCTGAACGCTGAGAATGCATTTTCTATGTATAAGGAATATCACTTTCTTCGTGTACCAGAAACTACTAATTTTATACAAGGTTTGTATGAGGTGAGTATTTACACTTATTTTTTGTCTAGAATTATTTTGTATTTTGTAGGTAACGGATTATTATAGATTTTGTAATTAAGTTTTAAATTAACTTTATTTGCTAATTTAATGTTAAATAAATTTAATATGGAAGCATACATCATTGTTTACTTGGTACCCTATAATTAAATCTTAAGCTTACACAGAAATAATAGGGCAGGTTCAAGAGTCACTTTATTTATTTCAGTCTTACATTGCTAATCAACAATAAATAATTCTACTACAAAATATCAACATGTTGGAATGCTTACATAGAAATATCACTGGAAACATGAAACAATGAGAACATTCTAGGTCTACAAGAAAGTATTGAAGTCGATATAAAGGATTATAAATAATATTGAGATGTCTCGGGCTGAAGTAACATTAGGCCAAAATGGGGTCACATGTTTTGTTTAAGTACTTTACGATTTGCTTATGTACTTTGATATTAGGTCGATCACAAACCTAAATCTTTCATTAAAATAATGACTCTACTACATATTCTAATTAGAACAGAAAAACTAAATATTATCCCTCAATGTACTTTCTATGATTGTAGAATAATTCAAATTGAACGAATACTTTTCAAGATTCTCTTACAAAAAGTCACAAATGTTTGGTCTTGATGTCCAGCGTTAAATGGCAGTTCAGTTATATAAATGAGTATATTTTCCACTACTTTTAGTAGGTAAAATATGTATGATTATTATACATGAAAAAAGCGTATCATTAAATAAGAAATGAACTCGAAAATTGAGCAAAAATAAGTAATATAATGACTAGCCTGAATGTATGATACAACTATGTTGGTACCTCTACCGTTTACATATTCGACCAGCAACTAAACGTTTTCAGTCGCGCGGTTCTATAAATCTGATAGAGAAATAATATATCAGAATTAATTATATTTTCACTGTGTCTGTATTCCGAAAGCCTAGTTCCGACACCTACTCAAGTAACGCTTCTCTTACATCTTTTTTTTTTTTTTTTTTTACGTGTGATAGGTTTACGTTTGACTACAGCCTGCCTGATGTTAAGCATTGCTGCAGCCTAGGGTGTAACACGTTTACCTAGAAGATACCTATTAACTCTAGATTTGAAAACCCCTGGATTGTAGTTCGCAGGAAACACAGCTTCTGGTTTAAGTGTTCCAGAGCATCTAGGAAACATTCACAATATTGTACAAGTATGATTGCAAGTTTTTATCAGTTAGGGCTGCGCTCAACAACAGATTGTAATATTTATTCAATGTTCTCGAACACAGCCCACACAAACTAACATTATTGGTAGAATACTTCTTATCGATAGGAAAATAAAGATCAAATTTTTGAAGAGACATACGAAAATGGAGTTTGGATAATTTCTCTTAGGCCACAGTCGTTAGGCCACAGTGACATAAAGTAATTCAACTACAAAAGTACAGTTACATTAACATTGCTAACAATTTACAAGATTATTGCGATTCTTTAGCAGAATTGTTCTTTGTTATTTTATTCATTAAAATTTGAATATAACATCTTATTTAATAGAATAGTTCCCGAAAAGGAGATTTCCGAGTATTACTACAAAATGTAAATAAATCTTCTTCGCGCTTGTATAAGTCTAATCTAAATATCTGGACAAATGCTAACTCTATTGTGCGATACACTCCGACATATTTAAATTTCGCTTGCATTCAACATTCATTATACTATCATCATCATTTAACGTTATAATTACAAGCTAATGAATATTAAGATGACTTTTAATACTTCTAAAATAAAAGCAAAAACGTTGTATTTTGGTTACGGCATTATTTACATTTCATGATGTCTACATAAATAAGAAAAAAGAAGTATTTCACTAAGTTATTAAACCTAAAATAGAGATTTTACTAATCTTGCCTACGATTGAGTTACAACCCAATTTAATTAACATTACTAGGTACATTTGGCCCAAATTGTACTTTTGGCTTTATCTACTGCTCAAAGAATGCGTATTATATTTTTATTCCATTCTGAGATTTTGAGATTTAATTTACTTGCTGAAGTTTTACGACATATGCTAATCTTTAAACTATAATTACGATAGAAATCGAGCTTTTTCTGATAGTTACAGTAACATGTAATGTTAATTAAATCGCAGTACGTAGTATAACCCACCGTTACCAAGCAGGAGTGCCGGTGGCGCCCCCTGGTATGTTGTATTATTGTCTTTCTAACTTCAATTCCGACGTGGACTCGTCTTTGGCAGGATTACAGACAACTCGCGAGAGTATTCAACATGCAAGCCGACACTTTCATACAAACTGCTGTATAACAAGTAATCAACAGTACGCTCCATCTTAGGCCGTAGCCTTTGTTTACTTTCAGGCAAACTATGGCCAAGTGCAAACCCGTTCTAGTTAAAAAAAAAAACTCTCATCAATAATATTGCTTTTAGCAATAAGGCCGCCACTTGTGGCTCTAGTATAAGTATTATTTTTTCTTCTTTCTTTTTTAATTATTAAAGTGTGTTGCAATAGGTAAAGAATTTTCTATTCTATTCTATTCAATATGAACATTATTAAGTCTTGATACCCTAATCACTTAGTTTGATTTAAAAAAATGAACCAGTATATTGAAGCAGTATAATCAAACACAATTATAAAAAACATACGTGAATGTATAACTGGTTGCTTCTATACAGGTTTCCATATTCTAACATTTCTAAACTAAGTGAATAGCGATACTTGTTTTTTTTTATTCATGAGTATATTTTTTAGTTTTTTGCGTGTGCAGCAGTTTGTATGAGGATTTATTCGGTACACTTTACATTAGAGTAGATTCTAAATTATTTAGACACCACAAGTTACGCCGCTGACGTAGAATAATGACTAGCTAGAAGATTCTTGTCCTCCATGTTTCCTTACGTGCATTAACATTAATTATTTTATTCATTAATTTATAATATACCTACGAGCTTTTTAGCCCTTCTTGTTCCTCAATCATTTAGTTTTTAAATAATGTTTTTTTTATTGTATGGGTTGATTAAACCCAAAGATAAATTTATCTTTCGCTCTATAAGCTCTAACTAAAGTTCCCAAGCGTGCTAAGGTAGATATTACATAAGTCACTATGCCTACATATTGTACTGTACATGAATAAATACATAACTATCACAATGAGATTCGAAACATCGTAAATACATTCCAAGCGTAAGAAAAATAGATAAAGCACATTGTACATACAACGAAATATTTTGGAATGATTTAATATCTATGAGATGAACACGTCTTAAAATTGCTTGATGCTTTAATTGGTGTAGGTGGAATCTTTTCCACGACGAATATCTCATGGAAAACGATTTAAGTAATAATTTTGTTGATAAAATAAATATTGCCAATCTCTACATGACATACTTTTTGTAAAAAACGACTTAACTGCAAATATTTTCTGGTCATTCCCATTTATTTGTATCAGCGAATTCGATCTCCGCTGAGCAAGCAAACGCATCATACAACATTGAATACTCTTTCCAACAAGTATCTGCGACGATACGGGCACGGAGGCGATAAATCCGGAAAATTAATATAAAACTAAAATCTAGATAATTAATGTCCATTCAGCCGAGCAAACTTCCGGGCATAAGTCGAGAAGCGCGTTAGATAGATCCGTCGTCCGAGAGATTTCAAATTAGCCGCAGGTAAGGGACACATATGACAGTTTGTTTCCGGCTTTAGTTTTAAACATAACTCGTCCATTACAAGTACTAATGCCCCATATCCAGAGGTCTCAACGATAGACTGGGCACGTCTGCTGAAGATGGCTTTTGTCGGCCTGTTAATGCCAATATGTGCCTGTATCATGTTGACTAGTAGATATTCAGTCAGTATACATTTGAAGCCGGCTTGTTACACAAGTACCTATATCATCCCGAAGTAATAAGTACCTATATCATCCCGAAGCCCTCCCCGCCCTCGTTGATGGCCCACAGCAGCGCGTGCACGAGCTGCTCGTACGTGTCGTAGTCGGGCAGGCACAGCTGGTTGAAGCACGTGTGCGCCGTCGGCAGCGCGCCGAACGTGGGCGCCGCCGTGATCTGGAAGCGCGGGTTCAACTCCTGCAACGGGGGAATATCTCGTTAGCTGTTGAAACTATCAACTTTTTACGTGAATTTGATTGATTTTCTGGTGATGGATACAGTTAAGTTATTTGTGTCTCTCTCTCATTGAGTCGTATTTCCTCATGACTGAGGGTCGTGACTCCCCCGCAGAATTAATTCGTTAGGGGAGTTTTCTTGGGCAGATACATCGTGGTGGGCGCCCAGGTCCTTCCACGGAAGACGCATGTCCTCGGATATTGTGGTCCTCAAACATGTCGGTTTCCTCACGATGTTTTCCTTCACCGCTAAGCGAGTGCAAATCTACACATAACTTGAAAAATACAAGTCATTGGTGTAGGGCGGATTCGAACCAGGGTACGTCTGGATGAAAAGCAGACACTGGAACCGCTGAGCCACACTCGCTTGCAGTTATATGTGTATGTTTCGTTAAAAAATATTTCGGGACTTGGCAAAAACAGCGCCATCTAGCCGCATACTGAGCAAACTGAGAGATCAGCTAGTGTAGTGTACCTGGAAGCCAGCAGGAGGCAGCTGCGAGCAGCCGGTGGTGAACTGCAGCAGGCGCGCACGCTCCTCGTTGGTGAAGGAGGCCAGCGCCGCCCAGAACCACGCCAGCACGCGCTCCCAGTCGCGGCCCGCGCCCGCCACCAGCGCGTGCGCGCGCCAGTCCAGCACGCACACTTCGCCCGTGCCGCACACCAGCAACTGCAAGCGAGTACATACATTACTAGCTGGGTATGTCGGGTTCGGAGCTAATTCGTCCCCACTAGCGAATAAAATCTACCACGATGTCTCTTTGTGCCAGTAAGGACGGGTTTCGTGGACAAGTGAGCAATATTTCTCGCTACTGTGGCAGGCTTAGGAGTGTGGTGACAAAATTTCTAATCGAAGATGGTAGTTAGTCAGGCAAGCCACAGATAGCTTATACTGGGTATATACCAGAATGTGTCATACTAAGTATGTGTCGGTACCTCGAGCTCGGTCTCGTCGAAGATGGCGAGCAGGTTGTCTGGCACGAGCAGCTGCAGGCCGCGCAGGAAGGCGTCCAGCTCGGGCCGCACGCGCGCCGCTAGCCGCCACTGCGCCAGCGCGTCCAGGTACGCCACCTTGCTGCTGTTTGTTACCTGTGGCAAGCGAGTTAGGATTCAAAGAAAGATACATATAAACATTTATTGGGGCATATTTTACAACGTCAGTTAAAACCTGCCACAACATAGCCTTAACTCGGCTACATTTGGTATAAAAATTAATCGGTATTGCTTCAACAATTCGTGCGTGGTGACGAGGCGACCTGCAGTCGTACACTCACCCTGGTAGCGCCTCCATTAGGGTCGCAGCTCGTGCGTGGTGACGAGGCGACCTGCAGTCTTACACTCACCCTGGTAGCGCCTCCATTAGGTCGCAGCTCGTGCGTGGTGACGAGGCGGCCTGCAGTCGTACACTCACCCTGGTAGCGCCTCCATTAGGTCGCAGCTCGTGCGTGGTGACGAGGCGGCCGCTGCAATCGTACACATCGTCCGCGAAGTATATCTCTGCTCCACACTCCGCGTCCAGGTCTGTCTCCAGCACGTACTTGATCTTGGACAGGTACAGCTCGGGGTCGTCCTGCTCGAAGTACTGGAAAATAATCATATCATGGTCGAACCCGGTACGTTAAAGACAGGTTTTTTAAATGGTGGCCAAAATCATTCCAACATTTCCTCACAATTTCCTCTATTTGTATGAAAAGAATAGAATGATATTGGCTTAACATCTTGTTCAAAGTTTTATGCACAAGCACTCTCTGCCGGTCTCACCTTGTAGTGCACGCGCAGGCCGATGATCTGCGCGAGGAAGGAGCGCGAGAGCCGCGCCCGCACGAGCTGCCGGTACGAGCCTCCCAGCGCGCTCTCGTACAAACACTTGCCCACTATCTTGCCCGCCAGCTCGAAGTGCTTTAACTGGAACACACGACAAGAGTGTTTTATTTTGCTTCTTAAATGGAATAAGTTTTAATCGTTTTTTTCTTTTACTTTACAGTAACACATTTGACCACTAGATCTCCGCACAGACAATGCAACCCCTATGTCGGGTATGTCTGTACTGGAATGGAACTATCTATATCCAACGAAGCTGACAGATTTACATTTAAGGGTGGTGGTACCTATTCAGGGGGGGTACGAGAAAATACCATCGCTGACCTTGAAATGACTTTGTAAACAATTAGCAACACGACAGCAAGAGTGATATTCGGACTGTTCCTGAGTATAGTTCTTGCAGTGGTGGATGAAAGGTCACAAATGCACCTTGAGGTGCTCCGGCCGCGTGACGCTCGGGTTGGGGTGCACGAGCCCGCCCGGATGAAAGGCAACGAACAGGCCGTGCTTGTGGTCGAACAGCTGCTGGCACACCAGCGAGAACCACTCGCGCCTCACGCCGCCCCAGTCGACACCTGGAAATATCATATACACAGACGTGAACATACACATGTGTAAGAGTCATCCAAGTAGTTCAAATTAAGGGACCGTTCACACATAGGAGTCCGTTTTACCGGTACGTTTTTTAACGGACACGTCATAAATGTATGCTCTGCTCACACATAGGCACCGTATAACGTACAACGGATCCGTCATTGCTGGATGCGATGTTCACACATATAACGTATAACACTTCGAACACACCGCCGCCACGCATACATACAGTATCTATCCGTTAAAATTCTACGTATCCGTATATTTTACGTATCCGTCGTCCAGTATTCGATGACAAAACTTAGAAATTTAGATCTTTGATAAGTTATATAGGCATGGTCTCGACTCTGCTTATCACAACTTGGAACAACTAATAACAAAAGTGTCAAACAATGTGGTGTAATATGATGCACTCACCCTGCTCCCCCTGGAAGCAGACGTCGAAGTTCTTGCACCAGTCCTGCTGGCTGAAGTGCTTGGTGGCCTTGAGGCTGGAGGCGAGCAGGTCGGCGCGCGTCACCCGCAGCGGCACCTTGTCGTGCGCGTGACGCGCGTGTGCCTTGCGCAGCTCCGAGTAGAAGAACTCCTGCTTGTTCTGCCAAGGGCATGGATAGGGAATCAGTGTGGGCCGGTAGTGTCGCCCTGAAGTACCCCATTTGGAAATCATGTAGTTAAAACGGCAGCAGAATTGGTTTTTCTTTATTTGATCATGCTTTTAATGACTTTCACGTATAATAACAATAAATCGTTACAAATTAACGAATAAACCACACTAAATTAAAGATATATCAATGTTGAATCCAAATTTAATGTCTATATCCTAAAAAAGTTATGGGTCACCTAATTAAAAATTGTTAATTAGCGAGCGTACCTTGAAGGTGTCCTCCCCGCCGCAGTTGGCGAGCAGCAGGCGCGTGAAGGTGGCGGCGATGAGGTCCCTCTCGGCGGAGTGCAGGCGCAGCGCGGGCTGCACGCCGTCCTCCAGCGAGAACTCACCGCCCGGGGAGCTGCCCTCCGGGCTCGGCTCCAATACCAACTGGAATTACGAACAAAATCAAATATTTCATTTGTCTTGAACGTATATTTCCAAGAAGAACCCTATCCTTTCTTTTTGTGCGTGGCTTTCCTTATGGTTTTATCGACTTGAATGACTTATTTCAAATTTTGAAGGACCAAAGTCCAAATATTTCGGGACGACTGAAACTGTTGGAGTAGCAAAAAAGATCTCCATTTCCACAGCTTTCAACATTAACTTATGGTAAGAGCAAAATGCGCTAAAAACTTATTGGCATCAAACATACCTTGGTAGAAGGACAGAGACGGAAGGCAGTTATCCTCTTGGGGATGAACTTGAGGATGTAGTCCTTGACGGTGAACTGGCGCGGGCTGATGCAGCAGAGCACGCGGCGCGCGCGCCCTGGAGACACCAGCCGCGCCTCGTAGCTGATGTTGTGCCGCTTGGACGAGATGTTGCGCTGCACCGTCGCCATGTCACTCGCTGGGGGAGTGTAAAAAAGAATGCATAAAAATACATAACACCAAGCTTGAAAATAATTAAGTGTAAATTATTATACTTAGAGAACATCGTTAAACATGCACTGTAGAAACAAACGGCGACGGCAGCCCTGTTCAACTACAGCAGACTTGGAACAAGAAACTATTCCGAAGATATTTAATATGTAGAAACCTTTGTTATCCTACTCTGTACGCTCACTCACCAGTGAGCACTATACACTCGAACTGTCCGTTGTGCAGCAGCACGCCCTCGTAGTAGATGGCGGCGCAGTAGACGCCGGCGCGCGGGAACGTGACTCGCGCCGTGACGCGCTGGTTCACGCTGTCGTACGCGAACTCTGCAGACTCGGACAGCTCCGTGTCGACGGCGCCGCCCAGCGGCCGCAGCTCCATGCTGAACCCCTGGGGACGGCGGCCATTACTCATCGTGAAGATAGAGGACATTGTTAACCTTTCATATGATACTCATAAGAGTTTTGCCCTAGGTCAAGATTAAAGAAACTTTTATTTGGTCTTTGACAAGATTTTGCACAGTAAGGATGATATATTACATCGTGAATGAAAATGCCACAGTATCATGTAGTGACTTACGGGTGCCTGGTCGCCCTGCAGCGGCGCGGGGTTGTCGAACTGGTCGCGCGGGTGCAGGTGTAGCGCGCGCGCGTGTCCGGCGCACCACACGAGCGCGGCGTGCGCGCGCGCCACCCGCGTGCGCCGCGCCTCCACGCGCCCCGCCACGAACCAGCGCCGGAACGGGCTGCCCGCCACCGGCACGCCGCCTGCCACCACATACACACACATTCACACTAAAATTTATTACAATTGGAAGTATTAAAACGTTTTAGATTAATGCAAATTATGAATTTTAATTTATTATTTTTTGGTGAAGACGCCCAACGGGTTCCGATCTCGGTCCTTTGCTATTCTATTTTTGTAGGTACTAATGTTATTCTTTTCTGATTTAACTCCAGATACACATTTTCTCTACAAATCTAATAAAGCTTTTACGCGTAGATTTTTTCTCACCAATGGTAATAGAGACGAGGTAGACGCCGGCGGTACGCACGGTGAACTTGACGCGCGCCTGGTTGGCCAGCGCGGGGTCACCTGAACCCAGCTCTATCACCGTTGCTATTTGCTGCAAAACAATGATAAATTGAACTAATTAGAATAAATATAAAACACATTTAACATAACAATCATGTTAATTGAATTGAATGATTTCGTTGTTGATACCCATGTCTCAATATGTGCGTACTGCAAAATCGTGAAACTCCCTGCCCGATTACTTGTACCCGCGGGCTCTAATCTTGTATAATATTTAAAGCGAGAGTGAATTGGTTCTTACTGGGTTAGATCGCTCCATTCTAGACCACAATTATCGCTTGCCAAGATGTAGGTACGTAGTAAAATTGACTGTTGCAAAAGTGGAAGATTCAAAAGCTAAGAAGGATCACATCATGCTATACCTTCCTGGTGCCGTGTGAGATGGTGACCTCCAGGTTGTCTGTGTCGCACACGGGGTAGGGCTGCCCGTTGCGCTGGAAGCAGTGCACCGTGAAGCACATGGTCTCGCCCACCGCCTGCGGCTCCTGCCAGCCCCACTCCACCTGCGGACCACACAAGCACATACGTTAGTACAGGTGTCAATCAGGTACTAGGATGTGATAAATAACAAGCAAAACTATATAATATTAAATAGGTCATACGCACTCACTGGACGTTTTTCATAGTAACAACTGGTATTTAAATTGAAAACTGTCTGGTCTATTGACCATATCAATATGCCTGTATACAGATTTGACACAAATTAGTTTCGAGACATGTTATTTAGTCAAATCCATAAGTTCGTTCGGTTTTATCAAACTTGCGACTATGAATACTGAAGCTACGAAAAATCCAACTCTCGTCGATTACTCGATTAATCATCGACTAGATTAGTTTTAGAGCATGTGTGTGTACTTACCCGACAGCTGGAGGGGTGCAGGTACTTCCCGGTGACGTACTGCAGCAGCGAGTGCTTGGCCTCGGGCGCTAGCGAGGGCTGCGTCATGGCGGCCAGCGTCACCAGCCCGCACACCGACACCGACACCACCAGCATGCCGCCTGCACCACACACGAGACATCATTGGCTTGCCATACAGTAAAACAACGCTGATATATGTTTTAGACATCATTTACACCAACACCTTCGAAAACATCTCTTTAAAGAGTACCAGCAGTTAATGCTATCGATCTTTTAGGTTACTGTGGACATAATAATTTCGAGAATTATTAATTTCATATCCACCTGCGCTTAAGAAGCAATGAGGGCTACCGCGTGTAAGATCATCGCTAGAGGCGCTAGTGTAGCGTGAGGTCCAAATGTTCTCAAACTAAGCAAACCTCACCAGTTTGATGCTAGGATCGCTACTGGATTGTAAGGTTGAAATGTCAAACGTCAAAAAACGGTAGCTCTCATTAAAATCTGCGCGTGTTACACCGTAGGCTTCACCAATGCTTAACATCGAGTGGACATTAGTCTAACGCAAACCTACTCGAGTTAAAAATGTAATAGCCACGTACCCCATGTCCAGGCGTCCTGGTGCTTGCTGTTCTTGACCACCGTGTTCCAGAGGTCGGTCTTGAGCGTGACGAGCGCCTCCTTGCCGGTGGGCAGCGAGTGTCGGGCGGCCGACCACGCGTGGAAGTCCTTGGGGTCCAGCACGTGGCGCGCCGTCGAGTCCTCCAGCCAGTACACGTCCTCCAGCGAGGACACGTCCAGGCTGAGCAGTCTGCAAAGATAAACACACTGGTTACAGAGGAAAGCCTACCAATAAATCATATCATGCTTCATACTATGTACAAATGCGAAAGTAAAGTTGTTTAGTGTTCACGCCATAACGGAACGACCGGTCATCGTGATTTTCGGAATAGGGATAATATACTCGTAAGATAGTATACCCTGAGAATAACGTACGCTACTTTTAATCTCGTTACAATGCGAGCAAAGCCGTGGGCGTACACTAATAAATAAATAAAAAGTCTGGATACGCATATTATATTGCTGACTATAAGATTGGGATGTTGGGGAGATAAGCCTAAAACGGGTACGCTAAGGGACATGTGAAATAAAAAATACTTAGAAACGTAAAATGTACCAAATAGTTTTACATTAAGTTAACATCTTAAGAAAATATATTTAAACCGCACACCGCCTTAAAAAGATTTACATTTCTAAATACAGGCACACTTGAATAAGAATATCCTTATGTTGGAATGTCAGTATAGGAATGGTAGTAAAGTGGCGTGAATAAGGGCCATCGAGTTAGAATCTGGCGCGGCGGGCGTGTTATGATGCCTTTGAATACTCGACTCCCGCGGGAGCGAATACTTTTATGATCGGAAACGTAGAGCGTAGAGCTCTGGCTCTCTCTGGATTGCTCTTATCTACGGTGGCAATGGTTAGTCGTAAAATGTAATCTATTTGAAAATATAAACTACGGCATTAAAAAAACATTTAAGGTTAAATACTAACTACTTCTTCTTCTTCTTATCGAATGAGAGTGGCCAACTCTGGTGTCGAGAGTTTATCATGCCGCCCTAAGGTCCTCTGACATGGCTTAACGACTGCCGTACTAAACAAACAGCCGGAACCTACAATACTAACTTATACTAGACTAGTAGCATTAGAGGTTATCGTGGTGGGACCAAACTATCTTTAAACTTATTATTTTCGAAGTAATTTATTACGAAATAAATTAAAATGGCCAGGTGTTGTTTTAAAGCAAGACAAGCTCAGCTGTATAAAAACTAAAACAGAAAAGAAGTTGAAAACTATCACACGAATATTGCAATTTAGAAAAGCCTAAAATGTTTCATAAATCCTTTAAATTTTGTCTATAATATCCAGTACAACATGTTTACAAAGTCTAGGTATATTTACAAAGGCAACATTGTGGCGCGCTCACATAGAACATGAAACGCGAGACAATTTTCTCCACACTTGAGCCATTCCTATCTCAATATTGTGTGTGTTTTTCAAATCTTTTTAACACATACATACACAACACATTTGCTTTGTATGTATACATATGTGTTATATTATATTCAGTACGATTGTTTGCAAACGAAGCTCTACTTAGTATTCATATTTTCTCTGTAAAATACTGAGCATAATTCAAAAATATAATATACATTGCTTGTGCTGGAAATCACCAAATAGAGATACTGTATGTACATATTTTGAAAAATATGCTATATAGTTAAACTTTTGGCCAATGATTTAGTAGCCTTTATAAGAGAGAATATTTTATGTTGTAATAACATTATTATCGTCGTTCATGTCGTAAAACCAAATAAATTTACCAAATTACGCACTATTTTCTTCGAAGTGTTACCAAACCCCAGAGCAAGCCAAAACAAAGCATTCACAACTATCCACATATACAACCCGAGCAACAGCCAATTGTTTCGGCCGATTGGATCTGTTTACAAAGACGGAGGAAAAACTAAAGGTCCATTAAACGGGTCGACCCGACCGGATCACGGGGATCAGCCGGGAATATATACAGAGACACAACGGGAATTGTTATCAACGTGGGAGAACGAATTTGCTTGATGCTTTATTAAATAGCCTAATGTCTTGTGTACAAAAACAATGTGTGCAGATTTTGAATAATTGGTTGATTTTATATGCAAATTTTTCTAATACGTTCATATCTAATAATAGCGTTAGTAAGTATGTCGTTGTGGTAAACCTATCGCAAGTAAATCTACGGTTACTCAATGTCTAAAGCAGACCTAACTAGTATGCATGCAACGCAATTAAATTAGGTAGAGATTAGTTTAGTGTGTGATATTAATATTTTGCTAATAAGTTATTTAATAGTCGTTTGTAACTTATGTATTCAGCCTAGATTATACTGCAGATGTAATTATGTATATACAGATGTGTAGCCAAAAGATTTGATTTGGATTTGTTTTTTTAAGTACATTATCCTAAAGAGTAGCATCTGTATATGTATATTGAGTGAGTTCAGCGAAGGCAGTGGGTCAGGCAAATGGGCCGTGGCCGGCGGATGATGGACGAGGCACAGGAACAAGCGGATCAGGAATTAGGCTCGCTCGGGTGGCAGGCATTAAGGAAGGTTGGCTTTATTGACGCTTCCCGGTTGGTGATTTTAGGTGCTGACTGTGAAAAAGGAATAATTACTTTACTGATTATAGAAGAATTATATGGGAATATGTGGCTCTTTTCAATGTTGACAGCGTTTAGGGTTTGGCTCAGCTCTGGATCTATAAATTTGGTTTAGCAAAATACGGAATTTTGAATTTCATTTTCTGTTTATGCTGAGACATTTTATTATAATTTTTCACATTTTCAGGGTTAGCAAAAAACAATTGCATTTAAGTTTGAGCAGAATAAAAAACAAAACTATTAAAATAAAAATATTAAACATAGTAAAACTACAAAATATTAATGTCCATTACCCCAGCACTATCGCCCCGCTTATGGCGAGCATGCATTAAGCATAATGCCCCACTTTATCCGTATCACAAGGGCATAAAACGGCGCGCGTTGCATTTGCATAACAACTTTGGCCACCGCCGCATGTTTCTGCTCCAAAAAACCGCATGCATGCGACCCAGCCAACCAGATAACAAAAGAGCAAGCTTTCAATCAAGACTCGGCGATTTTGGACATTTTTTTGCAAGGAAAAAAAGATTTTTTTTTTATTGGAGAGGACTGTAAAAGAGTATTTTATTTGTCATGGTTTATGGTGTTAGAAAACTAAGCTTGTTTAAGATAAGAGTGCACTATTCGAACATGGCTGAATGTAACAAGTTTCAATGTGGTCGTAGGCCAGCTACGACCGTAGCAGGTCTACGTATAATATTCGTAGCATTGGCTACGAGAATGTCGCTCAAAAGCACGTAATTTATTTCGATAACAGGTTCATTGCTACATAAGCACCGATCAATCTTGTTTTAAAAATTGGTGATATTCATAAAATTCAATCATTTATCTAGTATTTTACTGCGGCCAAAGCAAAAGCTACGATTTCAGTTTTTATTTATGCCAAAGTTTCTTATTTTTGAGCAATATAAAGTCACCTTTACAGGTATCTGATAGACAATGTGTCTGTATTTCTAAAAAGTCGTAAAAACACGTTTCCTTTTGAATAGAAGAAATGGGCCGTCACAAGCTATTTCCAGAACGATTCTAAACGTTAGATTCCTCCGAGTAGTTGACCTTTCGAAGTTAGGTACAACAAACTTCGTACTTAATTTAGGTAAAGGCCTACGATTTTCAAAGTATTAAGAAGAAGCCGTCTATACTGAAGTATTTATATTGTTATTCATAGAGAACAAATAACTTTTGGGGTATTTTTGGTTCGAATTGTTTAAAAAATCTTTATTATCTCGTTATAGCTTACTGTTAAGCTAAGCTTACAATACTCTGTTCCTCCGGCCCGCCGAGCCGCAAGAAGTATATGACATATTGAGACAACTTAAAAGCAAATATAGCTACGGAACTGACGAATTACCTCCCATACTGATAAAACATTGCGCAAAAGAATTAACATTACCTTATTATCTGCTTATTAATCAATCGTTCACGGAGGGCACTTTCCCAGACCTACTAAAAGTGGCTTTAGTCAAACCAATACACAAAAAATCAACAAAAACTGATCCAAATAATTTCAGACCTATTGCACTTCTGCCAACGTCCTCAAAAATATTTGAAAAAGTCATGCAAACGCGAATAAATTCATTTTGTGAAAAGTACCACATATTTGATAATTCACAAGAAGGTTTTCGGAGGAATCGCTCGACCGTTCTAGCTCTTTATAAATATATTCAAGAAATTCTTAATTTAATTGATAACAAAAAGTACGCAGTAGGGATTCTGCTTGATATGAGCAAAGCATACGATAAAATACAATTCAAATTACTTCTTGACAAACTTTATCACATCGGTATACGTGGAATTACACATAAATGGTTCACCTCATATCTAGAAAATAGGCAGCAGTACGTAGAAGTAGAAAACTTTGACCAAAACACATGTGTCATAAAAACAGTCCGATCTAGTCTTCTCACAATAAACCACTCGATACCTCAAGGCTCAGTGCTCGGATGCATATTGTTTTTAATTTATATAAACGACCTCCCAAAAGTAATAAATGAATTTTGTGTACTATTCGCCGATGACATTTCCATATTGACATCTTGTAAGAATAATAATAATTTGAATAATAAACTAACTGACATTTTTAAAATAATTATTGACTGGCTAAACGATCACAATCTTGAAATCAATCTCAACAAAACAAAATTAATGCAGTTTCGACCACACCAAAAAAAAACCTCTTGACATAAATTTTACTTATAATAATAAAAATTTACAATGTGTAGACGCGGCTACGCTTTTAGGCCTAGAAATTGATATACATGTAAACTGGAAATGCCATATACAGAAGATCAATTCTAAACTTTCTAGTTTCATATATGCATTTGCAGAATTACGCCACGTTACAGACGAGCCCACAGCATTAACGGCTTACTACGCGTACGCATACTCCTGGATCAGGTACGGGATTATATTATGGGGCAATAGCACAGATGTAGAAAATATATTCGTGAAACAAAAGAAAATAATCCGCATCCTCGCTAACATTAAAGCTCCTAACATATCTCAACATCACTTCCACGAACAATACTTTAGAAAATATAAATTACTTACTGTGACAGGTATATATATCCTAGAACTTTGTAAATTTTTAAAAAAATACCCAGATTTTTTCACCAAAGCAAATCAAAATCGCCATTATCCCCTAAGAACCAAATATGCCAATAAATTAAAAATAAAAAAATGTCGCCTCAAAATGCAAAGCTCGGGCCCAACTGCAATGGCCATAACAACATTTAATAAACTCCCGACTTATCTAAAAAGCATTGAAAAAGTTAACTTATTTGAGAAAACACTTAAAAATTTATTAATACATAAATGTTATTACTCTGTTGACGAATTTATAAAACATGAAAACTTAAATGACGACTATCTATACAAATACAATATAATAAATAAACAAATAGACCGGCCCGCACCGAACCAAAATACATTGCAAACACCCAATTAGGGTATATTGTGTTTCTCTGACTTCGATACCTTAGCATAAGATCTGCTCACCATTAATGTATCTTTATGTATAACACAATTATGCAATAAATGCTTTGACAACTAATTTTCAATGGAAAACATACATTATAACCTATCAAGATCAGAAATTGCGAACATGGTAAGGAGGCTGTAGTCAAAAGTAAACCTATCTCACGTAAAAATATAACAACAATACTCTGAAAAGAATTCAAAGTTCATATAGCACGTACGAGTAGAACTAAGCCAAATGCATATCCATAGCTTGCTTAGTTGCACCGTCAACGTGAGCGGGAGCGACGTCACTCGATTAGCGCGGGAATGGCGGTTTAATCGAGTTACGTCACCGATTCTCACACAGATAGCACGCCGATGTGATTAGCGCGCCGCCCGGGGACTATTTACAGGCGGTATTACAATACTGGTTGGTTACTACCTATATATCTACTGAAAAGTAATGTAACAATATCGAATGTTTGCTGCAGTACTCAAATAAAGTAAGGTAACGTGAGGTCTATCAAAGACCACATTTGACATTTGTAATTTCTATAATTTTGTTAAAAAGAATTACTCCTTAGCTGTATTTTTATTATACTCGTATATTATTTCCAAATGAAAAAAACAAGTACTGACGCCTTAATCCAATGAAATAGCATTACTTAAGCTCCTAACAAATATGTAACTATTACGGTTTTGGCTCACGTGTTATTTCACGTATGTTATTATTACTAATCAAGTTAATTTCCATCTACCATTTTCCCGTATGTCTGTCTGTCTGTCTGTCCAGTTACAATTCCACTTTACATGTCTGACAGGTATAATGTAACGGACCATTGAGACAGCTAACGAGCGTTTCGCATCACTAATGAACTGCATTTAGACCAATTCACCGCAATTCGGGACCGCACTGGAGGTACCTACGAATACTATTTCTACGCTAAATTGATTATAAGTTTTGTAGCGTTGAACGTAGTGAATAGGAAGTAATAAAGTCTTCTGCGATGAGAGAAACTGGAACTTTGCACAAGATCCACTGTTTCACTGTCTTTAGTTTTTTTAATGTCGTTGAATTAAGCCATGGCTTTGAAGACGGTTTGAAAACTCTCAACACTAAACTTGGCCACTCTCATGCGATAAGAAAAAGAAGTTGGCGTATTCGTTATGATACACGACACTTCGACCGCGTGAAGTGCCGCCGAAGTATTTTTTATCACGAAATAGGCTTATGTTTCACAACAGCCTGCCTGATGTTAAGCACCACTGTAGTCTAAGATGAAGCACGGTAGCTCATTGCAAAACTGAGAAAAATAATGAAATATGACGTCTAATGCGAATCAAATGACCAGCCCCATTTCCCTCTCTCCTATCTACTCGTACTTGCAAGTTAGAAGTACTCTCCGCTACTTGCACGTACCCCGAGCTGTGCACACTGCACAGACTGCAGCAGTAATAAAGTGCAAGTTTTAGGCGGACACCGCTAGCAAGGGTTACTATGGACGGTAATGGAAAACGGGGCTGTAGTTAATGAAAAATGTTTTGAGTCGTATTTAAGCGACGCCATGTTTTTAAATTTGGTAATTAAAAAAAACAGCAAGTTGATTTATTTAGCGTATTTTAATTTAATATTGGCTAAGTATTCTCGATCGCAAATTATTTCTGTAACTGAACAAGAAAGTAATCGCGCTATGAATGGTTGGGTATACTTGAACAAAATTCGACTGATGTCAACTAGCTTAATCTTTATGTACCTATGTATTTTTTATATTTAGTTGATATGGCGTTGTGAAATAAGAATAAAATTCAACTACAATATCGGGTAGACATTAACTGAAAGATTCTTCTTCTATATACATATAGAAGATATATATCTGTACCCAAATCAATACCTATGTAATGTCTATACAATTCATATTATGTAAGTTACATGTCGTCGTGTAGTAATGGCCCAGCTAACACAGTACCAGTGCGGCGTCCATTTTAGCGCCCTCTAATCCAGCTGTGGCCTAGTTGCGAACTAACCACTGACTACTGGCGCAAGTGAATGCAACTTACATAACATACCTCACTCGCACAGATAACTTTTAATGCGGACGAGAGATACAGTAAATTAAAGCCAAAAAAGAGAGGAGGTTGTATTATTTTTGCACATACATAATTAAATATAAGATTTCATCGTTAAATTGTCTTAGCTACAGGAACTAATAGTTCCTATAGCTAGATGGCAATAAGGTGATATGGTAGAAAATTAATGATAAAATAAAACACGTGTTATTATATCTAAGACGGTAAATTTTAAAGATAGTAAATAAATATGATGGGTTTTTGTCTTTTATTACAAATTATGTCGTGATATCTCTTTCACTTACGATTTTTAACTGCAACTATACTTATACCTGATATCTGATTAGTTTGAAAACATACAATGTCGTATGTGCAGAAAACGGTCGCCGTAGCTGAAAACTGCTAGGAGGATTATTATTATACGTATAACTTGAAATGTACTGTAAGGCATCATTCATTAGATTTGTGAGCAAAGCTTAACAAATTGAGTTCACTATATAAAACTATAGTAATGGTAAGTTCACAAGTCTACTTTAATATCATATTTTAATGACTTTCGTTATATATAATAAAATCATGGGGAAACAACAAAGTAAGTAAACATTGCCCGTCAGCAACTTGTAGGTACGATATTTACCAATCGGCAAATATTTGCCCACGGCAGGATCGGGCCAACCTTCACATTACAGCTGTTTAGAGCCCTCAGGGGTGTCTCGTAAGCCGCCGCTTTATTGGATCGGATCAGATTAGGATTACGATGCAGTTACGATACATAGGCATTAGCAAATTAAACAACAAGGCTTAGTTAGCAAATCACGAAGGTTTAATTAACTTTTTAAATGAGATATAGAAGTATCTTTGTTAATTCGAGGAAAGTTTAGAAAATATTCACGTCCAATTATTTATTATATTATCTATGTTCTTACACGGAACATCAATTTCGAAGTAATTAGTAAAATTTTGAATTTGAATTTGTATTTGAAAGTGTAGTTGAGCCAGTTCTATAAGCGAGGGGCAGTTTATCAACTAACCGTGTATGTGTAGTTGTGTTCGCCACCCGGGTAGAGGCCACGCCACCTTTTACTCACTCTTAAAGGATTAACACACGAGTCGTAAAACCACCAGTGGGAGTGTGTTATATGGAAATTAATTTTACTTAATACACACTTTGTAAATTGAGCAGATATGTTTTATGTGATATCGATAAATTCGGTTAATCTTTACTTCAATGTTTATTTCAATTTAGTTACCATAAGGACTGCAAAATTAAACAGCCAATATCTTCTTTAGATTTCTCAGTCGCATCAACTTGGGTACGTCAGTATTGTTGCTACATCAATCTGAGAGCATTTTCTTTACGAACGGTCTAAAGACTGAGTATCTCCGGATTGAAGAAGTAATTTTCATAAAGTACTTACATAAAAAAAAAAAGAAAATTGTTAATTCAGCTTGCCGGCGGCATTGCAGTAAACCCGGGAGGCAGCCAGGCGGCAATATTTGGCTGAGAGGCGAGATTTATAACTCACCTCGCCGCCTGCTCCCGGAGACCACGCGGATGTGCTTAGGGTTATTATTGTAGCCAGAATTACGCAAATACTTATTATAGCTGGTTTAATTTATTTTATAAAACACTAGTAGACACAATTCTAATTCTAATTCTAATTCTAAGGTGGGGGCGATGAGTCCTGCACTGACATCCCGCTTGGGGCGTTTAGACACAATTTGGTTTATACTTTAGTACTTATTCTGAGGTTTGTACGAATACATTTGAAACAAATAGCATCCTGATGTGTTTGTAGGGCAATCCAACTTGCACTGCCAATATTGGCCATACACTGCATGTTATTCGAACTCAATACTACCTCAAGTACACAAGCAGAAAACTATGCAACCATGCAAAAAACAGTCGGGGTTTTTTTGGAGGATTATTGTTATTATGTACGTAGTTTAGTTATTGACTGAAACAACAATCGAAACAAATAAAAAAGTTTAATTATGCTACTTACTTTCAAAGAGGACACACTCCTTACACACTCTTTACATGAACCTTCAACCTCTCAAGTTCCTACCACCACCTCTCCAAGGGTCCCCGTGGCCGATCTCCCTAATATATGGCTATCTCCCTCGCTCCATTGAATTGCAAGACGCGTGGAAATGCTTTTCACTTTCGACGCCTGATTTATTTCTAACCGAGGAACATCTTTATATGCTCGCGGTTATATTCTGATTTAGAGAGCCTCTAAGTGTTGGTTGGAGATGCCGAGTGGATCTGAGATGTTTATTAAAGGGGACAAATCATGTGTGTATACAGATAATGGAAAATGCAAGATCTTTTAAGACATAGAAGTTTAACCAATGAAGAGCTTTGAGTTTCTAAGCATGAGCGCAAGATTGTAGATTACGACGTTGTCTAATATCAGGCGAATTATTATTATAGGTGAGCTTATCAAATACTATCTACGAATAAAGAAAGAGTTTAGTTTTAATTTTACAGGTATAAAACAATAATTCATAATTCAAATTAATTTATTCCAATTAGAACCGTACACGAATTACACAAATGATAACAATTTTAATCATTCAATTTTAAGTTAATTAAACTAAAACATAGAAATAAAATATTTAGAAGCTTTATCGCGATTTTCGTGTTTCAGCATAGTCGTACTTAACTATGCTCGATTGCGATACACTTTAAATACAAAAGCTTCACAATACATTGTTCACAGGCCAATAAACGATCAACATAGCATCTCCACGCAAATAGCAGCACAGTTTCCAAACTAGTGGAATGCGTAGAGATAAGTGTGTGTTCGCGGTGTTTAAACAAAGAGTAACAAGGCTGCTTTGCTTTGGGGCATTGTCTGAGTGTTTGGGGTTATTGTTTGAGGTTCAGATAGCGGGTCCGTGCACTATGTAAACCAGAGACACCTAAATACCAATATATTCTTTAATTTGTAACAGCTACTTTCTGGTAACCGCCTAGATAACTACCGCCCTCTAATGTTTCTTTTGGCAAGCGTCTTACGGTGTATTTCGGCAGCCTCGTTTGAGAACCAGTCTATTCCAGTACAGATATGCTCCACCTCAGGCCACAGTGATTCTATATCGAGCAGATGTCGCTCCGCTGTGTGTACCTAACCTACTAGATCATTGTTTTATGTATGTCAGGTATTTTATTGAGACGTCTGTTGGATACGAAGTCTTTGCCGGGAACATACAAAAGGTAGTCAGTAAGGGTTGAACGGCATTGTAGAAGTATGCTGACCTCTGATCGGGGACCAAATGTATTTAATGTCTTTAAGCCCAATAGAGGCTGGCTAGACAGCTTATGGGGCGGTTTTAACGCTGTATAGAGTATTTTGTTGTGTAATTCCAATATGTATATTCGTGTTGCGTAGTGGATTGTATAGTTTTGGATACATACATATTCTACGAATTTTAGATGTATACACCACGTATACGTCGTACACTGTTTTCCTGTTTTGTAGCTAAATTATGTGTGTATGTGTAGACACAAAGATAATGTGGATATTTGTGTATTGTTCAGATTTCTATTGGAATTGGCATTATAGTAAAGTTTAACTGTAGATCGGAGGCGGCGCGCAGCAGACACTCCGACATTGTCTAACTTGTAGAGGATTGTCTAAGTTCTCAAACAACTTAGTGTCTATTCGCCGCTCATTGTTTCAAGACATCTATTTTACTTATCTAGTAACACTATGTTTACCTATTTGAGTTGAAATACAGAAATATTTGTCTAAGTTCAGAATTATCTCGATTGAAATTCCAAAAGCTTCCGAGAGAAATAATATTTAAAAACTGCGTAAAAGTATTTTCACAATCTCGCTAAAACGATAAGCGGCAAATATTGTACTAAAATTACTTTTTGGAAAGCAAAGAGGTTGATTTACTTTATGCAAAATGCCATACATTACGAGCAGCAATTTATGCGAGGTTGGAGCGAAATGAGGTCCAAATGCAAGGAGCATGCAGTCTGCAGCCCGCGCCACTAACGAGGGTCATTCATAACTTGCAGGCGATGAGGCGGGACTTGCGGCTTACAGCTGGATCATAGCCGCCATTACAGTTCACATAGAACGAGTTGTAGTTGTTTACGTCACATAATGTACCTGGATTTATAGGAACACTAAATACTTAACAGACATAAGATATTGAATCAGGCGTTACTTTGCGGAAATCCATTGTTACTGAAACTCTGGAGAAATATGTAGTGTTTTTCCGCTGCGACTGGTATATGGAGGAACACACCTAAAAAAAAAAAAAAAAGATCTTGAGATCCACGGAGGCCACGTTGGTTAGGAGGTGAGGTGTGGCGGTGGTATATGGAGGAACACACCTAAAAACCATCAAGTTTGTTGTTTGATGTCGGTTAAGGAGCAGTCGCAGCGGAAAAACACTACATATTTCTCCAGAGTTTCACTTAACAGACATGTTATAGAAATACCTACGAGTATAGCCGTTTTTAAAACTTTTCTTTACCACCTCAAGCGCTAAATGAAAATACGCACTGTTGTAATACGCACGAGATTTAGATGAAGTGAAGCTGTAAAGCTTATTTAATAACACGGAACGCTAATCGAACAGGACATGTTTCTATAGAAAAGTATCTCGTTTGCACATCCCAGCTGGAGTACCACGTCGTATATCTGAATATTTATTTATTTATATGTATGTAATGTATACGTAAGTTTTCACAGGAAGTCCTGGCAGAGTCGCGTGCGGTTTGGAGCGACACTGCGGTCGTTCCGAGTTCAGTTACACGCGAAACTTTCATGATGAAGCCACCGCGCGGAACACACCACTTCCGCTGGTTTCAGCTGTCACCATTGCAATGGTTACGTGGAATAGGGAACTATAGAATTATACACAAAGTTCCGTGTTGAGTTCCAATGACTAATGGCACGACTAGGTGTTGTTTAATTTAAATTCATTGTTTTTAGAGAAATTCTATCAAAAAATAGAATGTCATTATTTAATCTAATTATAACACCATATATTTCTATGCTCTAGCCGGTGTTATACTACTTGTTCTAAGTATTTTTTAAATTTAATAACTATTAGTCTAAAATATAAAACCCAAACGTAAATCGGTTTATCCATTACAGATCTACAACGCCACTGATTAGACATACACACATATAAATCCAAAGACAATTTTTTCTTAAGGGCTGGAAATGTTCGAGACGAGCATCATCGTCATCTGGGCTTTCAGCATGCTTGTGAGTCTTTTGTGTCAGCTACTAGTCGCTCCCACATGGTTGCAGCGACGCGGCGACGGAGCAGTATTCACTGAGCAGTGCGGTGCAGCCTGTTGACCTACATATTCCAACAATGGCCAGGTGTATTGATACCTCCTCCCGCCCCCTTTAAACAAGCCTCTGAAATACTCGCTTATTGAATATTCGCCAGCTCTTCCACTTTCAGAGGTCAGATTTATATTGCTGCGTATGAAATTTTTTATGAATTTTATAATGTCATTAAAGTCATCGTATAAAATAGTTATTGGTCCGGAAAACAAAATCACAGGCTCCTAAATAGATATTGATATATTTAAATAAAAATATAGCTAACGACTTACGTCATTATATACCAATTTTGGACCAAAAATGATTTGCATAGAAATATTAGGTTGTACAAACACTGAGGTCGGTGGCCGAGTAAGTTTCGGATACAGGAAATTCGAGCAAAGGGTCGGAAATTCGACAACATTGAACTCTCTCACTCACGTCGCATCTAATAGCCATCAGTTAGAAGCTGTCGGAGTGTCGGCTCGACTGGAGCGGGCCGTGGATCAACCGGCCACACCGGACCAGATAACGTAATCGAATTACTAAGTTTCTAACAACAATTTACACAACAAACACTCGATAGCTTTCAGGCAATTTTGCTTCGAATACTAAGCGAGTGGATTCAGAAGATAAAAATTTCAATACCCTTTGTTTGCACCCCTCCCCCTACTAAAGGGGGGGGGGGGGGGTGGCAATGAATATGGAAGCGCGTCGGCTCGTTAAACAGACTCGGATTGTGTTTTTCTATAAATTTTCAATGCTGCCTTATTGGCTCCATGATTTAGGCTTCAGCGAGCAGGAATTTGTATAGCAAGCGATATTGCCGGGCCTTTGTTCTCCGGACATCATGCTCATTTGGAATCTGAAACTCAATTTAATGAATACCATCTTATCAGTGCTTCGATGGTTCGCTGAGTTTCAAGTTGGAAGAGATACTGTCAAAACGTGTATCGTATCTGTAAAGTCATACGCATAAGTTCTTCATTGTTTTCCATTATAAACGAGTATTTGAATAGGTTCGGTTCTCGCTGCGAGTGAATGTTGCTCCGTCGGCCGGGAGCTCGTGTAATGGCCTTAGTTTTAAACTGCACTAACTGCCGAGCTTGTTAATTGACTTCGCTTCTACTTACCAGATGTGACGTTCCACCGCAGAACGGCACGGAGCTAGCATATAATAATGAGTCTTAAACTGTAGTTATTTATATCTGCAGTAAACATATCTGACTCGATTGATACACTCGTCGATTAATCACTATAAAATTTTGGGTAATATCATAAAACAGGCACGTTTTACAATGCCCACAAACTTTTCTAATTCAATTCGTGTCTTTTCAATCCCATGGGAACTTTCAGGTCACGGCTTTCCAAGAAGCAAAATATCAGATTTATTCCCGAATTTATTTGACAGTTTCCGAAAATATATTAGTATCTTGAAGCAGCTATAAAAGCGTTTAGTTACAGTTTCGTTCGGTCCACGTGTGGGCTTACAAACTCCGGTACACGTGTTTCTGGAGCTCTCAGAACTTTGTCTTGCTTCTACGAAATTGGCTTTGGGCTACGAGTTTTCTAAGAACCTAAATATAGGTATTAGGGAGGTAATTTTAAATGTAAATAAGGCCTAGCAGATAACAATTTACAAGGTACTTTTACCATAAGTTCAATGGTATACTAGGGAGAAAAATCGGAATATCCTGTTCTCGTATTAGACTTATAGCGTATGTTGAGGTTGACATTAGTCCTGTCTCGTAGATAGAACCCAAGAGTCGGGCTTGATAGCGAAGGGCAATAATCAAGTATGCATGAGTAAGTACTGACTTGGTGTAGGCATGCTGCAGGCGCTGCGTGGCGAGCCACTGGCGCAGCACGAGGCGCTGCTGCAGCACGTGCGCGGCGCGCCGCAGTCTTTTCTCCTCCGCCGCCGGCAGCTCAGGCAGCCGGTCCAAGTGCTCCGGGGTCCCGCAACCCGACAACGTCGAGATGCCTGAAACAACACGACACTTTGTTTAATTCATTGTCTAAGTAGTGGCTAAAAACTAACAAAATCCATGGATGTGATGTCTAAGTAGATGTATGCGCACAGGAGGATTAACAGTAGGGGACTGTTACTGTTAGAAACAGAAAATCTTAGTTGGCAATTTATAAATATAATGCATCTTGACATCACTTTAGATATCCTGAACAGCAGGAATATATTGCAACTGCCAATGAGTCCGTAGAATAGATAGGTGTATGAATTAGCCGCACATATGACGCGGCCGCAACACCCGTGCTGCGGTGGGCCGCTGCCAGCGCACTCCTCAATTACCGACATTATTGGATTCCTGCCTGCATGCTGATTGCCGCCAACGTCCGCCTTTTCACTAAACCTCGTATACTTGCCTATGAGATATTAGGGTTCCTATTAATCGCTCTACACATGAAACATTTACTATTCAGTTTATAACAAAAAACAGCTCAAACTTCTAACTTACCTACATCGAAAACCACTCAAAAGTAGATAAGAAAGTAATCGACGCCGATTTAAGACCACTTATCGAAGCAAACTGTCGATGTAAAGTTTATTAAGCAATAATGGCGCCCAACGTGGGGCTGACAACGTTCGCCGCATTAACTTTACAATATCGGTGTATTATTATGGCTAATAATACTTAATGCATAATTCATGTCTTGAAGGCATTAGGGCTCTGTTGTCGGCTTCGTTGCTGGGAGACGGCGACCTTGACCTCCACAGCTAATGGTCGCTACAACACCACGCAACACTCTTCACCCCTCAACTGTAAGGAAAGTTTAGCCAATATTTCATGTAACAAGCGTCATTGCGTAGTTTGTAAGGTAAAGTAAAAGGTCAACAATTAAAGGCAAGACAATAGATAATGCACGAACCAAGTTTGGCAGAACTTTTATACCTGCTGAAGGTACCTTCTGGCCAAAATGTAAAGTTTAATCAGCTTTGAGGAACGTGGAACAATGCTGCCTCTTGTGATCTCGAACACAATGCATGGCTTTGTTTTTATAAAGAAGCCTTTTCTTTCACGCTTATTATCACATCTGGAACGACTGCTTGACATCTTTTGAAAAATGGCACGTGAATATTGTGATATTGCATGTAACGAAACTTCAAAGGGAATGGCGAATTCCTTCTGCCCTGATTTTTCGTAATAATTTGCTGGAAATCAAGTGACTATTCTGTTCGCTTCAATACGAAAAAAATATATATGAAAATCATTCGCACTGAATTGCCGGGTTTAACTGTCTATCTATAGTATATAAATTTAATTCTAAATTTCAAATATTTACTTTTCACAGTTGGTAACAACTATGGCCACAGAAAATAGTATTAAGGCACAGCAATGTAAAGATTACTTTATGTCACGACTTATTGACATAATGAGTTTTAATCGTATTGTTATTACGCACATAATGCTACTCGTCTAACCAATATCTAACTGAGTTTTAAGCAAGTTATAAGTCCTAACAGTAGCCCTAAAGGAATTAAAATAAAGGTCCATCGTTCTACATTAGTGGTAGAAGTATTCACACGAAAGCACACCCCTCCCCAACTCGAAGACGATCTATTAGCGGCTATGATCGACGGCCCTCATCCAGTATTCAGGAAGGTGCTTCGGGGGTTACTATTAGTTTAAGTTTTTGGCTAAATGACACTTTGAATACGGAAGTAACGAAATATGAAGGAACTATGTTATACATTATATTATAACTTTTAATTATTTTTTTTTTTTTGTAAATCGTTATTGAAACTTTTGTGACCATTATCTCGAACACATGTTTTTGACATATCTTCGTAACAGTGAACATAAATTCAAAACTAAAATTGGCGAGAGATGCTGTAGACACTGTAGAGTTCTACCCAAAACCTATCTATCTTATGGCGTTTATCAAACATCCATAATGAAACAATAGTGGTTATTCACTATGATGGTTTATGAAACTCGCAGTAGCTCCAGGTGTAATACCTGGGATCGAACCAGTCAGCGCTGCCTGAGCAAACATCTCCAGGCATGTAAACTGAGCCCTAAGTCTAGACCTAAGACATTTATGTCAACATTAGTCTCGCATTTATTTTCAAACTCCATTGAAAACAAGCGTTTTTATGATGATATCATATCATCATAAAAATGCGAAAGTATGTTTGTTTCTCTTTTTCCTTTTAGCATAGTGTCGAATCGGTTATTATTATGTTATTATACCACGTCCACGGATATACATATGTACATAACATGCATATGCGAGTACACTTACGCAATACCCTGCTTTATCTATAAATGTTTAGGAAATCTCAAATCTACAGATATCGTTAGCCTCGTTAATGTGAAACTGGTTACAATCTCATGTGTTCCCGGCCCCGCTCCCGTGTGTACCCACCCGGTATCCGTGACATCTCCCGCCGCGTTCATATTTAACCACTTGATTATATCGACTGCATGATAGCACAGTAGACTCCTATTTATGGCAAAAACGATTAATTACTTACACACTCAAAGAACAGTTATTGATCGATATCTGTACATGGATTTAAAAAAAGCATACAAAAGTCTATAAAGATAACTTTGACTGGCCTGTTAGCCTAGCTAGTTCGTAGTGTCTCTGCCTTCTAATCTAGGGGTTGCGGGTTCGATTCCCGCTTGACACAAGTATTTATAGATTTTAAAATGTATAATTACTTGTGTTGAGTCTGGTCGTTTGTATGTATTTACGAAAGAAAAGTATATACATACATAAGTATTATATCCGTTATCCAGTATCTACGACACAAGCGTTTGCTTAGTGTGGGGCTAGATGGCGCTGTGTGCAAAGTCCCTGAATATTTATTTAAAAACTGATAATTTAGGTTAAATCGATCAATCTTTGTAACGTCTGCCTCATAAGAGAAATTAGTATGGGGTCCAAAAAGGCTGTGTGAGGTGTCCCGAAATATTTATTTATTTTTGTTTAAATCCGCACCGGACTTGTAACGGAATTAAATAAACGTACATATAGCTATCTGTATGTTATATAGTCAATGTAGCTGCCTTGCAACTCCCTTATCGCTGGTATTCGAGTACCACTGAGCCACAACACATACATTATACATGACACTTCACAGGACGAATCATTGTCACCAGGTGTAGGGGTTTTACATGCTCATTGATATTGAAGCGTGGTGAATTGTGTGTTTTTTTTTTTCGAAGTATAGGTTCGTGTTTAACTACAGCCCGCCTGAATTGATGTATGCTGGCGCTGCTACAGACATGGGTGGAACATACTAGAATGACTGGCATAGACCTTTTTTTTAGCCAAGGAGAAATCTCCATAGATCCCCGATCATGAATGGGAACATGGTCAGGGTCTGTGAGATTCTTACTTACTAGTATAGACCTAAGATTGTTAAAATTTATGATAAGCACAGCGCAGTAAATCTATAGGCTTTAACATTTTAGGGTGAAAATGTATAAAATTTAATAGCAAATACTTTTTATCGTGCATGCATTTTACGCCTAATTTTACTACTGGATATGGTAGCAAAATATTATGTCAAAATGTGACTTTTATTGGTCGTTGAGAGCCATTAGCCATAAATCAGTAAAAGCTTCCGAATTGATGGCCAAATTTTTTTTTCGAACACGTAAAACAAAGTATTTAAAATCCTCATTTTTGAACCATTTAACACAAATATAGCAATAAGTAAAATTACAATAAAAACTGTAGTTATGTTACATGTTTTTTTAACAATATCTTTAATCACCACAACAACCCAAATAAAGCAATGGATACAGTACAATAGCTTTAAGTTAAAGTTGTAGAAGAAACCATAACATTAGCATCACGATAAGGGCTCGGAATTAATCTACGTTGGAAGTAGGTTCCGGAGTGAAGTTAGATTGCAAACTGTAAGTTGGCATGTCACACGCGAGCACCGCACGAACAACCACACTAGCCTCGCAGCTGTGGCTTTATTTTATTGCAGAACAAACACCAGATATTGTTGTAAACAATATACGAGTAGTTACATTATACGCTCTCACTACATTTTATATTACAGTGATATGCTTATAATAATAATATATTCAACTATTATTACAGTTAGCTGAGAGCTGACCAATTCGTATTCGACACAATTTAGTTCGAATGGTACCGTTGTTATTTCCAAATAAGTTTGTACGAGACCAGAACACAATACTCAAGCAACTCTCGATCAGCAATTCTTTCTTTGTAATGTCTATGTAAAGTTATGAATTTTAAGTGCAGTGCAATGCAATCTTACTACACAAATCAAAGAAGTTCGTATGAATATGCAACTGCACATGTAGATAGCTATGTAATTACATTTTTTTTAGATTACGTTTTGTTTCAAGATGTTGGTTACAAGTATTTAATAAAATGTTTGTACCTAGTGGCCACAACTCGAACTGGCATAAGTGTAAAATGAGATAAGTCTCAGTGCTTGTCTTCGAGCGGTCCTCCTGCCAACCATCCTTGACCTCTGCCTCCTTTGGCTCTCGGAACTTGGAGTGCTCGGAACAAACTGACACTTACCAATGATACTACTAACTAACTGACTCTTACAGTTAAAGGCAGTAATCAAATAGGAGGGAAAAAACCGGGGATACAACTGAATTGTGAAAGACAAAAATAAATTACTGTAAATAAAAACTTTTTTTTTATTTGTTATAAGTTCACTAAACTAAAAATGTACTAATACTAACTTAAATAATAATATATAACTATATATATATAATAACGCTGGACGTACATTTCCTTCTAAAAGTGAACCTATTTCTTATAAAATGAAATTATCTTTTCGTCCCGTATGTTTATAATATTGACAGGATTGGATCATTGATAATAAAGATTTTTACTCTTTTTGAATCATAGAAAATCAACCTTCCATCGATGTTCTTCGACTTCACAGCACTTCGACCTCATTTGTGAATATTGGAGGATGCACAAATTAATAAGAAATTATGGTTAGATACTAGTAATTCTGCTACCCGAGACAATAATATCATTGAACAATTAAAGTCCCCGTGTCCCAATTCGGTTGCAAATGTTCTCACTGGTGTAATCAAATAACCGCTAACGGGGCTCACAAAAAACCTCCGGCGAAACTTTCAACCGATTCAATTACTGAGTGGATTTCACTCAAAGCTGGATAGATCCACTGAGGTAACAATACCAGACAGGGTACAAAATAAAAACTAGGTAGAGAAAACAGTAGCTCGTCGCCACGTAATTAGGTCTAGTCCGACAATATAAACTGAAGCTGTTCAAAATAGATAATTTAGAATAAGAGAATAAAAAAATAATGAAAACACTACAAATTATTATTCAAGCTGTGTGAACCATGCATATCAAATACGTCAAACCTTTTGTTTTTTGTGTATGATAACAGTTTACTATACATAGATATATATATATGCAGGCCCCGGCTTTTCGGTCTGTATTTGTCTACTCTAAGGCCCGGGCACAATTGCCTTGTTTTTGCGGAAAGTTCCCAGTAACGAATCCATTCTACGTTTAATCATAATAAAATGGTAACAACATACATTGACATACAACACAATTACAAATTCTGGACCACTCTTTATTGCAAACAAGAAATGTAGCACAGAAAAACTAATAGCACTGACATATTTTGTACATTACATTGTATTATTCTTTTAACTTGTAGTTATAACCTTTGAGAAAAAAAGTATGGAGAAAGCACTTAGACTATGAACATCTCAAAGACATCGTAACGGTGTGTCAGTAAAAATTGACAGCCATGACACTACCAGGAATTTTAGCAATTTGTGTACCTACCCATAATGCCTAACATACAGAAGTCACACATAAATGAGGGTTCAAACTATATTCACACAAAGCTTATCAAGAAAATCTCATACCGAAAACAGACGGTAGAAAACTAACATGGCGTCTAGAAATAGTGAACCACTTTCCATTATTCATTCCAGGCTCTGCGGTTATCAACAAAGCAAAAGCCGTTGAATAAAAATGTGAAAGTTTTTGTCGCAAAACGCGCGACGACTTTTACGACCTGAGGCCCGAAATAGAAGTATTTCCATAACTTTATGCAAAAGGATGCTTTTTATTTTGCGAGGAGCTGAAATCACGAAAACCGATAGAATAAATGAAGGGCGCCTGCAAAATGATATTGAAAACTTTTACCGACAAATATTGGCTCGCCAGCTGTGCTTTCAAATAGTTTGTAGATGTTATATCTCGTGCAAAAACTACAATGTACCTAACTATTAGGGTTGTAGTTGCTGGAAAATGGTCCAATAATAACTGAGCGCGGTTAGCGGTAATGTTGACCTTTTCTATGTAATTTTAGTCATTTTTACAAGTATTTCTATAATCTAACATTTTATAGTAGCCTGCAACTGTAGTAAGTTCAATTCAATTATTTTTTTTTATTAACTAAAGTAATAAAATACATACTTACATGCACATACAAGATACATATTAATACAAAAAAAACCTTAGTAGGTAATACCTAAACAACGTACGTAAATACATAAATACATACATACTAAGAAGATAAGACATAAGACCGATAAAAAAAAAAAACGTAGTTACATATAATAGTTTTTTTTTACATTAAATAGGCTTGCGTTTGACTATAGCCTGCCTGATGTTAAACACCACTATAGTCTAAGATGGAGCACGCTTGCCTAGAAGAAACCTATTAACTCTAGATTTGAAGACCCCTGAGTTATAATTTTCTGGGAACAGCCAGGTAGAGAGTTCCATAGTCTCGCTGTCCTTACTACGAAGGTAGAATCAAAGCGCTTCGTGCGAGTTTTTAGAACTTCCACCATAAACAGGTGACGCCCCGCTGACTTCCTGCTTGTTCGACGGTGGAATGGAGACGGAGGAATTATCTACATATTTAAAGGTTTCGGAACCCTTTTAACGGAGCTCCTATAACAGTTTAGTTACAGGACCATAACAGACTTTAGCGTCATCCAGAACCAGGCCATTGCTCCTGCATACGAGTAGGTAAATATAGCAGAACTCAGGTTCACCTGACCCTAATGAAATAGAGGCATGCCACAAAAGCAAAAGCAATCCAATTTAGTCTGTCCCGACGCACAGGTTCCCCAAGCGCCTAGACTTCATATCTTATTTATTTCAACATAATTAAATATGTCGGTACATCGAAAAAAAAAGATCGTTATAGAAACATTGCAAGAAAAGTCATGTTTCCGATTTACATGACAAAAATGTGGGTATTTCAAAAAAAAGATCGTTACATCATTTGTTGAAAAAAAAACATATATTTACGATCTATTCGGTATAGTTTTTTTTAAATATATAAGATTATACCAAGAAAATTAAAATCGATGATGAATAAATGCAGTAAGATTGCTTTGGTAAGTTAGTAGTTGCACTAACCTTTATCCTTTGAGCTGGTTGATGAATTGCTTAGTTTATGTACCAAACGTCGAATTTTCGACGTTATTTTAAAATTCCGATGCTACTTTTCCTAATTTACCACTTGAACACCTGAAATAAACACTATTTTCCACGAAAAATTCAAATAGTAAAATTCAACGAAATTTATGATGTTGCGACGCCCGCACACGAGAAATGAATGAGGTTAGAGGTTAGACAGGAGGACGGCGCTACAGGCGCGACAGTCACAGTGACATTTGTTCAAAAGTTTTTTCTTTTTTTTGTGTTTTTATTTTCACAGCTATAAAAAGTGAGACGCCTAGTGACGCATACAGAAGTGAGACTACATAGTTAATAAAGAAATCTCTTCGCATGCAACGTCGTCTCGTATAATTATGGTCGAACTTCACTTAAGGTAAGTACGTTTAACCATTAATTCTGGATAATCAGTTAGATCAGGAGCCAACACCGAAAATTAGGAAAATGACTAAAAGGGTGACAACAACTGTTTTGTAATATTATTGCGTTAGCAGTGCAGGTGGACCTGCACTGCTAACGCCTACAGGAGATCTGGCCTACAGGTGGACCTGTAGGCCAGATCTCGAGTACATGTGTATAGGCATAGCGCGGTGTGAGTGCCCTGTAGCCTACTTCGGTGGCCTACTTCCCGGTGCAACAAGTACCTACATGTAGGGCGGAGGCTGCGCTCTCGGGAACGCACCATTTCAATACTATTCTGGCGAAAATATTGACACTAGAGTAAGATCTTTAGCTTGTTAATTCCTAGCGAACTGAGGCATGGAGAAAAAGGTTTACGCCAATCAGTTAGAATAGGGAAGATTGTGGACAACGAGTATAAATGATGATGTTAGGTTATAAAAATAATGAATTCATTGTAATGAATTTATTAATAGCAACAAGACCGATCCCGTCCAAGAGCTGCTAATGTTCATTAAAAGCTTAACTCATGTACATACATATGTACGTACATAACTTACTCGTACATACTATTAGGAACTAATCTGACTCTAAAATCTTCACGTACACGCTTTATTCTGTAACCTGTAAGGCTGATTAGTCCCTTCCCGCCCGTAGGGAGTATAATTACCGCGGCGAAGTTCAAGAAACCACCTAATTACGAGGCTACGGGCAATGAGCATTCCACTCCCTTTGCACACAAAGTAGGGGCTGAGATTTTTTTGAGCTATTTTTTTCTGGTACGACTGTTAGTGGTTTGCCAGCGATTGGAACGTGGAGTCTCTCAAAGTTCACGATCGCAGGTTCGTCTACATTTGTATGTATAATAAGTATGTATTTACAAAAGAAAAGTATATAAGTATTATATCCGTTATCTAGTACCCACGACACAAGCGTTTGCTTAGTGTGGGGCTAGATGGCGATGTGTGCAATGTCCCGAAATATTTATTTATTTATTTATATTTTTCATTGTAATATTTATTGTGGAACTAGTAGTTTTCCGTGGCTTCGCTCGTATTGTATGGATATAAAAAACTGCCGGTCTCTTTCAATCAAAACCCTATGATTAGTATCACCATACACCGCAAAGGGATCTTTTGCGTGATGAAAGCGGAACATCAAGACCAATAAACAAACACATTTTAGTTTTTATAAGGTAGTATGAAGGTAGTATGATTACTGAATAATTGAAACTCTGAAGCCGGTAAGGAGCAGTCGCAGTCGAAAAACACTACTTTCGTCTCCAGAGTTTCCTCTGCAAAGGATATCCGCAAAGTAACGCTTAAATATTTTACTAATTAACATTTTGTATAGTTTCCTACCAATTGAATATCAGCAAAGAAAGCTACACTCGTGGGAGTATTGCCATTTGTCGCACCATCGCCCGCCGACTCCATTCAGCATACATTCACGGCCAAAGACGAGCGATCAATCATGTCTGAAAGCCATCCTATTACTTAGCTCGCGGATATTTGCCATATCATCGTCAACCTCAAACCATTTCCGTTCGTGTGGATTTCCATTTCATGTGGGTATTGGCTGCAGCATGACACTCGTAACAATTGCCGCATATTTTTATTGAAGTCCAAAAATTTACTTCAGTTATTCTTATTTTAAGTCACTAGCGACTCGTATCAATTGCCACACATTTTAATCGAAATTATACAAATCGTTGAGAAGTTCTTTTCTACTCCGTCTTCTCATATAGAATAACAATAAGGGCGATTGCCGTAGCACGGATGCTCATAGGTAACAATTTCAAAATGTAGCTTGTTTCCCTCTAAGCGTGTTTTGTGACTATGCGAGCTATGGATATATACATTATAGACATAGAGTGTAAAAATCCATCCATTTTTGTGCACTCCAACGGCCGGTATGTATCATGTGAAGCACAGCGGCACCTCCGCTGGCGCGGCTCCAAGGTCCGATGCAGATGAGACTCGCACTCCATGGTAATTACAATTTGGCACGCCGCCGCTCTGTTCTTCTCTAATTGGATTATGTTATGTCACTGCTGCTTAGATTTTGCCGGAGACAAGTAATGTGCTTTTGGTGGCAGAAATTTACTCACATTGAAGCTTTTTTTATGAGCTAAAGACTAATTTACTTGTAATAACCGGCTAGCACTTACGTCAAAAATTACGTCGAAAAATTAAATCATGCCTTACAGGAACTATAATACAGTGAGCTAAACACTGTTAATGAGCGCAAATGTACAATTATTTTTACTAGAATTAAATATTTGCTGTGGATTAACGTAAAAACTTATTTTGAAGATACCATATAAACAATTATTTCGTAAAGGAAACATAATAATAATATCAAAGTTCAACTACTTAGTTTTTAGCTCAATTTTGTGTACAACAGCAGATCAAAGCACAAGAGCTAGACACGTATATTGTCTCTAAAGATGTCTTAGAAGACGCGAAACTGATTAATTCGTAGAATTAATTCAGATGTACAGTTTCCAGCCTTAATGCGAAGGATTAAGGATTACTTATTCATAAGGTTGTATGCAGGATTACGTCCTGACACAGAACTAATCTGTCAAAAGTATTAACTGGAGCATTCATTATAGCAGGTCTAATCTCAGATACTAATGAAACGTGTTCTATGAAATTAATGTTAAATAGGGTAGTTTAATACTAATTTCATACGAATGAACTTAGTCTAGCTTTCTTCAAAATGCTTACATCATACGCGTGCTTCGGCAACAACTTGCACACAATAGGATCAATTTCTTCTGAACGAAGACTGTCTTTATCAAATTTCTAATGAGCGGTGTTGCGGTGCTATAAAGGAATAAACAAGATACAGCCCACAGATTATCATCTGGCATACTGTGGACAAGTCAAACCTGTTTTATTAAAAAAAAGATACAGTTCTTCTTTCATATAAAGATATGATTTATGAAAGCTATTATTTCATTATAAGCCTGTATAGAAGTCCATATCTGGTAGCCATCGCGACAATATTTCTCGCTCGCTGGAAGCAAACGATGATAGATCGCCGCAAGTTGTGGAAGGCTGAGTTATAAGAGAGGCTATTAGCGATTGATCATTGCCGCCGATAGCAGACCTACATACTTATGAAGGGCAGATTGTATTATATACTAGAGTAAGCCAATAAATAAAAAAGAGCCTTCAATTTTAAAACGTAAATTTAAACCTTAAATTAATCATGTTATTCAGGGTATTTAATTTCTTAAGTTTGTTTTAAGTTAAGCAAGAAAGTATTTTATTAAATGTTGTGTAGTCAGCGTTAAAAACTAGCATAGTTAACCTGCCTACAGCCAAGCTTACTTAGCTATATTTACAAAGAATTTATCTTTTGTAAAATGCGATTTACGGCTGTAAATAATCTGTATTAGATGCCTGTGTTTGAATTCAAGGTGTCGGGTGCTTTCTTTCAACAGGAATTCTTGAATTTGGTGGTCTTAAGACATGTTTAATTGAACCCTCATCTAGATGCATTTATCCTATCAACTTATATAAACAAACTCTCGACACCAGATTTGACCACTCTCATTTGATTAGAAGAAGAATAAACGCAGTATTGATAAAAGTGAGTAACACGCCAACAAGAGGGCAGAGTGCAAGGTTATTGGAGTCACGGGCGCCATGGCCGCGCCTCCTTGAACGCGCGCCAAGTGGGGCGTGCATCGCTGTGCTCGCAGTATCGAGGGGGTTGTGGCTGCTAATGGTCCAGCCGAGGAACAAGGAACTTGGGTAAATATCTGTAGTTGGGATACTGCATCGTTGGTACACCAAACGAGCTGTAGTCGTAAGACAATTTATTTTCCAAAAAAGATTATAGGGGTATTCCTAATTATTTGTAATTGAGAAAATAGCAATGGACAGTCGGTTATGTTTTTACCTTTTTACAGTTAGTCTGGGTATTGTTATTTAGTTTTATAAGTAACAGAGAGAGATGGAGGGAAATCGTGAGGAAAGCAGTGTCCGCTTATACCACGAATATGCGTATCGACGTGACCACGAACGCTATGACAAGGGAGACCCCACGGAGAAGTTCTATACGTACACCTAAAACTTCCTTTAAACTGTATTCCCATAAAGCTTAACGTAGTTTGTAATAGAACTTTGAAATGGTTCGATACTTTTCAATGCTATACAAAAAAGCAGTAGTCTGTGGCAAACCTAAGCGGCCATATTATTGCTAATGCTAGAAGTGTAAAAGTGTAAGTTGGTGTAAGGCGGAAAAAGGATACAGCAACGACAATACAGGATTTCCTTAAAAAACTATATTACAGGAAATATAATTCGTCAAACCTATGGAAATTTCATTTGCATTAACTCAAGAGATATTAATGCGATTAGACATTATATTATACGACGATTATGCATTTCCAATATTATTTGAATTATGTTTCTTTTCACTAATATTTTTTTACCTCGTCAAAAATTATATGTTTGGAAAAATTGTTTCAGGTCGGATATTTTATTAATTTCTTGCCAAATATATGCTTGAGCTAAAATTAAACAAGGGTGACCTCTGTTTTAGAAATAGGCCTTTGAGCTATTTACAGCATCGATGTACCAAAGAGGTGAATAGGCTCGTCTAAATACAGAACTTTTTCCCTTTAAACATAATTAGGTAGATACCTAAATCATAAAAATAGTAACAGAAAATTGGTCTATAAAATTACGATACTATTTTTATGATATTTGAGCGGAATGTTTTGTAACGGAAGTTTAAAATTCGTAAATTGATGAAGGCTGGCCAATTTACCGCTAGATGTAAAACTTATAATTTATTAATCGCTAAAAGCCATCTCTTTCGGGAAAACTGGTGGGATGATAATGCTGTACGAATACGTAATGAAACAAACGAGGTGTTAAAATCTGTCGTACCTAGAGTTTATCACACCTTTTCAAGTCACCTTGTAAAGTGCAATGCAGGTATTCACAAAGGTACATAAATATTAATTCAACAATGATACCACCACCCTGCCTGCAATATTTTACCGCTCGGAGAGGAAGTGATAAAATCGCTTCAATTTCCGCAAACGTTAAATCTAGCTGTAAATTGTACCTGAAAAGTCCAAAAGACGACTGTATATGTTAATTGTATGGTGGTGTTTAAGAGTATCGTAGCATATTGTGGGTAAATAAGTTAGGCGACCAAAAGTGTTACAACTTCTGCTAGTCGGAAACAGACGAATTTCTTTGCGGGATCGTTTCTAGGAGACTATAATTACAGTAGTATTTGTGATATTTCAATAAAATAATGAATGCGAAATAATTGACAACATATCACAACCGGCTACAACAATTTCTGAAATAAATAACTAAGTACGAATGGAATGCAAAAAATCGTAAAGCCGTACCTGAGAATTGTGATATCCCAGACAGCATGGAGAGGCCAGAGTGGCGGCTGTGCGACGGATGGATCATCCCGATGGAACAGATCTCCGAGTCTTCGAACTGCCACATCTTGTACCAGTCTATATCTCTATATATCTGCGTACAGTTCACCCAACAAACTCCCAAACTCGTCCACGTTACTGTCTAATTATATTTGAACCAGTATTCTGTCATGTAATTAGTTAAAATGCTCATATTAAGTGATGTGTGGGTGTGGATATGCATGGGGACGTGCGCTCGCCGCGGCGGCTGCGGTGCGACTGAGGCTCTAGCCTTTGTGTTTGTTTCCCCTCCCCCTCCCCGGGCTGGGTCCAGGGGGTGGCTACGTCATTCACCCCCTCCGACACTGCACAAAGCCCCCGGGAATGTTCTATAGCTATTGATACATATTAAACTCGCTCTTATAAAATTTTCGAATGCAATTTGGTAGATTCAAAGCCATATTGTAAAACTGAACACGACAAGACAAGAGTGAATCTGTGTCTTCTAGGCAAGCATGGTAGATCGTAGGTGTTGTTGTCAAATGTACACCTGTACTGCATAAAATAAATTGCTGAATACTTTGATTAAAGCATCATGTTTAGCTACATAAAAACAATCTATCTTTCATCATCTTTTTTGTATCTTTATTTATTATAAGGAGTTTTTTTCATGATCTTCAATTCATATTAGGGTTTGTTCCCGGGAATTCGGAAATCGGTCGGTCTCGTACCCGGGAAATTCAGCTCGAGAAAAGTCGAGACATCGAGAAGTTTAAATAAACATTTTTACGCTTAGCTTTCTTTGTAAAGATGCCAATTTACTAACTGCAGAGGCTATAACAGATGTGTTGCTAAAACAATTAGAAAGTATCGACGACCCTTTGGCTCTTCAGTTAGTAGAATCTCTTAAAATGAAAATATCAGATCGTCGGAATACACCTCTAATATCGCTGCTACGCTACCTAAACAGCCCCGATAATTTTATTCTCAAAATGAGTGCTTATTTTACCGATAATAGCAAGACATTTTTAATTGGATACGCTGAAGACTTATTCAATCGTCTATACCCCACTGTTGACTGTTCCCACTACTACAGAACCTTCGACAGGAAATAATTCAGAAGTTGTCGAAGCAGGCGTAAGCGAATCAGAAACTGAACAAGACAGCTTTGCAGCTCAATTAGAAAGAGCAATAAAAGGTGTTTCGAGAAATGGTGAATCAACTAATGCTGTGGTGCTTTCCAAATCAATTATAAAAAAAGAGTTTCTGCTATTTGAAAAAACAGGCAAGAGGACCCCTAATCTGGAAACACTATACAAAGCATTAATTTCAGTCAAGCCGACTTCAACAGAAAATGAAAGGGTATTTTCCATATCGGGAAATGTGGTCAGTAAGATTAGGAGCCGGCTGTCTGATAAATCTATTAATGCTTTGGTTTATCTTAAGGCATATTTCATAAGAATTAATAAGCAGGCTTAAAGACAGTTATATTTTTCGTATTAATAGTAGATAGATATCTCTTATTTAATTACATTAAAACTGCCAAAAATTGTGATACCATACCAACCACCCACATAGTGAGATTAGTGAGTGATCTTTAGTTATGATGAGAAAAATTATGATTGTTTTTAGTTAAGATGTTTGTTTTAAGCTGATTGTTAACAGAGATTTTGTTTTTTATTACAGATTAGTGAGATGAGATTAGTTATGATAAGGAGAAGAAGTATGATTGTTTTTAGTTAGCAATTTTGTTTTGAGCTGATTTTTTATTGAGAACTTGTTTTTTTTGTTAAAAATATGTTGATTTTTTTCATGTAAAATAAACACAGTTAAATTAAAGACTCTTTTTATTAATTAAACAAAAATTTAGACGTATTTTATTTTTTCTCGACAACCCGAGAAGACCCGAGAAATCAGGCTCGAGAAGTCTCGACACCCGAGAACTAAAAAACCTCGAGAATCGGAAACCCTAATTCATATGTATGTTTAGATTTGTGTTTTCATATGTATTCATATTTATGTTGCATTAAAGCTCAATTTGCAACAACATCATTTATAATTACACCACAGAACAAATAAGATGGAAAGCTCAAAATTTAATTAATACCTCCGCTTGAAGACCTAAAAAAATTTTAGATTTAAAATCCAAAAATCATTGCTTGCACTAGTAACTAGTGAACATCAGACATAATCTGAATATCATTTGAAATTTTCCCTGATGATAGAATAGAAGTAAGTAAATGAAAATAAATGTGCAACAAATACATCAGCAACCCAAATTTATGTTTGATGTATTGTGTATTATTGTAATGTGATTACTTAAGTAGTTGGACTGTTTAAGCTTTTATTAAATTTAAAAAATTGCCCATGTATCATGAATATTTATAACAAGAACTAAACATATGAGCAGTTAACCAACAATAGTTAATTCATACAGAAATTGAATTAGAATTGTAAAAGATTACTCGTAAGTACCTACCATAAGTAGATATATCTATATAGAGAATTGAAGAAGATATTTTCCACCATGCATTAAAGCATCATGCCCACAAGCACATTACATAAGTAATAAATATATTAGTATCCTCCATCCTAGCCATTTTCAGCCAGTGACTATGTCCTGTTTGACCACTGATGCAAAAGTACTCCTATAAGGAAAATGGTTTCCTATAAGAACTTACTATAACTAAGAACTACTAATTTATTACACAGGAGATTTACAATGCAATTTAGTATGAGTATGTACATAGCATGTGGCATGATAAACAAATTCTGCTAAGTTGTAGCTAGGCTGCAGAATGAAATTCAAGAATTGGCACCCATTGTGTAATGCAAAGGCAACTATACTATAACTGAAACTCTGGAAAAATATATAGTGTTTTTCCGCTGCACTGCTCCTTAAAAAACACTATATATATACATATATTTCCAGAGTTTCAGTAACAATGGATTTCCGCAAAGTAACGCCTGATTCAATATCTTAGCAAATATACTATAGTTTTAATCTTCTAATCAAATAAAAGTTGGCGACTCTGTTGTGGAGAGTTTATCAAGCCACCCTAAGGGCCTCTGACATGGCATAACGACTGCCATACTAGACAAACAGCCGGGACCTACAATTTATGGTCACCCATCCATGGATTCAGCGTCAACCTTTGCTTAACATTGGTAATTGCATGTGATTTCCTCAGGTAGCTGAGCTACGAACGCTTCACTATACTTTAGTAAAAGTATTTAGTTTAGTTATTAGTATATATTTTAGTTGCAATGTTTTAAAGTTAAGTAGTAAGAATGTTGATACTAAATTTGTATAGTTTATGGATTTTGTATAGGTAGGTACCTATATGTTTTTCATTTCATTATAGCAGGTTTTGATTTTTGGTGAAATTATAGACCAGAAATAATTTATTCAAGAACATCAGGATGGATTCACAGGAAGGATGACACTTTCCCAGCTCTACATCATGGCACAGCCAATTTATGTACACAGTAAGATGATGTTTAGATCTCATTGTAAAATTATACAAAGGGTCAAAAGGCTGTTTGAAATCTATCAACATAGTTAATAGTTTGTCATTCTCACTAAAAACTTATAACAGATCATATCTCAATGCTCATTGTTTTCAAGTATTTTAATATCTGGCTTTCAGGAAAAGTAATACCCACTTTACTTTTGTGTTAAATATTTAATTTATTATTTGTATTTTTCAAGACTCATTACCTATCCTAAGATATTCAGATTACTTATTATTATTATCTTGAGATGAACTGGATTACTGGAGCTGTCTCCAGCTTAACACATCTGTGCAAATAGGTATAGGTGAAAAAAACATATATTTTCCCGTAATAAATATATTAAATTTCCACACCTAAACAGCTCAACCTTCTAGAATAAGAAGGTCACATAAACTGAGGGAATTAATTTACCTAATTGTCTATTCATGTTTTTTTAATCATTAGGATAATATAATAATATTGTGTTCATACAAAACAATGAGATAAACTAGCCATTTGCGTAGTAATGACTTGATTATTAGCACAGTAATATTATAATTCTTTGTTGCTCAGAATTTTAAACCTCTAACCCTTAAATCTTTAATTACCAATGTACATTGTACCTTACTATGCTGTTAAAGCAAATTATTATAATTTTATAACTCTCCCGGTAATTAGCCAGTCATGAACCTGTAAAGTAGTGGTGTATCGTATTACTATATATTTTAAGCACCTCTCAGAGCTGAATTGAGGCCATACCTCAGAAACTAACGAGTGCTAATAGTATAAGAAAAGCGGGTCACACAACTTTCCAAGTTCTGACAGCAGAGAGAGTTGTTAGACTTACCATACTCTCTGAACAGCTTCTTATACTCTCCGAGCTCGTTCTGGTCCAGCCACTCGTCCACTTGGTCGCTCTCATCCTCGAAGATATCGGTGAACACGACGCGAACAAAATAAACTAACGTAAACAATAATAATATCGTGCCACAGTACTGTACTCGATTATACATCTTTTACATTTTAATTTCGCGTCATAATGCCATCATGCGTAATTTATAAATCTAATTAAAATGAAATTTTAACAAGGACGGCCCAATTTGTTTGTTTTCGCAATTTTTTTGAAAATTCACTGACAGTTTTGTTAGCGAAATGTTGACGTTGACTTTGATGTGTCACTGTCAACTAACTAACCGTTTTTGAGCTTCGCACGTTAAGTTATACAGACATCATCATTATTTATATTAAATTAACAGATTTATTTAAAGAGATGGTTATTGAGGCAACATGTTTGGTTATGATACTAGCAGCCAAATCAATTCTGTAGTTTTAATTCTTATGTGGTCATATAAACTTTGTATTATTAAATTTATTTAAAAAAATATGCATTCAGCATATACATAGGTAATGTAGGTATGTCTTGCAGTAGTAAGTTTAGCGTGGCTTACAGCAATAAAACATCACTTACTAAAATAGCCACAACTAGATGATCTTGTTAGAAACAGGCTCTACAGGTCTTCGGTAGGGCATTAAATATTACTTATTGTGTTAATAGAATAAAAAAATTGGACAGTCCAATAAAACCACAACATAAAGGCATTAAATTTTAATGATAAATTGATTTATATCACAAGGAGTGCTCCAACAGTCTATAAAGCTGGATGTGATCACAAGATATGAGGGTAGGACCTAACACTTATATACTAGACACCTTATTGTAGATTAAAATACCAGTTCCACATATAAGATTGGACCATAATGTGAGACAGGAGATATTACTTTAGAAGCTGCACATATAAGGAACTTTTCAATACATTTATCGAATTCATCCTCTGAATCATTTGTACAATAAACCTTTAAATTGATACAAGGAACTTGTTGTGCAATAGTCAGAATTTTCATGTTGTATCTTATGTTCGACATACACTTAGATGACAAAGGTTTCACTCAGACTACATTTATTTCTAAATCTGATAGATTAATCTATACACAACAAGGTAGAGACACACTTCCTCCGACGTCTACTTGACTTTCATCTTGTCAGCGAGAGAGCAGGACAGGCCAGTGCCGTCAGGCTCCACGTTGAGCTGTTCCACAGTGGAGTTGTTGATGACCATGGAAAAGCGCTTGGAGCGGAAGCCGCCGAGCGGGGGCAGGTTCACGCCCAGGTCCAGCTGCTTGATCCAGTTGCCGGCCGGGTCTGCTAGCATGCGCACCTGGAATGCACATAGGTTGAGGTTAGACAAAGTTACTAATTTCGTAATTAAATTTAACACTTAATTATGCTATTGGATGCATGCTTGTGTAAATGGGATGAAAAGTAGCCTGAGGAAGTCTGTTAGGCAGTTTTAGTGATATAATATTTATATTTCAAGAGTTAAAGTTTTAAGTGTTTAAAAAAGAATTCCGCAAAATGATTACCTCTTTAAATTTGTATTCATTTATTCAACTTAAGTTTGCTAAAGAAGTTACTAATTATTTAGGTTTTGCTTGTATTTCTTTGTAATAATTTCACAGAATCTTGTTAGTTTGTGAAGTGATTATCATGGTTGTGCTACTTAGCTGTTGCTCATTACAGATGCACCTTGACATCAATGCAGTTCACAGAACTTGTACTTTTGTACTTGTAGGTAAGTACAAAAAATAGTATTACACGTAGGTTACTATTTTTTTAAAAAAGTACAAGTTACTATTTTTTCAGACTACCATGAATTGATAATTGAATTTGTCTGTAAGTAATACTAACTGAATTGAATCTTATGATTTCTCAAACTTTGATATACAGTATTATCTGAGTTTTTAAGCCCAAAAGCTTACTGCCACCACCACTGTTTAAAAAAGTGGTATGAGCTTAGTTTTCCAGTTTTACAAGCAATACATAAATGTACAAAAAGTCATGAAAATATATTATTTCAGCAGTATTATTACTGTAAAAAGCAATACATTACAATAAAATATACAAAAAAAGTATAACAACAGTGAATAGCAGTCTGTTGTGGAGCCATTTGTGGAGGTGAATAATTGAGGCAGGTGAAAGGTCACTTGAGTAGGCAACTGTTATTGATTTTATAATAATACCACCACCAACCTAGCACTTGTATTGGTAATATTTTGATACAAGCTGTGACCTCTCTCAAGGACTATTGATAAATTATGTCTTGATTGTCAATAAAATCAATTGAATTATTTAGGTATTATACATACAAACTACCACTTTTACTTGCATATCAGTAAAAAAAAATCCATTTAATTATGCAGTAACATCTAAATAGTGACTACATAATCAAAACAAGTAGATATGTTTGTAATAACTGGATAAATACCCCCATTCTTACTAAGTTTACATAAAACTTCCAGCAAACTAATATATAAGCAATATAGTTGTAAGCAATAGTGTGCAAATAAACGATTATAAACTGTTCACAGTTTTATAATTTATTATGTAAATAAAGATATTTTAAAATTGATTGATTGAATTGATTAAAAAAAAGAGAAATGCATAGTTACAACAATTTCATTTAAATAATTCATATTACATAGCAATTTTGAATAATAAATTTCAAAATTATAAATAGAATTACCAGGCGCCACAATTAGACAGATGTTTGAGTTGCCTTTTAAATAGTTGTTATTGAATTGACAGCATAAAGAGCTACTTTAAATTGTTTATTCAACAAGAATCTTATCAGTGAAATAGGTCAATAAGTGCCACTGAACTTCAATGAGCCAATATTATATGTAGTTTGCATGTATGCCCACATATTGCAGTTGTTCCTATTAAGTAAATAGTTGAATAGATTCATCCTAGTTTTTCAAGTAAATTTTATTATGATGCAGTTTACCATGATTTTAAATGGAAAAGATCATACAAATTATGAATTTAAAACAACCGAATCTGTACCTAAAAGAAAGGTTTTCCTTTGTCACTGCCTCCCATTCCGATTCTCAGCGCTCTTCTCGTTTCCTTCACTTGAAATTTCCTGAGTTTAGCCATCCCAATATCTACTATCACTCCTCTTTCACTGTGCAAGCTGTTCGCTTGTGGAATGACCTGCCTCTTAATATCAAGCAGGCTAAATCCTTGCCCATATTTCAGAGCTTGGTTTTTAATCATTACATTTCTACTTTGTGATGTTAGTTGGTGTGTGTAAGTCTTTTTACATGAAATATGTTCTGCTTTCTTTTATTTTTGTGTGATTTCCTTCAATGTATATATTATTTCCTTTAAATATCAATAATATGTAGTTTTGTGTGTAAGTAGGTATGTTTGTATATTGTTTACTTTGAATGTTATATTTGTTATTGTGTTTTATTTTTAAATTATTTAATATTGTGTTAAGTACGCCAGCTTTAAGGATTTCCTGTAGTGTTGTCCAAACTAGGTTACCTGGAAGAGATCACTTTAGTGATAAGGTCGCCCAATGTCCCTGGTTACCTTCCACCTTTATGTTAAATATGTTCTTTTTTATTTGGTGTACAATAAAGTATATTTGATTGATTGATTGATTGAATTTAAAACAAGTAAACCAGAATTTGAGTGATAAAACAATAATAGCCAACAATAAAATATATTTAAAATAGTTTTAGCAATATGTTTATTATTCTCAAAAAAATCCTCAAAACAGGTCATGGGAATTGAACCAACTCATTTTCCATTCAAACAACAATAGTGCAAACTCATGCAAAGAAAAGTGATTGTTCATTTTGCTGTGTCTAATTTCAAAGTGGATTATAGACCTTGAGACATTGGCATAAGATGCTTTTCCTACTGCAGCTGTTTACTTCAAGTCACTTCAATTTAATTATTTTAGAGGTCATACAGTCATTTCCTCATTCTGCTATGCTTTTGGGCAGTGACCAATGCATAACAAATAAAATTAAATTTAAGCAAAATGAGTATGTGTAAAATTAAAATAAAATTCTTTAATTTAATTTTTTATTAGTATGAAACAAATAAGTACTTGTTTTATGTATTTTTTTCCATTACATAGGAAGGAAGAATCTTCCTGGGACATGAGAATTGCTGACTCTAATGCTGAGAATTTGAAACCTTCTCTAGGGTGTTGGAATGGCTGAACAATTTGTCATAATAATACAAATAATCATTATATAATAATACAAACTAGGGCAGTTAAGCACCAGATAAGATTAAGTATATAAATAAATTCACACACCATTTATGACAATCAATTTCCAAAATATCAGATGATATACAAAAGTAGGCAAGCTCACCTTTCCCTTGGTGTTGTGCTGGGCGCCCCAGGCCGCCATCACGTAGGGGTCGTTGACGGAGACGCACACGATCTCCGCGACTCCCTCCCCCTTCAACTTGTCTGCATTCTCCACGTAGCCCGGCAAGTGAGTCTTAGAGCACCCCGGAGTGAACGCGCCGGGCACCGCAAACAGTATTACTTTCTTTCCCGACGTCAATTCACTCACGTTCACTTTATTCGCCGGCGAATCCTCAAACAAATCTCCCGCGGGAATTTTGTCTCCAACCTAAAAGGAAACGCAGTTAAAAAGCCGGCAGTTATGTAATATTTAATTACTTTTACAAAAGTTAAACTATGTTACCTTTATCGGTGCCATGGTTAGCTGTGATGTATGGATCGCTCGACCGCTCGCTTGCTTGGTGAAGGCGACAATACCACGAATAACTGAGGGCCTCGTGAGAAACATTTGTGGCCGGTTTGAATTTTTTATCTTTGTTTTATTGATTACTATTCAAGAAACAGACGATAAAAGTCCCATGACCTTGTGAAACGAAATGTCAAACGCCAAAACAAAATAAACTATACGGTTAGGGATGGGAAAATGATTATGCAAACTTATACAAAGAGGAGTTTAAAATTGGTGGTCAAAATCGTACTATACTTTTGGCACATTTAATCTCCTCCATTTGAAGGTGTTAGATTATTATTGTTCTAATAAGTAGTCTTTATCCATTTATTTATGAAAAAACACAACCACTAAACCACATTATTGGTTACATCTACGCTAGCCCTACGTTCAGACATTTTATTTTTTTGAGATGAGATAGGCTCACGCTTGACTACAACTTGCCTGATGTTGAGTTATCCTTTTCCTAACGATTACACTGTATACACCACTACCAGAGAGTAATAATATAATATATTATGATTATGTATAGAAGCCTTATTATGATCGATTTAATTTACGCTCAAAAATGTCAACATCTCTATTATATATATTTTTTTCATATTTAGACATTGTAATAAAATTTGAATTTGACGTTGAAGTTAACATATATTACGAAGATAAATTGCCATATGTTTAGTATTAATATCTTTAGTAGACAAAAATGAGATATACTTATAAAAAAATTACAAGAAAAACCAAATCAAACTATATTAGAACAGATATTGTCAATTCAAATATACCTATTACAAATGATTGAAAACAATAAGGCTGTTACATGTGTAATTTTAGAGTACAATACATAATTAATTATTGTTTCTAAATATTTACTAAAGTCAATCTTTCTTCATATCTAATTTCATACAAATCGGCTAGGTAAGTTGCTATGACGTGATAAGTGGGGTGCTGGAATAGGAAGTGGAATGAGGGTTAAATTCTGACAGCTGAATTAAAAAATAAAATGGTGTAAAAAATGCTCAACAGATGGCGTTGTATGTTGCCCCTGTACAAGCAAGTTCTTCATAATACGTGAAACGGAACGTTACATAAACTTTACAATACAATTTTATTTATATTCAGTATGAGTGAGACAAGTTTTTGGTAAAATTAATTTATTCTGGTAATCAATTTACAAAATACTAATTTAAAAGTTAGACAACGATATCTTAAAAAATATTCCACTTTTTTTTTGTAAGAAATAGAACGTTTTCGTCTGATATAAATAAATAAATAAATAATAAATATTTCAGGACAAATCACACAGCGCCATCTAGCCCCATACTAAGCTTACGTTTGTATCATGGGTACTAGATAGCGGATATAATACATATATACTTTTTTTTTGTAAATACATACTTATTATACATAGAAACGACCAGACTCAACACAAGTAATTACAAATTTTAATATGCATAATTACTTGTGTTATGCGGGAATCGAACCCGCACCCCTAGATTAGAAGGCAGAGCCACTACCAACTAAGCTAACAGAGCAGTCAATGACATTGGCAGTACAGCGACATCTATTGAACCTATTTTGAACAAATTTTTTTAATTGGCTCCCGGAAAAAGCCTCATTATATATTATTTTCTTGGTTATCACCACAGAGCTTTGAAGTCCTTGCTTGTCGCCCTGTGACTAGAGGCGAATTCTTTCTTTATTCAATACAAAACAGGTGTCACCATTTACTAAAACTAACACACTTTCGGCACGCACACTACGACGCACGAGATGTTCATGTACACAGTACGCTCCAACTTCATCGGCTGTGCCATGTCGATATTTTTTTATCGATTATTTACACATTTACTTCGAAGATGGAAATATATGTCTTTAGTATAACTATATTATTTATGTAAGTACAAATTATAGTTAACTAGCTATGGCCCGCGGTGTTATCCGCTGTAAAAACGTTTTTATCCCGTGGGATAAAAACTATCCTATGTCCTTACCCGGGACTGAAACTATCTCTATACCAAATTATCAAATTATCTTCAAAATGACTGGAGCATATTCTGGCATTTTTATGAGGAAACCAGTTGTATCTACCGGTCGCCAATATCCATTTATTTTTTAACACTGGATTTTTTGGAAATCTTTAAATTAAGTATGTGTTTAATAAAAACCGTAATCCAGAAACATTTCCATACAAATCCAGCAACATCATATACATTATATCGATTATCGATAATTTGCTAGTTTCCATTTACACATCACTTTGCTATCGAGAAGTAGCGTCGTCAAGACAACGAATGTGTTAATGCCATTCAAAATGTCAAAAGTTTTTATTATTACAATTACAAAATTTTACTAAGTAGGTACTTACTTACCGATGGTATTTCACGCCGGTACCACTGAAACTATTGTTCTTACAATTTTTAACTTGACACCAAGACATATTTAATAGTTTTTTATGTTGTAAAACCGAGTAAAACGACCGAAAACTCTCTCTTGCTCGGACTTTGACATCAGACTTCGACAACAGACTGACAAGCGCTGTCGTAGGTTAGGTTGGCCTGTATACTGGTCCAAACGAGAACCACGTATTATTGTTAATTTTGCTTCTATGGGGGGCGCGCGCGGGGGCGATGTGGCCCGGTCGTTGTTCTGTGGTTATCACGGTCCGCTGATAAAATAAAGGCTAATTTTTATTTTAAAAATCTGGTAACATTTTATCTGCCAAGCCATAGAAAAATATTACGTGCTGCTGGCTTTTGCATTGCAATTCTTTCGCGAGTTCAAGTTTTACTTGTTTGCTTACTTTTTGTGCTCGATTTCCACTTATTTTGGATAAGTGTTTTAAAACCTTTAGTTGGGTCGCGAATCAGATGGGATATACAAAATGGAGACACCTTCTATGGATATGATATACCAAGCAATAAGCGCATTGTACGATAACCCTAATGCAAGTGAAAAGGAACAGGCTTCGAAATGGTTGGGAGATATGCAAAAATCTGTGAGTATGCGTGCTTTCGTTGCATTTATCCCTCTTTTTGTTTTAGTTCACGTTTTGAAATATTTGCGGCCGCTGTTACAGATTCACGCATGGAAGATAGCAGACGAGCTTCTACGTCAGAAGAAAGATGCCAACTCGTGCTATTTTGCCGCTCAGACCATGAGATCCAAGGTGCAGCACAGTCTGTCGGAGCTGCCGGCGGAGTCCATCGTGTCTCTGAGAGACTCCCTGGTGGCGCACCTGAACCAGACCTCCCTGGAGACCACTCCTGCCATACTGACCCAGCTGTGCCTGGCGCTCGCAGACCTGGCGCTGCAGATGCCTTCCTGGCAAAACTGCACCCGTGACCTGATCAACTCTTTCTCTAACAATAATAAGTTTGTACTTCTAGAAATACTGACAGTTCTTCCACAAGAAATAGACTCCACTAGCCTCAAACTAGGTGAGAACAGAAGAGAAGAGATCAAAGGGGAGCTTAGAACACATGCAAGTATAGTGACAATGTTTTTGACTGAAACCGTGAACAGTAGTCAGAATAGTCAAGTAACTTTGAAGATAGTGAAATGTATGACATCCTGGATCCAGGTGAGCGCTGTGAACATCCAGGACGTGCCCCAGAATGCTGTGGTAGGGCTGTGCATGCAGGTGCTGAAGGACCACACATCCATCAACATGTTGCACGACGCTGCCACCGACTGCATCTGTGCCCTGTTGTACTGTATAAAGAACACTACTAACCATGAAGATATAGAGAGGCTACTGTTTGAGAGTATAGTGAACCTAGAGGAGAGCTACCACATGGCTGTGGCTCATGAAGAGGATGAGAAGGCGGCCAACTATGCGAGGATATTCACAGAGATGGCGGAGTCATTCCTGTCCAAGATGATAGCTTGCATGGAGGGTGGAAACAACCACTTTGCCATCAGGAGCTTGGATCTGGTGCTTGTGTGTGTTGGACACCATGATTATGAGGTAATGCTATCAGTTTAATTACCTATTATTTCATTTATTGAACTTGTAGATAGGCATTTTCAGTCATTTATAATATACTATGCTAGAATGGAATAGAAAAATATTATTATTACAATCAAGTAATTTACAACCTCCTGGATACACCAAATTGGTTTATACTGTTTAATCATTGTGATCATAGCAGGTGACACAACCAGACAGTCAAGCGATGCTCTGACAAAACTAACACTGATTACCACATACTCAGCAACAGAGTGGTTCATAACTGGAACAGGTTGCCAAAAGAGGTGGTCAGTGCAACATCGGTAAACAACTTTAAGAACTGGCTCGATGACTGGTTACAAAAAAACAAAAACTCTCTTGTTAACTTGTGATTGTTGCACCAGTGGACTGTGTAATTTTAAACTTTGTGTGGACTATATAAAACAATTTTGGCACAGTGTGATATGGGCACATCAGCAATTTGCTGCTCACCCATTAATCAAATAAATAGATATATCTATAAAGGAGCTTGGCAATATCTTGCCGCATGATAGTTCAAGCTGCCATGTTGCCTTCTGGACAGACATAGTAAATTGGAACCCAACTAAAATATCTCATGTTTCTTTATTGAAACACCAATTGCAGGTGGCAGAGATAACATTCAACATGTGGTACCAGCTGTCGGAGGAGGTGTACCAGCGAGACTACCAGCCCCTCACCGACGCCTTCAAGCCGCACATAGAGAGGCTGATTGGAGCCCTGGCACGCCACTGCCAGTGTGAGCCCGACCACACCAACCTGCCCGATGAGGGAGACGACTTCTATGTGAGTTGATGTAGATACATAGATAAACAGTATATAATAAAGTAATATGTTTTTTAAGGTTGGCCCTCAGCATGCTTGGGAAACTGTAAGTGCTGTGGGCAAGTGAAACATAAATAAATGAAACACCAACTTACAAGATTTTAAAATACAACTCTGTTTCAACTCTTCAATAGTTATATTTACAAAAACTTCAGAATGGATAACTGTGATTGGGACAGATAAACTATCTGTTGATATTTTACAGATTATCTATCTACTATCTCTTACTTTATCTATTGCTGTTATTATCTCTTCTTTATACTAAGAGCCTTACTCTTGTCTAACTTTAATTCAAAGTATGCATTTTACTAAAGATGGCTGTTGTTCCAGGAGTTCCGCATGAAGGTGATGAACCTGGTGAAGGATGTGGTGTTCATAGTGGGTTCCAGCTCGGTGTTCCGGCAGATGTTTTCCACCCTCGGGGAGAACTCCTCCTGGGAGCATACCGAGGCGGCGCTGTTCCTCATGCAGGCCGTGGCCAGGAATATACTGCCGTCAGTGTTACTTTACTTTACTACATTTGCACTAGGTGATACACTTCTCTTTATTAAAAGGAATTGTAAGTACTTTATTAAATAATTTAATAAATATTCAGAGACATTTTGAATTTGAATTTATGTAGTTCCATATTTAGTACATGTGTGATCACATCTGACGTTTCTCCAGGTTTTTTGTATCATGTGCTGTGCGATAGATTAAGTCGTTATAACACTAATCCTCTGTGGATCAGCATTTGAACTAGCTTACCAAATATTAATATCTCTAAATTTCGTGCCTTATACATATGTATATAGCCAACAGTGTGTAATTAAAGTAATTCCTTCCAGAGACGAGTACGAGTACGTGCCCAAGGTGGTGGAGGCGATCCTGTCGATGCCGGCGGGCGCGCACATCGGCGTGCGCAAGACGTGCATCCTGCTGCTGGGCGAGCTGTGCGAGTGGATCGAGCAGCACGGCGCCTGCCTCGCGCCCGCGCTCGACTGCCTCATACAGGCGCTGGCCGACGAGCGCCTCGCGCCCGCCGCCGCCGGCGCCGTGCAGGTATACACTGCTGATGTAGATCCGGCTCGAAGGACTGTGTCAATGGATACAAAACTGTCATTAATTTTTTTAACGAAAATAGGATCGCACCTGACTATATGCTGTATGCCTAAGCAACAGCTATGACCTATGATGATGATGACGAACCGGTCCACTCTCGCTTTGAAGATAGCTATAGATTATAGAACTACACATTTTAACAGATGTCATCCTTAAAAAAATCAGTTTTGCAGTGTGTCTAACTATCTTCATACCATTATAACCCAGAATGTTATTTTTGTAATGTAACACCCTCCCCTTGTATCTCAGAGTATATGCGTTGCGTGCGGCGGCCAGGCGCGGCAGCACGCAGGCGCGGTGGCGCGCGCGGCCGCGGCGGCCGACGCACGCGCACTGTCCCCGCGAGCCTCCGCCTCGCTACTGAGGGCGCTGGCTGCCGCCATCTCTGCATTGCCGCCTAAAGAGGTCAGTATCAGTCAGTATTAACAACTATCTGAGTGCAAATGAATTTTGAAATCGGAAATGATTTTGTGTTAAAATCCGGCTCGAAGGACCAAAAAATGTTAGGCGGTCACACAGCATAGTAAATTTTTTTTACAATCCTCGTGTTTATCTACTCCATTTGCAATGTTGATCACCATAGTTCATTTGGTTGTGACATCGTCCCAGCTGTCAGAGGCACTGCGCGAGGCGGTGGGCGTGCAGATGGCGGGGCTCCGCGCGGCGGGGCGCGGCAGCGCCGTGCAGAAGGGCAGCCGCTCCGACCCTGCGCTGTGGCTGGACCGCTGCGCGGCGCTGTTCAGAGATATCCGGGTCACCGAGCCAACTACACCGCATCCAGCGCTGCCGGCGCTGGCGGACGCCTGGCCGGTGCTGCAGGATACGCTTGAAAGGTATGTATTACAATTTGCGACACCTAGGCACGTATATTGTTATTGACACGACATGTCTCATTGAAATTGGTTTTATAGTCCGACTAAAGTTACTGATGAAAACTTTGCAGAAATATGTAGTATTTTTCCGCTGTGATTGCTCCTTACCGGCTTCAAGCAACAAACAATCTTTTTTGTTTGATTTTAGGTGTCCCCCCACCTCCACTACACCTCCTCTCATTATAATCTAAGTGTGGTGGTGGCCGGTGGGATACACTTAAAACAAATAAGTTTGTTGTCTGAATCTGACGTCTTAGAGGCACAGCAGAACAATAGTATCGCAATAATACAAGAATAGTATTTGTAATTGTCGCAGGTTCGGCGGGTGCGGGCGCACAGTGGAGCGCTGGTGCCGCTGCGTGCGGTTCTGCGTGCGGCAGGTGGGCGCGGGCGCGGCGCCGCTGCTGGCCGAGCTGGCGCGCGCGCTGCGCGACCTCTACCGCGCGCACGCGCACTCCGCCGTGCTCTACCTCACCAGCGTGCTCGTGAGTACTGCCTTCCAGTGTCAAATGTAACGTCCACTGCCTGACCGTTTGTTCTTACAGCCTCTTTGAGAGCCAGTTCCAATACGGGACAGGTGTGTTCCACTTTGGACCACAGTGCTCGCTTGAGCGGGTATCGTTTCAGGTAATAGAGCACCCTCAAATGACTGACTGTAAAGTGTAACAAAAGACTCGTTTGAAAGCCAGTTTCTTTAGCCAATGAGTCTATACAATGCACCCGTATTTAAAAGTCATTTCTTCTCTTGGTATAATTACCAATATTGTCGCAGCACAATAAAGAGGCCCATTAGCAAGTTGTTTTCGCCTACAAGTGTAACACTGTGGTGGCAGGTGGACGAGCTGGCGTCGACGGGCCCGCACGGCGTGTCGGAGCTGATCTCGCTGCTGCAGGAGCTGCTGCCGGCCACCTTCCAGCTGCTGCAGCGCCCCGACGGGCTGCGGGACAACCCCGACACCGTGGACGACCTGTTCCGACTCTGCATCAGGTCAGTGGAGCAATAGCTGCAGTCAAGTGATGATCGGTAGACTGTACGTTTCTCTCACCACACTTAGATATGCTACAAAAATACATTAATTGGATTGACAAATCGATCGTGTTAGAAATATACCGTGGTTATATCCTACACGGAACTTTCGAGGGTCACGCACGGCGATATCACAGACATTTTCATACCCCTTAGTATGTGCGGTCGATCATTTGAGACATTATAGCGAACGATGTTTAGAACGTACTACTGAGTACTGGGAATTCCTGATCGATTTTCAAAGCGAGGGTGAATCGGTTTCTTATTGGATACTTAAAACACAGTTATTGCATACATGGTGATGGTTAAGTGCCGATCTGGTTTAGTGTATGTGACCCCCCCACCCCCCCTGGTCGCAGAGTGCTGCAGCGCATGCCGGTAGAGTTCCTGTCGAGCGGCGCGCTGGGTGGCGTGGTGGCGTGCGCGGCGCGCGCCGCCTGCCTCGACCACCGCGACGCCAACGCCAGCGTCATGAAGTTCCTGCTCGAGCTCAGCGCCGCCGCCAACACCACCGCCGCCGACAAGCGCACGCAACAAGGTGCCTACACAGTCACACAGCTGCTGTGCAAACAACACATCAACTTCTAGCCTGGCCAATTCTGCTTCATGAAATTCTTACTACTACTTCTTCTAATCGAAAGAGAGTCGCCAACTCTGGTGTCGAGAATTAATCAAGCCGCCCTGAGGGCCTCTGACATGGCTTAACGACTGCCGTACTAGACGAACAGCCGGGACCTACAATTTAACGTTTCATCCGACCCACGGAAGCGCCCAAATGCGCAATGTCGGAACCGGTTTCGAGCTTGGTATCTCCGCGACACAGCCGCGAGAACAATAGCGATGCTAAACAAGAGTTTACTCGCGGCTATGCTTGTGTAAATAATATTTATTAGGTTTAGTGTGATGTACGGATGTTTGTGGAATGTAAGTGAGTAATGAATGTGGAGTGTCAATATACTATGTAAATAAATATAGAAATAAATATTTTATATTGAAAATGTTTAGAATAAAATATTTAATAGTAAAATATATTACATAGTGATATATAAATGTTGAGTCACCTACACGCGTACTGACCGCGTCGACCTTTGCTACTAGCTGAGCTACTGGCGCTTCTATTTATTCTTTCGTCTAAATTCCTACTGGAAGAGATTGTATTTATACAATCCATGAAACCACATTTAAATTAATCTCACACCACATCAGTAATGCTCTCAAGTAATGCTAGATGTGGGCGCCTGCGAAACATGTTTCATACTTAGTACAGGGCTCACAAGAGCACAAATTAACCTTTAAAACTCTATTATTACGCACAGCTATGTATTATTCTAAGGTTGCATGTAATCGTTTATGTAAATAAATAATTTGAATTTGAATCACTGGTCGAATGATTATGAAGTCGCTAACAAACCGACTTTGTTCGGAAGTTCTTTTTTTACCTTGTTCTATTCATGACGTTTTATTAAATGTGTAGTACGATTTTTCATTATTCATGTGAAACGACTCTCGCGCGAGCAACACTGTGTCCCGGCGGGCGGCGCGCGCCTGCACTAGTTACTACTAGAAGTTGAGGGTGGTGTGCCAGGAGCAAAAGGCGACATCTTTTTATCTGCATATGAAGATAAGATGATGTCGCCTTTTGCTCCTGGCACAGGTGGTAGCTGGTAGTAGAGTGGGCGCTCTGACTGACGAGGTGTCGCAGGTCTGGCGGCGCAGGCGCTGAGCTCGTGCGGCGCGGAGCTGGCGGCCGCGCTGCTGGAGGCGGCGGCGCTGCACCTGCACTCCTACATGCTGCCCGAGGTGGCCGAGGTGCTGCGCGAGCTGCTGCTCTTCCAGAACAAACACGGTACGTGCACACATCTACACTTACTATAAAAAAATATTTTTCGAGAATAATTACATCCATTTTAACTGCTTCGAAAAAGGAGGCCATTAATTCTTCTGAAAGTTTTTTGTGGGTATGTTACTCAATTACTTACCTATTTATACGCCGATATTTTATGAGTTACATACTCGTATAAGCAAAATCGAGGGTTAAGAAAATGCCACAACTTTTCACTAAACAAAGATATTTGATGGTATAATATTGTGTATAAAAGTCGCGTCCCAGTGTATAGTGACATACTTCTACGTTGTGCAGGCGTGGACTGGCTGGCGCCGGCGCTGGCGCGGCTGCCGCGGGAGGGCGCCGCCGCAACCGACCAGCAACGCGCGCACTTCCACCACGCGGCCCTCAGGTGAACACCCTTATATTATTTTAAAAAACTGGGACATTGCACACCGCGCCATCCAGCCCCACACTAGGCAAACGCTTGTATCGTGGGTACTAGATAACGGATATAATTCTTAAATACTTTTTTTGTAAATACACACTTGAAACGACCAGACTCTACACAAGTAATTATAAATTTATTAATTTATGAGACCAAAGTTAGTAAGTTTTTTTGTTTTGAAATTATTTATTAACCATAATCTTATAATACATTTGATAATACTTAGTGTAAATAATATTCCTATTATACAGAAGCATGCACAACAACACATTTAAAAGGATTCCACTTTCCTATAGCAAACTTATCACATGTAAAGATTTGATGAACTAAATGATTTATTAAGATTTTTGTGTCTAAAACTATAGTAAACTAGTGCACTTAATACTAGTAAAAGCAGAACACTTTTAGGCCTTTATGTATTAAGCTATATTTAATTACCACACTTGGGGGCAGAATAAAAAAATTTACCACTGACTTGGCAAAGCTAATAGTCGATGGATAGATTCATGTTTTTTATATCTATTTTTATTATTATTAGTATATCTCTCTATTGCTACTGTACTTCACAGGACTGAGAAAGTGAAGGAGATGACGCGGTTGCTGCGCGACTTCACGCGTCTCTACAGATAGGGGCGCTCCACCCCAAGGCAGCACTGAACCATCCACTGATACCAGGTTTCATACAAACTATACGGAGCACACATTTAGTACACTTGAAAATATTACAGACATTCCACACGAAGCGATTTGTGTACCCCATACTAAGTTGGTACCAGACATTGACATATAGGTAAATCTAAATACATGCCATGTTTCGATGATCGTGTGGATTTTACTTGGGGTTTTTCAATCAGCGGTAATAAATATTGCCAACGGAAGCAACCGAAACTTAAGTAAGCCAAAATATTGTTATTGGCATTTTATGTTTAAAGATTATGAGATTGCATGCCTGAATAGAACAAGTGCAGGGTCATGTACATTCAGAAACATTTACTATTATAAAAAATGAATTGCATCACATTTATATTCGTGTGTTTTCAGTGCATGTGCTGGGGGCTAGTACTAAGACTTGAAATTAGCAATATCTAATTTATTTAGTGTAAAAAACCTTAGACAAACAACATCACTAGCAGTATGAGCTAGAGATACATACATCCCCGCTTATCTGTCCATAGTGTTACTGATGAAACTACATTTACACTAACCTCATGGTTTGTCATACTATCTTTAGATGTATACATACACATATTACCCTTGCACATGTTTAGCAAAAAGGATATAAACAGCTCACTCTTTTAAAAACCAAGAGAGTATATGGTACATAAACTGTCTTGTATAAAATGCCCTGAGCACTATGGTTAACAATAGAGAGGGCTGCTTGCCATGTGTTTGCCAAGCATGTGTGTGGGGCGTAACGTAAGAGATTCTATAGAACAAAATATTTCGGATAATTTGTATGGAAGTTGGAGCAAGACGGAGATCTGTATGAATATGACAAGCTACCGACAGGTAGAGAGTATTAGAGTCACTAATATAGGTACTTGTACTATGTACGTGCATACACAGTACAATGCGTTATAGTCACCTGCAGGTATCTTATTTTTAAAATACCTTTTTTCTTTATACATATTTAGTTATACTCTACTCACTTTTTGTTTGAAATGTGATAATTTAAAAAAAGATATGTAACAATTGTGAAGACTATTAAAATGTTTAATTTTTAAATGGATTTTATTTGTATTAAATGTCTCTTATGGTAATTTAGTATGTATAAAATAGGTAATTGTTGAGCATCTAAATCTATATCTGCAGCAAAATATGTCTTAAATGTAACAATATTATAAATGAAGGATGCACACAATAAACAAAATTTTGGATATAAAAATACTGTAATTAATAAAATTATTCTTAAACCTAACCTACGCTACTTTAGGCTTTCTTTTTATTCTTAGGGCTGGATAGTGTGACAAAGCTCACCCGCCTCGGAGCTTTAGGGCTGGGCGCAGCTTTCACGGGCACCGGCGCTTTTATATCTGTCACTTTAGCCGACTTCAGGAACGAGTTCTCTGAAGCTGAACTTTCACTAACTACACTTTTAGTAACACTTTCACTAGTGCTAACACTTTTGTTAGATTCTGTTTTAGGCGAGATTTCTGGTGATTTCAATCCCTCTGTGTCTTCGTAGACAAGTTTGATGTCTTCACTGTCTTCTATGACCATTATATCTGGTTTGTCGACGTCCATGTGCTCGGTGTGTTTGGGCCGGATGATGTCGTTGTTGCTGTTATCTGACCACGAAGACATGGCTGTTTCTTCTAACACATCTATTTTCACTGGAGTTTTGGGAGTGTCCATTTGCTGCTTCTTTGAAGGTGCTTTGAATTTGATGAAGGAGTCTATTTTGGGTGTACTTGATTTGGGATCTGGTTTTTCTTTCCTTCTGATTTCAATTAGTTGTGGTTTGTGGTCTGGTTCTGGTTGGGATTCTTTTAGAGTTTCTTTCGGCTCCTCAGCTTGGACTTCCATAGGTTCTGAAAGATTCAGGCACAGTTTTTATAAGACATGAAAAAATAGGGAGTCGATGTTAGCACATACAATAGCAATGTTCAGACAAAGACAGATTTTAGTACATTCATGGTATCCCAGTTATGCAACTAGGTTCAAGTATTTTTAGCTCATCATTTTAAGTTTCAATATTCTTTTCATAATGGTATTTTCTTTTGTAAGCTAAAGAGCTATGATTAGATTACATACCTGGTTGGTGGTGCTCCTGTACGGGCGGCGCCGGCGCGCCGAGCTCGTTCTCCGTGAAGGTGATGACGGAGCAGAACCCGTCCGTGCTGGACGCCACCAGCGTGCGCCCCGCACTGCACCACGACAGGTCGGTCAGCCTGACAATCACATGTACATACCTGGTTGGTGGTGCTCCTGTACGGGCGGCGCCGGCGCGCCGAGCTCGTGCTCCGTGAAGGTGATGACGGAGCAGAACCCGTCCGTGCTGGACGCCACCAGCGTGCGCCCCCACTGCACCACGACAGGTCGGTCAGCCTGACAATCACATGTACACACCTGGTTGTTGGTGCTGCTGTACGGGCGGCACCGGCGCGCCGAGCTCGTGCTCCGTGAAGGTGATGACGGAGCAGAACCCGTCCGTGCTGGACGCCACCAGCGTGCGCCCCGCACTGCACCACGACAGGTCGGTCAGCCTGACAATCACATGTACACACCTGGTTGGTGGTGCTCCTGTACGGGCGGCGCCGGCGCGCCGAGCTCGTGCTCCGTGAAGGTGATGACGGAGCAGAACCCGTCCGTGCTGGACGCCACCAGCGTGCGCCCCGCACTGCACCACGACAGGTCGGTCAGCCTGACAAACAGATTTACATCGTGAACATTAGTATGGGGTCTATGGGAAGCATGACTGAAATCTTTTCAGGCTCAATATATCAGATCACCATTGCCATTCAATGCGGTAATGAAGCCAGCAGGTTGCCCTCTAGCAGAGAGCTATTGAACTTAGACTAATGATACGGTTTTTTCTAAATTTTCATGCACTTCACTTTGAAGTAGTTGTAAGTCCTTTGATTCATTACATAAAACCAAGGATTTTTATTTCATCCCTCTCTTTCTCTCTTTCATCTCTTCCCTCTCCTACTATATATTATTTCCATGCATAAAACACATATTATTGTTGTTTGTTGCTCTTTGACGCCACAACGTAACGCCAAAGTTCTTTGTGATTTTTGATATGAAAGAGTTTTTAGTCTCAAGTATGACAATAGCTAGTTTGGTATCTCAATATAACGCGTGCTAAGATTTCCATCCAGTAGTATTGTAAAAACAAAACACATACCTAGTATAGTGTATGTTAGATATCATCGCGATGGGAGTCTTCTGCTGCGTGTCGTAGAGCAGCACGGAGCGCCGCGTGCCCACCGCCAGCACCATGCGCGCGGGGGCGGGCAGCGCGGGGGCGGGGCCGCCCTCGCGAGCGCGGTACAGCACGGGGCTCCAGCGCGTCACTAGGGCGGGCTCGCCGCACGGCAGGATGCACGCCGGACTAGAAGGAGACAAATATAAATAAATGGGCGGATCCACACCGGACGATCCATGGATCGGCGATCCCGCGATTCACGATCCAAGGATCGTGATGCGTGGAGCGTGGATCGTGCTAGGTCGCTCCAACAACAATCTTTTGCGATCCTGACGGCTGCTCCAACGCGCTCCAAGTGACTGAGCATGACCAAAAAACCGACAAGAAATGGATCGCACGCGGCAAGGAGCGCGCGCACTTGGATCGCGCGCGGCGCGTCTACACTTCACGCTGGAGCGCGCGGCATGGAGCGCGCTCCACGGAGCGTTTTGGATCATCCGGTGTGGATCCGCCCATTAACATATCAAATAAGCGTCTGATGAGCGAAGTGCGTTATTTCAATTAAATTTTAATTACTTTGGATCCAACTACTAGTGCTTTCAAACTTTATTTACTTTTTTTCTTTTTTTTTTTTTACTCCTTGCCCGAATCTCTATTCCCCTTGAACTATAATTTGTCGGTCTTCAAGTCGAGAGTAAACCGGTTTCTTCTAGGCAAGCGCGCTACATCGTAGACTATAACGTTGCTTAACATCAGGCAAGTTGTACTCAAGCGTAAGCCTATATCATGTTAAAAAAAAAAAAAAAACATTTAAATACACTTGCTTGAAAAAAATCAGCAGAAGACCCTGAATGTATTAACTAAATAAGTAGGTAGTCATAAAAAAAACAAAATATCTAGCACACATCATCCATTTGAGGCATTGTATAATATAGTTACTCACACTTTGAGGCTGTATCTGGTGTAGATGTAGACGGCGTTGAGCGGCTTGCCGTCCGCCTTGCCCTGCTCGGGCTCCGCGCGCCCCGCCGGCACCGCCACCAGCAGCCCGTCCGGACTGAACTGCAGCCGTCTGAACCAACGATCATGTTTAAATTTTTTGAATTGGTATTTTTAACGTTCCATACCCATAGAGTAAAACGGGATCCTATTACTAAGCTTCCACAGTCTGTCTGTCTCCAGGCTGTATCTCATAAACCGTGATAGCCAGAAAGCTGATATTTTCACATTTTTTTATGTAATATAAGTTAGCTTTCGTTGCAGCCTAGGGTGAAACATGCTTACCTAGAAATTTGCCTACTAATGTACTCTAGAATAGGTCTCTGAATTATTATTGAATTAGTTTCCAGGAAACATAGCTTGTACTTGTTGAAATGAGCTATAAGAACCCAGATTATTTTTTAGTAGCAATACCTCCTTAATGCTTTTAATCTAGGCGTCTATAACAATTAGTGGAGGAAGATTAGCTTAAGAATCAAATCATGACATATATCTCTCACCTATAGAATGTCTGCAGTGTGTCGTCGTGGTAGAGGCGCACCTTCACGTTGTGCAAGCTGTGTCCCGCCGGGACAGGCAGCACCGCCTTGCTGCTGCGAGACAACACCTTCTTGGTAGACACTTCAAATGTGCGGAATGTTCTGTGGAAATAAACATTTTAATAACTTGAATGTTTTGTTAACTTTTAAAGTCGCGGGTCCAACGGATGAGGTCTGCACGAGATCGACGCAGATGGCACATGCAAAGGGAGGCCTATACCTAGCAGTGGGATCCCGAGGCCTGTGGATGATGATGATGATGAAATTTTTTGTTGTTTAATCTTGCCTCTGTTACTAGATAAGTCTTTATTTTCAACTGAATTAATGGGATAGATATTCATTGTATCTGGATAAGTAAGACACAAATGCGAAACCTCAAGTGTGATAATCTCTTCAGATATCACTTCATTTATGTTTCAGTATAAGATAAGATAATTATTTATTTAACAATAGAAATGCCCAATTTATGAACTAAAAGTTAGCAGTTAGTAATTCTTTTGTCTCATCTTACAAAATATATTTATATCAGTGAAAAGATTTTAAACATATCTAAATAGGTACAAAAGTATTATTTACAATGGTAAAAATGTCAGTATATATACATATATGAGTAATAGCAGCTCACCTGTCAGTGCTAGCAGTAGCAATGAGCTGTCCGCGGGGGTCCCAGCAGACCCCCTGCACGAAGCCCTTGTGGTCGCTGAGTATGCAGGAGTAGCGGCCCCGCGCCACCTCCCACACCAGCAACTTGTTGTCCACCGAGCCGGACGCCAGCTGCAGGGAGTCTGCACTCCATGACAGGTCCAGGACATCCTCCATGTGGCCTCGCAGGGTCTGGAGTTATGTTACATGATATTATTGGGGGCTTTATTTAATTCACACAAAAATAAAACCATGAAAAATGTTGAAATATAATTGCAGCTCACCCAATTATCAAGTAAATAAATACTATAATAAATCTTGGATATTTTAGATTCTTATACAGTTTAATTATTTCAACCTTAGGAGTGGGCACAGCCAGTAATAATAACATTTTGTGTGTGCCTTAGTAGAAAAAACATTCAACAGGTTTTTAAACCTTTTAGTCAAGTTTGTCTGTGTGTTAATTAATTCTTGTGATCTTCAAAGCGAGAGTGAATCGGTTCTTACTGGGTAAGCACGTTCCATCCTAGACCATAATGATTGCTTACCATCAGGCGAATTACGGTAAAGTGCAAACCCATTTCTTGTAAAAAAATATATATTAGGAATATTTTTAAATTGAAATGAGCTAACTTTTGACAACACTAATATAATCACCTTGTAAACAACCCATGATTCTTTGTACTGTTCTTCTGACTGTTCCAAATTAGAGGCAGGTTCCTTCTCTAGCTTTTGTTTCCAAATGAAGATGATAGATTCATCATCTCCAGAGGCTAGCAGCTCTCCGCTCGGAGACCATCGCACAACATTGACTGCTTTCTGATGTCGCGTCAGGTCTGATGCTACTTCCAGGTTCACTGCACCCGATTCTGTAGTCGAAAGGTACCAGATCTGGCGGAAAACACAGAAATTAGGTTAGTTTTGTTTGAGATGTGATTTGAATCTAAAATGTACGATCAACATCGCGAAAATATATCAAATGCCTTGCGTACAGTATCTTCGTCTAATAGTAATATTAAGTTTAATACATAAACTTACCAAAACATGAGAATCAGTTCCGCCAGTAGCTAGACGTACTGGTCCATTTTCGTCTCGTTTTGGCTGAAAGTCAACACTTAACACGGGATCTCTGTTGTGCCACGAAATTTCAGGTATAGCGAATTTCATATTGAAGTAAGAAAAGATAACAACAATAACGAAAAAATAAATAAACTATTTAAAACTCCCGAGTCGAGTATGAACAAACTTTACACTAGCTTAGCTTTTGGCGCCAAAACAAACAAAAACAGCTGGTTGGTTTGACCGCTGTCAATTCAATTTCGTACATTTATTGCCATTCTACAAAACTTAGAGCCTCACAAAAGAACCAACTCCAAAAAATTAATATATTGAACCGACCAAACCTGCTTATTTTGTCGGAGGATCGATATAATCGACGATTTTTGTTTTATTTTCAGTTAATATATTTCTAAGTACGGAGCCAATATTTAAATACTTATTAAAAAAAACAGAAATGTTACTGATCGTCTACAGTAAACATTTCAACCTTAGTATTGCCAGTTTAAAAAAGTATGTCAAATTACACCGGTGATTGTCATTGTCACCATTGAAGAATTCTTTTTTGACGTTTGTTGATATCGTGCAAAGCGAACGCCAAAATGGTTTGTGTTTTTAATAAATTTTATCGGTTAATATCGTGATAATTACTGTGCGAACCATAGAAAATTATCGTGCAAACAATGTCCGACATATCAGTGGTCATGGTGCAAAATATATTTCAACTCCGACTTGGATATTTCAGGTGAACGTTCCCAAGTCCCGCAGGACGTACTGCAAAAAATGCAAGTGCCACAAAGTACACAAGGTATCACAGTACAAGAAATCCAAGGAAAGGCACGCTGCCCAGGGTAGAAGACGTTACGACCGTAAACAGCAAGGTTATGGTGGTCAATCTAAGCCCATCTTCAAAAAGAAGGTAAGCGATTCTAACCTATACCGGTTTGTTATCGTGTTGTCTGTTAGTACACGACGTGCTAACGTAGTGCGTACTATATTTTTTAATTCATAAACTATTGCGTTTTGTGGATTATCATTCCATGAAAACAAATTACAACTCCTTTACAATAGTTAGAATAAAACTGGATATTATTTTCCACTAAGATGTTAGTTAGCTCCCCTAGATATATCGAGATACTACTGTCCTAAACTATTTTGTCTATTGAAGTTGGATAATAGTGTATCAGCTAGTATGAAATTAATTTGTGATTCAATTCAAAGCCATGGTAATCTTTCTTGTTTATAACCTCTAGTTTGCAATGTTTTAAGTCCAATTTGATAAGTAGTATGATAGGGTTATTTTATTATAGGTATTCTTACTTTCAACTTTTCATTAGTAGAGGCTGACAAAAGATACAAGCTAATTACATTTTCTCAAATCTTTTGGTGTATGTAGGATGTAGGATTCAAAGATTTATTTATTTATTTTTATCCTCCTCCTCTAGGCGATAGCTCAATGCTGAGCATCGTGATGACTCCGACCAAAATTATGGACCATTAGACGCCATTTGTCACGATCGGTAGCTTCGTGTATGACAGCACTTGCTTTGGCGCCAATGTGTTCAGCCACCTGATCGGACCATCTTGTAGGGCTTCGACCTCTGGATCTCGTTCCTGCCATTTTTCCAGTCACTATGAGCTTCTCCAAATTGTCCGCTGGTTTCCGTGCGATATGCCCAAAGTACTGTAGTACTCGCTTCAGACATACGGTGGACATGTGTTGCTTTATGTTAAGCTCTTTTAGGATGGAAGCATTTGTCCGAAACGCGGTCCATGGAATCCGTAGCATTCGCCGCCAGCACCACATCTCAAAAGCGTCTATGCGGCGTCGGTCAGTTTCTTTTAGAGCCCACGATTCCGCCCCATACAAAAAGATCGGAAAGACCAGTGTCTTAACCATGTATAATTTGGTCTTTTTCAGAATATTCCGATCCCTCCATACTTTGTCCAATTGGCTCATCGCCGATTTTGCCATGCCAATTCGTCGCCTGATTTCAAGTTCCGATCCTCCTTTGTTTGCTATAATTGAACCCAGGTAGGTAAAGTTCTGCACTATGTCGTACCCACTGAGTCCAGGACTTCCTCAGAGGACGTTGGCTCTGTCCACGATCATGATCTTCGTTTTAGCACGGTTAATCCTTAAGCCAAGCTCTAAACTTACTGCTTCTAACCGACGTAATAGTTCAGCCATCTCTTCTTCGGTGGCTGCCAGTAGCGTGGTATCATCCGCGTACCTCAAATTTGAAATCCATGTACCACCCACGGCTACACCACCCTCCCAACCGTCTAGCGCTCTACGTATTATGTATTCGCCATATATGTTAAAGAGGATGGGTGAGATAATGCAGCCTTGTCGCACACCTTTCTCAAATTTGAAAGTTTTTGAAGATATTGTGCCAATTTTCATTGAAGCGCTGCCTGAGACGTATAGGTTTCTAATAAGTAGTATGAGGTGACGTGGTACTCCCATTTCACTAAGCACTTTCCAGAGATTACCCCATTGTACGCAGTCAAAAGCTTTCTGGTAATCTACGAAGCACATCACTGCTGGAGTGTTAAATTCATAGCACTTTTCAACAATCAGTCTAACGTTAAGTATCTGCTCTCTTGTACCTTTTCCTTTGACAAAGCCTGCTTGTTCTTGAGGAATATGCCAATCTAGGAAGTATCGGAGCCGATTGTTGATGATGTGCAGGAGTACCTTGCTGGTGTGAGAGATAAGTGCTATGGTTCTATAATTTTCGCACTTCCTAGTAGCACCTTTCTTGTGCAATGGGAGAATTGCAGAGTGCGTTCAATCTTCCGGCCACCTGCCCGTTTTCCACACTGTGTTGCAGATGTCCAAAAGTTCTGCCTTGCCTTTCTCTCCCAATGCCTTCAGGATCTCTGCAGTGATGCAATCTGAGCCAGCAGCTTTATTTGGCTTAAATTTTTGAATTGCTGATTCAACTTCAGACAATAAGATGTCTGGCTCTAGGCTGTCTACATCCACCCACATACCCTCTGATGTTCCCGGGTCATTTGTAGGTAGATCCAGCCTATATAACTCAGAGCAGTATTCCCTCCATCTCTCCGCCACTTTTTCAACCTCACTTACTACATTGCCATTTTTGTCTTCCACTACCCACGACTGAGCTTTGACTTGCCTGGTAATTTGCCTTACTTTCTTAAACAGATCTGCAGTTTGGTATTTTTCGGCATGTTGTTTGATTTCTTCACATATGTCCGAAAGATACTGGTTTTTATCCCTTCTGCACAATTTCTGGATTTTCTTGCAAAGATCGGTGTACTCATTACTAGTCGTAGGCGTTGTTCTGGCTTTAAGTTCTTTTCTAGCTTCTATTACGCTCCAGACTTCGTCACTCATCCATTTCTTTTTGGTCTCCTGCGGTTTGCGCCTCTGCTTTATGCCGTCAAATACTTTTGTCAGGTGATCTCTGAAACTTCGCCATTTTGGTTCGACACCTTCCGTGCATACAGCTTGTTCTTCGAAAGCCATTTCCGTCAAATTTCTAAAATGCATCGACTCTAGCTTCCTCAACCGTGCTGGTTTCGTTATGAACTTCCGTGGGGATCTTAAACGTATTCGCACATCAGCCACTAGCAAATTATGGTCGCTATTGCAATCTGCTCCAGGAAAAGTTTTCGCATTTATTATGCTTGATCTCCAGCGCTGGTCAACGGTTATATAGTCTATCTGGTTCCGACATCTGTCTCCTGGTGACTTCCATGTATAGAGCCTCCGTTTGTGATTTTGGAAGAAATTATTTGCAATAGACAATTTGTGTTCGATGCAGAACTCTATAAACTGTTCCCCTCTGGCACTTCTTTTTCCCAGACCATATTTTCCGATTGTATCGCGAATGTCATTATCTGCAGTTGTGTCTCAAACCTGAGCATTCCAATCTCCCTGAACAAATAACATTTCACGTCTTGGAATCGCTGAAAGAGTCCGCTCAAGGGTGATGTAGAAATCGTCGATATCATCCGAATTATCTTCAGTGGGCGCATATACTTGGACTATGTTTATGGGTAATGGTTTGCAATCTAGTTTTATAGTCATGATGCGGTCGTTGACGGTGTTATATCCCATTACACTCTTCTTGAACCTGCATGGTACCAGAAAGCCCACACCATTCTTGCTCTTTGTGTCATGCCCAGAAAAGTAAAAGGTACTGCCCTCATCTGTACGAACGTGGCTCGAACCTATTAGAAGGGTTTCAGATAGTCCGAGAATAGTGATGTTGTGCGCAATAATTTCCTTCTCAACAGTTTCTAACTTTCCCGGTTTAAGCAGGCCTCTGACATTCCACGCTCCGATCCTATGTGGCAGACGGGCCGAAACACCTTTGTTACGGCTATCAGTAGCATTTGCTGCTGGTGAAACCTGATGCCCAACTTCACCAGAGCCTTTGGTAGCCAATTTCACACTCGAGTACCCGGGCAACCTCGAGTGCCAGTTGTCAAGCGGATCGTCCGACCTCGTAATCTCTATAGCTGTCTTTGTCATTAGGGTCGGGACATTCTCTTGGGAGAGATAGTCGTAGTGGTTTCCCCTTGCCTTCTACGCCAGCATTTTAGAGGCTTTTTAGTTCCTCAAGGCTGCTGTGACCTTTCCTGACCAGGATGCCCCAGTCAGGGGGTCAGGTTATTAAATCCGCCGCCCGATGCTCGGCGTTGCTGCTCGTTTAGCACCACCCGGGGGGCACGTGTAGGGTAGTGGTGGTGTATAGGAGAAGATGGTAAATCCTATGGACGCGAGCAACTTTCACCCCCCGTAAATATATATATAAATAAATTTGTTGAGTATTATTTTTATAATGGCACACAAAACAGAATGTGTCCTTAAATTAACTAAATATACATATAAAACTGGTGTAGACTGCATGTATTGTCTATAATTTAGATCAAAGTAAGGGATTTGTTAGCATGTTTCTATTTGCCCGATGATATGTACAAGAAGACAACTGGTCGTCCCAGTTTTAAACAAATCTTTACCAATTCTCTAGTTTTTTTTTTGTGTGTTTTACTGTTAACTCTCAGACAAATGTTGGAGACTTTACCGACAAACACAGTTGTATAAACCTTGCTGTATTTACAATACAATTTCCCACAATTTGTGGGAATTTTCATTCAGAAGTGCTTGATGACCAATACATACTCTAGTGCAGTGGTTCCCGAAAGGTGGTCCGCGGAACCCTGGGGTTCTGTGGAAAGGCCGCAAGGGTTCCATAAAATAAAATTAAATTCCATAATAAAAACCTACATATTTACAGTAAATGTACAAAAAATATTTCATAAAAAAATAATTGTTTTTCATTTATACCTTTATAAGGTAGGCAAATTCCCATTCCCAATTATCAACGTAGGGTTCCGCTAGGAAAAGTATAGTCCATGCCAAAAATAAATTGGGTACCCCTGCTCTAGTGGATATCAATGTGTATGTCATCATAGCTAACATACATTTGTTTATGATTTCAGGCGAAAACCACCAAGAAAATTGTGCTCCGTCTTGAGTGTGCAGACTGCAAGATCCGCTCCCAGGTAGCTCTCAAGCGCTGCAAGCACTTCGAGCTTGGAGGAGACAAGAAGAGGAAGGGACAGATGATCCAGTTCTAGGCTCATAATAAATAAGACCAAAAGCTAATTCTGTGTTTTTTATTCTATAAATTCCTGTAGATTATACTTTAAAAACTTATAAACTAATCATTAAATGTTCTATTAAATTTCAAGCCTTCAGTTATGCCCAAAAGCTATTCTTACAAATACTTAGATATAATAGTTTAATCAGATTATTCAGGTCCCTGAACTAATGGAATGGAAAGTCAAGCCATATAATCATACCCTGTAGCTGTAGTCCAAGTCAAATAGCTCTATTTTCTTAACATTTCTTCAAGCACATTGGGATCTAGGCCTTCCAAGGATACTTTCAACTTGACTGCCTGAACTGGAACTCCAACTTGTACCATTTTTACAAACCGGTCATACTCGGGCCTGGCAATGTTATCAGTTCTATCTTCACTCTGCTCGGGTTCTGTCTTGGTTTCATCTGGAACAGGTTCACTGACCTGTTCTTCTACTACTGATAATTCTTTCACTTCTGGTGCTTGCGGAGTATTCACTTCAGGAATAGATGAGAGCTAGAAATGGAGAGAATAGTCATTTTCATGTTATTCTGCAAAAATGGATAGTTACTTAATAACACACAAATACAGTATATAGAACAGATGACTAGTGAGCCCACTTCACAAGGAAGGAATAATGTTATTAGATGCGTAAGTATCTACTAAATACAATGTTTTTGTATCATACCCTAGCTTCCAGTAGCACCATTGCGGCATTAACTTTTTCTAGCTTTCTTTCAAATTCCTTGAGTTTCTGTTCACATTGCTTCACGAAATTATTCAGGAATTGCACATTGGTCGCCACGAAATGGTTAACAAACGCAAGGGTCCGCTTCTGCTGTAGTGGTTGAATCTGTGAATAGTTTATTACAAAAATGTATACCTTCAATGAAAAAATACTAAGTCAAGGATGTTTATGTTGTATTCTTACTTTAGACATATCGGCGTGTGTAAGTTCTGGAGTCATAGCTGTTAGAAATGTTGTTGGCAGTGAATATAAATTAATTTCAGATAAATTCGTTGAGTACTTATATAAGAAATAAGGTAAATATTATAAATTTTAGATGATACCTAATCGTACAATAATCCATTTTGTTGTTTTCGTATATCAATATCAATCAGCTTATTTTGACACCGAAGACAGTGATTACACAAAGATTTTAGACAGTAAAAATTCAAAATGTGTCACGTCAAAGTCAGACATAAACGCGTCATATGATCTTCGCAAAACCCATAACAAAAAAAAAAACGGGTCTGTCTTGTTTTGTTTGTTTACAGTTTCATTTCAATTATTCTCATGCCTCATTGAAAAGTCTTGGCAAGGCTGGCTTATGCTATTTACTGATGCATCCAAATTTAATGAAAGCAATGATGTTGGAACTGCTGTCTGGATCCCTAGGTACAAAATTGCCTTAAGTCAAAAATGCCCTCCAACTACTTCAGTATTCACCGGAGAGGCAACTGCCATCCTCGAGGCCATCTCATATGTAATCTCGCATAATATTACTAAAGCCCTAATATTGACAGACTCACATAGCTGCTTACAAGCTATTAAATCTAACCCCTTTCGCTCCAAGTCAAGATTCCCAATCATATTTCAAATTAAAGAAAAACTGTTTGAATGTCATTTGTTAGGTATTCAAGTAGCTCTTGCCTGGATCCCGGGTCACATTGGTATCCCTGGCAACGAAAATGCTGATTCTTTTGCCAAACAAGCTTCATCCCTAGGCAATACAGATCACTATCAAATTTTTAGTCATGACCTCTCAACATCTTGCAAAACTCAACTTCTCCATTCTTGGCAAACTCTCTGGCACAATCCATCTTCTATTGGCAAATTTTACAGACAATTACAACCAGAAATCCCTATCAGGCCCTGGTTTTCAAAATTCAAAAATTTAAATAAACAAGCCACCTCCACAATATGTCGCCTACGGTTGGGTCATGCTTGTACCCCCGTCTTTCTCTCCAAAATCAAAGTTCGTGACCACTCTTTATGTGAATGTGGTTTAGAGGAAGGATCCACTGATCATATTTTCTTTAGCTGTCCAAGGTTGCGCTACTCACTGTATGATAAAATCCCAGATGCTGTCCCTCGTCCTTGTAACTTCTCCAATCTTCTTCCCCTTGTATATTCTCCTTTTGTATTTATTTTGTATCATTTTATTGTCTCTAATAAAATTAAATTGTAATTATGCTTGTATATATATATTATGTTAACACTCAAATAAGCTCAATAAATTTCAAATAAGTTAATAGTAATTCCGCACCGATCAAATGTTAATTATTTTTACTGGCTAATCAGCAGTTGTCTCCCTTGTGACGTGACATTGGCAAAATTGCGGCGGTGCCGCAGAGTCCATTATTAAAAAAAAAAAAAAAAAAAAAAAGTTTCATTTTGGTCTTATTGCAGAAAAAATATTATATTTTCACTATTTTCGTGTTATCAATATGGCTGGTGAAGTGATAGTAGACGCATTACCCTATATAGATCAAGGATACGATGATCCGGGTGTCAGGGAGGCGGTAAGAATATAACTTCATATAACCTTACTTTTTTTCAAATGAAACAGCTTCTATCGTAATAATTACAATACATTATTGTCTTAAAGCTTCTATTTATTTGCTAGTAATGTTTTGTAGGCTCTGGCAATGGTGGAAGAGGAGTGTCGGAGATACAGACCAACAAAAAATTATCTAGAAAATGCTGGTCCCGAACCCAGCACAGCGTTTGAGACCGCGGCCCTGCAGCGAGAGATGGAGCGAGTACAGCAGAGATTGCCCATGGAACCTCTGTCTATGAAAAGGTTTGCAGGAAATACATTTCACAGCTGCATAATGATTTTGGTTTTAATGCTAAGACTAAGCTATTCTTACATTGCACAGCACAAACTGCATAAAGTTATGTGTATGTATATGTACTCAGCGATAGAGTAATGGTTCTCAAGCTACTTTATATCCTTACACAATGTGAATGAAGTTGCAGGTAGCCAGCAATCATAAACTAATTATTTATCTTTTCCCAGATATGAGCTGCCTCCGCCACCAACTGGCCGCCTCAGTGAGCCGGCAGCGTGGGGCGAGTCAGTGGACAACTCCCACGCGCAGCTCTCCCACCAGGCCATCCGCGTGCTCAACCTGGAGCTGCAGCTGCAGTATGGCACCGAGGCATGGAAGTCCTACCTCAACACACTGCAGGCCCTGGTGCACAAGTCTAGCAATATTCATAGTAATTTGAGGTAACTATAACTTTTCCGTTTGATTTATAATGCTTAAGATTAAATCATTTGGGAATAACAGAAAATAATAATTGTTTTCACAATACAACAATACTGAACAATATCTCTTTATTGCACATCAAAATAAATTAACAATATTAAAAAGACTATAATAATACAATATTAATAAGATAAAAGGAAGGGGTTTTCACTCATTTCTGTGGAAGTTTATGATTATATTTCTATATTCTATGTTAAAAACTTATTGTGGGTGAGCCCTCAGCACTTATTTGGGATATTATTTGTTAAGTAAATTTTCTTTTAATTCAAATTATCTAGGTCTCTGATTTTTTTGATATGTATTATGACCAGTACTTACTGACCTACTTTTTAACCTTTGCTCTCCTAGCAATTAAATATTGTCAAGTGGAAATCATTTTCATTAAACAAAAACCATTTACTTATTACTCACTTTACTTATTAATGTAAGTCCTTTCTAAATATAACTTAACTCTTCTAGGCAAGCACGCTAGATCGTAGATTACAACATTGCTTAACATCAGGCGAGTTCTAGTCATGTGTGAGCCTATATACATATTGTTTAAAAAAAATAAGCTTGTTTGTAGGAAACAGATAGCGAGTGTGAACTGGGAACGCAAGCGGTCGCAGACAGCGAGCGGCGCGCGGCTGCGGGCGCTGCGCCGGCGCTGGGCGCAGCTCGTGTCGGACAACTATCGCACCGAGCGAGCCATCATGCTGCTCGAGATACAGCTGCAGAAGGTACACTACTTCTAAGCTTACATAGCAGCACCCTGCAGTTTTACGTGCGTTAATCCGGGATAAGAAGTAGCCTAAGTGTTAATTCAAATTCCAGTGTCTATTTTGCTAAACCAAATTTCAGTTTAAGAAGAAGGCTGTAGTCAATTGCAAACTCATCCCACACATAAAAAAGTATCAAACATACACACACACAATTATGTCCTAACTTTCATCTCAATAAAATATGTTGGAATTGAGATGGGTTTTTATATTTATCAATTTTTTTTTAAATTTCTGTTAAAAATAAAAAGTAGAATAATAAAAAAATATCATTCAGACTTAAAAAGAAAAAAAAGGAGGAATATGATAACCAGAGGATCACCAAAACACACAAAGATCCTAAACAGTTGTGGAAAGCAATTACAGAGATATGCGATATCAAAAAATCCAAGAACATTCCCACAGAACTTCTAAAAGGAGCCTCTCCTCAATGTAGAATTAACGAATGTAACGAACACTTGGCAAAAACAGGAGATGACCTTGCAGCAGCTATCCTGACAAAACTTAATGAAACAGAAGTTTCTCTAAGTATGATATTAAATGGAAATTCACTCACCCCTAGATCCTTTTTTCTGGCTCCCACTGACCTGTTCGAGGTAAATAGTATAATTTCCGGCCTTAAAAGTAACAGTGCCCCGGGCAAAGACGGCATCACTCCAGCGCTGCTGAAACACATCAAACCTACGATCCTTGTTCCGCTCACGCATATCTTCAATCTGAGCATAGAAACAGGCATCTTTCCAGAGTGCTGGAAGACCGCGACAGTTATTCAAATCCACAAAGCGGGTTCAAAAGACGATATAGATAACTACCGTCCAATCTCTCTTTTGCCCACTCTCTCCAAAATCCTGGAAAAAATAATAAATAACCGGCTTGTGCGTTTTCTAGAAGAACAGCAGTTACTGTCAGACCAGCAATTCGGCTTTAGACGAGGGAAATGCACAGAGGATGCGGTAGATCTGCTCACTTCTACTTTAGCAAAAGACCTGGACAATGGAGAGAGATGCGTTGGAGTGTTCCTAGATCTCGCCAAAGCCTTCAATACGGTCTCAACAATTGTGCTGTTAAGGAAGCTAGACAATTATGGTGTGCGCGGAATAGCTCTCGAGTGGTTCTCAAGCTACCTGACCAACAGAAGACAACATTTGAAAATTGGAGATATATTATAGTTCCCGTAAGGCATGATTAAATTTAGTTGTATTAACCGGCTAGCACTTACGTCAAAAATTACGTCGAAAAATTAGCTCGACAAGTTTCGGAAATCTGAGGTTTCCATCATCAGGAGGACGAGTCAGCACGCGCGTCCCGGTTGGCCGCCTCGTCCAGACACCTGACAGACGTTGTCTGGACGAGGCGGCCAACCGGGACGCGCGTGCTGACTCGTCCTCCTGATGATGGAAACCTCAGATTTCCGAAACTTGTCGAGCTAATTTTTCGACGTAATTTTTGACGTAAGTGCTAGCCGGTTAATACAACTAAATTGGAGATATAATCAGCCAAGAACAAACAATTTATTTCGGACTACCACAGGGGAGCATCCTTTCGCCTACTCTTTTTACCATCTACATGGACGGTATCCTAAGGATTAAGCTCCCTAAGTCTAGGCTAATCTGTTATGCAGACGATGCCCTAGCCTTGTTCCACGCTAGCAGCTGGTCGGCTGTAAAGTCTGCTGCAGAAAGAGGAATGTCACGGATTTCTGAGTGGCTCGACATGAATCTTCTAACCCTGAATATTAAAAAGACTAGTTTCATTGGCTTTCACATAACCAATGCCACAGTTCCTAATATGGAGTCAATCAAAATTCACACAAAGGGATGCCCCGTTATCTCCTTTCCTCTTCTGCGAAATTGTCCATGTCAAAACATTAAGAGAGTGTCATCAATAAAATACCTAGGTGTTGAAATAGATGAAAAACTCACATTCCAATCCCACCTTGCAAGTCTAGTTAAGAAAGTCCGGAAACAGATATACCTGATGAAGACGCTTAGACCCGTAACGAACATAGCAGTTAAAAGACTAGTATATACGGCACTGTGTCAGTCCTTACTTCAATACTGCATAAATGCCTGGGGGGGTGCAGCAAAATCATTCATGATTTCCTTAGAACGAGCTCAAAGAGCTGTCATAAAAGTTCTACTAGGAAAACCACGCCGTTATCCAACCTCACAACTTTATCTTGATGCCAAAGTTTTGACAGTGCGACAATTGTTTGTAATGAAGGCGGTGAGCCAAACTCAACATAAAGGCCAAAATGAAAACACAGATAAGACCTCTGCACAGGTCCAATTACCTGAAGTCCGAACAGTTTTCGCCTCACGCCTGCCGCCATATATTCATCTTTTTGTGCTAAATAGCTGTGATGTAAGACAGATTACACACAGGAAAGCGCGTGGTAAAATAAAACACTGGCTACAAACAAAGTCATATCAGGAAGTTGAAGAATTAGTCAAAGTATACAACCAAGCAGGCAGAGAGAACATACAGGTGGAAGATCTCTTTTGATTGCCTGAACCCTTAAGCGATACCATTATATCACAACCATTACTTACTTCACACTGCACACTTAGAAGGTGATGAGATGACACCACAGCTTCATTGTCTGACGGCAGAAGCCCATCAATATAAAATACACACACACACACGGATACACACATATACACACTCACACACCAAAACACACAATCTTACCCGGCCAAAGTGCTTAACATACCTATAGTACCTAATAATAAATCTACCTAAGCTTAAGCAGCATCTTCATGCGGTAAACATCAATCAACTGATTTCAATTTTCAAAATGTAATTTTTGTGATCATAAATATTGTATTAAACTTTTTGACAAGGTTTTACTACAGATATCTTATTTAAAAAGATTTTTTATAAACTATGGATGAACATTTCTGTAACTAAACTATGTACATGGCCGTGATTATTATTGTTTTATACATCTCTAGATATTATTGAAATTATTCTTTTACTAGCGTCAATTTCTTTCTGGAAAACAGGATCTTTTATAATTGGACCACCAAGATACAGGCTAACGCCTAGTTTGGGGTCTACAGTTATCACTATTATTGTATTGTAAGTTAAACAAAATATAAATATTGTAATTATGTAGGTTAAGTTTTCAAATGGCAAATAAACATATTTTTACTTTTTACTTTTACTTCATCATTGTTCCAAAAAGCCTATTTTCTTGTGGAGTTAATCTTCAAAAATGATTTTTCATATGTACAGGCTCGCGGTGAAACTCCAGCCAACGACGACGGCGAGCCTGCAGACTTGGAGTCTATCAAACAGCTGCCGGATAAACTCAACTCTGAAACTGAGAAGGAAGTGCAGAAGAAGATTGAAGATATGTTCGCTGATTAAAATTTATTACATACCTACAGTATAAACCTTGGTTAAGTTATAGACGGTAATAAATCGTATTTGTAAGAGTATATCAGTGTTTTACTTATGATGTGAGGCTTGGAAATCTAATGAAATAGTTTTAATTAAATAGTTCTTAGAAAAATGAAGTTATCAGACAAAGAATAACTTAATGCAGAAGGGAAATCATGTATTCCCACTATTCCAATTCCGCAAAAGTTTTTCGTGAGCGTGTATGTTTGTTACGTCTTATCCCCCAAACTGATGAACCGGTTTCGATGAAATCTGGTATTTAGGTAGCCTCGATTGACACATAGGAATCTTTTAGCTCGGATATCTCTGCGAGCGCTGCTAGCCATTGATTTAATTTTATCTGAGGTCAAAGCGTTGTATCACATAAATTTAATATATTTATCTATCTTTGGGAACAATGCTACATTATAACTGCGATTCTTCCTAAGCTGATAAACACAGCGTCCCTTTATATATATTTTGTGAACGCATCTAAACTGATATCAGTAGTCAATTGTTTATTTATCTGTCAGACTGAACAGCTGTCAAGTGTCAAGTGAAATCATTTTATCCAAAAATGGCGGACGATGCTGCAAGCAGTAGCAGTTGCGCCGGCAATTTAATTGATAATTCGATAAATCAAGACGAATTAATATTGAAACAACAGCGAGAGATAGAAAAAGAGGTAATTTATATACTGTGTATTATTTTGTGTACTTTGCTTAGATGGTTCTCTAAAGAAAATATTTGCAATGGTGACGTTATGTTTCTGTTTGTTTTTTAGATTTCGGAAACAATACCTCTCGTCGGTGACTTGGAGTCTTTGTCTACTCTAGAAAAGGAATACAATGAAGACCCCATATACCTGCTAAAAGTGAAAGACTTGGCCTCTAAGTATAAGCATATCAGGAGAACAAGGCCGGACGGCAACTGCTTCTTCAGGGCATTTTCCTATGCATATCTCGAGCATTTATTGACCGATAAAAATGAATACGACAAATTCTACGAGATTGCGAAGAATTCTAAAGAAATTTTAGTTGCGTTAGGCTTCTCACAGTTCACAGTTGAAGATTTCTATGAGACTGTAAGTTGAGGTTATATCTATTGTTTGTCTGCATTTCATGTTATTTACATCGGGATATGCATCGTCATTTTTGCGCGTTGATCTGACTAATTTGTATCATACTTTAAATGTTAATAAATCGACACAAATATCGCGGCAAGTTCAAATGATAAATAACATGCAAGACATAATAATATAATGTAGCTACTTTTTGGTTGTAAAATTTCAATATTTATACATCACTTTCAGTTTATGGAAGTAGTGCAGAGAGTTGGCGAGCAAGCCAATGGTTCTACAGAAGAGCTGGAGTCAGTGCGGGCAGAGCTTCATGACAAGTTCAACAAGCAGGGCTACTCTGACTACATTGTAGTGTATCTCCGCCTGGTCACGTCGGGACAGCTGCAGACTGAGCAGGACTTCTACCAGAACTTCATTGAGGGACCTCGAACTGTCACAGAGTTCTGTAGACAGGTTAGATATTGGGCTCTTTTTGTATCAGATTCATTGTCTTTGACCTTACTCTCGCTGTTGGAGCTACTTGTATCAATCAGATTATGTATATTTTAACTCAGGTCAGGTGCAATTTTATCAAAATAAATTTAATAGTTTTGGATTGATATGGTTGAATAAATTCACCAAGGAAATGATGTCAGTATCACTTGTAAATTGATAAAACTGCAATTTCCAGAGTGTTGAAAAGCAACATACTTAACCATTCAGTTTACTTTACATTATTACACTTTTTCTGTGCTATTGTTTGATTTTAAAATTATGCTAATACTAGCTTTTGCACGTGGCTTCACTCGCGTTAAGAAGTATTCTTCACCAAGGAAATGATGTCAGTATCACTTGTAAATTGATAAAACTGCAATTTCCAGAGTGTTGAAAAGCAACATACTTAACCATTCAGTTTACTTTACATTATTACACTTTTTCTGTGCTATTGTTTGATTTTAAAATTATGCTAATACTAGCTTTTGCACGTGGCTTCACTCGCGTTAAGAAGTATTCTTATTAATTAGGTATATTTAGTTAGTAAAAAAAGTCGCAAATACTTTTGTTTAGCGTGTGTCAAAAATTAGGGCCTACAAAACTTCTTTGTACACAATATTTTTGACTAATCTGTCAGTAGGCGCTAAAATTATAAAGCTATTGGATGAACTTACTCGTGAGCAAGCAACATAAAACTATCCATGAGAGAAGCAATGTTCTCTCAAGTCAATACCTGCAAATTTGAGAGAGAAAAAGCAAACTTTTCGGGGAAACTGCAATAGTTTAAATTCGAATGGGATATCATTAGGTATTAATGGGATTCGTGGTATAAATACAGTGTCCCCTTTAAAATATAAAGATAAAACTGTAAAGTTGTCTATCTTGTGTTGCAGGAAGTGGAGCCAATGTACAAGGAGTCTGATCACATCCACATTATAGCTCTGAGCAATGCACTGAAGGTGGGAGTCAGGGTGAGGTACATGGACCGCGGGGAGGGCAGTCAGGTCAGTACACTGGTAGTACTCTTGTCTGTAAAAAGATGTCTAAAACTTGGACCATATAATACAAGTTATATTGGTAGCCATCTTGTACTACTACTACTAAGAAAAAAGATCTATTTTATATTGTCCAATAAAGAACATTTATATACATTCTTGTATGATATCCATTAAATACATTAAATTATGTGTTCCTGCTGTTTGTCATAGCATGGGAGTTGTAAGCCTGTTTCGGGGATTTAAAATTCTCAGTATGAGAGTTGGACACTTTCAAAAGAACTAACATATTTACCTTTGCCAGTTATTGAGCCATTAAGCAGCATTGAAATTCTGCTGTTTCAGTTGGAAGACAATTTGTTCAATTTTAAACAGGTTGTCAAATTGATGAGTTAAGCTTTTTTTTCTCTTGAAATAATACTTTACCCCCCATTATATGCGTATTTTGTTGTATAGGTGATGGCTCACGACTTCCCGGAGGGTTCCAAGGCGCTGGTGCACCTGCTGTACAGGCCCGGACACTATGACATCCTGTATGCCTGATCACATACTCTGTTCTATCTAATAAATATCTCTACCGTACATGCTAATTTGTTTTTACTGCCCTTCCTAATAATTAATATTTTCTGCTAACAAACATTTTAATTAAAGATACATATTTCATCCAACATCCACTTATTAGATTTTTTTAGAAAAGGCACTATCTACAAATGTACACAAATAAATAAACGACAAAATATACAAAGTGAGCCTAGAGACAAATGATTCCAAAATAAATTACATCCTTTTAGTCAGAATATGTCCCTACTAAGATAATGATTTTTTAAATGAAAATTTGTTAAAAAAAATATAATATAAGAGTATAGTAGGTAGACTATTTAGATGTAAGCAAATTTTGTGAAGACACTGGCTAGCATAATATATCCATTGTCTCTTGCTACACCCCGATACCTCAGGGCACATGTAATTTTTTTGTGAAATTGTACCTAGTCAGGTCATAAGTATTGTCACACGGTAAAAACTTTTCTTTTAGAATGCTGGCCACAAAAAAGTTTATTGAATTCGAATTGTTCATGAAAATAAAAATGTATACTTATTAGAATTTTACTCATTTTTAAATATGGAGTGGACGCTTAAAGAAGACCGTGTTGCAGTTATTGCATTGCATCGTTGCGGTTACGCGCCAATTCAAATTTTTGACATACTGAAAAATTTGAATATAACCAAAAGATTCGTTTATCGTACCATCAAACGATACAATGAAGACTCTAGTGTAGATGACAGGTCAAGAAGTGGTCGCCCTCGGTCTATTAGGACTCCAGCAGTGATAAAAGCTGTGAAGGCGCGAATTCAAAGAAAACCTAAACGTAAGCAGAAACTGTTGGCCCTTCAGATGGGGTTAAGCAGAACCACGGTGACAAGGGTGTTAAATGAAGACTTAGGGCTTCGGGCATATCGAAGAATAACAGGACATCGTTTGAATGCTCGTCTAATGGACCTGAGACTGAAGAGATGCCGCGCTTTGTTGAAGCGGTGCGCGGGAAAAAAATATCAGGAAATTCTTTAAAAAAAAATTTACCGTAGAAGAGAGCTACAACAAACAAAATTATAAGGTGTACGCACACAGAAGTGAAGCAGCGAGCAAACGTATTCCGCGTGTCTAACGAGGTCATTTTCCATCCTCGCTCATGGTATGGTTGGGAGTTTCTTATTGGGGCTTAACAGCGGTACATTTTTGTGAGAAAGGTGTAAAAACGAATGCAGTTGTGTATCAAAATACAGTCCTGACGAACCTTGTGGAACCTGTTTCTCATATCATGTTCAATAACAAGCACTGGGTATTCCAACAAGATTCGGCGCCAGCTCATAGAGCGAAGCTTTTCTTTTGCACTTAGGAGGTTGCGACGGTGTACTCCTATAAATACTGTCCTATCCGTATATCACGCCTATGTGGTATCAGTGATTCGGTACGGTATCATAGCATGGGGGAATGCAAGCGCTGTGAAAAAGGTTTTTATAGCACAGAAAAAATGTGTCAGGGCCATGTTCCTAATGAAATGGGCTGAGTCTTGCCAACCTATTTTCAAGTCTCGTTGTCTCTTAACTGTTCCGTGTACCTATATACATTCTTGAAATTGCTAAATTCGTGCGGACTAATTCATCTCTGTTCCCTGTCTATTCTAGCCTGAGCAATCGTTTTGTCACTCAGGAGCAACTTAAAATGCCGGTGCCTTCGTTAGAGTTGTTTCGAAAAAACTGCATTTACATGGCGCCTCTCATTTACAATTCCATTCCTAATCATTTACTAGAATTACCCAACCGCAAATTTTACTCGGAGTTGAAAAAGTGGTTGATCAGTGAGAGTTTTTATACAGTAAAGGAGTTTCTGGACAAAACAACTTGTAGATTTCATGTTTACCACGAAAAATAATAAAATTATAAGTAAAATTAGTATATTTAATGAATTTTAATCAAGTACCTTCTATATGAATTTAAGAAAAAATATTATATTTGCGTACCTTATGTAAGGTTGTAATGGTGAAACTTTATATTAATTTAGATCGACTGTACCCATTTTACATGCGAATAAATGACATCTGAATCTGAATCTGAAGAGCACACAAGACTGGCTGGCGGCGCGTGAAATCGACTTCATCCGGCACGAAGACTGGCCCTCCTCCAGTCCAGATTTGAATCCGTTAGATTACAAGATATGGCAACACTTGGAGGAAAAGGCGTGCTCTAAGCCTCATCCCAATTTGGAGTCACTCAAGACATCCTTGATTAAGGCAGCCGCCGATATTGACATGGACCTCGTTCGTGCAGCGATAGACGACTGGCCGCGCAGATTGAAGGCCTGTATTCAAAATTACGGAGGTCATTTTGAATAAACTTTATTGTCATAAGAGTCTATGTTTTGTTAAGTTCATTTTGGTATATAAATGGTTACATAAAGAATAAAGTTGTTTCAATTATTTTATATTAAACATGTGACAGAATTTATGACCTGACTAGGTATGTATGAATGAATAAATTTCATTTACATAACAATAACTTCATTATTATAGATGTGGCTCTCTACAGTAACCATAAGAGTATTACTTAGGTGCTAGCTACTACAGAACAGAATGGCAAATAAAAAATATTTGTAAATTTAAAAAGTAAGTGAGATAGAAATAAAACAACATTCCTGCTGACAGGTATGTAATAAATCAAGGAGGCCGTTTCACAACTACAGAAACATCTCAAAATTCTTACAAGGAATGCTAGTACAAAAATAATATAATAGTATGAAGTTAAAACTTTTAACTTAACTTTAATGTTAACTTTGATACTTTTAGATTATGGATGAAGCCTAACTAGCACACCTATTGTAAACTCACCTGGGGGTGCGGTTCTCCTGAGACACAAGCATTCTTGCTTAGTTCAGAAGAACCGGTCCAATTCATTGCACAAATAAAATGTACTTTACACATATTTTATAAGATTATATTACAGGCTACAACTATTGTATATTTTAAAATGTTATTTGTGTCAATAAATGATTTTATTATTATTATTATTAAAACTTATAAACAATTTATCTGCAGAAGTAAACACCATCAGGCTCTCGTTTAGGCTTCATTTCTGCAAAGAAGGCTTTTATATCTTCTTCTTTTACAACTTCCTTTCTGTCCTTGAAGCTTTTAAGGTAGTCCAGCAACTTGTCCTTCATAATGTTGTACTCGGTCAGGGCGTTGATTTGTTGGCTCCTGTCCAGTGAAGACAGGGCTTCTAAACCTTTCTCATACTGTGTGGTTCTGCCATCTACTCTCTCCTTGCCCAAAGCTTCATATGCAAACACTGTATCTTCAGCATCTATCAGGAAAAGAACACTAAGATCTTTGTACATGGAGAGGCACTCGCTGCAAGTGCATAGTGTTTGTCTGAAGTTTGATGGCCAGAATGTAGCTCCTTTGTGCACCTTCTTCACTGCTTTAGGTCTAACACAGTTACTTTCTTCATTTATTTTGGCTTTCTTTGATACCACTTCATCACTTGTCTCAGGTAAATCTTCTGTAGATAATTTTCTTTTGTTATCTTTTATAGCTTCAGTTACATTATCTACTTTTTCTTTAACGTTTTCAAGGGGTTCATCAACAATGTTTTTCATATCTTCATCATCATTTAAATTATTTGGAGTTATAAATTCTGCTTCAGGAGTCTCTATTTCAGCAATTATTTCAGTTTGTATTACTTTTTTCTTATTGTTATCAGTGTTGCTATCATCATCTTGTTTGGTAAGATCTGATTCTGTTGGCTTTTCAGATTCAGTCATATCACTTTTAACAGTTTCTGCAGTGATTGCTTCTGTATCATTAAGATCTTTTATTGTTGAGGTGTCTTCTCCATTGCTTATTTCATTTGAGTCATTATTTGATGGTTCATCTTCATTTTTTTCAACACTGGCCACTTCTTTTAATTTATTTTCTGTTTCCACACCATTATTATTTTCAGGTATTTCAGCACACTTTTCTGGGGTTTGAAGCTCATTATCGTCTTTAGTTATTTCTTCTTTTTTATTATTATTTTCAGGTATTTCAGCAGACTTTTCTGGGGTTTGAAGCTCATTATCGTCTTTAGTTATTTCTTCTTTTTTATTATTATTTTCAGGTATTTCAGCACACTTTTCTGGGGTTTGAAGCTCATTATCGTCTTTAGTTATTTCTTCTTTGTTATTATTATTTTCAGGTATTTCAGCACACTTTTCTGGGGTTTGAAGCTCATTATCGTCTTTAGTTATTTCTTCTATTTTAACAGTATCATCATTTTCCAGAGAAATGTCTTTGGGTTCATCAGAAATTTCAGCTGCACTGGCATCATCAAGCTTAGTTGAAACATCAATTTTATCTTCACTGTTCATAGTACTTTCTTCTTGAGTTCCTTCCAATGGGTTTACTTCAGATACTATTTTCTCTTCTGAAATAACTTCTGTTGTTGTGTTTTCTATAGAATCTGTTGTTGAAGCTGCGGTATGCGATATTGTGTTAACATTTTTAGCGTCATTACCCATAGTGACATCACTAGACTCTTTATTCAAGGTTTCCTCTATTGGTTTTGCAATGTCACCATTTTCTGTTGATGTTTTTTCATTTTGTGCATCATCGTTCATGTTGTCACTAGGGTTATCTATAGTAGCATTTTCAGATTCAGGTTTTTCAACCACATCCATTGAATCCTCAACACTATTATTTAACTTATCATTTAAATCACCATTGGTAAGTGTTGTGTCAGTATCATTAATACCAGTGACATCAACATCCTCTGTTTCATTATTGACTATTAGGTGATTGTAATCATGAAGAAACTCATTACTTTCCATACAAGCCTTGCAAACCATTTCAGCATACTGGTCCACTCCTGGCACAGTTGCTTCCAGGTGTGAAGCATGGAGCCAGTCTTCACATATGATGCATTGGATCATTTCATCATCCTCCACTGTAGATTCTGGATCAGGGTATGGTCTATGGCAGGTGCAATAGAGCCCCCCAAAGTTCTGGTTATAAGTGTTGTCTTCATTGAGGTCAGGTTTCTTGGGAGTGAACTGGCAAGGGTGGGAGTTAAACTTGGGATTTCCACAGTCACAGCGGAAGTTTCTTTTGGTGTAGAGCTCAACAAGGTCATGGTTTTCATGGCAATTTAGACTACAAGCGAGGCACACTCCAGCTCTCTTAGTTGGGTCAACTTTGGCTTCCAGGCAACATGTAAGGCATGCATATAAAGCTTGTCTTTTGATGTAGCCCTGTAAACAGAAATACAATCATTTTATTCAAGCAGTGTAAAGATGTAAAAATATGTTTATTTATTTTCACAAAACAAACTGGCATAGTAACCGGCTAGTACAATTTTAAGATAAGATTTATGTATTAAAATAGAATTTAGTGTAGAGAAGTTGTCTAGTGTTTAATTTAGTGAAATATATTAGTTACTTATACATGTTAATGTGTGTTTCTTGTGAACCCTCACCTAGGCCTGGGCCTGACTCTCGGTGGTTTGAAAATAAGAGTAACCAAAATAAAATATTAATTAAGTGATTTGTGGGTTTCAATAGTAAAAAGTGATCATGTAATCTAGTAAACTAATTGTCGATATGAATGTGGATTTTCGCGCCTAGCAGTTAGGAGACCATAACATAACGGCGGTTAAGGCTTTCTGACGGTAGCAGAAATACACAGGTTTGAATCCTGCCGGTTGTGATAATTTTCAATCACTTTCCAATAATAGTTTCAAGTAAACTAAGTGGTTAAAAAGACCTATTCCCAATTTGAACATATGACTTTATATTTACATATGACCTTAATTTGTCTTTTCAAAATATACTAAAGTTATTTGAATCAACCATTGAATTTTCTAACTTGTAGGATGTACATAAAATATATAGCAGCACACCAACCTATGTATATAAGATGTGTGAAAGTGTATGTGTTGAGTTTATATGTGATTGTTGTTGTTTCCTAGCTGAATACCGAAGTTGTAGACTTTAACCAGAATCTCAATTTCTTTGTAAGACAGTGAAGTCAACCAGATCTTTATTTTTTCTTGTGCATGCACATGTTTCTTGGTAGGATATGTTTGGCACACTTCATAATAGCATAGCATTATAACTATTATAACTATTAACTTGACCCTTGGAAGTAAGCATTTGGTCTTAATGATTTTAGGTCATTCACAAAATAATATATAGCATGCTATTTGTATGTAGATTTGTTGAGAGTTTGAGAGTGTGTCTTAGTGCCTTTGTACTTCTTTCTTACACCACTACTAAGTGGAAGATCTTCTTAATATTTGGTATCCAAGTAGGGTGCTGAGAGAGATAAAGGCGACATTTAATCCTGACTATCCATAAGTGTAGCATTAAAAGGAAAAAGTACAGAGAACAAGCACACTTTGGTGTGTAGTAAAAATTAGTTACAAATGAGCGTAACATATTAGAATTGGAGCTGATATATTATAAGTAAACGCTTTTCCAAAACCATTCTTAAGTCAAAAGAAATATCCTGGAAGAATAGGAAGTACCTACCTAATTATCTGCCGAAAACTCGTCTATTGTGTATGCTTTGTTAACATTGCTTTCCTCTCGCCATATCTTCAGAATTTTGGCTTTGGTTAAGAAGTAACATTTACCTTAGCATATGTGCAGTTTTTCTCATCGGAAGCTCCTAGTACCGCGTTAGCATCATCTTCAAAATCTTGTTCTTCTTGCAGAACGTCCATCATTGTTACTATTTTTTCGCCTTCACATTCCGCCATGTCGGTGTCTTCAACGTTGTTGGAGCCGTTTGTTGACATTATAACACGAAAGAATAATAAGTATTAAACTTTAGTTAATTTCTTGTCTAACAAAGAAGTTAAAAGTAAGGCATAACCGGTAAAATAAGCGCGAAATTACTGTTTTTCGTTTTGCTTCAACCGGCCGACGCACAAAATTACGAAAATCAAAATTGACGTGTGACAAATGACGATGTTGCTAGTTAAGAAAAATCTTGTCAAAGAGAAAAATCCATTCAAAAGGGAAGTTGAGACAGTCAAACAGCAATTTATAGTTATCTCAAATATTAATGCCACTATAGTAAAAATGGCACATCTAAACATTTGCGACCGTTTCCCACATATAAGAATCCCGCATCTGGTGTTCTAATTTTGTGAAAATAAGACATGCCAGGCCAGTAGAGACTCTTCAGATAAGCGACGCTTCCCGCTTGTTCCAGAGAAAGGTTCCAGCAGCCACTGGGTATGTCTTGGTCGATGGAATCTAAAAAATCCATGCTGTAGTTGTAGTCCTGTCTTGTTAGCAGGTTTGTATTCCAACGTTGTTGCGCCGGTCTAACGTGCAAGTATGATTTGAGGAACTTGGCTTCGGGTGCGGTCAATCCATAGAAATTAGGATTTATTACTGTCGTACCATCAGGGTTCTGGATAAGTTGTCCTCTGGCACATATCTCGGCTTCATCGCAGATGTTGCTGATGGTTGCGGCGAGGCGGCTCTCCTCCTTCATGTACTGACATCTCTCCGGATTGTTTTCTTCAAGAGACTCGTCGAGAACTTTGATTTTTAAGGATGGGTCTCCTCGAAAGGGGAAGGTTGTCAATAAGGACAGGAATTTGTATTTCTTCTTGGCTTTGGGGAGCAGCCCCCAGAACTTAAAGTCAGTGGTGTAGAAGAATTTGCGGTCGGCGAGTGCGTCGTTGCCGATGCCGGCCGCGATGTGGTAGTCTGCGTCCACGGCGTACAGCTGGCCCCAGTACTGGATGCTGCTGAAGTGGTTGTCCACCTGCAGCAGCGTCAGGGAGTTCTGCAGCAGCGAGATCAGCTCGCTCGTCAGCATCATGCCGTTCACGTTTATGTACTCCTTGTACTCCCACAGCTTGTGCACGTTCGTCATGATTATAATTAATAAGGAAAAAAACGATAATCAGATAATATTATTAATCGTTAAAAATAATATTTTCATTCATAAACGAATTCGAATAAATCAATAAAGTGACAACATTTGACAAAATCAAAAATTATCATTTATATCACGGAAAAATAATTGGATGAAGGATTCATGAATATTTAAAAAAGAGTATGGATGTGTGGAATCCTTCACCGACCGATCAAAACAAATATACCTACGTTCAAGAAATAGGTACTTTGTTTTTTCACTTGTAGGGTCCGGAGGGACATCGTAAACGGAGATTTTTTCCCTTCTCGTGTGTCAATTACCGAAGTCAAATATTTGCCGGCCCTCTGACGGTCGTAATTCGTAACACGACCTCTTCAAGAACCATTGTAAGCAGATCCGCAGCTACCGAGCAAATAGCAAAGTAAATAGAGTTCTAAGTATGGTGGTAGTTGATATAACTAGGCAATTTACTTATTTTCCTAGATTACGGGCGATCGTGTTGCTTGTTTGCAGACTCACGGGTCACATTCGGCACAAAATATTACGGCGAAGGAGAGAAACAAATAGACGTATCGAGGTGATACACACTTTTGGTTCTTTTATTCTATGATATAAATATGCAAGTAAATATTAAGTTTCATTGCAGCTAAATCGTAATTATTGTATTGTTTTATACAATTACATCACATCACATAGTAAGAGATTTTAAAATATATTTTAAGAAAATGTATAAAAACACTAGTATTGCTATCCGTCAACAGATAGCGTAGCTTGTGCAAGCAACAGTGTGATGGTTCTCAATGGTTTTATTTTATAATTATTTGCTGTTTCTACTCATTCCTAGATGGCGCTAGTTGTAGTTCTAATAAATAAACAAGACCTCACATATTTTAACGAAATGCAGTAATTGTAATAAACCGCGCGGTACATTGTATTAAATGAAAATCAAAATAATATTAAATATATTCACTTAATTCAACGTTCATTATAATAAGGCTCTTGTCGGTGGAGCATCCGTTACCTAGGAATTGTACGTGTATGTTACGTTATGTACAAAATTTACATGACTTTTAAGTACAGCCTGCCTGAATTTGTTACACTGCAATTTACGGAGTTTTCTACTCTCTCTGAAATTGAACATTCTGATTTTCAGGAAACAGAGACAAAGATTTTTTTATTTAAGATCTTAACATGAAGGTTTGTTTTGCATACAACACCATATAGAATCAATGAGGGTTCATCGACCCGATGATGATAGCCGTTGTTTTCTATTCTCTTTTCAAAACCGCAATGCCGCGCGTGCTTCATTACCCTCTCTTTGCTCTTGTTGCGGCGATACAGCACGCGCGCGCCCTCTCGCGCGGGGGCGGGAAACACGCCACAAGTACCACACACACTTCTCTGGCCATGCGGGGAAATTGGGAACTAAAATGAGAAAAGAAAATTTCTTATAATTTCTCGTGTACGTTATAAAAGTGTCACTCCCAGCGCATGAATAGATAACTTTGTAAAACAATACTTGAGTTTAGCGGTAAGTATTATTCGATAGCATTGATTGACGTTTGATTGTTTTAGCACGTGCCTCGTTTAGGTGTATTAAAAAATAGTTAAATAAAGTACACTCGAAGTCGAGGGCTGCAGGTGGTTATGTGATTTGAAGAAGGGCTGAATAAACTGTTTTATATCTTTTGATCTTCTGCTTCAAGAGGGCTTTAAGTGCTAGTTATTTTCTTCTATTCATTAAGTTTATTATGTGTGTTTTAGCTTAGTGCCTGTTTTGCAGACTATTAATAAATAAATAAATTGATCTTGTTATTTCATCAATATATATGTAGTCATTTATTTATTTAACTTATAAGTTGTCCAACGGACACAAACACAATATACCTACCAGTTTGTTTTAATTATGATAGATTACAACGTTGCTTAACATCAGGCAAGATGTAGTATCTATCTCATGTAAAAAAAAAAGATTTTTGACATACTTAATCCGTCTTAATACAAAACGCGGCTTAAATATTAGTCTAGGACTTTCGTCTAGTCTTTCGTCTAGGACTAGTCGTGCACTTCTGGACATAGGCCTCTTCAAGGCACGCTATTTAGCCCGATTTTGTGCTTCTCGTCTCCACCTGTTCCTTGCTACCTTACGCCCTACACTACGCTTGCTGAGCCGCGGTCTAGAACTCGCCTACCCCATCGGTTGTCCTGTGAAAAATATGACCGGCCCATTGCCACTTTAGCATGCTTAAGCGTTGGGCTATGTCGGTGACTTTAATTCTTTGTCGGATGACATCGTTTCGGATACGATCCCTAAGAGAAACTCCAAGCATAGCCCTTTCTAGAGCACGCTGAGCACCTTTAAAACGGTGAACCAATCCTGCTTCAAGTGTCCACGTCTCAGCAGCGTAAGTTATTACTGGTAGGACGCACTCATTGAAGACTTTCGTCTTTAGGCTTTGCGGTATGGAAGACGAGAAAACCTGCCGAAGTTTTCCAACATCACATATGTACAAACAATCAAAATGTCAACTTCAAATTCGTTGATTTATCATTGGTAACATGTTGACAGGTTCATTATTAATACAGCAAACGGTCAAATTTCAAATAACAAGGTCGGACTGCATATTTTCAAAGTTCTAGACTCATATTTAACCCGCGTTTTGTAATAAGACGGTTTGGGTCTAAGTCGGTCGTTGAAACAAATGAGCGCCAGGTGAGTACAGTAGGTGAGCTCAGCAAGTGATAACATCGCAAAGTTTGTATATTGTAGTATAATATCATAGGTTTTTGATAGCTAGTTATGTTTTATAAGCTAAGTCTTTAGCCGTCGTGTAGGTTGGACTGATCTGAATCGAACTTAATTCACCTAGTTATGTATTTTGAATTATAATCAAAAAATGTTCAATGGTTTAATCGCACAGTTGGCGCTATCAAAGCGAATCATTCGCACAGTCTCGCATGTTTTTAATCAACAATCGAACAAAACCCGAGCCATATGCGAGCTTTAGGGAAACTGTGAATTATGTCTAAGCGAGTGACTCACAACGGACACCTTCCACAAGCGACAAGCGAGTACACTTCGTGAATGTGATCAATCCATTTGAAAGAACGGTAAAACAATAAAGCAGTTCCCACAGCCTCGCCTCCGGCCAGCCCTCACTAATCTCCCTTTTTGTTATGCTGGCACTACTTAATTGTTTTCGAAAGAGAGGTTGGCAGCGCTGCCCGCGGGCGCACACCTTTGTAAACGATACCGTGCACAAACGTTCTTCATTTGAATGCAATGTTGCGGTTTGTTTTTGTTTTAATCTTTGTGTTTGAAAATAAAATGGAAGGATTATCTTTTTGGATTTGTGAAGCACACAATAGGTAGGTTATTACCACGTATTACATAAGTACTATACTTCAGATTATTATGTATCAATTTAAGACCGCTCTTAGCGGTAAGACACGTTAGTGTGTTTTATGCATTGTAATTTATAAATTCTGTGTAACAGCAAAGAACAATTATTATATCAATTGAGATACAAATTCATTGATGAGGTTTCTAAATTATTCAGCTTATTCATTGTATGTAGCTTAGCTACGAACAATAATGACACGTTAGATAACAAATTCATTACCTACATGTAGGTACGCAACATGGAACAAAAGTTTATGAAATCACTTCTGAAACAGCCCATATCGAACAATAGAATTGAATTAACGCTACATTTTAATGACCGTATAAATCGCTGCAATTATCGAACAAATTCACACAATTGAATAGAGATCTCAATAATCGCAAATATTGGAGCGTTCCCACAATTACGTTCCTTTAAGAAAAGTTAAGAGCTGTGAGCGGTCGAGTGGCGATTTCTGCGAGAAACGGAGCGTATGACTTTCTTTTTTATTCTTTTCATGTGACAAAGGCGGGAACGGAGGGACGGCGAGTGATTGGGACGGGTGTGCAGTCGCGGGCTCGCGGGCGACTCGCAAACAGGGGCATAATGGCGCGAATCTACAGATTAAGGTTATTTGTATTAAACACGTAGCCATTGTGATTGCTCGCACGGTCCGACGGCCGTGCTCTGGGATTGTTCAACTCTATTAATATTCAATGAGTTTTTGAGAGAGATTTTTGACTAATAAGCCTGAGAAAGCGGAGATTTGAAATATGCTTCCCAGCTTCTTCAGGTGCCATGCAGTGACACTAGCTTTGGCAGTTGAGTTTTGGCTCAGGGATACGTGTCAAGGAGTAATCCATAAATCAAAGTAACGGTTAACGGTTTTGGACACCTAACTTCGCTACAATAACTTCCTAAAAGTATCAGGCGGTGTGTCAACTTACAAGAAATAACTTTGAATAAAGACATAATTCCAGATTAAATTAACGCATAGTAAACATAATGACAAAATTGTAGTGTCATCATTCTTGTGTAGTGTTTTCAAAAACGCGTCGCGTGTCGATTGCTGCCCGCACGCGACCGGGCACTACGTAACGATGTTGCCAGTGCGCATAATCAGCGCGGATGGGGTTGCCAGCGCAAATAATTGGCACCCCGCTGCTGGACGCGCGCTAATGTTTTGATAATGACGAGTGCCATTGTAACAAGGATTAATGTTTTTATTTTAGCGATTTGTTTGCTCTTTGGACGCGGGCGCTGCACAAATAAACACAGATTTATGGCATTCAAATAAATAACGCTAAAATAATCAGTTTTCAAGTGGCCTGTAAATTTAATGTCTATCAACATTGATAAGGATATTGTGTGTTCTTATAAAAACTACATATATCATAAAATAGGTATTCAAGTAAGAACCGATCAGTTTTCTTGTCTGACAGCTCGGCAAGGAAGAATTCAAACTATTTTCTTAGCTTCAACAATAGTTGCAGTAGGTACAACGAACACAATGCATTCCCAAATAACTGTAGTGATCGGATAACGGTAGCATTCCAGTAGAACTATTGACAGGCAAACAGACGGACAGACTTGATGGATCGACCCGAGTACATCCCTTCTCATTTACATGTGTAAAAGAAACAGGCCTCTGACCACTTTTCATTTTGATTTTGGGCATAGTATTTAGAACACAAACACAAAAGGATGAAAGCATTTTGTCTCGTTTGTTATCCACATCGAGTAAAAAGTCCTAAATTCTATGTAAACATAGGACCTATTGTAATAGATATTTCTTAGGTAACACAAAATTAAATATTACGTGATCCCATGTCCCCATACGGTCTCGTACCCTATAATTTAAAAAAAAGAAAACAACTGACAACACCTGATTGAAACGTCAATCCATTTTGTTCCAATTTCAAAATCGGCGTGTTCTCAAAACGCAGCACGACACATTATAAGAAGCGGAAAAAAATGTTTTACAATCTGTTTGAACCTTTTCGGGCGTCATCAAAGTATAGATCCGTAGTTTGTGGAAACGTTAGATTTACCTGTATATAGGTAAATAAAGAGTAAACAGCGTCGACGAAGGGTAGGTGTTTGTGTGGAAGTATGGAGACATCTGCGTGATGTGTGAAGTCGATCTATTACCGACATTGTGGCGGTGACGGGCGGCGTCGGCGCCCGCTGCGCTCGGGCGGCAGGCCGGCCCGCACTGGGAGGTAGGCTATAGAGGTGCTAGGCGCTACACTTATAAATATGTATTTCATTGCATTTGTGATAGACATATATAAAATGTTTAACGAAAACGCATTGTGTTTGTAATATATGTATCTAGAATTGACAACATTATAATTAATCATGGAAATACATACTACGGCATATACATTCTTACAACGAAGCAATTGTTACATAAAGAGAAGAGACCCATGGAAAGTTTTTGATCGTATATTTAAATGTATTATTTTAACTGCGCATGTGTCACATCTACACTCATTTGAGTTCATAACTACTTACATTGGTTCTTAAAGTTCTAATGTACCTAATCATTATGAGTTGAGAGCATTCATAAAATCAACTGCGACACACAGTGGACTACAATCCTATTCTCACAATGTACCCACGCTAATTTACATGGTGTTCCATTTTCGTCCCTACGGAAGGTATTCTAAATTTGAATTCAAAGTTCCCTTGTATCTCAGACAGGTGCGTTCAAAAACCTCCCACTGGCGCGCTACAATGCCTGATACGTCACACAATGGCTCCGCGCTCGCTCCATTCAGGCTCACGTGGCAGTTAAGACTTAATTAAATCGAGTGCTTGTTACGTGGGCAGATGATATATGTACTTATCTATGCGTTGATGCTCTCTGGAGGCTTATTTGGAATTATTCACAAAATTTGTATGGAATTTAGAACAAGTACAATTTGACTGGGAAGATTTCGTTTCAAATTCTCATGATTGTCAAAAATCATAAAGTACGTATTGTACGTTACGTACATTCAAATTAGATATATAAAATATTATTACCTTAACTGGGGTTATATGTACGCATCAAGGGTGTTGATAAAATATTGAATCAATAATATTTTTCATATATAAAAGATTGCTCATAAACAGCGCAGTCTAAGCTATTCATAGTAAACGTTGTCATTCACAACATCCATTGTCGGCCATTCCGCTTTCTCTAATCCTCTTTGGCCGCGTCCCTTGCTCTGAATAGCGTTATAATCGCAAATCCGTCACATTCGGACAATCAAAGAGCAAAAACGCGCAATAACATTAACAGAAATGTAAGGCGATCGTTAGCACCGCAGAATGCGCCCCCCGCCGGGAATCCTATCGACTCAGCAAGGAAACGAACAAGAGAAAAAATAAAAAAATAACACACTGGCCACGAGGCTGCGACAGATGCTACGAAAAAAAGTTTAGGTGCGTTCAAAAATCTTGTTATTATGTCGATTTGCGGGGGCTTGTTGTTTGTAAAGTGGGATTAATGGAGTGGGAAAGGGGTGCCATGTGGGGATCGTTTGTAAAATTGTTGTGTTATTGCAATTAGCCGAGTTATAGCCAATGTCAGTTAATTGAGGTTTTGGGTGACGGACTCACAAATGTTAATCACAGATACTAAAAATAATAAACAATAAACTAATAATTGTAATATTGTATTGTGTACAGCATATATAATAAATTTAACATATACAGGTTTACCACTGTACATAGTACAGCTTTAATTTAAAATAACATGAAAAATGTATGACCTTTATACCCAATTATATTGAAGCAGATATTGTTTCATGGTGCGCAACAAATTGTCCTTATTGTCCGACAGAGGGCGTGACTGGCGGCTAACGAGCGCAATCACACCCGAGGTACCTCGCTGACATGGATCATACATAGCTGATGGAAAATATTAGGTCTTTACCTATGAAATTGCCGATTTGTATGACGAATTGAGAAAAATGATATTTCCATACAATCATTTTTTATGTTTGTATGGAAATGTCTGAACAGATTGAGATGCAATCGATAACTATAGTTAGATGGAAAAAAAGCTATGCACTGCGTACTTATATCAATTTCTCAAAAACATAGTATATCACTGTATTATAGTTCCCGTAAGGCATGATTAAATTTAGTTGTATTAACCGGCTAGCACTTACGTCAAAAATTACGTCGAAAAATTAGCTCGACAAGTTTCGGAAATCTGAGGTTTCCATCATCAGGAGGACGAGTCAGCACGCGCGTCCCGGTTGGCCGCCTCGTCCAGACTGGTTCGCCGACTCACTGCCGCACCCCCCCGCTTCTGCGCCCGCTCCGCTCTCGCAACCGCTCGCGCACCGCGACGGGTGAGGATAGGCGATCGAGGCGCCACCGGCGGATCGTGTATTTCTTCCTCATCGCTTGAGATCCGTTGCACCAAGATATTGGGGTCCGCGCACACTATGCTGACCGTGTCTAGTGGCAGATGTTCAGCTACATCGTCCTCCCGGCCAGAGTTTAAAACAGGTCTCCACGCAGGTGCCAATGTCCATCCTCGGTCACGATTAAAGTTTGGATGTCGACCTATTTCTATTGCTTCCCGAACTTTCCTTGGTACTAGGAACTTCTCCTTGGCCAAGACCGACACCTTATCGAATCGTAGGAAATGGTTCACCCCTTCAGCATGTTCTGCCAACGCGGATTTAACAGTCTCCCTGTTTTTAACAGCTCCACCGTGAACTGTATCTTCGGGTGTATAGCATTCAGGTGTACTGTAAACTGCGCTAGATCATCTTTGGCGATAACAGCAAAAATATCGTCCACGTACCGCCACCAGTAGCGTGGTTTATTTGATATATCCCGAAGTGCAACTCCTTCAAACCACTCCATATAGATGTTGGCAACCACAGGAGATACAGGTGACCCCATAGCTACGCCTTCCACTTGTAAGTAATGTTCACCCTTCCACATGAAATAACCACTTCGTAGACAAAACTCTGTCCATTCTAAACATTACATATACATGCAGAGTTGGATCATGTTAGACGAGCACTGGAGAAGAATGGGTTCAGTTGGCGAAAATGTTTGCGCTTGGCGACAGGATCAGATCGCAAGAAACCGGTTGGAGTAGATCGGGCTCCGATTTATTTGCCGTTTGTCAAAGGCGTGACGGACAAGATTGGTATTTTCCTTAAAAGGAAATATAACTTGAAAACCATCTTTCGTCCACCTAGTCGTCTGAGGCAACTATTGCGATCACCTAAAGACAGCGAGCCGTTACATGCCCCAGGTGTTTATCGTATACCTTGCGACTGTGGTATGAGTTACATCGGAGAAACCCGCCGCAATATTTCTACGAGGGTGGCGGAACACATACGGTGTGTTAAAAACAGGGAGACTGTTAAATCCGCGTTGGCAGAACATGCTGAAGGGGTGAACCATTTCCTACGTTTCGATAAGGTGTCGGTCTTGGCCAAGGAGAAGTTCCTAGTACCAAGGAAAGTTCGGGAAGCAATAGAAATAGGTCGACATCCAAACTTTAATCGTGACCGAGGATGGACATTGGCACCTGCGTGGAGACCTGTTTTAAACTCTGGCCGGGAGGACGATGTAGCTGAACATCTGCCACTAGACACGGTCAGCATAGTGTGCGCGGACCCCAATATCTTGGTGCAACGGATCTCAAGCGATGAGGAAGAAATACACGATCCGCCGGTGGCGCCTCGATCGCCTATCCTCACCCGTCGCGGTGCGCGAGCGGTTGCGAGAGCGGAGCGGGCGCAGAAGCGGGGGGGTGCGGCAGTGAGTCGGCGAACCAGTCTGGACGAGGCGGCCAACCGGGACGCGCGTGCTGACTCGTCCTCCTGATGATGGAAACCTCAGATTTCCGAAACTTGTCGAGCTAATTTTTTGACGTAAGTGCTAGCCGGTTAATACAACTAAACATAGTATATGATAAAAATATACCTAGTCAAAGTAGTGAAACCGACGACACATTGAAAGAGGTCTTTTCAATGACTTCCCTATAAGTAATATGCACTAGTATAAGGTACATAATTCAACAATTGATACAATAAAAATTGTATTTGGAAAAAATATAGCTCGTACAGCTATATTTTTTCCTATATTAAAAGTTACAAATAGATTAAAATGTAAGAAAAAAAACGGCAATTTCATAGGTAAAGACGTATTACAAATAACACTTATATGAGTATCAAGATGACAGTAAAAAAGTATATACTTACTCAAATCTTGGTTAAAGTTATGAGATATTTCATTAAATGGTACACAGCGCCGCTAAAATAAGTATGTACAACAAGTAGAGCGCTTGTTATTCAACAAATAGTTAATACAAGAATAGGTTTATTAATTTTCTACAGTTACGTAGAGCTACGAATTCGTAGACCTGCTACGACTTGGCTATGTGATTTTATTAATATTTACAGTCGTAATGATAGATAGATAGATAGATATACACTTTATTAAAACACCAGCACAATACAGAAATTTACAAAAATAATATTAAAACTTAAGCCTAGTGTCTTAACTGGCGACCTTATCGCTAAAAGCGATCTCTTCCAGGCAACCAATCTGGCAGGGATAAGACGCAAGTATAATGGTAGACGAGGTGTTTTAAATGTATGTGAAATTACATAAATACATAGGTACCTATCATAAAATAAACATACATAAATACCAAAATAAACAAATACACTAATACATAATTCAATACATATGATGATAAGTAATAAATAAATATATGTCAAATAATGATAACTACAATAGCATATATACTTACTTCCTTTCTATTCAACTTGAGAGGACAAATACAGTTTAAAAACTTTGTTTTTGAATATATCTAAAGATGGCGCTTTCCTCACGTCTAACGGTTAAGCGTAATGTAACGGGTATGAACTTTTTCTGCGCTCAACTTATGACTAATTCTATGATTATAATTCTTTGTTCTACCTACTCGATCTCCGATTCGCCTCTAAAGACAGACAAGTTAAATGAATAAGTTAATAAAGCGTTCACGTTGCGCTAGACACATATACATCATTATTTGCAAGTCGCCAGCTTACCTACTCCTAAACAAAAACGGCATCAATGGTTCGTAGTATATAATAGTTTGAATAGTGCTGTCATCATGTTTCTTCGGCTCCTGCCTCCAAATTACAAGTAAACTGTACGTCGTGCAATCAGCTGCTCCGGTTTTACAAGTAATAGTAACAATACGTGTTAATGGTGTTTCTATGGGCTTGCTTCACTTGCAGAAACAGCGGGATGCCGAACTTTCTAGCGACGGGTGAGGGGATACTGGGAGCGAGAAGCGATCTAAACAAGATAGGTAATAAATTAAACTTTTATTGGGAAATGAGCGAAAATAATCACCATAGCGCAGGTTAGCACTTAATAAATTAACTCAAGATAGGTAATGATTTTGTCTATTTACATAATATGTTAGGTACTTACTGTTACTAATTTTAAGCAAATTTTATATGTTTAATACAATAGATACATTTGTAGGAAACGATCAATTAAAACTCATTAAATACAGTACGTGTAACCATCGAGTTACACACTCTAAGTTTTGTATCAAAGATAAGCACTTTAATTTGTATTTGTTTGATTAAGGAGAGGCACATGGAAAAGAAAAAGTGGTACAAGTCGCTCACTGACCACTGAACTCGCTCCCGCCTATGAGGGCGCCACACCCGCACGTCCGCCGACATTATAATAATCTGTTTGTTTCTTGTGTCCAGTGAACATTGTGCTCACTGCCAGCATTGTGCTGGCTCCAGGTGCGCACAAAGCCGCGACACTTCACTAGCACACGTACCAAAACCATTTATTTAATTCCCAACACATAGCCGATCGCTACCAGCCAAGTTGCACATTGTTTGAACCTTCAATTGTCGGACAATAATAACGGCCTCGCTCTTTTAAACTCTCAAATCACTTAAATTAATAGCACTCGCCTCAAACTATTGTTAACTCAAGACTACTTACGAATTTTCCTTGTTTTTCGATCGTTGCTCAATTGAGCGATCGAAATTTTGTTTAAATATTTTTTATTGTTTTCAAAATTGGACTTTATTTTTTTAAAAGCTTAGATTTATGAAGAGTGCTCGAGTCCGGGAAGTGACAATGGAGTGCAGAGTGTATCTGTATAGAGGTTGGTTGTAAGGAGTTCCGGCGCGGCACGGTGAGTGGAGCTGCAGAGAGCGTGCCGACAATATTAATCAATATTTCAACAACACGGGGGAGGCGCGCCCTGCTTCACATGAAACACCTACTTTGCTGAGTAGGATGCTGCGGAGGTGGCTTTGTGTCTCAGATACACAGCGACTGCTTGTTGTAAACAATCGCCTCTCGAAGAAAGCTTTTGAAAAGCTTTTGTCTATATATCTTTAGGATATTTCATGTTGCAGTAAAGTTAGTTAAATTTACTTTAACATATGTCTTGTAATTTTAAAACGAGTGTAACGCATAGACCAAATCATAATTTATTAATTTTTAGCTATAATAAGTATGTAGGTATAGCTAAGAATTAATACGTTGTAAACACATCGAGTATGGGTTAATTTACTGGTGCTGCAGTACACATGACAGGCCAGTAATTTTGTTATTTTTCTTAATTTTGTTATTTTTCGTAATTTAGATTTGTTTCTTAACAATAATTATAAACTACCCTCAGTTAGGTTCCCGCTGCGCTGTCCAGAGGGCGCTGCAGCAGGCGGGCCGCGCCGCGGGACACTGTTTGTTTGCGAGGTGTCGCTCCACCTCGTATGAGATGTCATACACCACATTTGTATGAGTCACATTAATTAAGTGTTTTATAAACCTGAAAATATGAACCTAACACATTTATCACATTTCTTAATGAAATCATTTTACCGAAATCTTAGTAACCATTATCATTGTTATTCCAAAGGGCACTATGTTTGTTTGTACCACATGGCTTCTAACTACTAATTGCCCCCTGTGTGGTTTCGTGATATTGTCTCGTGTTGATCTTTACTATGGCTTCTGATTGCTAAAGGGAATCATCACTTACAAACCGACACATTTAATCAAGAATGTTGTTGGGACTCAACCTTGTGATGAAATCCTTTTACAGTTATCTTTAATACGTGTTAAGTTGTCTTTCATTTTTGTTAAGTTACTTTCAAAATAACACAAAAATTCAAAACTGTATGTAGGTATTTATTCAAATATTGAAATGTTCCAACTTAAGAGTTCACAAAATAACAAAAGGCAAGGAAAACGTTTAACATATTACCTAAAAACACCTTTGCAAAAATAATGCGACCGTTTCTCGCCGCCAACCAAACCGCAGTTCTCTAAAAATCACAACAAAACCACTCGATCACAAAAAGGGCAACGAGACCACTCCCGTGCGACTTTGCAAGTTGAGTTTTTCGCCGCTTTCCGGCACGAGCCGTGATTGGCCCAATCTGGCGGAAAACACGAACCAACTTGTATTTATTTATTTACTTAGTATTTACTGCAACAGTAACGAGAGCCCGGGGCAAAGTTTCTGCAAACTTGTTTTTTGGGATCGTTCGAGACGGAAATAATGGCGCGTCATTTGTACGGTTTGTTTCTATAATGATGTTGTTTTCTAGCAATGTTGTTTGGGATATTAAATTTATGTATGATTTTGAAGAAAATATTACCGTTCGTTCAATAAGTAAACGTATAGATTCACATGTTGTTTACAAAAAACATTTGTGAATTCTCTTAACTCTGCGTAAATTTGTACTAGTACGTATTATTACCAAATGTAATTTTTATGAAACAATATTAAGAAAATTAACAAAATACCTAATAATTAGGTTACTATTGTGCAACAACAAACTACATTGATGTGGCTCAGTTCTGAAATAAGCAGATCGTTTCATATCTTTCAGACAAGTATCTTAAACTGTAAAGCGACACAAGTACAGTCTCCAGCGACTGGTTGTTAAATATTTGCCGGAGTCCGACTAAACACGGCCCCGGGCGACTGCTGCTGAAAACTAGAGCCACCACACTGCCTTAGAAAATGGGATATTTTTCTGCTAATAGAAATGTCTTCTTCTTCTTCTAGTGCCTTTTCTACTAGTGAAAGTTGTCAAAGTTGTACGGAGATAGAATGAATACTGAATTTACAAATTGGCTACTTATACTATACTAACTCGGTTATTTGTTTTAACTTCAATTGTACAAATAATAGATCCAATAAGTTATCTGTCTGTATGGTCACCCCAGTCGCTGGCTGGCAGATTGGCTCAATCGTGCTGAAACACGCGCGCGGTCGCTAGTCTGCTGTATAACTATATCCACTGTATGTATGTTTGTAGCAGCCCAGGGAACACTGGGATCATTATACTGGTACGTGGTTTGTACACGGAGGTACGCATTAACAGTGAGAAAATGAGAACACTGTTGACTGTTAAGGTACGTTTCCTAAATGTCTCAGTGGAACTCTCTCTGAGGTTTAGATTTTCTAAATGTAATGTAATGTCTTCAAACTAAGAGTGAATAGGTTTCTTTTGGGCAAGCGTGATACATCTTCGACTTCACCGTCAGCCATCAGACAAAGTCCAGTAAATAGCCTGTATTTTATGAAACATTATCACTGTATATTTTTAATAATTGTAATTTTACCTAACCTAAAGTTATACATCAGTTACCGTTGTTTGTTTGTCACCTACCCATCTAGCGAGGTAACTGTACCGGCGGGGGCGTGGTGCGGGGGCGGAGCGACCATTGTCTCTGCACGCGGGAGATGCTGGGGGATTGTACTAGTACGACTACTAGTTTTGTACTGAAAGGTAGTTATAACATTAATATATAAATAAATGCTGTACCTATGTAGTATGTAGCACTATTATAGGTATAGCATACATGCAAAGTTCTGTGGTTAATTACTTAGAGACACCTAACGTCTAACTAACGTCATATTATATAGTAAGTAAGTATATAGAACTGGTATGATATCTATTTGCTCTACACGTAACGGAAATTCAAGGGTTTTATTAGAATAAGAAAAAATATTTAATGTATGACACTGAATTAGGGTTTAACACTGTTTTTTAGTCCGTATTACACATAGTTGTAATATTAACGACAGTACATAATAATAGCACCGTAAAGGTAAATAAAAGAACAAATGCAAATCACAAAGGTTTAATTGTCAAAATTAATAGCAGTAATAACGCCATTGTCGAGCGACACATAAATAAAGGCATCATTACAGCATGATTGTAGTTCCAGCCAGGAACACATTACACTCATTTGTCTGCAACATTACAACATTATTAATGTCGCGCGCACATCTGCGGCAATGTTTAGAAACACTATTAATTATTACGTCACAAAAAGCTCCACAACGGTCGCGCTAAATAAACTCACAAACAACGCGTGAAAAATCATAAAAAAACTGTTTACAACCCATGACCGATCGCTTTAATTCACGTTTTAACCCTACAGAAGCCTAGAGCTGCAACCCTAGCGTACTGACGTGTGCATCTCCACATGTAAAAAGTCAAACAAAGCTGCACTCGCAAGCTGCACTTGAATTTGAGTCTTATTTGTATGAGGAGGAGAGGCGGAGTTGGAAGCGTGTGTATGTCCGTGTGAGAGGTGAAGCGCTCTGTATGAGGCGAGGCGGTCTCTCCGGTGGGCGGGGCCCGGGGGGCGGGCGGTCCGGGGCGGGGCAGGCGGCGCGCCGGCTCCGCAGTCCGGCGCGAGCGGGCCGCGATGCCGCACCACCATGAGTCCGCCGCACAGCTTCACCATCCGCTCGCTGCTGCCCGAGGCCTCCTCGCGCTCGCCCTCGCCCTCCGACACCGAGCTGGACGTCACGGGCACGGAGAGCCCCCCGCCCGCGCCCGCCACCACCCCCGACAAGAAGCACGAGAAGCCCGCCTACAGCTACAACGCGCTCATCATGATGGCCATCCGCTCCAGCCCCGAGAAGCGACTCACACTCAACGGCATCTACGAGTATATCATGAAGAACTTCCCCTACTACAAGGAGAATAAGCAGGGTTGGCAGAACTCCATCCGGCACAACCTCAGTTTGAACAAGTGCTTCGTGAAAGTGCCGCGCCACTACGACGACCCCGGCAAGGGCAACTACTGGATGCTGGACCCGTCGTCGGACGACGTGTTCATCGGCGGCACGACGGGCAAGCTGCGGCGGCGCTCCACGGCGGCGTCCCGGTCGCGGCTGGCGGCGTTCAAGCGCGGCGCGCTGCTGGCGCCCATGTTCCCACCGTACGCGCTGGGGCTGTACCCGCCGCTGCTATCCATGTACGGGCGCTACCTGCCCGCGCCGCTGCTGCGCCTGCCCGCACCGGCGCCGCTGCCCGCGCTGTGGCGCCGCCCGCCGCCGCTCTCGCCGCCGCTGCAGCCCGACCTGAGATGATGCCCGCGGCGCCGGCGCGGCCTCCATGTACGTAACGAAACGAAGACTGTGATACTGAGCGGTGGACTGTGTATACTGTATAGGACGCGTTGTATAAAGTGATATGGCTATTTATTATTAACGTAAGATAAAACGAGTTTAATTATAGTAAGAGGCTTAATTTTAAGTTATATTGGTCGCAATAAACGATGTTCTCGAGTAAAAGCTTTGGTATCTGCTTTATTTTGACAAAAGATTCCGGTTTCATTTAGGCCTAAATTGTTGCCGTGCGCTGTCGCATATTCTAACTCGCTTCGATTTTGCTACAATTTTGGTTCTCGGTTTCAAGGTTTACTAACAACATACCATTCTTATAAGATTGTGGTCCTCTTTTCCTACAAACCAAATGTCTTAAAACTGGTCAACATTTTTTTTAATTTTGCTTTATATTTTACGAGTTATATTTTTTTTACGAATTAATGCGTTGATTGTGCACGCTTGTTCAAATATTTATTTCTACATCTCCCTAAGGCCATTTTGTAAAAACGAAAAACGATCTAGTAGATTTTCTTCAATGGTTTAGGGTTCACTTTAGGCTTTTTAAAATATGTACCTAGTTTAGAGACAATCTTTCTTTTTTGACATGCATTTTTAAGTCGATATGTATCTAAGTGGTACGTTTCGTACCATCTTGATTTTTAACACATTTTTTTAAATTGCTTCGTATTGTTTAATATGTTTATTCGGTACATTACCACTATAGCGTTGCTAAAGTCGAATGATTCAAAATTTACCTATCAAACTTTCTATGATATCACCTTAAAGTCCCGCGTACAGACGCGCGAAGCGACTTGATATATGTCTGTATGTACTACATATTACATACATATATGGGCAACCATATGTCTGTATGTAATAGTTATGTAGATCTTTGAAACACAACATACACAACGGATTTTGAGAATTTCTTGTGAGAAAAATGAGAATTTTGATAGGAAGCTTTATACATATGTATAATAATAATGCGTGTGAAACCGCGGGCAAAAGCTAGTAACAACATAAAAGGTTGTTGACTAAATAATGCTACAATATTTTACAAAACTTGGCGTACTTTGGCTTGATTGACATTTTGTAAGATGTAGGGAAGATATGAATAAATCATTATACAAGGTACCTAACTATTAGGTATTGTAATACAGTTCAGTAGTATGTAACTAGAAGCTTAAAAGACACTTTCATACAAAATCACTGATATTGTGTGGTCATAGTCATTTATTTATATCAGATATTTGATACACGTGACACAAAAACAAATAAATAAACATGTATAACGCAACTGGAAATTTACGCAAAAAAGTTTGTGAGACAACTTTTATCCTTTTGCCTTCTCAGCTGTTCTATAAAAGTTTACAAAGTCGATAAAACATATGAAAAGTAAAGTTGTACTTTGTGTACCTATAATAAGTAGGTATATAGTAAAATAAAATAAAGTTAAATGGGTATATTTAATATCTTCTTGACATTTAAGGAATGCTCAAATTTTAGGTTCGATTGTTTACAAAAATATATTGACTTAATGCAATAGCAAAACAGTTATTTATTTTTAACTAGATAAATAAGAAAATCTCAGACTAAATAAATAACAAAATAAACTGATATTGCTTTCTTGGTAGAAATACGTAGAAATAGACGGATAATATTCAATTGTTAATTCGGAGCAAATTGAAATTATATTTATTTCTCATCCAATTGTTGATATCGAATTAGTTTTCTTTGTCATTGTTCCGAAATTAACTCAAAAAGTCATAAAAGTCAAGTGCGGTCGACGAGTGGCACAAACCGCGGCGTCCAACGGCATTCCTGCGGGACTATTTACAATCGAAACACTATTTGTTTCGAGCGAAATTTATTTGTAACAATAAGAATTGGCATTCGCCACGTTAAATATTGAATCGTTAATGATAATGAGTGCGGTGGCGGCGTCCAAACATTTACTTTATTTACGAACCGACAGAGACATAAAGTTGTCAGCCGTGGCCCGGCGCTGGCTGGCTGGCTGGCTGGCGAGCCAACACAAACAGCGCGCTAAGCCCGCATCGACAGGAGCCACCTTGCTAGGCCGCGCCGGAAAGCCCTAGCCTGCTCCATAAATCAGCCGCCATTTTGTTTTTGGTTCCCGCGCTTTCCCGGCCGCAGACAATTAGGCGGGTGACAGCGCACCATAAACAAGACGCGCGCTAATCCGCGGATTAGTGCGCGGAGACGAGCCGCGTGCATCCAGCGCTTCTTGTAAATAATTGTAAATCTACGTCAAAACGCAACGACACCTACATATGTTAGGGGATTACGGGGGAAGATTAACCCGTTTTATGCTGTTTTATGCGGCGCGATCGGTTCCATCGGAAACTGACGACTTCCCGCCAAAACGGCGACTTAATCTCCCGTTAAATATGGTAACGTCGCGTACTTTTCGGAAATCGGCTCTAAATACGGCGCGGGTTTGTTTTTGAAAACCTCTCGATGTCCTCGTGAAAAAGAGATGTTATAATCATCCTGTCGACTTACTCGATTAGTTCTGGGCGTTATGGTAATTATGTGCTCGCCGATTATGGGAAACGAAAGCAAATGGGACCGGACCGTGGCTAAGGAGATATTTGAAATTGGAATTGTTAATCCTTTCAATACATTGTTGGCGAGCAATTTTAGTGAAAAAAATATCGTAGACGGACAGAAAGGGCACAATTGGAAATATTGATAGTAAATGCTATTTGCGCGCGCATTGTCCGCGTGTTTGTCCACGTTTGGTGCATTCAGGATGTTTATTTGGTCACATTGAGAGAGTGAATTACGCACCCCTTTCTAAAGCGGATGTTTTTCTTCCAACATTGTGTACGCAGAATGGGATTTGTGCATGATTATGGAAAATAATATTTAGGAGAAAAAATGTTACAATTATATTTATTGTGAATTGAACTTCATTCACAATATTTGGCGATTTGGATGATTCAATGGAAGGATATCTATATTTGTCGCATCACAACCTGGCACGGAGATGGAACGGCTGAAAAAATAGGAGATGAATACTTTACTACAAACAGTTTATACTGTAATAAAAACCAAGGAGGTATGCAGCTGTTATGTTTGATGGATATCACATTCGTCTACCAGTATGCTCGAACTTTTACAGTGGTAAGAACTAAGAACTAAAGTTTTTAATAAAATCAAGATTTAAAGGAAAAAATAGGAAACTTTCAGCTAAATATTTGTTCCAGGTTTTCAAGCATGTTGCTCGATGTTTGGATCTCCCGGCTCGCATGAACTCTTGATGTGTGTTTGTGTGTGTGTGTGAGGCTCTCGCTTTCTTCCACGAACCGCTGTTTTTGTTCGTAATAACACGCGCTTGTTTACTTCACCGCTAACAGTGTGGTGGCGGGATTCTAATGTTTCTTCAGCACTTACGCCACTTAAGATGCTGCTCTGCATTAGGCGATGAGATTTTGCTGAAGAATTGCGTCAAAAGTTTAAAATATTTTTTTAATTGCAATTTTGGTGAAATCGAGTGGAGGTTCGATTTTGTATTTTGAGAAAAACTTAACATTGTAGGTATTTGAAGCTTTTTTTCTTATTCGTGGGTTTGATTTATTCTGAAAATGAGCTAGGTAACTTAAATTCAATGAAGTTTGATGACTTTTGTATATATCTACATATTATGGCATTTACTATCCATAACGTAAATAAAACTACTATAATAGTGATGTTTAGTCATCTGGGAAATTACTAAACCAAGTAATTTCCCAAGGGATTTAGATTTTACCTACGAGCCGTGAAGTAAGCTGAAGACGCTAATGTGAGCAATTTCCTAAAAAATCAGGTGTACCAGTGTTTAGTGTATTACCGCTGTAACAGGAACCAGCGGCACATCAAACGGCCGCCGCGGCGAGATCAAAGGCCGCGGCCGCTAGATGTTTGAACACGCGAGTACCGCCAGATTGTAGCTGCGATTAATTTATCGATTTCTTTATTTCTGGACTCGCTCGCTCCCGCGGACTCTGCCGACATAACTGTATCTAGGTACTACACTATTTACTAGGCAAATATCGATAACCACCATTGCATTGACATAGAACTGAGAATTTTTTTTATTAAATGATTATTAATTGGAGAATTATTAAAACTGTATAGTTTTAACACATTAAGAGATAGCTATAAAACTGAATTAGATTTTGTTAAACTGGTTTTTTTCCAAATATAATATTCTCATACAAAGATTATTAAATGCAATACCTGCTCAGTGCTCACTATTGTTTAACCTCAGAATGTTTGGGGAAAGTTTTTGCAAACATTCCGTCACGAAAGTGAAATCCAAACCGTCTTTTGTTCCCTTTTTTGCAAATCTCTATTTTAGCGTAAATAAATATATCGCCAGGAGCCAGGCACGATCTGATAAGCACATTGTTTGATGTAATTATAGTATCGTTGTGCAAGTCGTATTAAATTACGGTTTGTTTTGGAGTATTTGTAGTGCATAGTTTATAATACACAGTTTGTTCGGCTAGTTGGTGTAATGTGATACTTTCCGCGCGGTGAAGTAAGTCGGTAATTACTGCTGGAGATTGTCGCGGAAGATATGTACACAAATGGACTGATATATTGTTCAGGTTTTTGTTAGACGACGGTGAGCAAATTTAAATTCTGAGCAGAGCTCATACAAACCTAAATAATATTGTCTCATATTATAAGAACTACTATGGTAGAGCTACATTTACTAAGTGCACGTAATGATTTATATATTTACAAACTAAAGTCAGTGATAACTCATAACTCATTTATTGGTAAAAAAATAAAAAAAAGTTTACACGTCAATTATGCACAGTATACAAAATATGATTAGAGTACTTATTTTATTCATATAAAAATAATAACTTAAATAAAACTTTACACTAAATAGTATTAAAGTATTGTAAATGTGTGTGTTAATGTGTTCACCCACAAAATATAGAAACTTTTTGTTATTCGTATTCTGATTTGATTTTGTTGACACATGTCCTAAAATACCTCATTCTTATCATACGTAAATTACCTAGAAAAAAACCAGAAGAAGAAACTCGCGACCCTATCTAGTCATAGATCTAGTAACTAATGTGTCCATTCCCCACGCCACGGGTCGGGTCCTGCTCCTCGCGCGGGTTAGAGGAGAGGGGAGAGGGGCAGAGGTCCGCCAATTAGGCGAGTTAACCTCCGCGCGGGTCACAATCTAATTCAATCACCACTCGCATGACGCGACACTACTCGAGACTCTAGCTAGCTGATGGTTTACTGACTTACATAGAAAGAGGAAGTTTCAATTCAACTGTAAATAATAAAGCTGGTAAAAGCTTTAAGCTTTCTTTAAGCTTTCAGGTATTTAAGGACATAAGTGTATCTTCATTAAATATTTGTTGTATCTATTTTGAGTACTAAGTAATACCTATGTTTTTTGTTTACGTATGGTTTTTGTACACGGTAACCATATTGCTTAGTTTTTGTGGAATTTGTGCTACGATTGTGATAGTACTTGGATGGTTGCAATTGAGTTTGTTTTGCCTGTTAAAAAAATGATTATAAAATTTTCCATCACTTTAATATATTTTTTTATCTACAAGAGTTTTGTGTTATCACAAGATCTGAAGAACGTGCATGATGATAAAATAAATAAATAAATATTTCAGGACATATCACACAGCGCCATCTAGCCAAGCCTACGCTTGTATCATACGTACTAGATAACGGATATAATACATATTATATACTTTCATTTTGTAAATACATTTGCACTTAGGAAACAAACATAACAGAATAACCAAATGTTTTTATTGCTGTCTCTAAAAACTATTAAAAATTCAAGCTATCTCACGCTGACGGTGTGAAAGTGAGAACACCCCGCGAACAAGTTGAGTTGGTCAGTATTCATAATTGGACGGCTCCAGCGCACTCGGGGCGATTAGCGCACCCTAACACCAGGGGGACGCAGCCTTCTGCTAGTCATATAAAGACCAGACGATTGAAAATCTTACGTTTTCTGAGGTATTTATTGTAGAATGTCATTATGAGGGGTTCATGCACTTTTTTTTATAAATTTGTTGATTTGAATATGTTGTATCTTCTTTCTTAAATTTAGCAAAAATTAGTACTTAAATTAAGCATAAATTTAGTAAAAAGTTAACATTTTTCATAAAAAGACCACTGAGTTAAAAACAAAAGATTGAATTGTGACATCATAGTAGCAAATTCAAAATCCAGACTCTCCATAGATAGCCAAATAAAAATCTGTTTTCGATGTTACACTTTAAAGATGCGTTACCCCTGCGTTCCTGCGGCACCCGCATCCCTGTAGCAATTACGCTAACTCGCCACGCTGTCCGCTTGCACACACACTAAGTGAGAGTTTACTGGAAATGTTCTAAATGTTATGCTTATTAGATACATTATCACGTTTAGATTGTTGTTGTAAGTTTTTATTAATTTATATTTGTAACTAAGCATAAAGAGAAAGCATTTGTTATTTCAGTTATGTGTTAATACATAAATGATAAACGGTTGTGAATTCTAACTAAGTAATAAATTATTAACTTAACGTTATGTAAACATGAACAAACGATTTAATAGGTAACGCAGCCAATGATAGCAAAATTCCTGTCAGCTGGTTTATATTGATTAAATAGACGACTGGTACAAAAACATTTTTCAAGATCATCAAAATTCAATGATTTATCTCCAACCCGACCTATCTCCAACTAAAATTAAATCAGTTATCGTAACTTCAGAGGTCCATAAAAATTAAAACTTATTGAGTGTACAATAGAGACTGACCCTTTAAAGCGTATCGTGTTAAAAATGACATTATCATAAAACATGTTGTATTTTATAGTTTATTTTATAGTCGGTTGAAAAGAGGTTCAATTTAAGATCCTTCACAGCGGTGTGTGCTGGAACTAATCTGTGGAACAGTGACAGAAGGGATATTAGAGCACGAGTTGTGGTGCCGCGGATAAACGGAGGGCGATTTATTTAGTTGTATCAATATGCATATGTAATATACAAGTATGCTTAGTACATATACATCAAAATACAAAATACATAATAGCAAGTACATTTTATGCAAGTACAATTATATTTTTAGTTCCTATTCCTACGTACAGTAATGACTCTAATTTACTATAACTGGTTAGTTAACTAAATACTGTGACTAAAAATCAAGGAAAATAATGCAATGTTGCTTATTTTACATTTCTCTATTAGTTTGCGTCCTTATTGTCGTTATTTATTTATTTAATTTACCGATTTCAGCATTGAGTAGCATACCCTACCCGTAGATATATAACAAAACTATCAAAATAGTTCTGGTAATCTATTTCTTTCCCTTCATCATCATAATCCACAGCCCTTGGGATCCCACTGCTGGGTATAGGCCTGCCTTTGCATGTGCCACCAACGTCGATCTTGTGCAGACCTCATCCAGGTTCGACCCTCGACTTTGACGATGTCGTCGAATTTCTTTCCCTTAATTCTTGCGTATTCTCCGCCTGCCTCCTCTATTTTGCCCCACACGCCCTGTCACCCCTTCCCCCGCCTGGGTCAGCAGTCACTCAGTGGTCTCGATTAATAACAATCACATTTGGCTCATAGCCACAATAAATCAATAGCAATTTGAACAATTACAGCCGAGACATGTATCTTGTAGTCTATGATTGGATTTATTGCTACATTCTAGGAGATGGTTTTATGGTTTATTTTAAAATTAGTTGTTAATTTAATTACCGGTTTCTTGTAGGCAAGCGTGCTAGATCGTAGACTATAACGTTGCTTACCATCAGGCAAGTTGTAGTCAGGCGTAAGAATATATAAAAAAAAGTTAAAATCATAATATAATACAAAGAAAATAATACAATATGTGAATGTGATCAGCAATTATTATGGAGACGTATTGTATTAGTATAAACAAGTCTATTTCTAATGCTGATAACGTATAGTTTCCACACGTAAGTTCACGTTGCACAAGACAGGGAATTGTTGGCGTAAGAGGGAAGAGGCTTATGCACTGCAGTGGATCATATTAAGCTGATAATGATGATGAAAGTTCACGTGTAATAATCTTATACAAAGGAAACTATGTATGTACTTTTACTTTAAATCTTATTTACTCTTTATTGTCAGTCACAGTAACTGGCAATCTCCTGAACCCCCCAAACATTGAGTAAACAGTTCTATCTGGAGTGTTACATACGGGCCCATTGCTGGCCAATTGAGACCATCTTGGACAATGCCGTCCAGCCAGCTTCTTCACAATACATCTGTAGCAGTAGGATCTTGTCATAGTGTATAGTATGGAAATCATAACTCGTGTTTTGATCTACTCCTCGTCGTTGAGTCGCATTTCCTCATTCCTTAAGGTTGTGACACCCGCAGAACTGTGACTCTAAAAATAAACAACTTACTGCAGCAAGTAATTACATACATGGAGAGATTTTCGGTCAAAATAAAATTGCGATATAGCTATAAGGAATGTTGAGTTACAACGATATAAAAAGATTTTCACTTGATCTAAAATTCTGGAAAAAGTCTGTTAGTGGATGGTGTGTTCTTCTGGATAAAAAAAATATTCTGGCTGATAATTAAATTGAATGGTATTATTTGTAACAGGGTACACTATATACCAATGTACTGCGACAAGGCAGCAGCCAGCCAATGAAGTGTTGTTACATTCAACTGGTCTATTGTGCACAAATTGCATTAAGGACTGCTATTGTAGTCTGAGTGGAACCGACGCTGTCAGTCGCGGAACTTGCGTGCGACTCTACTTCATCCAGACAACGACCTCGGGGACCAGACATAAGAAATCAAATTTATTATCTATGTAAATAATACCCAGAACTCATAATTTAGGACGTTCATTCGTTTTCTTAGACTTGCTGTAACAAAACAGATAGAAAATATGGAAGTAACATATCGTGAGAAAACTGATATGTTTTGACAATTACAAAATTCGAAGGTAAATGACACAAGCGTTTGCTTCGTATTGGTAACAGACCTTTGCCCAGGAGTGGGACAGCATAGGTTGATGAAAAAAACACAATTGGTCACCCTGATTACTTTTATTATACTACTTTCTACTTGTGCGAAAATGTTCTAAATCTCAGTGATAGTACAGACCATTAGACAAATACTTATATCTAGACCAAATGTGTCTTCCAAGGAAGAAGTTGAAGTGATTACTGTACGTGATATGAATACTTGAAATTTTTGACACCAAGTCTGACCACTCTCATACGAACCTACTCTACATCATAATGTACACCATAGAGAAAATATTTCTGAGTAATAAGTGTATCACCATAGATGCGGGAGTACGAGAGGTCAGAGGGACACTCCTCCACAATAAATACAAATTATTCTATTATCTGGCGTAAGTGGCCCATACACGGCATTATGAGATGCTCTTGAAGATATTTCTTATGCTATTGTTATAAAGTTTTAGTGGAAACTTAATGTAGGTACATGTGAACAATGTATACGTGCAAATGAATTATCGCGTACATTTTGTGCCTCGAATTCGGACATTTGCTACTTTTGCACGAACGATTGGAAAGATTTCATGAAATTCTGTAAATTAATTGAGTTTAAAGTATGGAAAATCGTTTTTTTTTTCGAAAGTATAGTACGATATTGCCACTTAGTTACGATACGATTACGAAAAGTTGTCTCAAATTACTACTTACAATATTTTAAACATTCTAATTGGTATTGATTTCTACAATTCCCGCCTTCTTTTTAAACAAGTACCCACATTTATCTGCAAGCTGTCAGCACTACAGACACACGAGTTTACCCCAAACCTTCCCAAATTTATCAAAATTGGCCACAAATACATTGGATTCCCAACATTGTACCGTAATAGAATACACTTATATTATTATCTACGTTTATTATGCGGGCAGTTTGTCCGTTTACTTCGTTTTGGGACATTTTGTTAACTAGTTAAATGTACTAATGTGTCGGCTCTGGCAGACGTTGATTTTATTGTGATTTGATTAATGTAACATTGTGACGAGACGACTCGTGAGAGAATTTTTGTGGATGAACTTTTGTGCAGCTCATATTTTATTTTTTCACAATTGCTTAGATGTAAATGACAAAGACAAATATTGTAAGTGTAATAGTTAGATACATATGTATAAAAGTATTACACGTGAAATTATGATAAACATTATTTAAAAACAAGATTCAACAAAGCGCATAAAGTAATTCAAGAATCATAAACAACAAGGCCCTCTGTAGGTGGCTTAATTAGGCAGCTTCCTGCAAGGAGGTCCAAACAAGCAATGAGATGATTACTCCACAGCTAATTGTATTAACCAGCTATTTAGTCCACAGACCACCATGCGCTGTTGATTGTTAACTGGCCAGTAAGTACACAAGGTATGGTAATGTAAAACAACTCACGTAGTCTTAATCCATCCATTTCAACTCATTTTCAAGTGTAAACTTACTTTAGATCCATTTGTAATGTATGAGTTTGGTTGAGAATGTGTAATTACTGACTTACTTACAGTTTTATAATTGTGAATAAACGCGTAATTAGTAGATCAGCTGATTGTTTCACGTATCTACAAACTTAACATTAAAAAGTTAAAACTTTTTTAACTTTAAAAGGCCGTTGGTGGTTTTAATACTTTCTTTATTACGTGTTATACGCTAGACTGCAGCAATGCTTAACATCAGGCAGGCTGTAGTCAAACGTAAACCTATCCCACGTAAAAAAAACGTGTTTAAAAATATATACAATAGAAAATTAATATTAAAAAATGTATAAATAGAATTTCGTAGCACTTTCTTCTACGGCGTAGCTTTGGTAGACATTATGTAAGATTTTTGCAAAAAGTACTACGCTTGTAGTTTCGATTCCTGTGAAAACAATCCAATATCGTAATCAGCATACCCAAAACCTTGGCCATAGATGAATGTTGTGTAGAGTAAAGTACGGAAAATTCACATTTAAACATCACATTTGGATAAATTCTACATTAGATGCAACTCGAAAATTATATTTACTTTCTTGATATCCGATCTGAACGCTCGAGATTGGCTTGTTAAGTCATATTTACGCACATCCGAGAGAGCAGCTCGAGCTCTCTTTATAAATACAGGCTCAGGTTCACCGAAACTTCTAAATAGTTTTATGACTAAATGTGTGTGTTTGACCAGATTCACCTCAAGTGCTGGTCGCAGCGCGACCACCACGTGTACTTGTTTACGCCTCGCGTCTGCTACTCTTCACAGTTTTGACAGATCACACCGACGCAAGCGCAACGATAACGACACAACTGTATCTTGCTCGACACACAAAATTGTACTCTATTCATTTAAGATTAGAGTACTATTTTCAATGCTCACTTAAAATTAGTTATGATCTTTTTAAGTAGAGCAAATCAGATTAACCATTTGTTTTCAATTGGTGTAAGTACGTTTGCATTCAAACGAATTAGAACGTAATTTGATTCAAGTAGAGTTCATTTTGGGAGTTGGGGTGAGATTTTAAAAGTGAGAAGTATTTTAAAATTAAAGTAATATAAGTAAAGGGCGCGTGATCCGAAGATCAAAGAGGCTGATGATGCGCCGATGTGCGCCGGAGCGCGAGCTAGCTGTCTTGATCGTTCTGACTCGGGACAGACAGCGACCGCATTATATCGCTTGTAACCAACTCATTTTAATATTTTAATCTTTGAAAGGGTTAGGTGTGGGATAGAATAAATTTGAAAACTGTCCTGAAATAAGAAGAAGACTAGAACGAGAGGAAAGTCAATGTTTTTAAATTAATGTATGAATTAAAAAACATTGACTTTCTTGATTGATGGAGATTATTTCGTATGCCTCTTTTCTTCAATTTTAGCAATCAGTTACCTATGTCATGTGACAAAATTTGTTATTCTAGTATTGCACCTTAAAAGTGGCTTATGCCTTTTTTCGATACTGCAGTAGAAAAACGCTTACAAAGCTACGTGTTCCAACTAGTGCATAATGAAAGTATCAAATCTAGTCTATCGCGGAGTGTTATCTCGTTTTTCTTTGATGTGGCCGATGTTTACTTGCGCGAGCGTCTGTGTTCGCTATCAAACAAACTTTGATTTGCACCAGCGACCCAACGTTGGCCCAACGCTTTGACAAACATCACTCGATGACTCATTGATCAAGCAATTTTGGATCTGATATTAGTGACGTAATTAAGTAACTTTTTTACATACTATTTTTTAAACAACAAGCCCCATATGTGTGATGCTAGTAGTTACAAAATATAAATTCCTTTCAATATCTTGTAACAAAATTTTAATTAAGTAGGTAGTAGGTATTAAATAATTTTGGGAATAACAGTATTTCAGTATTTAGTTATATGAAATGAATAATGCATAAAGTTTTATAAGTTTATAAAAGATCCTTAGAAATCAAGTGGATAAAAGCAACCCATTAGGTATACACAAAATGACAATATCCCACATTTTATCCCACCATACCTCACGCGAGCACTGGCGAGGCGGTTGGGCCAACATTGGTTCCAGGGTGTTTATTACAATATTCGTTAGGTTTGCCCCAATGAGCGATATTGTATGTAAACAAAACGATTCGGTTTCCACGACCCGAGTGGTACAAGCTACAAGAAAACTGTTTTCAGTAGGAATACCTACAGAAGAACGCAAATATTCTAACTCAACTAAACTATATGGACATAAGTGTATGCCAAATAATTATAAAATTAATAGAATAGATACATTACGAAAACACGTAGACGTGGTTTTGTCTTTGGATGTACATAATTCGAATTCTAGACACAAGACACAGTGCTTTATGCATATCATAGACCTAAACTACTAGCATGAAATACGAGTATGCATGGATTGATGTTTGTAGTTCAAGTCAGAAATAAACTATGGGTATTCCTTTACTTTGTACTATATACTTGTGTTGGTGTGCAATAAAGATATATATTATTATTATTATTATTATTACATATTTACACATATTTTATATCTACATCGTATTTTATGTTCAGTGACGTCTTTAGTTACTTCAAGTTAATGGGGGTATATATGCCCTTTAAACTGAATGCTGATAACTGATGCGCACTATGGTCGAACGACAAGTTTAGTAACAGTAGTGTTAGCTTTATATATAGGTATATAGCTATTATTATAAATGCTAATATTTACAATTATTTTCCAATCTGCTTCTTCCTACCTCCGCTAAAATCCCATAGCTTGCCTTTGGTCGGCTCTCAGTACTCTACGTTTGAAGTGGTTTCTGGTTATTTACGTACTGTTTGTTTATTTTCATATTTGCGGTGGCCCAGAACATCGGCTACTTATGAACTGACCGCCAGCGCTTTATAATTCACTTTTAAACGAGGAAAAGAGAGGATTTTCTCGTAATTTTGACGTTAGGAATGTTCTCGTGATGAATGCTTCCGAGATTGACGTCGGAGAGTTGTTATTCTTAGAGTGTTATCTTCTTGCAGTACGATTTTATCTTAATTTGGTGATGCAGTCGCATAAAAACATCATATTATTTCGAGCAGGCAGAAAAAAAAGTTAAAATTATACGCACATTTAGTAAGAAATCAACAACATGATATGAGTCTTTGTTATTCTTTCGGTTACACGGAGGAGAGGAATGAAAATCCTTGTTCGGTTATTAGTGTCTATGGTTAGCTGTCAATTCGTTTGTTCTATCTATCTATCGATGTCATTGTTGGGTATTGCTCACAGAACATAAAAAAACTGTTGTTTTTTATGTTCTGTGGTATTGCTGATCGAAGATGTCATTGTTTACCGTTCATGACTCATCGTATGTACGAGTATGTGTGGCCATAAGACTGAGTATTTCCTCAAAAAGAGGCAAGAAGCCCCTGAAACGCGGCATTATTGTAATATTGCATTAATTGACGAGCTTTGAAGTAAGCCGCCTCATGCGATTTATGCATTTATCGGGCGTCATATTAGCGCTGAGACGGATGTGACCGCCCGCTTCAGGATTATGAAAATAAGTCAAAAAGAAAGGGCATTACCAATTATTTTCCTCTGAATAATGATAAAAATATTCATGAGTACTAATCTTAAGTGCTAAATGTTGAGGGTTGATTAGTAGAAAACTTGAGCTCAAACTCCATCCACATTTTTTTTATATAACAATAGAAACTTATGATGGCCTATTCATACATTTAGTATGCGCTGTTCATAGATTTCCTAAATAAATGTGTAGATGCAACTAGCAGATGATAATATACTAAAGTTTGAGGAAGTATGTATATTCTGTATCTTCAACTCACTGTTGAGTATGTATGTGTTGCTTTGGAATGACGTGTCTAATACACCGCTGTGTAAACAAGCAAGTAGTGATTACACTCACTTCCGGACACTATATTACTCGTTGAAATATCCGACAGAGTAAAACATAAAGCTATTTACGGGAATAAATATATACAACACTGCAGCAGCGGATCGAACTAGTAAATTTTGGACATTTTCTTAAAAAATAATATTGTTGTTAGGTATTTCTTCTTTTTCTTACCAACTCTGGTGTCGAGAGTTTTCAAACCACCCTCTAACATGGCTTAACGACTGCCATACTAGACTAACAGCCGTTTAGGTACCTACTTACATTATTCCTTCTTATTGTACTAAAATTACGTCAGTGTAATCTGTTATTGTTGAATCGATGTTAAACATCGATCGCTTTGAAGCGGCCGGCTGACAGCGAACGCCGTGGTTTCCCAATATTTTCCCACATTTCGGGGAATAAATCGATGGATTGCCCAAAACTCCGGTAACTGATCAAATGCGCGAATGTTGCTCGCCTCACACATCCGGCGGCTTTGATCCTCCGGGCTGGTACTGTGCGATGGGATAGGGCTGCTGAAGATTTTATATTCGTATAGGTTTAACAATTGTGTGACGATCAGAAAACATTACATTCAAAAAGCGGGCAATAGTGCATCAACAGGTGAAAATTAATATAATCGTTAATTAAGACACGAAATAATTTTATGAATTTGCTTAGATAACTTATTATGTGGATTTTATCTGATTTTATTAAGTCCACTCGTTTCGTTACTACACCTCTTCTTTTAGTCTTCTGAAAAAAAAGTCTCTACAACTTTGGCTATTATGATATGGTTCTACGATAGTTTTGTTTCAGTTGTTTTCCTGCCATATTCTTATCTGAAAACGTGATAGCCCTGGTAGGTTCCAAGATGGTGGCATCATCCATCATCAGCTCAGATCCTGCCTGTATTGACACATTTACGATGAACAAACAACACGAATCAAAAATACATACATTCAGGCTTTTATGTCCGGACTTTAATATCTAACGCGCAGTTTTAAAGCAATATCTGTGTAGGATAATAAACTAATAGCTAACTGATAAATATGAAGCAGGAAATTATAATAATGTTCGTTTGAACGTTGTGACTATTTATTTATTCGGGGATCCGCATCGTTTTCATATTTTTATGTGCGATTATTACTCATCCATCATTTCATCTTTCTTAGATGTTTTATAGTACCTATGTATATGTACTCGTTTATTTCATTCAAAGTAATAAAATTATGACGAATGATATCTAAAATACCATATTTGTAGAGTTTCTCATGAATTTAGATGTATGAGAAGTTTAAATTGAGTAAAACACACTGTTATTACATTATTTCTCTAGCTTATCCTTGAGTAGAGTGTGTCATCTCTGCTACCTGTTGATTCATCTCAGTGCTGCATCCTCGGCAGAGAAGAGGCGGCCGAGGTCCCTCTCAAGGAGCGAGGGACCTCGGCCGCCTCTTCTCTGCCAAGCAGTGTGACTAGCTGTCTGTCAGGGCACGGTGCACCTCACCGCGCATGCGTGCTCTTTACACAAGGATGCATTGACGAAAATGAAAAATAAAACATATCCAAAAGATAGATAGTTTTTTTTAATATGCATGTGTGGGGATATTGTAGAGAGACCTTTTGTAACACGACTTTTAAAGCTATTGGAAAGTAACCATCAATCGGTCTTTACCATTAATTATTGACTTGCTTGTCTCACATCTTATAAGAATTAAGAAGATTAGAATATCTGCTGTTTTGTACATAACTTATTCTACCTACTTATTAATATATACATTACTTAAAGTTACGTACCCTACATTATGACTGATGTTTGCGAATGTATTGCGTGTTGTTCCAGATATACCTCTATTACATCAAGTATTTAGTAGATCTCTGGTGCCGATACCGGCGGAAGTACCGGCTGGTATTTCTCGAGTATTACCCACTTAGACTCACAAAATACATTTATTTTCGTGGCGTCGTCGCTTGATGGATCGAGCGACGTGTAATCGCCTTGTTTATCAATATTTTACTCACTCCCATTTCTATGATTTCGTTCTAGGGTGAATATTTACGATTGCACAGAAAAGTAGTCCTTGCTATTGTTATTCTTTACCAGATAAACTGTACTCATAAATGTTCAGTACTTATGTGTATATTTTTAATAACAAATATGTAAGAAAAAAATATGAATTTATGAACACAAAACAAAAGAGAATTGTTTCTAATTTAAAACATTACAATAATGTATCGGAAAGCTTTAATAACACGCAAAATATACCAAAAAGGATCCCGTCGACCGTGACAGGACTCGAACCTGCAATCTTCGGATCCGAAGTCCGACGCCTTATCCATTAGGCCACACGGTCGCATGACGGGAGGCTCTATTTTGCAAGCTGTCTGTCTACAGGACTCTAGCGGGAAAGCCTCTCCTTATACTGAAAAGGAAAGTGTCATTTCGAATGTATAATGTTTACATTTGTTAAAAAAATATGTACCTAAGCAGTCAAATTGCGAACTTTCTTTTTGTGAAGTCGGTTAAACATGGGTTAATTATAAATATGGCTGTGGCATCGTCGCTTTAAATCAGCTAAAATGTTTATGTCAAAATTATGTCTTTGAAAGAATTTTCATACAGATGTTAAGATTTTAGAGCAGAAAAATGTTTTATTTGCAGAAATATGATAGGTATTAAAATTACTTAATATTTTATAGCTTTTATACCACCAAAGTATTTGTTCATTACCCAGCTTTAAAACTAGCATAATGATAATAGAAATAGTTTATACCTTGGCTGGATCCAAGGCATATATATATCTAACTATATTAAATTTCATCCAAATAAGTCCAGCCGTTTGATTGTGACCATGGAACAAACTCACTCCTACAAGTTATGGTTACAAATTTAAAAAAAATGCCACATGAAGTCTTCGGTCATCACATTTTTTTCATCAAATCATACCCATTTCCATCAAACTACGTTATTCGATCAAACTGCGTGTCTTTGTATGAGATCGATCAAATCGATGCTATCTACAAGATGTATCACTGACATACTGCGACTTGCAGGAACTCAAATAAAAGGCGTTTTAGTTTGATGGATAGATGCTACCGTAGATTTATGTGATAATAGTAAAATAAACATTAACTGCATCATATCACGTTTTTGGAATTGTATGTCAACTTTAATTTAACCTCTTATTGTTCATTATGTAAAGTAAAAGTAAAAGTAAAAAAGCCATTTATTCAGCTATTTTAAATTCATTTTACATTCTTGCACTCGGATATATAAATTTACACATTTTGGGTTTTTTTATAAGTACTAGATTTATTTGATGTTATTATTGTTTTAAATGTCGTGTTGTTGTGCGATTTCTCTTGTCCTTTTTAGTTATGGTGTCATAGCTGTCGCCTCGTTGGCGTAGGCCTCCCCCAGTTTCATCCATGTTTTGCGGTTCCTTGCTAACCTCGTCCATTCTATTCCATGTCTCTGGTAGAATATGTCTTCCCACCTTCTATGTGGTCGTCCTCTTTTCCGCTTGTCCGATCTTGGTATCCATTCCACTACCTTCCTTGTCCAACGGTCATGGTTCATCCTATATACATGGCCAGCCCAGTTCCATTTCAGATTTCTAATTGTTTTGATTATGTCTCTTAGTTTGGTTTTCTTCCTGATGCATTTGTTCGGGAGTTTGTCAGATAGTTTTATGCCTAGCATACTCCTCTCCATCTTTGTCTGGCATACCCTGAGCTTGTTTTCGTCTTCTTTTCTCAGAGCCCAAGTCTGGCATCCGTATATGAGGCTCGGTAGTATTGCAACTTCATACAGTCTTCTCTTTATGCTTAAATGTATTGTTTTGTTTTTCATAATTTCCTTGAAGCTCCAGTATTTTTTCCACGCAATTCCAATTCTTCTATTGATTTCTTTTTCGGTGAGGTCGTCAAAAGCTACGGATTGTCCTAAGTAGACATATTCGTCAACATATTCGATCGTTTCTTGTTCTACTGTAACTATTTCTTTCTCTGCATTCGTCATTATTTTGGTCTTGGAAGCATTCAGTGATAGTCCTACTTTATTGCTTTCCCTTGCTATATCTTGTAGCATATTTTGTAGGGTATTTGCAGTATCAGCAAAAACTGCAATGTCATCGGCGAATCTCAAATGACTAAGATACTCTCCATTTATATTAATTCCTGTGTTAGTCCAGTGTATATTTCTAAAAATCATCTCGAGTACAGCACAAAAAATTTTTGGGGATAGTGGATCTCCTTGTCTAACGCCTTTTCCAATTTGAAAGTCTTCACTATCTCTTTCCATTCTTATTTTCGATGAACTTTTCGAATAGATGTTCTTCAGGATGAGTATGTATTCTTCTTCTACTCCCTGCTGCTTGAGAGCTTCCCAAATTGCATTATATTCCAGGGAATCGAACGCCTTTGTAAAATCAATGAATCCTATGTATATTGTCTTATTGTATTCTTTACACCTGTTGACTATCGTAGCTACAACCTGGATGTGATCTATGGTTGAGTAGTTTTTCCGGAATCCAGCCTGTTCCGGTGGTTGGTTTTCGTCTAGTGTGGTTGTTATGCGGTTTAATAATATTTTTGAAAATATTTTATAAATATTTGACATTAGGCTAATTGGCCTATAATTTTCTAGTTGACTTCGGTCTCCTTTTTTATGTAACAGTATAGTTGTAGATTTGCTCCACTCTTCCGGTGTGCTGCCCTTCCTTAGTACGTTGTCAAATATAGTCTTTAATGGTAAGAGTAGTGGGTCCATAAGTGATTTTAACAATTCATTAGTAATTTTATCATCTCCGGGAGCTTTGTCGTCTTTTTGTGTCCGTATTGCCTGAATGATTTCGCTGTCCAATATCTCAGGTAATGTCACTTCATTTGTCTTTTCTTCTAGATTATTAATGTCACAGGTGCAGGATGTCATATTGCATTCATTATTCGCTAGGTTAGATGTCAAAATACATGCATTATTTACTATATTAGATGTCCGGTTACATGTCAAATCTATGTAATTACTATCTATATCTTGGCGGTTTATATTATATTCTGAGACTGTTGGTGTAGTGCTCATTGTCAGATCATTTGGCCTGCCACTTGCATATAGTTCTTCGTAAAATCTTCTTGCTTCTTCGAGTATATTTGGTCTCTTGTTTATTGTTTTCTGAAACTTTGTTTTTACATTTGCTGTCCACTCTTTTTTCTTATTCAATTCTTTGAATGCCTTCTTCACTGCGCCATTGTTTTTTATGTGTCTTTCATATACTTCCTGTCTATATTGTTTTGAATCTCTGGTTATCTGTCTATTAATCTCTTTACTAAGTCTTGTGATTTTTTTCCGAACCTGTTTTGATTTAGGTGCTTTGTATAACGTTTTTCTCTCTTCTAATAAAGCCTCCGTCTCTTTGTTTTTTTTCTTTCTTTTTTGCGGCATTGGTACTGAAACATCTTGTATAAATGTTGATACTTCTTGTTGTAGGTTTTTGTATTGAGCGTGTATGTCTTCACCTTTATTCACAGCTGCGCGAAATTTCTGGTTCAAGCTTTCTTTTGCTATTTCTGTGAGTTCTGGTACTATACGTAGGCCCATCGTTGTTTTCTTAAAATTTCTTCTCTTCTTCTTGATATTTAGCTTACATCTGACCATCAAGTGATCTGTCGAAAAGTTTGGTCGTATCACGTCAAAGCCTTTTATTTGGTTGGGTTTGGTGGTGAGTATGTAATCAATTTCGTTAGAGTGTTTTTGATTTGGTGTCTTCCAGGTCCATTTTCTTGTTTTCTTTCGATTGTACATTGTATTAGTAATTTTTAAATTATTTTCCAAGGCAAATTGTACCAGTCTTTTCCCATGTAGACTTCTGTTACCTCTTGAAAATTTCCCGAAAACGATATCTTCCCCTCTTTGCATTTTTCCGACTTGGGCATTGAAGTCTCCCATTATAATTAGATGGCTTGTGCCCGAGGAAGCTATTGCTTGGTCCACCAGTTTATAAAATTCTTCCAATTCTTCATTTGTAGTCTTTTTCGTCTCAGTCGGTGCATAGACTTGTATTATGTTCAATGTGTTCGAGTTATCTAGCTGTACCTCTAGTAAGGCCACTCGATCAGAGTAGGTTTCAAATCTGATTATATTTTTTTTCATGACTTTCTTTATAAGGAAGCCTACTCCACGTTGGCTTTTGGTTGCATGACTGTGAAAAAGAATAAAATCTGGGTACTCTTCTATGATTTCTCTTTGTCTTCTTACTTCGCACATGCCTAGTATGTCCCATTTAATATTGTCCAAACCATTTATTAATTCTGTCAATCTAGCTTCTGTTTATAGTGTCCTAACATTTAAACTTGCTATATGAATTGTATTTTCTGCATTTCTGGGGGGTTGTTGGTCTTTCTCCTCCACGGTGACCAGCCGGCTTGGAGGAGGAGTTCCTTTTTTCAGTTTTTTGTCGTGTTATCATTCGGTTTGCTTGTTCCGGGGTTATGTATATTAATTGCTTTCGTTTGTTGTGTTCTTGCGGTATTGAAAAAAGACGTCATGCCTTGAGACCTTATTTTCTTTGTTTTTTGTTCTAAATTCCCTTCTTTCTTTTTATTTTTGTTAAAATCTTCAGGAGTTTTAGACAGCTGTCTTTTATTGCCTTGATTTGCGCTCGAACTGGCCTTTTGACTAGGAGATTCGTTTTTGTTCAGCGTAACTATTTTGTCGTAATTTAATACAGCTTTTATTCCTTGTTCCCTGAGCTTGTTTACTTCCACTTGCAGTTCTTTCCTTTTCTGTAAAATTTTGGGTGGGTAATCTTCTTTAATGTACCACTGCACTTGGTTGTCTTTTGGTCTCATTTTCAGAATGTCCACTTTTTTTCCAAATGTTGTCAGTGTAAGTCTAATGGGACGTGGTTTGGTATTCTTTTTGCCTATTCTTCCCACAAACTCTATGTCCCTATGCTCAAAATCTATATCTAGGTTTAGGTTCATTATTTGCACTATGATTTCTGCTAACTCCTTGTATCCACGTTCTTCTTCAGCAATACCAAATATTATAAGGTTTCTTTGTCTAAGAATTTTGTCAAAATGGTCTAATCTCCCCTCATGTTCCTCTTGTGTAGCTTGAATCATACTAATATTTGCTTCAATTTTGTCGAATCTCTCGTCAATTTTCTTGCTTAATTTTTGTGTGATATTGTCTTCCGATTGTTTTTGGATATGTTCGTTGTCTTCTTTTATGTGTTTTCGAAGCGCATCCAACATCTCCATCATATTACTTTGGTCCGACATGTTGATATATCTATACTTATTTATTTCGTGGTTTTTAAATTAAATGTTGAAAAGAGGTATAAAAATTTGGCTTTTTTTTATTATTATTATTGTAATTGGTCCAAAAATGTCAAAATTTAATAAATAAGTATGTCCTGAGATATTCAATTCAAAGTCAATAAAAAATTTAATAGCAAAAAGATTATGCTGTCGGTGATTCGAATCTACGTCGTCTTGAACGGTAGTCGAGCCTCACACCGCTGTGCTATCGAGACACTTGTCGTGGAGACCGAAATTGGTAGTCAGTTGTGGTTGGGTTCTGATTTCTTGTATATTGAGTGAGAACGTATAGGTAATTATGTCACACGTTCAAACTGAAGCTATCTCCTTTTGTCCGTTAACCGTTGAGTGAATGAAACTTATGAAATCACGATGACGCATTTATTGTTTAAGCTATTTTTGGGTTTATTTCACTTGTTTTATTGCGTTGGGTGTCTTTTATTATCCTATTTTGTCACTGTTCCGTATATACGGGATGTTTAACTGTCTATTCTGTCCAGATACTTGTTTTAGGGTCCGTATTTACATAAATTAAACTGGTCACTAAATTCATGAAAATATGTGTTTTGCACTATAGTTTTGTCTTTTCCACAATATCACAACTTACTAGTCACTGCCCGCACTGAAACACGTTATTTGCACTCACTTAAATCCACTTTTAGTATTTTTGCGAATTATTTGGCGCGGAGTCGATGTTAACCGTGTCGCGCCCTCTAGCGGAACTCCTTTCATTATGTAGCAAGTGATATTGGCGACAAAACATAAATCTTGAGTTCTTAAAAACCACACTGCTGCTTCATCTAGGCCATACTGAAGTATAGTAATTATCTCGTATTATGTATTTAAAAGTAGTTGACTAGAATTTATTAACTACGGTGGCGTCTATTTAGCTACTTTCCACGCATAGAGCCAAGAAGCTAAGTATTTATTCAAATGTTCTTGCCAGCAACAGCACATTTCCATCTGCTACATTTCCATATTTATCACCTGCATTACAATTCCACACAAACCCGCGTAACATCATAAATCAAAACGTGCTAGTAATGTATAAATATACATATGTGTGAGCGACACGTCCGCAGAGTGACAGTGTCGCAGTAGAGACAACAGTGTGGGGTGTGGTCGTGCACGGAGTCGCGCCACAGGCCACAGTGTGGTCGCGCACGGTGGGTTGACGCGCCGAGCTCGCAGGACTAGTGGCAGCCACAGTGTCGCGACACAGACCACAGAGTCGCGCCACAGTGTGGGGTGTGGTCGCGCACGGTGGGTCGACGCGCCGAGCTCGCTGCCCAAGAACAATGCACTCCGTCTAACCGTATTACTATTGACATTCAAATCAGTAGCCGCGCTCGATTATTCAGAATTTGGAACGAGTCGCGGACAATGGCGGACAATATGCCAGTTGGAGCAACAGTTAATGTAAAGCAACAGTGGCGACGTCTGCCGGAGATCATCTGTCAACATTATACACACACGAGTTTTTGGTACAAAACAATAGTGTGACGCATTTTGGGCCATTACAAGCGATGGCTCGTTACACGTTCAGACGCTATTCACCATTGTAAGGCGTGCTTCCATCGCCTCTTACACTCTACATTTTTGTTTAGTGAACATTAAAACTACGTTCTTAGTTTAGGCTAATGTGTTTGCATAAATTAAAGAAGATACTGACTATGTTTCTGTTTCATTATTTTGCTAATTAGATTATCGGCCATCACTGAATCTTATTGGTCGAGAGATGATCTTTACAAAATGTTTTTAAAAACAATAGAACCTTTCAAGTTCAAATTATTCAAAAATTAGAATGAGTTTACGAAGGTTCCTGAGTGTGCAATCTGCAGGCTGCAAGCTGGAGGCTGTAGGCTGGGTGCGTGTCGCGCGACCACAAATCGCGGGGATAAATGGCGGCGCGAGCACACGCGGCGAATCATTACTGGCTGATATACGGCCGCAGCCTGATTGCCGCCGCGAATAATCGACCGCGATGTTTCCCGATAGCCGCGCGAAAACATACGATTAATCGACTGAATAGCGGGTGGGATTCTTTTTAACACGTTTTAATGTATATTATTGGCAGTACTTTGTAACAAGGATTAATAAAGTTGTCAAGTGAGACGGCTTTCGAAAGTGGGTAAAGATGTTCATTTGCATGGTCAGTGTCGTTGACGAAAGCTAGAAATTATTCGGTCGCATAATTAGAGAGAGAGGCCTCCCATTGTGCAAGACATTGCGTCAATAAGTCAGCCCGGCGCAGGCACAGGAGTGGTGGCAAGCGATGCGTTGCGAATGCCTTTGATTTAGAGCTCAGCATTTTTCGGCTGCGGCTTTGTTCCTCCACTCGGCTAGTTGACACATCGCCTTGTTCAGAGATGGCGCTGCACGCCACATTTATCATCCAGCAACGCAACTTGTGAAATATTGGACTGTTTTTGTTCTATTTACGAGAAATAATGATGTTCAAAGTGATGTATTACACGATTGGTAAAGATTTTTTGTGTTGCTGATGGTTTTTTTAATGTTTCATAATTTATCTTAAATCTTACTGTCGCGGGACAAGATTTACTTACATACTTAGGAATATTTACGGCGTATTCTTTGGAAGTAACAAGTTATATTATGCACATGAAATACCGGAATAGTTTTAGTCGAAACCAATCAGTTAGTGACTAATTTCACCCCTACTTTACTGCTTCTAACAAGCCGTGCCGCTTTCCACACACTTAAAGTTTTCATCCATAAACCTCCCAGCGAGGCATCCATCTCCGACTGAAGCAGATTCCCAATTAGTCTCGGCTGCTGCTACTTGGGTGTCAACGTTAATGAATTTCACGGCTCTAATGCAGCTTTATTATAATCTTGTTTTGTCTAAGCATTCGTCTCAATGTGCCACCGTCACGGCGTTTTGCGCGCGCTTCTGTGCTTTTGTATGTGCAGAGAAAAAAAGAAACGTGCCACTGTGCAGCAGAAATTACTTCTGTACAAGAAAAGGAGCATTATTTGAACAAAAGAAGGCTATTCTTATGCTACTGTTTCATCCAGAATTATCTTTAACAGGCATGCAGGGGGAAGGAACGTAGTGGACGGTTCAAGTGGACAATAGTCTGATTAAATCGTGCTCGATCCATGATGTTACTATTGTTGTACACGGGCTGCTTTTGTTTGTAAATGTTTACAATAATTCTAAGAAAAAAACAAGTCACTATCAGTTAGTACTAGACACTTTTTGATCGACACTAGCATACAATACATGATCTTACTCCAGTCATTTCCGTCTATCAGTCATATTATTTTTGCTCACACTTTAACGATTGGTACGTAAAGCTTATAAAAAAAAACATTATGAACTACTTTTCAAGCAATTGCGGTTACTCACTTTATCATCTATGTTAAATCTTCATTGTTGCTAAAATTTACTTTACCTTTGCTGTTTCTACAAAATAAATCTCATTTATCAGACTTAGCTATTCTCAGACAAAGGTATGCGCATACTCCTGGAATTTTGCGACAATGTTTTTGTCGCAAAATTTAAACCTTTCGCCGTCATACATTCAAAACAAACAATAATCACGAGCGAAAACATTTCCGAAAAACGACTTTCGAGTTCCAATTTGCGTTGCAGCCTGCGCCTGATTTATGTGGCCCCCCTGCGCGAGGGCTAATAACGATCCCGCTTTATGCAATGCCTTTTTAAAAAGATAGTGACATTGACATTTGCATTTTTTCTGACAGTCGCTTGCGCGCCACTACCGTTTGGTTTCCGTTCGACGGCGTTCGTGCTTTGTCTCGGGCCTGGCACGTTCGTGGAAGACTGCTGGAAGCATACATGTGGCTGCATTGTGTGCTTACTCCACTTTTCTATGCTTATTGTTTGTTTGTAGAGAGGCTCGTCTTGTTCCGAGCTTTGTCAGCGGTTGCAGAGGTTGAGACAAACACTGCTTATTGAAATGCCTGACAGCTTTACTAGCTTATTAATGACTTGCCACGTTCTGGTACTATTGCTATGCTGGTAATTAATGTGTTGCAAGCCATTATTTTCTTACAGCATTAATATGACAGACCACGTTGTTATTGGTACCTACGTGTCTTTATAAGATATAACAACATTTAATGATTTAAAATGTTTGTCGTCATCCGTAAACAATATTAGAATTTCATCTACGTAGGTACGTTTCATCGATGATGCAAATTTATGCGAATAATTAAATCAGTTTTGTACCCACTTTGCTTTATAAGCAGGGATACTAAATTTGTAATGCTTAAAAAGCATTAGGTATTCATGAGTAGGTTATAGATTAAATGTTTCTGAAAAAACTTAAACTTACAACAGTGGTCAGTCGGCAGCAGCCAAGAATAACGGGCCGATAATAGAACATTGTCTCGTACGTTAAAACGTCCAGTTATGCTGATTAATGGCCTCCCCAACGGAAGCCAACTACTCCAAGTCTCGCCCTTTGTGCCGATTAGATAATTACTCCAACACTTTGTCGGCCTTTCCCAGAACTTCTCCACATTAGACATGCGCATACGCCGACTTTGCGAAAAAAATCCACAAATAGTTTCGAAATCACGAACAAAAATAATAAAAACATCACAGTCAAAATATATGTTGGCGTTAACATAAAAAATGTTATAGAAACTTTAACTTTCTGTCGACTTTGTGACGTGCCGACCCATTGCCCGGCGGATTTCGTCACACAAATTGGTACCTTACTTTGATTGTCCTGGAATCTCTTTTAGTGTAAAGGGCGATGTTGTTTTTTGGCGTCGGATCGAATCGAGGGCGTGGCCAGTCCCAGATGGAAACATTTGCCAATATTATCGTGAAAGGACTGAACAGATGAAATAATTTATTTCCCGATGTCGCTTTGTGTCCAAAACTCGGAGCTTTTGTCGGTTTTTTTGCGTCGGATCCTTTGGTGACGTCTCAATTCATCCCTTTGGGTGAGCGCCGACTTGTGACATGTTGAAAGTCACCCTTATATGTAGGTGCTTAGGCATGTGACTTGTGTCGCTTGTCGCCGTGTCGCCGTGTCGTGAAGGTGTTTGATGTGTGTTGTTGGTGGATGCGTGTTGATGACAATAGTATTAGAGAGTCGGTAAGCGGCTAGCTATGTGCGCCTGCGCAGCCTTTGATCTTGACTTCCCTGTTGGATGATTTACGTCCCATGGACTTCAAAATAGGTCGTGGAGATTGTAGAAAATAAGTATTTTTAATGGATGTTTATTCAAAGTTTTATATAGGATTTTTTTTTAATAATTGTATTTATAACATAAGTTAATTGGAATTCACAAAATACTTGATCTGAAATTTAAATAGAAAGAAAGAAAACATTTATTGTGACATCTCCTGATAGACAACGAACGCCGGGAAATAGTCCAGAAAAAGAGAAGAAAGGACAAAGTCATGTCGATTGAATCGACAAGAACAAACTTTGGTAGACTATGTGCTAGCAAATTAGGCCCAGACCTATACAATAAATTGTGCAAAGACATAGGCAATTTGGCAGCTCTGTCAACTCACGAATGCACAAGAAAAACCGTAGAATACCTACTTACTCTGAACTACAACAAAACAGAAGAGCTACTGAATGTAATAAAATGAAATTACCCACTAACAAGTGATACCTAGATCAAATTAATGAATAGTACGTTTTTTATTTTGTATTTATTTATTTCCTTTTTTGACAATGTCTTATAATATATATACTGTAGTATGTTGTTTTCTTAACAAAGTTGAATATAAGTTTGCGTACCTAAATGGACGTAGATGGAGTATCCATTTACTTATGATGTTATTACGTACACTCAGCTTACATAGCTCAACTACAGGTACAAAGGAATCGGTTAATGAAACTAAATGCACACACACACACACACAATATTAAAAATCACGCAATCATCAAACACTCATCAAGGCAAACATATGAACTACACACAATACCTACTCACCCACAATCACAACTTTTAACACACACACACCACATAGTACCGTGTTCTCAGCCGCATTAAATATGCTAGTATCTAGCAATAGGCTGAAAATTTGCTTAGTTTTTAAAATTTACACTGACGGTCAGTAAATCAGATAATCCATGTACATTCTACGGATTTGTTACCTCAATGCTGGTATCACTGATCAAAAGTTTGTTTACAATTAGTTAATAATTAGCAATACATACATATTTTTGTAATCTTTTTATTTATATTTAGGACAGTATAATTATGTTATAAAATCGTAAAATCAGTGTAAATATAGGCAAAGAAGCCTGCTGCGGCGGTAGGTACTGCAGTCTTGCAATTCAGGACCCTTGAGGTACCTTGTACAAGACTCAGTTAACCATACCAACGTATGACACCGACGTAATTTATGTAAATTTTTATTACTTAAAGCTGTACCTACAACACTGTATTTTATGCACAATAAACAAATTATTATTATATTATTATATTTAACAGAAGAACACACACGAGTAAAAACATAATAAACAAACATAAAATCTGCCACAACACAGCCCCAACTCAGCATAATGCTGGTTGTGTGGAAGCAACCAGCACTGGTCTTCCGTTGGGGCTGGCTGTGACGTCACGCACGTACAAGAAGGCAGGCAAACAAACAAAGACAAAGACGTATATATGAGCGTAAGACGTAAATATGTATGAGCTTACATAAATTACGCTGACTAGTGGTATGTTACTCTCTACCCTAAATAAAAAGAGTCAAACAATAGGACTCTACATGAACTTCTCAAAAACCAAAGTAATGACCAATGGAGATAAAGTTCCTATTAAACTTGAGGAAACCAATATAGAGTATGTGAGCGAATATGTATACTTGGGCCAGCTCATAACGATGCACGACTCTACTGCTAAAGAAATTGACCGGCGTATCGCAATAGCGTGGAAAAAATACTGGGCCAATAAGGATATATTCAAGAGTAAAATGCCCATACATCTCAAAAAACGTTTGATGGACAATACCATACTGCCATGCTTACTTTATGGTTGCCAGACCTGGGCTTTAACAAAGAAGTTGATACATAAAATAGCCACATTCCAAAGATCTGCAGAGCGTTCGATGCTGGGTCTGAAACTGAACGACCGAGTACCAAACGCAGAGATAAGAAAGAAAACAAAACTCATCGACTCAGTATCAATGCTCTGTAAGCTCAAGTGGAAATGGGCGGGACATCTTGCTCGAAGCTCAGATGACCGGTGGAGCGCGCGCGTCCTACACTGGTACCCACGCGACTGCACCAGGGGACGCGGCCGCCCACGCAGCAGGTGGAGCGACGACATCACGCAAGTAGCGGGGGTCACATGGACGAGACAGGCGCAAGACAGAAAACTGTGGACACACATGGAAGAGGCCTTCACCAAGTTTTGGGTGCCCTAAGCAATTATATACCAATTACTATTTTATTCTAGCGATATTTTAAAACTAATTTTATTTTTGTGATTTTTTTACATACTTAAGCTTATTTCTGGGCAATAAAAGGCTATTTTATTTTATTTTTTTAGTGGTATGTTGCAAGTAACTAACTTAGAAAAGCTCTTCGAGTTTTGATCACTGCCGACGCTGTAGTCATTTACTACAAAGACTGTAATTTGAATACCAAAAGCTAAACTGCAAAGTAACGATATAAACATTAGCTGCAAAGCCTCAGGGAGCTATAACTGGACGTTACAGGAACAACAGCATCCTCCAGGGACATCTGCTTGTGGACAACTGGCAACTATTTTGTCATCAGGTTCCTTTTTGACATACCGCCTAACTATATTTCTTATAACAGTACCCATGTAAGTGATTATTAAAATAAAAATGGTAAATTAATTATGTTAGATAATACTCGTATACCCAGAGAATCGGCATATTTTCTTCTTATTTTATTCTTGAAGAACAAATTGTAGTTTACAACAAGTAAGTAGTAGATTTTAAATACACGAGCAGCAGATAACATATTTTTATACTTGTTGTTTAAATGTATATTCAATCTATTCGTTTTGGTTTTGTTTTGAGACTAAGAGCTTCTCTCTTTGAGTCGTATTTCCTCATGACTGAGGGTCGTGACTCCCCCGCAGAATTAATTCGTTAGGGGAGTTTTCTTGGGCAGATACATCGTGGTGGGCGCCCAGGTCCTTCCACGGAAGACGCATGTCCTCGGATATTGTGGTCCTCAAACATGTCGGTTTCCTCACGATGTTTTCCTTCACCGCTAAGCGAGTGCAAATCTACACATAACTTGAAAAATACAAGTCATTGGTGTAGGGCGGATTCGAACCAGGGTACGTATGGATGAAAAGCAGACACTGGAACCGCTGAGCCACACTCGCTTCAACGCTCGCTTCGGAGACTAAGAGCTTAGCTTTAGACAAATATTGAATTTACTACACTTACTTTTTAAAATAACAATACGTACAGTTTATATTCCTATTATTGCAACTTAACAGTCCTTACGCATTCATTGCTTATTAATCATTATGGCGATTAGTACCGCAACAAATTGCATTTCTGGTTTGTACAGTATGCAACCACATGCAGGTTTGAGAGTCTGTTGTGTCATTGAAACTTGCGGTTCATTTATGGCGTTTTCCCGAGAAAGCCCTGAGAGGTAATAAATTCATTTGAGCTCCAACGTTACGCTCATAATGATGCTCGTCGTGGTGTTTGTTCGCGCGACCGCAGTTAGCGCCCCACTGGCCGCTTTACAACCATATAAAGTCTCACACTGAGTCCTTTCATTTGTCTCAAAGAGGCTACTAAATAACGCTCATTTAGCCCGTGGTAGTTCAAAGCAGCTCGTCATCGCATCCAAACCGAGATTCAATGAGGTTGAATGCACCATCATCGGTTTACAGCCCCGTGACTAACGGCTCGCATGGGGTCCAACAAAGCAGGCCAAACCACCAAACTGTAAACAATCACCTTGTTTATTGTTTTACAGCCGCCATATAACCTGGTCGTGGTGAATGCGAGCCCGATGATGTCCAGAATGCCCCGCCATAAACCCATCATGTCCCGCACAGAGGAGCTCGCTCGGACGCGGACAAAAAGCGCAACTTGTATAGATTTGGCACGCTCGCGGCGCAGCGGTTTTATTCAGCGTGATGAATGTGCGGAAGTCAAATTCTTATCCCTTACAACTTAATAATAACGATAAACACCGGTCCCCTATTTAAATGGCGGTTTCGCAACATTAGTGGAAAGCTGCGCGTATGCAGCGCGATGTGTGGATTAGCGGCGTGTTTGCAGGACTCATTCTGTGCGCTGGCGAGGCTGACGATGATAAATCGACGGGTGGTGCTGACTGCCGTGTAAACATGATCATTTCATTTAAAGCTTTAGGTTTAAATGCTGTATTATGTCTATTAAGCCATTAAGATTTATTGCCGAGCGTCATTTTGCAAAATATAATTTATTTAAAAACGTACTTTTATGTGTAGTCGTGTAATCTGATTAATTACTTATTATTATTGTGGAATGGTAAGTTCCGTTAAAAAACTGATAACTGACGGAACTCTTTTTTTTCAGGAAAATATCCATCCATACCCAATAAGATGTCAAAACAACTGTACTAAGTGCTAACGATAAAATTGGTATATGTTTAATTTGGTTGTACTTTTTATCACCACAAGTTAAAAAACGTATGCTTTTTATGTGGTGGAATGATCATTTCGGGGCGAGCTTATTTCACGCACATGTCTTGCTTTTATTACAAAGAGATTTACGACAATGTCCCGTATGTATAGATCTGTACCGCGCAGATGTCATAGACACGTTATTAATATTGGTAACGCCGACGTTTACCACAATAACCACTATTGCAATAACAAACACATCCATGTGATAAATGATATTTGATGGCATTCGCCCTCAATGCATGACGCTTATGTCTTTATTTTTGCAAACATTGTTATTCTTATGCAAGCTATTTTAGTCTCTACTGCTGGTATAATAAAAGGTGATTTGCTGTGCCCGGTATTGAAGCCGTTAAGTTTGAGCTTGGGGTGTAGGAATCGCATTGATGTTGTTCAATCGTACGTAGCAAATTGTCGATATTCGTTGGAGTCATTAATGGTTGGTTTTTGTCAGTGTGCGGCCTGCGCCTGCGCGCATTGTACCGCGGTATTGGGAGGCAGTCGAGTGTGCGAGCGAGCGCCGAGCGACCCGCCGGCGGCCGTGGCGGGCCGACACAGACCCGACACCACCGTAAATCCTACATTAGAGCTTTGTTGGTGCACTAAAGATGAGAATTTATTCACAACACGTTTTGTGAGCTTTATCTCCATTAAAATGTTTCCATGTTTTATTTAAAAGACACGTTTACGGCTGACGTGTCGTCGCCGTTATTTAAGACCCACAATAAACGCTCGGAAATTACATTTCTTCTTAAATTAAGAGTTGAGAATTCCGTTAGGTATTATTTATGGGGAGCAACAGTCGTGGCAGTTATTGCTGATAAATATTTAACTAGGCGAGAATTATAGCGCTAACAATGGGCATAAAAGTTGTAAACTCGAGTCCGGCGGACGGAGCATACATCTCGATTAAATTGGGAGTCTCGTGTTCCCACATGTCCTGTGAATTGCAAACATGATCACGCTGTTTTATCCGGTAATATTTTTGTAACAAGTAACACAATGCTATTGCCTACTTCCTTATTTACAGGAATATAAGATTCAATATGTGCAATAACATTTATTCGATTAAGTTGGTGATAAACCGCAGTGTGAGTCGAACAAAGGGCCAACCCTCATTGAAATCACAATCGCGCTAATATTTATAGATAATATTGTTACTTCACTCCGCGGAATGAAGGGCAACATCCCTAAACATCTGCACTCCGACCACTCCATTCTATATAATCTAATTAAATCTATACAAAGTAATACAACTCTAGCCATAACTTGGATCTCGTGTTACTATTTTTTTATTTATAGTATTTTAAAGTTTATTATAAGGTTTAGTTTTTAATTAGTTACTATTAATTTCCCTATGTGTTTTTTAAGTTGTTTTGAATAAATACATGTTGTAAATTAAAATCCATTAAAGTTTATATGAACTAGTTATATCTTTAAATAAATTTCATAGAAATGTTATAATTTTTAGTATAAGAAGATGCAATAAAAATTAGGTGATCGTAAAACACACATTCATTTTATTGGATGTAAAATTTGATATTATTATAGGTTTGAGCCCTTAAGTAATTGTATCTGTACGCATTTACAATGTGTATTTACAATCTTCATTATGGAAGAAACTTTTTTCTTTATTATTTTATCTTCGAGATCAATAGTGCGGCTTCCGACATAAGTTTAAAATCATATTTTGCACAAAAGGTAATATTTGTACAAATTATCGCAAGCCGGAGCAAGCGCCCGCATCTCAGTCAAAAACACCGCAACTTCATTGTGTAACTCACTGATATTTTAGAATAAACATATTCAGGGTTACTAGTAACAAAGTTAAAACTAAAACGACTTGCATTGAATAAATGCATTTACATGTACACATTATTACGCCCATACATAGGTAGACAGACAAACTTTACAACTTGTACAAATACAAATTAAAAAAAAAACTAAGTAAAATAAATACACATGTCAAAACAAAATGAATACATTAATGTTTGGCCTACATAATTTTGCATTTCTTAATTTTTAGAATACTTAGTTCCAGAGAATCAACATACATATTTATTAATATACCGCCCCGCTAGAAATATGTGAATGATGTCGATCACCAGTAACCGTGTAGGACTGTACTCCCGCCCACCCAGAGTTTGCATCTAATCCTGAGTAAAACACCGGATTTCTCGCATGTTTAACTCCACTGAAGTCGAACTTACAGCCGCTTTCAAAATAATCGGCTCCTTCAAAGGCGGCGCACAAAAACTACGCATGAAAAAGATCGCCTCGCTGCATGTGTATTGTAAACAGAACCACGCACAGAATAGATTATAGCGGATACTTCTATGGCTGGATTCAACCAGTGGAGGTACAAATTAAAATATGAGATAGTTCCGTTTTTGTCCGTATTACGGTATATTGCGTTACTCTGTGCAGTGCCGGAGTAATTTGTTGATGATGTACATATGTCTGACTATGTTTATATGATAGTAGACAAGTCAGGTATAGAGAGTTTTCTAACAGCCTGAAGCCACAGGAACCTACTATTTAAAGAGACACGCATAATGACACCGAAATGAAAACTTGTGTTAAATTTATGTGTGTACTTATATGACACTTTATGTGTACACATTTTTCATTGAGGGATAAAGCATTTCATAACCAAATATAAGGCTTCGCAGGCTAAGACAAACAAGATTATATATTACCTATATTATATATGTATATACGAACAAGATTATATAACGAGATGATTGCCTGGAAGAGATCGCTCTACGCGATTAGGCCGCCCAATGTACCTATGTTAAGTAATTTTACTGTAAATTGTTTATGTATTTTGTGTTCTGGTGTACAATAAAGCTATATTGATTGATTGATTGAAGACTTTTAGTATCACAAAAGTTTTGCTTCAAAACATGACCCAGTTTAATTTTAGCTACCACCTTACGCCCGCCAAAAACCTTTTGGTGCCTACAGATAAAAGTTTATAGCAGCCGTCACTTAAGACAAACACCAATTAAGTTAACCAGATAAGATAGGAGGGTAGTTCGGTTTCAAAGTAGCCGCTATCGGGCCTATAAGACCCATCACGTGGCCCAAACGACCCTAGATATATGGCACTGATGATTGGCGCCATGTTTTGGTAAAATGGTGTTGCTAAAAAACGAACCACCCACGGGTTAAGGTAAAAAGTTGACAACGAATTTTTGAAGAGGTTTCTGGGTCCAGTATAATGTTATACGAGAAAGTACAATATCTTTATAGTTTAATTAAACCACTATTTTATTTTTGTTTTATCACTTTCGGTTCCTTAGCTAAAGTCGGTGAGAGCAGCGCACTGAAACGAATTATTTTCAAGTTCTAGTTGTTTATTATTTTTTCAGCTTTTAATAGTTATTTATAAATTTATTTCACATTGTTTTAAGTGTAAGTTTCATATATATTTTTGTCAAAACCTCGCCAACCACCAACAGGACTATCCACAAAACATCCCTGATTAACCATGCATGTCTCGAGGACCCCCGAAGGTCGGGCGGGGTCTGAGAGGCCCACTCGAGCCCACGAGCGTTATCTACGCAACTAGCGACTAGTTGGATATAACTAACTTATACTTAAACTTGCCAACTGGGTGGCATTCTCAAGTGGGACACAAATCACGCGTAATTCGGTACATAGAACCATTTTGGGACGATGCTTATCTATCTAGTTTGCAAAATGGTGTAGTTGATATGATTTTTTAGGTAACAAAATGAGCATACTGATCAAGTATGAGTAAAAAGTATATATGTATGTATATCTAAAACGATTGGTTATTATCCAATCTAACTATTTTTATCTTGTCATGTCATGAGTTCATCACATATATGTACATATAGGTAAGCCACCATGTGTTGTTTGTGTAAAGTTTGTCAGCGACCGCACACGCCGCCGTGACGTCACTGCGCGCTAATTGCCTCTAAAACTATTAATTTGACGCCATTATCGAGAATAATGGTTAAGGTGGCACTCCATGCTGTCTACTGGGTTACACCACTTCAAAAACAGTTGAGATATCACACTGTGAATACTTTTATATGTCATTTTTAAGCATGCTTATAAGAACAGTTATTGCTCTTGTAAACGAGAATCATACTCCATAGACAAGGACATCGCCCTGAATGTAAGAACGGTCTAAGTTATCGTTTTATACGGCAAATGTCAACACAAGTAAGACTGTTCTTGCTAAATATAGTTAAAATACCGTTTAGGCTCATACACTTATTTACTTAATTGAGAAGTATGTCCATTTCGTTGTTTCTCTCTGATCTCAGAATCCGTTTTAAACGTAATTATTAAGGTTCATATATTAGGGAAATAAATGCAGCCGGGAAGTTGAAGTATATGTTCTATTTCCACTAGCCCCTGTAGTCCAGGTGCTACCTCCCACCTCGGAGGACATTCCTCGCGGGGCGGTAAGGCGGCCCCTTTCATCTGATTAATGAATCACGCGCGCGAGGAATTACAAGAATTGCTGCTAAATGAGTGCTAAAACTGCAGCCGAGCGTGAACTGTTCCGGCTTCTGTTGGTCTTGTTATGTTGTTTGTTCTTACTTTGTGTGATTATTCCCAAACTATATCTATGTTATTTTATTTAAAACGTGCATATTCGTTGCCTCACTATTACAATGTTTTATGTCAGTTGTGCACTTATTAAGTTATATATACTACCAAATTTATATGTTATTAGCAACTATTAAAAAAGTTACGACTAAATAGCAGCACATAGAAATTTCTAGTAGTGAGCCAGTAGTATGTTGACGAGAATTATTCCAGGTTATTAATTTGGGTTGGATTATGTTTTTCACAACTTAATAGTCCGGTCAAATTAGCACCAAAAATAGGGGTAAGGTTACATTAATTCGCACCTGGCTGAAAATTGGTATGAATGTTGGGAGCCCTATTATACACAATTTGTCAAAAATCCCCATCAATCCGAAGTGTGAAAAAAAATATTCAAGGTCAAAGGTTACAAAAATTGGTTTATTGAGTTTTGCAGCTAAACGGTAAGTTTTATAACAAAAAAAGTTGAGAAAAAATTACTCATCAAGCAATTATCTATAAAAATTGTGCATACACTTTTTTCCTAAGAATCACCATTTCGGAGATACAGCGATGCAAAATGTTGAAAAAGTTGTATTCTTCATAATACTTGTATGCATGTTAATTACCGTAATATACGTTGATTGCTGACGTTTTCAAAGAATGGTGATTCTTAGGAAAAAAAGTGTATGAACAATTTTTATAGATAATTGCCTGATAAATCATTTTTTCTCACCTACTTTTATTATAAAACTTACCGTTTAGCTGCAAAACTCAATAAACCAATTTTTGTAACCTTTGACCTTGAATATTTTTTTTTCCACACTTCGGATTGATGGGGATTCTGACAAATTGTGTATGATAGGGCTCCCAACATTCATGCCAATTTTCAGCCAGGTGCGAATTAATGTAACCTTGAATGTCTATTTTGACCGGACATTGTGAAAATGATTTTGTTTTCTAGTTACTATAATATTTTTATTATAACTTTCATACAATATTGTTCTTCACAAAATACAATATGTTGCATATAATATCCTGTACTTTAGTATAATCAACGGAAGCTTCAATCCGGCTTCATCAGCAATTAGTGAGCTTATAGCGCGTGCATGTTCTTCCTTTAAACATGCACAACTATGAAGAGGTTTTAGGTACTAAATTGTAAGAGAAGGAAATACATAATACAATAAAGCAACAGTGCTGTGTTATATTAGTAGTCTACAAAAAAGAAACGGAATGATCTGATTGCCTGGAAGAGATCACTCAAGGTGATAAGGCCGCCCACTTGTGCATTCTTTTATAATTTAAGTTCATTTCATATTGTAATCTATTTTTGGTGTGCATAATAAAGTTATATTGTATTGTATTGTGACGAAATTACCAATTAATTTCGTTCACCGTATTCTGCCTAATAAGATAATTTGGAGACTGATTATAAAATTAGAAGAATGGCTAAAGAACAACAAAAATATGCTTTGTTTTTCATATTCATCTGTCAGTATAAATCATAGAGATATAAGATATTTGGTGTAAATATCTTAAATATTGCATTTGAAGAAATTGTTAAAACCACCTGTAAGTATCCCCAATAGTTCCCTAGTTAAAATGTGGCCAACTTCTTGGTCTATTTCCATTCATCACCCCGTCGTGTGTATCTCACATTCCTGGCGAGCTCTTCATTAGTAACTCCACTTGTAAGGCACCGCCTTATTAGCACGATGCTGGAATGCCACGCGGTGTGACGACAACTAATAGATAGGTGTAAAAAAAGGTGTCGCTCATATTCGTGAAACATAAAGTATCTCACATTTTATATGGGCTCAAATAATACTGAAATACTGAATTTCTTTATTCACACAAAGCGCTTTGCTAACACTAGTTGTATACAGATAAACTTGAGTACTCTAGCCTTAATCGTAATGTTACTTATTATGTCCTAAAGCTATACTTTACCAATGACAGCTAGATGCGTAGACTTACTACGACAAAGTTTCGTAGCACGTAGCAGAAGCTACGGCGTGCTACGACTTTCTTTTAATATGTGTATGTAATAGTATGCACCTACTTGTAAATAAATAAAGTACATATATTGTATAACCCTTCTAAAGTAAAGTAAAGTACATATATTGTATAACCTTATAACCTAGTATGCGTGTATTATGTTATTGATGTTAGTATCAACATTCCTAAATTTTAGTTGTCGTAGTATTTCCAGATAATTCGACAAGGATATATTAATCGATAAATATTTTGATAAAAATATTATTTATTTTTATTATACTTCTGGGAACATTACACCTAGCTAGTACTTTATTGAATGGAAAAATTAAATCAATAATATATTGAATGGAAAAATTAAATCAATAGTCATAATTAAATCAATAATATGTGAGAATCTTAGCGCATGGTGTGTTATATCATATTTAAAAATAACCGTAAAGAGAAAAGCAGATTCGATTCATATTGGTTGATACTTTGATAGGAGCTTACATGTGTTTATAAATAACATTTCAAGTCTAGGTTCTGGTTTTTTCTTGTTGTAATAGTAACGAAAAATTTGTGATGCTTACAGAGTTTGGGATCATTTCACAGTTTGCAGACCTCTCGCTTCACTGGCACTTCTATAGATGAATCTTCTCATATTATTAAATATTAGAATCACTGTTGTTGCAGAGGCGCATCGCTCCCTGCGTGTGCTCTGTCAACCATGTTACATAGAATTGGGTATTTTTATCGCAGTAACAAGAAAAAACCCGCAAATTACCGGTGATTAGAAGATACTTAATTGATCGTATTGTTATCTGTTTCTATGCCATCACTTGTATTAATCCCGGATGTGCCAAAATCAACCGATAGTCAGTGATGGATGTGTAAGAATGAAATTCTTGTGGCTATTTTGGGAAGCAAATCAAACGAAGATGGTCGCTGTTGTCAAAATTGTATTGAAGATAGAATGACATGCGAGAGAACTGACTTACCGTTATACTTTCAGTATTGCAAACATGCGTAGCCATATTTATCACCCAGTCAGATAAATCTATCTATCTAAATATATAAAACTCAAAGGTGACAGACTGACTAATGACTGACTGTCCGATATAGTGATCTATCAACGCACAGACCAAACAATTGGACGGATTGGGCTGAAATTTGGAATGAAGGTAGATGTTATGACGTAGGCATCCGCTAAGAAAGGATTTTTGGAAATGCCACTTTTAAAGGGGTGAAATAATGCGAGCGAAGCCGCGAGAACGGACTAGTAAGAAGATAGTTCTGGTAAATAGTAGGCAGATAAGACAATATTATCAATTGAATGTAATGCAAATATTGCCAAATTTTATCAATATCTAGTCATTTCTGACAGGACAGAATGATGTATAAAATTGTTACCTTTTTGTACAATTATTCGGGTTGATGTCGTAACAATGTTTGATATTGTCATGTTTTGTGTAATTGATTAGAAAGTGACTCTGTAAAGCTGTCATGGTGAGTATTGCTTGCATTATCAGGCCGCTGTTGGTCACGTACTTGCCTGGAGACTAGGCGGTACATATACCGATTAATGTTTATCACACCATATACCTAGACTTGAGTCTTAAATATTATGTCTATGTGCTGCCAAGCATTTGCCGTGATTTTTTGCATCAACAAGGAGTATACAATAACAACACCCACTCTCAACACTTCAAATGAAGATTCTTGTTCGATAAATACTTTCCACACAATTTCAAACCCTGTCAATTTCCCTATCGCTTACTCCCTCGCTCCATTGACAAAGGCAGCATTACGAGATATTAGGAGATATCTCGAGTTTTACCGCTCTTGTGCACGTCTAACGAGACACCTGAGCCCTCCCCTCCCCTCCTTCACCCTCCCTCGCCCTCTCACAGTGAAGATGATATCAATTATGATAGCGTGCCCTCTTTCCGATATTAATAAAGCCCCAATATCGTGAGAGTCCTTGAAGTTCACTCGCTGTTTTATTGCTGCAGTTTATCTGACGAGGAGTTTAGCAATTTGCGACGTCTTGTGTTGGGGTCGGCGTGATTTATTTTGTGACAGATATATTATTATTTTGTATGCCCTTTTTTATTATGTTTATGGTGACTTTTTAAGATAGCTATATCAATATATTTAGATGATAGTAGGCAATGCATATTACTGATATAACCTACAATTGAAATAAGGTAAACTGATACGCTTTCCAAATCATCGTCGACAAAATGAAATTCTGCTCATCTCAAAAAACGTGGCAAACTTACTTTACCCTTGACCAATCGAGCAAAACGTTCAAAAAGATAAAACACAGAAGATAACAAACAAACAAGTTCACTCTGGCGTGTTTTCCAGTACTTTGTGTTTGGGTCACTTTGTGTCCGCCTTGAAACGGTGTAGGTTTACAGTAACAAAGATGAGTTAAGTGTCCTTTGAATAAACTTAAGTAAGCACAAATAGATAAGTGTTTTTTAAGCGATTTGGTTTGTTGAAGATAAGTTGGATCGATATATCGTATTACGTTGCTATGTCGTTTGACTCAGGTTTTAGTGATGCGTGTAGTAAGTACGAGTAGTTTACAGATTTTAATCTACCGACTGATATTCATAAGTAGTCATTAGAAAAAATAAATAGAAATAATAAATATAATAATTTGTTAACGAATTATCTAACGAGGATAAGGTTCGATAATATAAATAACAGTTTAATACTTATCTCATATAACATTCAGAAACAACAATCATTCAGAAAATCCAATATTTGGACGCTCAAAAGAGAAGTGAAAAGGTAATGAAATTTTTGCTTTGTGTTGGTACTAATTCCTTGTATAGCTAGAAAGTTTCACACAATCCTTGAAAGGCACATGTTCCCCCGGCGTCCCTCCCCGTTGTTATCGTGTCTAATCAGTGCCATGGCACCACCCACGACGTCTCCTCCTGATATAATGACACTCGTGCTGGGAACTGTCATCGACCTTGTACGTCGCTGATTGACAATTTATTGAATGGATCTAATGTTGTTCAGAAGGTTGTCGTTTGCAAGAGCTGGACGTATTTCAATAGATATCCTAATAATTTAACTGTAAGTCTGATTTATGCAATGAAACTTCTTCATTGACATATAAATGACTCTTCCTTACTTACATTCTACGTTTTCTTTCGTGCATGTTGTGAGAGAGGCTAATTTTTAAATCTGACTATTCAATGTATAGATATAATAATAATAATATATAATAATAATATATAATATACTTTTATAAGTGATACTCTCTTACTTTAATCTAGAAATTATATTTTCATATAGTAAAATTACAGAATAAAAGCCCTGAGGTAAAATTCAGTGTGTATTGAAAAATCTGTCAATATTATTTATGTATAGATAATAAATATATTACTTACCTTTAACTTATTGTACATTATCTGAGCGACTTCATGTACGTATGCAAGTAGGTATGTTGTATAGAATAGCCGTGCAGGTATATTTATCTCTGCTTTTACTTTAGTTTATTATTTTAAAAATTATAGCTTATAATTACGTGCCGTCCTTAAATTTAAATCTAACGGAAAGAGCCTACATTTCACGACACAAGTCTTGGACTTAGTGTGGAATGTAGTGCACCCAGTGTTTAATATCTATGTTGTACCAATGTAACCTATCTCGTAAACCATGTTAAATATTTTTAAGTATACTATATAGAATTAACATATGTAACTAGTTTTTAAGTGCTAAATACTTTTCCTTTGAAAACTTCTCCCCAAAATAACCAATAACAATAATAGAAAAGACAATAATAGAAAGTACTTAGAGACTTAATAATAAGTATCTGTGTTGTTCTTAGCCTATTTTCGTATCATTCGTCTATAATTTCTTTAAAACTGTTATTATTTTTCTAATGTTCTTGTTCTTAACAAAATTAGACTATAACTGTACTTACAATCATAAGTTGAAACAAAAATTAAAAAAAAAATTAACTACGAACAAATTACATACAAAATAGCTCAAAATATTAGCCTACTCCTAATTATCTAGTTATGTTTGACAGATAGTCTGTGAGACCAGGTGTCAACGTCGCAAGTAATAAAACACACATGTTTGTCTGTCTGTCACTGGGTCCGTACATCTACCGGTGTTGGTGCATCTGGTAACACTTGAGCAGAGGTCACGTGGAACCGTTTTATACTTTAGCGGTAGGAATGTTTTGTAAATGATATTTTAAAAGATTTATGAGACATATTATTAACTAATATGGATGTAATTGTAGTATCATGTAGGTATTGTAGAGCAACGGTTTGAAAAAAAGCAAAAATCATCTAAAAACCAATATATTTTTGACTAAGTTAAATTTTTAAGTTAAAAGATTGTTTCTTTTTACTAAAAGTCAGGTTTGATTACAACAAGAGGTTATCACTACATAGTTAGATCTATTATTATAGATACAAAAATATAATTAAATGGAAAAATACCATTTAAAATATTTACGGTTAAACTTATTAACCTTACTTATATAAGGTTATACACATGTCATATTCTGCGGATACTTATAAGGTATCAAAATTTTACTTATATAGCACACGTATACTACTACTTTATTTCATTTTCTGTTACTAATAATCGTAGTTTGACTCAGAAAATGTGTTGTATCTTGTAAAAGTCCGGTAATGTTTTGTTGTTTTTTTGTGTATTTTAAGCAGACGATATCGTATCGATCTGGACGTCGCTTATTCTGTAAATTTTTATTTCATTGATTAGGTATTGCTGAACTTTGGATATGTTACTAGTTTCATTTGGATGAGTAAGTGAGATAAGGGTCGGTGCACATGACAGGTGTGATTCGCCGCGCTCGCTCTAATCCACCGTGTGGACGCCGCTTAATCAGCGGTGTCTTGGTTTATTTGTGTGATGATTTAGAGCTCAATATTGAAGTGCGTGAATAAGATGTTTATGAGAATGACTACATATGTAACAAATACTGCTTAAATTAGTTTTTTTTAGTGTAGAACATTGTTTTTTGTTTGTGAACCATTTAGCTGTGTCTCATGTTTATCTAATTGGGAGATCAAATAATTATAGTAGCTAACAGTAGAAATGACATACCTTTTGCCTAGAGTAAACAATTTTACTACCATTAGATTAGATGGCGCTGTGTGCAATGTCCCTAAATATTTATTTATTTATTAGAACATCTACCTAATCATTTTACACATAATATTATGAGAAAACCGAAGCAGAACTATGCAGCAGTATCTATAACAGGTGCAAAGATGAATGCGCCGACACAGAGGTGCAACAAAGCACCTCACACTGCCTATTAAACACAGCCTATAAAAAACAGCAGCTATAGAAAGGCGTGAAACAGCGGCGCGGCGGCGCGGGAATGGGCCCGCAATTATGTACATTACTCAATTATACCGCGGATGTGTTCGGCTTATTAACGCGAATGACGAAGGAACTGACAAAGATTATGAGTGTAGAAGGGACAAACGTCAGTTGTTTTTTTTTTTTTTTTTTTTTTTTTTTTTTTTTTTTTTTTATTTCCTCCTCCACAAGTTTTAATCCCCCTACGTTGTAGGGGACATTTTTTAGGTTCTTACTTGTACCTAATACACAATATAATGTACTTAATAAATTTAATAAAATGTTTTTTCTTTTTTTTTACCCAATTTCTTTTTTTTTATTTTCACAGCTATGATAATTCTTAGTTTGGATAAAATTTTATAACAATATCATAATATAATACAATATAATACAATAAACGTCAGTTGTTGATAAATATCTTGTGTGTGCAATTGAAGTGAGAGTTGTCACATATTAAAGAAAAAATATTTCATTGCACGTATCAATACATTCTTAGAAGAAAAAAAGTTTAGTTCAATTCATTAATTTTGGCTGTGCATGTTAGGTGACATAATTCATTTCATGTTTTCGAGAATTTTCGCCAGTTCTATTTTGTTCGGATGCTTCTCGTGCGTTGCGTAGGTAGGTAGTTATGATATTAAATATAGATATTTTAAACTCTATCCATTCTTAGGCAAAAACATGAATAACAGTGCCTGCACAGCCCGCTCGCCGGCCGGGCCGCGCCGGACCCGCCCGACACGCCCCTCGCGCTGCCTTGTAATAAACATATCAACTTCACGCGGGCCCGCTCGCGAAACAATACGCTTTTCAACCGCTAATAAGGCATATATTCAACAACACAAAAGAATAATGATTGTACAAAATGTGTGTGAAAACGCCGCCGAGGGAAGGGAGTCTCTTTCTAATTCCGAACTATTATCAAATATAGACGATTCGATTCGCACCGCGACCATCGGACTAAAGCTAATCTTCGACTAAACTCGGCTGTCACTTCAAACGTGTCGCCTACAATGGCAACACAACTATCGATTTCTGTTTACGTTTCAACATAAAGGATTTGCATTGAAAGTGAAAACAGCGATGACAGACCACAAAAGGGGTTATTACGAAGAATAATAGAGAAATATGTCGCAAACCGAGTCCTGGCCCACCCACGCACTACTAATTATCTCAAAGACAGATGTCGATGAAAGTGAACGTTTCCTCTCAAAAAATATATCCTTGAAAACATCAAAACTAAGCGCCGACGGATTAAGAAACGCACGGATTTCAGATGTAAACAAACATGCAAATAGCGACCGTATTGTACAGAACATAGTGAAGTTTCTGCGATGATATCTTCTACGTTCCTTCACAATATTTATTTGCAGCATATTTATTATCAGCATCAGTATTTGCCAATCAATAAAGTGTACATTCGCTTGTTTCTCACAAACCGATGCGCAAGCGTCGTCTCGTTTTTTCATTGCCAAAAAGTTGTCAATAGACAATACGTCACAGATGACAAAGCGGCTGATCCGAGTTATTTATTCATGGCGGATTAAATCCCGAGATTTATTTATTTATATTATTTATCTGCCGGCAAAAGGACAAGTAAAGTAAAGTTTGAGACACGCTTCGGTCCATGTTCGGTAATCACTTTATTTTGGGTCTGATTTGGAACGAGTCTTTATGCGTGATCTCGTTTGTGTTGGACATTGTTATTGGCAAATGGCTCTCGGTGCTTGGAGCTATTGTAGGCAGATCTATCTGGAGTGGACCACCGTGACTAGCTTGTGGATGTTTGTATGCAGCTGCCTTTATACAGACTTTACACACTATTGAGTGCTCTGAACAACTGTCATATCTGATGGCTCGGCCTCATCTTTGACGAGTAATCGGATTTTAAACATTTCACAAAAGTGTAGAAAATAAAGATGAAAACTTAACAACATAAGGTTGTATATTGTATATAATAATGATTAATTTCCATTGTGTACAATAATTTCAGAAAAACAACGTCACGATTTTAACACTAGCTTTAATACTAAAAAATCACTTACTCAAATAAAATTTCTGTCACTTTAGAAACCGCCATTTTTTTATTTTACATTTGTATGAATATTCCGAAAAATGGACGATTCGTATACAAGTGTAAGTATAAAACGTTTATCAACATTATAAAGCCGAATCAAAGTTTAAAGAACTGTAAGCGGGTATTCAAAGCGGCACCTTTATTTAATGCTATATTAACACCTTGTTGCGGTACAGGGTTACAGTCTACTGACGTGAAATCATGCAGACAAGTTAATGTCACCTAATCTACATATAGGTATATACTCACTAGTAGAATAATACAGACTAGTGAAAAAATCATCAACCTTTCTCTTCACATCTAAGGCGATAAACTTTATTAGATATTTTTCAAGGTAAACCTAGAAAAATATAAGAAAGTTAATATACACTAAATAATAAAAATACAATATAAAAATAAACTATTTAACAGAAGCTTTGTATCCATAAGCAAAACTCATAAAATAAAATGCTTTTCACCAAAGATAACATTAGCCCTGTACAGTTGAGCGAATGGGATCATAATCTCTTTGTATCGGCACCGTGGAGAAAGGCGCATAAACCTCCGTAAATTGTAATAATGAGCGCAATAACATATTAATTTTGTCGTCGGCCGATGTGGTCCGAAGGCCGTGGGCGGACGCAGGCCCCACGAGAGAGGACACCGGTGGGACATTCTGGAGACTATATCTCGCTCTGATTTCATCATCAACATCAGCCTATCGTATATCTGCTGGGTATAATACTTAAGTAGAAATTAATTAACTCACAAGATTTCGGGGCTATGCTTTAGGCCATGTCACCGGTTTGGATAACTAGAATCTAAAGCTATTGTCTACACACTTCGATGACAGTTTCATCCCCGTTAGATTGGACACTTTGTAAAGAAAAATATGTATGTTGTAGTTAATATTTTACTAATTATTTTTAAAAGCAGTGATATCCAGCGAGCTGATGAAGTGTGGTGAGCGTGGCGGCGGCACATCAAAGGCGGATTACGGCGGTGACACTGTCATACACTCAGGCAGGCGGAATACTCACTGAGCGACTTAGTTTGAAGGCAATCTTCTTCTTCCTTTATTTCTAGTTTCAAACATCATCACTATTTTTTCTTCGCTTTCTGAGTGCTACTTTTATTTTATTTTTACTCTGAACAGTGAGATATTTTACCATAGGCAGAGGTCATCCGAAGTGACATCTGTGCAAACGACACTGTAGCATAGGAAACTAAAATATCAAATATAATTACTAAAATAATAGTGTTAATGCGAGTTATGTTCACTCAAAAATTAAACATACCTATTTATGAATATTTCTATTTAAAAAACAATGCGTTATTGGTAGAATACTAGCTTGCATATTCCACAACATAAACAAAAGGTGCAACATGTCGAGGTATATAATCTGATAATTACTGAGCAGCTACCGAACTAATCAAGTTATCATATTAAATTTCTGTGTTAACTGATGAAAACTAATTTGCATCATATGTGATAAATGCTTTAAACAAGTAAGAAAAACAAAATATATCACATTTAAATCCCAACACGCCTTTACAGCGGCGCGCGGCGTGCATAGCTCGCCTTAACAAGCATGTCGGTTTATAAAGCGGTTCTTTATGCGTTTTATCGCGACTGAAATGAAGATCTAATGTTCTAATGTGTTACATTACCGCGCGCGGCACCGCGGCTAATGCCACACACACACAATATACAGGGACAGAGGGCTGAGTATAAAAATAATGCATAATTTAATGAAAGGCTGTATTGTGTGCATTTTTTCAGTTCGGAGTTACTATCGGTACTAGTTAACTTCCAAATTAAAGTAATAGATTCGATTCAAAAGAAGTAGATTCTCAATCAGGTTGCATGTCGTTTATGCTTCCTATTTCTTTGTGTAGCTCTTTCATTTATTTTTGGTTTAGATTATCATTTTACTAACTCTAAATGACTTTTCAGCAAACGGGTCTTCTTTAAGTTAAGTCTTCTTCTTTAAAGTCAGAATATTTTTTTAAAATTACAATACGAAATAGAATAAATAAATAAATAAATATTCCGGGACATTGCACACAGCGCCATCTAGCCCCACACTAAGCAAACGCTTGTGTCGTGGGAAAAATAGAAATAAAAGATAGGTAAAAACAATGTTAATTTATAAAAAAATAAATCAATATAACAGACGTGACGTTCTTTTCTTACTTTTGGTGTGTGTACAGAATATATGTACATTCTGTACACATAACAAATATCAGTAAAGTTATACATCTGTAGTTTCCTTATCCGCATTAATGTCTTCTTTACGCCGATGATGTCGGGTGAAAAGTGCTTCTGTTATGTTCTGGTGAAATGCATTGATTATAAATTAGTCCATTTTAAATCGTCAAGCTGCGTTATTTTTCTTTTTATTGATCGAACCCGTCGATAAGCGTTTTTGTTTGGACTCTGTTTAACATAATTATTTGATGCTGCTTCTTTAATCAGTGGAACTATAAGGATTGTAAATTTGAATATCAACCTCATTTCATCACTAGAAGCGAGTTTTTTTAGTTTGTTGCTTTTTATTTGTCATTATTTTGTATAAATACTTTCATAACGAGAAAATTACCGAGAAATGTTTTCTTTTGTGATTTCCTTCGTATTTTCTTTTGATAACGGCTTCGTAAAAATCAGCTGGGTTTTATTAAAAAATAAATAAATGAATCACAAAATAAAAACTTTCATCTCATCAAATAATTATCCAACAAGCATTTTAACATCCCTTATCCTTTTACATTCACATTCGAATAAACATCATCACAATCGCACTAGCCGTTTCACTAAACATTTAAAACTTTCAGTGACAAAGCGACCCTCATCAAGTTGTAACTTATAAAGTTATCTTTCAATCTGCCATTCAGCCGCTAATGTGTGGGGAACTTAGTTCGCGCGGAAGTCAAAATCATTGTCTCCCTGTGGGAAAAATCACACATATTTCAACCTTATTAGTATATAAATAGAGTCTATGGTTGTTTGAAGTGGTGTTTAAAGGATGGGTCTAATTTTTCCAGTGCTGTATTGTACCGAGTAAGGGAGCGTAAGAAATTAGTTCACATTGATGGTACATTGTGTGCGCTCCGCCGCCTTGTCCTGACACTGTATGTCATGCACTCACAAAGCTATGGTGGGACATGTAATGCAGTTCCTCTAATATAACACAAATTTTTCAATAAAAAATGCAGGAGAGTATTTTCCATGCAGTACGCTCTCAGTTTTTCGGCTCAATTCATTTCGAAATACCAAGACTTACTTGTGATGTGTACATAGTTTTTGAGGTTAGTTATACATTTCAGTACAAATTCTTCATTAACATAAATAAGCTATGTGTATATTGTGTATGCCAAGAAATCAAACCTAAACAATCAAGTGTATACTCTAAAAATAAGTTAATAGTAAGAAATTATTAAATTAAATAAATAATAGGTGCAAGCCTGAAATAAATGACTTTTTTTTAATAAATAAAAATTCTAATGGCTGCGAGCCAATTTCATGTAAGTAAAGAGAAGTCCATATCCCACGTGATATTAGTCCTAGCTGGTACATTTCCGTATGCCATACTCATAGAATAGATTCCCCATACACGAGTGACGTCACTACACATATACATATAATAAGTATAATGCTTTCTGTCCGTCTGTTTGTCCATGAATAAACATTAATGAATGAAACGTGCTTTTTATTTGACTTCTCTGATTCGTTTTGGGGTTTCAAACTCGTATTTAATTCATTTTGTATGTTTAATAAAGACATTATTTATCAATTTATTTTATTTATTTCTAAAATGGCGACCAAGTTGGCTTGCAGAACTAGTTACAGTTAGTTATTTTGAAAATATGTAATAACTTTGGGATAACTTACTGTACGAAAATTATAGTACAAGTACTCTTTTGCACACACTATTCAAGAGTTTTCTCAAACAAGGTACTTACATCAAATGATCACAAAAAGATTTATAAAATATTTTTTAATAAAAATAGTACCAACAAAAAAGAACTTTCTTATTCGGGAACGTAAACTAAAAGCTCTCTAATTTCTTTCTAACATAGTAAGTAGTGTGTTATTAAAGTTTTAACATAAATGTTCATCACAATGTAGCAAACTAGATTATCTAAACGAGCTGACAGCCCGGATGGTGCAAGTGACAATTAACCGTTACAATAATGACAATAATGACAACCACGCACGCGACACTTCATTAAAGCTCAACCAAATTATGAAATTTAATTAATTACGAACTTAGTTTCATATCGTCCATATTGTGACTCCTATTAGGTAGCTATTTTGGTAAGTATTAAGCAATACTTATTTATTTGAGTATATGTTAGTTCAATTTTACATTAAACTTATATATGGCTGATATTAAAAATGATCTCATTGGATATTCTTAATATTAAACTAATTATAATACGAATAGAGAAATGGAAATTCTATATAACAATAACATTTGTAGTTTGAAACTCGCTCGCACCCGTCGTTTATGTTCGAGCGAAAATGGTTCTGACAAAACATGAGATTGCCCCTTAGTTATAAAATAAAACATTTACAAATATTTGTTGCGGCGAGGGGCAGCCTCCGGAGCCCCAGGGCGCCGCCGCGGGCCCCAGCCTGCGTCCGCGCAACATGGGACTGGAAGCAGAGATTTTGATACTTTGTTTTATAACATAACACGTTGGAAGGACTTTTCAACTATTGTACTACAGAGAATAATTAATGTTATCTCTTATTAAAATACATATTTGTTATATATTTATGGACATTTTAATAATTATGCAAGAAGTTAAAAAGTAAATTCACAAACGGAGTAAATAGAAGACAAAACAAATGAATCAAAGTGAAAGACTTGCTCAACATTCTTATGATGTTTAGAGTTCCAGCTGTCATAATCAGCTGTGCATCACAAACAGCGCAGCCAGAGCTAACGTGGTCTCCGGTCGCATCGAGCCAGTCACAACACAGCACTCCGGCAAACATAGCCGGGTTTTATACATTAGCCACGGCTCCTTCAATAAAACCCCCAATAAATACAGAAATTAAACCATACGAGCTTTTGTCAAACACACCAGCTTTCATAAGGGCCGCGCAACTCCGTCACGGTTACAAAATAATAATTTGTAAAAAAATACTAATGTCTGTGTGTGATAAAGTTATAATTTGTGTCGATGTGTGCGTGAAATCTGCGTCGGCGCAGTTTTTTAGGGTCGCAAAGAAATATGGCGGAATGAAATCATATTTCAAAACGGGTGAAATGTATTGTTAGTAATGAAATAAAAGTGTTTCGGTGGGGTTGCAACCCTTGCGTTGTGTTGGAGCCATGTTGGATAACATTGCCAGCGTGACTAAACGCCGCCACAGTACCACCGAGGATTTAAGACTAAATTATAGGTTCCGATTTACAAGATTCTTTCCCGCCTCCATTTGATACTGCCAGTATTGCTTTTAGTAATATAGCATTGAGGCTCTAAACAAAAGTAAAGAGACTCACGTTTAACTACAGTCCCTCTGATTTGTCACTAGAGTTTCAGTTAAGTAAAAATACTATATGTGCTTATTTACATTAGATTTGAAGGCTAAATTATTATTATTATATATAAACACAGAATTCAGTACTTTCAATCGATCTATTTAATTAATGTGAATTCGGATATCGAACTACGAGTAATAGAGGCAAGTTGATAGCCACGCGATATTGGATTAATTTATTTATTCATAAACATTTTTGATTATATTCTTTGAAACTGCGAACATCAATGTCTTACTATAAAACAGAATCAATCTGAATCCTTCCAAAGCACTAAAGAATCTAATTTTAGATAAACTGTGTGTTGTAACTCTAACTCTAAAATTAGAAATTAAAAGGCATTCCTGTGTAATACACAGCGGGTATTCGCTAACGTTTGTTGGTTCGAGTCTCAGATACAAAAACAAATATATGTGTAAGCTGCGAGATTACTGAGATTAACACTCGAACAAATAAATCTCCCTCAGATTAGTGGTTAATGCTTTTGGGAAACTTTACCTCGGAATTTGAAGAAGTCGAGGAACTAAGTAGGCCTATTAAGTTTTTATAGTTTTGTTGGCAGGCCCTGGGTTTGCAAGAACTCGCTTTTCTATTTCATAATGCTAGATGATGGACTGCAAGGATAGACACACATTGCATGACAACAAGTGATGGCAAAAAATTTACGTTTTCCACCTATGATGTAAATACAATCATTCACCCGCATTGGTAATGTAACTATCGACATCAAATCGATAGTGTTATTTGATTTTCCATAGTGTAGTAGTACAGTTAGACTAGGGGCAGTTCACGGATGCAGCGTGATGAATGTAATGGCGTGCACACACCGCCGGCCGCCGCCGCCCGGGTGGCAGCGCACTGCAAGCCACACAATGCAGCCAAATTGAGACGTGCTATTCGCCACGCATCCCCGACAGAACAAATCTGTGGGATCCACAACAAAAACCCTAGTAATAGATAAATAAAGTCAAATATCTACCGCAAACATTCACTGCCAACCTAACGATACTTTGTCATCTCTATGTGTAAAGTCATAAGGGTGGAATCAAGTTTATATTATGAACTAACATCGTGGTTCGGAAAAACCATAAATCACGGAAGTTTTTCGCTAAGGGTTGCCGACAGCGGCGATGTCCTACCCTCAGCTTTATAGTCCCGAATGGAGCATAACGCAAGGTTTACGAACAATAAAAACACGCCATATATTACATTTATTTAATGTTTTATCCGATAGAAAAAAGTAGCGTAACGAATTACAAACGATGCCTTCCAAATAGAATACGTTTCACATTCCCGGGCTTACGGCTTATTAAGATTGTTCCGAATGTCCAATAAACGTGAACATTACATTCCTGCACACAAATAGACTTGTCAATCCGAGCCACGCAGAATACTACATAGTTACCCGGTTGCAGGACACTTTATATGGCACATATACATGAGAATATTTGTATGTGTTTTAACCTTCCTATCACATACAAATAAACTAATGAAAACCATACATGCAAGTAGATATTAATAGATAAACAAGTTTCAAAATTAATGTCAAATCAATTTAGTTTTACCTTAATGTTTTATTTCTGTAAAGTCCTGTTAAATAAAGGTGCTTAATTTTGTAACACCAAAGTTCTGCGATTTACTTTTGAACATGGTGCACGCAAACAAGACTATCAGACAAATATCAGTCAGCAAAGCAAAGACCCAAATAACAGACAACTGAAGGCATATCCAACTTCTAGTAAATAAAGTTTAGTTCATACATACAGCCTGTCAGTGTATAGTGCGGTTTATATTCAATTTGTAAACTTTTTTTACGCAAAACAGATATTCTTCTTTATTCAATATTGTAAAGTGCCATTAATACAGTCTGTGAGTGTAGAGTGCGGTCTAATCACAGCTAGAACTGCTACTAGAATGTTAGAGAATGCCGCACTCATTATGGACATAAATAGACATCAACAGAGTATTGACCGAGACAGACCAGGCCAGGAGATAGCGGGAAGGTGAGTTACTGCTACAGTCTCAAAACTTTTACATTTATTGCATAAATACATTTTTCAACAAATGTATGTATATTAATTATTTTAATTAAACAATATTTAGTGTGTATAGTAAAATATTTACAAATAAAATATTGACAGTTCAGTAAAAAAAAGCTAGTAAAAACATGGATAGCACTACAGTACTATTAGGCTCAAAAATTTGACGGTAAATTAAGAATTGTCTACGAGTCAACCACACATTCATAGTTAGAACTAGTACCAATACTTCTTATTTTAGATGCAAGCTGGTCCTCTAATAATCTCAAAAATGTTATTTGATATAGTAAACTGATTAAACCTCATCTCCTTACCTACAAAGAAACGGGTGAAGCTATGGGATTCCATCACTAATTTAATCGTCTCAGTTATTACGGAATCTCGTTAACAGAACGTTTCAATAAGTCGCGGGACATCACTAGTGTATCTCGATTCTTGTATCTTAATCGGTACTATTATCGATACGAGTGGAAAGCTGTTCTAATGAAACTTTGTAGTCAAACTGTTCGCTGGATTTGGAATATACTGGAATTAAATTAATGGAGGTGTGCGAGGTAGCGGAGCTGCTATAGATTGGTAAGTAAGTGTTTTCCAATGTAAAAGAAAATAAGGACTGTATTTAAGAAAATCACTATTAAAATACTTCACTAGATTATTTAATTGGAAAATATAATATGTATTTATAAAAAGAAAATATAATACGATATAGATTTCAACAAACTTTGATCACAATAAAACTTGAGAACTACGACATTAACGGAGACGGCGGATTATATCTTTGTAATTCATACAAATAGCATACAATAGTATGAAAAACAAACAATGTTATAATTTGCGGTTATGCTTACTTCTATGGACCCCAAGTGCGACTCCGACTCGCGCTTGGCCATTTTATTCTTTCATCGTACACTGACCTGATTTATGAGTTAGTCTCTAGTATAGTAGGTACTTTGTTAGATTTGGTAGTTATGTTGTAGTATAATTTGTTAAGATTTGTTTAACATTGTAGGCATTTGCAATGTACCTATATGCTAAAGACATTTTTAAGCCAAATGTGTTTACATGAAGTAACTACAAGGATCTTGTTGCATTTATTTTAATACCTACTCGTGCATCACAAATTACTTAGCAAAATTATAATCAAATTGTTGGCTTATCATTGAATCATAATATTGTGAAATAACAACATTTCTTGTGATTCATAATAAACATGCCAGTATAATCCTCGATGGTAAAGCTCCATATCTTTGCACCGTCATGCCGGCTGCCTGTCTGTCCTTGGTGTAGTGGTGGTTATTTTAAGGTAACGTTGTACGTGTACGTTAAATAATAACTTTTGTTTTAAGACTTTTGATAAGATGAAATTTTGATGATAAGAAAAACTGGATGTCACAGCACAGGAATAGACCTAGTATGATGTCCAGGTTTGCCTATTAGTGTACAGTAATCCATAATGCTTTAGTTTATGCAATCCTCTATGTTCAACCCTACTGTACAACCATTTTGAAAGTTCGAATGCACGTTTTTTTTTGTTTTAGAGGCAATGAATTTTCCATATAGAACAGCAATTCTTTTTACACTCTTAAAAGATTATGCGATAGTTATCAGTAACCCTGTGTAAATATATGTATATAGCACGTGACTACCATAGCTCACTGATTAGTTTTAATATGTACTGATATTTATCGAATTACAGTGACTGATCAAAATATTTTTTTTGTTAAATACGAACACCTCAAAAACTAAAATATTGTGTTAATTAGGAGCCAAATGTCACAATATTGAGAAGCAATCTGCGTACATTCGCGGCAGCGTGTTCATCTATCTATACTAATATTATAAAGCTGAAGAGTTTGTTTGTTTGTTTGAACGCGCTAATCTCAGGAACTATTGGTGCGAATTGAAAAATTATTTTTGTGTTGAATAGACCGTTTATCGAGGAAGGCTTTATGCTATATAACATCACGCTGCACCTACTAGGAGCGAAGGAACAATGTAAAATGTGGAAAAAACGGAGAAAATTAGATAGATAGATAGATAGATTAACTCTTTATTGTTGACACATATTAAAAAAACAGTACATAGAACAAATTGCACCTTAACTAGTGCCACAAGCGGCGGCCTTATCGCTGAAAGCGATCTCTTCCAGGCAACCTTCAGCTGGAGAGAAATAAGCAAAAGAAAAAAAAAAGAAGAATGTGGAAAATTATTCATCTTTGAGGGCTTCCGTTGCGTGCGCTGAGAAAACGGTTCAAGTTATCAAAAAAAATGTATGTAAGAATTATTTCTCTTGAAATGATGTAACAAAATGTTTGAGACAGTATATGTCTATCTTTTAAGATTAACTCACTACAACCGTTTTTATGATAATCACTATTCTACGCGGACAACGTCGCTGGCACAGCTAGTATTCAATGTAATGAAGGACTCTACCTCTCCACTACAACACGGGGGTTACGACGAGACAAGTTACAATTGAATAATTAATTCGACTTCTCTCAGCGTCTATAAATATCATGTTTCTTCCCGAAATACGTGGATTCCCATACCGTAAAAATACTGAACAAATTTTACTAAAACTTGTATAGTTTACTCTTCACTCACTCAGTCATGTCTTTCACTTATATTTTCTGATTTTTTTTAAGAAGTCGGTAATCCGTATGAAATTTTGCCAAAAACAGTGGTGAACTCAAGCACCTAGTCATCATCTTTGTATATCAAACTGAACCTCTGACGTGATTTATCAACAAGTAGCAAGTAACCTTCTTATCGAATGAGAGTTGCCAATTCTGGTGCCGAGTGTTTATCAAGCCGCCCTAAGGGACTCTGACATGGCTAAACGACTGACGTACTAGAAAAATAGCCGGACCTACAATTTTACGTTTCAGCCGACCCACGGAAGCGCCCAAAATGGAATGCCACTTTTCGGTCACCCATCCAAGAACTGACCGCGTCGACCTTTGCTTAACATTGGTTTGCCTTCGCTAGCTGAGCTACGCGCTACGTAGCAGTCATTTCTGTGTATTTGCTAACCTGATTGTAAGCCTGGTTTATTTCAGAAACATAACTTTCTTTCACACAACTAATATTTAGTCCATCATGTTTGACAGCTTACACGAGTAGTAGTCCCTCGCAGATCGTTTGTGTATTAATCACCAATTTGCATACATTGTCAGCTAATATGGTGGGGCCGTCACACAGGAATGCTGGTCTCAAGCAGAGATGTGAAACCATGCTGGATAGATAGAGTAGCCGGCATGGGGAGTAAAACTACTACGAGCAATATTATGTAGGTAGGTACATAGCAAATTTTATGGAAGACACGTGAGATGAATTTTTAATATAAAGTCAAAAATGTTCAGGTTTTTTATAGTAACGCAAACATGAAACTCTCATTAACGTATTGAACGTTTAACATTAAGTTCTTTTCACAGTTCACGAAATATACTTGCAGTGCGTTCAGAGGTCACTCTATACTGTCACAGCACACAGCTGTGCTATAGTTGGAAGACGCACACAATAAGAGCATTGATTTTCCATTCTAGCTAGATTTACTTTTGTTTGTTGAAGCGTTCACTTAGAGCATGGCAAGTGGCGACGTCCACAGCTACAACAGAGAAGCTGCATTTACATGAGAGACCTGACTTTTTGTAGGTAATTAATTGGTTAATAACTGATGTCATTTTCCGGATTTAAAAACAAAAACTTCTTATTTGAGAGTTGGTACATATTTAATTAATTTTAGCAACTATTTTTGCTACAATTGTCATATAAACAAATGCTTTGCTTTTGTGATTTGTAATGAAATCTTAATTCTTATAAAGTTGCCAAGAAAAAGTTGCTTACTTTTGTGACAGGTAAAAACGTTCCCAAATACTCAAGATAATGGCGATAAAACATACGTGACTTACGAGTACATAATGTTGTTATTTATTTTGATTTAGTAGTTAGTTTTATATAAATAATAGTTTTATAATACACAGAAAATGTCAAATTATCAAATTGCATCTGTCATAAACATTAAAACAAACATGGCTCATCAGACACTGGTATATAGTCAACTATTAGTGGTCTCGTAATCAAATATTTATAGTTGTTGACAAATATTTGTTACAGTAACGAGCTGGCGAGTTGTTCTGTGTTTTGATAACCTCTTGGCAGCGCGCGTCCAATAAGGCGCCAGGTTTATGACTACAACACCGGCGCGGCCATAACACTCACTCTCTCTGAGCTATTATCGATTTGTGGGAATTTGTGTTAATTGCTAATGAAACATTGCTGTTTAATTAGTTGTTCAAAATAGCAAGCGGTGCCAGGGACATAATTCTGCGGGAAACTATTTAAAAATATTTTCTATACGAATGTACATATATTATTTTGAAGAAAAACATCTGAAGTGTGAATTGTCCTAAATTATTAGTCGGTTTTAGGGACCTTTCCCTCTACTACAAGTACTTTAGATTAAGTTTTTAGTTTTAGAAGTAGTTTAAGTTTTTACTATACATATTTAGTACTAGCTGTGCCAGCGACTTCGTCCGCATGGAATAGTTATTACCATAAAAACGGTTCTAGTGAGTTAATATTAAAAGATAGACTACTATAGATAGAGATACTGTTGCAGACATTTTGTTAGATCATTTCAAGAGAAATAATTCTTTCATACATATTTTTTGATATCTTGAACCGTTTTTGCAGCACACGCAACAGAAGCCCTCAAAGATGAATAATTTTCCCCGGTTTTTTCACATTTTCCATTGTTTCTTCGCTCATATTAGTTGCAGCGTGATGTTATATAGCCTTAAGCCTTCCTCGATAAATGGTCTATCTAATACAAAAATAATTTTTCAATTCGCACCAGTATTTCCTGAGATTAGCGCGTTCAAACAAACAAACAAACTCTTCAGCTTTATAATATTAGTATAGATTTAGTTTTTTTTATTTAGTTTTTAATGACTTAGTTATGTTTTATATGTTGACGATCATTTTAATAACTATAATATATATATATATATATATTAGCTTAGTGGTTTCATCTGGAGTTTCACTCGTAATAATTTCAGTATTAACAATATGACCAAGAAAGCCAACACTCCAAAAACTATTATACCTAATACGGCACTATCAATAATAATGTTTGATAATATTTGCAGAATCACGTAAAATTATCTTAAGAACTTGGAAATACATTGTACACTTATCCGATAAAAATCGTAGAGAAAAATATTTATAAAATAAATCTGATTAACTTTTGTACCTGTGTTTATCCGCTGTTACTGCTTTTTTATAACATTTCAAATTAAATGTGACGCAACCCGGCTGATAATAATCATTATGAACAGTTTTGTGAACTTGTCTGTTAGATTTAAGTGTCAAATTCTTTAATAAAGTGAGACATTTGTGTTTTATCTGTCTCACATCCGATTATAAATGAGCATTTACTGTTTATTACTCAAGTTAATTCCGAGAGAGGATGAGAACAAATCCATTCTATTCAACTTTATTAGAACGAATAGTCCAATGAAGGGAATGTATTTGTCGTTTATAGAAAACTAAGTTTTAACTTCTAAAGAAAACTATTTGTATTTATTTATATATAAAAATAATGTTGTACAGAGAAACATTTTATATATTGGTTGAGTTGCTCGATTTTATTATAAATTCACTTGTTGAATTTCAAATTGTTTACTTTTCATAATGCAAGTTACAGACTAAAACTGAGCCTAACAATTTATAATGCATTTTTATATTTAAAGTAGTTGACCACTAAATTCTGAGAATTTTGAAAGAGACTTTTCAATAAGAAATAATAAACAGTCAACCTATTTAAAGAGTAAATCAAAAAGTAATCAACCACATTTTATTTTTTTACTACCTATATTTAACCGACTTCAAAAAATGAGGTTGTTAACAGTTCTCAAAGTTATTTTTTATATATAATTACTATAATATTAAAATACAGTGCCACAATAGGCAGGTACCTATCATCATCATCATCATCATCAGCCCCTCCTCCCGCCCAGGTGTGGTAGCGCGGCCACACGACTAATTGGGCCGGTACGATATAATGACCGTGACTGGCAGCGCTGAGACTGGCACCCAGCACTTACAATACAGGGTGACTTTTATAACCATGTAAGGGAATTACTTGTTTGGAAATACTGGATAGTGACTGTAAGTTTACATGACTCATTTAATTAAAATCGTACACAAACTGTTTTGAACAGTTATCTAGTGGCCTGGCACTAACAGCCCCTGATAAATAAATAGGTTTCTGCCAAAATTAACTATTAAACAATATATTTTTTTTATACTTTGTGTAAAATCAGTTCCAAACTAATATAGTAAAACAATACATAAAAAAGTTGCACTAATATGTATTGTTTTACTATATTAGTTTGGTTATAACCAACAAAAGTCACGTTGTGTTCTACTGGATGACTGGCAGTAAGTGTGGTCTATCATTTAGCTCCCGGCGCACATTGTGGCCGGACTAGGCCCGCGGCCGGAATTACAGGGTGCTGCCCGACACACAACAATACGGGAAATTGAGAACATACAGGGTGCTACTAGTACTATAGTTTAGTAGGAAGTAAGTAATACAGTTTAAATCCTTCCAGTTTTAGTCTCTGCTTGACGACAGCTGTCAGATTGAAATAATATAATGCGCGGACAGATATTAGATGTCGGAAAAATAAGTTTGTTTACCTTTTATTACTGTTGAAATAGAGATATAACTGATATTCTTATTCAGATTATTTATATACAGTGTGGATCAATTCCAAAGTGATGTTGTTTAACGCAAGGAAAAAGCAAATTTTATTTTTATTCCATCTTATTTTATTTTTACGTCGGTCTAATTGTTTTATAACTTCAGTCTAGTCTATAGTAAAACGGCTGCTAAACCAAACTGCTATTTAAAAAACACCCAAACCTAAACAGAGCCTCCTGTATATATTATGTTCGCACTACACAGTATGGTTTCGTATGCTCAGTGTCGGCCTCACACTTCCTCAGAACAAACATAATTAATATAATTGCGGCCAACAATGGAGTCCGCACCAGCCGCGGAGCGAGGCCTCCGAATACAACCTATTTGCATACTTACTGAGAAATATTTTACTAAGTCATTCCGTTAGGGTACACTGCCATCACGCTCGTTCTAACTTAGGTACGTTGATAAAATAAAAACACTTAAGTTTTCAACTCAAAATGACAAAACATATCCGGTTTTGATGCAATTTTCTAATCACACTATTTATACTCGCTATTATTATTTTTACCTACTTACAAAATCTTTGATTCAGGTAAAACTACGCACCAAAGCTTATATTTAGAAATAATTGTAGGTTAACAGATTTGTTTAACTTTTTTTTGCAATCGCAATAACGCAAATTCTAACAAAGAATTGAAAAATAGGTTCAATATTAGAGCTCTATTTGGCACATTTTTAGCTTAGTGAGTTTCTACTGTGGAGTCCGTTACCGCCGGTAGTGTTGTATACCGCTATGGTCTACATATATATACATACTATATACATACAAACTGACAGTAATATGATTACAACGCGCCGCCATTGTGTCCCTCGCACAAAGAATACAATATTATTTGCTAATATTTCTTTGTCCAACTTTCGGACCACAAAGACGAGAATTAGGTTGACGTGCTGTTAATAATAATTTGTACATATCATGTGTGATTTGTATGTTTTCTTCGCTCCATCTTACTGTTCATTTCACGATAAAAAAGAGGCCAATGATTTGGTACTGAATATAATATGTATTATAATAATTTTATTGTAATCAGTTTTAATGTAGAACGAGAGACGTGATTGTAATCACATATTTATGTATGTATGTATTTGCAAATGTAATTTTATCTTCAATACAATAAATTATTTTATCAATCAGGTACAAACTGTTGTTTTTTTTGTAACTGTTTATTTAACAACATAATTACATAATACTTCGAATATAAAAAATCATTATAAACTATATCTATGCATAAAATGTACATATGCGGAACGATCATTTTCAAATTCGGTTTAGTATATTTGAACTAATCAAATATTATAATGTTACAAATATTTTACAATCGTCGACAATGTGGCAATTTAATTATGCAAACATTTATTCCATAATTGTTTTGAAATTTGTAAATTATAATGACAATGTCCCTGAAATGTAGATTGATAAATTAGTCACGCTCAATTAATATTGTTGAATTTGTTATTTTCAATAATGTAATATTGACATTAGTTAGGTATTGTGGCAGATGTGTCCATGTGATATAGATAACAAGTAGGATGTGTTTTTACACACCTGTGTGTGTCTATTTATGTTGTAATACAAATACATAAAAAAATATACCTGTAATCTGTATGTAAGTATATTATTGCTGGTCATGTGGTGACGAATTAAGTACGAGTACGTGACTCGATTGTGCAAAGTGCGACCTGTACTGGCGCGCACGGACGTATTATTATTATTATAAAAAGCTATTATTACTACTACTCATTTTGTGAATAAAAAAATATATAAACCGTGTCGAGCGCCTCTGATATGATTTACTGACTGCAGTTTATTGACTGCCGAACCTAGTTATTGGCGTGTTATTTAGTTAGTCCGACGAAAGCGCCCAAATAGAATTGAAGTCAGCATTCTGAACTAATTCGTGTATTTTCAATTCCTGAAAACTATTACAAAACATTGTGCAATACTGAAATTCACTGCTACGTCATTTACACTTTTGTTTGTATCATTCCATGTATTAGTGTATGTTATTATTACTGTCAATGTTTAGGTAAACATGTCGATATGGCAGGTCATGCCGCGTGTAATCACGCTGCCTGATAGCGCTATCACTGATAGCTGTTATCACCGGTACTGATATCAGCTATCGAGCTAATCCACTTGTTTCGGTCCGCGGTCCTTGGATGCTAAACCAAGATTACTGCTTCATTAACTCTCGCCAATTAATGACATTGTTTAAGCTATATGATTCTTGTCGTAAACAAACAAACTAACAAACTTGTTGGTTTGTTTGTGTGCCCGTTAGAAAATGATTCAAAGTAATTACGAATATGTCTAATGTAGTTACTATGGGCGCAATGAGGGTTGTGGTGATGCATGATACATGCATGTATAACCTGCAAATTTTAATAAAATTTAAGCCATTATTCATTTCACTAAATGCATAGAGTATCATTGTTTTACAAAAAAAAATATTTGCGAATACATATCCCAAAATGTACATAAAAATAGGCAATGATAAAACGTGCAATAATTAATATCTTCTTATAATAATGTACACTTGTAGACAATACTGGACACAGTTTACACGTGTTAATTTAATTAATACTAAAATAGTTGATTTTTATTTGACTTTACTGAGTTTCATTTTCTTTTCTATTATCTTATTTTATCTGAGACAATATCATCTGTTTAAAATAACTGTTATGTTGGTTTTGAATGTTGTGATGACTGTATAGGGCTGAAAGAAAACACATATTGTTTTGTTAATTTCTAAATAAAATAAGTAGGTAGGAAACTAAATATTTTAGCTACTTATTATTTTCCCTGTTATTATTAAACTAGACCGGCAGTTACAACAGCGTCATATCTGGCCAATCGAAAACAAACCTCCTTATTGTGTCGGGAACGTAATACTCTCACATTAGTCGACTATTCACCACACTATCGCTGACATCTCTGGCGGGACACTACCAACGATCGAAAACGACGTAAGTAAACACACTAGTATCACACATACGACCTTTGTTCGTACATTTCATGTTTAAAAATCTAAAGCTTGAATGTAGTAAGTGGTGGGAAAAAGCTGTTACTTACGCCGTTCTGAAAGTAATGTTTTGTGCTACAAACAGCGAATATCGTTATAATAATGCGATCATGTTTCCATTGTAGCGTGTGGATAAGATCTGGGACTGATTTATTGTTAATCCTATTCAGTGTTTCGGAAATATGGATTTTGGTTTGGGCAAATAAAGTTATCGAATTACGTGTCGTCTTCTTTGGTTATGTCCGGAATTTATTTGTTCTTTTGCTTGAAAAAATTGGTGTTCTTTTGAGTTCAGAATATGACTGTTTAACATACTCGTATTTCGTTCCGGTGTACCCAAATATTGAAACCTGCTCAAAACTATTTTAGCCGTAGTAGGCTAAATTGGCTTGAAACCAGTCATCATCGTTAATAAAATGTTTAAAAAGCATAGAAAACCCTTGTTAAAATTAGGTACAGATTTCTATAAATATGATTTAAATATAATACCTTACTAATAATAAATTATTAAAGTTAGTGACATTATTGAACCCAATCAGTCCCCACCCAACTTGTACGTCAAATAAAAATGTTCAATAATTTCTTTTCCTTCCCTCAGCCGAACGTTTTCTTTTGTCAAAGCAGAATAAGAGCAAAAACAGAGATTGTATTATTCGATAGCGCCCAAATGGGCTCATTATAAACAGTTTTACATTACAACAGTACACAAAAACATATCTCACGCCAATAACTTGCGCAAATGTGGCGATAGCATCGGCGAGGGACGCCGGGGGACCAAACATGTTTAGTTGAGTGAAAAATAATATGTTTTTAGATGTGTATCGGAGCGCCATTGAAGTAGCTCCGGTGTCAAGTTACTAGAAATGCTTTATTTGTACTTAAATAACTGATAACGTAGCCTATTAAACTTCTATAAAGACGATTGAATTCGAAGCTGAACATTGTAGTTAAATAGATATATTGTATCCTGTTTAAAGTATGTATCGTATTAAATTGATTGCTGACTGATTAAATATTCTCCTAATAAAATATGTCAGAAATAAGGAAAAAAACTCAAACAAAAGCATTCCCTCATAAATTCATTGCGAAATTTACACAATGGAAATCGTTATACAAGTTAATATTTCAGTAATTTCCAGACGCAATCTGCTGAGTGCAGTACAAACAAATGATTTGATTAACGAGTGTGGTCTGCGTCCGGGCAGGACCCATCCAGCTGAACACACGCACAACAATGAGTCAAGACATTACAGCTATTGTACCGCAAATAGAACAAAACATCGCCTTTATTCCTCGTGCTATCATTTACAGTTTTATAATTTAACACTCGTATGTAAATATTGGGTTTATCGTTATAATTATAATTACGACAATGATAAAATACAATATACCTAGATAACAAAGGAAATCGAGATTAGCACGAGCGCTTTCTCGTAATTCACCGATTGAATCTAAATCTGATTCAGATTCTAGATCGATACAATTCTGGAAATATACTTGTGGTGCCTGTATATATTCCAAAATTCGAGAAAAATTTTGTCTACCTGTAGGATGATATGGACCAATGATAAATATTTTTATGTGAGATGGTTAAACTCAATTCAATAAATGACAAAGGACATTGGACTACACCTCCAGTTAAATCCATTGATCCGTGCTAAGCGCTAAGTTTTAATAGCTAGTTTGTTGGACTATAAATAAGTTTGATATATTTACAGCCTCATGCGTATTCATACAACCTTTGCGTCAGAGTGTGTTGCCGCTGGAGACTTTATATTGTGATCTGTTTATTGCTCCACGGCTATAAACATCACATTATGAATGGATAGAAAATAGAACTTGTTTATGTGTTTAAAACACTTCGTAAACTATTGTGGCTTTGTTATTCAAGCATGTATCATATATGTACTTAATTAAATAGTTTACATGTTTATTTTTCATTTTGTCAAATAAGGCTATTACAGTATTAAATAATTAAAACATATGTACCTACTTATATATCAAACTATTTAGTACATAAGTCAACACTATGTTATGTACCAATCTAATCTGTGTTATCAGCGAGCACAATATTTATAACACGTTTAATCCGGCATACCTCCGCGGCGGCAAGTGGAGCGTGCGCGGGTGAGGCCCGGCTGTACAGGCAGACAGACAGACAAACGCATGATACCGACTCTATTACGCACCTGTCAGATCTGACACTTGACCCAAGGTACCCATGGTTTATAGGATACATACATACATACATAGTGTACATTAGTGTGTTGTATAGACGGTATGTTTAAAATAATAGTAGTTTATGCAACTGTCATATAATGAAGGGTATTAAAACACGAGTGTGAGTTTATGAAACGATCGCAGCGAGTTTCATAATAGTAACGAGTGTTTTAATACCCGTGTTATATGCAGTTGCATACACTACTTTATCTTCACTAATGCAATTGATCAAACTACAAGAGTAAAAGCTGACAATAGTTAATTTTTCATATAATTTTCTAGATTTTTCTGGCAAAAGATTGTGAGTTACTTTTGTTGCCAATTCTAGAATATCCGGAGGCGTACAAATATCATCGTTGCTATCCATTTTTAACTTGTAATTTGTATTTAAAAAACAAAACACATTGCGAAACATTAAATTCACGCGTACGTGTATTGTCACAGTGATTTTGCCGCCATTAAAATCTAACTATCTCTAAAGCGTGACCAACCTGATTGGCCCTGCAATCAGGTTGGTCGCGCTTTACCGGTGTTGTAATGAGCTATTACGATATCGATGTGGATATTATAGCATCATGTGAAAATGCTTAAATTGAGTGTTTTGTTGTCTGTGCTATAACAGTAGTAATTATAAGTCAAGTATTGGAAACATAAGTAGAATGTTACAACATTAGTGTAGATAAAGATGTATAGCAAACTTTCCAGTTGTACTTTGGAAAGGTCTTGTGGCTAACGTTAGAAAGTAATTTTCCAAATAAATTTTATAAATATATTCAGAAAATAAATATGTCGATTGTTTATTGATATCTGCTGTTTCGTTTGGGACTTACGACCGACTTAATAATACCAAGTAGGTTAGCCATTCTTATCTTTATTATATTCAATCAAAATTAGAACTTTCCTGCAGTAGAGATTTCGTGAAATTTTCATTTGAATACCAAAATGTGTGTCACCCTACATGACCTCCTACTGTTAGCGGCGCGTATGAAACACAGTCCACCATACTGCCTAGCTTTCAGTTTACACGCGACTCTCGCCTCTATTTCCAAACACACACCTACAATCATGGACCATATTCCACTGCACCGTGGATGTAGTTTTACGTAGATATGGTAAGTATAAGAAAAGGAAAGGCTTAGCATTTAGTATTACAATTCATTTGGTACTAAACAGATTACTTTGAAGTTTGATCTAATTTTGTGTAAACTATGTATTGAATTTAGTGCTTTCATAAGTGGTTGAATAATTAAAATAAAACGACTAATAGAGTAAAATTTGCTTATACACTCATTAGAGCGTCTTAACAAATTTTAATTATCATTTGGTTTGGATACTGCCATGGTGTAAGTCCGTTTTGGGTGCAGAGGATAGGCATTTCTAGAGTTGTACAATCTGTAGAGCGATGCTTGACACCCGAGCTGTCACGCGCGGTAGATAATTTTGACAAGTTTTTGACAAGTAACGCGCTCGCTACCACACTACCAGCGCGGTAATGCCGCCGCCGCCGCCTGCCAATCATAGTTTGTTTTGGTATTTGAATACTTTGTTTCGTATATGATTTCATAACATGAATATGTGAAGCTATTTTGGTGTACTTACATGTATTATTTAATCAGTCTACACTATTTGTTGTTTGATATGATAACATATTTTTTAATAAGAGCTGGCAAAAAAATGTAATGTTAGCACTAACACATCTTTAGTCTTCTTGCCAAAAAAGCTTTTAAGGTTAAATTTTAATCCACTGTTTTTAGAAAGCACAGAACAGTCACATGACTCCAACAAATATTTGGTTTTTGTAAAAAAAATTTAAAAGATATGAAAATCATCTCGCAATCCTTGTAATTACAAATCAAATACTTGTATACTATATTTGACAGAACCTTAACTTATCTTAAAGAGTTTCTATAATTTCTTCTAAATATTTGGATATTGCATCAAATGGTGAAATATTGTGCAATGTATTATGTTACGAGAAGTCAAAATATTAAGTTGTATTCACACAAACTGGCAATTTTAATGTTTTTACGCTGACACGCTATTTGTTTTATAAAGTATTTTTATTGTAATTTTTTTTCATTATTCATATGATTTATCCATTCGAGTTTCTAGTTAATAGCATCATACTTTGCCAGCCACTTGGCTGACACACAAACTTGTGCTGACAATTTAAGCTTACTACATTTCGTCTCCACAAAAACTGACTTAGTAGCAAATATATAAATGTACAGCACTTTTATTAATGTAAGAATTTTTTTTACCTTGGACAGTCAGACATTTTTACGCTGTCACCTGAAGAAGAAGCTAAAATATGTTTCATAGTGCAATACAACTTAGACTTAGCTCGGTCCGAAGTGAAACTAACATTAACGATGAGAGTGTGTACACGCCCCTACATTTCCGTAGCAACATATCAGTGTTGTGATATATCTGCCTGGAACTGCTTGCTCATCTCTGCTGTGACTGATAAGATACTTATCATTCCTGTTTACATGTGAGCATCTTGAAGAAACGGCTCAGAGCGATAAGGCAGATGCCACATCATCATCGCTACGCTGGCAAACAACTTTAAATTTGTGCGCCCAAATGTAAATTTCATGTTTCGGTCACCCATCCAAAGATTGGCCGAGCCTTTCGTTGCTTGGGTTTGATAGTTACACGCGAATAATAACCATAGTAATTCTCTTTTGCTAAATTTTACGACAATCCTTTTGTAAGTGCTAGAAGACAATTCCTGTTACCTAACATTACAAAACATATCATACGACAAATTTCCATCAAACTATTTTCTATAGGTAGGTACATTTCACGATGGCCACGACACATTAAATACTTAAATAGCTGTTGGCTGTCCAGTCAGGGTATATTATACAAATGACAGGGGAGCAGTCGGAAATGGCCTCCATTTCAGGCCTGAAGCCGAGCCTTCATTATAGCCTGAATATTTCAGCAGTTTGAACACACTTACCTAATGTTGCGCTATATACTATCATAATATTTCCCCCTGCTCTATGTGCTGCTTCGTTCGCTTACTAACCGTGTATTAGCCTCTTCAGTAATTTATGATTAGAGACATATCGACGATATGTGAGTAGAAATAATGTATAGATAGGAGGATCGAATAGTTTAGTCATGAGACTGTGACGTCACTATAAAACAGGCGAATATGTTTTCCATAGCTCACTGGTCATGCTTCATATCCGATCCATATAATATGTATTTGCAGTAGTGGGTGTTCGTGGCTTCGCTCGCATTAAGAAGTAAAACTTGCATCCCCTATTTCAACCCTTCAAAAATGTAATTTCCAAAAATCCTTTCTTAGCGAATGCCTACGTCATAACATCTACTCAACTAAACTATGTATATCAATATGGTATATTAGTATTATAAAATATGTTCAAACTAATAATATAATAGTGAAAACTTAAATTGTGGATTTGTTTGAGTATGTTTGTTCTTACCGCTCAAACGGCTGAACCAATTTGTATGCAATTTTTTTATGCCAGGTTTTAAATACAAAAATCCAAGGTACCCTGTCAAGATGCTTTTTTCCATAATAGGCAGTAATTCAACAATGATGGTGAGCAACCGTCGCCACGCCTGTACTGCGTGTAATGACAGGGGGGCGACACTCACATGCATTACGGATGAGGCCCGAGCTCGACCACAACACGCTGCCCGGCACACAGCTGGGACACTTCCCAGGTACTGCTGGCCGTGGAAGAAGTTTGGAGGTTTTTTAACCACTAATAAGTGGAGGAACAAAGAGTTTTGATTTTCTATCTCAGTAGTTATAAACTGTAAGGTTTATTAAAATCCAGGTCTGAGTAGGTATAGATATAGCTAAATATATAGTGGATGTATCGAGCTAAGGCAGTAAACGTATAAACAGTAAGGTAAACAATTTGTTGTACAGTTGATATACCTACATACATATAAGGTAATACACATTTTTGTTTAGTGCTACGAGAAAAGAGTTTAATTTTACATACCAAGACTACTGTCCTTACGAGTACAATATCAAATGTACTACTTCTATGCAGATATGTAGATGTCCCTGTATGTTGTGCTACAATATTGAAGTTACCCATTTTTCTGTAGCAAGGATGTCCAGGTTTATATACTTAGTATGTTTCTGCACCCGTCAGTATTGCTAATTATTAGATGGCGCTGTGTGCAATGTCCCGAAATATTTATTTATTTATAATTTATTGTTATACACAGCATAAGTTTTAAAGAAATGCCGCAAGTTTATGATATTTTACTAAAAGTCAGTACCTACTACAACAACACACTGTCCTAGAACATACATAATAAAATCTCTGATAAATGTCGTTCCTTTCATAAAACCTTTACTAACAATTGTCAAAACAATCATCTAAATGATACCAGCCACTTATCTTGTCAGTATCGAAGAGGAAAATATTTTAGTAATTTATGTTTTATAATCCTCCTTATCAACGTTTTAGGAAAATTACATAATAAATAAAGATACATAATGACTTTCCTAAAAAATTGTAATCCCTATCAGTAAAAGATATTTACATTTCGTTCGTTGATATGAAAATATGCAAATATAAATATGCTGGTATGCATCATCTATCTAATATTGTTATCTAATGTAAATTGATTCATAAATTGGTAATATTCCTTTATGTAACCGCCATACACTCCAAATTTTAGAAAAATGTAAGATCGTTCAAGCTTCATTCACTCCACAATCGACAAAGGGAGAAATAATAAAAGTGTTTTCCATAATTCATGAGAAGCTCTCCAGAATGTAGCCAATGTTATGAAGTGGCAATCTGACCTCAGGAGCCGGAGCAGGGGTCCGGGGGGAACCATGGACTACTTCTCACATTGCTATACAACTTTACTGTAGGAGGTAGTAGGTACTTGAAGTTTAGTTTTGGACTGGATGAATGTAGTACCACCCCCGGGGTGCCTCTTGGAGACATTTCGCTGAACATTCAAGTTAGTGTAAATCTTATGGCGTTGATTTTGTGAGACTTTAATTGCTAACGAATTCTCATGAAGTTACTAAAATAAGTTTTTATGTTTTTTTTTAACTTGAACAGGTTTGCACTTGGCCATAGTTTACCTGATAAAAAGCAAAGGTTATGGCCTAAGATGGAGCGTGCTTACCTACCCGATAAGAACCGATTCACTCTCGTTTTGAAGATCGCTGGATTATAGTGAGTGGGGAACAGAGAGTCAGGCAGGGAGTTCCACAACCTTGCGGTAAAAATGGTATAACGTCAGCTGTTTCTATGTGTGTTAGGCAAATTTCGATACTTACTACATATTATACCTATATTTTTAACTGCTAATCATAATGTTACGTACATCAAAGTAGGCAGGTACGTACATTCACTTACAAAACTCCATCGCTTCCAACCATGTACAGTCGCCTACTAATTAAACATTACAGCACTTTCCAAACACGTACAATCAGGTGCACAATCACTGTGTTTAAACTATTAACGGATCCTCTGACCAATGTGGGGGACACAGCAGACATGGGTAGCTGTTATTATACACCTGGCATTTTCCCAAGGACTAAATACCGTGTAAACTATGACTTTACGATCTATGTTCTTACCAAGAAACGTGTGATGAAAATAATTTTAAGCAACGGAATATAAACCTACAGTCTAAGACATAAATGCCACATATTTTTGGGAAAAATAGGTTATGTTTATCGGTCGACGATAATGTAGGGAAATAGAGGACTACCCTCTGGTGATATTTTATTTAAGCGATCAACCGCTGTCGATGTCGAATTACAGTTTTGTTGATATCCTGCTATTTATTAAGTATTTGTAAGTAGTCATTTTTAGAATTTGAGTTGATGATACAAGTTTGTGATTGAATTTAATTGTAATAAGTAACAATATTAAAAGCTATTCTTACAGCAGTTATGGAAATTATACCTTTTACAGGAAGTAAAAATATGCCCATACATTTTGATAGATCCATCATCATCATTATCGGGTGCCGTCTTCATATAGAAGTTTGGAGGTCAATTGACAAAATTTTCTGAAATTCCATACTAGATCCGTAAAAACGATATTTCAAATTTATAGATCACGCAATTATGCTACATTATGCGCATGTAAATAAATAATTTATCAATGTACTATCTGTGACTAACCATATGGACATAATAGAGATTTGATAAATTTCCTCCTCCCATTGTCGCAGGCTCCAAGTGATAGCAGATACGCGTGAGTGACACAGCTCAGGTCGAGGAGACGTCTCCGCCACGTCAGCCAGACACGTCAGTATCTCTGCCGCCGCAATCGCAGGTGACCATCGCTGACCACATGTCTGGCTGTCTGCTTTTGTAACGCCTATCGTGCTACTTCTAAAACGATTCTTTATATCTTTGCTCAGTATTCAACGGTCTTCCTATGCTTTTATTGAGCTAAACATAAAGATCAATTTTCTATGACATGTTGGTAAAGATATGTAAATGAATGACATTTGATGTTGGTAAAACTATTGGCGTGTCAGATCAAAACGATATTAACGATACATGCACCGTATTGTACAATATTTTTGATACAATTCGTATCGATGTCATGTAACAGGCACTTCGCTTCAGTGAATTAATTTATATGTATTTAAATACTTTTTTCTCTTGTGCCCTATAAACACTTTTTAAGAAAATTATTAAATAAAACACTACCTTATAGTGAATGCTATTGTAATTGCTTAAAAAACTGTTTGAATTATGATTATCTCTATCTTTATAGATATATATATATATATATTTATATATATATAACTCAAAGGTGACTGACTGATTGACTGACTGATATAGTGATCTGTCAACGCACAGCCCAAACCACTGGACGGATCGGGCTGAAATTTGGCATGCACGTAGATGTTATGACGTAAGCATCCGCTAAGAAAGGATTTTTGGAAATGCTTCTTTTAAAGGGGTGAAATAGGGGATGCTAGTTTTACTTCTTAATGCGAGCGAAGCCGCGAGCACCCACTAGTGATTAATAATATTTAGATAATATTGTACTAGAGGTAGTATTATTCACAACACTACACGCACCATGAGTATAAGAAATGATACCTACTTGGTACAGTATGTATACCCAGGGCCAGCGAGAGGAGTTCCAAACCACACAGAAGTTCAATTAACTCGCGTCACGAGATGATAATCTTAAAATGCTCGAACACCTTTTTCTACTAAACGACTTGACCGCATCACATCACGTGTACTTTTTATTCGATGTAGATTATATACCTTATTTATTAGAGTTTAAAGTTCAAATTGATCTGCGATGTAGTTTATAAAGTAGGGTCTATAGAGTCATATCTTTGTATCCTTTTGACAATTTTAATTTGTTTTTCTCGCCGCGGTAAAAATTAAACGTCACAGTGTGATAAAACATTGCCGCGTAATATTGTAATCGGCCGTAAAGTGTTCAGTTTGCTGTCTCGGCTCGCATTATACGACCCAAGGGAATAGCAGACTACCTTCACTATTAAAAATAATTTACGTAGATATTATCTAATTGAACACCTAGCTACCAGGAAAACGTGCTGTCTTATAATACGTTAGCTGCAATACCTATGTGATGATTAGTTTGTATGATTCCAATCTTATCACACCTAAATATTTGCAACTTATCAGACATAAGAGGGATAATAAAATGTAAAGTGGATAATGGTATCTAAATATTATCTAAGATTCTTCCAGTAAATATGTATGAGCAGGCCTATCTATTCTAGATATATCATTATCTCATGTTTGCGCGCGACTCTTCACACCTCGCGAGATGTGTGCAGTAATGTTAATGAGGCGATATATCAGAGTGTCCCACAGCGCGGCGCGGTGTCGGCCGACTGTCGGCCGAGTGTCGCGACTCCTGCGACACCTCATGCATAAAATTATTTTGTCCAGAAACGACTAGCTCACGCCTCACCGCTCCGTGCATTCAATCCACCTTTAATTATATCTCCTTGTAATATTTTCACGAGACAATCTTATTATTTTTAACATGTTGTCTTATTTTTTATTATAAAACGATTTGACAGTTCTCTGAAATTGCTTTTGTACGATTCTCATTCAATTACTGTTGAGATTTTCGTTTTATTGTGTCATGTGCATAGCTGGTAAATTGAATACACGAGTAGGCTTTAAAATACAAAACAATAAGTCATCATTAGATAATTAATAGAAACGAATTTCATAACGTTTTTGCAATTTTGAGCAATAATTAACCATTCCAATTAAATATTACTTAAAATAATGTCGAGTCAGGCTAAGAATTTGCACTGCTTATCACTATAGTATTATGTCTTAAATCAATTCACGTTTGTGTCATCGAAATATCCTTAGAAATCATGTACACTTTACAACACTAATAAAACCTGCCTTCATCCCACTTTCTATAGAGTCCCAACATATTCCAAATGTTTGAAACGCTACGAGTACATCTCAGCGGGACATCACACCCTGCTTCCGCAGCAATCAAGTTAATACTGAGGCTGCTTGTACCTGGCTCGGTGTAAATAGAAAGCAGATAGAAATGGCGAATAAATTGAATACGTTAGTGCGGTTATTGCTACTGTCTCGTGGAGTTAGGTGCTGGAAGGCTGCGTGGAGGGAAATGAAACACAATAACTGTGAGCCAAAGAAAACTTTATTTTACATTTTAAACAGTCTAGCCAATTACTTCAGGACTCACTGGCTCGGGAGCAGAAAGGAATATTCTGCTTTCGTGACAATTTAATTAGGCTTGCAGCGCCCTGTGGTTTTACCCGCGTTTATCTGGGATATAAAATAGCCCAGGTGTTATCCAGGGTCTACTATAATGCATTCAGGAAGTAACAAATATACACACACTATCGCATTTATACAATTAGCGTGATAGTAAGATGGAAAGTGGCATATGAAATAAAAAACTTATTTGCTTAATTCCCGTGATAAGATTCCCAAGAGAATGTATCCTCATGGTCTAGGTAATGTAAGTGGTAAAGTGTTGTTGTCGTTGTTGACCAAAATTGTGTGGACAATAAGGAAGTGAATAATGCTCGTCTCCGCGCAGCGACGTGCCTTCATCTAATTACCGACGGAGGTACACGGGGGTACCACTGGATGCTACACATAGTAGAGGACTGTTAACTATTGGCTTCTGCTTCATATTTTAGTATATTCTGGTCAGATTGAACGATTTTTTTAAATCCACTTCCCAGTTTTAAATTGAGCTGATTAAAGGCTTATGTAAGTTTAGTTATTTTGGTTCAGTGAAAATATAGACGTGAAGTAAATTTATAATTCCCTGATTATAAATTCAACAAAGCCAAAGAAGTCAGCTTCTAGCTGTTTTAGTTGATCCGATTTTTATCATCTTATTATTGATTGTTTTTATTTGATATAGATTAGTTAGCCCTAGCTCTCAATAATTCGATAGGATTAATAATTCTTAATATCAAAGATTGAGGTATTATTATCGTTTAATGGCCCATTGTTAAGAGTACCATTATTATATACTAAGACACCGCTAATATTTGCAATTAGTTTGTATTGTAGTCCTTTTAATCGGTTTAATTTAACAAAGATGTTCTTCCAATTGATGTAGTTCTTTATTTTAGAATAAAATAAAATAGAATTTCTGTGATTCTTATCAAGTTATAAATGTACATCGCACGAGTTGACGTTAACACTTTTAAATTAATGACTAAAGTAATATTACATTTGCCTCTGCTATTAATACCACCATGGCGCCGCGCCGGCCTGCGATGCGGCAGTAGCCCCCGATCGTGGAGTCGCCCACGCCCGACCCGCTTATAATTTAATTTCATCCATCCATACATATCATTGTGTCCACACTAGTGATGGGACATGTTACTCACACCTGCATAAGTACGGCATTACTAATAGATCAAACTTCTCTTATTTTTTTGGATGTGATCTCTGTTTCCTGAACAGCGTCTCTGACTTCTATATATGTATTAGTGAACAAATACTGAGTACGTCAAGACAATTTAATAAATTATGCAAGTAAGTAAGGAAAAGTTTGTATGAGATTAGCAAACTCTAACGTTGAAAATTTTGTAAATCGCTCCTTGATAAACTTTTGAATGCTATAATGGCAATCAATCGACGCGTACATTATGAAATCATATCTGTACCACGAACGCATTCAGGTACAAATTCCACTTCACCAACTAGTTAAGCAATTTTATCGAGTATTATCGGGCCTTCAGGGCCTTGACTTCGGTAATCGCGTACGATTGCCCTCGGCCCGACGAGCTGCGTACGCGTGCACTGGCTATATACATACAAGTTTATTCTTTTATCAAAAAACCAAACCCCTTTTTTACGTATCTGCTGAACACGACACTCATGACGTGGGGATATTTTTTAGTATCACTGATAAAAAATTAATTATGAAATTTGTAAAAACATTTCTAATTGTTTTCTTCGTTGAAAGATTTTGTGAACTGTAACGCCCAATGTTGTACTTTATGCCATTGACTTAAGGTACTTTATTCAATGTTTATGACACACTTTATTAAAATGTCAGGATCATAATGACAGCGAGAAAACGCCCAGGTTACTAGGTACCGGATATATCGGTATATTTTGTAGGTGTACCCACTTTCAGCATTGATATAGGTAGAAGTGTATACGAGGCATCAAGGTAACAAGGAACACCATTTTGATAATTACAAATTAAATACAATCTTATAAATTTGTGAAACATAAAAAAATCGTTATCTAGTTTTCTCTTGAAACGACCAGAACCGATATAGAGTGTTTAAAGTTGGAGCATGCCGTATAAAAATAAAAAAATAAATGAAGGTACCTATTTTAGATCGCATGAAAGATCTATGAAATGTTATAAAAATTTTGCTTTTTAAACAGGTAGAAAGACAGGGGACTATAAAATTACATGGGAATACAAATATTAGTTAGATTATTTATCTAGTGAAGAGATTTATAAATTTATAAATTAGAGCGAAACCAAACAAAGATTTGTACCTACGGAAATAACGTGCGCCCTCTGACAGCAAACTATCAGATTTTACATGGCAGGCTGGCAGTGAGGACTGAAGCACCTAATATGTAGCTATGCAGGCTAGTGATACGAAACGTAAGTACGAACCTAAAATAAAGTTTTTTTTGAGGTCCATATCTTGGACATCACTAATGTGTCGCGTGAGTGGGCATCAATTATTTAACCTTACTTAACTTGCGGGTCACAAACATCGGCCGGCCAATGAGAGGTGGGCACACATCATGCATGAATCATACACACATTCCATACACATACATACATATAGGCGATACTTTATGGAATTACTGCACTGTTGAGTGCCTAATTGATACAATTACAAGACAAATCTTGGATCCGTGACCGCGTTTGAGCTGTTTATTGTCATTGTGTTTGTGACACAGGGTTGCTACTACCCATACACTTACTCGTCATTTTATCCACATCATTGAATATAAAAACAAGAAGGAAGAAAAACTAAACATACTACTTCTAACTACTACAAAAAAGGGGCACTTAGAAAATCTTTAGAAAAGCCTAAAGATAATCTAAGTGCTCCAGCCCACTACCAGAGGGCAGCGTGCCCAGCATACTGGCCGCATTACCACGCTGGATGGCAATGCTGATACGTTGAGCCAGAAAAAGGCCAGCATTTTGGTCACGCGTCGCTATAACCAAGCGCTCCGAGAGGTTTTGGAAAATAGTATGGGCTCCCGGACCCCACAGCCCCAAAGTCTCGACTCCTATTGAATAGCTTATGAAAGATATACAGGTAAAATCACGGGATAGTGTTAGTACTGTATGGAAAGTTAACTTATAATAGCTCGTGAGTAAATATTATAAATAAAATACGACACAGCACGACAATAACTAACAATCAAAGTGGAATATAACTTATTATTCGATATAAAACAAATGCACAACGCATTGTTCCCGCGAACTATTTATAATTTCACATAGACAATACACGTCTGCTTATAAATAGTTTATGAAAAATATAATATCAGGAACAATATTTCATATTTGCACAAGTTTTTGCAATATAATAGCTATGTATGTATATGAAAGATAAACGTTCATGTACCATTGTGACGGCTCCACACAATTGTTCAAACAAAAATATATAATTTGCAACGAAAGACAATATTTCTACTCAATTCGACACGCGTTATTAGTTGGGAACACGTGTAAAGAACTTGCTCGTTATTTTTTGTGAGAATACAAAACATGCCCATTGTTAGCTAAGTTTTTTATTACGTAATTAACATGATATTAAATAAATATATTTGATATTTTTATTTCGGGTTTCTTGCAAAATATTCAAAATTTATTACAGTTAAATCAATAATTATGTATAAGTAAGTATAAATCAATTAGGTATTAGATAATTAAAATGCACTGAAATAGTACTTGAGCAGACAACAGTATCTTTTGACTTTTAGCTTTGGGCCGTCTCTAACGATATACATGCATATGTATATTACAAGATATAGATATATTTCCACAAGGATGTGCTCAGTGCTGAAGTTAAGATATGGAACGGATCAGGGAAGCGTACTTCGCAACTACTTAACCCGGAGGTTTCCACTACACTGGGCCTATATCATATTAGCTACTAATATGACAGGCAGGTTGGTTTCGTCTTGATGTTAATTACCACAGCAGTACCTGAGATGTACGCAAGCCTAAAAAATCTAACCTAACCTAAACCTGCGTAAACCTAACCTCAGTACTCAAAATTCTTATATCTGAAGGGATGCAATTTCCCAACAAAAAAAGAATCAATAATATAGGTACATATATTAATTTTTTTGTTCAACGCCTTAAATTATATTTAACGGCAAAAAGGGCAAAGACACACTAGTATAAGTCATGATGGCCGACAATTAGTTTACACGAATCACATAATGTATGTTTCTGAATATCCTGATTTGTTACTGATTTCTTTATTGTGGTTTGTCACACATATTATGTTGTCTATCCATCTTGGTGTCGAACAACCGACGTAAATACGAACTTTATAAACGTCAACCTTTTTCAAACAAAAGCTTTCAAAAGCCCATGGTCATATATGGTCATGGCCCATATTCAAAGATAGAAGCAATAAAAAACTGTTTAGGATAAAAAAAGGATCCTGTCCAACTACTGCTAAATTCCTAACTTTACATACACCTATCTGTTTTGCAAGATATAAATAATAACATTGTGAATGTATTGACAGTTGGTAACAACATAGATTATATCTACTGGAACGGTCCAAAGGTAAACGTCCTAACTGCTTACAAATATCATCGACTAACATAGAGGTACGATTATTACTTAAATTTCAAAATATCTTTAATTCAATAATAGCGGTCCATTAAATTTAGGCTGAAAGTAGGAAGGACCAATAAATTAATTAATGCGTTTTTTTCATCCGGCGTGATTTAATCTTTATTCCTGTATAGAAGAGCAAAGTCGTGATGTCGGCCTTTTAGTTCCTCTTTCACGCCACAACGAAATGACGCGACGGATCTTCTGGGATTCTGGTATGGTGATAGTTTATGGTCATAACAATCACGCAGGTTACAAACGCGAGCATCTGCTAATGAAATAAAAATAAATCCATTATTTCTCTATAATTCTATAGGAATTGTATATAATACTAGCTGTGCTCGCGACTTCGTCCGCGTGGAATAGTTATTACCATAAAAACGGTTCTAGCTAGTTTCCATTGTTTCTTCGCTCCTATTAGTTGCAGCTATAGCCTAAAACCTTCCTCGATAAATGGTCTATTCAACACAAAAATATTTTTTCAATTCGCACCAGAAGTTCATGAGATTAGCGCGTTCAAACAAACAAACAAACTCTCTAGCTTTATAATATAAGTATAGATTCATACGCATATTACGACATCGGTGATACGAGATTACACCAAGGTCTTAGATATAAATAGGTATCTACTCGTGTGTACCTAAGTTTAAAATAATTTAACATCAAATATAAACCGCACCTCAATTTTTATTTGTTTTTTTTTATATTAGTTTAATGAGTAGCAAGGTATTAATAAAGGATAGATCATGGACGGGCGCCGTTTATTTTATCTTGTTGATAACTACTTATATTTTTATACCTATCTATAGATAGTACGACGAACATTTTGATTTCGTAAATAATAAACTCTTTCTACTTTTTGTGATTTTAATTGGTATCAGACATATTTCAATGTCAATCTTTTATTAATATGTACTCATAACAATGTATCAACAGCTGGCGCTGCTTAATATTAGCATTAATGAATGTGGTCGGATTACTTTCTGATGTGTGTTCTTCCTTTAGTAGTCTCTCGTTGTATATCACACACTAGTGTGGAAACGGTGAAAGATTTAATGCATTCGATACGATTTTAAATAGTTTTATAACACCATTAATAACACAACGAGCCGCAATCGATTTATAACGTGGTGAGTCGCGGCGAGAGCTAGTGATGTACCGACCGTAGATATACGGAGCTTTGAGCGTGCTAGTGCAGCGCCTGGCTGCGAGCCGGGAGCGAGCTTGCGGGCAGGGGGCGGCCGCTATGTACCAAAGCTCGCGCGTCTATTCGCGCGGCGCGCGCTACGCGCCCCCGGGGCGGAGCTTCGTGCGTGCTATATAGGCGCGCGCCGCCTCCGCGCACGCAGTCCGCTGGCCGCTCGCACTGAGCACGCACGCGCGCACACTCCACGCTCCCTCGTTACGCAGTGAACACAAGTGAATAAACATGGTGAAGTTCGAAGGAGATTTCAGTATCAAATCCATACTGATGAACCACGCGGTCAATTCCCCGCCGTCGCCGGCGCCCTCGGCCGCGTCGGCGGGTGCCTCCGAGCCCGCGTCGGAGCCCGACCTTAGCGACTCGGAGCTCGACGTGACCGGCACGGAGCCCGTCGACTGCTCCAAGCCCAAGGACGACGAGAAGGACAAGAAGCACGAGAAGCCCGCCTACAGCTACAACGCACTCATCATGATGGCCATCAGGAACAGCCCCGAGAAGCGGCTCACACTCAACGGCATCTACGAGTATATCATGACTAACTTCCCGTACTACCGTGAAAACCGTCAGGGCTGGCAGAACTCCATCCGCCACAACCTGAGCCTGAACAAGTGCTTCGTGAAAGTGCCGCGCCACTACGACGACCCCGGCAAGGGCAACTACTGGATGCTGGATGCGTCTGCAGAGGACGTTTTCATCGGTGGCACGACGGGCAAGCTGCGGCGGCGTTCGGCGCTGGGCGGGCGCTCGCGGCTGGCGTGCTTCAAGCGGCCGTGGGGCGCGCCGCTGTACCCCGCGCCCTACTCGCAGCTGGTGGGGCTGTACTCGCAGCTGCTGTACCACAAGTACGCGCCGCAGCCCGCCAAGCTGCCCGCGCACCCTGCCTTCCGCAGCGAGCTGACGCTGCCCTACGCGCCGCTGCCCTACCCCGCGCTGTACGAGCGCGCCTTCCTGCCGGCGCTGCCGCGCTCGCCGCCCGCCTCGCCCGCCTCCTCGCCCGAGCTGGCGCCGCACATCTACAAGCCGGTGCCGCTGCTGACGCGGCAGTAGCCCCCGAGCCCGCGCCGGGCCCGCGCGGCCCCGACTCCTCGATCTGTGATTTAGTTGTTAGCTAGTGTAGTGGCGCCGGACCAGTGAGGTATCTCCGTGTTGTATATTCTCTCCGCACGCAATACTAGGCACGTATTAACCTCCATGTTTAGCATTCCTCTCTCGTGTATAGTCTTTGTAAATAATTCCAAAGTTGTATATTTATTGAATAGATTTAAGTTAAGAGATAAAAGAGTTATAATAAAACAAAGTATTGTTAATCTTAAAGCTCTCTTTTATTTCCTTTTATCTTAATTTTCCGGAAGCTCGGGCTGGATGCTCGACATGATTCGTTGGATAATCTCAGTAGGAACAGTTAGTTAATCTTAAAGCGCCAGGATCCTTTTCATGCTTATTAAAAAGCAGTTAAATATCGTACTCAACATTACCGTTTCATAGTTTAATACTCAACTGTATACGAGTAATTCTGAACTTCCAAAACCCGGATGGTGCTGTTCCGACGGCAGCCGGTCATAATCAGATTAAAATTTATCAAATGACGTCTAATCTTTAAGCCTTCCAAGTAAAATAGTCTGGTACTTTGATTATATCAATATTGGTTTGATACTACTTTGTTTTGTTAGAAGCATTCAGCGGTACGCGCAGCTATAACGTAGGCCTACATACGAATACTTACCTAAGTACTAATATACGCCGATGCAATATAGTCGTGTTTTGACAACACTATCGGTGATAATGATTTTAATCCAAAGGTTTCAAATTATTATTTAGTACCATCACGTGTTATCGGTTGATAACACTCGATGCTTGCAGTAAATTAAATCTACCGTGACAATATCAGACTTCTATCTATTAGATAATAAAATAATTGATTAGCGCAGACAATTTCATTATATTTTTATTTATACATATTTGTTTAAGTATCTTTAGTGATAATAACAATGCAGATAGTGAATTAGATATTATTGTTTGACGTAATTTAATAGTAGGTATAACGCAATATTGGTAAAATTGATTTGTGTTTACAACGAGTTTATCATCGTGGAAAAATTGTATGTAGGTAATTATGATTAATATAGGCATTAGGCAGAAACTATCAAAAATTACAAATACAACTGAACAGTCTGGAAAATATAAGATGCTATATTTTCACATATTGTGATGATGCATATTTAAATAAACTTTTAAAAGTAACTGAATTAAAAAACCCCAATAAAATATTGCTTCGACCAAATTAAAAACCGTTTAATATTAAACACGTTTGCAGTGTTCGTATCTACATCACGGAGAATATATGTTACGGTAAATGTGGATAATCGGAAATTATGCATAATTCCCAACGCACACGGTAAATGTAGTGAATTATCCATATTTACCGGTAATTATATATAATTACCATACCCCTTTGGTAAATGTAGAAAATAATGAAATCAAACATGGCAAAAAACATGTGTTGTGAATGTTTTTCTCACTTTTACCAAGAGCACTGGTAATTATGCATAATTCCCGGGAATTATGCATAATTCCCGCATTATCAACATTTACCGTAACATATACATTATGTAGACTGTAGCTTTGTGAAAGTGTACATTAGGCATGGCAATGTGACAAATAATTTCGATAATAAAATATTTAAATCGCTCGGTAAAGCAGTTATTAGAAACAATTTGCTTATCAATAGAATGCCTAGGGATGGCCGGAATATTCTAATTGTGCCATTATTTACTCTAAACGTGTAACAAAATATATTATAATCGTATTCTTCTTACACTTGCCTGAAAAATTAGAATAAATTAGGCATTGAGAACGCAAAACGGTCCGATATACTTAAAATAGACACAATTTATTATCATTTAAGAATATAGAATGCGAATTTTACGAAATAGGAAATAAATAGTTTGATCAAATAACTATAAAACTACATTTATTTGTTCTATTTTGTCAGCTATTGTCTACTTATTGCCCTCGGGTTTACCCGTACACTAGCTGAAAGAAACGCCGTTTCAAATATTAATCTATATTACCGATTGTTTTGTTTATAATAAATAAGTTTAAATATTAATAAATAAATAGAATAAGAATTTATGCAAATTTGTACTTAAATAATATAGTTATACTAAAGACATATATTTCCATCTTCGAAGTAAATTAATTGCAATAATTATTTAATACTTAGTACTATTTTTTTTAGTGTGAAATACCTATTACATTCTATGAACTACTTACTTATTTACAGGGTTCAATGTGTATTTTTATTTGAAAACGGATTTTCACTTGACTACTAATATCACTAATACATGATAGTATACACGAGATAGGCATATGCTTTCATTGTTATTTAAAACTTTTGGAAAAAATATCCTTTATAAAGTTTTCACTGCAAACTAACCTTGATATTAGATCGTTATATATATAGTTAGGTATAAGTATGCGCGTATAGTTTAGTGGACTATTATCGATATATAGTAACTCAATTTTTACGTACTGTTGAAAGTATTAATTTGGAAAGTACCTACAACATTTTGTAATTATGAAAATAGGTATGACAGCGGGATGAAAGCTCGGTCATGCTAAACTACCGTAAAGTGTGGTTCCCACCGGCTCTGGCACAAGTTATTAAATGTTGCCAATCACACAACCAGCCGATACTGCGCCTGACAACCGCGCGCGGTGCGAGTGAAGGACGGAAGCGATTCCACATCTGCGTGATCATGAGAGGCCGCGATTGATTTAGGTTTATCATATTCTTGCCGTGGGGCCTTATTTTTTTGTTTTAAAATTGTCTTGTCTGTCACTCATAGACCATCATTTTTTAGTTGTTCTTTATTAAATTTTAACATTTAAAAGTATGTACCTACTCATGTAAACCAAACACTTGTGTACATATTATTGCATAAAATGTACAAACTTACTACTTATTAGATTGCCAGAAGTTAACTATGTATCATATATTTTTAAATCATGATAGATACAACAATGAAAATGTCACTTATCTGTAAAGGAATCCTAAACACACGTCTTTTATCGGTATGTTTTTTTTCGTTCTCCGTCTGAATTTTATCAATATGTTAACTAAACAGTTTTCACTCACGTGTAATTCGCGTATGTTGTTTACGCATTTAGTTAACATATTGATAAAATGACTCACGAAAGTTTTAATATTAAGATGTATTTTATATTGACGACTGAGCTGTTTATATAAGATATTTATTACAACAATCTTATATTATTTTTAAATGCAATCATACGACGAAAATGATTAAGGAATCAAAACGAAACTCGCACCCGCTTGTGCCGACTGTAGTCATTTCCGCTCTCTCCTTCACCTTACTCCACCGCCTGGTTGAGTTACCTGTACTGGCACAATAGTACAAACAAACAGACAATCAGGCTCGCTTGTCACTAGGAAGCCATCATTAATCATCCATCACGGGCTGTACAGCCCACAATGGCAGCTCCTTCTCAGCGTGCTGCCGCAAACAATGTCCGCCAGACGCGCGAGGTCAGGGGAATTAACCCAACATTTGCCTAAAAATATCTAATCAAAATACTTAACAACTTGCACTTGTGTACCTACTGTCAATATTGTGTGATCGCGGAGAGATTCCTATTTATTAAACCTCGACGTAAACTGAGAATGTGTAAATAATATCGCAAGTGTTAGTGTAGTACGTCACAAACGGATTCGGTTGAAGGTTTTATGTGTTTGTCACGAAAAGTTGTTAGTGATTATTTACTTATTTGATTAAAAGCGTATTACTAAGTATATCGATCTGGTACGTAACATTCGATTTGTTTTCGACAACAAGGTCGGCGTCATTGTTGTATGTGTTTAGTTAACTTTTTTTAAATATCTTCAATGTTCAGACGTTGGTATTTAAAAGAAATTGGAAATATTTAAAATTTATAACAGAACACATTCCAACAATTTATAGATTTTTTCTGTTTATCTGCGTCTCTGTTTGTCTGTTTATTTATACGCTCATCACGCATAAACAGCTGAACGGATCTTCATGATTTTTGGTATGTAAGTAGTATGAGGACCCGGAAGTGTCATAGGCTACTTCTTATCCCGAGCGAAGCTGCGGGCGTCCACTAGTTTTATAATAAAAATCACATATGCAACACGTCATGTGACATCGTAACAACCATAATGAGACATCTATAAATGTTAGTTCGTCTTGATAATGTTATTGTTACAGAACCATTATTTCACACTATATTGCCACAATAAAGAGACAGTTTTAAATCCGGATACAAATAGTTGAGCGTATTACAGCTGTTTATTTGTATGTGATTAAATAGTGATAAGAGATAAGCGGCCCGGGGTAGGCTGCTATCATTGGACATCAATATTTGCGTTCGTGGATGAACCTTGTGTTAGTGATCGTACTTTCAATAAACAAAGATAAGGCAACTAACTTCAGGCGAGACCTAACTGGATTTAAATACTTTTGTTGTTCCTTAGGCTTACATACACAACTCAAACGACTCAACTTCAGAAGACTACGGACTACTACGGACAATAAAAACAGTAAAATTACGCAGTAACAAATGGTTCATTGAAATTGTATGTCGTTATGCAAGCGGGCTTAGCATTTGTTTTCAAGTTGACTCTCGAATACTCTCGATATATAAAATGTAAAAAATATATTTATATTTTTTTTTTAATATGTATTTATTTACAATAATAAAATATAAAAACAAGTGAAGGAAAACTAAACATACTTACTACTTCTAACTACTACAAAAAGGGGCACTTAGAAAATCTTTAGAAAAGCCTAAAGATAATCTAAGTGCTCCAGCCCACTACCAGAGGGCAGCGTACCCAGCATGCTGGCCGCATTACCACGCTGGATGGCAATGCTGATACGTTGAGCCAGAAAAAGGCCAGCATTTTGGTCACGCGTCGCGTCAACCAAGCGCTCCGAGAGGTTTTGGAAAATAGTATGGGCTCCCGGACCCCACGGCCGCAAAGTCTCGACTCCAAAAGGCTCAAAGATGTAACCTCGGCCGAGGTTAGCATATTTGCGTCTCTTGTGATGCTCGGCAATAATAGCCGCCGCTCCAGCCCGACACCGTGTCATAGACAGATGAGACGGCGCCAATGTGTCGACGCAAGTTGCGTCCCACACAAGGGGCCGACCCAACTTCCATGGCACAAGAGTCATACCGTCAGGTCTTTTTCCATCGTCACGTGCTAGGCCGCTCGGTTCGAGCATAGCTGCAACATTGGCAGTGGAAAAAGCCCGTCGAATGATGTCATTCAGACTAGCGTGGCGGCTAATTCTACCAGCACTCCTCGAACATGAGAGGCCGTGGTGCCCGAGCTGGTCGACATCAGTACCACACTGGCAGCGATGCGGTTCACAGCTCCTCGCACCCAAAAATGTAATTATTATTTTTTATTTATATTGTAATCAATTGTAACAATAATGTGGTAAGCATTGCTCGTTTTTTTTTTACAAACAAAATTTACAACTCTTTTTTGTATTATTAATTAATACAAGCAGTTAGGTACATAAAATAAAACTTGCAGCTACTTTCGTGAGTTTAGTGTTATCTTCCAAGCAACCGCAACTATGTAGTAAATTTTGTAACATTATATACCTACTGTGTAGTGTGTTACCGCCTTTATAATTTGTCCATGTGGAACTTTTTAGGTAATTAAATATCTATGTAATGTATGTGTAATGTAAAGATGTGTCAACAATAAAGAGTTAATCTATCTATCTATCTATGTAAACAGATAGTCAACAAATAACAAGATTTGAATGAGTCAGTGTAGCGATGGTTTGGTATCTCTTCCTACAGGTGTATTGTAAACTTTAACCCGTCACGAGTGAGGTACGGCAAGGAGGCACCGTTACAGTTGAGGTTCCAAAGACTCGCACTAATCGTTTTGCTTCGACTTTCCTCGTGCGAACCAAACTGTGGAACTCTTTGCCCAATCTCTATTCACTTTGAACTATAATTTTTCGGTTTTTAATTAGAGTTTCAATCGGTTTCTTCAAGGCAAGCGCGCTAGATCGTAGATTACAACGTTGCTTAACATCAGGCGAGTTGTAGTCAAGCGTGAGCCTATCAAATGAAAAAAAAGACTTTCGTAATGCGTTCATAGTAAATTACATAAATATAAATAACTTTCGTTTTACGGCTTTAGAGAATTGTCTGTTTATACATTTTGTCGCAAATCAATGACTTATTGTATGCGAATAACATACTTTTTTCCGTAATTTTAAATAGTCATTGACCTCAATAGGTCGGTAGTGTCGGTACTATTGTACTAAGAGTATGCCTTTGAATATTATCGCAAGAGTTACAGTACCCTTATTTACATATACTTACACACCTATTTTTTTTAATTAACTCGCTTTAGCTTCGCACACAAAATCACTTCATTTTACAAATTATTGTAGCTCTAGATCCGCCAGCGACTTTTTAATTTTTTTAATTGAATTACAAAAGGTTTAAAAAATAAAATAGTTTTCCCTGCCGTAATTATATCATAAGAATTCTAAGCACGATTTACCTCCGGCCACAATGTCGCGTGTACTCCTGGACAGGTATCACAGGCCAAATTTTATCACGTGTAAAAAAACCTTGACCACCAAGTTGGACGCAAGCAGATACAAATCCCTAAGGAGGAATCAAGGAAACATTTATCAAATGCTATCGACGTGAGGCACTGAATTATTGACACCCGTGGCCATAGTCCACAGTTTAAGGTATACAAGATACCCATGGAGCCTGTCTAATACTGCCCATGGAAGTAAGTATGGATCGGCCTCCAGGGACGGGTGCCAAGAGTATGATGCTATGGGAGGTATAGTAAAGCACAGTCACACCTTTAATAAAGATCTCTTACTGGATTTGCTTTGAATGATATGTGTGGAAATCTATGATAGATTAATATTCAGACGTTTTAGTTTTTTTTTTACTTTATTTGGACCTCTTATATTTGTGGATCGTTTGTGGGTATGTGTGGTAATAACGTATGAATACTGTAGTTCATTGTGTTACGAGTTAGACTGCTGAAATAGTAATATTTTAGTAGTTCTGGGAACAGTACACCACACAAATAAATAACGTTAACATCAGGCTATAGCTTAGTCCGTTGAAAAACGTTAGCAAAATTATTTGTACCAAACAGAAAATATAAATAACATCTGACAAATTCAACAATCTTTGGATATGATCTGTTAATTTAAAAAAAATGTAGGGAATATGCGTCATAATATCTTCACCAAAAGACGATGTGAAAGCACTTATTAAAATATTTATTTGAGTAATAAATAAAAACATAGAACTAGGGTGACTTTATCAGTTGACACACAGTTGCTTCATTCACTCGCTCGCTCGGTCAGTGGAGGCGGAAGTGATTGAGCATTGTGCATATGCAAGTCGTAAAGTAGGTGAATATGCAAATATTTGCACCATAATTAGCTTCCTTCGAAGTTATTCATTAATTCCAACATTATTTAGGCGTCTATTTCGACACAATACTGTTTTCCTCAAATAATATGTTAACTATTGACGTACGAGACTACATTTAAAACACATTAAATATTTATTGTATTCATTAGCACATTGATTTGTTGAATAATATTGTTATTTCAAGTACGTGACTTTTTAGTGTCGGTTATTAATATGATATTAGGGAGAGCGACCGCTAAATGCCTGCTTTAATCTATTTCGACCACTTTTCTATTATGTGCTAAAATCAATGTGTTTGACGTCATCGAAAGGCTCATAACTTTAATTGTACTTTCTTACTGTCTATTCTATAAAGATAAAGAATCTTTATTGATAATGTAAAGTTGTAACATACATAGGTATAGGTATAAGTACTAATATCATAGAATATGCTACACAAATTACAATATCTCGTCAAAATTTAATTTATAACATATAGTTTTAATAAAATTTTAGAAGTTACAATGTCTAGTTTTATTAATAAAATAATGAAAATTTTAGTTATTAACATCATGTCAAACATAATAATAGGTATGTAATCATACAATATGTCAACATAAATAAATCTAGGTACTGTCACTACCTAGCCTATTAGTACCTGCCTACTTGCTTGAGCATTCATGTAACTGGCCGATATCTAAGTTTAAAACTGAAAATTTACTTACTTCTTTTGGCTACAGACAGACATACAGATAGTGAAGTTGTATAAATTATCAACGGATTTTGAAGCATTTTTTTATAGATAGAGTGATTTATGGGAAAGATTTTTAAAAATAAATAGATAAATAAATAAATATTCCGGGACATTGCACACATCGCAATCTAGCCCCGCACTAAGCAAAGGCTTGTGTCGCGGGAACTAGATAACGGATATAATACTGATATACTTTTTTTTGTTAATACATACTTAATATACATTGAAACGACTAGACTTAATCCATTAATAATAACATGCTTAATATATTAGAGAACCACTGATAATTTTAAGACTTCTAATGTGAGGTCGTAAATAAACTGCACATTTTTGCTCTTACATTGCCAACGCTGGCTGAACTCTACGAGATAGATCAAAATAATGTTCTAGGTATTGTATATCTCAAAAAGGTCTACAAAGGTGTCCGTAACGGTATGCTTATCTCTATTTTTATGTCTCACTTTTAAGTCTAACTAGGATTGGATAACCTACAATAACCAATTTTTATTTCTTACTTTTTACGAGAAATAATGGCTTATTTACAAAACAGTTTAACCAATACAGCATTAATCCTTATTCAATTATTAAATACCTTAATATGTTGCTGATTTAATAAATTTAAATGAATATTTTCGAAGATATTACAGATTTAGTTTGCGTCGTCACCACGGTCGTCACCGACGGCCGCGGCAATGTACGGGCGGCCCTTACATACTTACATATTCAAAACTATGCAACGGATTTTGAAGTGTTTTTTCTAACTACTAACACTACTTGGTGTTTTAAGAGGACCGTGCGAAGCCGGGCAGGGCCGCTAGTCCTATATAATAAAACGTGTGATAAATGCGATTTGTTTACTAATTTATATATCAAAGTAAAACACAATAAGTGTCGTTATTTGATAGAATAACTCACAACTGGCAACAAGCCGTTTGCAACATTCGGTGTTAATGTATGAATATGTAAATAAACGCAATACGCGTTACCTGCTAAAATTCACTTTCTAGTTTCATACAGGGCTATCAAATATGATTGTTACTTATTTATCAAAAGTTATTGAATATGAACAACAAAATGCTAATATTATAATTGTTTTACACACCTCAACAGTAAAATTGAAGTGAAAATGTAAGTAATATTTGCTGAAAAAATCCCCAAGGTATTATATGATTTCAATTGTCGCTCTGCTTGAAAGCTGAATCTAGAGTTGTCGAGTAGTGGACTGAAGTTTGTAATTCTTTTAGGTGGAAATTAGATAAACGCTGGAAATGTTTCTCAAGTTTTTATTTTATTTAGTTATAGTAGAATCTAGTTTTATATTTGTGTTATATCAGCTCCTTAGTGTCTTCGCTTCACTCGCCCAGGATTTACTGTCACGCCTGTGGTATAATAGTATTTTCTTTTTAGAATCTTCTTCTTCTTATCGAATGAGAGTGGCTAACTCTGATGTCGAGAGTTTATCATGACGCCCTGAAGGCCTATGACATCGCTTAACGACTGCCGTACTAGACAAACAGCCGGGACCAACAGTTTTACGTGTCATCCGACCCATGGAAGCGCCCAAAACGGACTGCCGCTTGTCGGTCACCCATCCAAAGACTGACCGCGTCAACCTTTGCTTAACATTGGTAATCGCATGCAATTGCTTTTTAGAATTACATTCGATTTAATTATATGACACCTTGTACTACATGTTTGTACTTGTTATTAATTTATGTATGTACTTCGGAATTCACACGTAGTTTTAAAAAGGCTTTCCCTCTTTTAGTTAAAAAAATCCGTTTACTAAATACCCAGTATTATAGGTTAACCAAAACGCTTAGCATGAGTAATCAAAAATGTATTTATAGGTAACTTTAACATTGAATAATGATATGTCACAGTAAGCAAGTGTGCGTCTGACTTGTTCATTGAGGGTTCCTACTATTATTGTATGACTAGCTGGTGCGCGCGACTTTGTCCGCGTAAATTAGTAATTACCATAAAAACGGTTCTAGTGAGTTAATCTTAAAAGATAGACATATACTTTCGCAGACATTTTGTTAGATCATTTTAAGAGGAATAATTCTTTCATGCATATTTTTTTGATATCTTTAACCGTTTTCGCAGCACACGCAACGGAAGCCCTCAAAGATGAATAATTTTTCCAGTTTTTTCCACATTTTCCATTGTTTCTTCGCTCCTATTAGTTGCAGCATGATGTTATATAGCCTTAAGCTTTTCTTGATGAATGTTCTATCCAACACAAAAAGAATTTTTTAATTCGCACCAGTAGTTCCTGAGATTAACGCGTTCAAACTAACTCTTCAGCTTTATAATATTAGTATAGATAGTTTTTTTTTAAACTGATGTTTATCATACGTAACCTTTACACTAAGCCGCCTTCGAACATTACCTATAACTATGTAAATGGCATCCTCACATGTAGCAACTTTTCTAGAACATTCACCGCTAAAATAGTATATTAGTCATGTGAGGACGCATCAGTAACTTACCCGTAGGAAATACGTTCGCCGTAGCCGAAATCGGCTTGAAAAGCATCATTATCATCACATACATGTTATCATATTAGTATTTAATATTTTATTTCACGGTCATGAGTTTAATATATGTACTTAGTCACTATGAAGTAAATTTTTACCAAATTATAAGTAGGTATCCGATAGTATAACTTAAAAACCAACAGGTACTATTACTACCCTAATTATGTTTTTATTAATAGGTACATAAAGACAGAAGCATTTTAAGAAAATTGATTTATTTAATTAAAAACATACAATAAAACATTGCTTTTCATGTACATACATAGATTGAATAAAAGCTTCTACATTATTTTCTATTTTACAATACACCCATTTACACTGCCTTAAACAATTCCTTATATTTTCTACATTAGCCGGGGATCCCTAAACCCATTGTTTAGTCTATCTCGCGATGACGTCAAACACAAATGAATGTTTATACAAATACAATACAAATACAAATACGTTTTATTGTTCTGACAAAAGCTTACATCTAGGTACATGTTTTTACTTATAAACAAAACAAACAATCAAAAGTTTATGCCAAAAATTACTTACATTAACACCGAAAAAATATTGACGCTAGTTTCTAGTTTGTGCTTAGTTTAGAAAAAGAAAGAAAGAAAAGTACCTGTGATGTGTTGTGCTCTGCAGTAGGTCTCTAAACGAGCCTGAAGCGCAGAGCACGTCCACTCTCACTTCACATTAAGCAGTTAATTAATTTAAGTAATTTAAGTAAAGTATTATGTACAAATATTTGGTGGTTTTGTCCAAAGCGAGTGATAACGATAAGATATCATCACCTTTGACTCGGTTACATTACGTGATGATCTTTGCACGAGCTCTACTCTGAACTCTCCCTCGTAATAACTGTAATAAGTGATTCAGTATACAATGTCATCGTGAAACACACATTTCTGTCTATTTGGCATGTTTACAGATACTGATGTGGAAAATTAAATTATCTCTGACGAAAATCTGATTCGTTTTCTACTTTGCTGGGAAAAAATAATCTGTAATTATAAATAAATAATAGTATAATAATTTACGACACCAAAAGTCTGTCAGACGTAATAAAAATCATAATATTTTTGTTATAACAGGGTACTTATACACAGAGTAACAAGCCCCATTTAAAACAATGACTTTAATAAATGGTTGTACGTTAGGTATTTATTTACATAGTTTTTTTTACATTAAATAGGCTCACGCTTGACTACAACTTGCCTGATGTTAAGCAACGTCATAATCTACGATCTAGCGCGCTATCATACACACAACAGGCACATTTGTATTAATATTCTCTAAGCCAATATAGGAATAGGCATATTCCTTATATCATCAAACCGTGTGAAAATATAAAAATAAGACAGGTCACGCTGCCCGACCATTAAATTGGAATCTCGTCCCAAAATAATAAATGACTAAAAAATGGTTTATTAATGTTCGTTTGTTGCAATAATAGTTTGTTTTGATTGCGCTTGGGGCCGTGCAAGATGTCACGTACGCCGACCCCTAATGAGTTCACTAATCGATGGTTAATTGATCGACGGATTAATCACTGGTTAATGGAGCCCCGGAAGGCTGGGCCACAGGTGCTCCCGAAACACGAGACAAGAGGAAAACCGACGGAAAATTGTACGGAATATTTACCATCCGTTCAGTTACTGGAACTGTTTAATGGTGGAGAGGAATGTTAGGCGTTTGGTAAATTTCCTCTGCGATGTTTAATTGCCTGGTTGTCACTCTAATATGTATGATATGCCAGCACACGAGTACGTTTACTAGTGACGCCTAAGATTATGTCAGTTTGAAACAATATCATCATCATTAATTTTAACTCCATTTCTGAATTTTCTCAATTCTGAATAGCCATCTACCACTGGCACTCCATTCACCACCCATTTTGCACTTCTTGTCTCTATTGTTCTATGCTACCTTTATAATGTTCTCGATATACCTAATGGCAGGACGTCCAGTTGGTGGTACGTGGTCTCTACAGAACAATAATGTTGGTAATAAAAGCGTGATGATGATATATCAGAGCAAGCTAGGCTAGTAGCTAGGCGCTAGTAGCTGGTGCTGCGTGGGCGCTCGATGTGGCACGGTGTCGCGCGCGACTGGATTAGCCCAAGACGGTGAGGAGGATGTGTTCACTTTAACGCAATTGTGGCCAGCACTCCGGTAACACCCGCCGGTGCACACATACTCAAACTTGGAGGAAACACTTATTTGCCACATACAAAAAATTGGTTTCAAAATTGTGTACATTTCTACTTACAAATCGAAACGATAAAGAGGATTGACATAATGATGAGAATTATAAGATATATATATTGGCATCACCTTCCGTTTCCTCTACGGGTGTCTTTATCCAAACTCCGAAGATAATGTGGATACCTGATAACCTGACATTGTTCATGTTGATTGTTTCCAAATTTTAACTCAATATTACATATTCATTGTGTAACATGTGATCAAAATTTCTAAATTTCTTACAAATGTATTTTTACTCATTGTCTATAAATAGGCCAAGAACAGTTTGAGAAGCACAGAGCAAGGATATTAAGGTATGTGACAACAATCGTGTTCCTTAACCACACACTGTGTGTACATACACAGTCTATGTGTGTGTTGTGTGTATGTGTGTGTGACTGCATGTCTTACATCACCGAGGAAGTGGGGCGGCGAGAGGCAGTTAGATAGTTAGTGTATGGAATAATCAGGGAATATCGGACAAAGGAACGTTTGGGGGTAGGTTTAGGTACTTTCGAGATTGTCTGGGAAAAGACTACCATGTAAAAAAAATATGAACCAACAGATTTACAAATGAAGATTAGATACGAACTGCTCGTATAAAGTAAATAATAATTTAAAAGTGAATTGCACAATAATTTGTGCAATTAACTCAATTTTTAACGAAAGACAACCAAGTTCTGATGGTAAGTATTTGAATCATCCTTTAATCCAAATCAGCTGAAGACATGTGCGCACGCGCCGGGTCACGACCTCGCGAGACACTCGCGAGCTGCTGATTAGATGATGTATGAAGTTACTTGGTGGTATATACTATGTAGGCATGTTGTACAACGACTTGTCACTACTTGACACTTGTTTATATAAAATTGGGAATAAAAAAATTATAATATATTAATTGAAAAAAACTTACAAAACAAATTTTACTAATTAAAAATAAAAACTTATCTAACTTATAAACTAAAACTTATAATAAACTTAAAACACCTATAAAAAAAGTATATCTGTAGGCAACGTTCCCAGCATGCTGGCGGCATTGCCACGTTGGATGGCAATGCTTATCCTTTGCGCCAAGAATGCGCCAGCACGCTGGTCACGGGTTGCCTGAACTATTTGTTCTACTAAAAATTCATAAATTTTATGGGCTCCTGGTCCCCACGGCCCCAATGTTTCCACGCCAAAAGGCTCAAATATATAACCCCGACCGAGTGTGATATATTTGAGCCTTTTGCGCTGTTCAGCAAGAATAGCCGCCGCTCCAGCCTGACCCTGTGTCGCGGAGAGATGGGATGGTGCCAATGTGTCAACACATGTAGCGTCCCAAACAAGGGGCCGCCCCAACTTCCAGGGCACGAGGGTCATTCCGTCAGGTCTTTTGCCATCGCTGCGTGCAAGACCGCTCGGTTCGAGCACTGCTGCAATTTTGGCGGTGGCAAAAGCCCCACGAATGATGTCATTAAGGCTGGCGTGGCGATTAAATCTTCCCGCGCTCTTTATGCACGAAAGCCCGTGGTGAACGAACTTATCGGCAGATGCACCACACTGGCAACGATGCGCTTCACAACAATGAGCACCCAGGCGTAGGCTAACAGCTAGACGGAACGTTGTTGGATCCATCAAATTCCCCGTGTTAAACGAGGGCAACGCGTGTAGCCATTGCCCGGATTCCCACTCTCCGACCGCAAGGATACGAGCACGATCCGCGGAACTAGTACACGTTTCTAAAAGTTTATTCCGCTCTAGTTCGCAGATCGGCCGATCCCATAGTCTTTGTGAAAAAATATATTGAGAGATAAATATGTTCACTTATGTATCCATCTTTAAAATGGCCAAGTTAACAAAATTCAGAATGAAGATATCACTAAGCCTAGATTTATAACAATGTGTATTTATAGTTATGTGTGGATTTGCACTCGCTTAGCGGTGAAGGAAAACATCGTGAGGAAACCGACATGTTTGAGGACCACAATATCCGAGGACATGTGTCTTCCGTGGAAGGACCTGGGCGCCCACCACGATGTATCTGCCCAAGAAAACTCCCCTAACGAATTAATTCTGCGGGGGAGTCACGACCCTCAGTCATGAGGAAATACGACTCAAAGAGAGAGAGATTTATAACGAATTAATTTTAAATATAATCTAAAAACTATTCCTCATCTTGGAGTCATGTTTGTCATGTCTGAGGGTGACATGAATAACACTGTGTATGACTCTTTTTGACTGATATACATCGCCATATCTCTATTTGAAATAACATAGTCGGACCTAAGAATAAAAGTTATTACTTCTTAATTTGTTGTTTAATAAATAAAACTGTATTCATGTACTTAGTTAGAATAAAACTATTACAAAATGATGAATTTTAAATAACTATTCAAAACAATAACTTATTCTTTCTCTTACTCAGAACCTTACTAATATGGTCTGCATAGTGTTTTCCAATAATGGCAAGTAAAGTATATAGGTATCTGCAGGCCGCGGCTCCCACGGGCCGGTGGTGGCCAGCCCTTGATCAATAGCGCACGGACGCGACATCGGTCGCCTCTGTGGGCAAACGGAGGGACAGGCGCGGAGCCAGGGGCCGGGTGCAGGTCCAGGGGGCTACTGGTCTGCGTACAGACGTGACGTAGGTGAATTTACAGAATAAAACTACCTATACTAAACTATATTATATGCTAACTACCTAAACCGTTGATTTTATTTCACAAAATGCCTTGTTGTAAAATTAGGTTGTTGTTGAAATCTTATACAATAATAGGTAAAAGCTACAAAATTGATATTGCAATTATAGATTACATACAAATTAGTCAAAGTTACGGCTGGAAACACGTTTATTTGGAAAAATTGATGTTCAGTTAAATTACCTACTTAATTTTAACTTCTTCACGTAGTTCCATCCCTGCTCAGCACATGGTATCTCCCACGGTGTCGGTGCATTTTTGATCCGCACATTACAATACGTACCGTACTAGTAATTGCCCGCAAGCGGCCAGCTCTCACGTAATTACATCTATACTATTATGTGGCTGTACTGACTCATCCAGCTTATATAACTAACCACAAATTTGTAAAATACTCCGCCATACAGCTATCTATCTTTTTCATTGTTGAATAAAATTTTCAAGAGAGCATGAAATAACCTAAAAACATCGCAGATAATTCCAATCATCAGAACCAAATAATTGTTTTTGCCAATGTCAAAGTTCATCAATTTGTTTTGGTTACATTAAATGTAATGCTTATTCAATGTGAAGGCAACTCAACTGATATATTGTACGTGAATGGATGACTGGTCTATTTTGTCTCGTCACGTTGGGTCCCCTCTGAAGGTCACGTGACTTTACCCAACAAAGCTAACTCTGTAGTATCATCTCACAGGCACTCCATCAGTCGCCTCCTATCCGTCGTAGATCTGTCCATTCCACATCATAATACACACAAGCTATCTCCTGATAAATTATCTCGGGGCCGTCCGAACGCATCGGTGTTCGGTTCAAAGGCTGCGACAACGCCTGACAATACTTCTTATTTCTTTGTGCCGGGGTTCACAGAGTCGCCACATTAGCACTCGGCTCCGATATCAACATCCACTAATGTAGCAACAATGGCCGCTAAAAAACAACCTCAAATGTTCTACACACATCACGCATCTGACAAATTTTCGACAACAATACACACTGGATAATGTAAGGGTTAAATACCTGACAAAGTTTGTTGTGCGCCTCTGGGATTAGAGTTGGGGGAAAATCAACCAAATCATCGATATGTAGAGGATATCTGTTGATAGCATGAAGGTGTGCGTGCTGTGGTCGGAGGCAGGCTGTCGGCTATAGAAGGCGGCGCGTTTGACTCGCTCTCGGATGTCTCAATCTGTGCTTTGCCGCGCCGACTGCCTTCCTCCCACATGCGACCCTATTCTCAACCGATTCATCAGCTTTTTTGGACATTTATTAGATTTGTTTACAATAAAAGGATGTAATATGATTTATGATATGAGCAAAAACTTTAATGCTTTTGTGTTTATGAGATGTTTTTATTAGTTTTGTGTTTTCTTTATTTTTTTTTGGAAATACATACGTAAAGCTTAACTTTTTGTAGCTCGCATCTACGTATAAATTTGAGCATATTACTTGAGGTTAGTTAGAGACATGTTGTAAGCATGTAACTTTACTAATATTAATAAAAGTCGTCGTATCCAGAATACAGTCCGTCATGTACTTGTTGTTTGTATAACAACATAGCACATGTTACAAAGTGTCGGAGCGCTCCATCTAGCGGCCGAGAGAGTAATTACTTGCAATAAATCAAGGACGCGCGCTGACAGCCTTAATACGGTGACGATATTGTTACCCTTTACCCTCTATTAACCCTACAATAACGAAACAAGCAAATTTCAACCCTAATAACATCATATAAACTATATTTTCTCTTGAATTGAACAGAGGATTTTTTGGTATATTTTTTAATAATTTGATTGTGTACTAATGCGGATGTCATTACTTTTCTAATACAATAAGGAGCGTAGCTTTTATGTCAAAAGCCTTAATAAGCTTTTTATGTTCAGCAGGAATTCGGGTAATAAAGTTATCAAACAATAATGCTGCGTGAATAAATTTTGATGGGGTAGGTAGTTTCAAAACTAATAATAAATCTGTTTCGGGTTTAGCAAAAAAGACTAATTTAACGATTTCAGTCAGTTTAATCGTGTAACAGGAGAGCGAGATGATTCCTAGAATCAGACATTTCTTTGAAAGGATCTCTGTATATTTCTAGATTACCTCCACACTTGACAAGTTAAAGCTGCAAAGTTAAGCCTACCACATCCCTCATCAGCCTCTGTAACCTTATAACATTTAACCTCGTAAAGCTCGGCGCACACTGAGCGCACACAGAGCGCACACCGACCAAACTCCACTCGACACACCCAATAAACCGGAAAACGCAAATTAGCAACAAAGACATAACACATCTGCACCAAGCCTTATAAAAAACATCCCTCCGTCACGCTATTTCAAACCTTATTGTACAAGTAATAAGGGTGCTTGAAAGAGAGGGGATGTAAGCAGATTTATTGTTGATATAAGATATGTTTAATAAGTGCAGAAGAAGGCAGTGAAGCGAGACTTGTGGATTGAGTGTCGCGGGGTGACCAACTTAATATTATTTATAAAGACTTGTAAATAGCAGATAAGGGAAAGCTTTGACAAAACTAGTCAGAATAACTTAGCATTTTTTCAAATTTGTTAGTAGTTTTAACATCTAACTTGTGTGTCGAGTAATACTTTTGTTCTTTTTGTAGAGTAGGTACTCATACTATTTTACTCGTATAAGATACAAATATAATGTTCATTGTGTAAAAATGTTGACAATGTTATTCCATATTGATTAGTATAAAACATGGCCACCATACAATATTGCATTGGTGTTGCTGATTCACGTATAATCCGCGGACAAGCGCCTACATTCATATAGTATCGAGCTCCGTTGAAGCACGCCTCTCCGATGTTCACGCACTACTTCACACAACCCTTCCACGAGGCCTGCCTATCTACAACACACAAAAAGATGAACCTTCTTGCTAAAAAGTAAAAACCTCCTTTACAACTTTTTAAGTGCTCTTATCACCAGCCAGGATTAAAAAAGTAAAAAAGCGTGTATTCAAACTTGGAACATTGTGCCTAAAATATAATCCTCGTTAAAAAATTACGCCGTTGTTAAAAAGTAAAAGGTTATGAAATGAATATCGCTTGTTTTCACTACATTGGTTCTGTATAGGGTTAAATGTTAGAGTAAATGTTTTCTGTAATCGGATTTTTGTAAGTGGCCGGCTTTAGAGTTGCCAGAAAGGATCAATAAGATGCAGTTTTTTATATTAAACCGCACAACGAACGGAACATGATCGATGGAGCTGATATTCTAATAATATCTATTGTTGGCAAATATAAGGAATATGCACTATTAAATCGGAGATGAGGTCTTAATCATTTTGAGTTCTTTACAAAGATTAAAAATACGCGGCAAAATGGAAGACAAGCGGTTTACGGATTTTGAGTCCCTTTTCGTAATCAATAAGAGCTTAGTAAAAAGCCTTTTAGACGTTAATACCGATGATTACCAATATATGTAACGGTCCAGAATTTTTAATTAAATAATCATGTTAAAAATCGACATTACGCATCCAGAAAATTATTTAATGTCATTATAATTAAAGTGAGCCGTGTGAGCGGAGAGAGCCGGCCGCGGCAAATAATATTATAAGTTAATCTCTTCATAATGATACCGAAACGATGACGGCTGCATGTTTGTATATCGATTAATTAATAAATCGAGTTCCCAATCGAGATATCGAGATCCAGAAACGATACACGCCGCCTCTCTAATTGAGTCAAGCCGCTACAAAAGATAAATAAATCACCAATTTCAAACATATCCTATCTAGTTCAATGGTCAATCGAATTTCAACTCTATGACAATAAACATAAGGTTTCTTGATATATAATGCAGTCGCAAATGAGTTTGTGAGCGCAACAAAAAGACGATCACTAAATGCCAAGCATTTACCTGCCATATTATTAAAAAAATAAATAGTGTATGGTGTATGGGAGTCGATAGGTTTTTGATAAATGGAGGTGGAACTAGATTACAGACAGACTGACGAGACAGCGACACGACGAGGATGCATGTACTCAGATATTTGTATGTATGTAGGTAGGTATATGTATGTACCTACATATTTAGCGTTGCATAGCTGTGGATCTCAATGAAATTAATAATTAGGTAAATTGGTGAAATAACGATTTGAATATTTTTAATGACAGCATGTAAGTATTGAGATAAAAGTGCCTTAGTTATGATAAATTGTAGCTTGATTTGAAAGTTATTCTTCAATTATTTATAAAAAGCTCTTTATAGCCGACGCCGTACTTTAATCCTTGTTTTTTTCATAAATTCACATCAATATGGCAACAAAAGCTATCAAAAAGCCCATGAAAAACGTAACACTATATCACCCGCACAATCTTGGCAGCCAATTTTTCTTTTATCCTGTCAAAACTACAATGGTAACATTAGCAAACTTACTTAGCTACCTTTGTACACTTACCTTTTTTGTATGATGGAGGTAAGAAGCTACTTTAGATATGGCAACCCGTTACCACCTGTGCGGGTTCACACGCGGTTCAAAGAATTCGGTGCGTTTTGACATACAAGACGGGAAACGTGATATATGGCAACACAATGGAAGCTGGCCGCAAATCTCTGTCTATTGGCATTTAGTACGCGATTGATGATGTGTGGGGCTTGTGTTACACGCGGACTTACATCAATTGCACGCAAAAAAAAACAAGAAAGGATTTTAAAAACATACCCTATACATACCTACGTGCTTTTTTCAAAGCTGTATTATGATATACAAAGTATGTAAACATTGGTCTTCTAGATTGATGACAAAATTTTATACCAACACCAATTGTAATGAAAATAAAAATCTAACTTTGATTTAATGAACTTTAACCAGTAAAATCAAATTCCTTTAAATCCCAACCGAGAGTCTGCATGTGATATCAGGTTACCAACGCCTCGTGGCTTTGAAACCAGACCTGTGACGCACTAAGCCACTCTATCCTGAGAACAGACTCCTGAGAGCTGAGACCTAAGTGCGAGAGAAAGTAATCACCTTTAAGCTTCAACTGTTTCAAGGGCCTGAATTTGTATGACGGTATATAAAACTAAAACTTTTTCTAATAAAATAACAGTGTCTAAATGCAATTTAACGGGATATTGATTAAAATATTTATTTGAGCCTGTATGAGACCACTGTTTTGGGTTAGAATACGTGGAACTTTTGGGATAAATGTTAGTACTTATCTCTGTTTATCCCAAAAGTCATTTAAATCTCTAAGCAACGGAACTTTGGCCCTACAGACCTTTATAAGCTGAAGATTCAATCGCAGTAAGTTTTTTAAACCAGAGGTAATAATCATTTTAAGTGAATAAATAATAGTAGAACACATATTTACTTGGATTCCTAACTTTGCTGTTTAGCTTTACTGTTGAGTTTTTATTTACTTTGAAAGTTCGTAACATATAATATACTGATGTTTGTGATTAACATGTCCGTTTTCCGTTTTTTAACATCAAAATAATTTAAAATACTTCGGCATATCATCATCATTGGCCTTATTGCAGAGCTTTTTTATGACGAAATAGGCTTACGTTTGACTACAGCCTGCCTGATGTTAAGCACCACTGTAATCTAAGATGTAGCAGGCTTGCCTAGAAGAAACCTATACATGTTAAATAACAGACCCCTGGTATAATTTTCTGCAAACATGATTTTAGTAGCGTCCATACTATTTTTGCAACTGCGCTCGTGGCAAAACTAATAATACATTTTCAGAAAACATTTAACCATGGCAGATTATCGCTGCCTTAATATTCTAAAACAACATTTAGTTTATTTGGATGCACTTCATCTTAATTTATTCGATGCGGTGCGTTGGCGCAGTCACAGACTATGTAGACGCGTCACTGCACTCGGGACGCGTCTACTGATATGTCACTGTCACATACGTATGAACTACCTGATACATGAGGGTGCGACTTTTTAGCATGCCTGTTGATACTAAGCAGTTATATTAATTACGGGAAATAAGTACCAAAAAACCATTTTGACACAAATTTCTCAGGTAAATACAGTAAAGAAATAAATGTTAATAAACACAAATAAAAAAACATTCAAAGCCTTTAATCAACTTTATGAAAATACTATTACATTAAAAAGGAATTCCTTTTATAGTATTTTATATCAATCAAAGATTTTATATTTCTTTCGCACCGTATACATACATTATATCTATGTACAGCAATAACCTGGCTTGCGCGTGAGTGGCGCGACATAGAACCTCCTTCCTGACAACCTCCTCATGCTCGAAGGAGTCTCGTGCTTCCCGCGGGACGAGGTGACAGGCTGCAGGAACAGCTAGGATTATAGGATTAACTACCTATAGATGGGATCATGGGATGCAGATTAATCGAGAAGGCATATAATATTTATTTATTTATTATATATGTTATGGCACTTAGGGGAGGAGACCTATACCCAGCAGTGTTTCGAAAAGGGCTGAAGATGATGATGATATAATATTTAAATTTTGGGGAAAGGCTTTGTTATAAAATTCCCAAATAGCTAACAAAGACAGGATAAGCCTAGATTCCATTGCGGTACAGGAGTATGTACTACGCTGTAGATTATATCGGTGTTTGTGTCCAAAATAGCCCTGTAATTTATGTAGATACACAGACTACACACAACAAAGCAATATTTTTAAAGTGATTGTATTTTTTTCTAATGGTTTTGCAGGCTAATCATCACATAGTCCAACTGGTTACTATTTTTTTCATTATGTACTCGTGCTTGCATAAAAGTAGTGCATACTATGACTGCAATGAGAACAAAGAAAGCTCCGGTAAAGCTTTGACTCCATTAGCGTTGTTCCGCAATAGTACCTGGTTCCTCCGCGCGCGCGGCGCGGGAGTGAGGGGGCGCGGGCGTGCGCGGGTAGACAAATACTAGCACGATACTATCTACGGATAGAATTAAGGAGATACTAACAATGTAAATGTGCTAAATTTTTTAAATACCATCTACTTATTGCACCCTTTACCTACCGCTAGATAACTTTTTTCTACAATCATTAACCGTATCTACGAAGTCCGTCTGATATTCTGTGCAGTTACCGTTCTGATCCTGAGATCAGAACTAACTTAGATCCTATTTAAGGAGAAACAGAGTGAGTTAAAAGACTCAGTCGATTTAGGATAGATTAGATAGGTAACTCTTAAATCTGTAAGGTTTATCTATTCACCACCAACAAAAGCAAGCTGATGCCTCGATACTTTTAAATCTGCGTAACTATTTTGCAAACAAATTCACAAATTGTGTTTTTCCAAAGCGCCAATTCTAATCCGTTTTTTAACTCTTCCCCAGGTAACCATTTCAACGATAACCAAACACAATAACTGTCGATTATCTCCGCCTAATCTCTGATTGCTTAATCAGTGCTTTATCTCGGAGAGGTAGAGTTGAATTTTGACTTGTTTTTTTACAAATCAAGGGTCGATGGTCAACGAAATGTTTCCAATAATTAGTTATCATCTATTATCGGAGCTCGGCCACATTAATAAAGATATTAAATGCCTTCCAATCACGACCAATAATTTAATATCAAACTTATTAAATGAAAGTTAAGGTAGATTATCGCGTGTGACTGTGAGAGGTGGGCGGCTGAGATCAAAGCCGGCGGCATCTGTGCGACATTACGGGCAAAACCAATCATTTGACAGGGACACGGGCCAGGCGATGGACGGGGAAAAATAAAAACATCAAAATGTTTGGCCATTTTTAATAACGTTTTTACGTCGTTTTGCACTTTGAAATCGATACGAGAGGGTTAAAAAGTAAATGGGCTTGGAGATTAAGGACAGTGACAAAAAGGAAAAGGTCTTTCTAACTAAGCTTTAAGAACAACCAACCAAATACCCTACCGTACCGTGATGTGCTCGTAGGCACAAATAAAAAATTAAATCGTACAATAATAGCTTGCATCAAATGGTTTTAGTAACCGTAAAATGTAAACTAAAAAGTCCGCTTTATAAACATACGCGTTGATGTCTTTTGTACCTATTTTGTAACTGTTTTGTTCTTTTCCCAATCATAAGATAAACTTAGTAATACTTAAACAAAGAATAGAAATTGCAGTGGAAAATTTACACAGTACAGTTGTAAGAACATATTAATAATGTCACAATATCTAAGATAAATAAATATACAGTATCAAAGCACTATAATTTTAAGTATATAAATAAAAACAATCAATTGGTACATAAACATAACCATATGTATGTAATTGCTTGTTTGTTAAATTGCGGTTTAATAGCCGACTGTTTTGTTCGTTTTTTATTCAAATGTAATTTATTTTGGTTAATTATCGATCTGTCAATAAATCATTTAGCAAACTGACAATACGACGCATGACAAAATAATTGAGAGATATGTCAGAATGATATTGATTGAGGACATGCAGGGCTGAGCGGGGACATATTAGAGGTACATATTTTTGTTGGTGACTAATAAATATAATTGATTTGTTTTTCGTTCGAATTTTATTCGTGTGAATTTTCGTATGCATTATTTTAAAATATAAATAAACATACGTAGAAGTAACACTTACTATGAGATAAAAGGTTGTCAATTATTAAATGTGACGATACTATTTTTCTCAATAATTCTGCTCTGGTTCAAGATCGGACGAAGCAGCTTCTTTCTATTGTTCATCCCTCGCAGCCTCCGTGTCTGGAGGTCCTATTAGAGTGACTGAGTGATTGCCTTCCGCGGATGATGGCGGATCTGGAACGAAGGCTTTGTCTGGGAATAAACTGCACACAGGGCTGACAAGTAAATGATAAACATATACCTTCTAGAAAAGAAATGCCGCATAGAAGTATAGACTTTGGAATAAAAAATCAGTCTTAGTTTTGATAGTAGGTACCTCTTTTGACAATCTTAAACTATTACTATAGTCACGTGTATTCCATTAATAGAGTTGTTAGTTCTGTGCACCAAGGCACCAATGAACTAGAAAAATTTATACCGTAAAAAAAGTTCTATAACAACAATAAGCCTAGAAACATATTTTTGAATTAATAGATCAACTTTTGTAACGTTTCCCCAACAAAAGCGTGACAACTTAATAAACATTCACAAAAACGTTATCTAAATCAAATTATAATATCCTTATCAAGGAGTTGGACAATAAAAGGTAATATGTATGTAAATGCAGTCTGTGGGCACCCCTACTGGACGGCGGCACTACAAACGCTATGATCCGTCAGCAATTTGACATCTTTTGATATCCACCGACAAAATAATCACTGAAAAACAAACACGAGTTAATACGCCTCTAATTGAGAGGACGTGCTTCAAGCTTTTTCATTATTATTGATCTTGAATTATTGATATAGACTTTCTCCTTCTCCTGTTTTTTGATACAATTTACTTGTCGTTCAGCTGCCTCTCTGTACGGTTACTAAAGTCAAGCAACTGTTATCCTACATGAGTAACCTGACCACTAGGAAGGATGACGGAAAAGTATCATTTTCTTTCCGTTTCTTAGCATCGGATGACTCATTAAATTATCAGTTCTGGCTGATCTAGCTGTCACAGATGTGCTGATAAAAGAAATTCATAAAGCTAGTTGAAACCTCTCCACCCAGAGCTAATGCGAAGCTTACTGAGTATAGAGTAAGATGATAGACGACAGTTACCACCATAGTATAGACATCACATCAATGAGGTGTCCCCGAGTGCTGGCTGCACTCACCCGCTGTGTCCGTGTGATGGATGGGTGGGCGTGACGTCACGCGGACATGCCGTTACATGCCGCGTGGTGGTAGGGTGGACATTATTGTAGGAACTGACTTTTACACCCAAAAATATCTTGAAAAAGTGGTGAACAATAAAAAAAGAGCGCCGAATTATGTGCTAATAATTAGATATAAGTATAAATAGAAGATATATGAATGATAAGCTTTTATTATACTTCACACATAAAGAGCTAGAGCTAATATTGTTTTGTTAGTTCTAGAAGGACAGTAATAGAAAAACAGTTCCATTTTCCGAAGTGGTTATCGTAGTGTGCTACTATTTAAACAAGGATATCTTGATTGTCTTGACTGAAGTACTTTTACTTCTATTCATATTATCTAACTACACCCAAATCGTCGCAATCTTCTAAAAATGATGGCCACCATCCGAAGTATAAAAATGCATAGAAGACGCAATGTGTCGTGCGTCCTGCCCGCATCCCGCCCCGGCCGGCGCGCGCCCTGCACTCGGCCAGTCACTCCGCCACTCTACCAGCGCGCAGCGATGGCGCACCAGATACCAGCGACATCTATGACGGATAGATGCGCGCAATCTTTATTACATCTACCTAATTTTATTATACAACCATAAAAGTAATTAAGACTTAATATATTTTGGTGTTGGAACTATAAACTTTTGATTATTATGTCCAAAATATTATTAGGTGATGCGCACCTGCCCGCCTACTCCTGATAATTATTAATGACCTTTTATTATTGTGCTGTGTTCATATAGATATCATTAAAATACAACGTCATTCTGCATTTCGTCATTCTTTTAATGTGATGATTTTACAATACTTAAATTACTATAGTCACATAGAATCAAATTTTCACCGTATTGGGCAATTTTCCTTTTATCTCATTCCAAAGTCCACCGCAGACCAAACATCGCAATTGTAGGTTTTCTTTAACACAAAGACAATTTTCTGCTTTACTACAATACTTACTTATGCTTGAATCGGCAATCAGTCTTCTACAGCTTTTTTGCAGAAGCTCAATGATAATAATTTGATTCATAACCAGGATGCATTTGTTTATATCTGATGCAAGTGGATAAAACAAGCAGCTAATTAAACAAGCAAGCTGCAGATTGGTGCGCAGGCGACTCGACGCGTGCGCCGGCGCAGGGGGGCAGCACTAGCCTCATTTACATGCAATATTACGTAGAAAATAAGCTCGTTTGACGCTATCCTACATACAAAAATGACATTAAGATTAGGTAGAAAAGTAAGTAACGTAAGTTTGTTTAGCTAACTAGGAAGATGATCCTATTATGATCTGGATAGTAAAAAATAGTTTATTTAGCTTTCAAACTCAAACATGCTTTTTGCATAAAACTTGTCCGTGGAAATTAAGAGAGTAACAGAGCGAATCGCAAACTACTACCTAGCAACATAGCTGGGATATACAACATTTAGCTTTTTTAAAAGCTAAATGTTGTATATCCCTGGCGGCGTCGGTGTGCCAATTGCATGTGGATTATTCAATCAAGGATGCTTTCTCCGCAGCTGCTGACCTCCGCCCTCGCGGGCAGCTGCCCTGGGGGCCCAACGCATACCGTAACTGCACTCAATGAGAGCGACTCTGTTGCACTCCTTCGAGCTTGAATTATGACGAAGTAAACGTCTATGCGCGTTAAATCGTTATGTAGATGATTGGTTTATTAAATGGTAGATAAATTAAAACGGAAAATTTTATATATTTTTATAATTGATTTAATTTCAGTTTAAATGGTGTGTCTATTGTAATATGTTAGGAGTCAGAAGTTCCTCCTGGCGCAGTGGTACCTGGTGAGTGGACAGCGAGGGTCCACGAAGTGGTCGATGTCCGCCTCCGAGGTGAGCACCTTGCGAGGCAGCTTGATGCAGGGCGCGTAGTGGAAGTTGTAGGGCGCGGGGGAGCAGGCGCGGCGCGGGGCAGGGTGCGGGGCCGGGGGGCAGGGCGCGCACTGTTCCTCCAGCACCCACACCTTGCTGCGCGAGTGCTTGCAGGCGCGGTGGTAGCGGCTGCTGTTGTAGCGGTGTGCGTGCGGGATGGGCTCGTGCTGCGAGCACGGCCGCAGCCGCCACCTGCCGCGCGCGCACGTCGGCGCGCTGTACTCCAGCTCGTCGCACGTCGGCGGCAGCCGGCACAGGTGCCTGATCTGGTCGCTCACACCTTCGTTGTAGATCACCTCCCTGTTACAAGCCTCCGCCGGCTCGTCCTTCCGATGTCGCCCGTGGAAGGAATATCTCGAGCACGATCTGGAAGGTCCGTTATCGCATGAATCTTGTCCGGATTCATACCGTCTCTCAGACGGTTGGTCGTCGCATTCTTCGCAGTAGTTATCGTCAGCGTACACGTCATTGTAGTCGCAGATCCTGCGCCGGCGAGGAATCTTCAGTATGGAGGTGGGGCCGCACTTGGTTCTGGAGTGGCTGCGGCTGTTCTTGGAGTCCCGCATGGCTGCGTCGGAGCCGGTGCTGGCGAGCTCGTGATGGCGCGCCGAGCTCACTATGCACGAGCCGCACGCCGTGTCCGTCAGCCGCGGGGTCATCGTGTAAATATCGGTGAACTTCATTATATTGCTTCTCACGCACCCGGACTTCAAAGTGCTCGAAGAGGAGGTCTTGGACGGGCACTTTTTTGAAGTACACTTGGTGCATCTGCACGTCTTAGACTCTTTTTCCCCGTAAGAGATGTCTTCGATAGAGGAAGTTTCCACATAGGGATGCCAGCGCAGGGACTGCCCCACGGGATATGTGGGGAAGACCCTGCTCCTGGTGTCTAGCTCGGGAGCGGTGTGTGAGGCCGCATAGCTGGGGTCACAGTCTGGAGAGCCCTGGAAGTAGGCAGTGAAGTCCCGCACTGCAGGCGGTTGTGCCGGCGGGGCTGGCGCGGGCGGCGCCGGGGGCTCCCCGGGCACGGCGCGGCGCGCGCGTGTGCTCTCCACGGCGAGGCGCGTGCTGTTGCGCACGCTGTACAGCACGGGCCGTGCGCCGTACACGCCGACCGCCTGCTCCTCCAGCAGGGTGCTGTTCTGGCAGAAAACCTTGCTGCAGCCGAGGCTCACCGGCTCGTCTGTTTCGTCCATGCTTCTCTAACCAACACAGGTCCGATACTATGTTTATTATATTTTAATTATTTAAGTCACCATGTTGACGGCGCGGCGTTGGCGATGACAGTTACATGACGGCGCTGACAGAAGTGTAGAAGTTTCCGCTCTCGAAGAAACCAAGAAGTGTCTAAACAAAGTACCCGAGACGTAAACATCTGAGGCGGAAGCAGCTCGTTGATCGCGAACCACTTCAATTCATATCCTCGTCACAATAAGGGATTGAGTAACATATTTCCTTACCACGTTATGCTGCGCTGAGACAGCCGACAATGGACTTTATTTTTATTTGGTTAGGATAACACTGGAGCGCAGTTACGAGCGTGTTTGATTAAGGAGTGGAGTCCAGCTCAGGAGCGACCTCCCCCTCGCCCCGAGCCCCGCGCCCCGCGCTGATTGCTTCAATTGAGCAGGTCTCGTCGGGAAGACGGCAGCTGGGGGCAATTGGCCGAGTCAAAGATCAGAGGAAGTCGCAGCGCACGCGCCGGCCGAGCGACAGCTGCTTGTCACCTCGCTGATGTCACCCTGCGGAGAAATTGTAAGCATTCTGAGAATACCTCCCATATCCATACATAAAGGTGCTTGTGCACTATGTCGGTAAGTAACTCAATCTTAGTAAATTAAGAGTAAAATTTAATTAAAAACCTATTAAATAATTTAGCTCAAAATTACAATGGTAACTCAGTTCTCCATTTCGATACCTCCATTAAACTAAAACTAAGATGTAAACTTGAACGACCAATAATAAAATGATCAATTAAAGCAAAGTGTCCAATTACTGAGCAGACACGGGACGAGGAGTAGCTATCAATGTCAGGAGTTAGTGACAAAAAGAAACGAGACAAACTGAAAACATCCATAAAAGGGAATTAATACGCGGTGGGCCGCAATTAAAATTACTTTCTGATAAACATATAGGACGAATAAAAGTTTTATGAGCAATAAAATAAGGGTATAAGTCCATTCTAGATAGTTTAGTGGTCGGTATATCAATTACACGCGATAGAAGTCGTTAAGTGGAACACTTACTTGTGTGCCTTACCCGAGCCAGGACCAGCCGGAGGAGGTTCAGGATATGCCCATAATAACACTACAAAATATCAATGAAATGTTGACTCTATCAGAGCTTCAGATAATGCAGTAATCCTGCAAAGGTAGCTAGGATACGATAACAGCATTAGGTATTGAAAAGTTTCGACAATGTCGTTTAAGCAAGTATCACTAACAAAAAATTAATTGCCTGGAAGAAATCGCTATTAGCGATAAGGCCGCCAGTTGTGACACTATTTTTTAAGTATTTTGTGTTTCTGTTTTGTCTTTTTTTTCAATGTGTGTTACAATAAAGAGTTTTATCTATCTTTCTATCTATCTAACACTATAGACAAGCTGCTGACCTAATTGTCAAGTGAAAAATAAATATATTATAGGTAATTAGTCAAAACAAAACCTAGATGCTGAATTCCTCAATTCTTTATATCAATAGCCATGATATAATCATATCTTTTCTATGGTGTATCTCTCTGAATTATCTTCTGAACTTATCTAATCCCAAACAATAGGTTCACTCGCCAAAATAAAGATTACATTGAGTCTGAGACTGCCTCCTATAATGGCTTTATGGCGCGTCACCGCTCGATTGATAAAATGAACATATAAAATTTTAACTCAATTTATGTCTGTACGATTGTCACATACGATAAGCAACAAGGCAACTAGATTACGTCCAAAAGCACAATAAAGCGACCAAACAAAGCTTTCTTGTGTAAATTAAAGCCCAACAGAGGGAAACCGATGTGTTTTTCAAACTTAAAACTCGGGTATTTGCCATTAAAAATGTTATTGGTGTCATCAATTACTAAATGTCGCCGTAGCTTTAGGACACGGCTTTAATTTTTGACGTTTATTTGCGTTTGTAAAGTGATTAAATATTTTAGTGGAAGGAATATCAGTGATGTTATATTACTATTTCCTTCATGACTATAATACACTCGTACTTTCTCGTATTAAAGATATGATGCGAATTATGGGTTTTATCGCCATTAGATGTATCGCGCTGATAAAGAAAGCATCAATTTACTATACATTTGAAGACACATGAATCCTCAGAGACCACAGGTAATGGTTATGCCAAATATTACTTTAAACATTTTAGCTCATAATATTTAAATTCAAATTGTAACCTATGTATCTCTGCATATTCCTGCGTGGAGCATGCGCTAGCGCAGGCAGTCACCGTCCGAGGATGATTTATGCCGCAATTAACCAACAGATTAAATACAGGTGGGTAAAACCGTAAAATTTTAATGATTCCTATTATTTTTTGTGGCCTCTTTGTTTTACGACAGACGAAAAGTTTATCAACACATCGTTTAGAAATGGATAACGTTCTAATGTTCTAATAATTTAAGGTTTCCACGAGTAAATGTCACGCGATATTGAAGTTTTAATAGTCAGAGCACAAAGAAATTAATGCCATTAACTTTTTCAGATACATACATATTAACAAACATTCATACCCATAAAATCATAACATTCAAGATAAGTAGGTACACATCAAAAAGCTCACAAATACCTGTAAAACAATTATCTACTTTATAGGATACATAAAATTCAAATATCCGCTTCTGAAAGTTATTCCAAAAGCATCCAATAAAAAGTGTAAACCAATTACCCGCTAACAAGTAACGAGTACTAAACTACAATACCGTGGCCGGGGAGGGAGGGAGAAGGTGCACTGGCATGGAATTACACTCCTCACAGCATGACGCCTGTTACTCACCTCCGAACAATTACCAGATTATTTGAGCCATTACAAACCTTACACACTTGTTATAAGAGTGATGTGAGGTGTATGTGGTATAGTGGTGGGTGTGTATGAAGTGTTTGTTAGTAGAATTCAGTCGTTAACAGTAATGTCGGAGAGATGCGCTCCGCTCGTGCCAAATTGGATGTAGCGAGTACTGCCACGTTGTAGCAGGTGGTACATAATGCAGTAAGCTGACTAATCCAATTAAAATACATGTACCTAAAGAAAGGTTTATGAAAACTTACCCATTTCCACTCTCCATAAAGAATTTCCTATATTGACAAACAATTCACAAATGTTTTTACAAATACTTCATGGTCAAAAGTAAATGCCTAAATTAAAAGCCTCGTGCGTAATAGCTAGTGATAATTAGTACAAAATTTCACAATGAATGAATAATTAAATAATTCCTTTCGAAAACACAAAACGCACCTCTGTTCCTAGCATTATGATAATGTACATCGGTAAACTCTAACAAACAGTTCCGTAACCGCAAACAATTACATTACAATCATCACTCATTACCTCCGACCATTAATTAATTACAATAATAAAGCAAGAGCCAGTAAATCACGGCGGGACTTTCTCGGATGATGAAATAACGAAAGAAAGAAGACATTTATTCCACGATGATGTTAATGTGGCGGAGGATAAATCAATAATGTGAACTTGATCCCAAGTAATGGCCGCGGGGCTCCTACGATGTCTCAATTTGTTGATCTGACCGAGTCCACCCTAGGGTCGCCACTACAACAGGTATTTTATCGTATGCATTGTGTTTTTTGATTATTTATTTACAAGTTTGTATATAAGCCATGTAGATTAGAAATACTTTGTCTTTCAAAGCTAACCATGTTTTATACAAAACAGTTCATTTTATGCGAATAAAATATTTGTAAATAAGGCATAACGTATCTAAATAGTGATTTTAAAATAATTAGACTTAAATTATTGAAGTTAATTACCAAGCTACCACGATACATTTAAGGGAGAAAAGTTACGATCCTCAGTAGTGGCGAATAGGAGAAACAGTAAAAGAAAATGGCTTGTTTATTACATTTTGGACAACCCTAGCCACAATGCGCAGACGCACGTAATGACGACGTATACCGCTCGCCACTTCGCAGAAACATATAAATCACACCCAAACGCGAAACTTATCATTTACACAACGCAAAAAATTGTTTGTGGATGAAGATATAATTAAGTAGGCTTTCGGAATGATTACAGGCTTCACTCGGGCGTGGGCCCTTGTTTTGAAGGATTGTGATTGTTTTTTTATCGATTTAATAATAACCGGTGTCTTCAAAAAAGCGCATTTGGCCGTAAACAATGTTTTGATTTCGTTTATGAATACCATCCATTACTTTGGAAGTTGTGTTTGATATTTTATTTGCAGAATCAATTTAAGGCATCACAATTGACTGTTCCTGGATTCCCAAGATCCAAGAAACCTTATTATCTTGTTAATCATCATTAAATTAGCTACAGCTAAGTATCTCCATTCATTCTTAAATTAAAAGAGATACTCATATATTTAGAAAAACATAATGTTGGTTAACTTGACTGAAAATAAACTACACAGATCGCTTTAACGTCTTTTCAAGAGTAAATGAAGACCGATATCTATCAGAATCAGTCTAAATGTAAAGGTCTACTTGTCTCAAGTTTGATACACGTGACGCTTGGTATTTTGAGTGGCATCCTGTTCTCTGTAATGACCGCCTCTGTGGCGGCACCTGTCGTCGTCTCCAAGCTATGCTGTACCACGCCACACCACGCCACGCCACGCCACGTCGGGTGAAGACCCGTGTAATTGATGAGCAGGCCCGGAACCCCGCTGGCTGCAGGGTCACGGTAGCGGCCAAGACATGAGTTAGAGAGGAATAAAGAAAGTTGATGAAGTCTTGTTATTATTAGATATATATTGTTGCTAATATCATTGGATTTTATGAGTATATGACACTTTGAGACCCAATCTATACTACATTTATGCTAAAATACATAGTGATTCGTCGCTTGCGTAAGGAGGAACGAACAGAGCAAGAGCAGAAAACTAAAGTAACTTTTTTTCAAGAAAATACCAACATAGTACATGTATTTGCTAGGGTTTGTTATGGATTACATAACAAATGACACACATTACAACAGTATATTAAACTGCTGAGCCGCGCGTCTCTTGACTTGTGGCACACATGATCGAAGCCGGCCACATCTCCGCTTGCCAAAATAAAACATTAGTAGGAACAATCTAACGTCACCACACACCTGCCCGACCAGGGGAAACATGTTGTTTGTAACTTTATTAACGATACGGTATTGTTATTTAATCATTCTCCATAAAAAGTGACTTGAGTAAAATCATGCGCACAAAAACTTATAACAAAAATTATAATCGAAGTCAACGCGTCGCACATTCTCGTTGTATAACAATTTTGCTTGGTTATTTCTGTACAGTTTAATTGCGTTTAAACATTTGTTCCATAAATCACTAAAATATCAAAACTGTATCAAAAATAAACGAACATGTAATAATTACAAAAATATGGTGACATTTTCGATTAACCTTCTAACCGTCTCCCCTATTTAATGTTTGTACTCGTACTACATTAATTACTCATAATTTACAACTTGTATGTTTGTTACACACAACTCTTTCACTGGCAGTTGTAAATTTCACCATAAAGTATAACAAAAGGCCTGTAAATAATATTTTACAATTGTTTACGTTGTATTTAGGGAGACAAAGGCGGGGCATTGTTCCTATATTTGGTAATAGAGGACCTTATTCAGAATTACGCTATTGTGCCGTTTTATGGCGCGAGATGGCGTGTTGGCGGGACTAGACCACTGACTGCTACCTTGTTTTATGGCGCGAGATGGCGTGTTGGCCGGCACTAGACCACTGACTGCTACCTTGTTTTATGGCGCGAGATGGCGTGTTGGCCGGCACTAGACCACTGACTGCTACCTTGTTTTATGGCGCGAGATGGCGTGTTGGCCGGGACTAGACCACTGACTGCTACCTTGTTTTATGGCGCGAGATGGCGTGTTGGCCGGCACTAGACCACTGACTGCTACCTTGTTTTATGGCGCGAGATGGCGTGTTGGCCGGGACTAGACCACTGACTGCTACCTTGTTTTATGGCGCGAGATGGCGTGTTGGCCGGGACTAGACCACTGACTGCTACCTTGTTTTATGGCGCGAGATGGCGTGTTGGCCGGGACTAGACCACTGACTGCTACCTTGTTTTATGGCGCGAGATGGCGTGTTGGCCGGGACTAGACCACTGACTGCTACCTTGTTTTATGGCGCGAGATGGCGTGTTGGCCGGCACTAGACCACTGACTGCTACCTTGTTTTATGGCGCGAGATGGCGTGTTGGCCGGGACTAGACCACTGACTGCTACCTTGTTTTATGGCGCGAGATGGCGTGTTGGCCGGCACTAGACCACTGACTGCTACCTTGTTTTATGGCGCGAGATGGCGTGTTGGCCGGGACTAGACCACTGACTGCTACCTTGTTTTATGGCGCGAGATGGCGTGTTGGCCGGGACTAGACCACTGACTGCTACCTTGTTTTATGGCGCGAGATGGCGTGTTGGCGGGACTAGACCACTGACTGCTACCTTGTTTTATGGCGCGAGATGGCGTGTTGGCCGGGACTAGACCACTGACTGCTACCTTGTTTTATGGCGCGAGATGGCGTGTTGGCCGGGACTAGACCACTGACTGCTACCTTGTTTTACTACAAAAAAATAAATAGTCACATAGAAACCAGAAGGTTCTGCATATCGTTATTTTCATATGTCTATTTTATTGAAGGACAGCAGCTTATTCTGGAAATTATGTGAAAATGTAACTTATGCTTACCTATTATTTTTAATGTTATAAAATCTTATAACAATAAAAACACGAAATACTTAAATACTTACACACATGTTTATTTCAATAAAATTTTATATTAATATGGATAGAAGAATTCAACTTGAGCTTTACACCTACTACAAAAATCGTGGTTTTCCGAAACTAAATCTGTCAGCAACGATCCCTAAACTCGAAGTAATATCGTCACTCCAACAACAACTAAGTACAATAAATATCTCAGTTGTTCTGTTTGCGTCCAAACTTTACAGCGCCCATATATTTGTGCATTTTTTCACGCGCCCTGTGTGCCTCTGAATGGTCACAAGCTGTAAAAGTGATTGTGTAAAAATACTCATTCTATGAGTAATGGGAGACAATGTGCCCGCCTAATTTGTTTTGGTTTACTTCGATTGTATCATTGTGTTGCACTTTATTGTCTTGATTCGAAATTTGTCCCGAATCTGCGGGGGACAGTTTAGAAATCTGTCTAAGAATAGCAGTGCTTAGAAATTTTATCATGTTTAGAAATTTAATTGCTCAGAATTGGACGTAGCACGTACCTGATACATATGTAAGAATGAAAAAAAAAACAAGCGTAAATTGTTTATTTACATAAAGGATTACATGAGTTTAATACTGGGTACTACGTGAAGGCTTTAGTTTCTAGACGATGACGTTTCTTATATTAGTATTTAATAACAAAACATGAGTAACGGTACCATGCCTTATTACTCGACTCACTTGCGAACATTGGGAATCAATAATAATACTACCATTTTCTAATGCAAAGCAAAACATTGAAGATCAATCGATCAACCTGTAATACCGATGTATGCTGTGTTCGTAGAAGGAGCTCGTCTTCCAGCTGGTTTTTTTTTACATTAGATAGATTCACGCTTGACTACAACTTGCCTGATGTTAAGCAACGTTGTAATCTACGAACTAGCGCGCTTGCCTAGAAGAAACCGGTTTACTCTCGACTTGAAGACCGACAAATTATAGTTCAAGGGGAATAGAGATTCGGGCAAGGAGTTCCACAGTTTGGCTGTTCGCACGATGAAAGTCGAAGCAAACCGCTTGGTGCGAGTCTTTGGTTCTAGAGCAAGAGAATGTACACTAGAGGTCCTCGTACACTGGACAGACAATGTGGCACACAATGCAGATCATATACAGAGTGATTACATTTCAATTGATGACTTATATTTATACATGTGTGTACGTTTGTGCAGAAAAACCCTGGAGGCTTATCACAAAACGTGGTTTAAATATAAGACTAGACTAAGTCCGTTTTAGTTGTTCGAAAATTGACTGTCTACTGTCATTATTATCAAACTGTCAAATGTACCAATGTTAAATCAAAGTTCCAATTTTTGTTGACATTTTGATTGCTTGTATGAGATGTCTGAACAACAAGAACCCACTTTTTATTTTCAAAGTCCTGGACTAATAATTTAAACCGCGTTTTGTAATAAGACGGTAGGATCCTAAAGCTCTTTTGAAAACCATGCATTTCTTGCCTTTTGATAAATATCATAATTGGCAATGATGACATTTGTTTGTAATATACCTAAGGAGCCTAACAGTTTATATTTTTAACCAATTATATGGTTACTAAACGCTCCAACCCCATACATAATACACATATAGCACTAAATTATTTTAAAACTATTTATTATAAAATTACATTACACCATAAACTAATTCCAGAGTTTCAACCTAAATTGCTGAAATTCTAATTCCATTTTGCCAATTAATAAGGTTGTAAATACGGCCTACTTTTTACGTAGTAATATTGGATTCAATGCATAATGAGCAGGTGTGAGGCGGCGGCCGGCGGGAGGCTCTCGGTCGTTGAGGCGAGCTACTAACTGCTAGCTATCCAGCACACAGCCAATTGTCATAAGTTAGCACAACACTGACACTGCATTTGAATATTCCGTGTTCTATAATAAAATAAATGTCATTTTGTCCTTATTTTTAGTGACCATTACAGTATTTATGGCGCTCGCCTCACTCGTTGGATGTCATAAATTCACCATAAAAGCTGTTTAATTAGCTATTTATTGCTTGTTTAATTATTGTACACGTCGAGGCTAGGAGAGGCTTCGCGTTAACTTACTTCTATATCACATCTTACATGGACTAATTATAAACTATAGTGAAGTGTAGCTAAGTGACTATGCATAGAACGTGCAGCACCCTGTACAATGTCCCTTCCAGCACGTTGCAGTAGTTCGCGTGCGGATGACGGATGAGGCCCTCCCGCCGGCACTACTACAACAACCTTACAAACTCAAACTGAAGAAAAAATGCCAGCGGGCGAGCTAAGACAATACTCAGGCAGAAGTAACGCGGCGGGCAGCGCTGCGCTCGCACCTACACAATGCACTAATTCAGGGAAACGCTCCGTCTCTGCTCGCTTGTTGTCACACCCCGGTATTTATGCCACTCCTACGCAACCCTCACAAAAACACTGCCATTTCAAAAACAATCCATTAGCGATCCGTTCTCTTTAATTTATAACTCAAAAACGTCTCAATCGAAATTAATATTAAACATATCGCCCATTAATGAGTCGAAATAGTCATAATTCGTATTAAAAAACGGTGATTTATGAACCGATCGGTTTATTAGTTTGATCGATTAGCATAATCCATTGATATCGTAATGAAGTTCTTTTGTGGATTGTGACATTTGTATAATAATGCTTTTAGTTGTATATCTGCAAGTTGGTGTCCGAGTGTCGCGAGCTAATCACTGGCGCGGCACATTATTATGTTATACCTATTTATGTACGTGTTAAGTGCCAAAGTAATTCTAGAAACCGGCTGGTGTTGGCGTTATGATCGGGTGATACTCGGACCAAATAGAATGAATCATCAGGATTTATAGCGATTGTGAGTTGGGTTTATGAGTGAACAAAACAATCTAGCTTTGTGGAATAAAATCGTTTATTGGTCGCGTGGGCCTCGTGTGAATGTGACAGGAAGAGAGATGGGGCCACTCCATCACGGCTGTGTCGCGAGGTGACAACGGGAAGACAGGCCGATTGAAGCTTTGTACGTCGTAAAGCTCGCCACAATGCGCCGGCGCAACTTGTAAAACAATAAACCACCCATTGGACACCACAAATCAAAGATTACCAGAAAATCTTGAGAGTACTATTTAAAAAAAATGTAGGTATCTTGTCACAAAAAAATCAATTATTGCCTAATCCTTGATTAGTACATTTTCGTGGAATATTCAATCAACATATGCAAATAACCTGAAATAAAGAACAAATACAGAGTACCTTGTAACTATTTGACACTAGAGAATATTAATTAAAAATGCTAAAACATACATCAAAGTGCGGGTGCCATTTGAATTCACAACATTAATAAAAAAACAATTGTATTACTTAATAACACATCGTTGGTACATATATATTTAATGAACTAACTTTTCCACTAAGTAAAAATACGTATAGTGGTAACATTTCGGTGCCGATGTCATAACAATACTTACTAAAACTCTAATAGCAATCATTTTATTGCAGTTCTCATTATAATATATTTAAAAATTACAAATATTGACTAGCATAAGGCCACTGTAATAAAGAAGCGTTGAGACTCTCGGAAAAAATATAGGGAATAGAAAGTAGCCTAAACATAAACATAAAACATATTAATTGCAAAAACTTTACATGGTACATATAAGTTAAGGCTCTGCCTTCTGCTTTAGTTAACAACTGTTTTGCAGAAGGCAAGGTCTTCCAGTGGAACATTACTTAGATGTTTTACTTATAGGTACTTTACTATTAATATACCTATTATAATGAACCTTTAAAAAAGTTAAACAATAAACATCATCTAATCTAGACTAAACTACTACTTTCACATCACATAGGTATCACCCCAATCTAGAGTATAGGTATCTTCTAAGATAAGCGTGTTGCACCCTAGGCTAGAGCAATGCTTAACTAAAAAAACCGGCCAAGTGCGAGTCGGACTCGCGCACCGAGGGTTCCGTACAAACCTGCAAGGTTAAATATTTTGTGATGTAACTAAAAATTTATGGTTTTCGTAATTTTTCCTTTATCTATGCTATAAGACGTTGCTTCGTACCAAATTTCAAGATTCTGAGTTCACGGGAAGCACCCTGTAGGTTTTGATTCCCTTGCAAGTGTCGAAAATTTGCGGCATAAATGGCTGTATCTTTTGATTGCGTTGGCTTAGAAGTTTGATTTTTTCACAGCTTCAAGTAGACCTGAGTAATTGATATAAATTTCAGCTTCATACCTCTACGCGTTCCTGAGAAAAAGGGTCTTGACAGACGGACGGACGGACGGACAGACGGACAACAAAGTGATCCTATAAGGGTTCCGTTTTTTCCTTTTGAGGTACGGAACCCTAAAAACGGTCCCGCCGACTGAACGCAAAGACAGACATCATAACACGATTTTATACAACCTTTTCCCTTTACAATACTCGTATGTTAGTGTGTGTCCCTAATGAGCGCACAATATGGCTTACAACAGTCGTGTAATATTGATGCATGGCCGCAGATAAATCTATTAATCGGGTGACGTCTCCATCGGCCGGCGCGGGTCACACGCGCTATTATTACTATAATGATATTATTCAAATTATTGTAATCTCGACGCCATATTTATGGCGCACCAATAATCCTCTTTGATACGCCGCGCTCTAAGGACGGGGTATACTGAGGTCAACGCGGTGCGCGGTGCTGGATGCACGGAATAATGGCTTATTAGAGAATAATTAGTTGAACGTTTTCATCACGGAGGATGTAAATTATTATTTTTTAAACTATTTAATGCGCTGTGCTTTTCTACGGAAATGAATACGCACTTTGCCTATGGACCTGAGCTGTTTCAGTTTTTCTAAACGAAAATTTCTATTAACGCATAATGAGACCCTAAATCTTGAAATACCTACAAAAATTGGTTTTATAGTAGCTTTTGAAGTTATCAATTGTATTTTTATGAGGAAAATATGTTGTTAAACAAAGTATGAGAGCGTACAGTGTGTCCTAATCTCTCCGCGGTGCAGCGCGATGCAACCGACAAATATATTATAGGTATTCCTGAACCAAATGAAGTACCTCACACCCTTCCTTCCTCATGGCACATTTATATTAAAATTACTTTATTTACATCAAAATAAGGCCTAAATTCGCATCCTGTGGGAATCAGCACTTGTATTATACGCTGTTAATCAACATTATATCTTATGAACTGGGTATAGAATGTATTTTGTACTGACAGGCATGGTAAGGCTTCACTAAGTCGCGTTTCACGCTGAGCCAGTGTGATTGCGAATTTAATTCGGGCTCATTCGATTTACCCTCACGATAGCTTTGCGTTTATTGATGAAACACTAAATTAACTATGTAAATTTTAATATACATAATAATTGCAAAATAGAAAAAACCTTATTTATTTCTAAATGTCATCTCCACCACTCAGCACGAAAATAGGTAAAATTTGTATTAGCATATACATTTGTATTTCAGTTAATTCAATGTGTTTTCCTTTTTTTGACTAATTATTTGAGTGGGAAAGCCAAGAAGAAGTGAATAAAATAAGTATGCATTTGATACCATTGTATTATAATGGACAAATCTCTTATAACTATTAAGAAAAGTGCAATGATAATGTCAGTTGCAAACCACTTCCAGATCACACCAAGCACACCCTTCAAATGGAGCAAATAAATGTTCGTATAAAGGTGTTGCAGTAATTTAGTTGTCGAGTCGAGCTTATTTTTAAACACGAGCGCATCCCGCGCGCTGCGGTGTCGCCCGACAGGAGGAGCGCGGAGATTGCTTGTTACTGCTTGAACACGCATAGTACTTATTATATTGTATAATATATGTAGGAAGTACTAGTATGTACTTGTGACATAAAAACATAAAACCTATGAGTTATTTCGTGCTAACCCGCAATTATGGTTGGTGAGTGTGGTTTCGCGCCTGGCATTTAGTAGACCGTCTAGCCGTTAAGGCGTTCTGGCTTTAGAGAAACGCAGGTTAGAATTCCGCCGGTCGTGATTATTTTCGCTCAGTACCCAATAAAAAAGTTAACATAATAAGTGTTTTGGGATTATCTTAGCATAAATAGGGCTAATACTTAGAGCTTATGTGTTTACTTTACAGTTACGTAAGGCTGAAAGTTTGAAGGCTGGCCCGCTAATGCAAAGACGTTATGACGTGGAGCCTTCCCGTAAATGTATATTGTTACAGAAACAGATCTAATAGTCTTAATATGTAGATATTTGTCGTGTAACAAAGATTGATAACTTAATTCTTACTTGAACATCACTAGAGCGTCAACCCGATCTTTTCTGTTGCTCAGTATTGGACCGGATGCGACGTAACCCTACCCCGGGCAGGCTCTCGCTCGCACTTCCTGTGGGCGGCAGATGAAGCCGCCCGCCCCCGCCCCTCGCCCGCCCGCCCCGCCCTGCCTGCTGCTGGCGGCGCTTATTGATGGAGGATGTGCAGGCTTTACGTCAATCAATAATGTTACGCTAGGTAATACGTGTGTGCTTATTAGATTAAACCTAAACCATTGAAGAAATTATTTTCGTTAAGTAGTCATTATACTTGTAAAAGTCCTTTTTTGAGAATTGTGATTCACGTCTGAAGTAGAGTTTTTGTTCAAAGAATCGTATTTACCCAAAATATCGGTTACATATTCGAGCGACAGTAAACATCAGGTACACAAACATAACAATTCATTCTTATAACGTAAACTAAATTAACTTTATTTTACCGAAACTAATTTTACCTATCTATATGAATCTCAAATAAAATTAATCATTAACCCCACAAAACACCTTGTCTGTCAAAACGTTGAAAACACAGGAATTCCTCCCATACGGCATAGAGGCTTTAGTAAAAACCGCTGTTTGTTCCACTCGGTGCGTGTTGTGTTACCTCGCTGTGTGGCGACACCCGACACCCGACATTGTGCGCGGTGCGCTGCAAATAGGCGGCAATCAGCGGCGCAGGCGCAGGTACATAGGGCTCTTTGTGAGGAGTGTCGGAGAGGCTCAACAGCGAGACAAGGGCCCGAGGGGCTCTGCAACCCTTTATTGCTCATTTCCTACTCGTCAAAGGGCAGAGAACAACACGGGACTACGGAGGATTGTCCATAGAGCCGGAGATGTTTTATTGATGTTCTTTGCGTGTTTAATTAAGACAAATACAGCTGTTCAATTCAAATTGGGTATGGAATGAATTAAATGTAAGGTAGAATATACGAGATCATATTTACATGTAACATTTTATAACCTGTTATTTAAATGCAAATGTATGCAAACTGTACTGTTGTGGTACTCTTTCTTATTGTAATAAGATAGTGCATACAATACAAGTAATACATATGAAGATAATCAATATTATGTTATTACAGTGATTGTACCAATTAATATCGCTTGCTACATTTTTTATTTGTATTGTAGGTACTTATTTAATATTGGGTTCACCCGTGAGAAATGCCACCAAACAAATCCAAGTTTTCCTTATTAACCTTCAAACAAGGCTCAATTAGACTGAATGTTTTTTGTGTGTATATGCAAGGCGATGAACCAAATGTACTGATTTATAATTTTTTTAATAGTTCCATTTGTAAAGAATCCTGTAAAAGTAAAGTAAAAACAGTAAAAAGCTGCATGTTTTCACGCTGGTTACAGCTTAGAAGGCTCGTGTGTCGCCTACATTTGTACAAATAGACAGATTCAGTTACATGCCTCTACACTGCAGGCTGGGGACTTCACACAACATTTGTAAATTACCCATATGGTTCTTTTATTTAGGACTTAAAAATCATGTTGAGATGTATTATTATGTACTTCATACAACAGGATAAAGTAATTGACCAATTTTAATATTTAAACTTTCGTGAGACATTTTATCAATGTTGTGTAATTGACCAATTTAATATTGAATGGAATGAATATAGTTTACAATATTTAAAAGATAATTTAATTAATTTCTAATTGACATATAAAATTAGAGATCTCGACTGTTTGACGTAGTACAGTCGTTAATTTATGTCAGAGGCCCTCAAGGCATTTAAAAACTCTACATCAGAGTTTTAGCCGCTCTCATACGTGCTTCCTATTTCAACATGTTTATGCATATATGTACGTAATTGCAAATATAAATAAATACAAATGTTAGTTATCTAAGTAGGTATTGTACGTGGGATTGAGAGAACCGGATTTTTTTATATCTTATCACGAGATAGAAAAATATCGTTGATCTGTTTGAGTGCAAACATACATATTGCAACTCACGAACAAATGATGTCATAATACTGTGAAACCTACTGAACAATGAGACTGTACTTTGATAATTCCTTACATAGAAATAAATTTAAAAAAATAATAAAAACAAATAAATATTTCAGGACATATCACACAGCGCCATCTAGCCCCATACTAAGCTTGCGCTTGTATCATGAGTACTAGATAACGGATATAATACATACATACTTTTCTTTTGTAAATACATACTTATTATACATAGGAACGACCAAACTTAACATAAATAAGACTACTAACCTTGATAACAATTTGGCAAGTCATTTTTTGGACTGATAAATATAACCGTGAATGATAAGTAACTTTATCTACACTAATGTTGTAACATTCTACTTATGTTTCCAATACTTGAATTACTACTGTTATAGCACAGACAACAAAACACTCAATTTAAGCAATTTCACATGATGCTATAATATCCACATCGATATCGTAATAGCTCATTATAACATCGGTAAAGCGCGACCAGGCCCTTCAGGTTGGTCGCAGATAGAGATAGTTAGATTTTAATGGCGCCAAAATTACTGTGACAATACACGTACGCGTGAATTTAATGTTTCGCAATGTGTTTTGTTTTTTAAATACAAATTAAAAGTTAAAAATGGATAGCAACGATGATATTTGTACGCCTCCGGATATTCTAGAATTGGCAACAAAAGTAACTCACAATCTTTTGCCAGAAAAATCTAGAAAATTATATGAAAAATTAACTATTGTCAGCTTTCACTCTTGTTGTTTGATTAATTGCATTAGTGAAGATAAAGTAGTGTATGCAACTGCATATAACACGGGTATTAAAACACGAGTGTGAGTTTCATAATGAGTGTCATAATAGTAACGAGAGTTTAACCCTTTATTATGTGACAGTTGCATAAATTACTATTATACAAAGTATATCTATGTTATATTTGATGACTTTGATTTTATTAGCATGATATTACCACCTTTAAAATGACGTCATATTATGAAACTATATATGTCAAATTATAAAACATACTCCAAAATTTGATCAAGTAGGTACTTACCTACTTATAGTTATGTAGATGAAGCGCTAGAGACCACAGGATGGAAACAATAGGTTTAGACCGCAGTTAATAGCACGGTTGACACGGTTTTCTATAAGTTTTACTTCTCCCTCAGCTAATAAAATCGGCGTAAGTCCCAAGTTACCGCAGTGCCTGCGTTTTTTACATCCCACTGGTGCATGTAACTGATATTCGTCAATATTATTCTAAGCCGTATTTGTATCCAGAAGCTTCCAGGAGTCAAAGTCAACATCACCAGTTTTTTATCTGTGAGACAAAACACAGATTTGTAAACATTGGCTGTCTTGTCATTATGATACTCTTAAGAAGGTATAACATTTCTACCGATATGTGAAATAGCAGTTCGTAATGATTTGAGTTGTTCGAAGAATATTGACAGGTATCAACCGCATTGCTAAAACCCACCATAGGTATGCCTTCGATAAACAATAAAGAGATAGAGATCTTATTGGACTTCTTCTTCTTGTCGAATGATAGTGGCCAACTGGGTTGTTTCCCGATCGTCCCCACCTTGTCATCCCCACTGGGCACGAGTGGGAAAAATAAAGTTTCGATTGGGACTTTTTATTTCCCACTCGTTCCGCTATAGACCGAGAGTCAACTCACATAGAGAATTCAACAAGAGATTTCAAGGATTGTTAACATGCATTAAATTTATGACTTTCTGAGCAAGACTGAACAATGTTTTAGATTGAAAATAATTTTAAAAGACTGAGGAAATTAGTACATTATTATCAAATTCACAATAATCCGTACAGTTTTAAGGTGGGTATCAACTGACCGCGTCGACCTTTGCTTAACTTTGCTAATCGCATACGATTGCCTCCGTGAGCTGAGCTGCGGGCGCTGCAATACGATCAACTTAAAAATATCTGTAAAAATTATAACCTTGCGTATTTTAATAATAAAAGTTTTTGTTGTGGCATAAACGGACATCTAGCGGCGAGTAGCGGAACTAAACATACAGATATTACTAATAATGAAAACTTGTCTTTTCTGTCTTTTGGTCATGTTAATCTAAATTATTAAAATTAAAATACATGTACAATGTGCACAATATTCAAAGACTTGTGTTTATGTTGATATATGATATGATTTTATGTTGATGTAAATTGATTGTATTGTAATTATATCAGATAATATGTGTGTGTCTTAGTAACCCGAAATAAAATAATTTTATTTATCTATTTATTTCATAAGAAAGATTTGTTTCTACTATAGTAAATGCAGATATTCGCACGCTTTTACACACACAAGGCACTTTAATCGTTGAAGCAGAATTATTTTCACACCTGACGCTTGACATCCCTATTACCGATACACAATATATTGAATGCTAGTTTCTCAAATATAATGTCATCAAAAGTTCCCATCCATGTCAGCGGCCACTCAGGCGGCCAGCCAAGTGGAATAATCTGCTAAACTTACCAGCACTTTCCATTATTCTCTCCATACATCGCATTCAACTCGAAATTATATTGTACTGATTTTAAATGAAATAGGATTATGAATTTGTTGCAGGTGTAAACAGAATCCAAAGGTGTAGGATGGGAATAAGCTCAAGTGTGAAATAAAAGTATTTAACAAAATAGTTTTGTATGTATAATCTAAGTTTTTTTCTCCGTACTAAGGTAGTACTTTTTATGTTCATTAAAATAAACACGAGCTCCGTATAATTTCATTTCTTACTCTTTATTTTCAACTCGTAGAGCCCTCTATTGTGGAGTAGCCAAAGTTTATATTAACCGACAACGACAACTGAACTGTTATGTGTGGAGTACGTAACTAAAAATATAGATGTCGCTTCTAACAATACATCACTTTCTATATATAATTCTGCTGGACACCGTTACCTATATTATGCTAGCGGATTCTGCCATATGTTCAGAAGATATTTTAAATGTTATTACAAATAGTAATTAATTTAAAATGCATACTTCATACAAATTTCAGTAAGTTATTGCTTTTGTACTGCTAATGCTTCATACATCATGCCCACTATCTAATCGGTCTCGCGTCTCACAGCAGCAATTAACTTCTGTGTTCTGTGCTTTCAGGAGTTCAGAGTCAAAGTTCATCAAAAAGCCCTTATTAGGTTACCTAGACAGTCGAAAATAAACCCTATATCTACTTTTGGAACTACTAATTAGGTACTTATTTTTTTTAATTTGACGTGTAAACTCTGTTTATATATTACTTTATCGATTTTTACTTTACTTTTGTAAAGATGTTCTAAGTGCCCCTTGTTTGTATTAGTTAGAAGTAGTATGTTTAGTTTTTCTTCCCTTGTTTTTATATTTTATTATTGTAAATAAAATTCATTATCGATATATGTATGTATAGACCTATATACCTAGAACAAGAAAGAACAGTTTGTCATGGAGTATAAGCTAGCTCAGATACGGTAAAAAATTTAATTCGCACAAAAAGTCTTTACAGATATGTAATTTTAGTAAGTACAAAAAATAAACAATACTAAAAAAATTCTTTTAGATCTGTTTCTCCACTGCCCTGTTAAGTAGTCTTCTGCACCCGGTCCATCTGTTCCGTGACGAAGGTGGTGGAGCCCCCGTAGCGCAGGCCTCCGTCGACGGCCACGACGTCTCCCGTGACGAGGCGCGCGTGTGAGCTCGACAGGAACACTATCATCTGGGAGAACACATGCCACAGATCTTATACTGGGTTACAACACACGCTGTATTTCATTTTATTTATTTAGGTATGTTACGTCAGTCTGTGAACATGTACTTAAATAGTGAGTGACGCTCACAGTTCTAAAACTTAGTTGACAAGGAAATGTTTTTTACATATGAAATTTGTTCACTTCGCAGTTGTTGTTCATTTCAGTAGTTTCGTGCCAAGACAATGTGCAATTCGCGGCTAAATTCTTCATGTCCACGTGTCTATAAACCTTTTTGGACGTTTCATTGCTATACTCGTACCTTGGCTATGTCCTCCCCCTCGCAGGTGTCCCCCATGGGCACGCGCGCGGCGGCGGCGGCTAGCCAGGCCTCGTACTCGGGCTCGCTGTAGCCGAGCAGCGCGGTGAGTATGCGCGAGCGCGTGACGCCGGGGCTCACCGTGTTGACGCGCACGCCGCGCGGGGCCAGCTCCAGCGCCGTCAGACGCGTGAAGTGATCCAGGGCGGCCTGGAGATTAACACAACATACCAGTTAGTACTGATAATTTTAGCTTACGTATCAGTTTATTCCTTTTAAATGTACATATTCATATATTCATAACTACTCGAGTCTCTAGCTACGTTGGTCATTCGATTATTCTCAGCATAATAAGGAAGTCAAGAAATTGACCGAAAATCGTGACGAATGGTGAATACCGCACAGACAAAGACTTCGTCTTTACAATTTTGAATGAATGAGGACTATTTTTAACCTAGATAATGAAGTCACCTATCTATTTGAGATTTCGCTGTTCTTACTTTAGCCATCCCGTAAGGCAGGCTGCCGACCATGACGGCCGTCCCCGCCACGCTGGAAACGTTGACGATGTTGCCCTTCGTGTCGACGAGGCGAGGCGCCAGCAGCCTCGTCAAGTTGTAGACGCCGCGCACGTTGGTGGCGAACACGGCGTCGAATGTCGCCATGTCTGTGCGCGCCAGGCACGTGCGCGCCGTGATGCCCGCGTTGTTCACCAGCACGTCCAGCCTGGACAGGGGGGACAATTTCATTATGAACGAATCAATATTACACTAAGTTTTAAGTAAATTCGGTATCAACATAAGAACAGCTTGTTAAAAAGTGAACGACCTACCTGCCAAAGTGATCTATAGTTTCCTTAGCCACTGTCTCGCAGCCTGCATCCGTGGCTAGATCAGCTATGACGGCGAGTGGTGTGTTCCCCCTCTCGCCCTCACAGCGTCCCGCCACGTCCCGCAGGCGCGCCGAGTCTCGTCCCACCAGCGCTAGTTTCGCACCATATTTTGCGAACAAGATGGCGGTCGCCTCACCGATGCCCGCACTCGCACCGGTCACCAGCACAACTTTCTCAGAGAAATCAAATAGCATTGTTTAAGCGAAACGTGTCTGTGAAGCGAATGTTCTCGTTTGACTGAACGGTAGGTAAGTGCGGTAAGTTATTCAAATTCAATTTTTTATTAAATAAAGAAATAAAATACATACATGCACATACAAGTTAAGTGCAGTATATTTTATACATTCAGTGTACTGTACACACAAACAACACACAACTGATAATTTTTATCTCTATTGGATTGAATTATACGAGGCAGGAGTGAAGCTCTAAGAAATTTGTGTGTGTGAAACATTTTATTTACGATAACTTTGTTTACTAACGATGTCATTGACTGATTGTACTGGTGACAGTTACAAAAATAACATGATACTTAATTTTATTCGTAAAAATATTAAACAATACCTACAATGTTTTCACCGGACGGAGTCATTTCACCAGGCCAACATATCTATCCATTTTGACTAGGTTCGCCTTTGTCTAATATTCACATCTACATGATGATAAGGATAAACATGATCATAAAATGACTACTAAAACTTAACATTCACGGAAGTACTTACCGACATTTTGTTATTTAGTATTATTAAAAATCAAGGCCAAATTTATATTATTCAATATTTTAGACAGCCTTGAGGAAAAATACGAAAATATAACGAGATATAAGTAGATATACTTAGATATATTAGGTACATAGACAATAAATCTGTTCAGAATATCTTCCTCTTGAAGTGCGCGTGCGGCATGGTGTCCCCGATGGCGTGTGCGGCGCCCCCGTCGACGGGCAGCAGGGCGCCGGTGACCGTGGCGCTGGCGTCGCTGGCCAGCAGCAGCACGGCGCGCGCCACGTCCGCGCCGTCGTTGGCGCGCCCGAGGGGCACCGCCGCGCCCGCCGCCGACATGAACGCCTCGTACTCCGCGTCCGAGATATCGGCGATGCGCTGCAGCAGCATGCTCCGCTGGACACCAGGAGATATATTGAATTAAATAATAAATAAATAATAAATAATCGTTTATTCATATAAAACTTAATGTCTACGTAGATACCTAGTTACATAAATAAAGAGTTTTTTTTATTATAATTACTGTGACATTGCTATTACCTACCTAGACATGTATTACGGATAATTCATGAGTAGCTACTTAGTTACAAATACACATTGACAATGTAGGTAAATGGACTGTATTTTTGGCATTTAAAATGTACAAAGGTGGTATAATTTTCTTAATCTAAAATATTCAAAGAATTTCTCGCCAAAATAACTTTGTGTACTAACGATGTCATTGACTGATTGTACTGGTGACAGTCACAAAAATAACAAGATAGTTTTATTCGTAAAAATTTAAAACAATACTTACAATGTTTTCACCGGACGGAGTCATTTCACCAGGCTAACATATCTATCCATTTTGACTAGGTTCGCCTTTGTCTAATATTCACGGTATTCAAATCAACATGATGATAAGGATAAACATGATCATAAAATGACTACAAAAACTTACCTAACATTTAAAATTAATTTACCTAGCTTTAAAATATAAAAGTCATTCTTTGTTATACACACACACACACACACACACACATATACACACATAACGGCGTAATTTAATGTAATTTAATTTGTTTCGAAACTTATTTGATACAATGTATATTTAGGCTAAGTTAGCTTAAGAATAGCCACATGTTTTTGTAAAGCATATTACCTATATTATCTAGAATAACATATTATAATTGGAAACAAATTGATCCCCGGGAAGATCCTGCCTTCTACAACACAGTCAACACTACAGTAGAAGGCAGAGCAACACTAAATTGTATCACATTTAGGTACCTGTTTACTAATAAAAATCTTTTATCTTATCTTTTATCTCTGTTTACTAAGCATTGCTGTTAAAATAATCGTTATTCATTGTTAATGAATCGTTGCCTTGCTACGAGTACATTAAAAATAAATAAAGGACAGACCAGCGCGTACCTACCTACAAATACCATTTCTTATTGAGTAAAATATAATGTTTGTTACCAATGTAATCAAGCTTAAGGGTGCCGACACCAAGTACATTATGAGGTTATAGAAAAAAATGGAAGCTTTAATCATAGACAAATAAGTACATGATCACTCTCTGTTTAAAGTGCTAAAGCTGCCTTTGAAGTATTTTGCGTAAGCTAACAAATAAGTACCTAACCATGTGTGATATTGAACAAACAAACCACTTACAGTGATCCCGGGAATGACGCAGTTGACTCGCACTCCCCTGGGAGCCAGCTCCAGCGCTACCAGCTGCGTGAAGTGGTTGATGGCGGCCTGGTGATAAATAAATATAATTAAATATTTCGATAGGTCCCACGCAGCGCCATCGAGCCCCAATAATACTAAACAAACGTTCGTGTAATGGATTCTAGATATTGTTAACTGGACATTCATACGGCATGTAAATTAATGTTTGCAATGAAATAATATAATTCTCAAAACACTTGACATTAAGGTGCATCTTTCATGCGATAAGTAGAAGAATAATTTATTACTTAAACGGTGTACGGACGTATTATGGCATAAGTATGCAATTTAAGATAAGTAGGTACTTAACTAAGTACAGTCATGAATGGGTTATCATTTAAGACACACTATTTCATTTTAGCAGTATTTTGGAGTTGTACAACGTTGTAGACATTTTATTATAGCTATAAAGTCTGATCTGGCACAACAAGGACTATGCAACCAGTACATGTTAAGTAGGTAGGTATAATTTCCTGCGAACTACAATCCAGGGGTCTTCAAATCAAGAGTTAGTAGGTATCTTCTAGGTAAGCGTGTTACATCCTAGGCTGCAGCAATGCTTAACATCAGACAGGCTGTAGTCAAACGTAAACCTATCCCACGTAAAAAAAAACATGAGCACCTACACTAAGTAATTACAAAGGTAGGTAAAGTAAAAATACTTACCTTAGCCATGCCGTACGGCAAGCTGCCGACCGCCACCACGGTGCTGGCGATGCTGGAGATGTTGACGATGTTGCCCTTCGCCTGGATGAGCGCAGGCGCCAGCAGCCGCGTGAGGTTGTACACTCCTCGCACGTTTAGGTTGAACACGCGGTCGAACACCGCCATGTCGGTGGTCTGGATGGTGGCCAGCGCGGCGATCGCGGCGTTGTTTACCAACACATCCAATCTGGAAAAAAATATTTATATTTTACTGATTTGCTAAAAACCAAAACCAATTATCAAAAGAGAAAGTCAACCCACTTTCCAAAGTGATCTATAGTTTCCTTAGCCACTGTCTCGCAGCCTGCATCCGTGGCTAGATCAGCTATGACGGCGAGTGGTGTGTTCCCCCTCTCGCCCTCACAGCGTCCCGCCACGTCCCGCAGGCGCGCTGAGTCTCGTCCCACCAGCGCTAGTTTCGCACCATATTTTGCGAACAAGATGGCGGTGGCTTCGCCTATCCCGGCACTAGCACCAGTTACTAGGACCACTTTACCATCAAAGTTCAAATACATTTTGGCCTCTTGTGTTGCAACTCGAGCTAATTCAAAATGTTTTGTGCAACTACTGATTGCAGTCACAGCCAAATCGGATCTGCAAAGAGTGGATACATTTATAGGTATTACCTATATAGAGATGTTACATTATATCACGATAAAGGTTATATATTAGTGACTGTTATATTTTATGAAATAACAGGTTTTAATAGGTTACAAACACAGACTAGGTTACAAACCTACATTATATTATTATATCATTTACGAGGGTTCCGCATAGAGTAATTTCCATGCGTTTGCGCGGCGCCACTGTCGTTTTATCACTAATCATTTTTTGAATCGAATTTGAATCTACACCTCCATATAGGTTACTTTTATATTGTTTTTTTTAGTTTACTTAATGCGTCTTTATATACCCCATTAGGAATATTGTGTTATCCTAAACAGATAACAAATGTGTAGCAAATGGCTACTTGTATTTTATTACAGAATATGCGCGTAATAGCTATTATAATGCACCCATATCTCATACCTGTTACGCGTACTAGCTACGATAATAATAGCTACACCTATTGCCCAACACTATTTCATCTTTTTGTAAGCACCTATTCAAGTTTTATAGGTACCTATCGACTGTATACAGGAGATCCAAAAACGTTAATTAATTAAATTTAATTTCTTTAATAGCTTAAATGTTAAATTTACATTTACACTATTTATAGGGGAATAGGGCGTAGCTATAAGAAATTAAAACTGTTTTAAAAGATCATAAAATTATTGTAGTGTGATTATTTCAATTTATTATTATAAGTTAGAATGTTGGATGGAACACAGTGAAAGTTCAATGTTGGATGGAACACAGTGAAAGTTCAATGTTGGATGGAACACAGTGAAAGTTCAATGTTGGATGGAACACAGTGAAAGTTCAATGTTGGATGGAACACAGTGAAAGTTCAATGTTGGATGGAACACAGTGAAAGTTCAATGTTGGATGGAACACAGTGAAAGTTCAATGTTGGATGGAACACAGTGAAAGTTCAATGTTGGATGGAACACAGTGAAAGTTCAATGTTGGATGGAACACAGTGAAAGTTCAATGTTGGATGGAACACAGTGAAAGTTCAATGTTGGATGGAACACAGTGAAAGTTCAATGTTGGATGGAACACAGTGAAAGTTCAATGTTGGATGGAACACAGTGAAAGTTCAATGTTGGATGGAACACAGTGAAAGTTCAATGTTGGATGGAACACAGTGAAAGTTCAATGTTGGATGGAACACAGTGAAAGTTCAATGTTGGATGGAACACAGTGAAAGTTCACTGTTCCATCCAACATTCTAACTAGTAGAAAATAGATAGTAGTACCTATATTCTATGTTAGTAGCTTAGAAAGTATACAAGTATCATTTTTAGAAGCTACAGCATGGTGTTTCACAATGAGTCGGATATGATCCGATCCGCTCGTAGTAAAAATGGTAGAAATTAAATACAATGGTAGAAATTTAAAATATAAGTTTTAAGGCTAATTTTACCATTTTTACTGTAGATTTCATATGAATAATTATAAATAGAAATAAATCAATGTATAATTATGTGTAAATCGGGTTAAATATCATGAAAAAACAAAATCGAATTTATCATCGACGGAAACGAATCCGCTAGCTTTTGGCTCACGGAACGGTTCCGATTTTTCTGATGAATAAATTTGTTAAAAGATTCGTATGGAATCATTGTGATTTGGAAAAATCCTTTCCGTGCCAATTGATTTCCGTCTCAATCGAATCGGATCCTTATCCGACTCATTGTGAAACACACCGCATCTTGACTACGATCCAGGGGTTTTCAAATCTAGAGTTAATAGATATCTTCTAAGTAAACGTGTTAGGTACACCCTAGGCTGCAGCAATGCTTAACATCAGGCAGGCTGTAGTCAAACGTACCCAAACCTATCCCACGTAAAAAAAAAGATAAGTACTTTTCGCGGGAAAGGGAAAATAGGTGGCAATTTTTTTTTCTGCAATCAAGAATACATTTTTCATATAAAATCATCGCCTGTATTAGATATCTGCCTATATCTGCATGAATGTGAATAGTAGTAAAGATACCGTCATGTTTATTTAAGATTACATAATAATAAAAAATCTCACGATACCAGTCGGATCCATTATCGCGATTCAACGCACGGTACTAATGTTTACATCGATACTGTTAGAGCGAGCCGTGTGTATATGTGGATGTGAACAGAACTACACAATAAGGAAAATCCTTATTCATTGGTGTGGTTTAATCCATACCTAGGTAGGTAACTAATCTCCGAGTTATATTAACTCTCGTGACTAGGTATAATCATAGAAATGGACAAGGCAAACATGTAATTGTAGTCTTTCTGACTAAATCATTATTTACAATAATAGATAATGTAGATATTAAATTATAATGTTTCTATCCTTTGTTAGCTTTACTTATTTTCACATCCTACTTTAGACAGTTTAATTTATAGCTGTGTTTCTGGCAGAAATTATCATGTCTATTTCTTACCTACTTCTTTGGTTTTTGGCCTCTCAAATGAGGTACCTACTGTTACCTACTATTAGGTGCAATACCAACATCATAAATTCCCGCATTCTGTACGCAAAAGTAAGTTTATCCTAGTGAATTTTGTTTTTCAATATAATTTAACTTTGGATATGTTTACAGTCGTGTTGTGCATTCTTGTGTGGGATACACAGAATGGATAAGTTCCTTTAAAGAGTTTCATGTAGGTATCTATTTTCTGTGTATTGTAGTGTGTGTCTAATAAATTAATATCCTACTAGAGCCATATTTTCTAAAACAAGATAGCGCTGTGGCGGTGCTGGCCAAATTTTCCATGTACATTAAATATTATTTAAAAAATACTTTTATTCTATCTCTTTTTCTGTGTTTTTATCGATTAACTCTGCAAAATCCGTTTTGCTATACATTGTGAATTAAATAATCACAGCAGCTAATACGCGTTAGTTAAAAATATCGAATAACCATTAATTTGTTTTAAAAATGTTGATACTATGTAAATTTTGAGTAGGCCCATGTAACTTACCTACTACGAATACCTTAGGTATACCAAACCCAATTACATGAACATGAACATGAACATAGGTACCACACCCAGCCAGGACAAGCCTGCTCCGGTCAAACCGGCATACCAGGGGGCACAAGGTTTTGGAGCGTGGTTTTGTGCTAACGCTCCGGGATGGTTGTCGACCGGCTATGCAGCCAGACGCCGATTTGGAGAAGGTTGTTATTAGGGGTAGGGATAAGCGTTAGTAAAAGTTGGTGTTCGTTGATTATTGAGTTGACCCATCTTGGGGTTTGTTAGTGTGTGGCTTTGCAAGAGCTACCTTAACACGTTCGCTGTGTAATGTTGGTCCTATTGTGAGTAATCATAACCGCGTCGGGAGTAGTAGGTGGATCTTAAATGTGGGTCGAATAGATCCTATGTCGCTAAGGGGGTGTTCTTGTGTCATCTGACGGCCTTTTCTGGGGTATGGTTGGTGCTTGCCTGTTGGTATGTCGTTCTGTTTCCTCATCAGATTTGCTGTCGGTTTCTGCCATCTTATATATCTCCCTGGCAGCTCTTATAAAGTCTCGTTCATTCATCTCTCTCTCTCTTCGTTCATTGCCGCCTTGACTATACGATTGGTCAGCGCCTATTGGTTCTAGACAGTAAAATGTCTCTTAAGGCGTTTAGGTCCACTGTGTCAAACGCTTTTTCGAGGTCAATTGACAAGACGCCCGCATTGTTTCGCCCGCCTTCCACTCTTCGTCCAGAACTCGTCTTAAGGTGAAAAATACTAAAAATACTCTTTTTGAAAATAATAATCAAATTCATATTGTTCAAGCTGTGTACACTCACCTGAGGAATTTGTTCTGGTTCAAAACCAGTTTTGAATGTGTATTTGGCTTATATGTGAACTCATTCTGTTATGTGTACCGTTATAAATAAATATGATCGTCGGTAGATCTGTTGCTTAGGAACGCAGCTTGATAGTTTCCAAGTTTTTTTGTAACGGTGTCTAATCTACCTAGTAGGAAGTTAGCGTATATCCTATAGCCGGTGGTGCAAATAGAGGTTCGTCTATAGTCATCGACCGTCTTCGGATTAGCCTTTTTTGGTAGGGGCACTTGTATTGACTGTGTCCAGGTAGCCGGTAGGACATTTTTAGTCCAGGCCATGTTTATGTGTTATTAATATTTCGCATTTAATAACCTTAGGTATACCAAACCCAATTAGAGCAGAAAATATAATGGCGGCGCCACTTGCAGCAGGTACTTGTTCAGTTTGGATCAACTGGTAACAAAATCTGGATTAAATAAGTTCTTTACTGAGTGGCGCTAGCATCGTATTATAATTAAATTTAGTTTGAACATGTGGTCGGGTAAAAGTCTAACCATGGATAAAAAATACTCATTCAACAGTTAGGTTTTCAATCACTTGAAGAACAAGCACTGTGGCCATGAAGTTAGACTACCTCTAACTTCATGACTGTGGCCATATATGGAGCACCATGAAGTTAAAGTTTCTACCTTTATCTTCATGTGGAGCACAGATTCATATACAGGAATGGCGCTGTCAAACGAGTCTACGGAAACACACAATTGAGTCAGATTTGAAAACACTTAACAATTGGGAAATTTGGGAAGACCCAAAGCCAGCATCAGTACAAGTTTGGTAGAGGCGTAGCAAGTGCGCCCCACATCGTTTATTGTATACAGACATTTTGGCGCGCTCATTGTTATGAACATTTATTTTTGGACCAGTTCTACCTAGTACAGACTCTGTTGACACAAAAACTTTCGCCTTTACCATATTAATGTGATAATTACAGACCACATGTACTACTCAGTTTATTTTGCTTGGCCTCTGTGGTGTGTTACCAATATTATATGTAGCCACATACTATAACTTCTACTAATTTTAGAGTACGATATAATTAAAACCACCCAAGATAATAAGGATACTTTAACTATTTAATTTAAATACATAAAAGCTAATATAAAATGTACACAAAAAGAAAACAAAAATCTCTATTAATCTCTACTAGTTAAAAAGTTGATACACATCTTGCAGTCATGGAGAGGGGAATATTTAGATATATCTTAATTTATACGTCATTCGCTTAATTTCAGACACAAAAATGGCACATTGAAACCAAATATTTGTGTTTCCAATAAAGTAATACCTACATGAACATTCGATCCTGTGAAAATTCCTGGTTCAGTTTTATGTATACTTTATTTATAATGAATGAGTGAGAGAGCTAGCATGCAAGCAGCAAGTTTATGTGTCTGTGAGTGTGTGTCTCACACTCGCAGCCACATATACACTGGACAACACACACACATTATATAATATACACAGTGATACATAATATATTTATCAATCCATGACAATGTCCTGCTTACAACATACATGCAATGGTGTAAAATATAAACATTTTCACAGGATCTTTAAAATACTGCAGAATCATTTAGAATGGCAAGCAGGGTGGTGTCTTCAGAGACATCATATCACATAACATCAGTCTGCTCTCATCTGGAAATAATCCTGTCTCACTCGGTCAAACAAATAGTCCTTATAAAACAAAAGTTACACAATAATATGTGATTGCTGACAGCGTCTCCTGGATGTCTCATACAATATAATTATAATAGTTAAACAAAGGTTACAAACTACCATTATCTAAAGTCTACACTATCATAATTATCATGTAAAATATGCAGTTATAATACAAGTGCAGTGAGTCCGTACAGGCACTGAGCAAATTTATACATTCTATCATTTCAAGCATATATGTGATTCCAGTATTTTATACAATAATAATCTCTCAAATGTCCATAGTATTAAATAAAATGCAAGACGAAGACAATATGAAACTGTTCAGTTATCATGCTACTCTTGCCATTGTTATGTTATGTAAAAGATTAGACAATAGCTAAAAATACAATTTTGCATAGTATACCCAGTAACTATAATTCCAATTACAACAAATAACAATTCAGGCATGCTACTTAAGTACGGGGACAAATACTCGGATTGTGATAATTTAGCTTACAATAGAGATAGAAAGGTCAGAGCGGCTAACTAGTAACGACACATGGCGCGGTAGAGTCCGAGACGCGCGGCGTCCCTCAGTTGCAGAAGTACTTCCTGTGCACGAGGGGGGCGCTGTCGTCGTCGCTGTCCGAGAAGCAGGCGGCGAACCCGCTGCGCTGGCGTGTGGAGTCGTGCGCGCGGCGCGGGCGGGCTGAGCGGCGCGGGGCGGCCCGCGCGCGTCGCCGCGCCACGTTGACGCTGGCGGGGGAGCTGGCCCCCTCCGTGCAGTTGCTGACCACCAGCACGGAGGGGGCCGCTCCGCGCGCTCGCAGCGCCGCGCTCTCCTCTGGGTTCTCCTTCTTATCTGAGTTATTGTACTCCAGGCAGTTCCGGCGCGACGCCCGCGTCCTTCCGGTGCCTTCATTTACTATGACAGCATCAGTGTGATTCTTGTACCTCTTGGGATATCTAGAAGCGGCACTGCTCTGCGATTGAAAAGAAATATTAATTTTCTTTTGTTTGTTGTGTGTTGTTTCCTCCGTGTCCTCTCTGTGCTCCCCCTTCACGTCAACAAACTTGAGCAGAGATGTGCTCTTGTCCATCTTGGACCTGTCGTGGCTCCTGGTGGTGACAAGGTTGATGATGTTCTGTGAGGAGTCGGTGCTGCAGTTCAGCAAGTTGCTAGGAGGGATTCCAGTGTTAGTGGCCTTGTTGAGACACATCACCATGTTTCCCGTGGTGGTTGGCTCTTGGCTGGAGTTGGGCCTGGACTCTCTCCCGAGTGTCCTGCTGGACTTGCAGCGCAGCTTCTTCGGTGTCTTCCCTGATTGCACCTTAGTAGATCTGATGTAATTAGCTGTGAAGCCCGACACATCACTCAAGTCCTCAAACTGACCATTGGAATGTATGGCAGTTTTAGATTTCTGATTTCTTGTAGCAATGTCTCTCTTGTTGTTGGGTGTGGAGTCACAGTCTCCTGCAGCAAACATCTGAGTTGAGCGGTTCACTTTGTTATTTGACTTTGAAGTTTTGCAATGACCGTTGGAGACCATGGAAGCATTAAAAATTTCAAAAGAACTGTCCAGATGAGTGCTATCTCCAGTCTGCTGTGCTCGGCGGAGACTCCGCCTCAGTGTGACGGGAGCTTTTGGAGTAGAAGTCACCAGTTTGCCTTTTTTGTCAAGTTTCCCTCTACTGTTTTTATTCAATTTGGTCTTTTTGTTCTTCTCTGCAACAGTAGTGGCTGTGATATTAAAGTCTACATCGGAACCCACACTCTCTGTTTTTTGATTATCTGGTTCGGGAAGAATATGCTTTGAGGGAACTTCAAAAAAAATATTCTGTGGTTTCTCTGTGGACACAGAGTCTTCGTCTAGTATGGAAAATTTCCTTTTTTTCTTCCTTTTTCGAGGCGGGTGTGCCGCCTCTGGCACTGTAGTAGAACACTGAGCTTCATCACTCTGTTTCCTGACAAGTTTATCATAGTTCATGAGGCACGGAGCCCGCTTGGTGGAGATCCAGTAGGATATCTCGTCCATGTCGCTCATAAAGGGAACGTCGAGCGCGTGCGGAGCGGCAGGAGGGGGCACTCGGCGTGGCGCGGCAGGCGCGGGGGCGCGGCGCGGCGCGGGCCCAGCAGTGCGCGCAGCCCCGCCAGGCAGCCGCGCGCCGACACCCACAGCCACGCCGCCGAGCCCGAGCTGGAGCTGCAGCCCGACGCCGCTCGCGCCGCGCGCCATGCTCGCGCATCTTCCGTCATGCTCCCCGCATTCCATACACCTGGAAACGTCAACATAGCCATTAGATCGAGTTGTTCCTTCGTCTCGACGGCTCTTTACTGATCTACTTACTTCTATATACGCTTTGCATGTGCGATGGTTGCCGTTATAGTAGATTTCGTAGAATGCCGCGGCATAAATACACAAAATAAAAAGGAAAACCGCCAGGAACGGTCGCCGAGTTATATGGTCTCCGTACAGCACAGATTGCTCAACAACACTTCTATATTTCTTCCTAGTACGGATTGGGTACTTATATAATGTGTTAAAGAAAGCAATAAACAGATAAAGGGTTTCCTTTATGAATAAAGATCAAATTTTATACCAACACCATAACAAAATCACAGAACAAATTCTACAAATCAAGCTGAGAATCAAGCGAAAGAAAAAGAACGCTGAACGAGATCAGGATCACAGATGTAATTTTCTTTCGAATAGTTCATTCTTAAAGTTGTTAGTCGATTATAAAGTAGATTCATCGACTAAGGCTAAGACTAACTCTATTTGTAGTAATCTGTGATATTTAAGCTGCTTTGCTTGCTGTCTGTCATTGCCATTATTTCGCGCCATACTTTGTTTTTTCATGTTTTCATTTCATGTCCCATGATAGTATTTTCTCGAGAATTTCTTCTAAATTAGAGCGAATTAATTATGTTACGTGTAATTTAATAATGTTATCATCATGAACGACGTTCAAAGTCTTATCGATCGCCAACTCGGCATATGTAAGTACAAGACTTTAGCTTAGTAAACAAAGTAGTTCAGACGCATTAGTCTACTAACGTTGATTTAATTGTTGTGCAGATAGCCGGTTGAATTACGATAATGTGCTGAAGCGGCTGGTAGTAGAAGAGGGCGAGTCTTACTACGGGCTGGTGGGTGCCAACGTAATGCCGAGTTTCGACCAGGATCCACCAATATTCGCGTGTCGGTTTGCCGAGGTAGCAGGTTATGAACACATCCTCGCTCTAGCCAATGAAGATGGAAGGGTGGCCATTCAGGTATGTTTTACGATTCTATCGTTTTTCTTTAATCTTAAACAACATTGATTGCTGGCCACAGTCATCTTAGTTCTTAGGAAGCAATGCTACTTATTGTAATAAGTAGCATTGCTTCCTAAGAACTAAGATAGGAGTTATGTTTAGGTGACCAAGCAAGTTATATTGCAGGACACCACCAGTGCCAGGACGGCTCAGACCCTGGAAGGGTATCAGTGCCACAACAATGCAGTGTTTGACCTCGCCTGGATGCCCGGAAACATGAGCTTCGTTACTGTCTCAGGTATGACTCTATTTCTTTCTTCTGTATTTACTTATTAAGAACAATACACATGACATTAAAATATATGAAGCGCTTATAACTATTGGAATTATATGTATGAGGAATGGTTTGCCTAACATTAATGTCCAAGAGCATGAAGGTCAGTGTTTATTACTAGTAAGCAAGCAGGCTAGTGTGTCTGGCTTCATGTAAACAAAACTGTCTTCATCACTATACATAGTATAAAGCAAAGTTGCTTCCTGCATCTGTCCGTAATATGTATGTATGTGTACTTAGATCTATATGAAACAGATTTTCATGCAGTTGTTTTTAAAGGTAGAATGTTGCTAAATTATTTATTTACTTATTGATTAATGGGTGAGCAGCAAATTGCTGATGTGCCCATGATGTCAAAATTGTTTTATACATATAGTCTAGTCACCTTTCTTCAAGAGAAGTAAGTCTCAAGGTTTCTAGTCTTTGCTTGTAGGTTTTCTAACGAGATCCTGGTCGCTCTTCTTTACGACACTTCTTTTATATATAAAAAAGTGGCAAACAGGCAGACGATCTGCCTGATGGTAAGCAGTCATCGTCGCCTATGGACACTTGCAACTCCAGAGGTGCTGCAGCAGTTTGCCAGCTTAGAGAGGTGTTTGAGAATACCCTTTTTAAATCTACCCATATTATTGCTCTGACTGAGTGATTGTGTACTTTCAAGGAGATTAATTTCCTTAATTTAAAAAACTAAATACTAACAATAGAATAAAAAACTTAAACTACTTCTAAAACTAAAATACTTAATCTAAAATGCCTGTAGTAGAAGGAAAGGTCCCCAGGCATTTCCGCGTTGTATAGCAATGCTCACCTTTTGAGCAAAGTAGCAGCCAGCATTCTGGAGACCTGTCACTTCCACCAAACACTTGGCCAGGTCCCGATACTAGCCCAACACAGCTGGACCCCACGGACCCAATGTCTCCACCGCAAACGGCACAAACGTATAAACGCGATCGAGTTTTGAATATTTATGCTGTTTGAGGTTCTCGGCTTGGGCGGCCGCAGCGCCAGCTATTATTATTATATCAAGAGGGCTTTAAGTGCTCCTAATTTGCTTCTATTTATTAAGTATTATATTATGTGTGTTTTAGCTTAGTGCCTGTTTTGCAAACTATTAATAAATAAATAAATTACATTATACAGGACAGAATAAACTAGTACACAATACAAATTTCGATGCTTAACTCTTGTAACATGTACTTTTTATATGTATATTGTAGGCGACCACAGCGTGTGCGTGTGGGACGTGGGCAACGGCGCGGCGCGCAGCGTGGCGGTGTGCGCGGCGCACACGCGCTCCGTGAAGGTGTGCGTGTTCCGCGCGCCGCCCGCCGCGCCGCACGTGCTGGCCACGGGGGGGCGCGACGGACACGTGCTGGTGTGGGACCTGCGCGTCGCCGGGCCCCAGCAGGCGCTGCGCCCCGACAACTGGCTGGCCTCGTGCCACTCGGGCGCCGCGCCGCCCTCGCACGGCAAGCGCGCGCGCCTGGACGCGCCGCGCGCCGTGTCCGTCACCGGGCTGGCGTTCCGGGACGACAACACGCTGCTGTCGTGCGGCGAGTGCGACGGCAGCATCAAGGTGTGGGACCTGCGCAAGAACTACTCCGCCTGCAAGCGCGAGCCGCTGCCCAAGCACTCCATCCCGTACTGCGGGGGCTCCACGCGCTGCGGGTACACCAACCTGGCCGTGGACGAGTCCCGCACGCGCCTCTACGCCTCCTGCATGGACTCCGTCATCTACTGCTTCAACGTGGCCACTTGTAGCGCCCTGCCCGAGCAGCGCTACGTGGGCCACGAGAGCGGCACCTTCTACATCAAGACGGGGCTCAGCGCCGACGGACGGTACCTGGTCAGCGGCAGCAGTGACAAGCGCGCCTACGTGTGGAGCGTGGGGCGCCCGCAGCCCCTCGTGCGCCTCGAGGGGCACCGCGCCGAGGTCACGTGCGCCGCCTGGGGCCCCCGGGACCTCAAGCTGGTGACCTGCAGCGACGACGCGCGCCACATGATCTGGCGCGTGGGGCCCGAGCTGCTGCGCGAGCGGGAGCGCCTGCAGGGCTGGGCCGAACCTGCGCCGCACACGGAGCCCGCGCCCGCCGTGTGGGGCACGCCCTCCACCCTGCGGCGGCGCGCCGACACCACGCCCGGCTCGCGCTCCAGCAAACGCGCCCGGCCCGCGCCGCCGCCCGCGCGCCGCACCAAGCGCTGCCTGGCCGCCATGCTGGACGCGCCGGACGCAGACGCCGCCAAGCGAATGCGCCTGACGCCGGCGGAGGGCGGCGCCCCGGCCTACGCCCCGCGTCCTGCGCCGGCGGAGTGCGACGCCCCAGGCTCCGCCAGCAAGCGCGCGCGCGCCGCCACGCCGCCGCCGGAGGAGGCGCCGCCCGAGTGCCACTACACGCCCACGAAGCGCGCGCGGGCGGCGGGGGGCTCCCCGCGCTGCCCACGCGTGGTGTCGTGGCGCACGCCCACCAAGGACCTGCCGGACTGGGTGCTCCGCGGCGAGGCTCCGCACCTGCGCCTCATGTCCCCGCCGCGCCGCAAGCCCGACACGCCGGACTGGCTGACCCTGCTGTCCCGGGCGCGCCGCCCCCCGCCCCCCGCGCTCGCCGGCTCCCCGCCGCGCCCCGGCAGCCCCAAGGAGAACGTGCCGCCTAGAAGGAACTCGGCCACAGAAAAGACTCCCAAAACCGCTACAAAGAGCAAAACGCTGCTCAAATATTTTACAGTTAAAGAGAAATAAGCTGAACTAGTTTGTAAGTAGGAATAATAGACTGATAGGATGTGAAGTTACCCAATTGGACGTTTGTATGAATATCATTGAAGCAGGAAGGACCCGCCGCCGCCGCCGCCGCTACTAGCGACATCTCTCCTACATTTCACAGCTTGACCAAGTTTAGTGTTATTAATTTTATGACATATCTACAGACAATATGATTGTGAATCTTTTAGTTGCTATTTTGTAATTTCTTAACATGATGCATTTTATTATAATGAGCAGTTCCCGATTCTACTCCCTTTGGTTACAAGAAGTGTAATGTTCCTTTGTATGTTAGTAAGCTATTCTGCCATCGATAAGACAAATAGTAAATAAGTGAAGACTCATAGTGTAAGTACAATGATAGATCAATGTCGCCTAGTCGTTTATAGGCAATAAAAGATCATTTTAAATTTTGATGTTGCTTTATTTTATAATGAAGACCCACTTGCACAACACATTAAGCGATTTAATACCAGGTCATTGGGTGTAGTGCTGGAGGGCCCTGAGTATCCTGTCTCTAGTATAATTGTTCATCGTATGTAATCTCGTGGAGCAGGTCGGCAGTGAGGGCGTGCTCGGTGCGGGTTCCTCCTCCCCCGCTCCCCTGCAGGAGGTACGCCTTCAGCACACTGTCCGCCGACTCGCTGAACATGTCGTATCCTCTGACGAACCTACGTTGAAGGATACTACAGTGTACAGTTTACCTAATATGTACTCGTATAATAGGGACAGGAGTACTGTCCTGGTTAGTGGATATGCAATAATAGTTGCTCGTACTCTAGATACAACACCATCATTCGCCTACAATTATTTATAGTATACTATTAACTTATATTTTATGGGCAGCTAAAGTACAAATAGTTTTTGTACATAACAGGTTTTTTACAATACTTAATCTACTTCACAGTGTATTTTTCTGTAAAAATACCTGCTAATTCAATTCCTTTATTAGCCAAATTTTACTCTGTTTAGGACAGAATTAGGCCGTAACTAGAACTTTTTTTTAAATTGTCACATGTATGACTCAGACGACAGTATTACAATATGGATAATAATGACCACCCCATGCTAAGAACGCTTAGTCCAGTCGCTGTATTCTGCGACCACGGGCGTTTAGGTGCAATTGATATCATTTTTTTATACACAACCGGACTAAGTTTTGTGCTAATAACATTAGATCTATAAACCTGGGATACCCATCACAGCTCCGAAAACTTATCTATACTATAATATTATAAAGCTGAAGAGTTTGTTTGAACGCGCTAATCTCAGAAACTACTGGGGCGAATTGAAAAAATATTTTTGTGTTGAATAGACCATTTATCGAGGAAGGCTTTAAGCTATATAACATCACGCTGCAACTAATATGAGCGAAGAAACAATGGAAAACGGGGAAAGTTATTCATCTTTGAGGGCTTCCGTTACGTGTGCTGCGAAAACGATTCAAGATATCAAAAATATATGTATGAAAGAATTATTTCTCTTGAAATGATCTTACAAAATGTCTGTAACAGTATATGTCTATCTTTTAATATTAACTCACTAGAACCGTAGTAAAGGATAAGTCTTAATAGTAGTATGCTAACCGCTGTCCCCCCTCCCCTCCCCCGCGCGCAGACTGCACCTGCCTGCGGGAGGTGTCGCCGCGCTTGTTCTGTTCACACGCCTCGTGGTACAACTTCACGAACGAAATCTTCGGGCGGAACTCCTTCGTGGGCAGCGAATCTGACTTGGGCAGTCTCCCGCGGGGCCCCGCACCATCCCGCGCTGCAGCGGCGGTCTTGAGGGGGCGCTGCAGGACTACTAGGGTGTCCATCGGATACCTAATACGGAACAAATCACCTACGAGAGAACATTGAAATCAAAAACCTATATCGGGTATTACTTCCATAGCTGTTACGTTTTGATAGGAGCTGTCAAAGTCGGTAGGTACATAATTCGATTTCATATAAGTAACCAAAAAGGTTGACCAATATCTTACTTTAACTGCTATCATTGTCGTGATAAGTTTTGATGAAGAATTTTATAAGATGGTGCGTTTTTAATTCTGTGCTATTTTCCAACGAGTAGGTATGTACCTCTAATAGTAGGTATTAGGTATTTATGATAGTACGTAGGTACTTGTAATCATTATCTTGTTTCGATATTAGGTAGGCCACTGTGCAAAAAAATGCTATTAGGAGTGTTGATATTTTTGCAGTAGGTAGGTATACCTATACCTACTGCCTGAGCCCTAACTGGGTAAACGCCACATACAAATATAATAAAACACGGATATAAGATGTGCCGTTGCTCACTCTTTATTACGCTTGTTAATCAATATATAAAAAAAGAAAACATAATATAAATTATTCTTCAATATCACCATGAGTTTTGCAAACTACTCGCCGCGAGTCGTGTCGGGACAGCCCTAGTGAGCGCATCCCTAGCGACCCGCGGCCGGCGAGTAACAATGTCAGTAACCAAGTATAGCGGACAAATAAACATAACACAATGAAAGAAGAGAAGACGTTAACAATAGAGCGCTCCGAGCGCGCTCTACAATTTGTTATACCTACTACATCTAGTCTGCACTTACTCTACCTTAACGCTATGTACATACATTCACTTTTGTAAGCAATTTTTAAAAAAGTCTTAGTACTTTTTATCGTATTAATTTGAAAATTTGTTAAATGTCTTTATCGTTAGATCCACTTGCACCACAGTGTCACTCCGAAACTCGCAGGATGTCCCCACTGACAGGCAGTAGGACCCTGCACAGGACTCCACTGTCAGGTAGTGGTGCCCTGGTCGGGGGCCCTCTGGCATGCAGCGGGGCCCCGCAACACGCGGCACACACACACAAACGCACACCACACTCCCCTTCATTACTTTATACAATCATGAATAGTGCAGTAAGTAAGCGATATCAATAATGGAGCGTGTCTGCGTTTGTACAATGTCCGCTACAATTGACACTCGAACTGGTAAATCATACGTTAATCTACGATGGAATCGCCGGAACTGCGACGCACACAACACTGACACCGTTTTCGTGACAATTTCAATCAATAAATTTTAGTGACATAATTGAAAACCAGCATAGAGTAATATTAGGCAACCACTTAGTACTGCAACTTTCACCTTCGATAGAAAAAACGAAGGTTCAAAAACAAGAAAGATGCAATACTAAGTATGTTTAGTTATACGAGTATGTACACATGAGATCAGACACCAACAGTAGCTTCAAACTAATCTGTTGTGCTCAAACATTCTGAGATCAGAGAATTTAGTCTAATTATTTAACGTTACACATAAAACGTTACCAAGGTTTTTATATTATTTCTTTACAATAAAATGAAACCTAAACAAACCCTTTTCAAATTCCAATTATTTTGTAACCTTTTATGAGTAAGACAGTCTAGGCTTTTTATATCAGTCATTTATATATGAATTCATAATTTTAGCTGCCTATGAACAGTTTATGAAGCCAATCATCGTATACAAAACAAAACACAAATTTTCGTAGCACGTACCTATTTAAGAATATGGCAAAAACACATGAATATTTTAGATATTAGAATACAGCCTATTAATAAATGAACTGTGAAAACGGTGTGTGTTGTGTGTCGCGGGCGTGTGGCGACTCGAGATCATTTGCCCGGCGGGGCACAGGGCCGGCGGGGCCCAGCCCGGGGCAAGGGGCCTCGCTCGGGGCCCCGGGGGCCGCGCTAGTTTGTACTTGTCATCGGTGCGGGCGCTGCGCCACACACGCGCCTGCTGCTTCTGAAACACACAACACACGTGTTACTTGGTGACACAGGGATCAAGCGAAGTAGATACTATTATTGCAAGGCAATTTTATCAAACGATTTCATTTTACGACATCCAACGTTTTGCATTGAAAGCAAATGACAATAGTCTTGTGTAATATTGTGCATATTACGAAGAGTCCAATGAAGGAGATGAACTCCATGTTAGTTTCAAATTAAGGGACTTTTATGCAGATGATAACATTGGAACGACGATGTCTAGTGTTGTTCCACTCTGTGTGTTGTTGAGTAGGAATCGTAATAGAGCAATACTACACAACTATCGGAAGTCATCAACACTAAGAAGTATTGTTCCACAGTAAGTGTGCGTACCTCCTTGCTCACCAGCAGAACACGGAGAGCTCCCCCGCGTGCTGCGCGCCGCCCACGCCCCGCCACGACTGCACGCCGCCGCCCACCTTCAGCTGCAACCACAGGGGACAGCTTGTATACACTGCACTATCCATCATCATCAACAGGCAGGTATGTTTATACAAAGAGGGTTTTTGCCATACAACGCCACGCTTGCGAGTGCGTCTAAGCGAGTCTCCTGACACGTTGGCCTTCGTTATACAGAAGTTGCCGGGCAACATCACCACGATGGAGGTGTCTCGAATTAGAATTATTGACTCCACGCAGTATGCAAGATAATAAAGCAAACCATTACTATCGAGTATTCCGCGTACATCTAGTCATTCCCAAAGACACTAACTAGAGTTCCACAATTGCAATTAACACAAAGCATTATTTGCAAACAGCGCCATTTTAAGTAGACTTCTAAAAAAAGAAATTAAATTTTAAAAGATTTTTTTCTGAGAATATAGTAGCCTTTTTTTGTTTGGCAATAAAGCTGATAAAAAGATGTTTGTTCTTCAAAACACAAGACTGGACTCCACCAGCAGAAGATTTACGCTTTCTTGGATCAACCCACGTTAATAGGAAGGTGATATGAATGACACAATAGCAGTAGGTACAATATAGTTTCACATGTATTTAGGTAGGTACATACAAAGTAGAACATAAACAAGGCCCAATGAGGTCACCGCCCGATAAGGTCGCCTGATAACGAAACAATGTGATATCAGATCTAGGCATGTTATCTATACACACATCTTTGAAGTGTTTACCATTCAACTCCAACCTCGTGGGCGGCTTTAGAGCACAATAGCTTGCAAAATATGTAGTATTATATAAGTCCTTAACTATCACTACATGGCACATGAATTGAGAAAGGTTCATATTTGTTTATTTTTTTTATTTTTTACACATTTAAGATAGTCTGCCAGAAAATGATTTTTACTTTTTATACAGAAAAAAATAAGTAATATATTGTACGTATGCTATGTATAATATCTGAATCAATTAATTTAAACGTAAAGTTGACTCACGTTGGATGTACTGTAGCCCGTCTGAAGTAATTATTAAAAACAATTAGTCTAATCACAACAACACACCGGAAAACGGCATTTAATTTATTATATTTTTAATAAATGATAACGCGGGTAATATAATACTTACAATTTGTATTGTAAATTATTTATTTGCGCAAATTATGTTTTAATGCGCATTTAATTTTTTTTGGCTTTTGATAGTCGGCATAATATCATGACATTGATAACGATGGTTATTGCACATAGAAGCTTTTTATCATTAGTCAAGCATATGTGTATGAACTCTAAGTACACACTTATCTAACACCTTACACTAGGATGGATCATTAATTTGGAGTTTCTATCCACCCTCCTAGTAGGTATATTTTATACGGAAACATTTTTTTTCCTGTTTTTAACCGACTTCCAAAAAAAGGAGGTTATCAAGTCTTCTGAAAGTTTTTTTTTGTGGGGATGTTACGCGATTACTCCGTTGTTTATCAACTGATTTCAAAAGAATTTTTTTATTCGACGGGGATAGTTTCCGATATGGTCCCATAAAAATTGTTTTTCAGTCAGTTCAGTACTTTTTGAAAAAAAAGTCGTTGGAAAAAACCAATAAACCAACAAATTGATAAAGTTTATGCAAAACAATTTTACCCATATTTCCAAAACTACTAGTCGGATTTCGATACAGTTTTCTGTGATGTGGACGCATCTTTTAAGCTATGTATTACGATGACAACTCACCAGGGGGCGCTGCTGTATACACTATATCTTCTGAATTATCAGCCCGATTTTGATGCGGTTTTCTCTGATAGGCTTAGATTTGTTGAGCAAATGAATTTATTTCTTCTATTTGACGGGTTCTGTCAAAACTTTCATATTAGTCTTCTATCGATCGAAATGTGGCCTTTTTTCCCTTCAAAAAAAGAGGTTATCAAGTCTTTTGAAAGTTTTTTTAGTAAAGTGTCAGTAGACTTGAAGTCGGTTTTTGTATTTTTTTTAAATAATGATTATTAAGTACATCATCTTACCCAAGGTAATTTTGTTCCATATCTTTATAAACGAAGCTTTGAGATTAGAAATGTTAATGTATTACATTACGGAATATACAAATACATATCAGTACATAAAGATAAATAGTTATGCAAGCTGATGTTACAAGTAAACATTGTGCAACTTGTTTGTGGATAATTTCGGATACGTTATTGACACGATATGATTACATTTATCTAATCTAACGCAGCTAAATTTAAACATGCCGTCATTATTTATTTTATATGACTTCGACAGGAAGTTTGAGACTTAGTTTTGTACGTTTGTACATACCTATATACAGCACAAACACATTTTTTAATACTTGTAGGTAAGTATTTTTTATTTTTCTTTATTGTTATTTATTATTTGTTTTATTTACATGTCACAAACATTTCGTCATGGATGTTTGAGACTAAATGCAGCATTCAGTCCCACCACCACGTTAATATGCGCATTGTCTAAGCATTAATATCCAAAAATAAACATTAACCCAGATTACGCGACTAACTTTATATCGACTAATAGGAACATAGGATAACTGGAGTAAAGTGAAGAAGTAGATTACCTGTTGCATTTTATCGAAGTCGAGCGCGGGCCTGTGCCGGCGCGGCGCTGCGAGCGGCACGCGGCGGCGGCGCGGCGAGGGGGGTGCGCACGCGCAGCCCGCCCCCGCCCCCGCTCCACCCGCACCCGGCGCGCGCCGCGGCTTTAGCGCCTCCAGCGGCGGGGACGTGCGGAACCGCACCGGCGTCTCCACCTGGAATGTAGGGAAGCAAACACATTACTACCAGGAGCTGGCTTCTTGGTGCAAGAGCCTGCTCACGAGTGTCTGGCCTCGCCGCTTGCTCTCTACTTAGCCATCTTTATTCAGGTAGGTCAGTAGGGCTTTATTCACTACACCTTGTAGTTCCAGACTGTGGCATACAAAACTAAAAAAAATAGCTGTTCTGTAAATAGGTGATCGTTGTTAAGTACAAAATGCGCTACATGGACAAGACTATTATTAAAGTACGAATGTCACCGAGATATGGTCTCTGGTCTCAAACTGCCAAATAGGCATGACATGAAGCACAGGACACAGCAGGCTCATTTGTCTCGCCCACCACCTCCGAGAAGACAAGTCCTTGCTGTTGAATAGAATAGTTCCTGGCTCGTGGTTCCAGTGAGTACAGTACCTTGGTGTCATCGTCGTCGGAGTCGGTCCGGTGCGGCTCGTTGGGCCACTTGCGCTTCTCGGGCGCGCTGGGCGGCGGCGAGGAGGCGCCGCGCCGCCGCGACTCGGCCGCCGCGCCCGCCGCGCCGCCCGGGCTGCCGTTGATCACCTGCAACGCCACGCCACGCCATGCATCACACCTCTCATGGACATATGACTCTACGATATATATGGACATGTTTGACAAACGATATATGGACATGTGGCTCATATTTAATGTCTGATCGTTGTGTATTTGGTATTTAGTAATTTGATTTAATTAAGTAAGTACTGGAGCGTCACATCTCGCTACCAACATAACAGCGGGACAGGTCGACCAATGAGAGTTTCCCGCCAACGACGCCAGGGGGCAGCTTGCGCGCCAACTAAACGACAAAACCTAAGCCTAACCTATTTGGTAAGTAATTATTTATTTACTACAAATTTATATTACGATTTTGTTTGTTTATGTCGTCGATGTCGGGTAAGAATATTCCTATCACAGTCTTTCCTTAGGAGCCAAATTCTCAAAATAGAATACATAATTATAGTCTCGTCTGTTCTCTGTCACAAAGAAGTCTGTATCCTGTTAGGTATGTACACATCATACGATTATATATTATAGCAGTCTAAATCAAGATATTTAATATTTAAAAGTACATATAATATTCCATGTTCCACCTACTAGATCCCTGAATAGTTGTTCGTGTGTAGTAGTAAGGTGGCACAACGAGACCCCAGCATCGAACACATGTGTCGGTGCGTCACCTACTGCCATGCATCACACACACACACACACTACACTCATCCCCGCTCTTATACTGCCAAACATGTCTGTCAAATTGTTATGGATATGCTCCATTTCCCGCACCATCACAGTGTACCTCATGTGACTATAAGCAATATTATCTACCTAGGTATAGCTATAGAAATAACAAGAAAACAGTGTAAACAAAGAACGACATTAAAATCTCTCCTGAGATATCTAATGAGCCATTTTAATTGCGAGACCATTACGACCGCTTTATTCAAATCCCATTGCAAATGTATTCAGAATTTCTAAATAAAAGTTGCACGAAATTCAACCAGAACAAGAAACAAGAAGACCGAGAGCACATAAAAGCTTAAGAAAAAGCTGCAAACGGAAGTGTAAGAGGAACCTTCTGTGACGTAGATACGTACTTGTAGGTACCTACTTGTAGTGCCTGAGACTGTACTGGACTGAGGCAGGATGAATATTGCAGGGTTTAATTGCGTCCTACGACGACTCTTTTACGCCAAAAATGAGACTGAACGTGGTTACTGAATACTTGAGAATTTTAGGAGCAGAAAATGTTGTCAACACACGGTACTACTTGGTACCTACGTAATACTGACTAAACGTATGCGTCTACATACAATGTGGAATAAGTTCTATATAATATATAAAAATATATATTAGAAAAAAGTATTTTTTAATAAGTAAGAGGGGAGGGTATCGTCAAACCCTGATGGTAGAGTTTTTACAATGTAATAAAATATTTTTGTACGCAATTTACAAAAATTATGCACAACAAAAAAAGATCAAGCAAAGGTATTAAAGATACGATAGGCTTTCATAGCAGAGCGTTGAAAGTCCAGCCACTTGAGCCTCGGACCAAAATCTCCCCATTCGGTGTAAAGCGTGCGTCCGGCATAATACCGGCCCCTCGTTTATGATGTATGGAGGACCGCGAGCCACGCCGGGGGACACGGCTAGCTATTACTGTGTATAAATACTCCGCTTTCTTATCTGCGATGACTTGCAACTACCTGCTTGGAACACGAGATGGCAGGCTTGTATGTACAGTGCAGGCGGGAAACTATGGATGCCATATCATAACGAGCCATCTAGATATAAGTACATAGGACTTGGTCATTAAGCTAGCCGACACGAAAAAAATATGAGAAGCATTTAGGTACTTAATTAAGAAGATATTCTGGTTTACTTACTGGATGCTTTGTTATAAAATTTGGGTACCTTACATTCCTTGCTTAGTTTACCTAATAATCTTTCTTGAGGCAGGCCAAATATTATATCTAGCAAGTAATATTCATAGATTAGGCATACAAATATTTCCACCGTAACTGCCTACATTCTGTATAGTGTAGCAATGTTATGTACATGTTGAACCACTTCACACCTCGGCGAGTTCCAAAGCTGTCGACTCGTTTTATTGTAGCGTCAGATCCCGTCCTGCGCTGCGCTGGCTCTGGCATGGTGTTAATGTACCGCCTACACTCGCAATCAACCATTGGAGTGATAATGTAACTCTTAGCTGAGCAAATCGTTGAACTATTAAGTTCTAATGTAGCAAGATGAAATAAAAGGCATCAAAGATGTCAGGTAGGTGTACAGATTATTTTAATTTACTTAAGTACATATTAAACATGTCTAATTTAGCCCAAGCCTCGTACGCAAATAACGTGGTTCTTGTGCTCCGCCGTCAAACAATGGTCCGTACTCATCTAAATATTATCACACGACTTTTTTCCAACGTTAGAAAGCCATTTCCGTTTCCTTTTTTGCTATTAAAAAAGAGCGGAGACAAAAGAATTCCTAATTTGTAGGCGAGTGTAAAATAAACAAATGTTATGTACTTTATGTAGCCGGTAGATAGCAGCAGCAACAAGATGAACTCGGCTATAGGAGGCGAGACTCTCTTTGGAGAAGTCGCGAGTCAGCGAGACGGGGAGCGCGGCGACTAGAATGTAGCTCTCAAACCACTCACTCATTGCGCTCCGACTCTTTATGTACGTGTTACTTAACGAGGAATTTAAATAATGTACAAAAGTAGGAACTGTTGAAAGTATTGTGGAAGATTGGAAAAAAATACTTGGGATTGAGCAGATTTGAAGATAGATAGATAGGTGTAGCGTAGAGGTGATACATATAAACATTCATAAGTTATTCAATTATCAATGAAATGCACTTGCATGCTAAATTCACGAAATAAATTCATACTTACACAAAAACAAAGTCATAGATAAGTGGAGACAATATACATATGTACAACAAATACTTAGACCGTCAAGCTAGTAAAGTATAAAGAGCAGATAGACAGTATAACAGTTTTAAATACAATTTTCATAGAAAAGTGGAGTCATTAAGTGGCATTATAAAAAGAGGGCATCGTGATCGATGCAAATGGAATCGCAAAGACATGATTATTGGCTCGCAGGTACAAAGCAGCCGCCACGGGGAAATTATACTGCAATGCTGGTACACATACACCATTATAGATATTGGATGTAGGGAGCTCGTCGGAGAACTAATGAGGCAAGATTACTTGTTTGCTATCTCAGTATATTTGAGGAAGAAGCCAGGGGTAGCAGTAATGATGTCTTTTTTTCATCGCTCGTCAAAAATGTCATCGACATTGCCTGAACAACTTTAAAATAATCAGTTCAAAACATTTACACAAGTCATTTCACACTAGCCAAAAAGTTTTGTCCAAAGCAGGTGGAACTATGTAGTATGTAGCTTACTAATGTGAAACCCTTGATCTGTAATATGTGCTGGTAGTAAGGGCAGGGATGCAAAGGGAGGCCAATTACGGCATCAGCTATTCTCGATGGGCTCAAATTGTCCGTTCCTCAGACTTTATTAGTGCACGGCACAGAGCGCACAGGGCGTTCACTGTTACATGCCTCTTTTAGCTTTTTACATCGATTTTTAGTCTCCTGGTGATGTAAACGGATTTACTGCAACGAAATTAATAAAACCATTGACTTACGGTAGATATTAGTTGTAAAAAATAAGGTGCTCAACAAAATATTAAAATTGGCTGGTAAGTACTAATATAATCTGATATACGAAAGTTCGAATCCTGCCGGTCGTGATTAATTTCGCTCATTTTCCAATAAAGCTTTAAATATTCAAAGTCATCTAATTAATTAAAAGTGACTGGCTTAGTTGGTAGTGGCTCTGCCTTCTAATCTAGGGGTTGCGGGTTCGATTCCCGCGGGGCACAAGTATTTAAGCATTTAAAATAAATATATAATTACTTGTGTTGAGTCTGGTCGTTAGTATGTATAATAAGTATGTATTTACAAAAGAAAAGTATATAAGTATTATAGCCGTTACCTAGTACCCACGACACAAGCGTTTGCTTAGTGTGGGGCTAGATGGCGCTGTGTGCAATGTCCCGGAATATTTATTTATTTTATCTTTCTTATGGTTTTGGACAACTATCAATCCTGGGTGTAATACAACGTACAATTTAAATTTTCCTTAAAAGAACATGAACATGAACATAGGTACCGCACCCAGCCAGGACAAGCCTGCTCCGGTCAAACCGGCATACCGGGGGGCACGAGGTTGTGGAGCGTGGTTTTGTGCTAACGCTCCGGGATGGTAGTCGACCGGCTATGCAGCCAGACGCCGATTTGGAGAAGGTTGTTATTAGGGATAGGGATAAGCGTTAGTAAAAAATGGTATTCGTTGATTATTGAGTAGACCCATCTTGGGGTTTGTTAGTGTTTGGCTTTGCAAGCACTATCTTAATACGTTCGCTGTGTAATGTTGGTCCTATTGTGTGTAATCATAACCACGTCGGGTGTAGTAGGTGGATCTTAAATGTGGGTCGAATAGATCCTATGTCGCTAAGGGATTGTTCTTGTGTCATCTGACGGCCTTTCCTGGGGTATGGTTGGTGCCTGCCTGTTGGTATGTCTTTCTGTTTCCTCATCAGATTCGCTGTCGGTTTCTGCCATCTTATAGATCTCCCTGGCAGCTCTTATAAAGTCTCCTTTGTTTTTCGCCATGTCCTGCCAGTCAGATGTTTTCCTGGGGTCCATATCATGAGATAAAGAATCCTTCCACGTATAGTTAGGTCTACCAACTTTAAGATCTTCCGTTGTTTCGATCTCTTGCAAACGGCGCCGGCACTCTTTAAGTGTATTTCTAGCCTCTATATCTTGAGGGTGATGCTTATAATGGAACTTCGCCTTCTGTAGGTTTGTAATTGCCTCTTCTCTAGCCTTAGAGTACCTTCTTTCATGTTTGATAGTCTTATTGGCCGCCATCTTCATGACGTTTGTTATCACTTCCTACGATAGCGGGTCTTTTCGGTTTTCGCCGTTCCTGCTCTTTTTGGTTTCCTCTAATAAAGTTTCTTGGTTTTTTTTTTTCGAGTGGTGTTACTTTGAAGCATCTCGTAGTTTAGGGTTTTGTAGTCAAACTCGTTCGCAACGTTGGCCCTGGTTAGTCTTATTGGAGGTCTCGTAGATAGATAGATAGATAAACTCTTTATTGTAACACACATTGACAAAAAAAGACAAACAGAAACACACAAGACTTAAAAAAAATATAGTGCCACAACTGGCGGCCTTATCGCTAATAGCGATTTCTTCCAGGCAACCGTAGGATGGACAGGAGTCGAAAGAAATATAAAGGATGGGGTGTTCAAAAAGAGAAAATATATACAAATAATAAAAATATTCAATAATATATATATATACATATACATACAATAACACATATTACATATACGTGCAAATAACTATAAATATATAAAACATATACATATTATACCCATATACTATAACGACAAAAGGAGACAACTATAAACACACGAATTCAACAGCAGATTATTGAGTCTAGGTACCAGTTTCTAACCTGAGTTTTGAAGGCCTCGAGAGTCTGAGCTTGCTTGATACACAAAGGCAAGGCGTTCCACAAATGAACAGCTCTTGCTGCGAAAGAATTTTTATAGAAAGAGGTGCTGGCCGTAGGAGTCTTAAGAATAAGCGTACCTGATGACCTCAGATTTAGGGAGTGGGAGTCATGCACATAGGAAAATTTACATTTTAAATAGGACGGGGTGGTGGGATTGAACAAAATGTTGTAAACTAAAGTAAGGATATGAGTATTCCGTCGTAGCTGAATGGGAAGCCACTTGAGCTTTGCGCGAAATTCGGATACTTGATCATATTTGCGTAACCCAAATATGAATCTAATACAGAAGTTTTGTAGGCGCTCAAGTCTGACAAGTTGATCAGCACGTAAGTCTAGAAAGCAGGCGTCAGCGTAATCTAGGATAGGTAGAAGAAGAGATTGAGCGAGCGCAACTTTGGTGGCAGTGGGTAAAAAATTTCTGAGACGTCGTAAAGACGCCCCGGACGCAAACATTCTACAACTAATAGCATCCAGATGGGCATCCCAACTCATGCACCGATCCATAGTAACGCCAAGATTTTTGACCGACTCGCTGTACGGAATACTAGTCCCATCAAAGATAACCGAAGGTAAAGTAGTCCAGTCAACCTTAGACAGCATACGTGAACTGCCCACAACGATGACCTGAGTCTTCAAAGTATTTAACTTCAAGCCAAAAGTTTGACTCCACTGCATGATTCGGCAAAGATCAGCGTTGGTAGCAGCCACCGCAGAATCAAGCTCATTGACACGTGCCTGGGTGTATATTTGGAGGTCATCCGCGTAGAGGTGGTAGGATGATGCAATGCAATGAGATATGGAGTTTATAAATACTGAGAACAGAAGAGGGGATAAAACGCCACCCTGAGGAACACCCGCAGTCGTGTTACACCAAGAAGAAAACTTATCTCCAAGGCGAACCCGCTGCCGGCGTCCAAAGAGGTAGCTGCGAAACCAGTCAATCACTAGCGGAGATACGTTAAGAGAGCGAAGTACCGCAAGGAGGATATCAAAATCTACGGAATTAAAAGCATTACTGTAATCTAACAATGTTAGAATAGTAAGCTTGCCGCTATCCATGCCTTCGCGTATATCATCGGTAATTTTGACCAAAGCTGTAACAGTACTGTGCCCAGGGCGGAAACCAGATTGGAGAGGATTGAGCAGACTGTGCCGCGTAAGGAAAAGATTGAACTGTTTATGAACAAGCCGCTCGAGGACTTTGGATAGGAAAGGAAGGATAGAGATGGGGCGGTACTCAGAAAAGAATTTGGGGTTGGACTTTTTAGGCAAAGGAATGATCTGTGCTTCCTTCCAAATGCAAGGAAATTCAGCATTGGTGATGGAATTATTAAAAAGGAAACATAGTACAGGTAGGATACAACTAAGGATAGGCAACAGCATGTTCTTGCTTATAGAGTCAACTCCAACAGCGTTGGAAGAGATTGATGATATACTTCTCTCAACGTCACACTCAGTAAATTGTTCAAGAGAGAAAGAAGAGAAGTCAGGAATAGGAATGGCCGAAAGATTGTTGATAGTAGAGGCTTTATGTTCATCTGATATAGCAGATGTGGAAGAGAAATGTGAATTTAATGAGTCAATATCCAAATTATTAGTGCCAACAGATAGCTTAGATTTGCCAATTCCCATTGTATTTAAAAACTTCCAGACTTTAGCAGGATTCATTTCATCTTCAACCGATGAATGAATATGTCGTCTCAACGCATCTCTACACACCAGATTGCAGCGATTACGAACCTTATTGTACTTATCCCAGTTGATGTCAGTAGGGCGAGATTTATATCTGCATTTGGCTATAACCTTTTTATGCATAAGAGTTTTAATGTCGTCGGTAAGCCAGGGCGCTGGAAGATGTTTGATTTTAATTGGTCGGAGAGGTGCATGCTTGTCGTAGAGTTGAATAATGATGGAGTTGAATATGGCGACTTGGTCATCAGTAGAAGTGGCATTAATCACTGGGCTCCAATCAATATTTTCAGCATCATTAAGGAGAGCTTGACGATCCATGCTGGCAAAGTTGCGCTGAAGAACAATTTGAGGTTTGGATTTAGGGGGACGAATTTTGTATGATAGATATATTAAATCATGGTAAGAAAATTCATTGACAGTATATTGACCGTGCTTAGCAACATGTTGAAGAGAACTCACCATCATTAAATCTAGAAGAGAGGGAGCACAATTTGGAAAATGGTGAGTGGAATTTAAAGGTAATATATGAAAGTTATTGGATTTGACAAGAGATTCTAATTTAGTACTACGTGGATCAGATTTTAGAAGACAAGTATTAAAGTCACCCATAATAATGGAATGATCATAGGATGGACACAAATTAACTAAAAGGTTATCAAAAGAGGAAAAATAATTTACTTTAGAAGAATGACTATAGTAGGCTCCGAGAAGAATTTTAGTAGTAGAAAGGAGTATCTCAATAAAAAGGTGTTCGCCAGCGTGCTCAGGTGGAGGTTGAGGCGATTGGCTAATAATAGAGTATGGAATATTAGCTTTCAAGTAAATTGCCACACCTCCACCCTTCGCGCCGATGCGATCGTTTCTTATGAGAATGAAACCAGGGAGAGAATATGACGTTGAAGGGAGACAAGGCTTGAGCCAGGATTCAGAGACTACAATAGCATGGACATGTTTTTGATCAAGTGACGCCAGCATAGCGGGGTAGCTAGCCGAAATACTCTGTGCATTTATGTGTACAACGTTGAAATATTTGGGTACGTCAGAAAAGCTACTCTCAAGAAATTCGGACAGTGGAAGACAGCTGGCAAAACTATCATCACTACTATCCGAGGACTCTGAGGAAGACGCAGTAAGGAACTCGTTATCACTATCGCTGTTATTGAATATGTTTAACATTGAGTACAGAATATAAATATAGTTATACGGACAAATATTATAAAATATAAATATATATATATAAGGTTAAAATATATACAAAACCAGTAAATAAGAAATTTGAACTCTGACACCTGCCGGGTGCACTGGAAGGAAAATCGAAATTATAGCCTAACACGAACATAATAAACAATAAAATAGGTACTTAATTACAAATATTCAATAAGAGTTATTATTATTAGTAAGGTACATACTTATATACTAAACACACAAATTTATATTTAACATAGAAAGCACTAACGAAATAGATTTGTAAAAATAATGTACAACATAATTTAATTTGCTGGCAAAAATACAAGAGTATGTCGCAATACAAAAGGAGAAAAATGACATTTGACAGATCTCAGTTTGACACATGCCGTTTGAAACATAAACAAAAATAATAAACAAAATAAAACATATAAAAGCGTGAAAACTGATAAAAATGCATAGTTTTGAATAGTTAAGTTATTTTGAGAATTGTACATACCAAATAGCCATATAATTATGAAACAATATCAATTACTTAGCAATAGCCCGACGTTTCTCCTTGGAGTCTTTCGGTTCCTTGACCTTAGACACTGCAGCGAGTCTCTTGCTCCTGGGCGGATCAGACTTAGACGCAGCAGCCACTGCCAGCACCTCAATTTTGTCCAGTTCAGCACATGAAGTAACGCGGTGTCGCTTGCTGTCCGCTGACAACACGAAAACAAACCCGTCACGCGTCCAGCATTTATTGATGCCGAAGCGCTGGCGGGCTGCCATGAACGCATCATGTCGCGGTTTGGTCAAGAATTCCGACATTGTTATGCCGGATCCCTTCAGAGCAGTTTTCGACGACCACAGTTTGTGCTTTGTAGACAAATCCCGAAACTCAATCAGAATGGGTCTGGGTTTGTCTAGAGTAGTAAAGCGACCCATCCTGTGGCAGCGACTAATATGTTCAGCTGCAAAGCCACTGATCTTGAGGCATTTAGTAACTACATCAACAGCAGCAACAACTGGATCTTGATCCTTCTCCTCTGACACTCCATGGAAAAGTAAAATTTTCAAGCGTGCCCTCATCTCTTGGGAGTCAATTTCCTTTGCAAGCAGATGGATCTGCTCTTGAAGAGATTGAATTGCAGACAGCATGAAGGCTCGAAACTTTGCAAAGTCTTTGGCCAGAGACGATTTCTCTTCACCAGCAGGCGGGCTAGAACATCCTGGGAGTTGAGCCTGGAAGGCGTCCATTTGTTTCAAGAAGAGTTCTTGGAGCTCCTTTTGTGATTTTAACAATGCCTCCATTGCACAATTAGGGCTATAATAGTGTGCAAGTGTGAAAAAGTGGTACCTGTGTAGTTATGCTCAAAATGGTCAGGAACTTGCAAGGAAATGCACTGAGGCAGGTATTTGCACTATTGTATTTATATTTTCATTATAATTACTGCTTGAAACTTGTTATTTATTATTAAATTTGTATATAGAAATCAAGAGCAATATTTTTATGACTTGTTTATTCAACTACCCCCGAGTGTAGAGTCCCTATTGGAGTTTCACGTGAGGGCAGGGCGACCTAACTTTGAACAAAAACGCGCCACGCTATCAAAATACGTTCGCAGCGCAGCGTACGTTCGTAACCTACGCGCAAGCCAAATTGATATTTAACGTTTCGATTTACGGTTCATATTTCACTGCATACAGTTCGAGTCTCTCAAAGTTATCATGGTTGCCATTAGGAATGTAGATTTAGTACAATAATAAAATTGTATTATTTTAGTGTTTATACTTAATCATCAGTGAATTATATTTCCATAAATTAATACTTTATCAGTAATTATTTTTTATGTGTTATTATAACAAAGTATGTATTAACATTTTTTTTTCTAAAATGTTTACTAAATTAATCCTGTTTTTCTCGAATTCAACTATAAATTGCTTATTTAAGTAGCTAGATATACCTATTGATACAATAAAAACAAATTTTTCATACTTTGGGGAGTGATGTGCCGTTTGACCCACGACTGTCGATCGTACTTTACTGTGCCCTCCGCTCGCTGCGTGTTCGGAACAGGGAGATAGGTTTCTGTTGTATTATTTATTCTGTGGTGAGGGGCTTCAGGTTTCCCCATATGATTCTATGGTCAGATAGGATTGTTTTTTCACCTTTGATGTAATTAAAAATCTGGTTGTTTTTGGCATCTGTCATTATATGGTATATTTGCGATGTTTTGTTTCCCAACGTCCAAGTCAGTTTACAGCTGCGCCGGCCGAATGATGTGTCCAATCGGAGATTTTCCCGTTTCGTTACTTGTTTGGTGTGGGAGATTTTTGCCTCTTTGATTTTTATCGCGAAGTTCATGTGTATCTGTGAGTACTATGTGGGCGTTGAAGTCACCTAGTATGATTGTTATTGAGTTTCTTGGTTTGTTCTTGGTCAGTTGTAGTAGCCGAGTCGCGTCGTTTGCTGCTGGTGACGTTGAATTGGACCTGTTCGTTGTAGTAATGAATAGAGAGGCTCCACTGCTTGTATCTATTGAAGCAACCATATTGTTTGTGTTTGCTTTAGTCCAGTTCAGCCTTAGGCCACTGCTTTTTCTTATGAGAATAGCTTGGCCTCTTCTGTTGTTGTTTCCGCTTAGGTGCCACGTATAGTGACTAGATTCGTAGGTCCCGGATTTTAAGTGAGTTTCCTGTAGGCAGGCAATATGGATAGATTTTCCGTCTAGAAACTCGTCAATCTCTCGTTTTTTAGTCAACGTTGCGGCGCCTCTAACATTCCATGTGGCAATGTTTATGTTTTTATTTACTACCTGTTTTTGTTGTTTGGTGTGGCCTGGGGCGGGCAAGTCTGTATCCGGACTCATCTGGTATTCTCCTCTGGGGTGCTGGTTCCAAGACTAAGGTCATTTTGCGTGGTGCTTGTACTTATTACTCCTAGGTGATTTTCAAAGCAATCAAAGTGGTTCCCCGTAATTATTAGACCTATGCTACCTGCGGTGTCGTTTGGTGCCTTAGGAGAGAAACATACTGTTTCTTGTAGCGGGGTTTTTTGAGAGATTTTGACGTTAATACTATAATATTCCGCTGCCGCTATAAGTATGTCTGTGCCGCCCCATATGCCATCTTGGTATTGTGATAGAATGTAGTTCCTGATTTGTTCGCTTTGTGCTGAACTATCTAGATTACTTCTGATCGCTAGGTACATTTGTTGATCGTTTTGGTTTTCCTCAACGTGGCGTGCGAGGTCTCGTCGAATGTGTTGGTGGTCAAAGGTTAGGCCGTTAAATACAAGTCGTTAATTTGGTAGGCTATAAGCGCGATACAAGCAGTTGCCGTCTCCTGGTATTTTTACGATAGGGTCCCTATTTCCATATCGGCTTTGTGCCTTACCGTGGCGGTATCGCAGAGGACGGGTTGTCGTGGCTAGCTCGTGATATCTTTCAGGTATGCGCGTGCTTGAGGCTGTGAAGGAAGCTTATATACTATGTATTACTTATTAGTTAACTGGTATATCATGCACTATACTAGTTCCCTTTTATCTTTAACGGAAAAGGGGAGTAAGTAGCACTCGAGTGAGTACTTGGGTCTCGTCTAACAACTCTAAATACTTGCACTTAATACCTGCTGTTTATTTGGAATAAGTCTATTAATTACGCTTTATGTACTAGTGTGTTATGTGTATAAAACAAACGTCTGGGCTTTATTGTACGTAGAAAAAATGACTACAATTAGAAGCAAATTTTGAGCTATGTTTAACAAAGGATGACCCACCCGACAATAGAGGCTCCCAGCTGTGGCGGGAATTAGCAGATGATTTTAAGAAGGGTTTTTTTGGTTGTATTGTTAATGGTCTGATTTATTGCTTAGTTTTACGACTCGGTATTTGTTTTGGGAATGGATAGCGTAATATTTCACGCGCCTTTTTAAAATCTTAAGTTATTGTCCAAACGGGTCTGCAGATGTGTGTAGTTTTTACTCGTATTTAGGCTTTTGTGTTTGCCTTGGGAAAGTAGATTGTCTGTGTTTTCGCATACGTTACGAGTAATTACGTCCGTGGTATGAGATCGCGTAATCTAGTATACCCTTGTAAATTTAGCAGGTTTTTACTGCAGTTTGTGTAAATATGTATTTTGAAATCGGATAAGCTAGTTACGCGTAGGTTTGATCTATAAGTAACCGATGTGACCGTACGGTGTTGGTTGCTGGTATGGGCTGCTTGAAAACAGACTTGTCCCTCGTGGCAGACGTCTAGACAATATCCTAGGATATTGAGGAAGGAGAGACCGAAGAAAAGGGGTTTAGACCACGTGTGGCTAATATGGAACAAGCTCACCGAGTTTTCCTTTTGTTGGAGTGGGTTTCCCCGCGCTGGGCGCTGGTACCGGTGGCCTCTGATGACGGGTCACGTACACTGGTTGTCACTCACTGATACATGTAAAGATTATAAACACGCGTTGCACGGCACTTGATTATAGTCACTTTTCGCGGGGCCAGGGAATTGATTTGCTCGCAGCCATTGCGCTAGCCGCTGGCAGATGTTGTGCCTATTGTTTACTGGATCAATTGTATTGACGAGGCTCTATTGACCGTTCCCGAAAGCGACCGCTCGTCACGGCGTCCAAGACGAGACTCATTTAAATTTTCCTTAAAAGAGATACAATATTAGTTTTTTTTATTTATTTATTTAAGTTACCGATTACCTGGCAGTGGCACCAGGCAGACAATTAAATAATTAACAAAGACACAAATAATCCAGTGAATTCATCCCTGAGTCGGCCCTACACCCGTGGAAGTGATATCCGCGATGTAAGTCTCCGTAATGTTACACTCCCATTTGCTGCGTGAATTAGAAGCTACTTTTCTCCCCCGGACTCCCCTGGACTCCCCCGGACCGACAACCCACCGACCGGACCAATTCACGCCAGACCACACCCATCCTACTACCATTTACAACCCTTTTTGATTACCGGCAAAGTTTTTAAGGATTCTTTCTTATCTGCAGCTTGTATGTATTTTTCTACTTTCAGGTGTGCTCACTATGACACAATCGCTTGATATTAAACAACAACGGTCCAGACTACGATATATAAATAGAAACCGGTTTACTAGAACTATTAACATTATTCAATATTAATTCATTCAATTATTTACATGCTGAATAGACACAACGTTTTCGAGTCGCAAAGTTAAAGCAAATCTAAATGTGATCCATATAAATCCACTGACATTTACGAAATTCATAAAGCCAAGTTATCCAAAAGTTTATTTTTCATTATTTCGCCGGAAACTTTGTACATTCAATGAAAATTTCGCGAAAGGTCACATCTAATTCTGGCGTAGAAATTCATCAGTCTCTGGATTAGTAAGAACTCGTAGGTCCTCGCACTTGACACTCATGTAGGGACACTCATAATTTTACTCACTTAGGTAAGTATAATTAATTGAAAATATGCTTTTGCCGCTAAATTAATCTCAGGTATTGGTCAATGTGAGCTTCAGGTATGGGCATAACACTAACAATGTGCTCGAGATGGCTATAGCTAATGATGATGCTTAAACGATTACTGACATGCCATCGTATTTTGGTTGCAATGTGAGAGTAGATAAAGGTAGTAAGTATAAAGAAGTGGCGATACCTCGAGTTCTTCCTCCGAGGAGTGGTGGTCATAGAGCTGGTCGGGCTCCGGGTCCGGCAGCGGCGCCGCCGGGCCTGCCTCGCCGCCCATGCCTGCAACACCACGAGTACTCCTTCAATACATGCTCAACAATACAATGCTCAATGTTAATTTATTGTAAGGCCGGTAAAAGATGAGGCTATCACAAAGAAGCTGCCTATATAATTGGTCATGTATATTTTCTTCCAGACGACTAAGCATCTAATCGATCACAAAGACTGCCTTTGAGGACGGTCCTTCAGAAAGTCTGGCTCTCGCCTATTTACGTACAAAGAGCGTATAATTCCCAACATGTATGTATGTATGTAGGCCCCACACGTGTCTTACACGGGACCTTGGATACAGATTAAAGTTTTTAGAACGTGATATAAAAAAGGAGTACAGTTCATTAATTCAATACAAAAAGTGATGGGTGTAAACAAAAAGCGCGTTAAAAAACTAGTAGTTGAGCCTACAACCGGCCCGACCAGTACCCACCCAGCACCCAGTCTACAGTGTCCGCGTGACTACTTCACTGGCCTGCTACACTACACTAACACATACTATTCAGCTAACAAATCAGGAAACACGCTAGTTATTTGGTCAGGACAGTATTTGGGACTGGTAGGAAAACTTGCATTACATTACATTCGAGTAGATTATAGCATATTACCCCGTGTGGTATAATAGTCCCGCCCCGTGCTGTGCTGTGGCCTTACAGAGTCTGCCAACTAGTGAGTTGACGCTAGGGCTACCACTATACTGCGGATGTAAGTGACTACTACAGGGTTACTCGTAATTAGCTTTAGGCAGCCATTGGTTAAGTAAAGAAAAATAAACATATTCAATTTAAGCTTCGCATTTTTTAAAGTTTTTTACTTATCACGTGTTCGCAATAATTATTTTAAGAGTGTCTTAAATTAGATATTAGTACAATATAATTTCCCGATGTTAACCCAGTGTTTACATTACTCCTTTATGAGAGATGCTATATTGGATAATGTCAAGCAGCAACTCTACGCTGCAGTAGAGAGCAAGCTGCACATGACTGCAGTAAATGGGAAACTTGTATAGTAATGCAAGCAAGGCCGCATGCAGGCAGCAGGCTGCAGGCAGTGAGCAGCAGGCAGCCCTGCTGAGCTGTAACTCGGTGTAATGGCAGCCCCACTCTACTGCAGGGATGTTGTGTAACGAACCACATTGAACACGGCTAGTGCGAACTTGATTATGTCGTAGGTAGAGAGAGAGACGAATAAAAAATAAATAAACAATGCCTCAAACTAAGTATATATAAGTTTAAACGTACCTGAGTGGTTTTGCTGTAGAGATGTAAGTTATCCAAAATCTCCGTGTAAAATGGGTTTTTTGTTTTTAGATTTGGTAAATTAAATACCTTGTATTTTCGAATAAAAAAATATCAACCATCTCTGTCCGCTTCCGTGCTGTGTAACCCAGTATGCATGTAAGAGCGAGCTACAAAGCAGTAGTCGCGCCCGATGGAGTCGAGGGACGTCCGTGTATCGACTATGGCTGCCACCCGGCGTAGCTCGCCTCGCCTGCCGAGCGCTGCTATTTCCCGGGATGGGAACGACGGGCAAGATGTATAATACCTACAGTTGCCGGTCAAATGCAGGTATTATGCAGGCAGGCCTGAGTGTATACGTGGAATAAAATTTGGTTTGACGCAATTCGACTCCAGTTTCTCCAGTTTCAGATATCAGTTAAGTACTAGTGTGGTACTAGTTAGGTATTACAGGAGGTACGTATAGATAGGTGGTTGTCACGTAATTTATATTAGTGTTAATATTTATTGAAGTTTAATTTCAACCTTATATCTAACTAGTGGGTGCTCGCGGCTTCGCTCGCATTAAGAAGTAAAATTTGCATTCCCTATTACACTCTTTTAAAAGTGGCATTTCCGAAAACCCTTTCTTAGCGGATGCCTTCATCATTCACATCATAACATCAACCTGTATGCCAAATTTCAGCCATCCGTCCAGTGGTTCAGGCTGTGCGTTGATAGATCACTATGTCAGTTGGTCAGTCACCCATGAGTTTTATATATTTAGTTTGTACACTTATGAAATGCATTTTACAGAATCAATAGCTTATCTGTCATAAACCATCTCGCTGCTTGTAGTGATTGAATTGCAAGCAGTAGTGGTGGCGTGATGCAGGCGCTATATTGAGTGGTGGTATATTTACCAACAAGTGCTGGAGGCTGCGGGGGGCGGGCGGGCGGCGGGAGCCTGGACTTGAACTTGCGCAGCCGGCCCGGCGCCCGCCACCCGGCCTGCACCCACCCGCCGCGCGCCGCCGCCCGCTGCCCGACACACATACACCCGCCGCATCCGACAGAACACAACAAACGCTGACCATCGCTGTTTATTCGCCAGCTTATTTATAGATTCATAGAGCCCGAAAATAGGTAAATCATGCCCGAACACGTACCTAGTGGAAACTAAACCGTGGAGAATAATATTAGCATTAACGCTCGCCGCAAATAATGTAGCAAGACCGGTTCTCGCAAAAAAAACAAAAGCGAGATAAAAATCCAAACAATAACAGAGTGGACATTCTAATTCCCTGTGCGGCGAGCTGGCGGCGCCCGCTGCTTTATAAATAACGGTAAAAATCGTTACCGAGTGTATTATTTCCATTCGAGGTGGACGAATTAAAATAGACATCAGGTCGGTCGACCACAATGCAGCGCCATCTACCGCGCGTCGCTCCGTGCACACACACTGCCTGCTGACTACGGGCCTGCCTATTGTGAATCCCGATCTTCTTATCGGAATAAAAAAAACAAGACATCAAAGGCTTTGAAGGATTTTCTAACATCACATGATTGTAAGTATGCGGATTAGCTGTGTGCGAGGTTCCACCGGAGCCGGGGTCGACGACCTGGCTGCACCGCCTTGCCTGGTGGCTGCACACGACTCGGCGTGACACCGCCTCGATACCTGTCCGCAGCGGAGATAAGGCACACGAGACGAAGGGCAACAAACATACGACATGTCCTACAATAGAGCTGCTCTCGTGAATAATTGAAAGGGCTCCAGTGGAGCTCGACGCACCACTCGCTGCGATCTTATCTCCACTGAGAGCTATCACTTGCCGAGCTAAACTGCACCTTCTATCCACGGCACAGGGGTGACATTCACCCGGGGAGCTGCCTCGGGTAAATTGGCAGAGTCAGATCGAGATTCAATGGTTGCGTTGACGCGGGCGAGTCACGAAACGTCAAAGTACAGGGCGGTGGCCATGAGTTGCGTACTACGGGGACTGATGTTGCCAACTCATACGTATATTTCGTGGAAGTTATTGGGCACGCCATGTCAGCTGCATCTTGCATTCAGAGGTCACAGCAGCTCGCTGGCCAGCACTACAGACAGACCAGCGACAAAATGCCATGTTGGTACAAAATTACATGGTGATCAGTCAATGCAAGGACGAACTTAAGGCGTGTGGGTGATGTAGTACACACCCAAATTACTTATTAATATGACGAATACAATTATAAAACAATAGCATCCTAAGTTGGAATAGAGCCGTCAAAATGAGGATTGTTTGGTCATGGTTTCAAATATCGGCGCCGAGTCAGCGGCAGCCAGTGTGCAGAATATGATGACATCTCGTGTTACAACGCAATTATAATTTGATCCTGCAGCGTTATTAATAATGTACGTAATGGTCACCCGTTCCGATGCAAATGAGCTCGAGAACACGTTCCTACAGTTAACCGCTCACCGAAGCTCGGGTTACATAAGTTTGATCCTTATTGCCGGTCGCTAGGAGCCAGGCAGCGAGCAGGCGGAGGTCGGGCGTGCAGTGCGCGTGGGCAGGAGACGCGGCTGCGGGCCGCACTCGAGCCATTCTCGTGTGTAATGTACTAATACAGCGAGCGAGGCAGTGAGAGGCTCGCAAACACGTCCAGACAAGACCCAGCCAATAAATAACCACCGTCAAGGCGACGCAAATCATCGATTAGAACATTTGAATGCAGATTAAGACACAATCGATGCGGTATAACTTAAACATCTCGACGTCATCCAAGGATTTATTCCCGAAGCGATGCGGTGAAGGAGAAACGAGTTTGGAGCATACATACATACATAGTACATACACAATTACGTGCAGTAACGAGATAACAAGAGTATTAACGAGCATGACGTCAGCTTGGAGCGGCGCAGATAAAAACACTAAGATAATCGAGTCGAGCAGTCAAGTTCAAGGCGAGACTCGCTAAGGTGAAAACGAATCATTTTTGGACGCGAATCAAGGCGATAAATCAATTTGCCGCTTCTAAATAAGGCTAAAGCGAAGGCAAAGGTTTGGTACTTAGTAGGTATAGATGTGACTTGTGAGTGAGTAATAAGGGAAACTGGCTGCAAAACCGCACTCCCGCCCAGAAGATCGTAAAATGTTTAGAAATATGGAAATGCATTCCAACCATAATGGTCTCAACGCAATGCACATACAAATGCGGTCTCGTTAAATTCAACACGCTATCAATTTCGACTCGAATAACTGTTGACTTTACATTGTGATATCGATACGCTCGTAGCAAAAATACAAAGTGAGTCGCATACAAACTCGCCGAAATAATGAGGAATGAGTAGGCAAAAACTAACAAAGATACAGAATTGAATAGCCGCTACATTGGTATGGAAATTCAGTGCGAATAAAGTAAATTGATAATCGGAGACCTTGACAAACCTTGAACCTAATCGATAGGCGACCGGCGGCGCTTGTGCGGGTGTTCTACCGGAGGAGGGTGTAGTGTAGTGTGGGGACACAGCCGCACTAGAGGCACACACGGGGCTGGAGCGGCGCGCGGCGTGTCGCCGGCACCAGGGATACTATATAATATCACTACACTACGTTACTATTGCAGCGTCTGTACCTCATTCCGGTCCGGTCATTATGGCTTCATACTAGAAATTTTAACATACTAAACGACTCATTTTAGTTTTGTACGATACGACTGTCAATGCGAATAGGTATACAATACACTATGCAGATGATAGATCAAAAGTTCTTCATGTGCAAGTGGTTTAACTATCGGGAACCTGTTCCGAGATGACTCAACTGATACTGTTTTGGAGAGAGGTGTGAAAATGGCCTGTGCGTTTACGGTCATGCCGCATTAGACGCTGACCCGGTGCTCCAGCCAGAGCCCAGCACGCGGTCACGTCATTACGTCGGTGCCGTCCCGGTAGACCGGTGGGCGCATGTGTAATTACACTGGATCTGAGCTCACCTTGGCCGCCGCAGCTCGAGCAAGGCCAAGGTCACCTCCCCCCCTGTGCCGCGCCGCGTGAGCGCCTCCCCCGCTCAGCGAGCGCACGCGATTTTTTGCGCAGTGATGTAATGTGCAATTCGGCGCGGGCGCAACATGGCCGCCGAGACACGCTCGGATAAACATCGGAAACTCTTTTTAAAACCCCCATTTTTTGTCCCGTGGAAAAGTTTCCGCTGGTCGCTTCATCAAACGTTATTGTTCGAATCCGTAGGTAGTACGGAGCTGAGATTCTAGAATTTTGCCGACAATCCAAGCTAAGTACAGGTAGAGCAGCGTCGGTAGAAATCCAATTTACATTATTAATATTTCCAGCGGCAAGTTGGTTGCACACCGGCCGCTCCGAGCGTACGTTCATTTGATATGTATCAGAGTAATTGTTACGCGCTGTGTTTCAAGCAATGTTTCTAATTACGTACGTTCAAGGTTATGCCAGTAAAACTTGGAGTTGTTGATCACTCGTATACCACATGTCGATGCTATACCTACTGCCGATACCTATACCAATACACTATACACACATATACATGTATCGCTACGAGCGTACAAAGAACGATTTAGAGGCACAACGTGGCGAGTCGAAGTGAATTTGTCGGATTTGTATTCTATGTAGTAAGTCAGCCTTCTCAGTAAGCGTTTGAAAACTAAGAAAGCGAAGAAGCGACGTGGCTTGAGTGCGCAAATCGTGAAGCGCGGTATTAATAGAGGCGCGACAAAGTGCGGGACATGTGCTAAGTCGGCGTCTATCTCCAGCACACATGTACGTGAAGCTGTATACGCTCCCATGAGGCAACTAGATCCCGGACATGTGTGACAAGCGCGAGAGTGTAAAATGTTTGCGCGAGCCTGCGACCGCAGCGCTGCTTGCATTACACGAACAATTAGACAGGAATGCGACGCGACATGTTTGTCTCCGCACTCCGCGCCCTCTATGAAACCGTGTGCCGTCCTAATGGCACACACACGCCTAAATACACCATGTCCTTCAATCCTATCCTCGTCTTCCAGAAAACCTTATTACACTTGAACATATTTTCGGAGCAGTTCGCGAAAGAGATGATGCAAATTGCAAACCGTTTATAAAAGAACTATTAATTTTTCACTAATCGAATGACAAATGTTCCTATCGTGATTAACTTGGAACACAATCTTGCCATGATGAAGGAGCACGATACCAACGTAGTGGAATGAAGAGGTAGTGCCAGTGCTAATCTTACTGCTAATTTTCTAATGAAAGTAGTTCTCGTTAGAGGGGCGCACGTCGTGAAATTGCTTAGCATAGTAAGTAATGGTGGAGATAGCACGGAGATAGTGTCCGGGAGACAGCTCGCTCGTGAGCGCAGGAGGCAGGCCCGGCACGACCGCCGAGTGCCGACACTAGGGAGCTCACATTATGTTAATTCCCTTGTTGTTATCTCGAGGATTAAGAACTATCTAGCGATATTCGTGCTCCGTGCGATGATCGCAGATATAAGTAAAGCGCTGTTATCTGAGATAACATAGATCTAATTTTCTAATCATGTTTCTGATAATACTTTAAGTCGGTATTAATTAGAACGACAGATGTACCTACTATTGACTTTTGATTAATACATAAGCTCAACGCCAACTTGGTGTTGATCAAATGTATACCTGATGTAATTTCAACAGAAAATAGCTCTGAGCACACGAGTTTCTTCCAACGGCTAGGTAGGCCTGGGTAGCCAGACATGTTTGTAAGTACATGTTAATATCCCTCGGAGTCCATACAAGCACGACCAACGCGTGTATGTGAGGATGGTAGTGTGAAAGCTTGGAGCAAGTTGACAATATCCGGCGTCGGTCGGCTCTCCCTCGACATCAGGTTCACGCATTTTACATTATGTGTTTATATACTATACAGTGGTTCACATTATTCATGCAATCGATCAGCAAACCACCACCATTGGAACGCCTGTCTTATGGACGAGGTAATTTGGACGAAAAATAACTTTACTTACTAATAAGGTTGCATGGACAACCCATCAACTACAAATTTGAGAACTCCGTGGAAAAGTTCTTACAGACACTTGGATAGCTGGATAACTGTGTTGGCCGTGTTTAATTTTAGAACCATAATCATTTTCTTCTTATTGAATCAGTGAGGCCAACTCTGGTGTCGAGAGTTTATCATGCCGCCCTAAGGGCCTCTGACTTGGCTTAACGACTGCCGTACTAGACAAACAGCCGGGATCTACAATTTAACGTGTCATCCGACCGAAAACTATTCACCAATTTATCAAATTTGCCAAATCAATAGATTAGTGTACAGCTCTGTATACAATACTTTTAGTACAGGAAGTAGTGGTATGACCAAATATGTAAGAAAGAGCTATGTATGTGCTTGTCTGTGTGTGAGTGGCGTCGTCCGTCACGTACATGGCATACTTCATACTTGTCCCGCACGGCTGGCACGCCGCACGGCTCGCTCGCGTTATTTCCGAATGAATGAGCGCACTACACCCGGCTATACCAGCATATAGTACATACGTCGCTACTCACATACTATGCGACTCTACGCGTCTTCCTGCCTCCGCTGCCAAAACGCGCGCGATACTTAAATGAAATTGAAAATTTATCGAGCGTACGATATATCACCGTTTAGCTGGCAAAGGTCAAATATTGTGCGATATTTAGCCACGAGTATAATTTACTGTCAGAGATTTGGCGACGAGTTTCACGGTGACTAATGCACCTTGGGTCGGGTTTCTTGGATGCCATCGCGGAAATATGAATGTACAGTGTACTGCCGCCGTCACGTGAGGATATAGCTACTTATACATTTATATTTGACATTATTTATAAACTCGTTGATTTTATTTGCACAATAGTTGAGCATGTTCAGATAGTGTAGGCCAGACGTACAAGACTCGGGCGGAACAAGCGAGCCACACCCACGCGAGCGGGCAGTAAAGACAAACAGCGGACGTAGGATGAGTGGAGATTAGAGACACATTGAGACGCGAGACTTGGAGTCGGTGCCCGCCCGCGCACCCCCGTGCCCCCACTACAGTAGTAAGCCGGATGGCCACCGCACGAGGCCCGCCCGGAGTCGCCCAGCCCCGGCGGCTCCAAGGCCGGGCCTACACAACAAGCTTTTAAAAACTATAAGATTCTAGGTTCTGCATAAACAACAGGTCATCTAAAATTTACAAAATCAATAAGGATATTGACCGTTTTATTTAGGATGTGATGCACATAAGATCCGAAGGATTTGGGTGCTCGGGGTGTTATAAGTATAGTAATAAACCAATATATATAGTACTAAAATAGTATCATATCAAATAAAGATATAAATATGTCAGAAAGTAATTGGTATTGGAACAATTGCATTAGTTATTAATGAAATTGCAATATTTAAAGAGCTAGTATCCACGTAAGCTAAGTTGAATATATGAATTGGAGCGTCTCAAAGTATTTCCGGCGACATATTTCGAAGTTGGACCGGCAGCAAAGAATATATGTAGTTTTCCATTGGAACGAGGAATGTGTGGGCTCTATAGTACACATGGCAAGATGCTGCTGCCAAAATACACCCACGGACATCGCGATACTACAACATTAAAATACTTGTACATACCTATATACAAGCACTTATTTAATTTTACATTACTATCGTTCACGTACTCTTACTACATTGTTACCCAATGAATAACAAATAGGCATGTATACTCACTGATGTCAGTGACGTCATTCCACTTCATGATCACGTCTGTGCAGAAATCACCTGAAACAACACAAACCGGTGAGTACAGGAACAACACGCCTCTAGCATACACACAATATAATGTATAAAACACTCGTGAAAATATGATTACCATTCATGATATACCGTTTATTTAAAAAAATACTTGGTCTTATAAAAGCTGGTATTTATTTTGAAATACTAAATAAGAAGTAAACCTCCAGCCGGCGCGGTATCACTCACTATGTATTTGTGCACGTCGCGGGAATGATGGATCCCGTTAGGATTTATTTCGCCGAGTGAGCGTAATTGAATCTTGAATAACACAAATTAACACATAATGTTATTTTTTATCAGAACGCTGTGAGAGTGGGAATTTTCACAATGGCTGCTCCTTTAATTAGAATGAAACATAATGGAAAGAATTGGAAACGAAAAAAGTGTTACGTTGCATACAATGAGCCGGCGCGGCGGCAGCGGATTCAATTTGTTTAACTGTCAGTACGCACGCGACGCAGCTAGGGATGTGCCACGGACACCACAGACAGCACTAGTACAGCATCTTCCGCCCTCGAACGAGGAGCAGCCACGAAATAGAATACGCCATGTTAGGAACCAATAACGAAAAGCAGAGCAAGAGCTACGACCGTAAATCACAAACCTGATCTATAGACAACACAATAACGAGTTTTTCAAATAGCAATCGTGAGATGTAAAGCTGAGATAGGTTCTCGAAAGTACTACTATCATGCAGTAGGTAGGTAGGTGAGTGCGGCGTGAATGCAGCACGCAACATAATGGCCGCATCAATTAAACATTACAATACAGGCGCACGCACGCGGACCGGCCTTCGGGCTCCGGCCGCCCTCGCTAGCGGCACTACACTATTTGAACAAACGTAATTGCCTCGATTTACCAATTAATCGATTTGCATGCCGCCTTACTAGTCAGAAAGGTAAACTTTGGACATGGCTTGTATCATAGCATGGGAGAATCGCAGGTAAAATGAGGATAAGGCAAGAAGACACGATGACACCATGACTAAGTACCTACTTATTCTATTCTGAATAAAAAAAATGTTCTCTCATATAATTTAGTCACCCCATGAGAAATGTCACCTATAAAGCTCCTAACGCTGTAGTTGATCGACAAGTTGCCAACAGCAGCGAAACAAGTCTCGCCGGAAGTACAACTAGTATTACTAGTATACTTTATCGTTTCTAGAAACATAGGCGATGTGGTCGAATTAGGGATGTAGCACCTATCGCGCAGATATCGATAGACATTTAGATATACGCGTGCGTTGACCTACTTACCGCACTACATGCTTCATAGTGGCACTGACAGTTGACACCGCGCACGGCTCACTACACTATTTGTAACAACACTTACATTTTACACGCATGGACGCATCACAAGAGGTCACAGTGGTCTGATAATCACCAGTCATCCAAGAAAACATCTATGTAGATGGAGATATTTATTTGCGACATGAGATTTTGGATTTATTTTCTATTTCTTTCAATGGTTAGTAACTAGCTTCGTGTTGCAAAAAAATCTTAATTTCATTCGTTCATTACAATGATTCTAATCTTCCCTGTGATCTTCAATTCAAATCCCAGGGTTTAGTTAATCGTGCACTAAATCATTACAAATGAACGGGGCTAACGTTCCGCCCCTCGGATCCAGTATTCATTGGCTGATTAATTTGTAACAAGGCCAGTTTGGAGGCAATTTGTTTGTTAATCACTTCGGTAGGTGTCGTGCCTGCGCCGAGCGCCGGTACACGTCGGCCCGATGAATACCTGAGTGACTACCGACACTCTTCTGCGGGATTAATGACATGTGGAGGCGCTCGCGGCCTCCTGCTCAACACGAGCTCTTCCAAAACTATTAACTATGTTTCTACAGAGAAGGAGGCCGGCAGCCGGCAGCCGGCCAGCATCTCCAGGGACAACCTATCGGCACAAAACGTGTTATCGCCTCGACAGATGCATCAGCTATTTTCCAGGTTTACGGATAAATAAAAGTTATCCATTCGACGTAATAGCCTTATTGGTATTGCGAAAGATGTGCGATATCTGAAATAGTGTGGATTGTCGCGGAGATTATCGTGAGTTTTTGTGCGGGTGGCGCGGCGCGGGGGGAGGGGAGTAACCTTCTCGACCTGGTTTCGGTTCAGAGGTGAACGGCCGCGCACCTAGTGCCTGCACCTAGCGCTGCTCGCGCTCGCTGCGCCGCGCCGAGCAATACTAGCCGACACTACGCCGCTCATACCTCACTGATTGTGGACATACCTACAGTACTTACCACGGGACAGGAGATAAACTAAATAAACGATTACTACATCCTCACTATACCACGCTTAGCTATGCTCTGTGAATAAAGATTTAAGAACCGAATGAGTGTTAAAACCAAGTAAAAGCTACAGCTGTGAGATGGCGGCTCCAGGTCATTGCACGGTCCCGCCTATACAGCGACACTCACTCCCGAAACACAGTCGGTACCGGATCGCCTATTTCTACACCTCTGGCGAACTGCGAGCGATTATTCTATAAATATATACTATTATTTAAATGTCTTATAATCTTATAATCTACTTACTTAGTATTACTGGCTGCTCATCACATCATTGAGAGGCTTAGGTGCAAAGTGCAAATGATAGAAGTCCAGTTATTTTTCACTTAAAGTTACAGTTGCTATAAATTACCTCATTTATATCAATCCTATAAATTAAAAATAATAGTAACAAAAAATCCAGAATGCCGTGCGTGCTACGTTATGGCACGCCTGCAGTGAGGGCATCTCGCTCCAGAGGCGCGCTCCCAGCGCTACGGCGCTTACTCACAGCGCCCAGCCCTCGATAGTAGGTTAGGTTAGGTCATGGAATCTCACAGATAAACAATATCTATAATCACTACATGTATAATTACATTCAAACACAATTTTACAAATGGTAATACCATCATACTGGCAGTTCATTAAAATGTACGTATGGAGAATAGAGTAAACTTGGTATTGTGAGTGTCCCACATCGGAGCCAGGGTGTGGGATTGACACGGCGCGGTATTATCCGAGTTCAATATGAGCAGGTTTAATTACCGCGGGCCGTTGGCCCCGGGGCCTGCCTCCCTCGCCCCCGCCACCCCCGCAGCCTAGCAAGGGAAGCCTGGAGCCTCTTCAAGTCTAGGACGTCCTTTTCAGTATTTATAACGAGACAAATTGGGCCCAGGATTACACCCTGAGACCCTACGACCCGAGTAGATTCCTTTCATATTCATATTATAGGACATGAATAGATCTTTCAAATCGCAGTGTTACACAATAACCTACTATCTGTCCTGTCTTGTAATTGAAAAAGAAAATTCCCTAAATTCAGCTATTTGTGAAATGTTGAACTTGACCTAAGAGTCCCGGTGACGTAGGACAATATATTAATTATAAATCGGATTTAATTTAAACACATGCGTGAAATTTATCGTGAATTAGTAATTAGGTACACTAGCTTGTTTCTTTCTTATTAGTTTCAAATTATTAGGTTAATGATGCAACAGAGTAAACTAACAATAAAATGTAAGTAAGTCATCAACTCCACGCGGAGAGACCTGGTGTGCGCGATACAGTTCTGTAGCTAGTGCGCATACCAGATAGATTGTATCTCACAATTATTTAAGTTTAATCAATAAATTAGTCAGTTAAACCTAATGAGTTCATAAATTGTAAATAGCCAAATAAACTTTTTATTATTATTATTATATCTCGACATCGAAAACCGCTTAAAAAAAAGCTATGCATATACCTACAAGCCAAAGTAAACAGTACACTCAAGTGGATAAATATAATTGTCTAAAGCGTTTGACATCGAGCTGAAGATGCACAATGTTACCAACGAAAGTGTAGACTGATAAAGTATGGATTTAGACTGAGAATCGGGGTTTATAATATTACGAGTTTATTTAGGATAGGAAGCCATAATTCCGGCGGCGGGCATAATCCGGCAGCGGGCGTTCATTAGCGCGGGATATTGAATCGTTGGTAACGATGACATCCATCACCGCTCGACCGGAATTATTCAAATTGCTTTCATGACGAACGCGTACTTTTTACGGCGAATATTTCGCATCGACTAGCGACTAGGAGCGTTCCCCGTGGCTCCGCGGTAACACTCATCTGCCTAAGTTAGGCAATAAATAAAGAATATTATAATTTTACATTCTTAGCTTCATATAAACCTTAAGTAAATTATAAATTTATGGTAAGGAAATTAACGTTCAGAAGGGCGCATGATGGGTGGATAACTGACCATGGTAAAGCCTCGTTGGACCGACCATAGAGCCTGAAGCGGGCGCCACGTGGAACAGGCCGCGCGTCGCCGCCGCCGCCCCGTGTTGCCAATTTATATTTTTTCCGTCACGTCAAATTTAATATTGATGAAGATTTTATCTATCATCAAATATGGATGGATTTTAGCGAGTGGAGGGACATGGCTATAGATGTTGTAGGTACAATCAGATATTACAATATTTGTGCTGAAAAATATTCAAATGCTTGTAATCAGAAGATTAAATCAATGAATTGAACGATTGATGACAAACTTGCCTACAATGTGCTCAATAGGATGTTATATAGATTTCATTATTCATTTTGATACAAGAACTCTGGTGCCGCATGCCGGTACTGCACATTCGTTGAAAAAAGCTTTGCGCTATAGTGGTGCTGGCGGCATTTAATGTAAAATCAAAGATATTTTTGATTTTACAATAAATGCCGTATTACAGAGTATATACAAAGGAAGTGATAAAAACAAGTGTAGCAACTTTAGGATATACAAAGGGAATGTTAAAAACAAGTCGCAATAGCGTCGCGGCATCCAGCAGCAAGCCTGCTTGATGAGCTGCAGCGTCGGAGCTGGCTCGGGCTAATCTCCGCTAATGTTCGGCCGCTATCGGTGCCACCAGATAGACGAAGGTCGCCGACCTCGCCAGCTGATAGCTCGCCGACGAAACATATACAAGAAACATCCTATTTAACTTATTGGGCGACTCTGTGACTGATATAGTAGGTAAATACAATTCCTAGTACGTGCAGGCAGAGCTTGCCCAGTACAACAATAAAATCACTTTTAATAACATAACTTTTTATACTTGGTAAAAAAAATTACAAACGAAAGATATTATCACAAAATAACACTCCAAAAAATCTTGATAGGAGTATGTAATAAAAGTGTTATAATCTTGGCCCCATGTATTTATTTTTTTATTTATTACTTACTTACCTACTATGCTGTGACGGCCAAGTCGTTCTATTTATGTAAAACGTAAAAGGTTTTTAATATTGATATGATAATAATTTACGGAATAACTTACAGACAGACGGTCCCTTATATAAGGGCAAACAATAAGTGAACCGAGTTGGTATTATGTGGATATCACAGTTTTTTCCGATAGAAAAACTGAGCTGCGAGACTTGGCTTTAAACAGGATGTTTTTGATGGCATCGATTTGATATCTCTCTGTAGATGCCATAATTTAAAAATAATAAGGTAATTTAAGGGTTATATGGCCCAAAATATCGCGTAATAATAACACAACTTTCGGCACAATTGTAAATGCAGTATGAATTTTATAAAACAATATAGCCACAGGCTTATTGTGGTAATTCAAAAGTTTATTTTAAATTAAGACACTCAGTACTTATTTTTTAAGATAATTTTTAGGCCCTCGGTGCAAACTAATTTGCGTTTGCACTTCACTTCAAATTTACATCTTGTGAGGGCAGTGGGCTCTGTGGGCAGACACCATTTGATAATGTTTACATCCTCTATGATATAATATTTACATTTGTTGATAATGTTTTTCAGTAAAATTATTGATAATCTGCAGTACGTATATAAATCAAATAGTAAGTAGTCAGAGTTTTCTCAAGGATTTTAATTGAACATGGTCGAGTCGTAAGTATATTTGAAATGTAATTTTAGCTTGCCGTGAGGCAACCTATCATTTGCTGTAATCTAACAATTGTACATATACGCAAAATAAATTATTTGATTTAAAAAATAATCCGGCCTCACTCTTCTGAGATAAGAAAACCCAAGATCTAAAAGATCAGAATATTCAGAATGACTAACTTCTTGGCATAACACAGATCTCACAAAATGTTCACAGTTACGAACAAACACATTTCTAGGAGTCATTGCTCTAGAAAGTCTAGATTTCTGCCACGAAAATAGTCTGCAAAAACGCCCGCACTTCCTTCAATTGTTAGTTTAGGAAACTGTACCAAATTATTCACCCTAACGAGACTGAATTTCAGTTTTTTAGTCATCATCATCCACAGCCGATGTTGTCCATTACTACTATTTTTTAAATAAAATAAGTTTTTTACCCACCGTACCCCCAGATACATTTATAAGGATTAATTATTTAAGTCCATATAAGTAGGTCGCAAAGCTTAATTATCTTTTCTTATCTTTTTCTGTTTGTAATTAGAAGACAATAAATTAAAAAAACTCAGACGACACGATTAAAGAAACGTGCGACATTCATTTTACAGTTGGATTAGAGGATTAGTCGGTAGATAATCATGAAAATGCAATCAGTATTAACAAAAGGAGCATGATACGATGAAATTGCAAATGAGCCCACGGACTGACGCACGCCCCCCACATAACCTATACGACAGCATTCCTAATCTATAACATACGTTTCCTTATCTTTACATGATTGGATATCACGAAGACAGTCGATCATGTGCCTATCACAGCCATTATGGAGCCTTTGTTTGGAGCGATCGACATAATCAGCTCGGGAGAGATATGCTGAAGGAAAACGCGAAAGTAAGCAGATTGGACGGACTCTGATAACTTATCAAGCACATGCAGAAAAAACGCGACCAAATATCCGCCGACAGAGCGTGGAAATATTCCACCAGACAATAAACATAAGTACATGTACGACATCAACATCAAACATAAATTCAGCATAAATCCTTTATAAACTATGGAAATTGACATGCAGTAAGCAGACGAAGATAATTTTGAATATCCCTCTGCAGAATCTACTTTACCGCTTCTCAGTATTTTAAGGAGCATTTCAAAAAGATATATAAAGGCAATATATTTTAAAATAAATTGGTGAGGCAATAAATTGCTCGTAATGATCCCATCCCTTCGTTCGGGCGTAGAGTTGCTCATTACAGAACTGGAGAGTGGTGGTGAGAACCTCACGTGGTGACATCAGGGACTTTACACACACCATTGCAATGCAAGATTCTAATTGTAACACATCTGAATAGTGAATTTAACTGAGATATGGAAAAGGTATTCCATCTACCACGTGGGTTTTATTTCTACTTGTTCAGTGAGTCTTATTTAAATATTATACTATGGCCGATTCGTAACACAGATATTAGCTTGTAATAAGATTTACTTTGAACTTTATGTTACTGTAACGGGAGTTACAATTCACTTATTTGACAGAGAGATGTATAGAACAGGCTCAGACTTCAACAAAAACTGGCTTCGGCTCTCAAAGTGTTGCAGCACTTGAAGTAGAAACCCGCAGCGAACCGAGCACAGAAACGTGGACGGAAATCGCGGATTATCGACGCTACGGTGGCCACGACGCGACCAACGGAATATCAACTTTAAACATTACATCGCGTATAAGAAAATATCTTACAGTAATAATATTATCACAAGAAATATTTTCCCGCTATTCTTTAGCGACAGTTTCATGTCAATAGGTAACTATATGGTATCTATAGGAGACACAGGATAGACCAGGACATCAATAAGGCTCGGCTCAGCTCGAAGACTCCGTTATTTCCGCTCTTTGTCAGCTCTCGTAATTTCTCAAAAAACTGAACGATGAAAATCCTTATTGCTAAAGGCGAGTTATCTCAAAGGCAGGATTGAATATCTGCGCTCGTGTCCGGAATACCAATGACTTGTTTACCGAGACTACTGCACGCGCTGAATGGCAAGCGAGAGAACATTTACCTCGCGGTTTGGGAACAAATGGCGAGTAATTAGCTCTCTAATAAGGTGTTATCACCACAGTAATACAGCTACTGTTCATTATTTGCGGTTTTATAGCCTCATTTCCGTTCTCAAATACATTTCCTACATAAATAACTTAATTGGTTGATTTGTTATATGTACGTTCGATCATCAAAATAACACGTTTAGTCACAGAATAAATAATAGTTTAGTGCAGGAAATAAACCCCGTTAGTTAATATTTAAGACTTTTTATTGAAACGAAGTCATGATTAAAATTACATCAGTTCCTTTTATTTGTTATTCGTTGTTAATAAGTACAATTAAAAACAAGATAGTTATCTGAATAGTAATTGTAATCGACACACGACACAAGTTACAACGCCAACAGGTGGCAACAGCTGCAGCCCGTGAGAAATCTAGTATGACAAAACTGCTTACCAACATCAATGGTACTCATACTTATTTAATACAATGAACAAGTGCAAAGTAAAAAAAATATGGAGTAACCTTATATTTTATTACCATTTCAGGAATGGCTTTAAGCTTGATCATTTGGCGAAGTTCTGACAGAGAAGACATACTCCCAAACAAATAAAAAAAGGATAGAACGAAAATAGCCCAAAATTTATGAATACCAAAATAGAGGAAACGTTCGGCCGACGTGTTCAAGACTAGGCGTTGCAACTTGCTATACGGGTTTAATCAATTATTCAGCTCGCTCTAATAACGTTAGAGTATTGAACCCATTTGTTTGGTCAGAACTAAATAAATGTAGAATTGAGCTGCCAGTGGCTGCGCCACGCATGTGGTCCTCCGAGCGCTAAGGCAGTCTATTCTATTTCTACGAAGCTATTCACGGGTCCTCGCAACCTGCCGGCTCCCGTGTCGATCGCATCGTTGGTGTTCAACAACTTGAATGTTTGCTTTACTTCCAAAAAACGTGTATAAATGTAGTATTTGTCTCACCGAGTGTAGTAGGCGGCGTCGCTCGCTGCGTGGTCTCGAGCACAACGCGGTTATCAGTCGTATAGGTTCTGATTATGCGTCCATTACAGCTGATCCCGGGGCGAGAGCGGGGGGGCGCGTGACATCATTCGCGCTCATTGGCCGGCCACTCGCCTGAACGATGCGCACGCGTTTCCAACTTTTGAAATAAAAGCGTGCGTCGCGTTCCGTATCCCGCCGTATTATGCTTGCTTTGACTGTCTCGGGTGATCTCATAAACACTCGTTATTGAATTTTTCTGTCTCTAGAATTTCCTTATTATGGCGTATTTCCCCATTATCTGTTCTTAAATGATGATGGTACCTACTACTTATATCCAACAGTTAGCCTACTTCAACATAATATATACGTAGATATGTAACATAATATCTACGTTACATACGTGCATAGGTAGTGAGGTAGGTAATTTTCGATCTCGAGATATGAATCTATTAAAGGTATGTTTATCAGGGCACTTATATCAATTGGAAAATTACACAACATGTATCAAATAATGGCCGACGACGGGCTGTTATCGTGTTTGTTTGCATTTCTGTATCGGCACAGCTTTATCGCGCGCGCGAATCCCTCTGCAAACAAGCATTACTCTATACGATTTTATTGAGCACGATTTAACCTCAAGTTGGCAAATACTGATGTTTGTTCAGCTATCCAGCGCCACGATAACGGACAAAGAAAACGTTTGTACTCGATTACAAAAACATTAGTGTTGTAAACTTGTATAAAGTCCGTACCAAGTGGTGCGTACGGGCGTAGGCGGTAGCTGACTGACAAATTATTATCGACATATTCAAGCTGTGGCCTGCCCTGCAAATCGGTGATTTACATCTATATAATTCCGTCAGTCAAGGGACAATGGATTCGGTCGGAGGAGGAGCGGGAACGGCTCGAGTTCAAGGCGAGTGACGCGAGCCGGCGCATGATTTGTAAATATTTGGCGGCATGTGTAGGCGCACAATGGAGGCGCGTCACCGCTGGGGTCAGCGCATTGTTCGCGCGCGCCCTCCGACCGGCCGCGGCCAGCGCATTGTTGTGTGGCCTTGCGGCGCGGCGCCAGGGACGCGCTGGGAGCCGCCGCGGAGTGTGCGCGCCCGTCAATGGCCTCCTGCAACGCCATGGCCAAGGTTCACTTTGAATGCTATCGACCTCAGAGTCTAATTCGTAAGCAAGCAACGCAGGATCTAAAAAGTAATATGTTACTGAACGCTCTGAGTTTGCGGAACCAGAATTGATAAAATCGTGAACGATGCTGGCCCTGAACCGAGGTTCCCTCCATGTGCACAAGTAGAAGCAAATGGGAAATTCACGGAACATTAGAATTCCAGAGACGAGCGAATTCTCCGCTCCGACGAACAAACAGATCTTAAAACGCGCGTGCAAAAACTTAATGAGCATCTCGGAGAGGTTGCGCCATCCGAGCGCCATTAGGTAGCATATCGTCAATATTAGCATGCGAATCATTGCGAGACCGAAACTAGTCGGCGCAGGCTCGACGCTAACGGCTTGTATCCGATTACTGGACGCTAAACGAGCGCACCTTGATGGGGCAGATTTTTCCATCAGACAGACCTAATAATAATATCGTCCGCTGCGAGATGGATCGTATTCCGCCAATTTGTGTCGGATTACGAAAAATACGCAGTAATGACCACTCATATTCATAATGAGTGTAATTCAGAGCCGATCCACGGCCGATCGCAATCTCATCGCGCTGCTACAGCGATCATCATCATTATCGTTAGCAGGTCAGTCCGGACACGGGTCAGCTGCTATTTGCTCAAGTAATTGCAAATGTAAGTAAGTACTTACATGGTGATTTCGTGTACTCTACTTTCAAAGTAGTAAATATTGCTAATAGTGAAGCGGCCAACTATTTTTTACCAGCATTAATGGTGAAGTAGGTACGATTCTGAGAAAAAAATACCATCTATTGCAGTTCACTTCATATTTGCACAAGCTTTAGGTGCGAACTTTTTCCCGTTCCACATTTCATATGAGTGATTACAACGAGCGTACGTTGGCTAGTATATATATTGTATGGAGCTCAGCGGCCGGTTGGTGGCGCAGCAAAAACTGCGTCCAGGAACCATCCATCTCCCAGACATCACTTATGGCGACTATAATTTTTCCACAGAGAGATACTGTTACTCTAGCCAGCATACGTCGCGTCGATTGAAGAAAGTGCAGTGCAAAAAGTCTCGGAACCACTTATCGTATAGTATAAATGTAATCCCTCTTTTAATGCGCTTTAAGTTGAGAACTGCACGAGTGCGTTTAGAATTTGTACGTTCTACATGTTCTTGCAATTTCAGCCTTATGATAATGCTAATAGAGTAGAAAATCCACGTATATGTGTATTGTGTATTTAATGTTGGACGGTGCTGTTTTTGCGCGCAGTGTCGCGACGTGGTGCACTGCGCGGGCGCACGCAGGGGGCCCATTCACACAGCGCTTGTCAATCGACTGATTCAACGGGCACAGGGCTGACAGCTCGCAAAGGGCTATTGTATTTTATAAGCAGACTGAGTAGTCGGGTTAGGTCATAATTAATAATAAGCAAGTGGCAAAAATACAAGGGTTAGGTTAGGACGTAAGAAGTGTTAAAACTCTGTTATTCAACTTTAGCTGGATAGACCCGGATGATCTGTACCTATTAGAATATTGTTGCTATATGCAATAGCAATATCTCATAGCACAAACAAGAGAAACAGAAAAAAACTAGAAGTGGGTAAATATGTAATACTTGTAAAGAACAGTGAGTACAAGGACTACAAGATTCCCGCAAGTGGTTAGATCCCGGCGCCGGTGTCAGCCCTGGGCGTGCTGTGCAGGCTTCCTGGAAGCGGCATCAATTAATGCCGCCGCCTCTGGAAGCCATGTTTTATTCAATAACCGACGGTACAGATAGGACACTGACGCCACACATCCTATCCACAACACAGGGAAAATGTTTCATTCACATTATCAGTAGTTAACTAACATAAGATGCAAGCAACACAACGCAAATAATTATCAAGGACCAACTTTTTAATTTATAGCTAACATGCTGCAGTATAAACAGCATTAATGTACAGGGTGCAGTCTTGGTAAAGTAGGAGCTGGGAACAGACAAGTCCAGAGAAATGACGGGATTGCAAACGCAAACTAATTACCAAAGGACATCTTTCACACTAATAGTGTACTAAGTGTATTTACTGTGTATATTTTTTAATCTACATACGTAGTGCTACAAGCCATATTTGTGTGCAGTAGAATATGTGGGAGTTAGAGGTGGGAAGCCACACGTGTTATCAGCGGCGCTCGTGTGGCTAATCCGGTGTAATGTCGTCCTTATCGCGCGACGGAAGGAGCTGCTGCCTGGCCTGCGCGCATGACAAAGCGCTCCACTAGGACCTCGCTTGTTCATGTTGCATTATGGCCTCCATTGGTTCAGATGTTGTGCTAGTCATTAGCAAAAATACACATTTTTCATTAACTGAGAATACTAAAATCTTTGAATTGATAGAAAGCTTCTAGCTTGTCCAAAAGGGCCAGTAAACGCAGAATACTAATAAAACAACACTAACAGATAAGCTGCTTTATTCTAATCTTCTCTTGAAGATTGAATTTCTCTTGAAGTGGACTTCCTACCTACTTCTACCCATATTTGTGAATGTTGCCCCCTGTGTTGTAGCCAGTGTTGTTACAAGAATGCGGTACATTTGCCTCGTCCTTGACAGTATCAGTGTAGCCCAGTATTTGTTCAGGTGATGTGGTGATGTCATAGTGGCCGACCGACTACATATCTTATTATCTGGCTAGCTAGCTTCGGAGTAAGGTGGATTTGAATTTAAAAAATAGTTCCTAAAATAAAGATTAAGTAGGTACCTATATTTATTTAAGTAAATCAGATCCCACCAAAAATATTATGTGAAAAACTAACCAAGTCTCGATTGAACTGCTTGATTATCTCTACTAATCTAGACAAAGTCATGCCAAGTCTCAGGTTCTTTACTAAAATTTCTTTATTATTTATTAATGCGAAACTTTGCTTAAGCTTAATTTCGGAACTAAATGTCCTAGAAACTTGAAATTTTGGATTTCGAGTAGGTATGTGATTATAGCTCAGTGGATGACGAACATTTCTGCGTTCTTGTCTTATTCAGGGGTTCTCAAATAGGGGGGCCTGAAAATGCAGCTATATGGTTGCAGTAAAACATGGTATGGTATTCGGCAGTGTTTGCTTCGCGCTCTTGGCGGGGGCATTACCTACCGTGCCTCCAGATCACGAATAAAACTAAAAAGTATTTTCATTACATATTAAATCGAAGAGAATGGCGCATACTCCACAGACAAAAGCATCGCTCTTAAATTTCGAATGAATGAAATAAAATTTCTCTTTTTTTAAACTAAAACCGGTGTTTCTTGACCATTGTTTGCCTGATGGTAAGCAATAGCTATGGTCTAAGATGGATCGTGTTTACCCAATAAGAACCGTTTCACTCTCGTTTTAAAGGCCGTTGGAATATAGTTCGTCGGGAACTGGGAGTCAGGCAGGGAGTTCCATAACTCAGCGGTACCTACATTAAACGTAGACGCATAATGCTTCGTGCGACACTTTGGGTCTTGCAATGTTGTAGACAAACAGCTTGTCTTTCACAAATGCTGTCGGTGGTCCTGTTCTCCGAAACACGAGTAACGGGCCGTTTACATTAACCCGCGGTTTATGATCGTCGGCGATTGTTTCACGATTTGCATAAACGACTCTTGTAGCCGACTCATTGATCACATACTTATATCATTCAAGGGGACATTTGAATTCAACAAACTTAACCATTTTGCTTGAAAAATATAGCCACTCACAGGACGGTCTGGAGACGAGATCCAAAGGAGGGCAAATTTTTGATTTTTTTGATTTTTAATTTTTTGATTTTTTATCATTTCCGGGCGTCAAATTTTGAAACCTGAAGGTATCTGGTATATATGAAAGGACTAATTTAGTATCTACTATAACTGTCAGTCATGTTAGTAGACATGTACAATTATTGAAGAATAACAACACGATTATAGTTTCTTTCCTGTCAATTATAATTATTAACTAGGTCTGACTAAATAAAGAAGTAATAAGTGATCTACACTAAGTAGGTACTTATGTGAATGCTACACTCGAATATGTACTTGTAAATAGATAAACGAGTTAGCAAAGGTTAACTATTGACGAGCAGGTTCAGATAGCACTCGACTACTTGCGACTAGCTAGACACTACAAGTACTCAGGCTAGATAATATTGTTTACCTGAGGAGTGCTAAGAAAGTTGTTTTAACTTACATTTAATAAATTCTTTTAAACTGGACAAAGTTTACAAAAATCTGCATCCCTACTAGATGGTAAGAAACAAAAAACCATAATGTAAAGACAGAAGGACATTGGAAGACACGATATACATATAGGTATATGCAGCAACACATAATATGATCATAACATACCTAACTAACTGGTAACGTCTAAGCCGGGGCGTGGAAAACAGTGTAAAACTGCATGGATGCAGATCGCACGTCGCAGCGACAATCTAATTATGTTATTAGCGAGCATTACACCGGCGCGGACGGCTGCTTCTACCTACTCATCATATTACGATCTGCAGCCTACTAGGTAGGTACAAGTTATACTATACTTTTGGTCAAACCTTACTTATTTATCAACGGTTACGTGGAAAGGACCGTAGGTAGGCGTAGGTAAATGCAATTGCCTCGGGAACAGAGGGACTTCAGATCGGATTAGGTAAACTAAATTGGTGTAAGAATCTAGAGGCTTAGGGCTCAGGGCTCGATATCGGCGCGACTCATATCCACTAATAACCATGAACTTGAATGACGATGATGATGTACAAATCTAAAGGTTTCCCAAGAGTAGGTACCTAGTTAGTTTAGTAGACCAAGTGTGATACTGAAGGGCTGCTGCTGGTGTAAAACTTAGAACCGAGCAAAAATAAATGACTTTGTTAGGAATATTCCAACATGACATAAAGGAGTGAATTATAGAACAACACACAAGTGGCGAGATATCACTCGTGCAGTTTACAGCGAGCGATACGCGGCAGAGTGGCAGACCGCGTGACTCCAATTGCTCGATAATATTGTGACAGGCACACGAACAGCACCAATTTATTATTACACCGACCGGCTACGCTCATTGCGCTAATTGTAACCTACTACGTTAACGAAACGTTTCTCGTCGACGTGTGCATTCCTCATTACATAGGGTCGTGCGTGATCCCCTGCCGAATACTGGGGGGTGGCGCACAGATAAGAACCCATTGAAATTGTAGAAATGTGTTCAATCGAAAATATACCTAGCTGTATCTAGTTAAGCGGAAAGTAAATTTGTATGAGAGTGGCCAGCTTTGGTGTGGAAAGACAAGACAAGTATTAGATAGTCAAGTACAAAACATGGAGCACTCCTAGGTGCAGGGGACCAGCTAGCAACGAGCACATATTTTATCGAAACATACTATATAACCTAATGATACCTACTTTGAATATTGAGATGATTAACTACATCTACGAGTAGGTATTGGTTGTTATGAGGTTTTTATTATAAAGTGTACCTATGTCAACTTCCGTTGGTTGAAAGCCGGCTGCCATGTAGGTACACATACATAGACTACATTAATCAATACATTGGCAATTGGCTTTTATCTTGTCGAATTAAATGATGTGAGCAGCGTAGATAAACGTTCGCATGTAATGTCACACTATCAGATTTATTTCCATTCCAGCTATTCACAACAAAAACACATAACATAATGCATTAATCTAGCTTCACATAATTAATAGGTATGAGTAGATAGATACAGACGTGATCTATGTGCACACAAACAAAGCAACATAATAATTAATGTATTATTGCCAGAGAAGTGTCTCGATTTGGCTTCCCGTCAAACCAATCGGCTTCGATTCTAATTACCTATCTCGTCCCTGTCGGCCGGCGAGCGCACCTCATATCGACGTGAGATATTAATTCGTTTTGACGAAGGTAGCGGACAGGCCCGGTGCGGGTGGAGGCTATTCCGGGACCTCGTCAATGGCCGTTACCCGACTGCGCACACTTGAGGTCTATGCTTTCACCCTTATCGAACGGTAGACGAACATTTCGCCGAGAGAGCGGCGACGCCATCAAACTCGCCGGAAACGCCACGAACAAAGGGAACACAAGCTAGCGAAGTGGCGTCGTCGGTCACATCCCATTCACTCAGCTGTAGTTACACTCCGTATCGTACGGATACTACATTAGTAGGAACAACGCTGATAAAAGTTCAAGGTCACGTGTCAAGGTCGCTGGAAATACAACAAAGGGGGCGACAAGTTTCATTTATACCGGGCCCGGGCGGGCAGGCTGCGGGCCCCGGCTAGCTCGTGGCAGGGTGACACCGGGGTAGTGAGGGTGATGGACAGGACAGGGGTGTGTGACGGTGCAGGTGTGTGTTGTGTTGCACTCACCGGGCGTGGCTCGCTCGGCCTCGTCGTCGGACTCGGTGCCGGAGTCGCGCTCCTCCACCTGCAACACCGGGCATACACTCACTACTCCGGCCAGAGTGCTCGCTCGGCGCCCGCCGCCACCCACTAACAGCTGATGCCTGACACGACTACTCATTTTGCTCAGCTGAGCGATAACCGATACAAATTGGAATGCCGCACGCATCGGGCGTAGTTTTTGTTAGTGGATCGCTCGGCTAGGCCGCGGGGCGAGTGACATTTAGCGTGTCGCGCGTGCCGGTTTCCTTTGTCCGGCGGCGGCCATGTTCGTACCTTCTCGACGTCCTCATTGAGCGAGTGCGTCCGCAGCTTGTGCGTGAGGAACTTGAGCATCCTCGCTGCGGGAGTCGGCGGCGGCTAGCGGCGAGCGGGCAGCATGCGTGCGCCCGCTGTGACAGCCCGCGCCCCACTGCCCCTACGCGCGCGCTCGCTGCACATCCGCCCCGCCTGCACCTCGCTGGACACCACGGCACGGTACACTCTACCACCACGGACGAGGACTTGCCGCTCGCTACACTTTACTCGCAGAGAAAACCGTCCGGAAAGAACGCCGGCGATGGACTCGCCCGGCGACCCATTGATGACAAAGAACCGGAACGGACGGGAATCGGCCGCGATTGGCCCGCGTGTTACGGAATAGGATCGAAATTGAATGCGAGTGTTGCATCTCGCTCGGCGGGGGCTCGGCTCCGACGCGGCGGCGAGTGCGAGAGGGACGCAGCTACCGGCTCCGCGCAGTTATATAATAGTGGGCTGATAATAAATCGCTGATAAAAAACTTGCGTGTGTTGGATTATTGTGGATACGCTACTAGAAACACTGTTTCAAGGCCAAATAGAATCGAACGCTTCATTCGCCTATCGCCGATTTTAACTGTATGTACCTACAGTCAAAATATACTAGACTAGTAATTGAAGATTTTCGTATCAATCTAAATTGTCCTACTATTGTAAAAAACCTTAACGTTAGCTTATTCTTATCTTACTATGCTTATATAGATAATATCTATGTTACATTAAGTTTCGTTCGACGTCAATTAACTAGCAGTAACATTATGTACCTACCTAATTTTACTACTTGTAGGTAAGTAGTTGGTAATGTTAAACGAACAAAATCTTATTTCAATGCTGCCTATCATTTATTTACTCGATGATGAATATTATTTAACATGTCACGTTATGGAGAGCATGACGCAGACCAGCCGGCCAACAGAGCAAAAGAAATATTTTTCGGTAGGTAACGCCTAACATTTCCTTTGTTCTCTTTCCGTCCGCGTCGTAAGTCGCATCCTCACTATTCTCGCGCGCATGTAATTTACATCGCTCCTACAATGAATAGCGACGCCATGTCTGTTCCCTGCGCGCGCACGCGACGCCGACTTACATATTGCCATCTCACTCGCGCAACACTCGTTTATGTCATAGTTAGAAGCTGGTGAGTATTCTGTGTGGAGGTAACATTGAATCCGCAATCGGGATAGGAATCAATTTGAGGGGAATTCATTCGCATGATTAGATCGAAACAAGTTTAATGTGTACAGAGAGCGCTATACATACATACAGCTAACTATTTACACAGACACTCCGCAAACTGCACTCACAAATATTTCATAAACTTAACAAGCTCGATTTGACTTTTCTGATTTTAGGAATTCAAACATTACTGTAGTTTACATAATGTTACAGAATAAATACAAATTACTTTAGGCAAGTACATACATATATATAGATTTTAATGAGTGAGGTATATAATATTTGTTGGTCTACTAGATAGGTATTTTTATGTACTAGATAAAAATTATGATAGAAGGTAGGTTAATAGTATGTGTATTCAATTTAACTTAATTATTTAGATCTCATGTTTTTTTTATTACAATTTATTACTAAAACTTAAAACAAATAAGTAACAGGATAATATTATGTACACAATACACATTCATAATTTGTAATTCTTTAGTTACATTTATTGATTTGCATTTTATATGAATATCGAGGATGACATGAATAAATGCCTTATTATTTAATATTCACTTTCTATACGTTTCAAGAAAATTCCCGAGACTATTAAACATTTTTGTAGACAAATTAGTCAAAGAAAAGCGTTAGTAAATCTTCTTTGGCTCACCAATAATGATAATACGTACACGTTAACAATAAAGAGTGTACAGTTTCTGGGCAATATAGTTTAGAAACTACTCAATTGAACACTTAATTTAACATTCATAAGATTTCGATCGGAGGTTCTTATTTCACTAAAGGTGACATCGTTAATTTTAAAATCGTTAACATTACTTAATATTTATTATCTACAGAGTTGTTCACCTATATCCTAATTAAACTATACAATTAATCCAAACACAACAACGATAACAAAAACTATTTACACATACATAATATATCTAGGGAGTAGGGAGTAATGATATGAATATACTTTTTGTAACAAATTGAAAAAGTGCCTGTACTCGCACACTCCTGGATAATTAATCTATACTAATATTATAAAGCTGAAGAGTTTGTTTGTTTGAACGCGGTGATCTCAGGAACAACTGGTGCGAATTCAAAAATTATTTTTGTGTTGAATAGTCCATTTATCGAGGAAGGCTTTAGGCTATATAACATCACGCTGCAACTAATAGGAGCGAAGAAGCAATGGAAAATGTGAAAAAACGGGGGAAAATATTCGTCTTTGAGGGCTTCCGTTGCGTGCGCTGCGAAAACAGTTCAAGTCATGGGTAACAGCTAAAATTTATAAAGCTGAAGAAAAAAAAATATATAATGCCTACAATAACTATTCCACGCGGACGAAGTCGCAGGCACAGCTAGTGTAAGTATAATGAGGCACATCACGCGGCAACTCACACAAATTGACGAAAAATGCTATTTCTGATCCAAATTAGTTCAAATAAGTTTAGTTTTTAATTTCAACAATCTTGGATCAGTTTAATCACTGGTACCAATATTCATAAATGAATATTTTTAATCATATTTTTAATTTTATTCCTCAAACTAAACATGTCCAGAAACCTTCAATTAGGTTTACCCTTTTTCATGATTTTCGACTTTATGCAAAACATGTTGAAAGGTTTTGTAAATTAGCATTTGCATTTTATATTTCAGAATTTGATAAAAATCAATCTGTTCTGACGAAATTAAACTAGGATTTTTCCTTTAATGACCACCATTGACAAAACTATCCGAACTAAGTATGTACCTTCTTTTTACCAAGCACTTACATTCAAAATCACATTCCAATATCACATCAAATAGCAATATTTACAAGTTCGCGATGTTTGTCCATTTTTGGTGTACTTTTATGGATCATCCCCCTAATAACATAACACTATTGATATAATTAATATCAAATTGTCTACACTATACTCTCGCGTCGACTCTTCTCGTATCGATATAGTGAGTTTTTTGTCACTTAGTTGTACGTATACTAGTGTATTACCTCGCTGGTGACATGATGGGTGACCGGCACCGATGATAAATATCAACTTCAGATTACAGAGCGTTTCAAAGTAGAAATATATTAATACACATTCATATAAAAAATCTTGTGTACCAGTAATGTCAATGGTATAGTAACAGAGTAAATAAGGCACGAACACAGTATAGGTCGTGCCTAAAAAAAAAAATGTGTTGTTTCAGACATTACTGTTTAATGCCTATCTTATATATAATAACCTGCCAAGTGCGATTCTGGTTCGCGTCCTCTCACCCTCTTAAAAACTTTTATTTTTGTTTTATGAAGTATTGGTTGCTACATCGGCAACAGCAGTACATCATCTGTGACAATGACAACTTTCTAATTAGCCTTGTATCAGACTCACAATCACAAGAGTGTTGTAGATTTTAATATAGAAAAGATTCAATACTACAGTTCTCTGGTAGAGATATCATTTTTATCAAAGGCCTCCAAATGTGGCATTGGTTACTTTTTTAAGTCTTAATGTTATTTGTAAGCTTGTTTTCCAACATAAAGTGGATCTACCTATCCAGGCTGCATGGAGCGTGTTGAGATACAGCACACAGCCCCGTGGTGCCCCCTCGTTGTGGGAGCCCTGCGTGGGTCAGGGTATGAGCATCAGTTCGTCCATGAGGTAGTCCGGGTTGTCGGTGGCGAGGTGCGCCAGCTCGGCGGCAGCCTCGTGCAGCGCGAGCAGGCGCGCACGCGGCGCCGCGTGCCGCAGCACGTCGCGCGCCAACAGCGCGGCGCCACCCGGCACCACGTAGCGCCGGTACGGCACCAGCTGCGGGAACATCTCCGTCTCCAGCGAGCTCACACTGCGACAACATGTACAGGGGTCAGTAAACAGGAGGTGTCCATTCAACACAGGCATCGAGATGCTGGTTAACTAATAACGAAATGATTATGATTATATGAAAATAACAGAAAAACATTCATGCAAATGATTGCCGAGACGAGGCCGTAGCATGTCAAATAGTTTTCAGATGTTATAAGGAGGCAAGGTTTTAGCTCTACTACCTCTGAGGCCACAACCTCTACTGCACTAGGGCACGATGCGCGCCATGTTAGGGGGTAAAAGTGGCGAGTTTTAGTTTTTTTTCTGTGATTTTGTATGCTAGATTATATTAACAAGCTTACATAACAAATTTAAGCGTTAAGTGACGAAATAAAAGATTTTTAGACATACTTAAATAAAATGGTAAGTACCATAGCTACGCTATTCAGTTCTTGGACGTTTATTTATATTACTGGTAACATTCTGTTTTGAAAATGTTAACTATTTGGCCCTATTCAAACCAAAGTTATGAGGGTTCAAAAACAACGAAGCGTTTTGAGAATAGATAGGTAGCGCCTTTGCGCTTCACTTGGCACGTCTCGGCGGTGGCACTACCGGGCTGTCAGATACACAAACAGTAAGAAACAAAACAAAACAAAATACCAAAACAAATGTGGTATCCATTTTCATACAAATCGGTGAAAGGGTCCGTAACCATAACGTAACCATAATATGCGATGTGCGAATTCGAATCGCACTTGGCCATTTTATGTATACATAGTCAAATAAAAATGTAAAAACACTTACGTGGCGATGTAGTACTTGTGGTAGTTGTCTCGCGCGTGCGCCGCCTCCGCCGTCAGCTGCACCGCGTACTGCAGCAGGGAGTCCCCGTACTGCGGCGCGCGGTACAGCACGCGCCGCCCGAGCAGCGGGGCCGCCACTGTAACATGTACATACACCCGGTTAGTGTGCGAGGGAGAACACGAGTACACTGTAGACCAAGCTCGGTATCTTCAAGATGTACGCACCTGCCTGCTACTCGCTGCTGTCCGAATCCGGGAAGACACAGATGCAGCGAGTACAGAACAACCCTACGGACGACCCCCGGAGCTGGGCAGGACCCCTGTCTGTGCTGGCTCTGTGTGACCGCAGCCTGCTAGGCTGCTGCTACAGCCTAGGAGGCACGAGAAGGAAGATTGAGACACCTCACCATCCCGCTCATTCCTCGCATATCCCATTTCTTACCTAACTTTCCCAGTACCCACTTCCCTTGAACGTTAGATTTTTTTAGGTTCTCTTGGCCCATCTCCTCTTAAATGATATTATTTCGATGAGGTTCCTACCAGTTCCACTTAGGGGCTGGTAGAAATCCAGAGTTTGCGAGAGAAGGGGAGGGCGACACTTACGTGACACCGTGTTGTCCTTGTCCTGCAGCTGGTGCTGGTAGAGCGCGGCCAGCGCGGGGGTCTGCAGCAGCACCACGGCCACGTCGGAGCGCTGCAGCATGCCGCGTATCCAGGCGCCGGGGCCAGCCGCCGCCATCGCCATCACCGCCGGGGAAAATATGTCATACACCTGGAAAGGAAACATTTGGTTCCATTACGAGGTGCATTGACTCTAATTAAAGCCAAATTTTACGATAGTACAGTATTATGTAGTAGTTCCCAATGAGTAAGAGGACGGTCCAGCCCCCGGGCGGCGGGTGTCCCTGTCAAGTTACCTGCGTGTCGGGCGCGTCCTCCAGCAAGGCGCGCAGTGCGTCTGTGAGGCGCGCCGCCACGGGCCCCTCGCGCGCGTACAGCAGCAGCACGTGCCGCCGCGCCGCCTTCACTGGCTCCGGGCTGGCTGCCTCGCCGCTGCAACACGGGGTACATCTCTTAGGACTTGTTGCGAAGCGATTGACTGGTGTGTCGATACATTTACTCGGAATGGGTACTAATTTCTAACTTGAAAGTGGTATTCAAGTATGGACATAACGAAATGTAACGTTACACGGCCTATCGAAGCACCTGACAAATAAATAATCTTTGAGAGCGAATCAAGTTTTGCAATTATATTTATATTGCAAGGCGGTTATGTTTCGTTTTCCATATTTTTACTTTGATCGAAAATGAAAAAAGTGTGATTCCATACCTACAAGACATACATACCTACACTCAATCAATAAAACTAATTAAAATATCATCATTCAAGCATTGACACTGATAAGCTACAGGAAAACAACACACAAGAAGGCAAAATTATGAATAGAAGCAAAAACTCGGCGTCACAGAGATAATACAATAAAAACATACGTGTTATCGATAACTAACCTCAGCTCCCACTGATTAGCGTGTGAAAGAAAAACAAACGTTCCACTTGAGGATAAATGTACAAATTAATAACATCATACTAGTAGTGATCGCGACTTTTCCTCATATTAGTGTCGCAGAGTATGTGCCAGTAAGCGGCTGGACGATAGTCTAGGAAGTGGCAGAAGGGCAACAATCACAGGATAAAGTGAAGGTTTTCCTTCGACTCTACACACACGCCACAGACCAATATACGGCTGGGACATGTGTTGCTACTGTTAGTAGGTCTGCTATGTATTGTATACATCCTCCGTCCTTGCTTCGTGTTCCTCATTGCGGGGGGTCGCGACCTCCTCCTTGGATCGTACTATGTATTACATAAGTTTTTATTATAGTTGTGTATATATAATGTCTATTATATCATTATTTGCATATCCTACATCACATAAAATAGGTACGTTTTATATACCTATGTATTTTTTGACCAATAAACTAGGTATAAACTATTTAAACTATAAACTGTTATTTTCCACCAAATCACACGAGTATATAAGTACATATTTTGGCGTTTTCAAAGCCAGATAGGCACCAGGTGTACTCATGTAGGTAGTATGGTATATGTTGTATGTATGGCCTGCACTCGGTGGTATGTGCAGGCATGAGTGTGTTGTGGTATCACTGTTTCATTCAACGCCACATTGACGTCACTAGCTGGTGGCGGAGTTATTCCATTATAGGCGAGTACATAACTTCACTTTTCAACGGAGTCATTTAAACGGTTACTTCTAGGCAAGCGTGTTTGATTGTTGATAAACATCAGGCAAAGTGGAGTCAAACGCGAGTCTATCCATCATAAAACGATATCGGAAAAATCCAGAACAAACAAATCGTTTTGTTTGATTAATCGATTCAATATCTATTAGCACGCTCTTGTCAATTTAAACATCTTACGTAAGGAATGGTAGAGGCGAAACTTTGTCAATCTCGTTTCCAGCGATATATGGCCGGGCCAATGCTTACTCTCAAAAAGATTACAACGGAATAACCATTAATTTTAATTAATCTTTAATGAGATGTTTATTATGAATGCGGAGTAAAACTGGAAAGTCCAATACAATCATTTATAATAATTGACGTACAAAATATAGTTCAAACGTGAATGCCTTATACGTCCAATTACTCATTAAAATTTCTATTGTAATAGGGATTACTTTTTAATTTAATTACATAAATATTAACTATCATAATATATCGTATCAGACAGCGAAGCGTTACTGTAAAGTTTGTGCTCTCTTCATTTACAAGTAGAAACGGAAATAGCATGCCAAAAAAATGTATGTAGAATCTGAAATACCTATACTCAAAGTTCAATGAATACGATAAACAATCTCACAGTTGGTAGTACTATCAGATATGGTATGAAGTAACGCGCGTCACAGCTAGCTATCACGCGCCACCCGCCATCCGCGCCGCCTAGATAACACTATCTGTTATGCTAATTTCAGAATTCATTTGTGTTTTCCTGAATGATCCTTGAAGGGTGCTGTTTGGTTACAACATCTTACGTCATGTGAAATTATATAGCTAGGAAGTGGTTAGGTACCTATATGAGTAGTTGTGTGCTCGCATGTAAATAGCGCCATGTGCCCCTCGGGTTGAAACTTGTAGCGAGAAGTACTTGCAGCTAATTAAAACCCAGGGGTCTTCAAATCTAGAGTAAATAGGTTTCTTCTAGGCAAGCGTGCTACATCTTAGACTATAGTGGTGCTTAACATCAGGCAGGCTATAGTCAAACGTAAGCCTATCTAATGTAAAAAAAAGCTGATTATAGTAAAACAAGGGGCTTGTGTGCATATGAGAACAGCGATTAAAACAGTAGTGTTCTACTCATAATAATCTTGTATATGTGGGCCATCACAGAAAAAAATGTATTTGATAAGTGTACTCCCGAATAAGATATTAAATTCTATCATACCATATAACATGAATCAAGATAAGGAAAAACTAAAGGACAGGGTCAAAAAGAAGGATACTTATTTTTAGGTTTCATTACTTTCAATATTATGTTAAGTACATTGAATATGCGCTAACAGGTTTACCTTTTAGGTAACACATGGTATTAGGTATAAATAACTAACAAGAATTCGGTAATTATTACACAAAGGTTCACAAAACAAACAAGTCATGTAATTAAAGAGGAAAATTGAAATGATATCGATAGTTGGTATTAAAATAATCAGTAAGCAAATACCCGAGAGGGGTTTATACAAACTACGCCAATTGAGATGAGTAACGGGATTTAAGGGCAGCTACTATCTGAGGTTATCTTTGCAGAGGTTGAATATTTTATCTTATTGTTTTAGTGCGTAATTGTTGAACTGGTCAACAATCTCATGCGGATGTGTCACTCCTTCCTGACTTGCTTCAACCATTCATGCCATGAGTTAATGGAGGAATATGCACACATAAGAAGATCTAGTAATATAGATTTCACTGTAAGCTCGAATTTTTAACCCTAATCCACAATGCATCAATATGGTGGCAAACATTGCATACCAAGGAGTACTTCAATATTTATATAGTACGTACTTAAGTACTGTAAAATAACCACAGAAAATAATAAATATGATTATAAAAAAGCAGTGTTTTTTTGGTTCATACTGTGGGAAGGCCATAATTATATTTAAACTGACTCGTGTAGATTTCTTAATATCGGGTAAACACATCTAACAAACAGGTCAATCAGTAAATATTGATGTTGTACTTTGATTAGTGGAAGAAGAGACAGCCAGAGTCACTAGTTAACAGAGCGGCGAGACGATGTGAGGGCGGAGGGCGACCGCACGCGCAGTGATACATAGCCACCTACAATATACCCTGATAAAACAACTAACAATACCGACACTTCAATCGCGATTGATATTTAAGCAAATATAGCAATGACACGTGTCAATGTAAGTCTATTGATCAGACAAGTGTGTTATGATGTTAGAAAACAAAGTGACAGGTATTTAGAGAGACGTGTAGGTAATTATCGTCAGAGATCAATAGTTCCCACATGACGTGTTATTCCAGCGCGGCGGCGAGGCGGCGCTCAAGGCGACATCTTGTATAACTACATGGTAATGAGATCTCGCCTGCGCCGGCCTCTGTGTATAAACTTATTGATAACAATTGCCCATTTTAACTTTAAACTCTGGGATTTTTAAGAGTCTAGAAATCTGAAACTCGTATTGTACTGTATTGTATTCAAGATATAAAAATCTGAAACTCGTTGTATCTTTTGTAATGTTTGGTACGAGAGAAACTGTTACATTATGCAGTAGGTTTAAGGTATAAATGAAAATATAATTTGGTTTATCGTTGCAATACAAAACTATCAAGTTAAGGAAAATCATCATGAAAAACAAAATCGTTAAAGAAATTTGAGAAATAGGTAGGTATGATACTTTAAGTACTATAATAATGGTAAATTGGAGTAAAAGATAACATCGAGTAATGCAGCATCATGAAGTTTCAAACGAAGATGTCATGAAATATATATTATCTCGAGTGAGTATGACTTGACAGAATCACTATTAACGCATCATTATCATATCATGCTAATCTAGTCAATATAAGCCAAAACTTCGCTCTACGCTTTCTTTCAGCGATGTTTCGTGTTCGGAAAGAAAAACTGTTGGGGAAAAAATGTAAACACTCTTTCGGTCTTCTAAGGTGAAATAAGATTCAGCCTATTTCAAAAGATTGTCAGTGCCTCTCCTGCACGGCTAATGCTGTACTCGGGTAGAGTACAGCATTAGTCTATGTGCACATGTTATCTAGCACTTATTTAGTATGTGGCTAGATGGCGTCCTGCAATGATGAGGTTGTAGTGTAGTACCTGTGCACGAGCCACTCGCGCAGCACCTTCTTGTGCAGCGCGCGCGCGTCGCGGCGGCGGCACAGCAGGCACAGCGCGCCGCCCAGCGCCACGCTGCCCGCCAGCGCGCCCAGCGCCCAACGCCACGAGCCCTGCCCGAGCCGCACCGCCGCCACGCTCGCCTCCTCCACCGCTGCAACCACACCACAACAACACGTCACACTCACTCTACTGCGTACTCAACATCTAGCAGCATACGTACAAGCGAGAATGTAACATATACTTACAGATTTACTTACAGGTGTTACAAACCAGGCAATCTGCCTTCATGTACCTACCCAGATTAGACTGCATTCGTAATTGAGCCAATATCAAATAAAAATAAACTATAACTAAGTGGTAGGTACTTATGCGTACAAATAACTGCATTATAAGACTACAATGGCAGGATGTCTCTTACCAATACGTACATATAAGGCAGTTATAACATTCATATAATATTTAATTGCTCATATACGGCACTTCTCAAATTGTAAGTCTTTTTCAATAATGCATTATACGACGCTTGCCTGATAGGTCAGCATAGCTATTCAGCGTTCCACATTGCCACAAATTATAAAACTATTCGATCGTAGTAGAATACCTGCTGATCTAGATGGCGCTGTGTGCAATGTCCCAGAATATTTATTATTATTTATTTATCTATAACAAGTGATAAGGTGAATGTTGCTACACTTTTCATATGAAAGTAAATATCCAGTTCTGTGCGTGTGTGCCCCATATGCAGGCGGTGGCGGTGTGACCGACTGCTGCTCGAACTATTTCCTCGAACTTTCGATCTTCAAGCGCATGTAACTTTCATCGACCCACACAAAGTGGCATAAAAAGTACCACTTCGACACACTTCATAATTGATTACATCGAATTGAGATCACTTTCAAGCGGCGACAAAAACATCTGCAGTAGGCGAATAAAAACTAGCATACATACATATAAACAAACATAAATATATATAGATCAAAACTAGTATTTGCAAATGTCGATTAGCATAACGAACCGGGCGCGTATTGAAATGAGCTGCAAAGTTGCGCACTCGCGGCCTACACCCATACACGTAGAGGATGTGTGCATTCATATCATATATACCTATATATTTATACACACCGGCCTACTACTGAACAGTACACTCATTTAGAAATCGATAATTGAAATACATATGTACCATTGCATCCATTAGTTTATGTTATTTATCTATCAATTAACCCGCAGCCATAGCACAGGACACAGCAGTACAGGTCACAGGAGCGCCTACATTTGATGACTAGAACTGGTTCTCGACTGGACTAGTAATTATCAATATTATCATACCATTTATGTAAATGATTAAATGCGAAAGTTAGTTGTTGGTTTGTTTGTTGATGTTTATTTCTCCTGCACATCCGTACAGAGTGAAAGATCATCCAGATTTTTGGTATGAAGGCACAACTTGATCACTAAGTGATCACGCTATATTTTATTCGAAACAACGCAAGCGAAGCGTTGCCGAAAATTTGTCTAAATATATTTGGAAACGTACGCAAAACCAGCAAAAAAATGTGTTAAAACGGGTCTAATTCATTGGCACAAAACTCATATACTCGAAAAGGTTTGAAATGTCTGCAGCATTGAGTTGCACACTGATTGCTTCCAAGCATGTCTAAGTGCGTTGACTTGCACCCGGGCTGCCTGCGACCAGCCACCCCGCCCGCGCCCGTGCCGCCCGAGCTGGGAGGCTACGTATACTTGATCTCATGCTAAAAACAAATGTTGAGCTTTCTAACGACACTCGTTATAAAGCAGGGAAGCTTTTAACAAAAACCTATAACATTTTTTAATTGTTTTCCTAATTATTTCAGATAGTAATTTCAAATATAGTTCCAAATCAAAATACACTAAAATCTCACATTATATATTGGTTATTATGAAAGTTTGTAAGTGTATCTATGTATTATGTGGTTATTAATTTTAGTTACTCCACACACACACACATATGTATGTATGTATGATAGTGAATATTTTGCAACCGGCGTGTGAATTAGTGTGTGGAGGCCACAAGAAGGCCAAGCATATTGAAGTCTAAATCTGTTCTCTATAGCTATGGGCTTATCATGCTTGTTGTGAATACACAAGTATGAACAGACACACATGGCTCCAACTTGTTGCCACATAAATCCAAGTTAAAGGGCTGGCACTTGCTTCATCTCAGTGTCACAACTGCAGGTATGCAGTAGTTAATAGACTATGAAGTGTAGAGTAGTTTGTAATTTAGATCTAATTTCGGAGTTTCCCGTTCTTGAAGTTCAATCAATTTCATCTGAAGGAAAGCCAAATTAAAATGACCTCTTATTAGTTCTCTGGCCTTATTTCCAATTTATTCTATTGAAATATATGATTTTGATCATTGATCATCAAATCAGGCGATTAATTATAACTAATTAGTAATCTGTAATTTGGCTGGGACCGTGCCTGATAACAGGTTAGTCACATATTTTTCAGTACATTATAATCCAACAAATTGATGAATACTTACAGAACTCATATTTGATGAGTCCCTGCTCGAAGAAGAGGCCGTGCTCCCAGGGCGCGTGCAGCGTGAGCTGCGAGTGGTAGAGGCCGGGGCGCAAGCGCGCCGAGCAGCGCACCTCCAGCGCCGCGCGCGACCCGCACGACAGCGGCTCCAGCGAGCGCGCCGCGCTGATGTCCTGACACACAACAATCATACTTATAAGTTATTATAGCACATAACAACACAATGCTGCTTTAGTAAGTCTTGCTCCCATGTATTTAAGTGCTATAATTATGACATATTTTAATAAAGTTTTTGAGTTTTACTTCTACATAGCCTATTTGTATTTGTAGTAACAAATGTGTTAGTAATAAAGTATTGTATTGTAACTTAATTGAATCTGATATTATCATAAAAATTTTTTTGCTTGTGTTCATGTTTGTGTGGTAATTGAAAATCACAGCTCTCAATAACAATGATTTGCAATTCAGTACAATGAAAATAACAGAGGCAGTTTTTAAATGTCATTCATTCATATTGTTAACTTACGCTGGAGACATTGTCTTTCCTCCACAGTCTGACATCCTCATATGATGTGAAGGGCACTCCCGTGTGCCACACTATGGTCACATCTTGCCTGAAATTACAAATATATTATAACAGTGTTACCTTAATAAAAAATAATTTAACTATCATGTAAAATAATAACCAAATTGAAAAAACAAATCCAAATCTACTAGTTCAGTTATAATATTTCACCCTGAATTAGTTATATCAGACAAAAGTGGCTCTACTCCAACCTCTGCTGTGGAGCTATATGTCAGAACTACAACACCAGTTTACACACAAACAACAAAACACACCTAACGTAAGGTTGTGAAACAGTCCCACAGATACATCAAACAATAAGCAATCAAAAACTTTATACTGGCTCAGAAGCTCTTCAAGCCCTGTTATTCCTACCCAAAACAGATCTGAGCTGATAGACACAGAAATAACTGAAACCAGAAGGAAATTAAGTACCACAGAAGAAAACTCTTAAACCATCTCCTACACAAGTGGACACTTGAATGTAGGAAACCATTAATCCTCTCACATCACTTTTAAATGATGTTGCCAAAGACAAATATTTTATCAAAATCTTAAGCAACAACCAGCTAATCTAGCCTAACTCATTGGATGGATACAGCATTGATAAACATCTAAATAATTAATATACCTACAAACTAAACAAGAGCACAGAGTTGTATTGAAAAACCTACCTACACTATTCTACTGAACCAGAAGATATTGTAAAATAATTACAGTAACAGCTAGGACATGTACGAGTACCAACTAACATAGGGAATGTCAAACATAGTCTCAAAACCCCTTTTGCCAATGTTCAATGTGGACATCAATGCAGAAATCTAAGAATGTGTTGCTGGGATGCAACCCCTCACATGACATAATGAGCTGCTACAATATAATAAACTGCTCATAAAATATTACCAACATACCCGTCTTTATGCACTGCATAGGGGTGCACTTCAACCCTGGCTGTGTTGTTTGCAAATAATTCTTTAGAGTATTTATTGTCCACTGCAACAAACTTCTGTGTGATCCTCCGCAAGTGCTCATTTACTGAGAAGTAGCTCTTCAGCAAGTAGCATGACTTGAATATCAGGTCGACTGTAGTGTTCAAACACACCTGGGGACAACAGCAGGTCATTAGAATACTCATAATAAATAGGCCAGGCAAATGTACCAGCCAGCTGATACCTGGTAAATGACTACCCACAAACAGGAGGCTGCTTTCATGTAACAAGATGTTCTTCTTTTGAGGTCAAGTATTAATCTAGTAGTCTCAAGGACCTTGCCTAATAATCAAAATAACATTTAGTAATGTCTAAAAAACACTTACATAGGAGCAGTTTCCATCAAAAACGATTTCCTGTTCATATGTTGAATGTTTGAGTCCTTGCTTGTATATGTATGGTCTAAGTTTATTCCCTGCGGATGGAGGAGGATGGTTGCATCCATTCCTTTCGTTGTCGTAGTACCACACCAGCAGCGCCCAGGAGGTGGCGCCGGGCTCCACGGGCGTGCACCACTCCGCCTGGTAGCGGCCCACCACCCCGGCAGCGAGCGAACTCAGCGACAGGCTCGCCTCCGAGCTGTTGCTGCGGCGGCACTGAGCCACGTCCGTGCCGAGAGAGGAGCCCACGACACAGAACAACACCCCTAATAATACCTCGCGCATCGTGCCTACTTATGTAAATAACTTCATGACCGAACTAACACCAAATAAACACACTCGTAAATTCACAATTCAGTCGTAAAAGGAGTAACGCCGATTCTCTTGAAGTTGCTTTGGTTACTGGTTTTGGAACAGGACTTGATCTAACAGCTGAGGCCTACTTTACGGTTTCTCACAACTTGTAGTTCCTAAATCTCGTGGCGTCGTATTTATTTAGATCATCGCCATTTTAGCAACTAAATAAAAAGAAAAAATATACGCTAGGTACGCAACGTCTATGCTTTGCATTTCTTTTCTTGCGTATATGAAAAATGTTACCAGTTTCAGATTCAATTAATTTTGCTGTACTTTAATGAGAGCTTAAAACATGTAGCGTTTCTGAAAAAATTAAGCACGCCGTGTTACCACTGTAATATTATATAATATTATATAAGGCACATCAGACACATTACGAGTTCTGAGTCACGGCATGCCCAGACACGCGTCCAAGGACTTCAGACGTCCTCGGACGTCCGATAGTGATGGTGCGCTAGATGTTTTGGGACTGTGCAAAGTTTGCTATAACTACTTTGCGTCCAATGATACAACCTGACCTTTCTTCATTATAATGAATAGTTTACCCAATAATCACTATTTAAAAATAGTCAAAAACCTTGTGCAAGTGCAAGCCTTCTGTCACTTTACTGAATATGTATATTGCGTATCAAAACCTGGGGTGAGTAATGACGATATACACAAAAGTTGTGGTATTTTGGAAACTCGTAGTAGATATACTGAACAAATTTAAGCCTACTAAATAACTAGCCTGATTTTGATGCATAACTGCAGTTATTTAGAAGATATATAAATGTATTCAGCAGCGCCCTCTGGTGAGTTGCCATCGTAACACATAGCTAGAAACATACAACAATCAAACCTCATCACATCACAGAAAACTGCATCAAAATTCGAGAAGTCATTTTGGAAGTTAAGTACTTATGTAAAATTGATTTGCATAAACTTTATCAATTTGATAGTTTATTGGTTTTTTCACGAAATGTACGGGATCGAATGAACAAATAAATTTATGAGACCATCTCGAAAACAATCTCCATCGAATAAAAAACGAATTATTGAAATCGGTTCATAAATAACAGAGTAATTACCTATGTAACTTTACAACAATACGATAAAAAATTCAGAAGACTTGATAAGCCTTTTCTGAAGTCTATTCAAAATTGGATTTTTAAAATATTTTTTTAAATGATTACACTGCTATGATCTCGATAGTAAAACCTTTTTTAATTACAGATTCTATACGAATATTGGTATCATATGATACCAATTTTATCTACAATTAGTTATTTTTACAAAGCTGGTAACTCTTTTATCACTTTATCATATAATGTCAACGTCACATGTCATATAAATGTCAAAACCTACCATAGAGTAGTCTAAGTCTATATTCTCTATGGTCTAAATGCCTTCAAATTATTTTCCTCCTTGGTTGGATGCCTCGCAAATAGATCTAAAAACTAAAAAGATGTATGTATGTAAATCACTGACCTCCATGCGTACATGTAGTAATGGAGGTCAGTGATGTAAATACATAGACTATAGAGAATGGTATGAACATTTTAAACACCTTGCGTTGAGCACATTCGCAAATCTACGACAGATACTTTTATTTTTATCCGACTTCCAAAAAAGAAGTTTATCAAGTCTTCTGAAAGTTTATTTTTAAAGAACTTAAGGACATCTAATAGAATAAATAATACATTAAATAACTTGACCGTTATTTAAAGCTTAATAAATTGAGAGTGGCAATCGTGTTTCCGCTTCCTTTTTCCTTCTCTTTCGATCTTTATGCACTTTTTATCGTTCTGTCTCGCTCGCACACCCCCACCAACAGGCGACCGAGCCATGAAGGTGAAAATGGCTCGACCTCTTTTCATTGGCGTCGAGTATTCCGCTGTGACAAGTCGATAGTCGTCTTCGAGACACCAAGTGGAATTTATTTAAATTTAACAGTGTACTTAGTAAGTGCTCTTTCCAACCGAAAGCAGTAAGTTGATTCCACTTATTTTGATAAATGGTAAAGTTTTTTTATTTTTTAACGGTGTTACCGTTCGTCTTTACCATACGACTTGTTTCCTTTTATTATCAGTTTAGTGTACCAAGTTACACTTAGTAACTGAATTCCATTTTTGTTTAATCTTTCGAATGTGCACATTAAACTTGAGTTTAAATTGTTAATGATTTTTATTTTAAGTTCAAGTTCAACAATATAAATAATTGCTAGTACATTTGATGTACGAAATACGATGTATATAACTACCTTCATTTTTGTTTCTTGATTTTTAATTATTCACTTTTGGATTGAAGGTGCTTTCCATGAATATTCGATTAGTTTACTAATCTATTGTTTGATCTAGATGACTGAACCGAACATGGATGCGATACCACCGGAGCCTGGGGCTTCGGGCGTTCAAAAGAAACCGGTGGAGCAGCGACACGTACGGCGTGAGCGATGCAGTTCCGCATCCTCGAGCAACAGCAGCAGCAGCAGCAGCTCCACCAGCACCACGAGCACCTCAAGTAGGTACCCTAATAAAAAAAGACGTCATCGTCGCTCCCATAAAAAAAGGGGGCGTAAAAATAGGCATAAGAATAAATTGTTACAAAAAATGTCACAAGAATTAAGCGAACTGCGCAGGATGCACGCAGCACCTACAGCAGAGGTTCCGCTACAAGATGTGGTTAATGACGATACAATATCTTTACTGGATAATCAAGATCGTAGGTCGTTGTCGGATTATGCGGACAGTGAGATAGGAAATGACTCTAATATATCTCATCAATACAGATTCAATATGCAAGTAAAATTGAAAGAACCTTCAGTTCCTAAAACCCCACAAAATTATTTAAATGCTTTGGATGACGTCCAACTTTTTAATAAAGAAGAGTGGTGTGATGTTAGGTACTCGGATGTACAAAAAGTTTACAACCACTCACCGGGCTTTACGGAGCTAGATACAAACGATGAAATTAAAGCTTATGACATAGGTGCACGGCATTTGACACATACCGACAAAAGCTATGCTGCTCTCACCTTTTGTCTGCTTAAGCAGCGAGAAGTATTCGAAACCGCTATGGCTAAGCTTATATCTTGGGGTCATGACACACATAACTTTAATGGAGGGCAATTACGTGAAAAGATTGACGAACTTTTTACTGGCGGAGAATATTATAAGGTTTCTTCGGACATGTTGCAACTAGTCTGTGGCCACCGCGCAGAAGCATTACAAATCCGTAGGGACGCGATACTGAAATATGCTCGAGACCCTTTAATTAAATCTACGTTAAGAAAAATCCCACCATCGAATAAATGTTTATTTAATGATGAGAAATTGAAGTCTGCATTAGAGAAGATTGGTGGAGCAAAAAAGGCGTTTTCACTCCCTCGTCAGTCTACTTCACGAGTAACTGATAATAGAGCCACGCGCTACCCCTCGCAGGGGCAAGTGAATTATGTCGGGCCCTCGCAGGGTAACCTAAAGACATGTTGTGCTCAGGCACACCCCACACAGCCCTCGCAGAGTTGTGGTCATAATTGGTACAATGTACAAAGCCGTCCCTCGCAGGGACCGAGCAATAATCAAGGTGGAACCCGTGGTTCTAACCATAACAGTCGAGGCTCCTTTCGGGGACGTGGAAGTAGCCAGCAACGGGGAGCTAGATATCCGCCCAATAATAGAAAGCGAAATGCAAGCTACGAGCACCAGACGGGTGGTAAAAAAGGTAGATTTTGACAACTTCTTTGCGGGCCAGCTAAGATACTTTGTCGGTCAATGGCAGAAACTGGGAGCGCCAAAGATATTATTACGCTTAATCAAGGGCTATCGCATACCCTTTGTAATAAAACCCCCTCTTATTGTACCCACCGGACAATTCAAAACATTGGAATCTCAGGAAATGTCGGATATCATTGCGCAAATGCTACTCCAAAAGGTACTGGAGGAGGCTCCACAGTCGCCAAGTTTCTTATCGACAATGTTTCTGGTCCCCAAAAGCGATGGGAACCACCGGCCCATCTTCAACTTAAGAAATTTGAACAATTACGTTATAACGGAACCGTTTCGGCTGATAAATGTGTTTCGAGTACCGGACTTTCTGCAAACAAGGGACTGGCTGTGCAAAGTAGACCTCTCGCAAGCGTATTTTCACCTACCCGTAGCAAGGTCACACAGAAGGTTCCTGAGGCTAATTTACCAGGGAAAATTGTTACAAATGACCTGTCTCCCGTTTGGCCTAAGCACTGCCCCCAAAGTTTTTGCCTCACTAACAAATTGGATCGCACATACCTTAAGGCAAGAAGGTATACGAATTATCGTATATCTGGACGATTTCCTGATAGCACATCAGAACTATCAGGAACTACACACACATACCCAGGCAGTGCTCAATCGTTTACGTTATCTAGGGTGGCGAATAAACCACGAAAAGTCAGTGACGTCTCCCAGCAAAAGTTTGGTATTTCTGGGTGTCCTATGGAACCCGTGGGAAAACCAACGATCTGTCCCGCACGAAAAAGTTATAGACCTGGAACAAACCTTAGCAAAAATATTGAACAAAAATACCACTTCCCTACGCGAGCTACAAAGCCTAGTAGGCAAGCTAAATTTTGCGAGCATTGCTGTGCCCAGAGGAAGAATACATTTCCGGGATACTCTCATGTTTCTCAACAAGGCACTAAAAGAAACATCCGTTCGCACCCTCGTACTACCCCTGCAAGTACAGGAAGACCTGAGATGGTGGCTTCTGAACTGTCACCAGGCTTCCCCAATTATCTACCCACCGCCCTCACATTACCTGACCACAGATGCGTCAGATATAGCTTGGGGTGCTCATCTCAACAACCTCACGTTGTCAGGACAGTGGACACTAAAAGAGCAGACTCTTCACTGCAACCAAAAAGAAATGCTTGCAATACTAAAGACGATGGAAGAGCAAGGTCCAAAGATGTGCAAGTCAACAGTTCTAGTACAGTGCGACAACAGAACAGTAGTAGCATTTTTGAGGAAAGAGGGAGGAACCAGATCCGAACCCTTAATGCAAATAACCAAAAAGGTTTTTTGCCTGCTAGAACTCCACCAAATATACCTGAAGGTACAGTACATCCCAGGCAAATACAACTGCCACGCAGACCGCCTGTCACGTCACCAACAACCACCAGAATGGCACCTGATGCCTCAGTGTACAACAAAGATCTTCAGGAGATTCGGTGTCCCGGTGATAGACCTTTTCGCATCAGATCAGACCAAAGTCGTGACCAACTACGTGTCTCTGGATCAGACAGATCCTCACGCAGCTTACCACGATGCATTTGTGGCGAGAAGCCATTTTGAATTTGGCGCGCCTTGAGCATGCGCCCCCAGCCACGCCACGGCCACAGCGAAAACTAAAAAGAGCTGCCATGGCAATGATAGAGATCGGAGGTTAGCTGGTTGTGTAATTGTATAAAAATGTCTTGTACATAATGAGTGAGAATAAAAAGTGACTCTTATACATAATGTTTTAATGAAACCGCACACCCAGTAATGTGACGTTACATTTGGTGACTTACGACGCTACAGTGAGCGGGGCCCCATGCCCTCGCTTAGCGACACGCATTTCTGCGAACCGCTGCTGCAGTCCCCGGGCCGCCGACGCGGAGTCCCGGCCCTTGACTCGCACACGACGCACACCACCGGGCGCGGCAATCAACGACGCGCACTCCTATCTACACCTACCACCGCTGCGATCGCCGGGCCGCCAACGCGGTATCACGGTCCCCGACTCGCTCACCACGTGGCGCGGCCACCAGTGCGCACACTACGCACCAGTGCAGGCGGTCCCTAAGCCGCCCCACGCGCCCCTCGTGCCAGCAGGAGCCTTCGCCTTGGCCGGTCGTGCACGCGCACGCCGCCGTCAGGTACCAAATTGGATCCGAGGTATGTGAAGAAAGTGTGGTGTAACTCATCCATCTCAGTACAGTGATTAGCTAACGGTGACGATAACTAATAACTCTAACAAGTGGTGGCGGTTATAACAATGACACTGAGATTGTGCAACCCAATTAACCTATAACTTAATATACTTACATATTATTATATGCATACCTAAGTTTATCAGTAGGATATTAACCGACATGGTGATTAAGGCTGCTTGTTTGTATTAAACATATTAACTATCTACCAGACTACTACAATCTCTGTAGACTACTTGCATGTGTTTGTATTATATTGTATATTGTATTATTTTGACTTACCACAAATACCACAATGTCCACTCCGCATGAGGAAGAGCTGTAAGCCCAGCTCAAATCATTACAGGAGCAAATGGCCCGGCTAACAATGCCTCAACCTACGGTCAGTGCGGTTTCTGTGAAGTTAAATGCTTTTTGGCCGGATAAACCACACACATGGTTCGCACAAGCAGAGGCACAGTTCGAGATCGCTGGGATCTCCAAAGATGCTACCAAATATGGGCACCTACTATCAATATTAGATGCACGGTTGGCTGACGAGGTAGAGGACATCATCGCTAACCCACCAACAGAAAATAAGTATGAAAACTTAAAAACGGAGCTAATCAAACGCTTTTCCTTGTCCAGGGAACAACGCATTCGCCAATTACTAAGCGAGCAGGAGATGGGGGACAGGAAGCCCTCATCATTCCTTAGACACCTCCGTTCCCTGGCAGGGAAAAGTGATGAGGGCATTGTCCGAGAACTTTGGATGAGGAGCCTACCCCACGAGGTCCAGCACATACTTATGGCTCAGCTTGACCTCCCCTTGGACAAGGTGGCTGACCTGGCGGATGCCATACTAGAAGCATCCCCAAGCAGGTCAGTGTGTGCAGCCAGCACTAGTACACCTGACCTGGACAAAATCATGAGGTGTATTGAAGACCTTTCTAAAAAAGTAGAAGCTTTGACCAGAGACCGTTCTCGAGCTGACTACAGGGACCGTTCCCGCTCTGACTCCAGGGGTACCTCACGCTCCCGGAACAGGTCTCCATCACGTAAACTATGCTGGTACCACCACCGACATGGCGCCAAAGCCAGCAAATGCACAAAACCATGTGAATGGGCGGAAAACGAGGCGAGCAATCAGTAGCGACGGCAACTGATTGTCATATACCAAGCCGCCGTCTATTTATACTAGACAGTACATCCAGGAACAAATTTTTAATAGATTGTGGCTCAGATTTATGTTGTTTCCCACGCAGGCTCCTGCGTGGCCGATACACAGCCACTGGCTTCGACGTTCGTGCGGCCAACGGAAGCAACATAAAAACATATGGTACGAAAACCATGTCTCTCAATCTGGGTCTCCGGAGAGTTTTCACCTGGAACTTTATTGTTGCTGATGTCAGTACACCCATCATTGGGGCAGACTTCCTGGCTTACTACAATCTGCTTCCAGATTGTCACAATCGCCGCCTTATTGATGGCACAACCAAGTTGTCCGTCCCTGCATCAATATCCACCATAACTCAAGCTAGCATAAAAATGATCATTGCTTCATCTGATACTGCTTTTTCAAAAATATTTCAGGAGTACCCGGACATCACAAGACCACCAGGGCTCCCACGCATTGTGAAACATAACACAATTCACCATATCCTGACGACGGAAGGCCCGCCTGTCTCCAGCCGTCCTCGCCGACTCGCGCCTCAAAAGCTGCAGGTCGCAAAGGCTGTCTTCGAGGAAATGATCCGGTCAGGTACCGCCCGTCCATCTAAAAGCCCATGGTCTTCACCTTTGCAAATGGTCCTTAAAGATAAACATAACGACACACCGTTACAACCGCAGGACCGCTGGAGACCATGTGGTGACTATCGGGCAGTCAACGCCCGCACCGTGCCTGATCGTTACCCAGTCCGCCACATCGGGGACTTTGGAAACAATCTAGCCGGCTGCTGTATATACAGTAAGATAGACTTAGTTAAGGCCTACCAACAAATACCGGTAGCCACAGAGGACATACCCAAGACTGCTATAACAACACCATTTGGGCTGTTCGAATTTCCTTTCATGTCCTTCGGCCTGAGGAATGCTGGCCAGACCTTTCAACGATTTATTGACGAAGTGACAATGGGTTTGGACTTTGTGTACCCTTATGTAGACGACATATTGGTATTTTCCAGGTCGACCGAGGAACACACACGCCATCTCCGAGCGCTGTTTGAGCGCCTCTCGCAGTACGGCGTCGTGACCAACCCGTCCAAATGCCAGCTCGGCGTGGATGAGGTTATCTTCCTGGGTTACAGCATCAACAAATCTGGTACATCACCACCTTCCGACCGCATCAATGATCTGCAGAACTTCCCTCAACCTAAGACTGTCGAGGGCCTCCGCAGATTTTTGGGTATGATAAATTTTTATCGACGTTTCCTACCTAATGCGGCCGAACTTCAGGCACCGCTCATCGATGCCTACGCCTCCACCCAACTCAAAGGCTCACAGCCAGTACCATGGACTCCTGAGCTCGAGCTGGCGTTCCAGAAGTGCAAAGACCACCTCGCAAACGCGACACTTCTAGCGCATCCGATCCCGGACGCCGAAGTTGGTCTATTTACGGACGCTTCCGCCACACACGTTGGTGCTTGCCTTCAACAACACGTTGATGGCGACTGGCAGCCGTTAGCCTTCTTTAGCAAGAAATTGAACGCCCGCCAAATCACCTGGCCCGCCTACTACAGGGAATTGCTAGGGGTATACGAAGCCGTCCAGCACTTCCGTCACATCATGGAAGCCCAGCATGTCACGGTATATACCGACCACAAGCCTTTGACCTATGCCTTCTCTCAGCGAAGAGAAAAGCTGCCTCCCGTCCAACTCAACCAACTTTCATTTATTTCGCAATTTACTACAGACATAGTCCACATTCAAGGAAAAGACAACGTCGTCGCGGATGCTATGTCGCGCGTGGATTCTATCCACCTCGACAACTTCTCCGCACTCGCCGCAGACCAGGCCAACGACGACGAGCTCCGCACATCGATGACCAACCCCTCTCTTAAACTAGAGAAGGTCGTCATTCCCGGGTCCGACGTCGAGATCTTTTGTGACGTGTCCACTGGGAAACCACGCCCATACTTGACACCACCATTCCGTCGACCACATTTTGAAAAGATTCATAATCTCAGTCACCCTGGCGCGCGAGCTACCGCACGCATGGTGACTGACAGGTTCGTATGGCCAAACATTCGTAGAGACTGCCGCGACTGGGCTCAGTCTTGCATCGCGTGTCAGCGCAGCAAGGTCTCCAGACACACTTTCACGCCCGTCGGCACATTCTCCTTACCATCTCGGCGATTTTTCCAGGTCCACGTGGACATTGTTGGACCACTGCCGAGCAGCAACGGGTACCAATACTGTCTCACAGCCGTGGACAGGTTCTCCCGCTGGCCAGAGGCGTGGCCAATGGCCAACATGACTGCAGAAACATGCGCGGAAACCTTTTTCCGCGGCTGGATCTCACGTTTCGGGGTACCTTCCATCATAACTACCGACCAGGGACGCCAATTTGAATCCCATCTGTTTCAGAAACTGTTGCAGATGTGCGGTTCCAAGCGAATAAGGACGACAAGTTATCACCCGTGCTCCAACGGGCTCGTGGAGCGGATGCACAGGAGCTTGAAGGCCGCCCTGATGTGCCACGAAACAACCTGGCACGAGTCTCTACCCGTCGTCCTGCTCGGCATGCGCGCTTCCCTGAAGGAAGACCTGCAAAGTTCGCCGGCGGACCTTGTGTATGGTGAGCCAATCCGCTTACCCGGGGAGTTCATAGCTCCGTCTGGTCCTAACGAAGATCGCACCGAAGACGTACAAAGCTTCGCTACTCAACTGCGACGTTATATGGCGCAACTAAGGCCTACTCCTGCCTCACGCCATGGCCAACGCCCTGTCTTCGTCGCGAAGGATCTCGCTAACGCTACACACGTTTTCTTGAGAGACGACACAGTCAGGCCATCCCTGAAACCGCCATACGCGGGACCATACAAGGTCGTTTCAAGGACAGGAAAAACAATCACAATTACTATAGGCAATAAGGACACCCAGGTCAGTTTAGATAGGGTCAAACCTGCATACATTCTGGACAACTCTCCACCATCGTCTGTAACCAGCTCGACCCCCGCTGTCCCAACTGTGCCTACTGCCAAAACAACCACACATTCAAACTCTTCATCGGACCAAACAAGTAAGCAACCCATACAGACACGCTCAGGTCGTAAAGTCCATTTTAGAGACCGACTGGACTTGTAGCTCATTCCTCAGCTATCCTCAATTTAGTTGATAATTATGTGGTAAAGTTATATTATGTAACATTGTTTTCTTGTATTTGGTCAATATATTATAAGGTGTAAATATCCTATTTGTGTACTTAGTTAATTATGATTTTGATATTGCATATTGTGTACCCTATCCGTTTCTTTTACTTGTACTGTAACATGTCTTAGTTTAGATCTTGTGCAAATAATTGTATACCTTTTTGTTATTCTTGTGTACCGATAACTTGTGTAACTTGTAACTTTTATAACCATGTTTGTATTAAGAATGTTATCTCGGATGGGGTAATTCTCTGCCTGGGGGGGTGATGTGGCGAGAAGCCATTTTGAATTTGGCGCGCCTTGAGCATGCGCCCCCAGCCACGCCACGGCCACAGCGAAAACTAAAAAGAGCTGCCATGGCAATGATAGAGATCGGAGGTTAGCTGGTTGTGTAATTGTATAAAAATGTCTTGTACATAATGAGTGAGAATAAAAAGTGACTCTTATACATAATGTTTTAATGAAACCGCACACCCAGTAATGTGACGTTACACATTCTCCCGAGCGTGGAATTATCCCCTGGCGTGGGTATTCCCACCACCCCTTCTAATACCAAAGGTGCTGCAACACCTCAACGTAGCGACCGGCACATACCTCTTAGTAGTCCCGAGGTGGGAGCGAGTGTACTGGCGACCGGATTTAAAAACCCGAGCGCTAGCGCCGCCATTCACGATCAGGAAACTTCACTTACATCTGGTGGACACGTCAACCGGCCATCCTCCTCCCAAAGTAAAGGAGATGACTCTGGAAGTATGGAAATGTGGGGGTGGTCTAAGTACTTAACTAAATGGTCTGAATCTCAGTTAAATCTCCTAAGAGATTCCTGGCGCACCTCTACCCAGAAAACTTACAAGGTAGCATGGAATAGGTGGTTGAAATGGTGCGCAGATCAAAGCGTGAACCCGTCTGAACCTTCAGGATCAAGTTTGTCACGTTTCTTAGCAGATCTATATATAGTACATGGCCTAGCATATAACACTATTTTGCTACATAAGTCAGTAGTTTCTACGTTATGCAATGTTGATAATGGTGAAAAATTGAGCTCACATGTGCTAGTGCGTCATATCTTAAAAGCTATCGCCTTGAAAAATCCCATATCATCCAAACCGCCAGTTTGGAATACAGATGACTTAGCGTTGTTTTTAAGTAATTATTCTATCGATGAAAGATCAGTTTTTGCTACATGCAGGCATACAGCAACACTTTTGCTCCTCTGCTCCGGTCGCAGAGTACATGATTTAACCTTATTAGCGGTTGATTCAAAGCACTTCATTGAAAGCGATAACAATCTAATAATGTGGCCTATTTTTGGGTCCAAAACGGACACTACGTCATATAGACAATCGGGCTGGAAATTATCACCTAATCCTACCAACAAAAATCTAGATCCTGTGTTTTGGGTAAAACATACAATCTCTATACTAGAAGAAAAACGAAAGTCAGGATGTCAAAATTTATTTATTAATATCAGAGGACAACCAAAAGCAGCATCGCGGACCGTTATTGCAGGATGGGTAAAATCCTTGTTGTTAGAAGCAGGTGTCGTTGCCACACCCGGAAGCATTCGGTCAGCGGTCGCTTCCAAAAACTGGTCTGACGGTTGCCCATTAGATGAAATTCTGGCTAGAGGCAATTGGAGGTCACATAATACCTTTGCTCGTTTCTATTGTAAAGAAATAATGTCAAATAATACTAGAAATAGTCTCTGTGTCTCTAATATGTTCAATGCAATGTAAAACTAATATTATTATTAACTTAATACGTTATATTATGCTAGTAAGGTTGACTTAACAGTCAAGACCAAGTTTGATTAAGTAAAATAATTATTATAAATTACTTGATTTGTTCCACTTAATATGTTAATAAGTGGCTTATAAGCTCTTAATAATTGATAGTTAAAATTATTGTTATATTAAACTGATTACATCTGTCTCTTGCACTTTTGGTGGTTTAATTTTGATTATACTTTTAAGATACCAATTCAGGCAGTACCTACTTAATTGTAGTTAGTTAAATAGTTTTCTAAATCTTAGGAATTTTTTATCACATTGGCGTCCTTTCCCACCAGGCGATAACAGACACGTCTCAATTTATTAAGCTTTAAATAACGGTCAAGTTATTTAATAACGATGTTTTACCTGAAATAAAACATATATTAAATACTTACCTTATTTAACCCTTTAACTGGTAGAAGGAACCAGCCATCCGAATGTAATGAAACTCAAAGAGGCTAGAGATATACTTTATTAAAAAAGATTGACATCAAAAAAAAAATTTTTTTTAAAAAAAAAACTATGGTGGCAATATGGTTGCCACTACTGGCTGGCACTAGGCTGATTCGTGTGAAATTCTTTGAAACAAGGAATAGCACAGAGTGGAACCTCGCATCTGTCGCATTGAATATTGGACCGTTTGTTATTTGTTGCACTGCTGCACAGTCGACAGCGTCTATATGTCGATATCGCCTCTGGGAAGTGTTCTCCGAGATTGGAAAATCGTATCTCTTCAGGTACACCATACACTTTTTTTTGATGAGAATCAATTTCTGTTATAGGTTTCTTTTTCTTTGCCAAGAATTTGGGGCCAGCCGAAAATTTGCGCTTTCTAAATGTAAGATTGTTGACAAGTTCTCTGGCAAGCGTAAGCCTGAACATCTTTTGTCTCATGGGATTGTGCACTCGTGAATTGTTTGAGTACAAGATGTACGCATTTGTGATAGCTACATCTAGCAAGAAATAGAACAGTCTTTTCCACCATTTCTTGCTTCGACGAGCGACATCGTAAGCAGCTTTTTGCTGGTCGAATCTATCAACACCGCCCATTCGCTTAGAATATTCAAGTACTGAGCGTGGACAAGGATAAGGTTTCTTGTTCCCATCTTTTTGTGTACGTTGACATGTGCCCTTCTCCTTAGGATGAAAAGCTGTGCTCAGCACAGTCACTAATTTGGTGTCCTTCCAGATGACAAATCCAACATTATTCCGGACTCTCCATTTGTATTCGCCTTTTTGTAATCTCTTTAGTTTTATATTTTGCCGTTTCATAATATTTTCAACATTCCTCACAGCAGAAGGCTTTTTCACAAGAGCTGGCATTCCTATTCTATCATTTCTGGCTGTGGCCGTACTGTATATACCGTGATCGTAAAGGTATTGAAGCAGTTCATAATTGCTAAAAAAGTTGTCAAAGGAAAGATGCATTGGGACACCTTCATCGATGAGTGGTTGGGCTAACGTTTTCACAACACTACTGCCCAGGCCAGTCTCCACTGTATCACCTTTGCCAGTATATACTTGAAATTGGAATAAATATCCAGTTTTGCTATCTGCCCTAGCCCAAATTTTAAAACCGCGTTTGACTGGCTTGAGGGGCATATATTGTTTTAGGGCACTGCGGCCCTTGAATTTCACCATTGATTCATCAATCGCTTGAGATTTTGTATTTTTTGCATTTATCTGACATCTGTGGTTTATCTGATCCAGCAGTGGTCGAATTTTGTACAATTTGTCATGTCCACTTTCGCCTCTTTTCGGCATTTTTTCATTGTCATTGACGTGCAGACACTTGGTAATTCTCTGAAATCTTTGCAGTGTCATTGTTTCTGCTATTTCAGGCACACATAATATCGGATCACTTGACCAGTAATCTTCTACTGATGGCAATTTATGTATTGCCATTTGTATAAGCATTCCGAGATATGCCTTTAGCTCGTCTAGTGTGACTGGGACAAAATTCCTAACATTAGATTGATTGGCGAATAAATTCGTTTGTACAAGTATGTTATCAAACACCTCTTGGTCAAAAAATGCATTGAAATATGCAAGAGGTCCTACCCTATTTGAAAAATTGTTTCGAGATTGCAGGTTATCATCAAAAGAATGAATATCTGGATTATTGGTCCAACTGGTTTTCGCCCAATCTATTTCATCATTATCAGAATCAGTCTCTTCTTCCAAATCGGAACCTTCCTTTTCAGGAGCATTGATGTGGGCTGCAGATGTTACAGGCTGAGCAGTATTAGCTGAGGATGTAGAATCCAAAGGCATATCTCTAGTTTCGTCAGTCTCCTTTTCACTCTCACAATCTGTTATATCTTCATCTGTCGCTTTACGTACTTCAGAAATTCCTCTATTAGATCCGTCGCTTTCACCTTCATCTTCGACTTCTTTCCATTCATCCATAGCTTGTTCTGGACCATGCTTTCCGAGCCTTCTCCTGCTACTACAAGTGCTCGTCAACAATGTATCTATAAAACTAGTTTCGATAAAAGGCGCAAAAGACGTATCTTTTGCAGATAATAAATCTAAAAGATTTTCTTCGCCATCAGAATCTTCCAATCCATCTTCTGAATCTTCACCATCTTGGATACCAAACATGGCCTCCAACTCTTTTTCTATTTCACGATCAGTCAATATTCTATTTTTCTCCATATTTTAGCCTAAAACAATCAGATATATATTGTAAACCGCAGAAAAGAAATTAGTTTGGTGAGTGGTCTTCTACTGGTACTGGCAAATATATTGCCGTCAGTTATTTTTTAGATTTCTCGAATGGGGGTTCTAATAAAACTAAAATATTTATCTCAATTACACTTACATACGCTAATCAAGCTACCGTAAAAGAAAACTTACCGCAATATCCGAAATTTTTTGAGATTTAGTTGGATTTCTCGCACCTATCAAAATGTACGCAAATCTCAACTGATTTCAAAAATATCTGTCAAATGTCAAATTAATGTCACATGGTTTATATTTTTTTTCTCACTAGTCAGTCTGTTCTCAATGTCCCAAAATGGTTGTTAGGTGACATTAGTAGACAGGATTTTTTTAAGAGCAACAAAATCACGCTGGCAAATATATCGCCTCTACCAGACAAAGGGTTAAAGCTTACATTTTATTTCTGCCTGGTGTAAATTTCGACTCAATGAAAAGAGGTCGAGCCATTTTCACCTTCATGGCTCGGTCGCCTGTTGGTGGGGGTGTGCGAGCGAGACAGAACGATAAAAAGTGCATAAAGATCGAAAGAGAAGGAAAAAGGAAGCGGAAACACGATTGCCACTCTCAATTTATTAAGCTTTAAATAAGGTAAGTATTTAATATATGTTTTATTTCAGGTAAAACATCGTTATTTATGTATACTGATCATCAATAATTTAATGTTTTTTACATCCACAGGCACACATCCATAAACCACTTAAAATAATATTGATGTAATGAAACTGAACTGAATAAATATTTCAATTGATGCACAATAATGAGTTCCTTTATATTCCTATGTGGTGTGCCAGCGAGGCGTACATGGCCAGCGCGGTGAGCGAGACGGCGGCGGCGTGTCCAGCGCGCAGCGCCAGCAGGGCCCAGGGCGAGAGGCGGAGCGCCGCGCCCAGCGCCTCCTCCAGCAGCGGGCGGTAGGGCTGCAGCAGCAGCAGCGCGGCCACGGCGGGCGCGTGCCGCGGCGGCAGGTCGGAGCGCGACCACAGCCACACAAGCGCGGCGGCGGCCGCCGTGCTCAGCAGCGCCACGTTGGACTCGGCGCAAGAGCGCACGTACACCCACGAGAACTCGGCGCCGCGCGCGCCCACCCACAGCACCACGCCGCGCGTCACCACCACCTGCAATCAAACGATGCAAAATCTCTATGGTTTACCCACTACAATCAAAATAAATATGAGTTCATAATCTTAGCTTGGTAGCTGGTAGAACAAAACTTGAACTTTTATGTGACAATACTAGAAGTTAGGACTAAGACAAGCCAGTTTACACTTGTTTTTAAAGTGTACTGGGAGTTTGTAGATATACCCTCATAGATAAGATATTGAATCAGGCGTTACTTTGCGGAAATCCATTGTTACTGAAACTCTGGAGAAATATGTATGTAATACGTCGGTCCGAAAGTCTTCTTCTTTGTCTTCTTTCAGACCGACGTTCGGAGAGTCAACACGAGTCCTGAGGATGCCTCGTGGAGAGGCGAAACACGTGTCGACTAGAATATCTTGCCGAAAGAGAACAGCAAAGCTTCAAGACACAAGGTGCGGTGTTGGGAAGATCTTGAGATCCACGGAGGCCACGTTGGTTAGGAGGTGAGGTGTGGCGGTGGTATATGGAGGAACACACCTAAAAACCATCAAGTTTGTTGTTTGATGTCGGTTAAGGAGCAGTCGCAGCGGAAAAACACTACATATTTCTCCAGAGTTTCAGATATACCCTCATCTTATCATATTACTTTATTCCCTGATATTATTTGTAAAATATATTATAGTATCTAAGCATATATGTTGGTATTTTAGCTTAAAAATTTAGTTTTAATGAAGTATTATACTAATATGTTATTCTCACCAGTGAAAAGTTTATAAAGGTAATTCTCAACCACATAAACCAGCTCAGCTTAAACTATGGCATACTTGTTAAGTATCTTTTTGTGAACAAAATGATACATTTTAATTTTAAGGATATCTAATTAATTTGCTACTGAAGTGTGTTGATAATTCATTTCTTAATTAATGTAATTGGTTGTTACCATTTTAATTAAGTAAATAAATAAATAAATAACATAATGCTGCGGTATTATTGGCAGAAGTAAAATAAACTAAAAGTACAAATCCTTTTTTATGTGCAGATTACTAAAGAAATTGAAAAATAACAAACACAAAGTACTGGGAGTAACAGCATTGCTTGATTATTTATTATTTGATGACAACATGAGCACTCATCTCTCTTTACAAGTGTGTTGCTTATATTTTCTTTGATACAAGTTGCTTCTTTAAGTTAGGGATAGTTAATAGATTGACTCATCTGCACTTGGCCATGTCCGGCGCTTGCGCTTTTACTTAATGTAAAAAAACATAACTTTAGCCATACACCATTTATTTTGGCTGACTCACAATCAAAGAGCCTACCTAAGTCTGGCATTATTCTGACACCTGGACCTCTAGGTTCATTTCATCTATTTTTCAACATTTTCTTACCAACCAATCTAGACTAATATGATAAAAATTACCTCAGCGCTGGCCCATCCAATAGCAGAAGTGAGAATCTTGGCATGTCCCTTTCCAGGGACTGAATTCAGAGCAAAGTAGAGTCCCAGAAGATCAGCAAAATCCACAGTCGCCTTCAGGATTTCCTGAAATATTTAATGACAAAAATTACATATTATGTATATGGAATATAGAATGCTACATTATTGGACAGTGCCATTCGGCAACACATTACATTTTCAGACTCAGCTGTTTATTAATCTATAAATTCTCCACTGAGTATGTCTCACGTATAAGAAACCAAAACATTTAGCAATTTTTGTTTTTGTTAGGATAATGTGTTGCTTTTGTACCTACACTAGTCAGTGAATAGCCTAACCACTTTTTTATATTTGGTACACAAAACATGATACAATTCATGAAATTACAACATAGAATGCATAGTTTTGATCTAAAATCATATTCCATATTTGAGAGTAACACACTAACTGTATGAACCCAAATATTTTATCACTAGTACTAATACAGAACACTGTTTTGTGATCCTTAATAGAGAAGGAGCTGGTTTCCGAGACACAGATAATTTTCTAGTTCGGAAGCCAGAGACTTGAAACATTTTGTGTCTTGTGTATATTTTTGTCAATAAAGAACTGATTGATTGATTGATTGATTGATTGTTTTCATGGCATTAGTAATATGTACATGAAATACTCAAACTTCTAATATTATGACAAGTATACAGTATGTAATGAAAAAAATAGACTAACCAGAAACACATTGTATTCTCCAGTGCCATGGGCTCCATCAGTGTCCGGGAAGAAGGTGGCCAGCAGCAGCATCTTGCACAGCTGCGTGAATATGTACAACCCTCCAGCATACACACACTTTGAAAATGTTGCATACTCTGATCTGCAAAGGTAAAATAGGTAAATTTGTCTTGGTTTCTAGCATGTATATCATAAGGATTACAGAAAGAGCACGAAAAAAATATTGAATATTAAAAACTATGTACAGTAAATGTATATCTAATGAATGCCTAATTAAGGCACAAAACATACAAAAATAGAGTTTAGTCAATGTGTGTAAAATAATCAAGAAAAACGATTTTATCTTTGAGAACAATTCAATCGATAAGTAAATAAACGAGAAAAGCTATGTAAACCACAAATAAGAGTAAAATGTAGGTTAGTTTTCGGCCACTTTACTTACATTCCTGAAAACTTGTATGCCATATGATAAGGTGCATATACTAAAGCTAAGCAATTACCAAAGTGGTAAAGCGTCATTTTCACTTATTTAAGAAACTAAACTATACAATAAATACTAGAAACGAAGACTGGAAAACTAAATACTACGTTTTCACAGCGACAAGACAAGACAATGTTCCAATTACTGGACACTGGACAGCCAGTTTTTGTGTGATATATTTATGATTAGAAGGAATAAAAATTAACTTGTCTTGCTTTTTCATATAGCAGAAGTCATACAGACATCACATTTTAATGCTAAGAATAATGGAAAGACATCAAAGAAAGTTGAACAGAGACTGTCAAATTCGTCTGTCAATGTCATGTGGCTACAAAGTGCACTGACTGAAGTTATACGGTGATAAATACGAAGAACGAAACGTATACATTATAGAAAGTTCGTTTTGAAGACAAGACAATATCTTGAAAGCTTCGTCATAAATATTGTTGTACTTGTTTGTGATATCTTGAATTATAATTACTTATAATATTTTATCAATTCGCATTTATAAGCATTTGTTTATAAATAATAAAATAAAAATAATAGTCAAATTACGCTTAGAGGAACGGAGCAGATGTCAGGCTTTTCACTTTTGTTTTGTTTACTTACTTTATACCTAATTTTTCTTACAGGGTTTTCTCGGGTTTTCTGTGGTTTTTCTAAATGAATTTATCTATATCAATTTTATTCGATATGATGGTGACAAATGAAAGAAATGCCCTAACGTTCCGCTAATGGAACGGATCATATTTATAATGAAACTTGGTTTATGCTATAGATAGTTAACAAATAAGTACTTAATTCAGGATAGAATACATATTTAAATATAGCTTATTTATAAATTTGGTACACATTTAAAATATAAAGTACATAAATTCTATTAAACGTGCACTCTGTGTGACTGTATGTCAACTATACCTACAACCTAACTCTTTTGTATTGTTTATTTCATATTTTTATTCTGAGACCCCTTAAGTTTCTTTTCTAGTATTTTCTTGGATTTTTTCTGTAAGGTGAGGCCATGAATCTTATTACAGTGTTATATTGCCCTAGAAGTTTATGACATAGTACCTAAATGATTGCTGTTTAAGTGTTTTCAGATTCCTGAAAATGTTAATTTACAATAATTTAATTCTAATAACAGGTATAAAGTAACTAATAATTATCCGTATAATTTTTATATTTTGTCTTTATTTGAGGTGACAATAAATCTTAAGTTTCAATGTGTAGTGAAGGGGTTGCTCGTTACAAAGGGATGCAGAACAAGGGTGCTTTTAAAAAAAGGGTGGCTTTTTAACCCTTCCGTTTTTTAGCACAGGCGCAAGAGAGAAGGGTTGGTGTCCAATGGCAAGCCAGGGTGAATTTGAATGTAGTTGTCCGGAGCTGCGGTGCGGAGCACACCCGGACCACACCAACACTCACCAGTTGCTCCGTGGAAGGGCTCTGGGGCACCTGTCCCTATATCATGCTATATTTGCATATCCATTTAAAATTTGCATGTATAAATTAATATATGAATGTGTATAAATTTAAGAAAATTTTAAAGTTTTTACTCAATAATATTTTCCTCACCTCAAAATCATAATATTTGGTGATTCTAAGATGGATTGCAGTGTAATTTTGGATTATGACTTCTATAGGTAAGTTTATAATGAATGCAGGATCTACTGTGTTTATGCTAAACTAGCTTCCTTCTAAATTTATGGTCTTTATTATTTTTTCTATTTATAATGGGGATGATATATATGAAGAATAATATTTTTATATACAATTACTAATTGCTTTAAAATATATGTGTACAATGTGTGCTAAACTAAATGGAGTCTTTCATGGTAGGTATTACTAAATTCTTTTTCCAAATCAAGTAATTTTTTTTCCTCCACAATTATTAATCCCCCTACATTGTAGGGGACATTTTTTTAAGTTTCTTACTACAAATCAAGCAATTGGTTAAAACTCTGTACAGAGGTACCTATGTACCTTTACTTTCTAATTTATTTTTACTTTATGTTAAAATGGTTGAAATTTATAACTTTGCTAATGGTTTCCAATATAATTTTATTCAAACTTTTATTGGAAAATGAGCGAAAATAATCACGAAAGTTTAAGTTAAACAACTATAGTGTGGGTTTAGCACTTAACAAAATAACTCATAATTTTAGTCATCGCATAATCAGTGGAATGAGCGTAACACTTAATTTTCTTATTCAAATTTTAACATTTGTACTACATTGTATTTGTAGTGGTAGGGCTTGACCCTGCTACGGGTCATCCAACACACACACAGTTTCATCTAAGATAGATGCAGTTAAAAAAGGGAAGTAAGTTGATGTGGCCGTACGAATAGGTACACAAGTTTTTCAAATTTCTAATCTTGAACATAATTTTGTACCTACCTACCTATTGATTTATTTTTTGTTGAAATATTGCATTTAATTAGGCACAGTACATATTACTGGTAGGTACCTACAGACGGGACATGCCAAATGAACTAGTAGGTAAACGGCACGGAGGCAGAGCACGAATATTATGTTAGGTATATGTACCTACATTAATGATACTGCTAATTAGTGGCTTCTGAATTTGTACTAGCCAGTTTCAAATGCCAGGCTGTAAATAAAAAAACTAAGATTGTGATGTGATAAGTTCACTTCAAGTAACTAACCATAGCTATTTACTAATGTATAAATTTACTAATGATAAATGCATGAAAATATCGAATAAAGTAGAAAAATAAAAGTAGACAACCTAAAATAGGTACATTATACATAATATGAGTAAGTGGCCGCTGCACGTTAAAGCGCCTGTATAAAAGTAGCAGCGCGTCACGCAGCCGCTAATGCTCCATATTCACGAGTAGGCGCCGCACGAACATTTCCACTGAAAAGGAAAATGGGATAAAATAGTGAGGAGCCCTCACGTCATCCCTCCATTACAGCATTGTCCTGCGACAATAGCCGCTCAGTATAAAGAATCGCAGCCATTAGGTAAATTTCCTTATAATTTTTTTGCGCGACACCCCTCGGGGCTGCGGCCGCACATTTGTCATGCGGAGAGTGAGGCGGGAGATTGAGATCTCGCGGACGTTGTGGAGGAGACAACGTTTTTTGTTCTCTGACGATTAGGGGGCAGGTGCCGGCCGCGGTGGGTAACTGTAGCTACTCTCCACATTACAGCTTCGAGTTTTCCTTCCCTTTCTGTAGGTATATGGCAGATAGTATTTGAAAATCTTGTCGACCTGCAGCTCTTATAGCTGGTTCATATTCGTTTAGGTACATACAGGCTAGATAACATTTTTGAAGATAATAGATACGCATGTACTTATATTTGTTAAGGTTTTGGTTCTTTTTCCCACGATTACATCGTTATGACTAAGAAAAGAAAAAAAAAACAATAAGCATTCAATTATGTATAAAAAATTTAGATCGCAATAAAATTAAACAATGACTTAATATACATCTAGTTAATACAATACTAATTTTTAGTCAATAAACAATTTGAATTTGAATTTGAAGTTTGATGCTTTACATTATGGTTTTAATGTTGAAAATAAGTTCAATATCTTGACATTTTAGCGAATATGTAATGTAGATAATTCTACTTACTTTCCTACCTGTGCTACTGTGCCAATAGCAACAATACCTATCAGCATTAGTTAGGAACAAATTCAAAGCCAACTGGAACTGCGACTTCGATAAGCGTCGATTTCGTTTAACCAGTGACTGGCACCGATAACAAATATTACGGATTTCAATAAGAATACTTATAGGATTACAGGATTGTAAGTTTCAATATTTTTTATAGATTTTTTACTCCCAATTCTGAATTTTTAAGTCGCAAAAATGAAAATACCTAAATTATTAAGATTTTAGTGACACAAGAAGTCGGTTTTAGACTTTTTAAAATAATTTTATTATTATTATTGAAGCAGCCGATTTGACTAATAGCTTTTTTGGTTTTAAGAATATAATAAGTACGTAGCTTTATTTGAATAAAGTAGCAAGCATGCCATATTGTAAAGTTAATTCCATTCTGGCTGTGTGTGTGGTACTCCTGTCATTATCACTAGCGTCCACTCGATCTCGGGGCGTCGTGAAGCGAAGCAATCAATAATGTGTAATGGTGGAATGATTAGAATGTGTGTGCGTGTGTGTGTTGCATTATTCCGGCCACGTCGGGTGCAGGCGAGTGCGGCGTACTCCCGAACTTATCGGAAACGGCTTTACTGCCCTCTGGCGGCGCTCGGCGGCGGCAGCGAGGGGCGCACCCTCCGCGCATCGATCTCCATGCAAAACTACTCCGAGGGGAGACCACGTCTGGACGCATTTTTTTATTGCAATATCTTGCTACAATCTAAGGATTGGCACTTTGGCAGGTGGCGAGCTTAATTGATGAGCTGGATCATTGTCGGCGGACGACTGCTTTCGACAGATACGATGTAGATAAGTGTTTGGCAACACCACCAATACGGTGGAGTACTTACATATATTCATAGTTACTCAAGCCAACCACATTATAACCTCGGTCAGGTTTTATTTACACACTAGTAGACGCCCGCGGCTTCGCTCGCATTATTTTAGGATAAAAAGAAAGCTTATGACACTCCTAAGACCTCATGCTACCTACATACCAAAAATCATGAAGATCCGTTCAGCCACTTTTGCGTGATGAACGTTTAAATAAACTGATAAACAGAGACACAGATAAACAGACAAAATTTCTAGAAATTGTTGGAACGTGTTCAGCATTAAATACTTCCAAACATTTTTTTTTTAATATTTTCAAAGCTCAGACTTTCGACCCTTTTCAGCTTTACATTAGGTGCCAATAATAATACTTTTGGGTTCTGTCATTTGCGGATTAGTTTTACCACATACCGATAGGTTTGACCACAGCATGAAACGATACAAAATGCTTCCACTTGTCAAATGATATTTCTCCTTATCGAATGAGAGTGGCTAACTCTGGTGTCGAGAGTTTAACAAGCCGCCCTAAAGACTCCTAACATGGCTTAACGACTGCCGTACTAGACAAACAGCCGGGACTTACAATTTAACGAGTTATTCGACCTATTCGACCTACGGAAGCTCCAATGGAATGCCACTTTTCGGTCACCCATCCGCGTATTGACCGCGTCGACATTTGCTTAACATTGGTACACGCATGTTATTGGCTTCGCGAGCTGAGCTACGGACGCTTCTGTTATTTCTGTTATTTTCTATTCCCATGATATAAGTAATCTATTTATAGCGAGGGAAAGCTGAATGATAAAAAAAATTGGTTCAACTAATTGCTGTTTTTATTTAAATTCAGCCATTTTATTTAGTTTTTAAGTAAGCGCATGATTGCTTCTTTTAAAGTTCCTAAGTACTTGGTTAGAATAAAATGCATACAATTTGTTACTGAGTTCTAAATACAGCTGGTTGTATAGTTCATACCTGTGTAATATCTTGATCCGAAAGATGACTAAATATTTATGAATGTATCGCAACTTTATTCCGGCGGCTTGTCAGAAATCGAATATGATTTCATATGCCACTGAATATGAAGGCGGGTTATGTGCCGGTAGTGGAGGTACTACTAGGTAGGTAGTTTGCAAGTAGATGGGCGCGGGGGCAGGGGCAGGGGGGAGGCGGATGAATAATTCCCTTCCCATCCCCGACCACCTATCCCAACTACTTTTGAATATATTTATGACATATCAAGATCTCATTCCTTTACCTCTCAAATATGTACAAATATTGATTAAGGAGTGTTGAGATTAAAGTAGAGTAAATGTGCGTGTAATTTGAAGACTGAAGAACTCAAAGGTTGCCTGATTCAGGTTGGTTTCTAAAACTTTGCTAAAGTAGAGCAGTATCTTACCAGAGCCCATTGTTCCGTAATGCATGACGCTGGAGTGAGTGGCGAGCTCCAGCGTAGTGCTTGCGTGTAATTCAGGCGCACCCTCGTCTGGTGCTGATATATATTCATAGGCTCGCGCGTGTTTTTTACTCACCCATAAATATTAAGGCGTCTCAATCTCCCGGCGGGATGTCGGTGGGTTTCAATCGGAGATCCCTTAGATTTAGGCCGGGCCTGTTTCCGCCCGTTACAGTGCGCGGTGTGCGGCCGCGGGCGGCGGTAAATCAAATTTTGATTGGTATTTTCTTTGTGAAGCTGTGCTCCGGCGGGATGTCGCGTAACGTGGGTTAACCGATCCCAGGCGGCCGCCCGCCCTGCCCCCGCCCCGCCGCCCTGCCGCCGCCCGCCCGCGCTCCACGCTCTACAAAAGATACATTCCGAATAGCTTCAGAATTGACGTAAAGTTATTTCCAATTTATGTCGTATATTTACCTACCTATGTATGTACTAACTTTTAAATATTTGGCGCGCTTTTTTTTAAACTACATGTCGTCTACGTTCGTTGCATAGTTTTAACGAGTAGCAAACCTGTCTATGGTTATAGTTCAACTACTATATACTATACTATGCTTATAATTCAATAACCTAATGATATATTTTTATATAAATACAAACTTTTGTGTATGTTTTCGTTACGTTTTGTTAGTTTACAGCTACTTTCCAATATTAAGGCACTCGCTAGTCGGTTCACGGAACAAGTTTACAAAGTGCTACAAGTCGAGTCAGGGGCTATTGAAATTAGATTTTCGTAGTATAAGTAGATTTGTGCGAAATAACGTAGCAGCAGTAGCAGCAGCGGGCAGGCGGGCAGGCGGGTCGCAACCACTCGTGTGATCCAATTGCGGCCGAGTGGCCTCAAACGGCCGGAATCAAATTGTGCCCCTTTAAATATTTGAAGTGGCGCCCCCGGGGCCCGCGGCTCGCCGGGGAACCAGGGCCCTCTCGAATCATGCGTTATTGGACCAATAGATATTGCCACTTACATCAGATACGATTGCCCTTTCATGTTTAGGTATATTGGAAAAGATTTGTAAGTATACTTGAACTTATAAATTTTTTGTACATACAACCATACTAGGTAGACATGATATTCCTCCGAGCCTCTAGTTAGTCCGCAGTAGCACAGGCAGTAGTCAGCCGCCGTCACTTGCGCCTCAGCTAAGTCTATAAATAGATTCGACCGCTCCAGCGGGCACCTGTATCGACTCTACAGAAGGTTAAGGAAATTTACCGACATACGTATAAAATAGTGCGTAACGTAGGTGAGGCGGGTCAGCCGCCCCCGGGGTGGCCCCCTCGGATAAAAAAGGATCTGAAGAAATTCTCGACCCTTTTTATACTAAATAGATAGCTAACACGGCCTGAGTGGAGTTTCAATAGATGCTCTCTCGCGAGCAAGCGACCTGTAAGGAGTCGAGAGCCCCGTGCCTGTACTACGTATGTCTACGTACATATACTAGTAGTTGCTATGTGCGTGTCACACAGTTTTTCCTTTTATTTTTTACGCGTGCCCTCCTCGGAGGGATAAGAGGAATTCTTTTTAAATTGGAAATGTTTTCTAAGAGGATTACGATTTGCGGAGGTGTGCGACTCGCTCGGGAATTAGGGATCGTGTTTCTACTGTGTTGTGTGTTTAACATGCGCTCTAAAATATATTTTGGAAGTATTTGTGTCAAGTGGGATTTGTAGCTGGAGGGATGACAGATTAGGTTCTTCATTGATTTGGAATTACGTTGATATTTGTAACATACTTATTTTATTTTATTTCATTGAGATTGCCGGTCCATTAAACACATTTAACGTATGTATTTACCAAATAAAATTTCGATCAGCATATATCATTGACATAGAGGATATGCATAATTCCTTGTTATTTCACGTTTGCACCCGTGTCAGCACTACTATATAGCACTATTAGATGTAAATATAATAATGTGCTTAACATAACGCCCAACTCTATGTAATTTAACATAATTGCACTTACTATTATGTAGAGTGCTCAAATAACACTGGAAACCACTTTAAAACGGTTTAAAAAGGAATTCTCTAATCGATCTAAATGCCGGTTCTGTCACGGAAAATAAAAAAATACAACATGTTCATAATCTAGTTTCAAGTGATTGCAACAATGAAGGCACACTCCCACGTTATTGCGTAGAAGGAAATGTTAAAAATTCAACAATAGCGCGAACATTCGACTGACCCACGCGTGTGAAATTGATGTAAGCAAAAGCTTTGTGAAATGGCTTTGTTCTGCCATGAGAAATGCACTCACCATGCCTTCTATATAGTCGTGGTTAAGGTTTATATTCGGTTGCACGAGGTGCATACGTAATGCAAATATGTGAGCTTATCCCTCACATTGTCGAGGCTCGCAATGGGGATTTAGTTTAAATTTTCACATCGCCTCTGCCGCGCCCCTGCGAGCGTGCAATATTCAGTTTGCTGTGTTGTTCTATTACACTTATTTTGGCTTAGATTCTACCTACATTAGCCTAAAGGTTATTTTGTAGTTGAAAATTGTTCTATACTTAGTGTACTTTACTTCAGTAGCTTGCTGAATTAGCGATTTCCCGGTAGCTTTTATACAATAATTAAAAATATAAAAAACATATTTGTCATCTAATAGTACGCTGCAGCTACTAAATTCCAAGAACTAATCTATACCTTACTTAATATAATAAAGCTGAAGAGTTTGTTTGTTTGTTTGTTTGAACGCACTAATCTCAGGAACTACTGGTGCGAATTGAAAAAATATTTTTGTGTTGTGTAGACCATTTATCAAGGAAGGCTTTAGGCTATATAACACCACGCTGCAAATTATAGGAGCGAAGAAACAATGGAAAATTTGGATAAAACGGGGAAAATTATTCATCTTTGAGGGCTTCCGTTGCGTGTGCTGCGAAAACGGTTAAAAATTCAAACAATTAATGCCCAAAATAACTATTCCACGCGGACGAAGTCGCAGGCACAGCTAGTTTTTAATAGTCAGGTATTGTAATAGTAATGGACGTAACGTATAGGTCAGATTGTCTGCAATGGACATATTTATAATTTTAGAAGTAGATTTTCTTCATAAATCAAAATCAAATCAAAAATTCTTTATTGTACACCAATATAGCAAGAGAACACAAGTATAAAGAAAAAAAAAAACCATAATATTGGGACAGAGGGCGGCCTTATCACTTAGAGTGATCTCTTCCAGGCAACCTAGTTTGGAAAACAACGATAGGAAAACAGTAAAGCTGGCGTACCTAATAAAACTAATACAACTTAATAATAATTTAACAAAAAGAACAACTAAAAACCTAAAAACATGTAAAATGCCTACATTTATATCTATTACAAACAGAGAAAGGAAAACAACACATAATAAACCTACTCAAAAAGAAGGAAAAAAAAAAACACAAATTAGTCATGCATATAATAATTATGAACCAAGCTCTGAAAAATAGGAAGGGATTTGGCCTGCCTAATATGAAGTGGCAGATCATTCCATAAGCGAATAGCTTGCATGGTGAAAGAAGAGTGGTAGACAAGGTTGGAATGGTTGAAGTCAGGGATACACAAGCGGAGGACACGGGAAGTTCGCAGGGAGTCGGTATGGGAAGCCGTGACATAAGAAAATCTTTCTTTTAGATAAAGCGGAGTGAAAGGATTGAAGAGGATTTTGTACAGAAGGGATAGGATATGAGCATTACGGCGAAAGCGGATAGCAGCGGATTCATAACTTAATGATAAAGGTACTAAATTGTAAAAGACCTATTTTATTTAAAGCTTTTTGTGAGGGAAATAAAAATAACATTACAAATTGCATACTAGGGAGGGTGGTGTGTCCTGCAGAGAAATAAAAATGTTTTTACAACACAATAGAGGGATCGGCGATTTAAACCACCATGGCCAGCTAGCCGGGTAGCCTGGCGAGCAGGCGAGCAGGCAGGCGGGCAGGCGGGTCAGGGTCTCCCTCGCGGTAATTGAGTTCTAAGCTCACGAGCGGCTCTCAATTGCACACATATGACAGGTGGTCACTCACAACATTCAAATATTCATTGTCCTGACGAGATTAGATTTACACCCGCAGCGGAAATGTCGGTTAGAATTAATTCTTCATTGTTATCCAGTGGTATTGCGAAATAAGCAGGTAGTTAGTGTGGCATTCAAATGAATGTGCAATGTCCGGCTGGCTCGGCTCCAGCTCCGTCCATCACGCGGCCCGCCTCCTGTCGCCCCTGGTGCCACTTTCCGCCCCTAATGTCTCCTCTGCATCACGACACTTTACTGTCAAACTACTGGGTAACAGCCGCCCCGCCAGCGCAACTAACAACTTTTATAATAAACTGTATTCCTTGTTAGTGTGTTTTGATGTCGAAATTCGTAAAAGTAGCGGATGCGAGAAGGATAATGCGAAGTTTATGCTGTCGGTATTAAGATCATTTTACTATTACGGCTACATCTTGGGAGACCATAAACCGGCAGTAAGGTGACACCGGACACTTTACAAATGGACACAGTTAACGTCCTCAAATAATAACTCGGATAGGCCGAGGTCAGATAACGTGATCTGTAAAGATGAATAATATGAAGCGATCCAACTCACTTATAAACCATTCGATGCAAAAACTATATTTAATATTACCATTTTATTTAACTTGTGGGGGACGTGGCTGTGACCAGACATTTCGCTATTCCCTGTATTGTAAGTTTGCTTTGTCAGAAAATAAAATTTCCGGCGTACTGGGTGAGTTTGCCATCACATAAAGTAGACAAATATTGTGCTACGTAAACAAATGTGGCCCCCATTGTTTCGTGGCAGTCGCAAACAGCTCCCGCCGCCCTATGGCAATAAAAGAGATACATTATAAATCGGGATATATCTGTGCGGGATATATCCGCAGCCATTATGCCGCTACCTCGCCGTCACGCACTTAAATGTTTTATTGTTTTTTCACGGCGGTATCTACATTACCGTTGTTATCATTTTTGCTTACAACACAATAACACGACACATAAACTCCGTAATGTCTGATAAAGTTACGCGAAATTAGTCCCCGTAAATCTATAAAGACTTTTGTGTTTCGTCATTAACCCGAAACGACGCTAAGTTCATAAATTATTGAACTAAAACATTTAGGAGGCGATAAATCAAAGTTCGGGGAGCCGTCGCCAACTCTATCGGGCGTTAATACACTCCATTAATGAATTGAAGTTTGAAGTATGGCCCCCGTGGTGTTGGTTGTGCTTAATGTGTTCATAGACAGTAGGCTGTGATGTGATCAATACGTGATAATGAACGTGTGTGATGAGTGATGAGCAGAGTGACGGTGGAAGGGTTGTGTGGGTGCTGTAAGTGATGGATGGCCCCGGGATGGCTGCTTTGTCTTCGCGACGCGACAACTCCATTAGACCCGCGCATCCATGTTGCTACCCGCCACTACCCGCCGCTACCCGCCGCTGCCCGCTGCTACCCGTCACATTTCAGCGCCCCATCTGTCAGCATTATCCCGCAAAAAACGCAGAATCCTAAAATATTTAGTATTCGTTCGACATTTGACTCGTTAAGCCCGAGTCTGCGTGAGTCGGCAGAACGGCAATCAATTTATTCCATTAACATAAAGTTGCTTTATGAAATTTCCCGCCCCTGAAACCGCCATGATTAATATTTCAGCCGTGACTAGCTCACTCCGCCGACCGACCGGAATATATCGCTTATCTCGTACGTTACATATTTTGGTTATGGAATAGCTACGAATCGGAAAGGTTTCTCAAACTATTTTCCTTATCTAGGCAAGAATTTGATGTACAGCTTTCGGTTCTTTCTCGGGGATAAGTCGGACGTTGTTTTTGGACTTTTCTATTTTTTAGAGCGCGCGGGGGTGAGGGAGGGCGCGGGAGGGCGAGGGGAGGGTGCAGGACGCAATCCATTAAAGCTGCGATAACACTTGAGATTCAGCCTCCTCATACAATAAACATGGTGGCCGCGGCGGAGTTTTTGCTGCCTGCGACCGACTCGCGGCTTTTTGCTAAACTTCTCGGCACTTTTTGCCGATAAAATAAGGAGCTAGTTTTTATCTCACGATTATTGTAATGACGGCAGAATTACTTAGTAATACTTGCCCACTTACTGACAGACAACTTACAACAACCACTTATCTATGTAGGTTCTCATTATAAAGTGAAATACCGTTTTGTAGAAAGCTCTAATAGTAATAGGTTCTTTATAGCTTCTAATTCCTTTTCTCCATTAGTAGACGCTGTGGATAACTTCTATTTGTTCTCGTTATGAATTTATATGACAAGTGCATTTTTTCAAGTGTTTTGCGATGATGTGTGTTGCTTATCGCCCTCTATCTCCGGGAATATAATATGTCATTACAGTGCGCATAAACCGGGGAGTACACGGCCGGGCCGGCGCGGGACTAGCGGGATTATGGACGCGGCTCAAAAAATGTAGCGAGTTATATGGCAGGGCTCCACCGCGCGCTGGCCTGCGGTGCCTGGACCCGGCTGGCGGCGGCTGCCCGCCATGTATTATGTATGTCCGGACGTGGCGCGGGGTCGGGTGCGAATCAGCGCTCATTGTGCCTATGTTACCTGCCAGTACTTAGCCTAATGATGGCGGTTTGTGGAGAGTTTACAACGAATAGTAGGTACATTCAGTGTGGCTGTCCACAAGATACACGTACTATGTAATAATGTAGTTTCATACGGATTGTTCAGTATGAAAAAATGTGACGATGACATATGTATGTACTGTAAAAATGAAACTGTAACTGGTTCAAACTCAATCACAGTTGTACGGACTTCAGTTTAGCAGACTTATGTTCATACTAGCTGGTGCCCGCGACTTCGTCCGCGTGGAATAGTTATTACCATAAAAACGGTTCTAGTGAGTTAACCTTAACAGATAGACATATATTGTTGAAGACACTTTGTTAGATTATTTTAAATTTTTTTTGAAATAATTCTTTCATACATATTTTTGTGATATCTTTTAACCGTTTTCGCAGCGCACGCAACGGATGCCCTCAAAGATGAATAATTTTTCCTGTTTTTTTCCAGATTTTCCATTATTTCTTCGCTCGATGATGTTATATAACCTAAAGCCTTCCTCGATAAATGGTCTATTGAACACAAAAAGAATTTTTCAATTCGCACCAGTAGTTCCTGAGATTAGCGCGTTCAAACAAACAAACAAACTCTTCTGCATTATAATATTAAATAAGTATAGATTATACATACCTATTATAGCATCTCGACAAGTTGAAAGCATCAAAAGAACGAATAAAGTCCATCCCTCGCTACTTCTGTATTCTGGTGACATGCTTGACCCCGCGAGGGTTGCAGGCACATACTAGCGCGAGCCGCGGGGTGGCTCGTCCGCTTGCAGACAGACTGACAACCATAAGTAGTCTGATTGAATGATATTATGTGTTCTGGTCATGGTTGGGTTGATTACCCACGAGCTCTTGTTATGGTGATGGGTGTCAAAACTGTCAACAGCTTTTGGAAATCAGTTGTTTAGTAGTACTAGAACTTGTTTTATAAATCAGTTTTTATAATCTGGTATGTACTCGTATCTATATAGATGCATAAATTTAGCCATATTTTCTAGAAAATGATAACAGCATACTTTATGCTAAATTAATGGCAGCACCAAATTACAGTTCATTGAAACACTAACTATTATTACAGCATTATGATACCTACAAATATATAGACATGAACATGGCAAGATGAAGTCTAGAAGCTAAGTAGGTGCTAAGCTGATAAGTTTAATAACTGGGCAGTGGCCGGCGAGCTAGGCGGCACCCCCGGCTTCACTCGCCTCTTTAATGAACATCAGGTTTATGTCCTCTGAAGGTTTACTGACCAACACACTTCATACTTCATATTGAAGTTGTAATTAATGGTATTAATATTAATACAACTTCAATATGTCCCATCGGCAACGTAATATTCTTCAAGTGTCTTTGATTGTAATTATACTTCGACGACGTTGCATGCTCGAGATTTCTTTATTAACTATGTAGTCTCAATTCTGTATGTACTAGGCGTCCCACTTTTTATAGCTGTGAAAATAAAAACACAAAAAAAAAGAAAAACTTTTGTACAAATGTCACTGTCACTGTCGCGCCTGTAGCGCCGTCCTCCTGTCTAACCTCATTTCTTGTGTGCGGGGGTCGCAACATCCTTAGATAATTAACAGGTTAATTATCTAAGGCAACATCATAAACTTCGTTGAATTTTACTATTTGAATTTTTCGTGGAAAAAAGTGTTTATTTCAGGTGTTCAAGTGGTAAATTAGGAAAAGGAGCATCGGAATTTTAAAATAACGTCGAAAATTCGACGTTTGGTACATAAACTAAGCAATTCATCAACCAGCTCAAAGGATAAAGGTTAGTGCAACTACTGACTTACCAAAGCAATCTTACTGCATTTATTCATCATCGATTTTAATTTTCTTGGTATAATCTTATATATTTTAAAAAAACTATACCGAATAGATCGTAAATATAGATCTTTTTTCAACAAATGATACAACGATCTTTTTTTTGAAATACCCACATTTTTGTCATCTAAATCGGAAACATGACTTTTCTTGCAATGCTTCTATAACGATCTTTTTTTCGATGTACCGACATATTTGTTGTTTTTGTTACAAATACAATACAACAAAATATGAATTTATTTATTACCATTTGCTTACATACATTGTTCTACAGTTTATTCAATGTAAAAAGAACTGGATTTACTAACCTATAATGGTTATTTTGTTTGTGATTCATATTTATTTGAGCACGGTTGATAACAAACCAGTCTAGTGGCAAAACGGGATTATGTACAATGACTTTAAAAGTGTACTGCTTCATAGCAAATTAGCAAATGTTCAGTTAAGTGGAATACAATACCAACATACAATAAATGTATATATTGGGCGTTGAATAAAGCACGATTGATAAAGAGTTAGTCTAGTGGCGTAACGCGATTACGTACAATGACGAAAGTGTTACTACTTTATAGCAAATAATCAATTATTAAATTGAGTGGCATACATTACCTATATTCAATGTACATTGAGGTTGATATCTAATTAGTCTAGTGGCGTAACGTGAGTACGTTCAATGACTTTAAAAATGTTTCTGCTTTAAAGCAAAGTAACAATCGATAAATTTAGTGGCATCAAGTACCTATATTCAATGTACCCTCGTTATACTCCGTGACATTAGAACGCGGTTACATCAGTGTATGGAGCGCTGCATGACGCTGAGGATAGAGAGAGGTGGCGGAAGATCATCAGAGACAGGCTCATGGATGGTGACAGTCACGACCCTCAGATATGAGGAATACGACGCGAGGAGGAGGATTAGAGCGCGGTTGATAACGAACTTGTCTAGTGGCGTAACGTGAGTACGTACAATGACTTTAAAAGTGTTTCTGCTTCGTAGCAAATTAACAAATATTCAATTTAATGGCAAATAGTGCATCCAATGTACCTACATTGAAGCGTTATACTCCGGGACATGGAGCCCGGTTGGTCTAGTGGCGTGAGTACGTACAATGACTTTAAAACGTTAATGCTTATGACAAATTGTCAAATATACAGCCTGTATACAGCGGCATAAGGAGAGCACGTATAACGATGATGTGACAAAGTTAGAATACTTTTATTTCCACAATGATACTAATGATATTTATATTTCTGCTGTAACAAAATATGATTGCTATTATATGCAGTTATTCGGTCCCTCGTTGCTTCCTTTTGGGAAAGAATACGGAGATCAAATAATGGAATACTGCAGTGCCTGTCTGAGGATTTATGTAGTCCCATATACAAATTTTGGATGTATGCTCACCAGAGCGAAAATAAAAAATGACTCGAGTTGCAATTTTATTGAATTGCAATTCTTAGTTTTTAGTTGTGACACTATTTTATATTTTTATATAATATAAATTTATTGTATAGTTTAAGACATGTCTATGGGTTATGTGCCTGATAATAAAGAATTTTATTATTATTATTTATTATTATTATACAAGGCCACGGTCAGGAGACACAGTGCCAATGAAATTGAATTCACAAGTGTCAGAGAACTATTACCAAAACGGAGCTAAGTCAATACTTCCTAACTATCCTGCCAGGTATGTTTGCGAGCAATTTAAATCGAAGCAAGTCACCTAGCCAGGCCCATGCACTTATAATGCACAAGATGTTTCTGCTTCAGTATCATTACCGATGGAAATACGAGAAACGTGGAGGATCCACTCAGAAGAAATATTAGGCCATGACATTTTGAAGAATTATCTAAACTTTGGGGTAAAGTCCTAATGGAAGGAATTATTTAAAACTAATATTAAACTTTAACGATAAAGAAAATTTTATTTCCTGAAAATTTCAGCCAATCTAAAGCGCCAAAGCTCAACTTAAAATTAACATCATTTTTTATGAAAAGTATGAAGCTCTGCTACAATCTATTGGAAACCAATTAGGATTGCGTATTGCTGGACTAACTAATTTAGCGTCTTCATTGTTAAAGACAACTTGACAAAGGTGGAGATCCTGACTAAGCTCTTCTTTGGGTTTCCATTCGAAGATACAAAAGGTGAACGATAGTTCACAATTATTTCACTGAAACAAGAATTAAGTGCTCTTTTTACTGACGTAAAATGAGACGATCTTTTATTTGGCATGACTCTGATATAAGCTACTAAAACTGCTCAAAGAAGTCCAGCCCTTAAGAAAAGCTAGAAACAAACTGCAGTAAGTCAGTCTATTATTTCAACTGACCAAAGCACCCAAAACTAATTTTAGTTGTTTGTTAATTGAATGTAGCCCAGTGTGTCGGATCAGTTTATACTGGGTTATTTAATTTTTTTCTGATACCTAGAAGGCATGACTTCAAGATTAATTTGAAAATTAAGATGTGACAACAAATTCATATATTCTGATCGATTTGAAACGAAGGATATTCGGACGGATAGCCAATTGCTACCTAGAAATTGCCGCTTAACTATAATTGACCTCCAAAACGCGTACTTTTTAGTACCCATGTGTACACAATTCTGGTAATGAATACCTACATTAGTATTTTCAGATTTAACTTATGAGTTTCATCCTTTCATTTCTTATGAGAGAGTATGAGTTGATTTTACTTTCAGATTCATCACAAATGCCTGGAGTTTTTATAAAACTAATTAAACCTATAAGGTTCTATCGCAAAGACCTTAAGGTTCCTATAAGGTTCTATCGCAAAGTCTTATTCATGGTTGTATATTTACATGCCACTTTAGGCATAATTTACTCTCTATATCTGCTCAGAAAGCACTTTTAAAACAATAAACATGCTATAAATAAATGAAACTCACTTTAGTTTTCAGTTTATGGTTTTGAGACAACTTCACAAAATGTTATTCTAAAATTACTGGCTGAGGAATGTCTGAAACTCCGTGAGCAGACATAATTCATTTAGAGAAATAGGTCGATAAATTTGTAGCTCTGCGCTATTTGCGATTATACATATGTATTGGCAGTTATTACGCAAATTTAATTCAAAATTGATTACGAGAGAAAACAATGTTTTAAATAGATATAATCCAATACTTATTGGTATATGGTTATTTTTGTGAGTTTCTCATGTGTCTTTCTGATAAATTGGACGTGTATTGTAAAGGGAAACGAGTCAGCGGATTTTGAAATCATGCAAAGTACAACAAAGTATTATTCTACAATTGATAGCAGCCTAAAGGCGGGCAATGTATAAATCTATATAATACGGTGATCGACATCTTGAGGCATTGAGGTATACACGTGGTCAGAACAATCTGACAGTGGTATGATTGAAGAAAATTCTTTAATTTTTGTTTGACATATTATAAGACTCATAGATTAAGAGGTCGAAGCATTTAAACATAAATGTTGAGATTATAGTTTACTAATTTACTATTACATACATATTTGATAAATTTACTAAAATTTTAAGGTTCCTGACATTGGTTTATTTGCCACACAGCTTAAAACAAAATGGAATACAATATGGGCATATGCTAGGAATTAGTTTCTGTAGCCTTTAAAACAGATGCATTCACAATAGACTGGAAGTTACAACTTATTATTTATACGTAATTTTCGCCAACGGCATAATGATCGTTTCATTTTTGCCTAGTAAGCCATGATATCTACTTTCATGTTTTTTTTCACTTGGTTAGTTAATCTACTTAAGCCCAGAAATTCCATTATTATTATTGTCTATTAGGACTCTTATTCTGTTTGGGCAACGGTTTACTCTAATATTTTTAATATTTTCTAACAGAAGGTATAAAGACAATCCTTTTTTTGTTTATCTAGTGCTGCTTAACAACATAGGTACTAGCTGAAAGCTAGTTTAAACAATATAATACATATTACTTATAATATACATATAGTGAGGACTTTGCTGTAAGAAAACATAAGATATATATTTCTTAAGCAATCTATAATAATCTATAATGCAAGAAATCTTAATCTTAGATTTTTTGGCTAATGATCAAGCAGAATCACATTTATACAAGTTAAATAAATGTATTACTCAAGATGATTGAATCATATTACGATTCATGAAAGAAGCTTACAGAAACAGATCGTCTTCCTAAAGTATACCACCAATCTGATACCCTCCCCACCTACCCATTATAGTAAAGATCAGCATTCAGACCAAATAGTGGCTGTACTCACATTTTTCGACTGCACAGAGCGGGTGCAGGCAGATGCTATTCTCAATATGTTTAGCTGATATTAATGTAAGTGATTTGAGGATAAGCATACATATTAGTGTCTTGATTCAGACATCGGTACCAAATAGGGTCAAACCTAAACTTACAAGACTCCTTCCTCATAGAGAGGCAATCTGCCCTGCAAACGTTTTATGTGGTACTTCACCGAAAAGTAAACTATAGAAATTTGCCACCAACGGTAAAACCAATTTTAACTGCTAAAAAATCAATTATTGATTTTAATTGATAATTTTATTTTATTTATTTTGGCTTAATTTTTTACAATCATTTACTAATATACTGAGAGTACATATTTTAATAGCAGTTTACTTATTATATATAATAGAATAAAATTTATTTAAAATAATAAGAAACAATATTTACACATATTAACACTAATAGAACTAAAAAAGAGTATTTACATCTAAACTAAATTTAAACAATCTACATGTGGTATGGAGCCAAGAACGCTAGCTGCATTCCCACGCTGGATTGCTATAGAAATCCTTTGCGCAAGGAACCAGCCAGCGTTCTTGTCTCTAGTGATGTCAATCAACATTTTATTTAATTTTTTTATAAAAGACTTCGTGCTTTTACCCCACGGACCAAAAGTTTCGAAGCCAAGCGGTACGAAAATATAATCAGTCGATAATGATGTATATTTTCGCCGCTTGGCTTCTTCTGCTGCGTCCGCCGCAGAAATTTTGGCTTATCATTGGTAATAACATTGATACAATTATCTTACACTAGTTATTTATATATAAACAAAATTGATGCTAGTTCTGCTACAATAAGGGCATAGATTATCAACTGCAAGTTGCAGCTGACTTTTCTTTATAATTGTATAACGAATAGGGACATGTAAATCATTTATAATCGCCAAAATATATAAGCGCCTCATTACAGGAGAGCAGATGAGAGTAAAATATTTTCACAGAGTCAATTTTAATTATAAAATGTGATAAGCGTGATATAGTGATCTCTATGATATAGTGATCTCTATGATATAGTGATCTCTATGATATAGTGATCTCTATGATATAGTGATCCCTTGTAATACTAATTTATATTTGTAACTTATTCTTCAATCTGTATTTTTTTATTTTTTCTCAAATAGACTTTTGTTAGCATCATTAGGTTAATTTTTTTTCACAATCAAAGATCTATCAAACTGTAAATTAGCGTTTGATATGCAAGCATTACGATCTTTGATACGTGTTGGTCTCGTTTATGCTAAAGTGCTAAACATCTACATAGTTAATAAAGAAATCTCGAGCATGCAACGTCGACGAAGTATAATTAATGGTTAAACAAACTTACCTTAAGTGAAGTTCGACCATAATTATGCGAGACGACGTTGCATGTTAATTACATGTCCATTACTGTAATTTTAAACTTTTTAAACTAATCTAGTTAAGTCTAGTTCCATTTGTACTTCTTCTTCTTCTTATCGAAAAAGAATAGCCAACTCTGGTGTCAAGAGTTTATCAAGCCGCCTTAAGGGCCTCTGACATGGCTTAACGACTGCCGTACTAGACAAACAGCCCGGAACTACAATTTAACGTGTCATCCGATCCACGGAAACGCCCAAAGTGGAATTGTACCAATTATGATGAATCTCATAGGGTTTCCATGATACAGGATCTTCGGCAACATTTTTGTCCAATATTGTTCCAAGTCACTGATACGTCACGTCACCGATTATTCCCACCACCGATGCATTACCTACTCTCACCTATGAGCGAGCTTCAATCCCGGCGTACTTTACGACCGCAGACACGCGCGCGCTCTTCTCAGAACCCCCCTCCTCCCCCCACCCCGCACGCATGTTTATTGCGCGTGCGCACTGTGACCAATGCTGTTCCGCTAGTTTAGTTTATTTCGCTTCATTATGGCCCCTCATCTCGGAGCGTGAAGCTTTTGATGAGTAATGAAAGTTGCGATGGGATTGCCATTTAATATTAATCCAGTATTACCGAGACGGCCCCGGCACATGCATTCCAACACCTACCTCCTGCATGGCGATATTATATGATATTTTATAGTTTTCACGATAGTTTTGACACTTCCATGTTTATGGCTAATGGTTCAGTGACAGCTATGAAATTGCATCTTAAACTGTTTCGTCTGTGTTTCCAGCGTCCTCGCTATGCTTGGCCCTGGCCGGCATGGCGCGGCATGGCGTGGCGTGGCGTGTCGTGGTGCGGCGTGGCGGCGCGCTTTGACTCGCCGCTCTACTCCGCACGTGAATGCCTAATGAGCCGGAGATCCAGGGCTGACACTCCTCGATACATCACGGAGTCTGGACAGTTCCTCGGTTGGTATATGTACAAGTGTTTACATTGTTGTAGAGTAGAAATGCTGAAATGTTTCAATGCTTCAATAACAATCTGCCGCATCTGTATAAATGCCGAGCAACTAGATAGTCGGTTAAAACGACAGCTATGATATTCATAATAATCGTACATCCGTTGAACATTAAAAAGTAAGTACTTACTCCTTGAATAACTGAGATATGAAAAAGTGAATGCCTATGTCTGAGCAGTTTGATGGACAAACGAGTGTGAAGGCAATGTTACACGTTTCATAATAGTTTCTAGGAATGCCGACACGAATCAAAAGCAATTCATCCTGGTGTTGCGCGGTGGCATGCGCGTGCGCATGTGAAGTGGCCGCTCGGAGCTGCAGCCCTTTGAAGCGCCCTCATTAAGCTGGTACATTCTCCGCTAACTTCTAGCAGATATATTTATAGTGGCTGTGTCGTCCTGGCGGGCTGGCGGCCCTGGCGCGCGGCGCCGTCACCTGTCATCCATCAGTCTGCGACAACGCGCATGCGCGCCGCACACACTCCCGCGCACTCACACATGCGCGCGATGTACGCAAATTCAAATTTAACGGTACCAGGCTGGAATGCAACAAAACGCGGTGCGTTCCTCGCGGTATCGCCGCCAGCCGCCAGCTTCCGGCCGCCGCTCGTATGACGGCCGTGACAAAAAAGGGATGGACTAGTTAGAATGGCATCCCCTGTAATGGCCGGCCGCTGGATGTTTAGGATAATCAGCGGAATAACAAGCAGCCGCCGCCGACCGGTTCCAGCTGATTCATATCTGCGAGAGACTACACGATATCATACAAGCAGCGAGCCAGGGCTTTACCTGTTGCAATATTGCTGAGATTACTTCAGCGGACTATCTGCTAGGGGCTAATTGTAAGCCTATTTTTTACTCTTTGTGAAATTATTCCAAAGGGATGCGATATAGAAATAGATTTTTTTTATATCTTTATTGAGACACACATAAATTCCTTATCCCCCTATCCATGATAAAAAAGCTGAAGATGGTCGAAAGTCTGAACATTGAAGATATAAAAAAAAAATGTGAGACTTCTAATTGATAACAGAACACGTTCCAACAATTCCTGGAAATTTTGACTGTTTATCTGTTTTACTGTGTCTTTGTTTACTTAAACGCTCTTCACACAAAAACTAAATTTGTGATTTTGGTTTGAATTGTGGTTATTGGGGCATACGAGTAACAGCCGCAACTCAGCATAATGCTGGCGGAACAAGGCCACAAGGCGCTGATACCCTGTTGCGGCTGGCAGTGACGTCGGGAGACGTCTTGTCGACGAAAGATATGATAAAAATTTTTCCTTTTTTTTTTTAAAAAAAACAGGAAGGAAAAATTTTTATCATATCATTATTCATATATATAAAAATGTACAGTTTTAGATTTTGCAGAACATACACTAGGTATCCAGTTAGTAGTAGTAGTAGTAGTTTCTCTTACCGCATCTACTACATATGTAACTCACCTATTCTACTCTTAGTTACATTTAAAGCATGTTTCGCATTATATGAATCTGAAAGAATACTTAAATCATTTTGAAACAGATAATTTAAAACACAATTTAACAAAACAAAATTTTAATAAAATTTGATTTCGCAGATAAAAATTTTGAGGTTATAATGATACAGTTACAGTTAAAAAATTATGTACTGATTTCAGTTTTGTTGTGAATGATTTATACATTTTTTATGTTTTTAATCCATACATATGCGCCTGCTCAATATCAGACACAGAATAGCCTCGTCTATTTCTATACGCTGTATTGGTTCTTTATATTGTAATGTTAGTTCTACAATAAAACAAGTACAAAGGTCATCCTTTGTCGTCACACTGCCGCCCTGAATTAGCATACCGGCGTCAGAATGAGGCCGCGCGCCGCGCCGCGCACCGCACGCCGGCTCCTGCGCCGCGCCACAACAAAGGGCGCCGCTGACGGCCTCCAAGTGGACTCATCCTGTCAAACAACGACCAAACCACAAAATCATAAATTTCGCCTCATAATCATCAGTTAGACAATTTAAATTTATTGTCGGCTCTTTCGTGGTGGTGAGAAGTATCAGTATAAGTACTGAACTTGACCGATTGACCTTAACTCGGTTAGGGCATCGAGAGGACGTTCTACCCGCAAAGTAACGGACAAAGTAAATGACGTATAACATAACAGTTTAGTACATGTAGGCACACAAATGTACACACTCATGATAAAATAGTGATTGACTAATCCAGTGAAACATTTAGTAGCCGTGTAGGTTTCCTACAATCAAATTAATTTGCAAACTATTGTTTATTACTACCTTATAATTATTCTATTCTCATTATTCAAGGCGCAAGCAGAAGGAAAAGATAATAAAGATTTCCGCCATTACAAAAGGTAGGTAAGGACGCAAATACAAACAAATGAGGTTTGATTATTAATTGGTAATTAAAGTGTAATCAAGCAGTTAGTAATGAATGAGGTAAACCTGATTGATTGACGCCGGCCGCCGCACCGCGCGCCGCGCCCCGTGACTCCACGCGCTGCTATGTTGCATCATGCGGGAACAGATTGCTGCTGCTTCACATATTACCGGACAGCTCGGAGGATTCAGAATGTACCTCAATTTGTCTGTCTGTAAATCCAGTTTGGCATCTATTCACGATAAGTCTACTTATAGAATGTGAAAGTCAATAACATACAATTGTATTACATTTATCGAGCCGTTTTTTGCAAGCCGATGACTTGTTGAATTAAAAAGAAAGTTAATGCCTAGTAATTAAAGAGCAGTCTAGTTTTTGTTCGGCTGCGTGTGACAGGGCCTTTCTCCCGGCAGCCCTGCAGGTAGTGCGGGCGCGCAGGTACTACTTACTGAGGTGCCCTTTCCGTGCGAACAATGCGCGACCGTTTTTGCTAAATACTGTAACGCTACTTTCTCCGACTAATTCATGATAATAAAACTTGACTAACTGGCTAACTGTAGTTTCCCTCCGCTGCCATTCGTGCCATTCACACCTTTATACCGCGAGCCATAAAGCGTACATTAGCATACGTGAGCGTGGTGACCTTTACTCCAAGGTCAGTGGAAGAAAGGCTACGACCAGCTCGCCGACTCCGAGCATACTAATTAATATTTTCTTGGCATTATTAGCGCTGTCTTTAATGAGAGAAATTAATGATCGTTGCAAACAGATCGAATAAATAAGGAATTGTTTATGTCGTGAAAAGTACGAGTTATTGTTGCTGCCAAGGTGAATGTTTCATCCAATTATTAATGTATGTTGTAATTAAAATTAAATTCTTAATAGCTAAAGACTATAAATGTTCTGAAATAATGGTTTTATATGTGTAAATTATAGAGAACTCATGATCTATCTCTCTCTCTATTATTAAAATGAGCGTCACATAGGTCATTGAAACTAGCCAGAATATGGAAATCTTTGAAAAAATCAGAGAAACATTTCAATAGGATTTAATTTAAACGATTACGACAAACACTTTGTTGGGTCTCATCTAACTGAGATTGCATTGCTCCATATATCGATCTCAGACAGAGGTTGTACGCAATAAATACAGAGCTTTTAAATTATGATACACATACCAGAGTTTGAGGTGACTTTGTTTTAAGAATGGTATGAATACAGCTAGTAGCAGGTTATAGCTATAGATAGATACTTTCCCAGTAAGTGGGTAGTTAGTAAAAGTCGTGCATAAACCAGTCCCCGGGTCTCGCAGCTCAAACACGGGACAATTAAATTGCTTGACAATTTGCCCGCGACTCCGGGACTACTCCGGGAGTTGCTGTTTGACTTGCCCTCCCCTCCCCCCTCGCCCGCCCCGAGCAGCCCTCAGGGCACAATTTAATTACCAAATGGAGCGTTTTTTGTGATCGTTGGAGCGTGAAAACGGAGACCCGAGAGCACAGAGACGGCAATATCGCGAATCGCGATCTAGCTTAGGTAGGGACGACGGTAAACATGGGCTCAGTGCTCGTTTATAAAATAAGGATGTATAAAGAAATAGATATTTATTTATATGTTTCTCATGAGTTGAATAATGACATTACTGTTCACCTAGGATCTAACAACTTAAATCAGCGCTCGTGCAGATAATACGTAGGTATCTACTTTATTCGCAGTCGGCTAACCAGACACGAGTCTTGTTAGAAAATCCATCTGTTGAAGCATGTCCGAGATTTTTTCCCATCATTAGGAGTGGATCACAAAATCCCTCAAATCCTTACATATGGCAACAAATGTAGCGAGATGTGAGTAACGAGCGCGTGTAGCCGGACTGGCAACACACACGTCCCTCGTTATTTTAAACAATTGTAGCGCCCCTGGGGCGGCTGATTGTACCTCCGCTGACCCTCGCTAATGAGGGCCTCCTCGTCCACAACTTTCCATGTTTGCCTCCGGCCCGGGGCCGACATTTTACAACTCAAATACTCCTATTGGAAACTAACTTAGTTTATTTATTGGAACGGGATTTTTTTCTTGAAATCAATCCGTAAAAAAAGAAACAACACGCTACGTGTAAATATTTGATCTTTTTATATAATCTTAGAGTGTTTTTTACTGATTTCCGCACTAGTGGATGTCCGTGGCCTCACCCGGAAGTCGGGACAAAAATAGCTTATAATTCATAATCTAATACTACACAATAAATCACTTTCATTGATTATGCCGTAAAGGGGTAGCTAGATAGATATTTTTTTATTGTCACACACATATAAAACAAAATTAATAAAAATTACTTACATAAACTACTCTAGTGCTACAAGTGGCGGCCTTATTGCTAAAAGCAATCTCTTCCAGGGAACCATTGGATGGAGAGGAATAAATAAAGGATTATAAAGGACGTGGTGTACAACAAAAATAGATGCGATAGATTAATAATATACACAAACAAACAAACTCCTACACCTAGACCGACTTTCGCATTCATATTGATAACTGGTAACACGCGATTGAAGAGCGGCTTTAAAGCGCGTCTAAAGTACCTTTATTGTACTACATAATTCTGAAAATTCGCTTTTCTATACATTTTATCAGGGTGATGACGTTTTTGTATGGAACAGCTGAGGTTTTTATCAAAAAGGCGTTAAACAAAACTTGTTGCTTTTAACGTACTAAAGTCACCCTTAAAAGGTTGTGTGGTGTGTACCAGTCAACCTGGATAGAAGCATGCTGTGTATACTACTTTGTGTGTAACAATTGCAGTGTAATTACTCATTTTAAAACAAGCTCCTCTGTCACATTTATTAATTTGAGTAACTTGTCTATTTTATGACCGTGGAGGAATTAAAGAACCACAACATCCTCCTTAAGCTAACACAAGTCCCGCAGATGGTACAATTGAGACGTTCCGTGCTATTTATGATCCGAGTTAATTGATCAAACAGAGGTCAAGGCGGTCTATTCATAGCCCTCGTCGTGTCTACGAGTGAGTGATTGATAACATCGCCTCGTGCCGCCGTCAGATGTCGCCCTCCGAGCTAGGTGCGGTATGCAAACTGTATGTATGCAGATATAGCTCGCTCGGCGAATCAAAGCGCGACCTCTAATATGACACTTTAAAACGCGGCCGAGGTCGCATTGCGCAAGCCCGACACCGCCGGCCAATAGCGGCTCGCCTCGCGCGGTATGTAAATGTTCTATATTCAAATCAGTTTAAAATGATACGGCGCATGCACGCGCCGAGCTTCTTTATTGGCGCTTTGCATACAAAGGGTTGTATCGCGCCGGGATTTGAGCGCGTGCCTTTAAAAAATAGGGTGTTTGTTTGAGGGTTGCAACCCTTCCGCAACCCTTCTTGGCGGCAGCTGCTTTTTTACGGCAGCCTCAGTTGGCGCCACGCACGCTACTACTTGTCATGTGTTGTGCTGCGCCGCGCTCGAACCAGCACCGGGGCTGGCAAGTCGCGGCGCGTGTGTGCTGTGCAGCGCACACCTGGCCGCAACCCTTCTCTCGCAGACACTTATTGAGATAGATGACACACGAGCTTCTAATTGAACAATAGGTGCGTACCTTGCTACATACAATTGATGTTTTTATGTCTTTTAACTATTCATACAACAGTTATTGTGATATTCGACATTGTAAGGTAGTAATATCCATTTGTTAATGTGTTGTGTGTATGGTGACGGTTGACACGAGGCGCGGCGGCAAGCACACACCCGTGTGGACACAGAGTGTGGGCCTGTCTGTCTGTCTGCCAGTCTGTTGGTAGGTCTAACACAATCACCTAATGACGGGTATCAAGTTGCTCACACACTTTAATATAATAAGTGTCACGGTACAATAGAAATGTATTTGTTAATAAAATAAAATATTGATAGTATAGCTTCTTTTCCTGCATATGGCAATCAAAAGCTGGTAAATTTTAAAAGTTGGCAGCCTGACAATGTATTTTTTTTTAATTGAGTTTGTTTTGATTTTGATCTTGCAATTATTGTTTTTTGTTGTTGTTTTAATGATTTATATGTAAATAGTGTATATTTCAGTGAGGAATGTAGCAGTAGCTTACGTAATACAGGCCCACTGAGGGACCTAGCGCGTGGCACGGTCACAAACTCATGTACAAAACTGAAATAGTAAGTAAACATCTAGACACTAAGAAAAAAAATTGTACGCACTATCTTTTGGCTTAATAAATTATTTTGATTTGATTTATAGCGGTACATTAAACAAGTTGCAATTCAAAAAAAATATTTGATTTCTCTCAGCGCAAACGAAACATCACGCACACGAGTATAGAAAGAAACCTCAATATGTAGATTATTATAGTCAATTTCTTTCCAATTCTGACAACACCAACAAACATATAAAACACTAGTGAGTGCTCGCGGCTTCGCCCGCATTAAGAAGTAAAACTTGCAGTATTTCACGCCTTTAAAAGTGGCATTTCCAAAAATCCTTTCTTAGCGGATGCCTACGTCATAACATCTACCTTCATTCCAAATTTCAGCCCGGTCCGTCCAGTGGTTTGGGCTGTGCGTTGATAGATCACTATATCAGCCAGTCAGTCAATCACCTTTGAGTTTTAGATATTTAGATTTATTTAAATACTTTTTTAAAGCTGGTTAGAAGTAATCTGTACATTCAAGTTAACTTTTATTTTTTAATTGTTTTATTTGTGCAACGAGCGACTGAATCCGTGAAACATCAACCAAGTAATATATTGCCCATCAAATATCAGAATCCCTGTCCCATGTTCTGAAGTTACTAAACATGACACTACGCAAATATCCTGTTTTTTGCTGTATTTGTTTTCTCTCTGTTTTCCGTTAATGTTTTCAGGCTTAAGTTACTACGGTATATGCTATAAGAAAAGCCATTACCAGGCCAAATATTGGGAGAACCCTAAAACATAGACAAACGTTGCACAACTCATCTCTTAGTTTTTTCTAATAAATATATTGAATGTGTTTCGCACATACATTCGTATTATACAGATATTGCAGACAGACTGCGAGCTCTAGATCGAATACATTCTGTGCGGAATGTGTCAGTAGTTGGGGTGCAGACTTACACACACCTATATTAGCTGTTTATAATTCTTAGTAATGTCCATCCAAAAGGTTGCCTGGAAGAAATCGCCTAAGGCGATAAGGCCGCCCAATGTTAAACACTTTAATATATTTAAGCTTATTTCCTGTTTTGTTATTTATGTTTTACATTGGTGTACATTAAAGATATATTCTATTCTATTCTATTAGCTACATACTTTGTATTGTATTGTATTGTATTTATTTATCATTCCGTTGGATCTTCCGAACACTTGGTTTCGTCAAATATAAATAGTTAGGTACACAGTGTACATAAAAATAATTACAACATTAGTTTTTATTTGTTTTTAATTGCTTGCGTTCAGAGCTAGACAACCACCAACACATGTGGATCTTTAGTGTAATGTTCAAGTTTATAATAAGCTTTTTTAATTAGGTAATCTTTAACATATTTTTTAAAGTGAGTTTCATTGAGGTCCAGGATTTCATTTGGAATCTTATTATAGAAGCTTATAGCATTACCTATAAATGACTTTCCGCTTTTCTGGAGTCTCAAACGTGGATATACAGGTTTATTTTTTTGGCGGGTAATCATATTGCAGTCATTTTTTTTTTGTTGAGGCCTCAAGTATTTACGGGCATACATTATGTTCTCGTAAATGTATAATGAGTGCACTGTTAGTATTTTTACTTCTCTGAAGACATTCTCTAGTGAATGACGGGGCCTTAAGTTATAAATAGCTCGAATAGCGCGTTTTTGTAAAACAAAGATGTCGTTTATATCTGCAGCGCTACCCCACAATAATATTCCATAGCTCATTATACTATGAAAATATGCAAAGTAAACTAGTCTAGCTGTGGATACATCAGTAATTTTACGGATTTCCCGTATTGCGTATGCTGCAGAAGAAAGTTTACCTGCGAGTGCTGATATATGAGCTCCCCATTGTAACTTTTCATCTATTGTCAAACCTAAGAATAGAGTCGAATTCACTAGTTCCAACTTTTCACCCATCATAAATATATTTGTATCTGATTTGGTCACATTAGGAAGTGTAAATTTTACACATTTTGTCTTATTAGGATTAAGCATCAAGTTGTTGGCTGAGAACCATTCGCTCACTTTCTTTAAAACTTCGCAGATATGACTAAGGTCTTGTGTACCTCTTTTATTTTTAAATACGATTGAAGTGTCATCGGCGAATTGAACAATATCACAATTTTTTAGAGAACCTAACATGTAGGGTAGGTCGTTCACATAAACTAAGAACAAAAAAGGGCCCAGGATAGAACCCTGTGGAACACCCATCTTGACTACAGCGCCTGAAGAACATGTGTTCCCTAAATTTACAGATTGAATTCTGTTTGATAGATAAGATGACATAAGGTTAGTGGCTTTGTCATTAAGACCATAAAATTGAAGCTTGACAATTAGAGTTTCATGGCATACGCAGTCGAATGCCTTGCTTAAGTCACAGAAAATCCCTACTGCATCCTGTTTACCTTCAAAAGCCTCTAGAATAGTACGTATTAACTTGGAGCCAGCATCTATTGTTGATCTCCCTCTTGTAAAGCCAAATTGATTTTCGTGTAGAATTTTATTGCAGTTGAAATGTACTAATAGCTGATCCAACATAATTTTTTCAAAAATTTTGCTGATTGATGGAAGTATTGAAACAGGCCTATAATTAGATGGATTTTCTTTAGAGCCAGATTTAAAAATAGGAACTATTTTGCTAAATTTCATCAAAGAAGGAAAGGTTCCAGTCACTATACAATAATTGAAAATGTTAGATAAATATGGAGCAATCGTAGTGATTATATTCCCTAATACATGTACTGAAATCCCCCAAAGGTCTTCAGTTTTTTTAACGTTTAAGCTTTTGAAAGTTTTTAAAATATTTGTAGGAGACACTGTGTGAAAGTCAAATAAAGAAGTAGGCTTAGAAACATGTTCAGCAAGGAAAGCTCTAGCTGATGCTGGCGAAGAGTTTAAATTTTTTGTTAAATTTGCAGCTATATTACTAAAATAACTTTCAAATACATCAACAATTTCTGATTTATTTGTAATCGTTATCCCATCTATATTTAACTTGCATAGTTTTTCACTATGTTTTTTCTTTCCTAATTCATTTTTAACTAAGTCCCATGTTGTTTTTATTTTATTATCAGATTTTAATATTTTATTTTTAATGTAAATAGATTTTGCCATATGACATACATTTTTGAAAATTTTTGAATAGTTTTTACAAAGGTTTTTTATAGATTCATTACGTAATTCGTTTTTTTGCGCGTAGAGCTGATACAAGGTATCTCTACTTTTAAAAATGCCGGGTGTTGCCCACTCTGCAAAGTTTACTTTGCCAGTAGATTTAAATTCTTTAACTGTATATACCTTATTAAATTCAGTTTCAATTAAGTCAAATAATAGTTTAAATTGTTGGTCTACGTTCATGTCCATGGTATTTTTAGGTAACAAAGCAATTGACTTTTCAATCGAAGCATAGAAATTTTCGTTACGTTTTTGAGTTATAGGTCGCGTACGAATAATTTGTGAAGTATTTTTAACCTTAGCATCGAAAGTTACACTAAGGCCTCTGTGATCTGACGGAAGCTTATCTATGATAGTTTTAGTTTTTACCTCGAAATTAACAAATATATTATCAATGCATGTTGAGGTCGTGGTAGTGATTCTAGTGGGATCGTGAAACAGCGGCTGAATTTTATACGATTCACATAGTTGTAACATTTTCTTTTTTTTACAAGTGTCTTTATACAAATTAATATTAAAATCACCACAAATCAATAATGGTTTGCTTTTATTAGATACTAGGGTTAGAGCGTCATCAAGGGCCTCAATGAAATCATCCACATTTGAATCCTCAGGTGGTCTATATGCGCACATAATGATATGGTTGTCCAGTTCAACACATGTGATCTCACAAGCACGTTCAACAGATCGCTTAACTACTTCTTTACATTCTTTTGCTTTAACATTATTTTTTACAAGTATTAATGATCCCCCACCCTGAGCTGATGTTCTATTGAATGAGCTTATAACATTATAATTATTAATAGCAAATGACATATTATTCTTAGATAACCATGTTTCCGTAAAGCATAAGATTTCATATGAGTGTTGAGATAAAAATAATTCAATTTCTATTAATTTACCATTAATTCTATTAATATTTTGATGCAGTAATTTAATTACAGATTTGTTGGGGTTATTATCTAATTTACTTGTCACATAACAGTTTAGATTGGTTTGATTAGATATAGCAGAGCCTAAATTAGTTTGTCTCGTTGTCAATTCTAGCGGTTTAAAGTTTTGATTGTACATTTGCATACCGTTGGTACATTATTTTTGTACATGTTATTTAAGACACTTGTCATATATTTAGCTACAGATATTTTCTGTTTGCCTGTCATTTTAAGTGAATTCCAATTTATAACAAAGTTTTTTACAGAGTTGTTCAAGTCAAGTAGAATGAAGTCATTATTGTACATAGTTGTCAAATTGTATAGAGTTATGTTAAGGTCATAAATATGCTTATTTTGTGCCTCATTTAGAAGCTGTGAGTATGGAAAGGCACACAACAATATTTTTCCCAGTGCTTGAGTTTTACGTAACTCACGCAATAACTGAATGCTATGCACTAGAGTTTTCTTTGTAACTCTACGGCTGTCACCCGCCAAAATTACAATATGTGATCCCTTTCCATGCCCATTACATGAAATCTTATTTATTAACTCACAATGAGAAATATTAGGTAGGCATATATTCGTAATTAAGTTTTCAGAATGTACATTAATAGCTGATCCTAAACCTCTCCCTAATGAGTCACTATACAGAGTAATATTCTTCGAATTACCAGACATATCTGGTCCACAACAATTTGAACAAGCATAGTGTATAGGTGCAGGTTTTACTACGCTTTGTACTTGAGCCAGGAGATTACAATTGGTCATTTGATGCTGATGTTCATTCTCTGTAGTAGTACCATGCTGGGAAGAAACTACTTCCAATTCCGGCACGTTGACTTGTTGTCTCAGTTCAGGAAAATTGGGGGTTTCTAGGCTTTGAATTACGTTCTGCAAATTTTTCAGTTGGTTTTCTATAAAATTAATTTTGTTGCATGTGTTATTTCTATTTTTTATGTCTTGTTCATATTTTTGTACAATTTCTAAAAGCATTTCACTCTCTTCCTCAAAGGCAGATGCCGTTCTGTTCGATTGAACTATTTCTTGTTTTAAGACATGTATTTTGTTTGTCAGATTTTTCACTTTGTATATGAATTTCTTAAGTTTATGTTTACTATTTCTTCTCCTTTTTACGACCATTTTCAAAAATTTGTATCCTTTTGTATTGTGTTGAGCCGGTAACGTTGACGTTTTTAGTAATAACTCACTAAACTTTAATTTTAAGTTGTTGTATTCTTTTTGCATATCCTTTACTTGTTTGTCACAGTTACAACTTTTATATAAGTTCCCAAATTCGATTTGCTCTTTTAGTAAACTTTGGTTTTCTGCCTGTATTTTCTCCATATATTCTTGTAAATCCTGGTTTTTTTGTTCTTCTTCATATAATCTTTTTTTAAAACAGTTAATTTCTTTACAAACTTTGATAAACTCTTTTTCGCTGTCTTCATGCTCTTGCAAAAGTTTTGAATTAAAACAATTTTTTTCTTCAATTTTTTTCTCTAATCCTTTTATAATTGTCTCATAGTTTTTGATTAAGGTATCTTTATTCTTATTGTCTTGCTTTGAAGTATTACAACTGTCGGTTTCTATATTCCTTGCTCTTTTACGAGTCATCATAGCCATATTTTGTAAATAAATTGGGTAAAACCTACTTATTCAATTCCACGTACTTTTTTGTATTTTGTTGAGCAGTGTTTAATTTTAAGTGTTACAAATTTTCCATGCAAAAATACGAGGTCGAGTCGGGGATCGAACTCGGGTGTCCAGTTTCAGAATCCAACGCTGAGACCGATCGACCACGGAGGCAGTTAAGTATGTGGTGAAATTTAGCAATCACAATGTGATAAGGTGACATACAATATTTTTGCCGCCGACTATGTCAATAATTTCAGAAAATGAAGGTAGTTAAAAAAACCACTAATATAACAATGATTTATCGATAATGTTTGAGCACTATTTACGTCTATTTTGCACTATTCCTTCTGATAACTTAGTGAGACTTCTGTTATCACTTGTTATTCACCATTTGTTTAAGTAGGTATATGTATTACAACTTGTATTATGATTTTGCACTTGAGTAAAGCACTGTCACTTCAGACGTATTTCGATAAATATTACAATTTGCACATTAAATTTCGGTACACAAATACTTTCACTTATTACATTGGTCTGTAATTTACAGAAGACCCCCACTTTCACTGCCTAAAATGCGTTAAAACTATTTTTTTATCAATTTAATAACAGAGACTTGTTTATATCAAGTGGCGCCCTCCCCGCGCGCCGCGCGGATATTTCATAAACAAAACCTATAAATTGTTATGAGTGCGATACGAGGACATAATCACACGGGTGTCGGGAGACAGGCCGCCGCCGCCGGGTTATTACTTCCAGATATGCCTCATTGATATTCGCGAACCAAACGATAACATTACATTCATATAGTAAGTACAATTTTACCTCTCTGGCTCCAGTGCCGACCTCCGCGGGGGAGGGCGCGGGGGAGGGGAGCAACCCTTTCCCTCGGAGCACCATCCATCACGGAGCTCGCGAAATGTATTTTAATCCACTCCCGACGCCGCCGCTTCATGAAACGTGAAAAATGATCCCATGACACACACATACATACACACACACGATGTATGATTTAAGAGGGGGCGTGCATGTGTGCGTGAACAGTTATTGGAAAAGAAAATGCGAAGGTGATCCTTTTAAATGTTTAGGTATTCTGCGCTACTTGATGGTCGAGCCGACTACCTGCCTAGGGGGAAATATTTTACTTTCGGGATGTAAGGTTAGTGCTACTTGCTCGCTTTAAAATTCTTACAGGCTATGAATATTAAAACCAGGCACTCGAGTGTATCTAGAACGTCTGGATAGCCTCGATATGAGAACTAACATATCGCTGTATAAAGTTTAGTATCGAGGTACACTATTTTAATAAACTTGAATGTGTATGAAGATGAGAGAATATTTACAAGTTAGAGTCGTATAAATAGTCCATTAATCAGCGCTTACCATCGCGCGGGCCGCTCGGGGCCAGTGAAGCGAACGATTCCGTATGAAAAGTTAGATAGCTTGTAGCGTCCTCCGGGGAGCCGAGATTTCTCCGGCTCGACCATTAATCATACACAAATTGTGAACAGATAGCTGCGAGCTGCGAGTCATCGCTCGGCTCCACGCCGCTCTCTGCTCGCCTCTACAGACTGACTGATGAAGTCAACTGTAAAGTCAGATTACTCGGCCCTTTACAATTTACAGCGATATTTTATCGCCGTTTATATAGTGTATCCAACCTACATTTTGATGGATTGCTCGCGTCTACCTACAACCGTTCCATATTACGAGTACATGCTTTGGAATGGCATACAAACTTTTGTCTTGCATTTCAGTATCAATGAGACTTATCAAGGCGTAATTCGTTACATCATAGTAGAAAGTCCCTAGCTAGTCCCTCAGTAAGATGTAGGTAGATGTGCACTTGCCCCCACTTGCGGCATAATAATAACATGGCAGGTTTTATTGGCGCGCGCGCGATATCTCGCCGGATTACTAAAACATCTGTCCCGGAAAATTCACTCTCGACGTCGTTTATCGCGTGCTCGAGGGTAGATAGAGAAAAAACTGCAATAACGCGGTGTCATAACAAAGACGCGCCAGCGCCCGATAATACTATGATTAATACCCGGCGTTATCTGGCGAGTGCAGGCCTCCCTCCCCGTGCCGCGCCGCCCCCGCCCGCCTGCCCGGGGAGCCTTGTGTCCAGCCAGCAGGGGCGACAGTCGCGCGGCAACACACTAACGTATTCTAGCCCAACATAAGAGTTACGGATTTCGCATAATGCATATTATATTCGAGGAGGGAGGGCGGAGGGTCGCGCGGGTGCGGGGCGCGGGGCGCGGGGCGGGGAGCGGGCCGCGTGACCGCACGTCTTTTGCACGCGACAACCTCTCCACATTTTTTTATTATTATTGCGCTTCGATGGAATTTATTCCGGCAAGGGGACGTAATAGAATAGCGCTCGAGGCGCCTTCATACCGACTTTGAATATGATTTTTAAATCAAGTAATGGAGTGCACTCGGCTTTTTACAGTTGTTTAGACAGGGGAGGAAGGGTGTATGAGTATAAACACGTAGTGTGTCGCGGGGGCCGGGGAGGGGGCGCGGGGCAATTAGCGCGCGGTAATTAAGTTTCCGGACGGCGGCAGATTAAAGTAAGGATTAATAGGTCGCAATAAGGGATGTTAATCTCAGCCGCCAGCCGCAGGTGCGCCATATTGCGCGCCTTATCAATTAATGGAGGGGAACTAACGGGAAGGAGGGAGGTCATTATACAGCGCCCTCGCACCCCGCACCCGCCCCCGCTGTCATATGCACTAAGTCTAGTCTATGTTAATGGTCGCGGACAGCAGGCTGTGTCCCGAGCAGGCACGGCACGATGCATGCTTCCTTGCCGCGATATATTGAATCACTGTAGCGTTCTTTGATAAACTACAGAATAACAGAACATACAACAATATTTACTTAACAATTTTAACACTTGAAATTGCTTTAATTTTAATTTAATTTTAACACTTAAAAAGACGTAGCAGACGCATCTATATATTGTTTGACAAACTTTATTAAGTTTTTTTTATCTTATTCAATTTAATTTACCACATCAAGGAAAGATTTGAGATACCAAGAATAACAATAAAAATATTTTCATTTTCATTTCATTTATTTGATGGAATTGAATTTACTACATCAAAGAAGCTGTGTTTCCTGTGAATCCTGGGGTATTCAAATCTAGAGTTAATATGTATCTTCTATGTAATCGTGTTACACCCTAGGCTGCAGCAATTCTTAACATCAGGCAGGCTGTAGTCAAACGTAAACCTATCCCACGTAAAAAAATCAAGGAAAGATTTGAGATAGGAAGAATATTTACGGTACTTTACATTTCTCTGTTCTTATTTTCAGATATCGCTGCGCGTTATGAAAATGTCTGCCTCTAGAAAAAGGAGTATGGAGGAAATGATCAAAACAGGGTACGTATCTTCATTTTAATATAATTGTCAGAAAAACAAGCTTACTAAATGTTGTGTAATTATGCATTTCCAGCGTAGCAGCGCTACGAGGCGAAGCACGGTGTGGCTCGTAGCGCGCCTACGGAGATACCTGCGACCTGCCGCCCGCGCCGTGCCAGCTCTACGCACTCACATATTTATCAATGGTTAGTGTAATTATTACCATAGTTATAGATACAGATATCTCTATGGTGGTATACTAGTATGAGTTATGAACATGGTGAGTATTCAATATGTCGTTCAGTTTCTTTAAAGTTTTCAAAGAAGCATTATGTGCAAGATGTGGACGTTTCCAAGATATTACGCGAGTTGCAAAGGAATCTCATCCGAGAGGCGGTGTAAGGCGACCCACTTATATCCAGTTGCAGCTACAATAGCGTGCGCCTCCCGACTTGCACGAGTCAGTGTGTGGTGGCCTTATAGCCGTACATCTTTTCCTCGCGGCCCAGTGTGTGTGATGTCGCGAACGTCGAACAAAACGACCAGCCCAGTGAGGTCTCCGTGCCGGTATTGTGCTCCCCCTAGTAGCCTGAGGTTGTATGGCCGGCGGGGAGAGAGGCAGGTCTCGGTGATCCGGTTGATGGCTCGTACATATTTCTGCAATTGATTAGGCGGGGGCGGTTGCCATAGCGACGCTGCACCGTCCCTCCGCGCCCCGCACCCCGCGCCGCCACTGAGAACACAACTATCGAACGCTATTGTTGTTATGCTTATTAGTTTGTGATGCTGCGCGACCGGCATTGAATTTGGGTTTACAAATCTAATAGCAGAAATGTATTGTTATCACTTATCATACGGTAAGATAGATACCTACAATAGATAATTGACAGATTCAAAATTATTTATTCAAATTCAAAATTCAAAATTATTTATTTTCATAAAAATGCACACATACTAAATATCACTAAAGCACCGTACTAGACGCCGGTGCGTCTGTGTCACGGAGAGTAGATTGTCGCTTATAAGCGATAAGTGCTTAGTCACAAATTTAAACCATAAGTTATATGATATTAAATGTTAGATGTGTTTTATGTTTTATCATAAACATTATTTTTGAATTAATTTAATTAGAGCTGTACTTCTAATTGCCGCGTCGGTTCACACCTGCTAATTGCGCCGTGCAATTAGTTCGCTCCAAATTGAGTGTCGCGAGTAGAGTAGAGAGCAGATACGATACATTGTAATGTTCCACGTGAGATACTGTACTATACTACAGCGTCGGTGTTAGCAATATATACATGAATTTCAGATCAAATTAAGTAATACAATGAATTATATCATTTTAGCTTAAAATTTACAAACGGAGTCCTTTATGAGAATATTTTAAGAAAATTATAAATAGGTACATAAGTATGTTTATTTCTATAATATTCTATACCACTATTATCAAACATTGAAACGATAAAATTGTAAACGGAGAAATACAGACGTACCCCACAGGTGTAAGTTAAAAAACTGTAAATACTTCCTACTTCAGAACATTAATTATAAAATGCAAATACCAACACTTTCCAAGCAATTCAACCAGACGTGGAGTACCGATAGTAAAATTGTACATATGGCAGCACTAGCAACTAAGTAGCTCCGTAGCTCGTGTGGCGTGGAAAGCGGAAGCCATTGAGTTTCAAGTTAATTTGGCCGCAGTAATCCGCCGCCTAATTATTGCTTCTCCCCCTCTCGCCTCCTCCCCCTCCCCCGGCTTAGGCTAAATTGATTCTGGCGCGGCGAGCTTTAAACATGCGCCTTAATTAACTCACTACGTGGAACTGAAAATGTCACCACCGGCCGCGGCGAGGTTGGAACAGAGATATATTGTTTTAATTGAATTCAGCTGCTTTAGAAGTAAAAAATACTATTAACTATTGCATATCTATACTATAATATTATAAAGCTGAAGAGTTTGTTTGTTTGTTTGAACGCGCTAATCTCAGGAACTACTGGCGCGAATTGAAAAATTATTTTTGTGTTGAATAGACCATTTATCGGAGAAGGCTTAAGGCTATATAACATCACGCTGCAACTAATAGAATCGTAGAAACAATGGAAAATATGGAAAAAACGGCGAAAAATATTTATTTTTCAGGACTTCCGTTGCGTGCGCTGCGAAAACGGTTCAGAATATCAATAAAATATGTATGAAAGAATTATTCCTCTTGAAATGATCTAACAAAATGTCCGCAACAGTATATATCTATCTTTTTAGATTAACTCATTAGAACCGTTTTATGGTAATAACTATTCTACGCGGACGAAGTCGAAGGCACCAGCTAGTATGAAATAATTGACTAAAAGTTGAAAATAGTGGTTGCATAATGAGACTTAAAATGATGTATGTTCGTACATTTGTTTGACGTTTTATTCACATTTGATAGTCGACCCTGGCTTGCCACCCATTATTCCCTGGTCGTGGTAGTAAAGTGTAGGTAGATATACGTCCGGTCTATGAGCGATTAAACCCCGCGCCCGCTCCCGCTCGGTCGCTACTCGCCCATATCGCCAGATATGGGATATTAAAGGAAAGTATGAGAGCATGGAATACAAACTATTGATGTTAATGTATGATTATTGATTATACCATCAATGTATACCTGACATCGGGAAGCAAAATGAGCGCAATGACAATTACAATTAACATCTATACTAATATTATAAAGCTGGAGAGTTTGTTTGTTTGTTTGAACGCGCTAATCTCAGGAACTACTGGTGCGAATTGAACAATTCTTTTTGTGTTGAATAGACCATTTATCGAGGAAGGCTTTAGGCTATATGATATCACTCTGCAACAACAAATAGGAACGAAGAAACAATGGAAAATGTGGAAAAAAACGGGGAAAATTATTCATCTTTGAGGGCTTCCGCTGCGTGCGCTGCGAAAATGGTTCAAGATATCATAGAAAAATATGAATGAAAGAATTATTCCTCTTAAAATGATCCAACAAAATGTCTGCAACAGTATATGTCTATCTTTTAAGATGAACTCACTAGAACCGTTTTTATGGTAATAACTATTCCATGCGGACAAAGTCGCTGGCACAGCTAGTATTATATATATTGATTGATCAGAAATAGATGTTGATTTTTTTGTGACATCTAAATGGATAAATAAAATAAAATAGCCTTTATTGCCAATTTACAAATGATATAAGAACTTATAAAATAATTTTGAATGAAAGTAAACTATGAACATAAAATGAATAAATAGATACTTTTAATTAATTTAATACAAGGTATTTAATTAAGTAATTAAACGAAAAATTACATAACTTATATTTTCGTGTAGGGAGAAATATGCAAGCAAACAACTACCAATTTGCAAGCAAAATTAATCTTTTAAATAGCACCATTCCCCGGTGCATCTGGCATGCATTCGCTCCTCGCGGCGATGCTGCGCGCATACATTATGCATGCGTTGTGTCGCCCCCGCACCCCGCGCCCTGCTCGCACCCCACACCCCGCACCCCGCACCCTGCACCGGACATATTTGAATAAGCTGATGAGTGAGGGACTCACGTGTGATGTGAATACACAATATGGCATGAGAGAGGAATCACAATCGATATTAGTGTCAGTGATTGGATTTGGTTGGTTGTTGAGTCGTGTGAGTTAGATATGTCTTAGAATCATACTACAAATTAATCTTTGTAATTTTAATAAACGTACGTATATGCTTGCTGATAGAAAAATATATTATTTTTGCGCTTCATGTGCATATGTTTAAATAGAGCCTACCTGATATTAAGAACCTTTGTAGATTAGGGATATGAGCTTCTTCACATTGTAATTCGAACCAATATTGCATTAGGGAATGTTCTAGGTAAACGTGTTACACCCTAGGCTGCAACAATGCAATCAGGCAGGCTGAAGTCAAACGTAACCCTAAAAAAAAAACAAACACTAGATTAGTCAAGTCTAATCCAACTACCTTACCAAGCACCGAACAAAACTCCAACTATCTAATTAGGAAGCCGCTCGAAACATTTCCATATCCAAGGAAAAGAAACATAATTAGCAACGAGAGCGCCCCCTGGCCTCCCCCTGTCTCCCCCTCCCGCGCCCCGCACCCCGCACCCCTCATGTAATTACTGCCTCACTGTGGCTGGTGTTGCGGTAGGTTCGGCACTGGCTCATTACGTAGAACTCCACACGTGCGTAGCAGCGAGGCCTACGCCGCCCACCACCTAGCACTTCTACGAAATTACTCCATTATACACAAGCTTATTTTGGTTATAATGCTTGTAAAGTAGCCTGTAGCAGCAAGTATGATATGGAAAGCAAAGTTGACTATGTAATTACCTTATTGCAGATTACGGTTACGGCGACCGCTTTCTTCAAATTGTATAATGGCCTAATGTAAATGGTTTGCAGTAACCAAAACGTCTCGTTATGTACCAATTAAATTACAAACTATGGATATAAAAATGTAATAGTACACACGAGTATGTAGTCACAAGTTAGCGAAGCGTTTGATCTCGAGCTGGATTCTTTATTGGGTTTAGTTCGCATGAAGGTAATAATTTCCTGACCGTTGGAAGGCGTAGAGCGATAACGGCCCCCTTCGAGGGGTTTTATTTGAAGAACAAAGCGTTTTCCAGCAGGATTTTAACGCCCTCTTGGCTCCGAGAAAGGCATTTAATAGGCCGATTTGTGGAGGAATGCTGCGCGATGTAACGCCGCCCGGTGACGTCACGGCGCCGCTCCACGCCGCGCCGGAGCGGGCCCGCTACGGTGCGAACACGCCATGGAATCCAATTTAAAAGTAGCGATTACTGGCGTGTACAACACTAAAGATACGGCTACATTTCAACGTAATTTATTCTATTGTTTCAATTACAAAACGTAATAAAAATATGTAATTTAAAAATTCATTATAATAGATAAATAGTAGGTAAATAGTAAAATAATGGACATAGACAAAAAATTGCATTTTTCTTGAACTATGTCTATTTCTGATGTCTAAAAAATTGGTTCGCTAAGGTAATGACATAAAATATCACGTAGGTACTCGGAAAACAACACCGAATTCCAAAACAGCTAAATGTAAGACAAAATTGTAACATTATAAATTAAATAGCGTTGTAAATACCCCTTACTGTGTCCGCGACACTTGAGCCCCCGGTGGGGGGTGGGGCGCCCCCTACCCCCCCGTGGGGGTGAGGGGCGCCCCCTGAAGCCAATATAACACGGGCGTAGTTAGCGCGCACTGATATTAAGAATTCCAGCGGCCAGAGCAGGCGCGCGCTGGCCGGCCTGGGTCCTCCCGGCGCGCTGGCCGGCCAGGGTCCTCCCGGCGCGCTGGCCGGCCTGGGTCCTCCCGGCGCGCTGGCCGGCCTGGCCGCGGCACAACAAACAAAGGAAACGTTGCACTGGAATGTCTCATTTATTTGCTGCCACTACACAATGTATACTCTCACAGCGGAATTCACGCTGGACGCTATGTCAGAGCTGGGGTAGGGCTAAAGAAATACGCTTTATCGATGCTACAAGATCATTTTATAGTAATTATAGCCTCAAAAATAATTTTCATAAATAACATACAATGTTCTATATTTTTTTTTTGAGAATCCATAATATTACTTAAGCGACTTTTTAAAAAGCTTACTCTCTGCTGCCTGTGTCCGGCCCTACTCTACGTGCTGAGATTGGAGCTGAAGGCACAAAGTTGGTAATTGAAAAATCTTTCCCCCTATCCCCTTCCTTCCGCCCACATAAATTAAACTTCGATATAATTACATCGAGTTTGTGTGAAACTGCAAATTCCACACATATTCGTACGAACGTACGTGTGACAGTAACTACTTTGGCAAATTCATTATTAATTTGCACTACGAGTATATTCAGGAGTAAAGAATAAGCGGTTATAGCCAAGTAGTGAAATCAAACATGATGTGACGTCGTTGTATTCAACAAGTCTGCTATCTATAAAAGATTATCGCTATTCACGGTACTATAGTTTACTTAAAATCTGGGAACGTAGCGTAAAAAAAATTATAAATTGTATTTTGTAAACCGCGCGGCTACATCAAGCTGCCTGCTGTATCATTGTATGCTATGCTTTAAATGTCTCTCGAGGAACGAGCGTGGCATGTAGCTTGTTATACCCCCCCTCTACCGGCGGGTGGGGCGGGGAGGGGGAGGGCCATTCGTCAGCGTCCGCACAAATGTTTTCATTTTTATTTCATAAATAAAGAGTGGAATTCGTGTGTAATGAGCACTCCCCCTCGCCCCTCTCCCCCCTCCCCCGCGGGTGTCCTGCACTTGTTAGTTCGACCTTTGTTCCAGTAATGAGCTCAAATGTTCGGATTTTAACTTCAATATCCGAGCTCTGCCAACTAAACATGACATTGTATCTAATGATCTCCTTTGTTCGTATGCGGCGGAAAAGGAACTAACGTACTTTCTAAAATTATTAGCTAGTATATAAACATATTATTTGTCTTTAGACAAATTTGTAGTTTAAAATCATATCACATTGGTAAAAATGGGAAACTACACCGTCATCATAAGTGACAATATGTTGTAAATAAATTCAAGCGTTGTGCACCGTAGAGGGCTGGCGTAGCGCCCTGCGTAGCGCCCCGCGTAGCACCTCCTCACTTTATAATATAATCCCATGGTTTATGTCTCCATCACGCAGTTTATTATACGCCCGCGGTTTATAGCGCCTTCAAATATTCATGCCACATTTTATACGGGTGGCCGCTGTTTTACATGTGTCCAAGTATTACTATAGCAAGATTTAAGGGTCAAATAGATACCGGTGCTTGCTAGTTTGTGTGCTACAAATTAAAAAAAAATTTGTGTCTTCTTTTTCTTATCAAATGAGAGTGCCCAACTCTGGTGTCGAAAGTTTATCAAGCCACCCTAAGAGCCTTTTACATGGTGTAACGACTGCTGTACTAGACAAACAACCGGGACCTACAATTTAACATGTCATCCGATCCACGGAAGCGCCCAAAATGGAATGCCACTTTTCGGTCACCCATCCAAGAATTGACCGTAGTAAGTATGTATATAGATAGTAAAGTATTTTTCGTTGATAATATGTATTTTGAAGGTTACAAAGTTATCTATTTCAAAATAATAGTTGTGTCTAGGTTCAAATAAACGATAACAAAACAATCTATATAGTTATATCTTCTCGTTTTTACCTTAAGTTCGATCTGTTAATTTCCCTAAATAGCGTAAAGTTATGAGTAGATCAAATCCCATCAGTATGCACATATAGATGAAAGAGCAACAACGTCCCTCAGAGAGGACATTTCAATGTTTTTACAATGTTGTCCCGCGGGCGGGCGCGGCCGGGCGGGTGGTGAGCTTCATGTTCACTTATTTGAACCCCATTCAAAGCGCAAGTGGAAAATTCAAAGCGGCTCCCCTCCGAGGCTCCGAGGAGGTCGATTACGTTGTAAGCAGCTGGCTGCCTTCCTCCGCGGGAGTTTAAACTGTGAACAGGCCGGGGCGAGGGCCCCGCGGGGCGACATATTGCCCCGTGTCCGGGATTTGAATCCGCCCCTCGTCGTGTCAATAAACCGAATGTACTTTGTAAATTCGCTACATTCGCTCAATGTTTGTGTTTGCTGGCTCCGCTTTTTCTTGCGAAAAACCTCCCCCCTCCCCCTCGGGCGGCCCTCGGCCGCTTCCGATTTTATTTATCTAAGGTTTTCCATTCCGCCGTAATTGTGTGAGTTGCAAGCTCGATTGTTGCTAAAGCGAATATTTATTCGGGTGTTCGGTTTGCTTTCCATCGGCGTCTTCCCGCACCCCCCGCACCCCGCGCCCGCGCCCCGCGGGCGACGTCTTCGCTTTTAGCGGCATTGTGCTACAAATTGAATTTGTGGGGACTCAAATCAAATGTTGTCGTAAGAAATGACTCGTCGCCGCCGACTGACACTATCAATAAATTGATCGGCCGCCGGCTTACGACCACATCATATCCTCCACTCTAACTACTGTCGCTACAGATACAGGGTATAACTACTTAAACACTACATCACTCTGAGAGGCAGTTTGCTTGCGTTCACTATAATCTACATAGCTCGAGCGGGCTGTGAGGGTGGTGGCGGACACAGCGAGGCAATAACATTAGTGCGATGAAACGCGGCGCAATCAGCATTAGCCGGAATATATTTCGCGTAAATCTTTCACGGCAGCTTTTATGTATATCGTAAAAAACGGCCGAGTGTCCGCCGAGTGAGCCATAAATATGGGTCGTAAAGCCCCGCGAGCCGGTGGCGGGCTCCGGCCGACCCGCCGCCGCGCGCCGGGCCCGTCGAGGCCCGCCACTGGCTCATATATGCCGACTTCATCGTTTTGCCCCTCGCCTGGAGGGTCACATAATATTCATAACGATTCTTTGCCATTATCATTTTCGTTGTTGAATTGTTACAATGCTATGACTGACTGAACTCACCAACTAGCAAAAAATTTATCAACCTATCTACGGTACGGATAAATACATCTATACTAATATTATTAAGCTGTAGAGTTTGTTTGTTTGTTTGAACGCGCTAATCTCAGGAACTACTGGTACGAATTGAAAAATTCTTTTTGTCGAAAAATCACCATTTATCGAGTAAGGCTTGGCTATATAACATCACGCTGCCACTAATAGGAGCGAAGAAACAATGGAAAATGTGGAAAAAATGGGGAAAATTATTCATCTTTGAGGGCTTCCGTTGCGTGCGCTACGAAAACGGTTCAAGTCGTGGGTAACAGCTATAATTTATAAAGCTGAAGAGGTAGTTTGCAAAAATAAATACGATGCCCAAAAATAACTATTCCTCGCGGACGAAGTCGCGCGCACAGCTAGTCAAATATATACATGTATACTCGTATATACATATATTAGTTTCCTTCTGAGATTGTGAAATATTTATGTCAAATATTTAATATCAATTTTTATCACTAAAAAGACTACATTTTTTTTTTAATATTTATGAGCCCAGTCATCCTCACATCGACACATCCCTAAGCATGTTTACCCAATTTTTTATTGGATCATTATATTGGTTGGTGAGCCTTGTAAACTGTTCCTATACATTACAAGTAAAGTATAGGTTTCCTGTCTTATGTGTAAGCAATGATCTTCGATTGCAAGCACATGCATTTTAATAGAACTACCTAACGCACGCTATACTGAACAGCTGCTATAAAAAATCATTTTGATTAATTTCAGGTCGGCAGTGAGGATCATCCGGGTAAATCGGCGTCCAGAGAGGCGGGCTTATCGCTGCCTACTTGAAGATGTGATGACAAACTGGACACCAAATACATCGGTAATTTCATTATATAGGTACATCATTTTGGCAGGATTTCCGAAAATACGAAAAGCCGGCAATAAATAAAATTGCGGAAGAAAGGTCACGAATGCAGCGATCCTATACAAGATGTCATTTCCCAAATGGCGTTGTTTGGTCGGCGATATGATGCCTATATAGTTGCGATCACATCGCGCTGATCCCGGTGTCGTTTTTGTTTGGTGAATGGTGGGTTTAACTGGAGCCTCCAATCAAGGCTAGATGGATGGTAACATGGCGGCGCGGCGGCGCACCGCAGCCTCAACCAGCCTCTGGTACTCTGGGCCTATACGCGTCTCCGCTCGCTTGATAAATGTTATAGGATGGATGTGACGTTTAAATAATGATTACAAGTGCAGCTGACCGATGCTTCACTTGCCATAAAATAAAACGTAGTCGGTGTCACTTTTGTACTCCATGAAAATCGTCTTAAAATCACTATAATCGTGGTGACATTGCAATGAGAAAGAGGAACAAAGACACGAAGAAACAAAGTTTTTATTTTTATAATTGTTTGTTGTAACTTATCAGGCATATTGTTTCGTAATTAAGAATTAATTTGTTTAGCGCAGCTTGTTACTAAAATTTCCTGTTTTTGCTGAAGGCGAGGCCACAGGCCTTGAAGAACAGATACTGACCGGGGATTCTTAGTAGAATAAAAAGTCATAAAATTAATTAATAGAATATAGGATGCACTTGTAAGGTACACTCTAAGTTGTCTCCTCCACGTTCCTTCTATCCTCCTGTAGTAGTCGATTGAACGCGATTTTCTAAGACAAAGTGTGTTATTTCTCGCGGGACCCCCCTTTCCCCCTCGCAGGGAAGGGTAGTCATATTTTTACGAGCGGTTTTTATTGTGCGATGCGATAAATTTGTCATCGGCCGGCGAGCGCCGCCGCCGGGAGTTATTGTACTACTCGTACCGATCTCATACACTACCACTGTGTTTAGATATGATGGCTTTGAATATGAATATTCTAGTATCTACTATAATACCCTCCTTTTGTAAGTTCCTAATAATTATGATTTCATTTGTTGTATAAACTTTACATTGTAAGAAAAGTCGAACATAATTTTAGCATACGACTTCACTCCGATGAAACCAAAGTAATCATGGCTAAAATAGCTACGAGTATTCTACGATACTACAGCAGAGGGATGAAGTTCCTCAGCTAGAGTAAGTAACGCACAATAATGTTACAATACATGTATCGTATAAATGTTTTGTTTAGAATAGCCACCAAACATATGTAGTATAGCTTGATAAACTCTCGACACCAGAGTTGGCCACTCTCATACGATAAGAAGAAGAAGAAGTACAACTAGTGTTTTCCTACCTCCTGTTTTGTAAGTAAAAGCTTAGTCGTATTTTTATTATGTAGTTAATCGTGATTGTTTACATTTATCTCCCTCTAAGTGAATTAAAAGGCCGGGTTGTCTAAAATGCCTATCAATGTGCAACAGTACTGTCATAGCGGTAGGTCTAAAAGTCAGTCACCAATATATTTTGCAGTATTAAAGTCAAAGTATTTATTGCATAAATGTGTTATACATATACTAGATACAATTATGTTGTGCAGATCTCATGCTAAGGTATCGAGTCAGCGAAACACAATATACCCTAATAGGGTGTTTGCAATGTATTTAGGTTATTTTATTAACCTGCGATTTGCTTCCCATAGCGCCATAAGGAATTCCATCGTTATAAACCTTTGTATTAACCGTTCATTGTAACACTGATTTTATTACCGATCACGCAGTAAATGGTTTAAACGGTTTCCAAAAGTTAGCTCTCTCAAGCCTAATCAGTATGTTGTGCGTACATTCCGGAGCGTGATCAGATTCCTCTCGCAGCATTCCCACCGCCCAGTGCTGCTGCGGCTGCAGTCTGTGACAGCGCCGCGCCGCCGCGCCGCCCCGCCATTAGCGGCCTCGGGACCATTACACACTGCTCACTGCGGCTACTGCGAGGGACACCAATTGTACTGGTTTTTTGGAGATAGAAATGTTTGTCAAGACTTAAAAGAGAGAAACGAAATTTAAAGAAAGCTTTATGGTACAAAGGTTTCTGGGATTCATGAGAAACAGTACTAGAAAGCTACTGAATATTTTATTGACATTGCTAGGTATATTTTTATTACTATGTCTTATTCTAATGATACTAGCAAATTCGCGTTAGCACATTTAAAATAAACAAGCGTATTAATTTATTTGGGAAGTTTGCTTCCACTTTACTGGTACTGAATGTACTGATACATCAATTATACAATATCATAAGCTCATTGCTTTGAATTGTTGACGAATAAAGTGATATGTTTACACCTGTCGATGCAGTTTATGTCAAATGAGATAAATCTCAATCTGAGACAGACCAGTAAAAACAAAGTTGGAGGGTGTTGTAGTCACTCGCCTGTCTCGTAAGCCAGTGTCCGATGGTAGTAGTAGATCGCGTGGTCACCGCGGCGCGTGTGGTTCCCACGCCGCCCGCGCCGCTAACAAGGCGGTGACACTGCACTTCACACACCACACTGTCGCCAACCTCCCGCCCCCCGCCTCCAGCCTGCTCCGGGACTGCTATAGGGATGCTCGCGCTACTGACTGGTGTATGCTGCAGCTTCGGGGATCATCACGATGCTAACTTGTAAGGATTATGCATGCAGAGAGCATTATAGCCAATTAGTATAATAATAGTTGGTTATAAATAAATAAGTATTCCGGGACATTGCACACATCGCCATCTAGCCCCACACTAAGCAAACGCTTGTGTCGTGGGTGCTAGATAACGGATATAATACTTATATACTTTTCGTTTGTAAATTATCTGCCATTGAATATGTACTGCATAACCAGATAGTTTGTATCTAGTAAAATGTACTGTCAAAGAGAAGTAAAGGCACAGAATACAGAAGTTCGTAGTGGTTTATTTACGAGTATCAATATACATACATTGTTAGTTCAAATTTTTATCAACTTATGTCCTCCCAGCTTCTTTTTAACCGTATTAAAAAAAGATGTTCTTCTTAATTGTTAATTTGTTTTTGCTATAAGTTTTCCCTATGAATTCTCTAAATATATGAATAGCACTGTTTATGTTGTATTATAGCTGGTTGTGGCTCCCCCTGACACCAGTTCTCCTCACGTTCCAGGTGCCGCTGCAGCCTGCTGCTCCCCTACACTCCTGCTGCTCCCCTGCACTCCTGCTGGGAGGACAACCACACTCCGCCACAACCTAGACTCGTAACATCAATGTACTTCTTTAAGTATACATTTATCTAACTGTTAAAACCGTTGTTGCATGTAAACAATTTTGTCCAGTCGGAAAAATTCTTTTAATTTCAAATAATAACGTAGGTATCATTAAGTATTAAAACAAATCCTTTGTTCGATTAGTGATGATAATGAGGTGATTTCCAGTAAGTATGGAAGGCGGCCATTATTGTTCAAAGAGTAAATATTGGCTCGCCGTATCGTTCGACGGCACTGCTCGCTTCACACGTATTTACCTATCCACATAATGCATTGATTATAATGATTCTTGTTTAGTAATCAAAACACGAAAATCGACTTAATTTAAATTAATTAATGCACATTTACAATTATCATGCAGTAAATGCTGTGCCGGTTGAAACATCATATTAAAAATAAACCTTCATTTGTGTCTGAAAAACTGAAATTTAAAACCCAATGTGCAAAGCAGGTAGCTTATCGAATTTCAAAAGTGATTTTGATTAATGTATATATAAATCTATAATTCAAATAATCACTTTATCTAATCATACAATTAAACTGAATGAAAGCATACCTATATCTAATAATAGCAAAACATGAATGTAGAGAAAAAATATTGAAACAACACAAGGTTATAAAATTAAAACATTGTTTTAAACGAATACATAGTTACGAATGTTGGTAATATAGTGTAGGCAGTGTATGATATGTAGATTGGTGTCGCTTGTCAAGTTATTTGCTTTCGATAACTTTCTCGATAGCATTCGGTTATCGATCTACAAACACTGCAATCTTACTCACTGCCTTACTACGTAAAGACCACGCACACAGCACGACCAGTTAGTTCGGAACATGTACCCATACCAACCGGTTAAATTAATTATCAACGAACACATTCAGTGACCTCGAAGTGATACTTACTGCACGACATTCATCGTAACATTCAATGAGCCAATTCATTTCTATCGTGTTTCGTCAGTAGTCCATTACTTAGCATTAGATAAAATTATTATTTTTGCAAAATTTCATAAGAATATTTTAATTTGTTCTAGAAAAGTGATAAGATAAAATCATCGCACAATTTGCGTACTTTCCCATTTCATAGGGTTTTGTGAAATTTCATAATAATTTAAATATTTAGATAATAAATAATATCTTATAGATATGTAATATATGAGATAAACATTCAATTATTTCAATTTGTGTTCAGTAATTGAGCTGACACGTCATAACCCGACAAGGTGTGGCAAACAGTCACAGTCACCTGCTTTTACTATTTAGTGAGAATAGTGAGGTAATTTACTTAATTTTACAATTGCGAGAGTAAGATTGCGACCAACCCTAATGAAATAAGGTTGCACTTCTTCTCATCTACCATTTCTGCCACTACATTAATTACAATACCGCTTCTCTGCCATCATTGTTTAAAGCGAAAGACATCGGAATATATCGTAGAAAATCCTAAATCAAAATTAAGAATAGATAGTTAATTCCTTTCCTGTTATACATTATACGTTAATCTTCGGTTTAAATGTTTACCCACGTCCGTCATTTGTTTCATTTCAATGCATGTTTCCAAATAGAGATTAGATAGTTAGGTAAGTCATTATAATTATGATTGATTTCAAACCGGTGTGACATATCTACTGCCTGTTATCGACATCCATTCATTAATTACACAAAACAACGCATATTTTGCATTTAACACGTATAAGCTTTTAATATATAGTTCATAGTTCTTATTCTAATTCAAAAAATGAAATGATTAGCAAATCAATACCTAGTTTAATAATTGATTTATTGAGATATCGCTCCCAATATTAATAAGTCATCGTCGCGTCACGTCGCTTCCATATTTCTATTTCTTTATCAGCATACTTAAATGTATTATATTACATACGCAGTAACGTGTGATGTTACGTAGTAGTTCAGTCCCGGGATGGCACCAACCTTCTACTCGGTGAAGTTAATCAGTACGCAGTGTACCTCGGACATCGCGCACTCAGCTGCGATACTTAGCATCAAGTACTAACTCCAGACACAACAATAATTTACAATAAAAACTGTTGTTCTAGTCTAAAAGACTAAACCAAAACAATAATTGCTTCCAAGACACTGAGTGTTAACTTGTTAATTTTGAAAAGACTAACAAGTGATAGTTTGACAATTCCTTGGTGTTGCTGGTTTCCTGGTAGTTACCGCCCTCGCAGATGCGCCGGCGAATGAACCGGTCTCCTCCAGTAGTCCGCACACTGCGTCACGCTGGCGATGGACTTGAGTCAGGTGAGTCATTTACATGTGTACTTACTAAAGATTCCTGCAGGATTATGAGGCTCAATACCAGGTAGAGTTACTCGTGGGTTTATCGACATACGTAGGTATATCAAGAGATGTTTCACTACTATTACAACCTGCACTTGTATATCCTTATTCTGGGCATGCACAGTGCGCACCCGACTATTCACAACTTTCAGAGCGTAACTTTCAGTTTTTACTAAAACTTTGTCTGAATTACACAATCATCTTGCATTTAAAGATGGTTACAACACGTTTACTAGAGTCGTGACTTTGTGAATTGTAATAAAGCTTTTCGTTATCGTAATATGCATATCATTGAAATTTAAACTCATTGTTTGGAAGGATGGATAGTCTTTAAAAAGACCTTAATTAGTCCTTTGATAATCAAAGTGGCTAATAATGTACATTAAACCAGTGGTAAAGCAGTTACGGCCGTACCTAAAAGCTCAGTTAAAGCGAAGTGAAGAAAATAATCCGTTTGTGATTGGGTTTTACTTACTGTTTGTTTTCAACGAGGAAACTTATTGTATCTCGCGTGCTACTATACAAACAGAACTTATAAAGGACACTTTTTTTATTAATTATATAATTAGTAAACTAATCCATTGTTTTGACAAAACGACTTACGAAAAAATAATTGCACTCACTTAAATACACTAATCAATTACAATCCTTCAAATACAAGCACAACATTTTATAGATTTAATAACTTTGTATAATTGCAATGGGTGTACCTTAATTGTAAAGAAGTTTAACTTACAGTAAGATTGACGATATTATGTTAGGAAATATTTACGAAATGTGTCACATAACTTGTGAAGTATAATTAATCTGAGTACAGTTGGCCGTGGCTGGCTGGAGCCAGTGAAGCGGCTCCAGCTGTGAATAATTGTGCTATCACCACTGATAACGGGGGATTATTCATTTACATACCTGCACCGTGACCTCATCTAGTTACGGCCTATCTATACTACGTACAGGGAATGGAAATATAATCAAACTATGTAGATGTACATACATCCGGCTTGGCTGTGATTTAATTCAAATGTACATATATCTATTACATTACTTTACATAGATACGATGACATCAATCGATTAGATCAGGAACTGATTGTAGTTAGCATTAATTATCAATTAACTAGAATACATATCCTGCTCATTCAATAGATTAGACTTAAGATTCTTTTCCCGGTGACATTTTATTACTAAGAGAGAGATCCACCTGGCTAATTTGAAACCTTTCAAACTTTCATTGCGATATTTTGTAACCCCATTGATACATTAATGTCGAATGTTGATTAGCAAGTGTGTGGATATGTATGTGTTTTAGCGTTATAAGTAGCTACAAGCTTGTGTCCCGGAGTGGCGCGGCGCGGCGCGGCCAGGTGCGGCGCGGCGCTGGCCCACATCCAGGCAGTTATCGCTCCCAGACACCGCCCATACCTTCCACATGATATCTTGCATATCAATATATTCGCCACACTTCTCGGAACTTCACTTGCGAATATTTATTTTGCGATAACTTGTGGAAGTGGGTTACAACTGGCGCCGTCAGGTGATTCGGAGGAATTTGATAAGTTGACATTTCTTTTATAAGTTTATCTGTGTTTACACTGGAATAACAAGTGGGCTTTAAATGTAGGTTAGGGTTTGGATCACTCAAATAAAGTATATTTAAAACGTATATTTTTCTCAAGAATATCATATCTACTATTGATAAATCATTAATGAAACTATTGTGTGTGAGTGGTATAAATAATAAAATTTGTTTACCGCTCCGGTCATGTTCTGAACGTAGGTGGCACTCTAAAAACGCGTCGACATTCTGCGAACGCTAATTTATAATTTCCAATATTTTCTTTCTTAATACATTACACAGATAGTTACAAGCCCAGGTGTGCGTGTAGGTGTGCTCCACGTGTCTTTCAAGCTCCGCTATCTAATCTAGTACATGGCGCGATGACATATTTTACATATCGACCAATATTCGGTGCGTTCAGATTATAATTTAAAGAAATCACTTTAAATTAGCATCGTAAGTCGAGATAATGGCGCTTTGAAAGACTGAGCAATGAATTAGTTTAATTAGGAGATAGTAAGAGTAGGTATGACGACGGAGCATGGATCACGTGTTTTTTTTAACAGGTAAATGGGATACAATATAGTGTTGCTCTGCCTTCTACTGTAGTGTTAATTGTGTTGTAGAAGGCAGGATCTTCCAGGGGATCAATTTGTTTAGAATTTAAATAAGTAGTATACTCGCGAAAACACGCACCTCGATTATAAGAAGCCGTAAATGTTGGTGATTCATTATTGAATGCATTCATTAACAATAACACTTGATGTATGGTGCGACAGGCTGTTTGAATTTATTATAATTTCATTAGTTGAAAGCACATACCATATCTGAGCATTTTTGTAATCCATTGAGTACATAGATTTAATGTTATCACTGCTCTGTCTACATGGGGTGTTCCTTAAACACCTGACTCATTAAATCTCATTTTTTTATATGTATTCTAGTTTCCAGTATTTGGTGACATAACTACCTTTGTCGACCTTTGTTTACCTACAATGCACATCTCACCAGTGACTTTCGTTACTGTTAATTACCATGTTGTGTTTCTGTTACTAGGTAAGATTTAAATTGTATGTATCTTTCAAATTTTAATCATATTAGCTTCATGTGACTGATTATGTTTACTCTTCATCTTTTTACTCTTTTTTTATTTATTTTCTTATCCCCCCCGCGCGTCTCAAAGGGTCATTCCTGAAAATCAGCGCTGTAGAGCAATCAACAGCAGGATACATCAATGTAACGCATATATCACCTTTGTGTTCTATCTGTTTTCAACGTTCTATTGTTGTGTCCTGTGTGTCAAAATAAATGCTTTGAATTTGAATTTAGATTAATTGGTTTTACAAATACTCGTATGTAAAAATGGAATAGTGCTTCAATTTATATTTAAATTAAGATACAAACGTCCCACATAAAAACAGACTATTATTTCTCCATCAGCACTTTTTTCACGAATTTAATTCAATGACAACGTAATGAAATGTAACCACTTTTTGTTCAACATTTTTAGCAACCGACACGAACTGGCCATTTAACAATACAAATTGCAATTTCCCAATCATAATTCCCCATCATGTATGTAAAGTTGGTGCGTAATCTGCGATCTACATAGCGGAGGTACGTGTCGAGGCCCCCTGGCGGCGGCGCGGGAACTAGCGGCCGACGTGCAGCAGGTGGAGGCACGCATTGTTGCTCGAAAACAACAATTTGTTGTTGATAGCGATGATGGATGCCAGCCCGGCCGCCAGGGGGCGCTATCTGATTAGGGGCAGGGGCACAGTAATTAGCGAATAGCTCTATTACACAGGTGTCAAGTATTTCGAGGGGTTTCATTAACTGATTTAAAAGTTGACCTATATATTTAAAATATTTTCGTCATACATTTATAAAGCTTTTAATATGTGAAAAGCTTCAAGTTTCATTTGTAATCATACTAATAAGTGGTTCCATAAGGAAATAAATATGTACTCTCTCATGATTATGAAGTGACTCGTATAACTCGAGTTAAATGTTTGCATGATGGCGACATGTTTTTGTGAGCTCCCGGTGAGGTGCGCCGGCGCGGCGGCCGCGATATCATTGAGCGTTTATAGCTAGATTTCTCGCATAAGAATGACAAGCCGCAGTTATAAGTCAGCTCTACATGGTGCAGGAAATCATAACTGGAGCAATTATATTTATCGTGGATATGATATTGCAAGCGGTGGCGGCGCCGAACAGTCGCTTCCAGGAGAGAGCGCACACATGGCGCGCCGCCCGGCTGCGCTCGCGGGCCCGAGCTAGTGTAGCTGCACTAGCGAGCCTAGCACTAGCGCGGAGGGCGGGGGGCGGCGCGGCCACGCCCCCGCCCCCGCCCCCTGCGCGCGCGCAGCACTGATTCAATGCAAATATCCCGCGAGCGAGCATCCATTGTGACAATTACTCCGCCATTGATTGTCTCATCTCATTACTATGCAGCTCTATCGGCTATCTCTTTCCAATGACAACTTCGCTCATACACGAAGCTAGCTCGATGAATCTGCTCGCATTCTACAACGGACCATAAATTAAACTTTATTTTTTACCGAGCGTGACTCCTGATAAGTAAACAATTGTGTTCAATCGATTCCGTAAACCCTACAGCTTTTTTCAATTGATTAACAAGTATTAGTTAAGTAAATGATTATTTATTTATCCCCGAGGGCCGGCGCGGCGGCGGCGCGTTAAGTATCTATTTCAATTGCGGTGCATGGTATGTGATGTGCAGTTGTCGATTCAATTAATTGGTAAATTATCGAGCCTTCAATTGATATTAATGTGTGTTTGTGTGTCCCAGCTGGCCTGTGTAGTCGCCGACGCAGCAGCGTGGAAGAGACACTCCCACGGGAACACTCTTACTTGATACTTGAGGACATCTCAATCTGATAATTCCTTGGGATCTTAGACAACAGAACGTACTTCAAGCCCATGGACACTCTTCATAATATTCAACTATTTCTACTACATTTTACATCTCAAGGAAAGAAATCACCCAATAACATATCATAATGTTCAGATTATTAATTTAAAAATTATATTTTCTGCTTCTTCTCGTAAGACAAATGTTGTACCTACGCAATTATGACACCTGTTATATCTCAGTCTCACTCTTTTGTACGTAAGTTTGATAAAATCTAATAATATTAAAAAGCTATGTAGTGGCTCGGCGAGCGAGTCCATGGTAGTGGTGGTGCCATGGGGCCGCGTCATGGTTTTTAACCCCATTAGTGTGATTAGCATCGACCCCCATCGCGCGCCAATTGATACCAATTACCGCCTTATTAGGCCGATCTATGACCGACGCCGTTTATTCATCACAATTATTGTTTATTTATTAAACCCACTCATAACATTAAATACATTAATGCCTTTAAAAGGCTGCCCGTTATTATATGTCATTTAATATCCCACGTCGTAATGTGTTGACTCAAACTTGTGTTTGATTTGTAATGTAGATACTAATCATTCTACTTATTTTTACTGGCATTGCTTTACCTGCAATACTTATCTATGTACACGTATAATTCATATACATATATATCTAGCCTAGTGGTGTTTTAGGGTCTCGAAAAAAATTGCACCTAGTTACCTAGATGGAACATTTTACTCTGTATCCGCAGTATGTATATATTCCATCTGTTCAGAAGGCCACTATTCTGGAGGAAGAGAATGTTCTATAATTTCACCATGAAGGATTAGTATTTGCTCAGTTGAAAACAATTAAAGTAGTGCCAATATAAACTTACAAGAAAAATATAAATACCTACCTGAGATTCCTAAATATACAGTACGCAGGTGCAGGTGCTTTTTCTGTTATCTGTAGAGGTTGAAAGCTTCATCGTACGTCCATTGAAGAATGCAGTATGTTTTCATTCATTGACAGATATCAGAATGGATGCCGCAATCAATTAATCGGCACAAAAAGCGGCGCGCCTGCGCCCGCGCTGGTGTTTTACCGAAAATGGTAAATTTTCCGGAATTTCTCGGTAAAATTCGGCGACTAATTCAAATTCGGCGATACTGCGGTGGAGCGTTCTTGCGGCGGCGGGTTTTTGTGCGAGACCTCCGTGACTGGAACACACACGGGGCACGGCCCAGCCCCTGCAGTACGATGTCAGCCTTCATGGAAATTAGACCTATGGAATGTGCACTGGAATTTTACTTTAGACACAATACAAAAAGCACGCATTGTGGATTTGGGAGTTCTGTTGGTGGATTGTTGCAAGTTATTTGCATACTTGGCGGAGTACGATAATGAAGCTTCTTGGTCAGGCTTGCGTGATGACAAGATATCTCGGCTCCATCTTCATGCATCTCGGCACTCCCAGTGTTTCGTGCGTCTCGTCATGTTACATTATGTATTTCATTGATTCTTGGCTCGCCGGAGACAAAAACCCCCCGCACCGGTCCGGGGGGTTCTGGATGCTAAATCATCAGGTTTCTTGTCGACGACTGCCGTCATATTATTATTGTACTGAGGACGTGTCTCACGTACAAGTTATTGATAATCTGGACATGTGTGTGACTGATTGTGTTTTGCTTGTTTGATAAAGTAGGTATATCTGCTTTAAACAAAAACATATATACATAGGTACTCATACATAAAGTGTAACTTGAGTTACACTCTTGAGTTCAATAAGCATTTAAATGTAAAAGAACTGTAACAATTACTTTTTAAGTCGCGTGGAATCAGACCTGAGTATTTTTGTGCAATTTAGAAATAAAACGTTGTTTTTTGACACGTGCAACATGGTATTAGTATAAGAAGTGTTGCGAGTGAGCCACACTGCTCGATGTTGCGTGTAATGTATGCTGCTAGGAGCCCGCTACTCTCTCGCGCCGCGCCGTGTCGCAGCGTGTTGCAGCCTGTCGCAGCGTGGCGCAGCGTGCTGTTCGCACTACACCCGCACGAGCATCACACTGTCACTTTATTTATTTTTTAAACTTTCTGACTATTGGAAAAATGCAACTCAAACCTATTGACTGTGTTTCGTTTATCGCATTTTTATTTTTATTCTTATTATATCATGTATTAGCAAAGCCTTTGACTTAGTGGACTTTGAGCTCTTATTGGCTAAACTCTACAAGCTGGGCATACACGGCTCTCTTTTACGATGGTTTAGCTCTTATCTTAAAAATCGATCTCAATTGGTGGTTGCTAAGGGCTTTAAATCAGTGCCAGCTACAGTTCCTTCGGGAGTCCCTCAGGGATCACATCTTGGTCCTCTACTGTTTATTATATTTATTAATGATCTTCCATTGCACTTAGATTCCAGGTCAAAGCTTTTCGCCGATGATTTAAAACTATATAAAACTATTAGATCGAGAGATGACGTGTTAGCCCTTCAGAGTGATGTAGATAAGTTGAGCAGGTGGTGTGATCACAACGGAATGGCATTAAACTCATCTAAATGTTTTTACATACGGTTCTCTCGCAAGCGTTCACCTTTTCCAGCATCTTATGCCATCAAAAATGAACAGCAGAAAGAACTCTCCTCAATTCGTGACCTAGGAGTAATCGTTGATAGGAAATTGAACTTTAGAGAGCACATTGATCAAGTAATTAAGTCTTCTTCTAAAATGTGTGGTTTTGTAACTAGACAGTTAAAAATCTTTAAAAATCCTAGTCTTTCCATACAGCTCTACAATAGTCTAGCTCGTAGCATTCTGGAGTATTGTAGTGTTGTCTGGAGCCCAAGTTACAAGGTCCATTCTTATAGGCTTGAAGGTGTTCAAAAAAGATTCCTATATCATGTATCATTTATGGACAACATGTGTAAATTGCTGACTTCATATCAATCCCGCTTGAACCATTACGGTGTTACTACATTAGAGAAACGTAGAAAGATCAATGATATTATAATGTTGTCTAAAGTGCTTCATGGTAAAGTCTATTGTCCTGAATTAGTAAGCATGTTGACACTTAGGGTTCCCCGCCCAAATAGTATCCTTGTCAATAGGAACACTTTCTTTTTGCCTCATCCCAAAACAAATTTGCTAAAGCATTCGCCTGTGTATCGGATCTGTGATTCATATAATAAAATTAGGAATGAATTAGATATTTTTTGTAACATGTCCTTGAACCTATTAAAACGAAAACTTTGTAAATTATTGTAAATAGTACCTAGTAGTTTTATTTTTATTGTGTGGTGATGATGTGTTTTCTACTGTACTGTTCTACTGATGAGTTATGTGTTGTATTAGATTTAGGGTAAATTACTACTTAATTTGTTATTTTTAATTGTACTTATAATGTTTGTTCCTCATGTTAGATAATGTAATTTTTATTTGAATTTGTATTGCATGCTTAGAAAATAGGGTATTTTTATTTGCTAGATTTAATATGTATGTTAGGTTCACTTTTAGAAGGAAATGTACGACCGTATGTTTAGCTATGATATTATTTTAAGTTAGTATTAGTACATTTTTAGTTTAGTGAACTTATAACAATAAATAAAATAAAAAAAATAAAAATGTATTGTGATAGTAACTTACCATTAAAATATGTGCTAGCACAAATAATATTGGAGTCAAAATCAGGAAATTAGTTCATACGAGTTTTGTCACTAAATGAAAGGATTGTTACGTGGAGTCCACAATAATCTATTTCTAAATCTATCTACGTAAGCACATGTGGTTTATAAAGTTGATTGGTTGGCGAGTAGCGCTGCTCCGTGTGAGCTCGCGAGCTGCTATTAAACAACCAAATAATCATATTAATCTCCGACGCAGCCTCCGCGCGCGCCGCCCGCCGCAGCCTCCGCGCGCCGCCCGCCGCCCGCCGCCCGCCGCACAATAACATATCTTATATATATTGTATTCAAATACTACAAATATTATACAAAATTTCATTATACATATAGGTAGGTACAAACAAATATCAATTTTAACCAGCACGTCTACAGAAGCGAACCCGAACCAGTGATTGCGAAGGTTTACTAGGTACTTAAAGTTGAAGTTTGGTAGATAATGGTTATTTAAATTATGCTGTACTGCGTAACAATATGTGACAATGGCCCGTTGTATGGAATACGTTGAAGATGCGAATTATTTTATTCATCGCTACTCACTCAGAAAAGATTCACAGGAAATTAAAGCTTCAATGGCTCTTTAAAGTTCAAGTTTTTATAGACAATGGCGAAAGCTGGGGCCAGTTTTTTATTATTACGAAAGCTTATTACTATAAAACTACGGACAGTTTTTATTGATTGGTTTATTTATTTGAGAAAAGAGTCGAATGTGTATTTATATTATATATATATGTATTTATAATTGTAATTAGTACACCTCTGACCCTGTTTATCTCTACTTGTCATGTCCATCCAAAGGTTGCCTGGAAGAAATCGCTTAAGGCGATAAGGCCGCCCATTTGTACGTTATTTTTTGTACATATTTTACTTTGTACTATATAAGTACTTGTGTTGGTGTGCAATAAAGACATATATTATTATTATTATATTAAATGTTCGTTGTCCGAGTTACCGGTACTGGCAACCTGAGCAGTGCTGAGCAGAGCTGGGCCGGCTCGTGGCCATTACTTTAATAGGTGAGATTAGCTATTAAAGTTTTTAGGAAGTAAGGAACAAATAGCTTCAGCGGTCAAGTGGTTCGCTACAAAAAGCTCTCGATGCTAATTTTATAATAGAAAATTACAGCGTCGTGCGAGATGCCGGCGCGCGCGCATATTTATTGCAGTCTCGTTGCCAGCGCCGGCCGCCGCGCGCCGCGCGCCCCAGCAGGGGTATTACGGAACACAATGCACACAGATTTTGTTTAATTTAATTTTCACCTCAGCTTATGGACAGTTTTTTTTTATTATAAAATATTCTCTGTGATGTGTAAAAAACGATATCAATAATTACCGTGAATTTGAGCGACCTCATTACATAAGAAGAGATTGAAAGTTTTTATATATGAAATAAATAAATAAATGAACAGATGTAATGTAAATACACTCAGTAATATTTTGTTTCGATTCTCGTTTACATAGAACCATCATTTTCTTCTGAAATCAACAAAAGGAATCCTGCTATTGTATTGTTTTGGTTTCCTCGGCATTTATTAGATTAGTGTTATCATTAAAATGCGCAGAGTGTAGTTAATTCCACAATAGGCCCGCTCTCGATCGATCACTGCAATTGGCCGTATTTATGGGCGCTGCAATCTCCATAGTACTGTGGTTACCGCGGGAGATGCGCCGACAGAGGGCGAGGGGCGCGGGGCGCGGGGAGGAGCAGGGGTGCTTTATGGTCATTAAAGTAAATCCAATCAGGCGCACGGCGAGCACTAGAGCTGCCCGCGGGGGTCTGCGTCTATTCACTAACTAACTTTGTTTCTCTTATTACTACTTAATCACATGCCTATATAGAATTAGCAATATTTTACGTTAACACAGTGCGTGCATTTATATATTGAGACACAAGTAGTCTGTCGATGACGCCGCTATACGAAGACACATGCCTAGACTATGTACGTAATTAAAGTTAAAGTCCAAATAATTTCGTTACACTTTAATGATATGTCCAAATGTTTATTCATTTATTAGTCTACAAAACCGGCAGTAAGCTTAAACTCACATAATATAATAATAAATCAAAATAAGTTACATGCGCTTAAAGCCCTCTTGGAGCAGACATAATGGTGAGATAATTACTTACAGAATACATATAGGAACATGTACAAAATGTACATGTTTCTGAAAAAAAAGAAAAATACAATGATGTATGTTCACCAAAAGAAAAATCTTGATCTAATTAGCGTAAAATATCGTAATATCTATCTATGCGTAAAAAATGTTAAATATGTGTTTGATCACTTTTTGACACTAATTTTTGGATTGTATGTTATGATTAATCATCACAGTTGTATGCTATTTCGTACATTTCAGTTTTTTGCCTTTTCTCAAGAAATTGCAGGGCATTGATATAGTCGGTATGCGTGGCTGTCTCGTCTCTAGTGTGGGGTGCAGCTCCATTATACTAGTAGAATGCCGCGACCTCACATAATGACGCACCGGAGCGGAGCCTGCGCCACTGCGCGTGCGCATTGTACCCGCTACAATTACTCACCGGACACGTTACGTTCCCGAAGATAAGAACTAAAGAAAATGATAATTTGTTTATTCAATATACATCTAGCAATATGAGCTTCATCCTTATTCTCGCAAACTCAATAAACGTTCATTAGATTACAACGAGTACATCGTTTGTTAATCGGTGTAGTTGCAGAGTGTTGACGACTGGACCACCAATATATGTGTGCTGGATACTAACAACTTTCCCTTTTTACGTTGTCATTGTGTCCTGTGCCTAAACACTACCTTTCGAAGTTCATATTAACAAACTTTGCCGTGTGATGTACTCGGCATAAAAGCTTCAGTATAAACATATGTACTAACCATTGCTATTAAACATATCATCGAAATCAGTAAAGCAATGACCATTGAGCTCAGATAAATGACATGATTTGATGATCGCATACAATTTTCAGAGAGCGGTGAACTTGTGCCCCTGTAATTAATATCAGAAGGCTGTCTACATGCTGGTAAATGCCCACTAATTACAGACATGAGTCGGTACGCAAATCTGTGCCCACCTGCGCCTGCGCCGACCATAAATAATTGGCGCGCGGTGCTTGGAATTATCTCAAACTATACCCCATGCAGTCTCCGCCGGCCGCCGCCATACTGCACGAATTAAAGTAATGACGCCGCTCCGCTCGCAAGCAGCCAGCCACTATCAACTATGTAGCTAGCCAGTACACTTCACTACTTTCTTCTGCTTTATTTACATTGCGGTTTAAATGAACGTCTCGGGATAGTCACAGAAAGATGATCTTATGATAGATCTCATCGGCTGGCCAGGGTCTAAGTTGATGATGTGATCTAATGAAATGACTAATTTCCACGAAACAGATTTCAGACTTTACTGTACATTTAAGTTTGTCGAAAAATAAAGTATTTGATAGATCTCTGCTATGAAACAGGTACAGATCTACTACTAGGTATTCATTAATATTCAGACGTCAATGTGTATATCGCATTGATACGAGTATCCTAATTATATTTGGACGTATAACCATGTATCATGTACAGCTAACAATATACAATCTCATAAAATGATAGAGTAGCGAGCGAGTTTGGAGCCAAGTTGTCATTAGAGCCAGTTAGTGGATGCAAATAACATCTCGCAGAGAGCTGCGCTATCATTACAAGCAAGTCACCAGTAAGTCACGCTGCACGTACTATGGCACTGTTTATTTGACTTCCATTCAGAGTCGTGCTGCGGTACTTTATGGCTTCATCCGAAAGCGTCTCATTATTCATGGGACCATGGCGCATGCATAGCGTTGTTTGTATTATTATGATGGCAGTTAACTGTACTCGCAATAGGCCAGCTTCAGTCCGGAACGTCATTATCTCTTTTATCTACACTAATGTTGTAACATTCTACTTATGTTTCCAATACTTGACTTATAATTACTACAGTTAAAGCACAGACAACAAAACACTCAATTTAAGCAATTTCACATGATGTTATAATATCCACATCGATATCGTAATAGCTCATTATAACATCGAAAAAGCGTGACCAACCTGATTGCAGGGCCAATCAGGTTGGTCGCGCTGCACTCTCGTTGGTTAGATTTTAATGGCGGCAAAATCACTGTGACAATACACGTACGCGTGGATTTAATTTAATAAATTATCAATGCATAAGTAAAGATAAAGTAGTGTATGCAACTGCATATAACACGGGTATTAAAACACTCGTTACTATTATGAAACTCGCTGCACTCGTTTCATAAACTCACACTCGTGTTTTAATACCCTTAATTATATGCCAGTTGCATAAACTACTATTATAAACTAAAATCGGTTTAATTAATTTACAATTGGAAGGTTCCACGAAATTGAATGATCTCATGAATACCTAATTTAATGTTTCTTCATAATTATTTCAAGTTTCTTCGAAGATGAATCGCAACATAGTGCCTCGTATCTTCATTATGTTATAGATTGCTGATTAAGGCTGGATCGTTTTGCATGCGATTACTGTCAGAGGCAATATGCGATGGTGTGTCGGCGAGCAATGTCATCGAGCTCGTTATGGCGGCGATCTGCATAATGGCGGGTCAAATTGTAGCATGGAGATGCGGCAGATTGCAGGGTGCGGCGGCGCGGCGCCCCGGCCGGGCTCGGCGGGCGCAGGACTACAACCTACTTTTTGCATGATTCGGGTGTACGTGCCACATCTCCGCCTGCTGCAGCATGTGCGTGCTAATGAGGCCTGTAATGGCGCACGTCCCGCGTTGAGCTCCGCTAGAGGCACCTCTCCTCCCCTCCTCCCCTCTGTGCGGCTCCTTTGCCCTTTTTTCCTCATTGACAGTGCATTAATTGCGATAATTGTCGTTATTTGCGTCCGCGATACGACACTCTAAGCTGCGGCGGTGGTTTTTGCGCGCGCAGCCGCTTTGACGGCCCGACACAAGCTTCCGAAGAAATATTTAAATGGGCTCTTAATTGGGGCTATAAATAAATTATTGCATGTGCGTGATGGTGTGTGCTCCCCCCTGCCCCCACCCCCTTGCACCACTATGTGCAATATTTTGATAAGAGAGGGAGTAGTGTTGATGTCCGATGCCGGATAAGATGCGGCGGACACGTTTCCAGATAAGCGCTCCCCTAACTTGAAAGAAGCCAAATTGTTACACGAAATCCATTAAAATGTTTACAATCTAAATGAATCTCATCTCTATATTGCAAAGCGATCTCTAGTTTATGAGCCGGGAGCCGCGGAGCGAGCCTCCGCCGGCGCCGGGACCTCCACTAACTTGCACGGTGTCATATTAAAACTCATAATATTATTTATATTACATGTTTTACAAGACTTTAACGACAAGTGTTTCTGTAGATTGTACATACATAGGTAGGTACGTATACATATTTATAATATTTTTAAAGTACTCACTTTAGACGGATTCATTGAATGTCAAGAAAATTATGTACCTATCTGTGATGTATCTGTTTTAAGATTAATTATGTTATACACATAAAGTAAAATAAAAAAATATATTGCAGCATCATGCTCGATTGGCTGGATAATTACCTTAGTATCTCGCAGAAAACTCGTTTTTTAAAATTCTTATTTCAATGACTGATATATGTCAACAAATAACAAGGATTTGAGACCTAGACCCACAGTATCATAGGCATTGTAATACGTAGAAATGTGATGATAACATTAGATATGTAATTGAAGGTAGCAGAGAGGCAAGTGAGGCTCAGGGAGCTGTGAGTTAGGAGGCTGGTGCGCCTGCGCCAGATTATCTAGTTGTAATGTTTATAGCGGCGGGGTCAGGCAGGCCCGCGCGCGCCGCCCGGCCTGCCAGGCTCTCCCGCGCCGGCCGGGCCCTCCCCCGCCGCACGCGCACGATCCATTGCTGCACCGATACGATATTATTAAGTAAAAATTAATATAATAAGCCGGCCGATGTACACGACACGATGCTTCCACGAAACCCTAAAACGCTCCGATACCTTGTTTACTCTCTGATTAAGTATGACAATTTTATCTATTTATCGCATGTTTGCTTTCAATTCCTTTAATGCAATTTTTCTACAAAATCGAAATTATGATCTCCATGAAATTTTAAATTCAGTAGATACGGAAGAAACGTTGCAAAGATTGTTTAATTGGATCAAGTCAAAAATTCTTGATTTCAAATCTCTTAGGAACTAGAGAACTAAGTTTATGTAGGTACTTATACAAGTATATATGTCAATCAAATGTTACTATTGTATAGATAGTTCCGTATGTGTCCGCATCACGTGGTCCCTGCCAGTCTGCTAGCGTCGGCTTGATAACGCACAATGCTCGCTCTGTGCGCTGAATACATTGATAACTCGTCCAGTGCAAACACCTCACACTGCCGGTGATCACTTCCTTGAATGCGCGCGCGGTGAATCACAGGGAGTGCCACATGGAATGTACCTGATACAAACATATTAATTTCGTCACGGTAAAGATGGTATATACCTACATTTACAAATGTGTAATTACAAATTAAAGAAGCCTGCATGTAGATATTTACATCGACTATTGGTACTACATTCCAAAGCATGGTCATCATAAAACGGTGACCAATTAGCAGCTAGTTAAGCAACAATAACAAAATGCAAACAACAAGTCCCTGTCACAGGCAGTGGGCTACGTCTGCCTCGACGAGTGGTCGACAAAACAATCGTTGCACAAATACCTGCTTATTATTATGATATTTATCTATTTGATCTGCAATCACGGAGGCGAGCCGTACCGGGGTCGTGCCGGGCCCGCGCCGGGGCCGGACCGGGGCCACGCCGGGCCCACGCCGGGCTCGCGCCGGGGCTGGCTCGAGGTGACATTGCACATATTATATGCGTTTAGTTTTTGCGCGCGATAATTCTGAGCATCAGTATGCACGCGGCAGTCTGCCATGCTGCGGTCACAGCAGGAACCTAGCTATAAGTACACATTATAAACCTGAAGAGGGCCAAAAATCTATAATAAACGTACATTTTCTTCCAGATGTAAACCTAATATAACAACTAACAATATAATACCCTAGTTCCTAAACATAGGTCACAACAAAGTCATAGGTGAGTCTGAGGCTTCTTTTTATCCCAAAATAATGCGAGCGATGCCGCGTTCGTCCACTAGTATCATATAAATGCATAGTTTACATATATTTTAGAAACCAATTGTTCAGACCAATATTATTTCAAATACCAAAAAGTTATTACTTCAGTTTTAATTTCAGGATTTTTATTATCTTATTTGGTGAAAATTTCATTTCACCGAATTTGACTATCAATATTCTTACAGTGCGTAATGAATTCCTGCATGATTGTCGAAACAAGAAACTTTGGTCGATAAAACGCTTCCATAAGAGATTGGGACAAGAAAGTATTCTGAAATACGTGTAGCTACACTGTGTCAATGCCAAGCTTTTTGTGCATCGAATGCAGCGCTGGATCGTGGGAGCCGCGCATGGCCGCAGCGTGTCGCAACGAGCCGCAGCGTGTCGCACCGGGTGGCAGCGTGCCGCAACGAGCCGCAGCGTGTCGCACCGGGCCGCAGCGTGTCGCATACCGCACCTGACCGCGCGCGGCGTGTTTCGGCAACCAGTGCACTTTGCATACATTTAAGGAGAGTATGTCCGTAACTTGATGTACATGAGCTCATATTGAGCTGGCGATTCATTAAGACTTAAGTGTGGGAAACCTAGTAAGTGCTTATTATTATTGTAATTTGGGAAACAGGTGCACGTGTTGTCATCTATGAACTTCATAACAAGTAGATAATAGAGGTAAAGTTGAAGTCGACCACTAATAATAATCATTATAAAATAGAAGCTAGCTATGTTGTTTCTTAGATGGATCCTTTAGAACTTCTTCATCTTTTTCAGCCTATATGCATCCATTCCTGGATACAGGCCTTTCCCAATTGTTTTATGATGCACGATCTTCTCCCTTATATATCCAATCATGGCCCGCGTGTTTGCGTATATCATCTACCCATCGCAGCGGCGGGCAGCCTCGTGGTTTCCTGTCTCCCCATGGTCTGATATGTTGACTATGATCGAAGATTTAAAGACTGAATCAGCTAAAGTAAGTCTGAAAATGAATGTTTCGGAAACGAAAATCATGACCAACAAAGAATACGCCAGGGACCATAAATTACCAGCCGAAGTAGTTGATAGCTACATATACTTTTAGGGCACAAACTGACGCTAGGTTTGGCGAAACAGATGAGAATGCATAGATAAATACAATACAATAATGTTACAAAATTAAGCATTCCTATAACCAGACCCTTTTATGCCGCAATCGCTCCATCGATCGTTAGCATAAATATGTTTTGCAAAGAATACCGAACCGATGGAGCAAATATTTAAAACGTGAGCACACACGAGATAAGTCCGGAATTGGTGTCTAATCGTCCCGCGGCGGGACAAAAACCCGCGCATACAGCGTCTGCAGGCCGCCGGCCGCTGGCCGCCGTCAGCTTGCAATGCAAATGGCTCACTGCAGCCGCCGCAAGAACTCACTCAATGGTCACCAGCTCCTAACTACACGGGAGAGGCATAAAAACACACGAGAACCCTCTACGTGCTGATATTCACCGAGCAGATGCTGGTGATAATAGCATTCATCAAACTTACAGAGCATTCAAGCCACCGCCATAGTTTATAACACATTACGCGTTGTCGACTATAATCTTTATTTTAATCTTTTATTGACTCTCTATAACTAGCAAGTCAGAAGTCTACATAAAATTATTATTTAAATATTATAATATAGTGAAGTTTCCACTGGAGAATGTGTCGCAAAAAGCTCCATATTTGCGTGGCGAGCATGTGACGAGACCGGAGTTGGCTCTCCGCTCTGTTGAGGGCAAAAACTGCTCCGTTTGGGCATTCTAACGATGTGCCCTTGTAGGGCCCTCCGCGTCATCCATTCACTGGGAACCAACGACAGAATATTCAGAAAACGGACATAATTAGCTTTTTGTCTCCTCAGCGACTGGTCTCTAAATGGTAAGCAGCCACTGTGTGCCCAGCGGTGTCAATTGGAGCTCATTTCTCTCAGCGATCGAGTATTAGCTAACTAAATAAGAAAACGTTCATTGTATAGTGCCCGACCTCTATATCCATACAAACATGTTGAGTTAGATTCAAAAACTAAGAAAAATAGACGGATGATTTATATGTCAAGTTGTAGGTATCTATATAGCTATACAACAGTTTGTACGCAAATAAAAGTAGGGCGACTGCACGCTAAGATGCCTTTATTTGTACCTAAGAAATTTCAGCTATTGTCCGAGTCCATATCTACCTACTTGAAACACAGATAAAATAGAGATATTACGCGGTCAGTCCGTGACATCCCCACACTATGATCGTGTTGTGGCAGCCGACAGGGCAGTGCGGAGCCGCGTGAGCATGGCAGTGTGTCGGAATGTGGCGGCACATTTAAATAATTTGCCGAGTGTCGTCAGAATATGTCGCCGGATTATGCGACAAAAATCAGCGCATTCTCCTCACGGTCACCTTGCGCGGGCGCAGACGTGCAATCATAATATTAGACCCGCCGCCGCACCAGCTCCCTGTGTATAACATGATTATAATGCCACATTTTCGGAACACGTTTTGTGAACTGAGTCGACTCTCTGTATAATTATTTGTATGTTGTCTTTATATCAATTTGCAAATGTATCCGTAAAAAAATACAGACTCTACTTACATACTCGTGTTTTATTATAAGTATTAAAAAAGTATTACACTTTGTAAAAGAAAATCGTACGAACTCGCCAGAGATAAAACTTGATAGTCTTCAATGTGATCTACTATTATTTCATAACCACATATACTCGGGAGCCTAGCGCGCGTGGTGTTTTGCCCACAACCACATTATAATAGTTGCCCGCGGCTGCGCCCGCGCAGACCTCATTTATAACAATTCTCGCCCTCACATAAACACAATAGTTTAATTCGGAAACACCTTCATTAGTAGCCGCCGGTTTCTGACCTGGTTCCATGTTCCTGTTAACTAATCGAATAGGTATGTTAGGTGTAGTGTAGCGAAGGTGGCGTTATTAAAAGGCCATCAGGCCCGCGGCGGCGTGCGGCGGGCCGGGGCCGGCCTGCCGGGGGTCGGGGCCGGCCTGCCGCGGGCCGGGCCGGAGGACGCCCGAAACATATTTGTTTATTGTTGTCGGCTATTACCTTAACTTCTGGGGCCATTAAGCAATTAAGAAACGTGTCCGTATGTTCGGCTCATACGATAATTACTTGGACAAGTATTTCAATTCTGTTTGGTGATAGTATAAGTGTGAGTGCAGTGAGCAGTGTGTACCACTGTCCATTGTGAGACCACACGTGGAATTGAGCAATCAGTCGGTAAGTTTTTTCAAATACCAGGCTTCCTATGGGTTATTGAACTTGCAGTTGTTCTCCAGTTTTTAGTTTAAATAGATAAAAACGTACTTTATGTCGGACGTTGAAACCAATTTGGGCGTTCAGTCGAAATTGGCGGCAATTTAGTGTGATTCATCTAATCTGGCTTCATAACCACACAGTGCTGAGCCAAACTACAATTTGAATCCGTTTGGATTAGACCATACAAATTATAGCAATTTGAATATGAATGTGATGAATGGATTCCGAGAACCGAGAGAAACTTTGCCAGTTTACAACATTGCACCGAGCGGGCAGTTAGTGGCCATTTGCATAATGATCACTTTATCCAATTGCTGCTTGAACGAGAGATGCGGGCGCACCTTGGGACAAATAAATAAACCAAATTAACAAGATATCAATGTGACATCTGTTCCCATCTAATTAATATTATGTTTTTTTTTATAATTATTTGTTCTACTTTGTATTTATGGAAGGGAAAAATCAAATGATTTTAACACTCATCAACAATACTTACTGATAAAAATATCCCTACTCTGATTGAAATATGAAAGTGTCCAATAATGTAGATAGCGCCTCCGAGAAATGTTTACAACGAAGGACCAACTAGCACGGAGCAGGCGGAGACGCGGGACCAACTAGTGCAGTATCATACATGGGAGTCAAGATCACTAACTTACAACTTTTTACAAAGCGTATTCATACCTGCGTCGTTTGTGACAGTATCTCAAATCAGCCTGCGTATGTACTATACCTAACAAAATGTTATTTTTTATTTATAGTTGAATCGTCGTTATAAACCTGAAATTATATCCGGTTAGAGTTATCTCGGACTTAATTCCCTGCTATCTCTCGATACTGCAATATCTACTCTCTGACAGATAGCTAAACACTAATGAATTTTGGATGTTTTCCCGGTTTGCATAGTTTTATCGAAGTAATTAGATTAGATAAGAACTTCTCTTGATATGCTAAATTATAATACACATTACACACGTGGGTATCATACGAGGTATAAGATAAGGTGTGTGATAAAATAGCCATTTCCTTAAAAATAAGATTTGTTAAAGCATCTACCTACGAAGAATAGTTTAGTATATTTGTGTTTTGACTGGCCTGTTAGCTTAGTTGGTAGTAGCTCTGCCTTCTATTCTGGTGGTTGCGGTTTCGATTCCCGCGTGACATAAGTATTTATTAATTTAAAAAAAGTTATAATTATATGTGTTGAGTCTGGTCGCTGTACTTATAATAAGTATGTACATATTTACAAAAGAAAACTATATAAGTATTATATCTGCTAAGTAGTACCCGCGACACAAGCGTTTGCCTAGTGTGGGGCTAGATGGCGCTGTGTGCAATTTCCAGGATTATTTATTTATTTGATTTATAGGTAGTATATCGCAAGCATGACCTTCCTCAGAGATGTATTTGTTTGTAATGAGCTGCAGTACTGTCTCCACGTCGTGCGACATGTCGCTGTGTCGGGTGCAGTGCAGTGTAGTGGCGCATGCGCGGGGTGCGCAATGCGCGCACTTTTTGCGCGGAGCCAGGCGCCAGCCTGCGCCCGCGCATACGCGTCGCCTAGTGACAATAAAGATAACTAGGGGCATGACTAGTAGCAGCACTTCTGCCACGTATTGAGTTTGACGATGTAACAACATGTTAGTTCCGATTTTCTCCGCGCCCGTCTAGCGGTCCCTATCCCTTAGTACTGGACACGAGTGACTAGTTATGGCCTGTCTCCGAGATTGAATGCGGCGGCGAGCGGTGGCGCCACTGTATCTGATCATATGTAAGCACAAAAACATGCGCATACACATACAGGTAACGAGCGCCGCCGCCGTGAGACGCAACTTTGTAATGTGACCGCTGAAGGAGATGACACTTCATGAACGCCAAATATAATATCGGCTTAGACAAATGCATATCCCACATCACTGAATATCGGGTCCTTACGCTCCTTACATATGAAATTGGCGTTTTCTTGTACCTACCTACTAGCAACTTTAATTACAAATATCTCCTCCTAGGTTGCAAGTTCCAAATTCAAATTTATTCAGCCATTTACACATTGTATTTGTAAATGAAACTCTGGAGAAATATGTAGTGTTTTTCCGCTGCGACTGCTCCTTAGCCGACTTCAAATTACAAACTTAATGGTTTATAGGTGTGTTCCTCCATATACCACCGCCACACCTCACTTCCTAACCAACGTGGCCTCCATAGCTCTCAAGATCTTACCAACACCGCACCTTGTGTCTTCAAGTTTTGTAGTTCTCTTGCAGGCTGCCGTGTTAGAGCGGTTTTAATCCACTTGCAGCAAATAGGAAAAATTTAAAAGCTTGAAAGGTGGGTACCTCACGAATAGAGTGAAGCGAATCGTCAAACGCGCGTCGATTGCTGCGTTACATTACTTAACCAGCACAATAATGAAAGGTTTTAAATCGAATCATTACTTGTAATGAAAAGTGAATTTTCTTTGATAATCGGAAAGGCTCATCGCAATGGCTGGACTCTGGCATGCCAGCCAAATCCTGCCAAGTGAAAATTGACCCCAAGAACAAATGTTTTATAATAGTGGCAACAAAACACAATGACATGTGTAAATGACTGAATACATTTGTATTCGAAACTCCCAACCAAGGAGGAGAAATTTGTGATTAAAATGGCCAGTACGACGAAACGCCAATTTCATATATCAATTAGAAAATAGCGAAGTAATTTAGTAACATACCAACAAAAAATACATCAATTGAATTGAGAACCTTCTTTTTTTAAGTCGTTCAGAATAAAAAACTTTTAACCACAAATAATTGTAAAATAATCAATCGTGGTTAGAGTAGATTATTGCAAAGCTAGTTATCACTCGGAGCCCAGCCCGGCCTACAATATAGCTCCTTTATATATGATTCCAGTATTTTCCCATGCTTGCGTTGATTAACTAGTACTGACCCATGACTCCGAGTCCCGCTTAGCTCCTCAGCACTTTCCAATATGTACATACTGGCGACATCTATATAATATCCATAACAGGTACCTAGATACCTTATACACGGCGCAGGTTCCCACAGGCGACATGCCCGCCATGGGTCCACAAAAACCACCGACTATGTAGCCAGCAGGGATTTATGATTCTTTTCATCTCTGTTGTTAATTGCCAGCTGTCAACCTCTCAGACGTCATAAAACATAACATAAATGTATTAGAAATCAATCACATTTAATAATAATCGTCCTTATAATATGATCAAATACTGAGTCTTAATATTTGGGAAATGATACAACTTTGCAATGGAAACCTACTTATATAGGTTACCTTTATGTTTTGTATTTGCAATATACATAATGTACATGTTGTGATTTTATGCCTAACTAGTGGACGCCTGCACGCCTGCGGCTTCGCTCGTATTATTTCAGGATAAAAAAGTAACCTATAACAACACTCCTAAGACATCATACTACCTACATAACAAAAATCATGATGATTCTTCATACAGTTTTTGCATGATGAGCGTTTATATAAACAGACAAGACAGAGACACAGATAAACAGACGAAATTTCTACAAAATGTTAGTACATGTATATGTTCCATTTTTTTAAATATCTTCAATGTTCAGACTTTTGACCCTCTTCAAATACACATACATAGATTATTACAAAGAATATATATAAATACTTATTTACTCTGATTAATTCAATCGCTTGCTAAACATGCTTAATGAGATATTAATTGTATCTAGTTTGCATTCATTACGAAATTAACTGACAGGATAATGGTGGCTATATACAACACGAATGTTATGACAGATTGTATGTCGATGAAAATATTATCTACATAAATCGAGTTGCTGTCATCAGACACACCCGATATTTTACTCGTGTTTAGACATCCTCTCATGCAGGTTTATTATCAGGAAGTTCCGGATTACACATTGATAACACATTTTTTTCTACTACTTTGACATTTACATCTTCTGCTCTATGACAGTCGAGTGATTATAAGTTATTACCAGATCTGATTTGTTCTGGTGACACTGCTTGTGATTATTAAGGAGCTTCAACAATTCAAGTAAGTGACTTTAATGCGGATGGGTATGCGAGCGGCGGCGTGTGCAGGCGCTAGTGCAGATATTATAATACGTGTTGATTAGAGCGGTGGTGGGTGCTACCTGCTACCACAGCGCTGCAGGTGCCTTGACACGCTTGCAGTAGAAACCCTCGGCAGCAGTGCGGCGGCCATTTGCATCGCTGCAACATTGTTGCTCGGCTGCGCTGCGGAGGCAAGCTACCCACCTACCACTCCACTCAGTACGCTCATCTATGATCTATTAGTAGATATATCACTTGACAGTCTGGGACCCTTGTTACTCGCGTGACTCTGACCATCTTGATCTTGCCATCGAGGCAAGAGGCTTCGAGGAAAGTTCTTTGAAGTTTTTGAAAATGTACGTAGCAAACATTTTCTACTAACAAAGAGCTTTTCACGACCACCCCGAGCAGTTTTATTGAACTAAACAGACTCAATCCTGTATAATGTTCCTCTATTATGATTTCCAATGGATTAGAAAAAATACCCATTCATTTATCTGCTCTGTAATTGCTTATTATTCAATTCCTAACCTAGACATAGCGTAAAAACCATTATGTAAATACTAAGCGCTAATCTATCGATCGCATATGGTATATTTCAATAGCTATCAATATTTATACGTTGCATTCGTATGACGCCGCGCACTACACTATGTTAAAAATTCACTTTGACAATTTATTAATTACTCGCGCGATAGTTCCTACGGCGCTATAAACATCGCTTCAGCACTGAGACTTTGTAAGTGTTGTTGTGGTGTGTAACGCGCAATGTATGTAAAAGTAGTGGTAGTGCGGTGTGTCCTCGGGCTGCGTGGTGCGCGGGCGCGGTATGCATGCAGCGCGGTGCTGCGGCTCTCACGCCGGTTCCCACGGCACACTTGTCCATACCGGGCGCCGCGCGCCGCGCCGGCACGCTGCGGCCCGCATTGACACGCAGCGGCACGCAGCGGCAGCGGAGCGACAAATCAACTATCATTTGTCCCATCGATATGTAGAAATTCTAACGTCTAGACGTCGGGCTCGACGAGAACCCGTCGTTAGTTTTTATAAGAAATTTTATGAGTAATACATAAAGCGTTCTATGAAATATAATAAAGCACGGCTGGGAACCAGCCTCGTTACCGCGGCGCGCTCAATAATGACACCTGACATCTGCGCTTCTTGCAGCGGGAACACTCCGTCACCAGCTCTCTAGGATCTAGTGTTATTGGTTTTATTAATTTAATTAAGAAGGCTCTGGCGGAGATTAGAAGTAGCAGTAATGAGTACCTACATAGCATGCACTGATATGGTACTGAGTATGCGGTGTGTACGGGCTGACATCACACGCGCATACCGACCGCCTAATGTCGCTTGCATGCTAATGTTGCATACTGCTCCTCCAAGATGCACGTCTCTGTATCAGAGGCGAACTTACCACCAAGAAAACATTTGTGCGAGTTAGAGTAAAGAACAAATTTTGGATATAAATATCAATATTTCAGGACATATACGTACCTACTTACGGTAAACCTCACTTCGAGCAAAAGAATCCCACCTAAAACGTTTGCTTGTTTATCTTTAAAAAGTAATGAAATCTAGACAAGGTCGTGCCAAGCAAGTCTAAAGTTCGTTTCTGCGATTTCTTTATGTTGTGTGACTTGGCCGTTGGCTTGTAACCACTAACGTATAGTATTTGCGTTTGATGTACATACAACCAAGCAGGGTAGTGTTGCAGACAAAGTAAGGCATGTGTTGGTGCGGAGGCAGACTGCATGTGTGCTGGGCTGCAGGCGGGCGGAGGCTGCAGGCGGGCGGAGGCTGCAGGCGGGCGGAGGCTGCAGGCGGGCGGCACCTGTCCGTTAAGGAAAGTCCAGTCAGAGACAGAGCTCTATACGCATATATTAGTACCTCGATCTTATATATTTATTTATTTTTTCTTCGCAAAGTATGTGACGATGCATGGCTATCATATTTCTGTTCACCTTATTTGCCACTTATAGTTATAGAGACTTATACCTACTGACAAGGCTTCAGCCTGATTGACTACCCTCTTTCCTCGAGATAATTAATTATTATGCAGGTTTACTGGTGACTTGAGGCGCCGGTTAAGCGTTAGATACCAATAGTCCCGTACCTAGATTATGTACAATGTAAGGTAGTAACTTTCAATACACGCTGTAGTTTCGTTTGTTATACGCATGTGCTGAAAACGTTACCTGAGCAGGTAGTAGGTGGTGGCGCAGGTATCTCTGCGCGAGCTCGATCGCTGAGCGCTAGTGCCTCCGTAATATGCTATTTATGAATAATGTTTTATTCTAAGAGCGTGCGACCCCTCCCTCCTCCTCCGCGGCACCCCGTACCCCGCCTCCCACCCCTAGCCACCTGCAGGGCTGCTTGCTTACATTTATTTACATACATATTTTAAATTCAATGCAGAATAAATAAGCAACTTCATATGTACTCGTATATACATGGTTAGAGTGCAGGTAAGAGTTGTGGTCTAGTGCGCATTGCGTAACAAGATAACATTTGATCACTTATCAGTTGACGTCGTCGTTTATGTAGAAGCTATTTACTCTTTATTAAAGAGCTGTCAGTAAAATGAGAGTCGATGGAAAGCAATCTATTTGATTAGTTAGATGTGACAATTATAGTTAGCTAAAATATTTTGGTAATCCGTAAGTATGTAATTACAAAACAATATAAACAAAGAGTTTTTCATTAACGATGGTGATAATGCGTCCCCGCGCGGCTTGCGGCCCACTCCCGGCGATATTTCAGGAGAATGGTGCAAGTTGTGTGATGTACGCGCATACTTGCAGGTGCGGGCAGCCCTAGCGCCGCGGCGAGCATTGTTTTTGCGCGACGGGGGATGGGGGGTGGGGGGGACTCCCTGCGCTTTAATTAATGGAATAACTCCGCCGACGTCACCCTCTCCCCCTTGCCCCTGTCGCGGGGGGAAGGAGCTCGTTACTGCACTCGCGAGGAAATCTTAAAAATATAACTCTTAACTAATGTATGTGTTCGATTTACGGTGCGAGGTGTGATCATATTTCAGCGGAATGGCGCGCGCTGTCCCACACCCCGCACCCCGCACCCCCGCATAGACACCACTCTTCATGGGACGGACTGTACGGCTTATGACCCGATTCAAATATTCAGGTTCAAATTAAAATCGTTCATTATAAATTGAAATAGCACGTCACCTCATGATTTAGTCTGTGGTTAGCGTGATAAAGCTGTCTATCGTACTACAGTACAGTATACGTCAGTTGTTAAATCCTGCTCCCCTGGCGTCTCCCCCAGGAGCTTCAGGCTTCCCTAGCGTCTCCTCCAGGTGCTGCAGGCTCCCCTGGCGTCTCCTCCAGGTGCTGCAAGCTCCCCTGGCGTCTCTTCCGGGAGCTGCAGGCTCCCCTGGCGTCTCCTCCAGGTGCTGCAGGCTCCCCTGGCGTCTCCTCCAGGTGCTGCAGGCTCCCCTGGCGTCTCTTCCAGGTGCTGCAGGCTCCCCTGGCCGGCAGCGTGCAATGAGGCTGCTGCAGACGCCCCTGGTGCAGTTATCGCGGCGTCCATCACCGCCCTCACATTATTATGATTTAGCGCACACTTGCAGCTGCACCCCCACCCCCTGTGCTACCCCCACCCCCACCCCTGGCCGCGGGGGGCGGCGGAGGCAGCCGGCGATGCTAGTAATAAAGCCAGCAATATTTCACACTTAGCGCGTAATGAGCCGGCGCCCAAATAATTGGATCACGTACATAACTCATTATTACCTCTCGCCTGAGTTCAGAATGTATCATTACTCCCCCTGCCCCCCGCGCCCGGCCAGTGAACAGTTACCGTCACGTGCAAAATAATATAATAGAAGTTGTCCAAAGAAGGTGAGTTGCATGCGACATGGCGACGTATTTAGTGGCTTGTTTGCGCGAGCAACGCCGCGGGATGAAGTTACTCCGCGGAAACACACCGGAACTGAATTCATGTGCTGTTTACTCACACATACACTATCGGCTTTATTGAAAATCCTTTGACTTTCTATGACTTCAATATTTTTAAAATGGTTTTTGATCTCATTCCGTCGGTTTCATCGCTGCTGATGTCTCAGCCAGACTGGCTACTGTAAGTTTTTAAAACTTCTGCAAGGAGCGAAGGTCCGTAAATGAAGCCACCATTATCAGCTCGTGCGTGGTTCAGCTGTGGTATAATGCTAGCAAACACGAATACTTACACATTACCCGTGTCCTGTCAGTTCTACCATGACCGCCATTAATTTCAACATTTGTGCGATTTTAAAACAAACAAACGAAGCCATTCCGACATTCTGGGCAATAATTGCTCGCCGAGAATGAAGTATTAACACGATAAAGGGCCATTTAAATCGTATGTAAAAAGCGGAGGATGTGAGCGCATGCTTGCAGAGTGCTGGCAGGGCGAGGCGGGGGGCGGCGGGGGAGGAAGCAGGCGGCGGATCAAAGCAGGCATTAGCAGGGAGTAATTAATATGTAGATGGTAGTCATGTGTAATGTGGTGTCAGAGCTGTGGTGAGCAGCGCACGCGAGCGCTGGCCGCGGGCGGTCCCGCGCGCCCCCTGCGGGCTGGCCGGCTCTACGCGGGCTGCCTCGCTCGCTACTGCACTGTCTCACCAGCTCTCTAGAGCGTAGACAGCCACGAAACATATGCAGTCAAGCGTGAACCTACCTAGCAAAAAAATATGGATATTAGGCGGTGAAATCAAAGCCGCTAAGTTGATGTATAACAGCTCCTGTTTTATTCCAATTTTTCAAGATACGTAGTATACGTACGAATTGGCACTAACAGAAAAAGTCGATGTGTTTTGGAACCAAAATATTTGAAATTATTTGTCCTATGTGGAGGCTAAATGACCTATAATAATGTCACCGAGTAGAAGTCATAAAATCAATCAATCAAGTATTGAATGAGTGATACAGCACGAGCAGGCGCTGACTAGTGGCGGCGCGCGGCGCGGTGTGCGTCCCACGTCGGTCGCTCACCTCTGGCATTTCCCGCGCCTGCATATTCATGTTGTATAATTTCTCCCTTTCTTTGTAGCGCATGCTAATCGAAGAAAGTTCTCGCGCTCAAAAACTAACAGCTACTGTAATTGACCGCTCGAGAGCTTTTTGTGCCAGCCCTGCCGCCGCTAGGGCTGTACTCCGACATTACATCAACTTTCGATACCTAACTATCCAAATATTCCGATTTTTAAACAAATCATACTAAGACAGTATCGGTTTTCATAGCTATTATTATTCTGCGGGGAAGTCACGAACCTGAGGAAATACAACTCATAGAGAAAGTTCATGGAATTTCCTTTTACTTATCATCATGATGGTGTGTTTGTAAAGACATTTTATAGTGAAATCTTAATTTATAAATCAAAGCAATCAGACATTTTTCTATGACCGTGAACATCGTCTGAATTAAAAGATATTCTAAAAAATATAGCTAAGCTACGGAACTGGGATACTGATGCAATTTACAATAAAAAATAACAACAATGGCGAATCCATTTCCAATCGAATTGTTTCAAGAAACTTATGGATTATCGTTTCATTGAAATTAATTTAACGGAAGACCTTACAAATAAATGCTAAAATCGCACATTTTAATAAATTTAAGGAATTCTCTAGATTAATTTGTCAAATTGTGTGACGATGTGTTTACTTCGATTTTTTTTTTTTTTTTAACTTGAACGGGTTTGCACTTGACCATAGTTTACCTGATAGCAAGTAAGGCTATGGCCTAAGATGGAGCGTGCTTACCCGATAAGAACCGATTCACTCTCGCTTTGAAGATCGATTAGTTGAAATATCCGATTATGGATCGTATGATTAATGACGGAGGTATCATACAAACGTATGATCTAGGAACGTTAGTTGTGTAGTAATTATTTAATTAATATCGATATTGTGTCGCATCCCTAGGGGCAGCGCCGCGGGAGCGCGGCCAGCACGCATGCTGGCTTTTTGCATCTTCTGTGTTATTGTTTGCGTACACTACACATACACACACATACACATACCTACATACACAACCTGTGCTCTATAAACCTAGCGACTCTCGCAGATAGTAACGGATACGCATAGATACTAGCTCTAAACAGAAAGAAGCAACGGACACAATCGACAAACCTAGAATGAGTGTCAGCTAGGGTTATTCAAAACCACAGATGGACCATTATTGGTGAATTAATCAAGTCTTTTTTACCCAGAAACCGTGTGTTGGGCCAGGTAACAATTTAACCTGTACTTATAATGTAATGTGTGTCACCACAGGATGCCATGTGTGTGTGTGTCACAGTGTTTGTCCATCTACTAATGATCACATCAAGTGCTGGCAGCCGGGCGCGGCCGCCTGTCTGATCATGTGTCCAGTAAACATGCATCCTCGAGGCAGGGTTACTGTTACTGCTAACTAACGCCTTTCGACGTTTTATTTTAGTTTACGATCCAACATTTTATTTAAAGATGGAACTGGAAATTCGCATCAAAAACATCTGTTCTATATAATAAGTTTATCGCTCCCTGACGAAATGCAGATGATTTCAAGCAAATTTCCAAAGTCGTAGAAAAAAGTATAGTACATGAGATAGCCACGTATTTTGACGTAGGTAGGTAATTGAATTGAAACGTTCTGCGAAAAGTACCTATGTGCTCAATACAAACAATAACAAATAGGTACTGCTGTTTTGTCTTTTAAAAGATACTTACGTGACTATTACCTACCTTATTAATAGCACAACGAAAATGTGTTTAAATTTTTGCTTTTGGACTACATCCTTTGCACCTAATTAATTTATTTAGGGGTTCGCAGATGTTCACTAATATTGATATGATAAGAATCATGAGGAAAAAAGCATCGATAATTTCAAATAATTTCTTATCTCGATTGATAACTCTAATCTATATAAATCATTTTAATTGTCTGGTGACTTAGCTGGTGGATCCGACAGATAACTAGGTACCGATACATGTGTATTGATAAAAATATGCGCTTGTATGAAATTATACAATACATACCTTTTATATTGATGAGTTATATAAATGCCTCATGCAATATTAAAATGTAGATAAACGTTTAAATTTGTGGCTAAACCAGTTTGTACGCAGCAATAATTATAACAATATACTCATTTAGCATCAAGTGCGAGCTTTCTTCGATGTATAAATAGTCGGTTGCACCGCCGGAGGGGCGCGCGCCCGAGGCACGGCAGCGTCACCCGCCGGAACACGGTCCCGTTACCGTTGCCAGTGACATTTGCAACATCTGCCCAGCGCCTGCAGCACCGTGCACCAAACTGACCCGTATCCACCTTGCAAATAGCTTCATGAATGGCCTCCTTCAACTTCGCTCGCACATTTTTTCCTTAATACTGCGATACATTGATAGCACGTCACTATGTCCTGTGTTATTGTACGGTAAACTAAGGATTATTGCGGTCAGGTGTGTGCTACATATACATAAGAACAATATTGTTAGAGGTAAACAAATCCTCTCGATTGTCAGTGAGAAGGTTTACTACTAGAAGAACCGCCGATTTCTTTGTTCCTCTGGATCTAATTTATCGATCTTTAAGTTGATATTTCTATAATTGGTTTGCTTTTAGCTAGCTTGTTACTTACCAGCAGGCGAGTAGTAGTCAAGCGTGAGCCTATCAAACATACAAAAAGGTGCGTGGTGTGTGTGTGTACAAAGTGCGGGCGACAGTTGCGTCCGCGTGAGATCACTATCATATCGGCGCGGGCGCCGCTCATTTATCACCCGCGGAGGTGAAGGTCGATCTATGATATTTACCCGCACTCAGCATGCGATACAACGAAGCCCAGCACTAGTGCACATATATTTATAGACTCGCATGAATATTAAAACTACTTTCTCCAACTAATTAAAATGGAACAAAGAATTATAATGCTTCTATTCTTGGAATAAAGCCCCTTCCTACGCCATTAAAAACATCGCAAATGGCTTTTATAGCATGTATTGTCTAGATATCGATAAGCCAACCAATATTTCCATTAACATATTTGTTTAGAGGGATAAGGGTAGATAATAAAACACATACATCACGTGAGTGATTGGGCTTTCTGGCCTTCAGTAAGAAGTTAAGACAAAATCGCAACAAAACAATTCCGGTTTTATCGTTTTTATTTCCCAAAAGTATGTTTCAGCACTATGCTAGTGCTCATCATCGCGACTTCACAAGACGTCGATTCCCAGAAACGTAATTTCCATCAGTTCCTTTTAGTGGTTCGGGCGTTAGAACAATAAAGTGATGCATCGAGTGTTATGATCGTAATGAACACCGCGGAGGAATGTGCTCATATCTGTGGCTCGCAGTCGCAGCTAGCAGCGAGCAGGCCGTCAGGGTGGCCGGCAGGAGGGCTATAAGTCAGCTTGTATCGCGATGTACGCCCCTCTAGTTAGCCAGGTAATTGATTTACTAGTACTCTACTACTCGGCCGAAATGTTGGTCGAATACTTGAACCGACCACCGCGAGGCGGTTGTCGACTGTGTAGCTAGCACACACTTTAAACTTATACTATTCATTGTTTTCTACGCAGGTTTTTCTAAATATCCTAACTAGTAAAGATCGATAATGTTCAACTCGTAGATATGTGGCGCATAGTACAGCGGCGGTTGTTAGGCTGGGATTGGTCGGGCCCGTGATGACGTCAGAGCCCACATACATTATGCATGTACAATGTACATATGCAATGTGCAGTGATTAGTGACTTGCACATGCACATTAGAGAGCGCATAATGTGTCCGCGACACAGCGCGTGCTGCAGGCAGAGCTACAGACATGGCGCGCAGACTGTACACTGTGATGGTGACATTGAGCGATACAACACACAACACACTTTCACAATTTGCATTCGCACGTAGTTTGCACGCGACTGGGGCCATTCAGGGGGAATTTCATATTGGTATTTATATATTTTTTATGAGTGTCATAAAGATAATTGAATATAGTAAATGACAGCGATTATGTAAAGGGTATGTGGTGGGTGTATTGATAACGGTGTCCATAATGTGCATGGTGTCATGATATTAAGGACACGGTAGCGTCACTCACACGCGCCTCAAATCCTGCCGCGTGACGTCACACACACACACACACACACAGTTTATCCTGATAGCCGTGTAAATAATTCCAAAAATAAAAAAAGGAAGTATGGAATATAATCAAAGAAGGAACAAATAAATGTAAAAAGGAATGAACTATACATGGGACTCTAAAGATTCTAACACAAAAAATAAAATTCCAGCACTGAAGCAATTGCTGATTACATAAATAGTAACTTTATTAACATAGGACATGATTTGAAAATAATTTCTAACCCAGAGACTACCCAATCAAAACAATATATGATAAGATATGTATGTAAATACAATTCCCAATATTATTATTAATTTTTTATTTTATTATTAAATTAATTCTATATAGGTACCTATTATGTTCACCATGACAATTTTGAAAAATATTTTTCCTCAATATTCATTGTAGGGTTGAGTATGTACAATAACATAATTGATAGTAAATAATTTTAATTTCCATTATAAACAAACAGTAGTAAGTAAGTATATAATAGAATGTTTCTATCATTCTATTAAATACAAAACGTTCGTGGAAAATGTAGATCTAATCCCACCAAAAACATTCTGTAAAAATTTGCCAAGTCACGATAGAGCTGCTTGTTTATCTATATATATATTTAAAAAGTAATGAAATCTCTAGAATTAGTTAAGCCAAGTCTAAGGTTCCTTACTGCGATTTATTTATTATTATAGTTAATTTTACGTGACTTTATCGCTATTTTGTGAGTAACTACAGTCCTATATATTTTATCTGTGCTTGTCAGTGAATGACAGTCCATGATCTATAATATATATATATATATATATATATCTATATCAAAGAATACAATTACCCTTTTAAATCTATATTATAGTTGTTGAGCAGTCGAGGCTCCCCGCCTCCGCTCTAGCTGCTCTGCAAGAACTGCGCACCTGCTGCGCCAGGACACCGACAAACAGATTATTAAATAATCGGCTCGGCCACATCGTGCGGCCTTTTATACATGCAAATTTTGCATGTATAAAAGGCCGCACGATGTGGCCGAGCATCGAGGCAATACGAGATTTTCTTTCACTTAGCCAACTTAGCGATCGTTATTTTTGATAAGGAATACAGTTTCATTGAAAAACCAGATGCTTTTATATTGTAGACAATAGAAGGACGGAATTCAATAATGTGACTGGGCGAGCGCTGCCGTCCCCCGAGCGCTCATAACCTGTAGGATGCTGAGTCTCTCGCGCGGACATCGGCGACACAAAAACTGCGCGCGCTTACATAATCACAGCCGGGGCTTAGTCTGCTGCTCTGTGGGGCGTAGAGTAGCTAACTTGAAACAATATTATGCATACTCTCTAGCGAAAAGTGGGCTAGTCATTCATGAATTTTGACCTCCATAACAGAGTCTTGCACCCTATTGTAACTGATTATTATTCTGCGATTGACTGCGGCTATGTTAGAACAAGTCAGTGTAATTGTTGGATTATGTTCGTAAACTGGAAGTGGTCGGTGGCGGCGCTGGCAGCCAGTGTCAGCTCCCACGCGGCATTGAACTCGTCTAGAGCACTTCCATGGAGATCATTTCCCAAAAATGTGGCTCGCAATGTTGTCAAGAGGCTGCAGTGATTCACGGAGCGGCATATTAAACGCAGCTCCGGCGGCAAAAAGTGGCCCATTCATATGCGTGCGGTGTGCGGCGCGGTGCGGGCGCGGTGCGGACGCGGCGCGGCCCGCTGCGGCTAGTTTTTGCGGTCGCCGGACGTTCCCTGCGTTTTATTTGTAAATTGGGCCCGCGGTCGCGCGAGTAACGAGCCCCGCCATTCTAACGCGCGGCTAGTTTTTGCGCGCGCGCATAATGAATACGAATGTGCGCTCGAGAGCATCTAATGCGGCGCGGACGTGATGAGCTCTACTTATACACGCGGTGTGAACACGCTTTGAATACGGGAATGCGGCAGCACGCACTTGTACGCATCCGGACGCAATGCTGGTCGTTACTTGCTACGGTGAGCCAGCGCCTCTGCCTCGCTGTCTTACACTCATCAACTCTGTCTTCGCACACTCCACGCACAATACATCAACATCGGGCACAGTTGCAGATGCGTACCTACAGTACCTACCTGGGGCTAACTGACACGTACACTGTGCCTTATTGATAAGATTGTGAACAAATTAAGAACGCATGTTGTGCCTATTTGTCATAGTCATAGTTATTCATTTGCGAATTGTAAACGATACAGTTACACCAACAAGATGTGGAAAGTGAACACTGAACACTAACCCTGATAGGGTTTTACATGCAAATAAGTTTAAGTGAGAAGCGGCCCGATTCATATCAAATTTGTTCTAAGTCAAATATATTTTTAAGTTAATGTTCTAAGTTTACGAAACTTTTTGGGTTGTATGGTAATTAACAAAAAAAATATAGCTATTGATTTAGGGCCCATACTACGAATTTGCAATCTAGCTTTTGAGGTTTTTGTTTATGTGGGAACCTGAGTGGGTATTTGCGCGGGATGTCAGCTACTTATATAAATTATTCCGGGTGTCTCATAACAAAATCGCATGCCTCATATATACATACATATTGATGCTAAAGTCAAAATATTGAATTCGATGAAATATTATGTGTGGAATTGAGGTTTCGTTGGAGTTTTAATTTGAGCAAGAATACGGATACATTTTTTCTGAAACACTTCATCTTCTGGGGCACACGCATAAGCATAATACGCTGATAATGCAGTTTCAAGGCCGGCTTGTCGTACTTCTCTGAGCGCATACGCGAAGCTTGATGTTGGTGTATTAGTAATGCATTAGTGCACCTAGGACAGCCGCCAGCCAGGTCCTACACTCGGAACTCTAGTTGGCGGGCAATATAGCACAATAAATGTGCCCGTACCTATCCGTTTCATTTATTATGCCCACTCATTAGTATTCCATTCTCGGCTAAGGATTTATAGTTTGATACATCACGATAGGGCCGGGCCGGGGCTCGGCGCGAGGATAAAAACTGAACGGTTTCGTGAGCGGCCGATTAGCAAAGTGGATTCAAGCAGAGACTTGTGCGGAGTATATCTGTTAATTTATTGCCTTATTTTAACTGAGCATCTCGAGTCGAGCGGCGCGGGCGCATTCAATGTAAATGTAGCTCAGAGTAATGGCCTTGTTGGCAATTGAGTGCGCGCATAGCGAGGAGGGGCAGGGGGACGGGGGGTCACTCGACAAAAACTGCGACACACGGGGGGAGGGCGGGGGTGAGGGGAGCCGGGACATCAATCCGCGGTAAAAAGCTCCGCGACAGCCGACCAGAGGGTTTTTTGCTGTTTCTTGTTATGCGGATTCCAGTGTTTTTGTCGAACACGCTAGGGACAAACGAGCTCGGGCTGTGTTTTTGCCGAGACAATGGTGCGCGCGCGGCGCAGTGATTACGCGTGCGCAGGCGGCGCGCGCATTTGCATGCGGCGGCCAATCGCGCGCGCGCGCCACGCCCAGCTCTGCGCCGCCCCGCCCCGCCCCACCCCGCCCCGCCGCACTGTGGTGGTGACACCACATGCTGGCGCTGCTTCTCACACCAGCAAGCCTGCCATCTCATTACTACAATCCATCCCATATATTGGCAGCAGCTAAAGAAGCCTGCCATGCTTTGCATCACCCAGATACAATATGCTGGTCCGGTCGACTCGTTGCCATCTTGAGATGGTAATGTCTGGTGTCCAAACATAGTTGCATTACCTTGATGACGTCACTCGCCTATTCCGGCACATGTTGTCGACAGACGAGTGTAGGTATTCATTGCCATCGTGAAGCAATGTCGCAGTATTACATTGTTTGAATGACACGTGACCTTCTCATACTCCTCACAACTTGGTGTTGTCAAAGACCTCAGTCACAGCGCACTGATGTTAAGTAGCTTTTATCGAATAACACAATAAAATTACAATCAATAAGTATTACGATCTATCTATCATCCAAATCTATACTAATATTATAAAGCTGAAGAGTTTGTTTGTTTAAACGCGCTAATCTCAGAAACTACTGGTGCGATTTGAATAATCAAATAATAGAAGCGAAGAAACCATGGAAAATGTAGAAAAATGGGGAAAATCATTCATCTTTGAGGGCTTCCGTTCATAACTATTCCACGCTGACGAAGTCGCTGACACTGCTAGTATCTTATATCGATTAGAATTTCAGCCAACAGTACGGAAGCTTACCACATTCCTTGTAAAACACGCGTTCCTGTTTAGAAATAGTAGTTTATGCAACTGTCATATACTCGCTCGTTACTATTATGAAACTCGCTGCGCTCGTTTCATAAACTCACACTCGTGTTTTAATACCCGTGTTATATGCAGTTGCATACACTACTTTATCTTCATTAATGCAATTAATCAACAACAAGAGTAAAAGCTGACAATAGTTAATTTTTCATATAATTTTCTAGATTTTTCTGGCAAAAGATTGTGAGTTACTTTTGTTGCCAATTCTAGAATATCCGGAGGCGTACAAATATCATCGTCGCTATCCATTTTTAACTCTTAATTTGTAATTAAAAAACAAAACATATTGCGAAACATTAAATTCACGCGTACGTGTATTGTCACAGTGATTTTGCCGCCATTAAAATCTAATCAACGAGAGCGCAGCGCGACCAACCTGATTGGCCCTGCAATCAGGTTGGTCACGCTTTTTCGATGTTATAATGAGCTATTACGATATCGATGTGGATATTATAACATCATGTGAAATTGCTTAAATTGAGTGTTTTGTTGTCTGTGCTATAACAGTAGTAATTATAAGTCAAGTATTGGAAACATAAGTAGAATGTTACAACATTAGTGTAGATAAAAGACTTTACAGCATCGATTTGGCAGTTAAATAACCTGATTGTCCATATTCAGCAATTAATGCAATAAAAATATTAAATAATATTGACATGTCAAATATAATTTACATTTATGTCAAATTAAAATTAAAATAAAATATACAAACAAACAGACAACGAACAAATATTGAATTGTAATTAGATTTGTATAAGTTTGTTAAAACACCATCTAATCCATATTGCATAATTCAATTGCAGGTAAAGGTCAAATTATGCGTACCTAATTAATTACTTTTTTAAACAAAATGGTTTTGCACAACCACAATTTGACTAAGTATATGATAGGTATACCATAACAAGAGCTTCCCAATGATATCCTAATTAATTTTGTAAGAAAGGCACGCCGACACCAATGACACCTAGAGGAGGAGGCCTACACCCAGCAGTGGGTCGACAAGGGCTGAAAATGAATAAGTAAAGATATATTGTTTCTACCTATGCGGACTCGACGGTAACTCGATGTATGTCTGATCCTAGTTTGATGCTAGATCCCAGCGCCGTGCTGCCCACACTCTAGGTACATGTAGCCGGTACTGTACTAGGTCGGTGGCGTATGGCAGCTATCTGCTGATTGATCGCCTCCTCGCTACCACTCCATTACATCTCGAATTACCGCCTCACCCGCAGTCTAGGCATCTGCCCTAACTACACACCGATCATCTGCGCCAATACTTCCTTATTGGACGGGATTACAATGCAACCATTCTAATCTCGCTCCTATCTAAACTGAACCCAGATAAAAGCATACTTTCCACAGTCTACTCGCAAGTCTAGTAAATTCTTCATAACGATGTCAATAATAATGAAGTTTCCGCGGAGATGATTTATGGCAGGAGCTACATTTAACACTCAATACATCAAGTGCGTTCAATCAGGCTGGCCGAGTGCGTCCGTCGATCAGGCCGCGAGCTGGCTCATGCTGGCGGGCTGGCTGACTGGCTGGCTGGCTGGCTCGGGATACTGCCACGTGACGTCATCCATCACGCGCTGTCGTCTTCAATGTAAACATTAGTCATGAACATATCCCGCCGAGGGTCGAGGAAGGGTGCCCGCGGGGACAATATGGATTTAGCAGATTTACTTGCTGAAAGCTCGCGACACGATATTAAATGCACATCATAAAATGTTGAGGAATGTCCGGAGGGGCGCAAGGAGCACATTATTACGCGCATAAAAAAGGGTTGAAACACTCGACACCGCTTTGACCCTCGCCCCGAGCCTGCTCTATCAATCTTGGGGAAGTATTCACTGGAGTTTAGCACCTCATCCAACTCGTACAGTACACCACTGACTACATTATTCAAATGTATCGTCCGTTTCATGCCATTTAAATATTTATAAATTCGTCTTCATAGTCCGTTACTTGCGATCATGCCTATGGAATCTATAAATGTTATTTCTAGTTAAACTTTTGCATAGAAATGGGATACATATGTACGACTAGTCAATTTAGTGAGCGCGGTGCGTAGTCATGCCTACAACATTCATTTACTTACGGCTTTGTTTCGAATAGTGGGTATACTTACCTATCAAGTGATTTCCCTGTGTAACCTGTGCTCTCTCGGCCCCAAGCTCCTCACATGAGAGCAGTTCCCGCTGACAACACAACATGCCGTCTTATTAAGGTTTCAAACTTCAAAAAACAATCTCAATAAGTTAATCGGAATCCGAAGGGCCGTGTGCATTCGCTTTTGACGTCGAAATAACAAATTGAAAGTAAAAAGGGTTCGATTACAATACGGGCACCCAAACAACCCTCCGCTGCCGTCAGGTGGCGCGCGATAACCCGCCGGGGTCTGTCAGCCGGGGTCTCTCGGACCGGGGTCTGGCGGACCCCCGCCAAACACCGGTATCAATAATAGCTTATCACTGTTTATGTGGGCGCCGGGCGCGAACTGCCCCCGACCTCGCAGATACTTCTCAACTAACGAGAATAAACATGAGCTCTGTTTGTTCAATAAACTGAAAAGGCAGCTCCACGACACAATTTTGTACATTCCTTGCAAATATTTGTGTATATTTCCAGTCATTGGATTCCATCCCGCATTATCGTGGTGCTCGTCCGCGGGCCACATAGGTCGGGGCGTGTGCTCGGACCCAGTGCAAGTGCATTATGTTCTCGCGACGCTATTCAATAAAACTTAAATCGGCATGAAATGACATTACAGGCGAGACATTAAAAGGAAATTCCTCCGCTCGCCTCCGCCCCTGTCTGGGGACTATAATGTACACCTTGCCGGAGAGGAGACGCTTCAATATGCACGCAACTTGCATGATTCATGCATGTCAACGATGGAAAAAACACACTTTCCACCCATTTGAATAATAAAACATTCGTAAATATGTTACTATTACGGTATTCACTGACGTGTAATTTCGCGTATGTTACTGTGTATTTTTGTATTATATCAAATAAATATATCTTTATTTTTGGATATCACCGTATCAGACTTCCAATGTAAATAATTCTGATTAAAACGTAAGCATTTGTGACTTACTCCTAAAAATCAGTTCTAATTACAATACGTGTAACGCAGCGTATCCGTCGGGTTGCAGTTTACGACACGGCGCGCCTGATCCCAGCGTCGAATCCAATCGATTCCGGCGCAGGCAAAACCTGACGTAACTGTATTTTTTAATGACACCAGTAAAATATGGCGAATTATGTTTACGATGGGTGTTGATTGCCCTCAGTGTGTCGGTGTAATGTCCGTGCTCGCCCGCCGTGACTGGCTGGCTTGCTGGCTGGCTGGCTGGCTGCTCGGCCAGTTCTGCAACCTCATGCGGAGGGTGCGGACAAGATTCATGGACCTTGCTCAACACGGGAATCTAAGTTAACATTGCATCGCATTGGGGCGTAACAATGAATTTATATTTGCCCGCTCTCGCTCTCGCCTATAATATAATTTGAAAATGCATGTCCTATAAGATTGCTCATGCCATTCGCTACGTGTGTACCACGGGCGCACAGCGCGTCGCGGCGGTAGGTGCGCGCGCGCCGCCGAGCTCTGCACGCTCTAATCGGAAATGAGCTGCCAGCGAGGATGTCATACGCAGTACGCACACCACTCTTATACAGTAGGAACACTTAATAATCGTCTTCTGTACGACTTACTAACTTACAGACGAAAGAAGACCTCAAAATCTAGATGAGCTTTTCGCTAAATCAGGCATTAAAACTAGGTACGTAGGTCGAAATTTACTTACATATGATAAGCGCCAGTTCTGGGTGGTATTTATTTATTTATAGTCTGCAAAACAGGCACTAAACTAAAACACACAATATAATACTTAATAAATAGAAGAAAATTAGGAGCACTTAAAGCCCTCTTGATACAAACCTAACTTACAATTTTAAGATAAGTACTTACAAAATAATATATACATACAAATATATTACATGCTACTTTAAACAAGAGATTTTTGCAGAAAATAAAAATTACATAAATAAAGAGTGTGTACTCTTTATTTATGTAATTTTTATTTTCAATACATATTATTATAACTACATATTTAAGCATATATCGAGGACACACTTCAATCTTTTTTAAAATAACTCTTATGGAAAACTATAGTACAGCAGCAAATAACTAGCGGAAGATACTCGAAGTGCAAAGTGGCACATCTGCTCCGGTTGCGCTGCGGTGTGTGTCCACACTGTCCACGCGCTCCCATCATTATAAAGCCATCAAGTGTCGCGATTGATTTGAATAATCAAGACGGATGTGTCTCACGGCCGAGTGCGCCCCGCCACCGCTAGCAGCGCCACCGCACGGCGCGGGCGCGGCGACACACACTCACTTATTGTATTACTCGCTATCTGGCTGCTCGCCACATTACCGACTTGGAATTGAATTCAATCGCATTCAAACTGACGGTCACGCGCATTGTGAGCGCACATCACAATTACCTCACCTTTTCTTACAAGTAATTTAGCTTTATTGAAATTGCATGGCTAATATAACACTGATGTGGACAAAGAAAGCTTGCAAGTATTTTGTAATATATATATTTTTTATTATTTATTGTCATAAGTTCACTAAACTAAAAATGTACTAAGTAGTAGTAGAAGTAGTATGTTTAGTTTTCCTTCACTTGTTTTTATATTTTATTATTGTAACTAATACTAACTCAACATAATAATATAGCTAAACTAACGGACGTACATTTATTTCCTTCTAAAAGTGAACCTAACATTCATATTAAATCTAACAAATAAATACCTACCCTAATTTCTACGCATGCAATACAAATATATATTATATTATCTAACATGAGGAACAAACATTATAAGTACAATTCAAAATTACAAACTAAGTAGTACTAATTTACCCTAAATCTAATACAACACATAACTCAACCGTAGAAAACACATCATCACCATATAATAAAATAAATACTATTTACATTAATTTACAAAGTTTTCGTTTTAATAGGGTCAAGGACATATTCAACAACAAATACTGAATGCAGAAAATGTTTGAGCTTAATAATTGTCGTAGATAGTAATCGATAGAATGGTCGCGGTGAAAGTAAGCGGTATGAAATACAGGAGAGTAGAGCGAGTACTCGCGCAGCCAGCTACAATCTCCATCAATAATAATGTGATTATCGGTCGCCCGGCGCGGCGCGGACACACGGCGGAACTAATGGACAAGTTTGTATTTTGTAAGTACATTAGGAAGTATACCTACAAGTAGCGGCTACCCACTGCCTGGCTGCCTTCCACCGACACAGGTCCCTTCTAAACAATTACTCCTCTCTCTTTAGATCGGGAACATGGCATTATTTGCTATCGAGCGTTCTAACTTATTACACAGATAACACTTTCTAATAACATGTAATGTTTGTGAGAGGTAATATCTCCTTAGATAACAGATTACTTCCCGCAACTACACGCTGCCGCCTCATTACATTAGCATGCGAAGGGCGGACGTCACTCATATCATAATACATTCAAACAAACAAATGACTCAACGTCAAATTTTCATCATTTTTATTTCCACTTAGTATTTATTTACAAAAGCTAGGAAATCTAGGTTATATATCATGATAACTCAGATATATTTATAACCTGGAAATAAGTTTAATTCCAATCCGAAGCATGCACCTATGCCTAAATAACTAGCCGCGTCGTATTTTTAAATTGCAAAATTTATATTTGCGATGTTATGTTTAGAGATCGTGGTTCTTTAATGTTTCTATCTTGTATTTACTCAATGATGAATAATGAATGAACAATGGAATATAATTGTAGAATAATTGGCAGTGTTCCTAGAAGGCGGCGTTAATTCGTGGCTCGTAGAGGCGAACTCACGAACGAGAAACTCAATATGTATGAATGGGTGATCACATAATGTCCTCAGTTTATATAGAATATCATTGCATAATGTACATCTTTGAGTGACACTTCGTGTAAACTTGTTTAAAGTAAAGAGCGGATTTATAGCGACATGTGCGCGTTGTTTACTTTAATATATTCAACATTGACATGCTAAACGAGAATAATCATAAACTGCACAGAAATGTGGCTCTAATTAGATACGCGTATGAACGCGGAGCGGGAAACTTATTGCATTTACATTTCACTAGGAAAGTATATCTTATTGGATGCATGGGAGTTAATAGCAACTAGAAACTTTTACTAGAATTTGCCTAGAATTATTTGGGTTTAGGAATAAGAATAACGATTGCCTTATTCAGTGGAATTCCAACAAGATGCTAGTTATAGGTACTTCACATAATCTATTTTTCAAGCTTATGCAGGGAAAAATCAAGAATCAGAAAAAGTACAACGCATGATTTTGTATATTCCACTTCCTTCCAGAAGCCTCTGGGCGAGTATAGCCTGTAACTAGCGTGAGTCGGGGTCAGTTCCCAGTGTCCCGGCGAGATGAGAGGCGCCGGCAATTGGCGCTACAATTATGCAATTGGAGACACTAACTGGCGCGCCCGGCTGGCCCTGCTGCCGCCTGCCGGCTGCCGGCCACACTGCCGAGAGTTTGAGCACACTTGCAGGCAACATGCTTCCTCATTCTGTTTAAGAAAGGCCTCACATTATTTTAGAGGCTCTTATTATTTTAGTGAGAGAGAGAGTACTAGATGAGTCCTGCAGTGGCAACTCGCTTGGGGCGTATTGTGCATTCAGTGGAGATTCCTAAACGGATTATTCTAATTAGAACTCAAAATTTATTACAAATAGCTGTGATAATTCCCAATAAAAATTAACTTCTTGATAACCTTGCTTAAAACACATACAGGTACTTATTGTTTTCTTTTTAATAAGATATTGAATCAGGCGTTACTTTGCGGAAATCCATTGTAACTGAAACTCTAGAGAAATATATAGTGTTTTTCCGTTGCGGCTGCTCCTTAACCGATACCAAATAACAAACTTGATGGTTTTTAGGTGTGTTCCTCCATATACCACCGCCACACCTCACCTAACCAACGTGGCCTCCGTGGATCTCAAGATCTTACCAACACTGTTGGTGATGAAAATGGTTCTCCAGAGTTTCTCTTTTTAATGGTAAGTGTAGTGTCTAGTCCAGTACGATGGGAGAGCGTGGGACATACGGGGCCGACAGAGGGCGTCGGGGAGCGTTACTGGCGCCGCTACTAGGGGCTCGATGTGACCGCCACGACATGCACCAGCATGCACTCACTCGGTCAGAGCTACTCAGCATTGGTTGTTCACTGCTGATAAGTAACTAGAGGACTAAGATTCATCCAAATGTTATACATATAAATAATTTATCCTTAAATTATTATCTTTTCAAACGCCGTTTGCCTTTATTTGCCTAAATCATCTTTGTCATTTTAATTTGAAGGTAGACAATGATTATTCCTTTTTTTCGCTTGCGAATCTGTAAAATTCGGGGCAATCAAACAATTAAGGTCGGAGAGCTAGCATTGTATTAAAAATTACATGTTAGAATATGGCAACATTCATAATCGTTTGATTAATAGCGGAGAGCTACTAATCACGAACCCGAGTGGCGCCTGCGCAGGCTCCCACGCCCACGCACAGCTCGCGTAGCAGTGAGTGCGAGCCGCAGATGCAGCCGCAGTTAGTGCGACAGGAGATGCGGCCCGGACATGTGGACGTACAACACTCGCAGGCAGCGCCACAGCGCCGGCAGCAGTCAGTACGCAGGTGCCACAGAGTAGGCAGCAGTACGTAGGCAAATGGTCGCCGCCGCCGCCACGCCGCGCCACGCCGCGCCGCCGCTCTGTAGTTAGCGCCCATAAATCTACGACTCATCGCGAATTATTCAAAGGAGCCGCGCTCTGCGCCGCGCCCGGACCACGCCGCCGCCGCACATGGGACAACTTGGACAAGATACGTACACTGGCGATTGACAATTTATTTGTTCGTGTCATAGAGTCATATCAGTCAAGTGTGATCAGTGATAACTCTTTCAGCCAGTTATTTAAAATACGTAGGAAGTGGACAATGAACGTATGAATAATATGTAATAAGTAACATTTTGATTTGCAAATTATAAATATGACAATCTTATGAAAACAATTTGTGTAGCAGTGTACTCGTATCTGTATAGCAGTAAATGCTACAAATCCTGTATTTCCCGGCGAGCTGGTCACCGTGCGAGCGCTCCGTCGCGTCGCGGCCTAGATCGAGAGACGTACGGCCGCGAGCGACCACATCTGAGGGCCGCCGCGCCGCCTCTACCTACTGCGACTCTACCGGCTCTACCTGGCTGCAACTCTGCATTATTAACATATTATCAGCTGAGAGGTGCAGCAGCACAGCCGCAAAAGTGTTAGTTAATCCTACAACACACACAAGCCTGCAGTGTGGTGGCCGTGCTCTGCCTCTGCGTGGCGTCTCCTGCTCCTCATTAATTACCCAGCAGTAGGACACATGATAAGATAAGATAAAAAGATAAAGAATCTTTATTGATAATGTAAAATTGTAACATACATAGGTATAAGTACTAATATCACAGAATATGCTACACAAATTACAATATCTCGTCAAATTGAATTTAAAACATTAGGCTTTTATAAAATTTTAGAAGTTACATATGTCTAGTTTTATTAATAAAACAATGAAATTTTTTGTTATTTAAATCATGTCAAACCTAATAATAGGTATGTAATCATACAATATGTCAACTTAAATAAATCTTGGTACTGTCACTTTAGCTGTATAGGGGCTAAAATGACAATTCGGCATCACACTCCTTACCTAGTAGTTAATTACATAATTTCTAAGCAAGATTACGGAGCATGGGGAGGTGCAGATAGATATTATTACAGTAGGTATTGCTAATAGATGTGTCCACGTGAGTCACCGAGCAGCCATTCTCGCCGGAGTTGAAACAAACCGCTGAGTTATGTGGGACATGTTGCGCTCTAGAGCACGCGGGACGACATGGCAGCAACTACACCACACTGTGGGAGTCATCCTGCCTGTGATGTACAGCCGTAACTATACTTTGATGTCTTAAAATTTTGCGACTAAATAAATGTGCACGCCTATTTAGTAGGCCGGGTATAAATAATCGTCCACCATTCATTATCTCCGTTCATTTTGTGACGCAGTGAAATATGGTCGTACAGAAACATTAAGCAGTAAGCGTTACATAGGAAACAATGAGAATCATACTTGTCGCCTAGTTATAAAATGTGGCTCTATTATGGAGTGTGAGGCGATCTGATTCCGGCGCGAGCAGCAAATAAATAACAGACGTTAGGCGATCTGGTGTCGCAGCATTGTTACGCAACAGGAACAATGGTTGCAGTGTCGCATTGTCGCTGATTCATGCCGCGCGCGCCGATACCACTGATCGCAGTATCGCGCCATCGTGCGTGCGCGTGCGCTCCCCAGCGCGCTCCGCGGAGCGCACAGGGCGCACAGTGGCGCGGCTCGCCCGCACCCGCCGCACCCGCCACCGCCAGTAACGACCTGCGTGAGCGTAATTCACGCCACAGCGTTCATCATGCAAAGTGGCCGCAGCCTCCCTCCAGGCCACTCCCGACCTTACCGCCGCCGCCATAAGGCGCACACTCCCGCGCCCGGGGAACATTTAGTGGTGTGTTATGGAATTTGAATGTTGGCTGCGCGCCAAGTAGTGCTGCCCCGAGGATGTTTACAATTACCGCGAGTTATGGAATAATAATGCACTTTATCCAATATCTGCGCTCGCGGCCGCGGGAGGCGTTAGGATTTATTCATGTTTGCACTGATAAGGCATTATGCCATTCTATTAAAGATGTAGCGTGGTAGCGGCAGGATACCTGAAAATATAATGAAAATAATTGTCTGACATGACTTACGAGTAAGTATAACAAAACATTCAGTGAGACAGTTCAAAAAACGCAAGTGAGAAGAAACACTCAATCCACTTAGAGACTAGTTACTTGTTTATGTTATAACGATGTCGCCTACTATCCTTGGCTCCATGAGTACTAGTGTTGTGTATAGTGCGGGCGCGCATCCCTAGTGTGCGATACGCATCGTCTTGTTAGCAGTATCAGATGCGCGCGGGTGTAATTGGCACTCCCCGCGCTGGCGCATGCACACCGCTACTTATCAATATTTATTTACAGCTATTTAATGAGACGGCCAGAGACAATATGGACCACCGCCCGCGTCCCGCGCCCCGCACCCGCCCCCGCGCCCGCCTGCGCCCGGGCAATTACACTATCACGACATGGATCGCGCATCCTCCGAGGAATATCGCAGGATTTATGCTGCCGGCGCATACCTCCGCTCATCTGAATAAAATGTGCAATATAATGGCTAACATTTTACTTTATCTATCTCTCCATGACCGGGGCTTGCGTCTGCGACTCTTATTGTCTTAGTAGGTAGTCTTGGAAACATTAATTTAGATGTGCAGTAAACATGGATATGGATTTCCGGTACATATTACAATATCTGATTGTGTCGCGTGTAATGAAGTAATTGCACCCGCATGATGACGTCACTTGCACGAACACTGCTCATCAATGTGCATACTATTGTCTTTCTGCTGGCTTATGAATAAAGGTATAATTTGTGTTGTGTATAGAATTAAGGGTTATCTAGTACTCTTTAGTATTTTATGTCGGTAATTGACTAGAACAACTACGTTTAGGCTTGTTTATCTTTTGATCTGGTTATACAGCCTTCTGATTAAATTGTGACAAACGGGTAAATATTGATATGTGTATCTTGTCATCGACCTTACATTTAACTGTTTATCATTTTTGTTCACAATCTTTGTACTAGGAGTCAATATTGTCAGATTTCTATAAAATGACTACTTTGAGTGATGTCTAACCCGCAGGCTCATAATACGATGCGATCACCACAGAGCAGGCATTAGAGTCCCGTTACTGCGCGGCTATAAAAAGTGGTCCAGATTAGCATACAATGGTGGAAGTCGCACGACATTGTCGCACGTCGCGGCCGTGGATCTCTTCTCTGAAACTCCAGCCAAGGGAGCTCGGCGGGCAGGGACTGATGATAAGCTGCAGCGGGTACTCCAGACACATACACAACATTTTAGTGATCATAGAAATACTGTTTATATGATACACTAATCTGTAGCACTTGCACTCTGTATTCTGTGAGACACAATTATCACTCATTAACCAATCAACGACCACCGTCTATTCATGCCAGGTATCTACTTTAGTATTCGCCCAGAATAGATATATACTCTATTCGAATACATGACATTCTTGCCTACTACTGTACTCTGTATTCTGTGCTACTCTGTATTGTACTCGTATGTATACTACTCTAAACTCGATATCACAATCCATGTAAATATTTTAAAAACTGCGCATCTCGTTTAACTATACGAGATATGGTCGTAGATGACATGGAGGAATTAAAAGTGATCATCTAGTAGAGATGGTAAACACGCCGCATGAGTCGCTCGGCCCTGACCCGGTCTCGTGATGCTAATCAGTGTGAGTACAAAGACGCCGCCACTTGTGCGTCGCCACTGTCGCCACCGCGCGAATATCAATGACTCTTAATTGGCGCCGACATCACTTGCTGGCGTTACGGAGCGGTGGAGACACAGTGCGGGCTGTCGAGGTAGCTCCAGCAGCACGGGGCTGAAGACGAGGAGCTGCAGCGTGTAAGGCAGCTATAGGTCGCTAGATAGCTAGCTTCATGTGCGGCGCTCAGAAGACGCCGCCGTGTAATTGGTGACATGGACACGCAACAAATAGGACCAATTGAAACAAATGTCTTAATTTTTAATTTTGTCAATAGCAATTTGGAAGTATAGTGCGGTTAGTCTTTGTGCGCTCTTATTCAGCTGCATGAGGCGGTTACATCCAGCTATTTTTCATTTATAACCGACTTCAAAAAAGAAGGTTATCAAGTTTTTAAAAAAAAAAATTATTAACTATGTAGTGGACGCCCGTGGCCTCACTCGCATTATTTTGTGATTTAAAGCCTATGGATACCCTCTTAAGATCTCATTATGTCTACTTACCAAAAATCATGATGACTCGTTCAGCCGTTTTTGCGTAGACAAACAGAGACACAGATAAACAGACAAAAATTCTAAGAACTGCTGAAACGTGATTTGTTATCGATTTAGAGAGGGATGTATCTAAAATGTTTTTTCTAATATCTTTGATGTACAGATTTTTGACCCTCATCAGCTTTATTATTACAAAAAAATACAATACAAAATACAAAATTTATTTATTACCATTTTACAAATATAACCTTAATTCTATTAACTTATTTTAAGTACAAAATTACAAAATTTATTTATATCCGTTTTACAAATATAACCTTAATTCTATTAACTTATTTTAAGTAGGTAAGTAAATGGCTTTTAACTGCAGTGAGTGAAAGGTTCCTAAATGATTACGCGAGCCCTACACTAGGTTCGAGACCTGTATCGTAGGCGCTCTCACAAATCAAACTGTCCATTGTAGTGTGTTTCGGTGCGGATTCTTTGATAATAGTATGAACAAAAAATAATTATTTACATTTCAGAAAGTAAATTTGCAAAGATTTAAAAATAAAAATAGGTTCTGGCTTAAGTTGAGTAACATGGAACTGTGTGTGTGTGTATGTGTGAATGTGTGTGTGTGTGTGTGAGTGTGTGTGTGTGAGTGTGTGTGTTTGAGTGTACTAAAGTGTGTTTAGTTATATAGAAGCATGACTTGAACGAGTAGATATTTCATGAAGAGTATTATTTGACTATGGTGAGCAGCTAACTAGGGTTTGAATAACTCACAATAACCTATTTTTATCTTTTATTTAGTACGATAAATAATGGCTTATTTACGAAGAAATTTTTACCAAGACAGCAATAATCCTTTTCCAATTTAATACCCTAAATAAATTGCTGATTTAATATAGATATATACTTCCTTTTTACAGTTTATAAATTAGATGAATATTTTCGAAGATATTACAGATTTAGTTTGCAGCGCGGACGGCCAGGACAATGTAAGGGCGGCCCTTACATACATATATCTCTAAACCTATGCAACGGGGTTTGATGTGTTCTTTTTAACAGATAGAGAAATTATTTTGCATATGTGACCGTGCGAAGTCGGGCAGGGCTGCTAGTCTAAGATAATTTGTATGGTCGTTGTACCTAATAATTGAGTCATTTTCTGAAGTTAGCTGTTTTTCGCGTTATTTTGTGAAAGCTCAGAAAAAAGCGAGGCTACTCGTTGGGCTGCGTTTACTTCAAAACTTTTCTTAGTTAATACTTAAAATATATGGATAGTCGATTTATTATCTAATTTTAATTACCTAATTTAATGGCAAACTCGTGTAGAAGTGAACAGATTGCTGTGTCCGTATGTCGCAGGTCGACAGATGTGCGTGAAATGCCCGCCGCCCCCGCACCCCGCGCCCCCGCCACGCTATAAATTACCATCGATACGGACATCAGCAGCTAATCTACACGTAATACTGCTTTTTGTCCACTCGTGTATGTGTCTCTATCTAATGATGTCATTTGTAAAGAACATTATTTTATTAACGACCTCGTATCGCAAAAAAGTAACGTCAGTTTGTCTAATTAATTAATTACATAATTGTATTAGTTGTTAGAATGAATAAAGTAAGAGATACATGTGTGAAGGGTTATTATCTAACGTTAGGGATTGTGAATGCATGAGTATGCATATGTACGTGCCTATATTGCCGGTAGTGCCGGTGCGCAGGTGTCGCGCGTGGAAAGGTTACGTAGTAGTGAGCATTCATTGATGGGCCATAATCGTGAGCAGCAGCGGCCTGCACGTCGCTGGGGGCGCTGCAGTAGCGGCGGCCAGCGCCGGCCGGGCCTGCGCGCGCGCCACACCGCCCGCGGCACGCAGCGGCGGCTTTATTTGTTGGAACCTTTCAATTAAACCCTCCTTTTTCTTTCAAGCGAATTTACACTTTCAATTTACAAGGCAGGTTTCACAATAAGCTCCTAATAAATCTATATCGGAACTAATGCACAAAGTAAGGTTAAAGTACCCTTTGATACTGTTTCGAAGCTTAAATCGACTCGGGAAAGGTAGGATTATTTTCATATTATATAGCTCACCTCTCGAACATGCCTAAGTTTTTTAAACAATATCACAGAAGTATGCTAAAGTTAGTATTTTTAATGACATCATCACGAAACTGTATGACATACATGCTCCTCTTCGTGCCATCAAGCTCAAGCAGTTACCGGCTCCGTGGCTTACTGATGACATCAGAGCATTGATGCACAAGAAAGCTGTGGCCAAGACACGTTTTAAGGTAAAGCCCACTGATTCCAACCATGAGAAGTATGTCAAGGCCAGGAATCGTTGCAATATGGTGTGTAGGGATGCTCTGCGCCGTCATATTCACTCATCTGTTGAAAATAAAGATCCAGCAAAAGTCTGGAAATTTCTTAATTCATTGGGAATCGGCAAAGCTAAACATAGTACTGTCTCTCATAATTTAGATATTAATTCATTAAATATTCACTTTTCTTCTTCTTCTGCTATGTCAGATGAAGATAAATCTTTCAGCCATTCCTACTCCTTCAAATTTTTCGTCTTTTGTTTTCAAATCTTTCACTGCATGTGATATTGAAAAGAGCGTGCTTGCAATCTCATCTAGAGCGGTTGGTAGTGACTCTATTAGCCGGAACATGTTATTGCCCATCCTGGATATAATCCTTCCTGTCCTGTGCGTTATCCTTAACAATTCCATTTCCAGTGGGGATTTCCCTACAATCTGGAAAGATGCGCAAATTATTCCTCTACCTAAAAAATCCAACCCTAAATCCTACTCTGAATATCGTCCTATTTCTATCCTTCCATTCCTTTCCAAAGTCCTTGAGCGGCTTGTCCATCGTCAACTTTAGTCTTTTCCTTAACCGACATGATTTGCTCAATCCTTACCAATCCGGTTTCCGTCCTGGGCATAGCACTGTGTCTGCGCTCTTAAAGATCACAGACGACATACGCGAGGGTATGGACGACGGTAAGCTTACTGTTCTAACACTGTTAGACTTCAGTAATGCATTCAATACCGTTGATTTGGATATCCTGCTTGCAATGCTGCGCTCTATCAATATATCTCCATCAGTGATAGAATGGTTTCATAGTTATCTGCTGGGGCGTCGGCAGCGGGTTCGCCTTGGAGATTCCTTTTCTTCTTGGTGCAACACAATTGCTGGTGTCCCGCAGGGCGGCGTGTTATCACCACTTCTTTTCGCTATCTTTATTAACTCCATTTCGCAACATCTTTCATGTCCCTACCACCTGTATGCTGATGATTTACAGATATACTCGCAGGCTCATATTAGTCATCTTGACTCGGCTATTAGGAACACTAATGATAACCTCTCCCGTATCTCTGAATGGAGTAAATCCTTTGGTTTAAAAGTGAATCCTTCAAAAACGCAGGTCATTATCATTGGAAGCTCTCATCTGATCTCAAGGATTGACTGGGAGGGTATTCCGCCAGTTATTTTTGAAGGCATCATTGTTCCATATAGTGATACAGTCAAGAACCTTGGTCTGATAATGGATCAGTCGCTCAGTTGGGATGCTCATGTGGATTCATTAAGCTCAAGAATTTTCTCGTCTGGTGGGTCACTAAGACGTCTTCGAAACTTCTTGCCAACTGCCACTAAAGTTGAGCTTGCGCAATCCCTTCTTCTTCCTATCCTGGACTATGCGGACGCCTGCTATCTCGATCTTCGGGAAGATCAGCTAGATAAGCTTGAGCGGTTACAAAATTACTGTATAAGGTTTATATTTGGTCTACGTAAGTACGATCATATATCTCAATTTCGTGTTAAGCTCAAGTGGCTGCCTATTCGACTTCGCCGGAATGCTCACATCCTCTCTCTCGTATATAACATTTTATTTAACCCTGCTACCCCGCGTTACTTAGTTTCTCGTTTTGCGTATGTCCATACTACACACTCTCTTTCTCTTCGATCTACAAATAAATTAACACTCGCACATCCAACATTCAAAAAGAAATCTTTTTATGGCTCATCATTTACTGTACAAGCTGTTACTTTATGGAATTCTCTGCCTATCAACATTCAAAAGGCTCAGACAATTGATTCCTTTAAAAAACAAGTAAAGGAATTTTATCTCGCTTCCCTTCAGTGAAAATTGCTGTTATTATTTCTACTACTATCACCTTTAAATATTTTGTTGTGTATTATATGTATTTGTATATAAACATTAATTTTATTATATTAAGTACCTATGTGTATTGCGTATTTATATGTATATGTGGGGACAGCGGAGCATCTTCATTATCCATAATAGTAATTCTACCGGCTGGGCATGGGTATTTGGGCATGGAGAAATAAAACGTAGCACTTCAACTTATTGATGGTATATTACAATTTGTTGGAGGTTAAACTATGAAATACAACTGTAGGAAGATTGTCTGATATCTAATTACACTAATTCGGTCGACACTCCAACCAACACGTAACGCCACAACGCGATGCGAACCGATTGCCGTCCCAAGTAAGAATGGCGGTCTCTCGCACGGCACTAGCGCTGGTTGTTGCGTCAGAGCAGGGCTCCGAAGTTAGTCTCAAGTCAATGTCAGCCGTTATTGACAGTGACATAAACATTATAACATATTTCGAACATTGTGACAGCTGACAGTGACATTGAAACCAACTCGCCTACTCTCCGAATCAAACATTAACAACAACTTAAACACTCTTCGAATCAAACGCGCCGACACGGCCAGACTGACATTCGCACGTCCTCGTGCGATCCGATTTCTCTCGCAGCAGATGACCTGGAATAAAAGAAAAGACACAGCTGGGATCACTAATGTCATTTTGCTCGTCTATCCTGACAATTTCGAAAGATATAATTCAGTACACGCACATATTATCAGTATCTAATATTTGGCTTCGAGAAATTGAGATCACGTCAAGATGTTGTTTCAACTAAGTTAATTATCACACAAAACTTCACTATTCGACCTCGTGCGAATATGACCGTACCGCTGCAGGGTGCCCCCACCACCAAGATCGCCACTCACAGGTAACGACAAGAGAGCAACGGACAGCCCTGCAGTTGCAGCTCCACTTCACGACATTATTTGACCTCATGCAAATAAGCCACCGCAGGGTGCCCCCACCACCAAGATCGCCACTCTTAGGTAACGACAAGGGAGCACCGGACAGCCCTGCAGTCGGAGCACCTCTCTACGACAATATTTGACATCATGCAAATATCGCCAAATCTCTAGCTTCTACCCGTCGGCATCTCATACGACGTGACGTTATATCATCTGACGTGAAACCAACTAACTCTTAAGCAATGGTGTTGAATGATACGTAACAAAGTCACATCTCAAAATTAAATCTCTAATTCACTTCCCAATGCTGAGAGGGTCGCCGAGGTGGCGCTCATTGTGTGCGAACTAGCAACCAAATCGTATCATCGTCTGATGAAACCTCCTCATTACTTTAACTTTGACCCGCCGTCTTGGCCTCCTCCTCCTCATCGTCAACATAATTAATCAAAAGGTATCTACCTACTTCTATTAAGCCGTCAAGACTCCTGGGCACTATGCCCAGATTTTCGTGAACATCTTTATGAATCTGATTTTAACTATCTATCTTTTCAAAACGTGGGTACCTGTGCTGTATTACTATGCCTTCTATTCTAATCCTTTCGCAGTACCCAGAAATTGATTGACTGTTTTACTATTCACAATGAGTAACCAAAAGGAAACGAGCTCACCGGGAGTATGGTCAAAGTGTCTCGGGCAGACTATGTACGCTCCAAACCACGCCGACAGCATCCCTGCTCTGGCGGTGCTGATCAGCAAGAAGGCGGCACCACTTGCTACTGGCTGGGTGCGAGGAGTGACAACAGCATCCTGAAAACAGAAACGGATACGCGCCAGTACTGAGGCATCTAATATGGGCCATTTAAACAGGGATGATTTCAGATTCAGTTTCATTTTATTTGCACAGTATATATCTTGAAATTCAATCTCTAACGGACACGACTCCCAGAAAAGCTGGACTGTTAACAGAAAAATCTCAACGAATCCTGTCAAGACTTGATTTCACTGAAATATCTTGCGTAAAATAGGACAAGACTACTAAGTTAAAACTATGACAATGTTAATTTTGATTGAATCTTGAATTTCAATTAAATATCACAGTGCACAGCTGACCTCTTATGTGGCATAAAATGAACTCACACTTATTTAGCACTGTACAATCATGAAATAGCTACGCATTAAAAGTTATCAGCAGATTGACAATAAATTTTCTACAAAAAAAACCATTACTTAATCGTTACGCAACATTTATAGTGCTGTATGCTCGTATTAACCGGTATGGTTCTTCTCAATAACGCCTTTTAATCATTTATAACAAATTGCAAGCAAATCTTACTTCGACAAAAGAGCATTCAACACCAGAAACGTAATGAATTTAAACAATATCACCTTTGATATCCGATGGAGTTGCACGCTGCACTTAGTCACCACTCGACCCTGGCTGCGCTCGCCCGGCCGCGTGCTACCACTGCTGCTTCATGTGCCGTGGCCGCCCGGCCGCGTGACACCACTGCTGCTCCATGTGCCGTGGCCGCCCGGCTGCATGCCACCACTGCTGCTCCATGGGCCGCGGCAGCTCGACCGCGTGCCACCACCGCTGCTCCATGTGCTGCCCGGAGCGCACGCCACTGCAGCGGCATCGCGCATCACTGCGACGTGGCATGAGTCTGCTGCAGGCGCTGCTCTTGTACTCCCTCACGATGCGGTCCATATCTTGTAATCTTCTTGCTTGTCAATATTTTTTGTCGTTTCTTTCGTAGTCTTTCTTGTACGACATTTCCAATTAGAAGATATAAAATTCCTACCAAATCCGAACAGCAAATCTTGTCTTTCAATTCACAGCACACATATTCGTAAATTTCAACGCAATTATGAAATCGCTTTATGGTCTTCTCTGGTCCAAGGATTATCGTTGCCGCATTGATAAGTTTCAGTAAAACACAAATCCCAACTGCTTTTTATCTTTCACACGTTTTTGTTCATTGACACGAAGAATTGATAATGATCGTAGGTCTGATTTTCACGTAGGCAGAACATGCATGGCTCCCATTGTGTTTCTCGGCGATCAATTATTTCTCCATTTTGCCATCATCCCACTTCTGATGTGGGGACAGCGGAGCATCTTCATTATCCATAATAGTAATTCTACCGGCTGGGCATGGGTATTTGGGCATGGAGAAATAAAACGTAGCACTTCAACTTATTGATGGTATATTACAATTTGTTGGAGGTTAAACTATGAAATACAACTGTAGGAAGATTGTCTGATATCTAATTACACTAATTCGGTCGACACTCCAACCAACACGTAACGCCACAACGCGATGCGAACCGATTGCCGTCCCAAGTAAGAATGGCGGTCTCTCGCACGGCACTAGCGCTGGTTGTTGCGTCAGAGCAGGGCTCCGAAGTTAGTCTCAAGTCAATGTCAGCCGTTATTGACAGTGACATAAACATTATAACATATTTCGAACATTGTGACAGCTGACAGTGACATTGAAACCAACTCGCCTACTCTCCGAATCAAACATTAACAACAACTTAAACACTCTTCGAATCAAACGCGCCGACATATATATATATATATATATATTAGTAAAATTTCTTTTTTTCCTTTTTGTTGTACACCACATTCTTCTTTATTTCTTTTGCTTATTTCTCTCCAGCTGAAGGTTGCCTGGAAGAGATCGCTTTCAGCGATAAGGCCGCCGCTTGTGGCACTAGTTAAGGTGCAATTTGTTCTATGTACTGTTTTTTTAATATGTGTCAACAATAAAGAGTTAATCTATCTATCTATCTATCTAAGATAACGTACGTATCTTTTTGATGCTGTAAAGTCGCAACTTGCAGAATGCATTGAAGTGCATATGGTTAAATTTGCTACACAAACACACATTACAATGTCTCGGTGTACCTACATGTATACATACATATATACATTCCATCTCGAAGTCATGTATAGAAGCACAATTTGCTTAAAGAATGCATTAACTAGATAATAATTAAATAGTCCTGGTATAGTCTCCTTTCTATAACCAGGAGTTTGTGTTTCTTGAACGGCACTAATTAAAATGTATTTGTTTTTGTTACCTTTACCTAATGGAATCGATAAAATTATATTATAAATATTTTAATTGTTTAATGTTATCGATTCTTTGTTATGTCGCTGATAATATAATGAGTATTGTAGTTAGTGCTCGGCGACAGCACCTGCGCGGGTCCCGTTACACTGCGAGCCAGGCAGCCCTGGAGCAAGGAGCCGCTTGCAGCGCCGCCAGCCGGGTGAAGGCTTTACACATTTACACAGCCAACGTACAGTCTGTAGTATTTTACTTGATCTGCATCACTCTGCTCATCACATGCTCGACTCGCTACTCCGCACAATATGTAACGGGAACATGAAGGGGAATTATCGGCAATGAAATGTAGCCATAACTTTGCAAATTAGAATAAAATCATGTAAGTATCTAATAAACATCTGGCCCTTCGAGGTATAATATCGTAAAGGTGTATCGCTACACTGAAATCTGGCCTCGTGTCGGAGCTCGTATCCTGCGCTGTATTAACTTTATAGGCACTAAGTGGCCAAATTATGCACGAGCGCGCCCGCCGCCTGCCGCGCCGGCACGCTGCGGCCGCCGTGCGGCGCACTGCGGCCCCGTTGCGGCCTGCTGCGGCACACTGCGGCCCCGCTGCGGCCGCGCGCCTTAACGCACCCACCAAACAGGTTCACTGCATTATCGTGCCTCGCTTTATTATAAACTCAACGAATTACCACAACTTTTATAAGCTTTTATGAGAGCAATACAACAGGTACATGCGCGTACGTTCTTTTATCAGGCGAAGTTTTAAAGTACTCAATTATTGAAGCGTATCACAGCTTTTAACAAACTTTCTCTGAATGTTATACTTGTCTTCAACTAGGCTAAACAATGAAAAATAAATATATTGTTGTAAGCTGTAAGTATAATGTAGTGTGTGGAGTTGAGAGGGCAGGCGAGCGCGTGCCGCACACGCCGCTCACGTCTCCGCCGGCTGCAGTGCACGCCACACTGACCCGTATTGCAGGGAGGTAAGGCTCACAGTCGCGCGGTGCGGCGGCGGGCGGTTCCCACGGTGACACTCACACCTGTCGCCTGGGAACATCTATGTAGATGAGCGAGTACACTGCGCTACGGAAGTAAGTCACACCGACTCAATTATTCATAGAGGATATGTGGGTCGGCGGGGAAATATTCCACTATGGAAGGATGCACGTGTTTAAAAAAACTGTTTTATACAAATAGTTCTTATTGAACGACTAGGTAATAAACTATTTTATGATAAGCACTTACTTGTAGAAAGCTTTGTTTTCTTTTAGTTAAATCTGGGTAGCAAGTAGTCAATAATGGAGATGGCTTATATGCATATAGGTATATTGTGTCGTGTTGAGTGAGTTGTGTCCCCGAGTGTACACTGTGTGTGTGTACACGTGCAGTGCGTGTGAAGTGATGCCAGATAGTGCGCCGAATGTTGACCTTTCAACCCGCGCTTACTATCACTCCATCGGTCGTGCTCCGCGCGCTCTCAGCCAGCTTGTTGGATGCAAATATCGACAACTTGTTCCACAACTTCTATATAAATTTTATCATACAGACGCTCAACTAAGTTTGTTGCCATAGTTCTTTGGTTTTATAACAGTCCAGTGGAACCCTGTGGTTAACGCCATGTGGTTAGCAAATTTGCTTTTTTATCTTTGTGGCCAACATTACAAAATCATAGTGATAAGGTTAAAAGTCTGTCACCAATATATTTGTACAGCGACAGGCCGCGATTTTGTTCGATTTGCAACCTGAAAGCACACCACACATTTCATTCTTACACACTCACAATTCGGCCCTATACTGAGCCAAATCAAGACCGGACACCTACCTACCTACAGATCGTCAGTTTAATGCAATAAAAAAAACAATACTTGTCAAAAACAAGTCCCGCCAACTCGCCACTCAAAGTTGTACTTATTACTCTGTGACTGTGTTCTAAACAAACGCATTTGGTAAAGATATATTACCTAGACAGGATGAAAACAGACAAACAAATAAGAAGTACATGTCGCCAACGTCTCATCTAGGAATGGCGGTCGTCACAAACTACGGCAGTAATACCAAGAGGCAAAAAAATCCTTGTCTCAAACATGCAAACATATCAGAAGACCTCGCACTAAAGACATCGACTAATCGAGGATCACGGCTTGCCACCGAGGAAGTGATCACTTGCTAGGAGCTTCGACAAACATCCCGATTTGATGCGAGTCTCTCTCTTGAAAGATTATTTTCCTGTGGAAATGTCAAACTTGTAAGTTTCAATTATTGAAGGTGTTTTTTATTTATTTTACTCACTTATTTTCCAAAGACCGTAGTCGCAGTTAGGAACTAAACGAGCAGGTAAGGTGACGTTAAGTAATGGTAAACATTGTAGCGATGTGGGTACGCTACGAGGTATTAGTGTGTAATCGCGGGTAATGTATAATGTAGTTGTGGACAGGCAGTTTATCACGTGTTTAATATAAAGCATGTATTGCATATTTCGTGTCGGTGCTGATGCGGCGATACGCGAGTCGTGCGCGCGCGCGCTTCTAATTGTACAACATTTTTAATAACTCGCGCGATAGCGGGCAGCTAGCGAGCAGCAGGCGTGCAGGCGAGCGGGCAGGCGAGGCAGGCGAGGCAGGCGAGGCAGGCGAGGCAGGCGAGGCAGGCGCGGGCAGCAGGCGGGCGGCCGGCCGTAGTAAATCAGCGCTGATGGGAGAGATAGCACGCGGTATGGTAATATTTCGCGCGCTCGTGGCCGCCCTCATTATATCATATCGCGCGCGCACCATCACAGCACGACGCGCTCCTCCGCCCCCCTCCCTGTGCACTCGTATCGATATTACGCATTATTCAGTAATATGACCTGTTTATCGACTCTTATAACCTCCGACCATGTCTACCTGACCCGGCCTAAGTGGCTGGGTGTAAGATTAGACTGCTCGACACTCGACAGGTATGCTCCACTTTGGCCACAGTGTCGTTTGTGTGAATGTCACTTACGAACTGTTAGCTAAATGACTGGCCGTCCAGTGATAAATAACATAACATTGTTATGACGTTGGGAGCTTTCACGTAAGGAAAAACTATTTGAACTAAAACACTGACAAACCATCAACTCATCCTATGGCTATGTTATGCATCTGTGTAGATATGTACATATTTATAATATCAGCAATTCGGCATAATTGATTTAGAGAGTTTAACCTTGAATAAAATACAATAAATGACTATATGTTACGTTACAATGTTTGTGCGGAGCAGAGGAGTCGGTCGCCCGTACTTCCCCTGCTTGCTCCCAGCTATACGGTGGAGGAATGTAACAAAGGTAGCCATTATCTGGCAACACCACCACATTACGATGCCGTCCGCCGAGTCAGGTGTCATTTCCCTGAAGACAATCAGCATCCATTTAAATTCATAATCGATTTCCTTGGAAACCGATTGGAAAAACATCGGATGAGATATATCGCTCACTTGGCGTGCCCGTCACGTATTTACATTTAATCTGCAGCGAGACATATCCAGGACAAAGTTTTATTCAACACTCGATGCGTAAAAAATCGTATGTAAAGTTTGTGGTCAGCATTATCGATGCGAGGCCCCGGTGCGGTCGCAGGCAGCCTCTCTGCGTGGACACAGGGTCGAGTCGGGCGCGGCGCGGCGCCCAGGCAGGCTGGCCGCCGCGCGCCGTGATTGTGATTCAGCGGGCGGGCGGCACAGGTGCGCGCGCCGTGACTCGCATCACAACGCTCCGGATAATATTAATGAACGATTAAAATGCTGATTATGAATTGTATCAATATAACGAGGGCTATTAGGTTTTAGTGGAGCAATGAGTTGGTGGAATTATTGCAGCCAATTACTGCCGGATGTAGCTCGCCTGCTCGGACTGACGATACCAGATACCAGTGCCAAAGAGTACCTACCTTATACACTCGTGTGGCATAGACAGACATTACAGGCAGTTTTATAGTTTGTTTATCAACGTTGCAGAAAAAACCAATGAAAGCAATGACCTCGAATTTGAAATAAGAACATTAAAAATGTATAATGTAGCAGAAAGCGATGTCGGATATCTATTAAGAATGTTTTCATTCTTTTCCCCTAGAGATGTCATCTCCTTTGTTATTAAAAATGATCGACTCATTTAAGTTGAATTGCAACCATGTTATCGGTCTCTCTAAACGAGAGACGAAGATGTATCGGATTGTTCAGTCATTATATTCCTACTGGCGATTATCATACATACGAGGTGTTTTTGTTGGCATGTAATTAAGTGTCTCGAGAATGGTGGAGGCATGTAGTGCAGAGGCAGGCGGGCCCGGCGGCGGCAGCCTGTATGCGTGCGTCAACGGGCTGCCTGTGTGGGACTGCTGACACAAACATACTTTGAAACCTGCCGGAACCTGCGCCGGATTCATAAAAATACCGCATGACTCCGCTCACAGGTGACTACTAATCAACCCTCATTAATGGAACTATTTATTCCTACTAATATCTACCGATTAATCTATACTAATATTATAAAGCTGAAGAGTTTGTTTGTATGAACGCGCTAATCTCAGGAACTACTGGTGCGAATTGTTTTTTTTTTGTTTTGGATAGACCATTTATCAAGGAAAGCTTTAGGCTATATAACACTACGCTGCAACTAATAGGAGCGAAGAAACAATGGAGAATGTGGAAAAAAACGGGAAAAATTATTCATCTTTGAGGCCTTCCGTTGCGTGCGCTGCGAAAACGGTTCAAGATATCAAAAAATATGTATAAAAGAATTATTTCTCTTGAAATGATCTAACAAAATGTCTGCAACAGTATATGTCTTTCTTTTAAGGTTAACTCACTAGAACCGATTTTATGGTAATAACTATTCCACGCGGACTAAGTCGCAGGCAATTATTATAATGTAGGTAAAGAGACTGAAGTTACACGACGTATTAGTTTACGTAGCTGTTTATTCAGATTTCTGTGGTTTACATGCAGATTCCATTTTTTACAGTTCCAAAACATACTTCGGAATAAATGTAAGAATCAGGTTCATAACATGGCTGGTTTTTAGATTGCTATCTATCTACATATGTGAAGAATAAGTAAGCGCTCGCATCAAACAAATATTCAAAGGTGTATTGGAAACTATGATATTAATATTGAAATGTACGACACATCCAACTAGGTGTGATATCATAAATGTCAGGTGTCGGATTGAATCGAGCGGTGATGGATAGATTGGAGCACATTAGGGGCCCCGAGCAGGCAGGTCACGCGGCGCCCGCGCCGTGGCCTGCATCGCAACCACCGCCTCCGGGAACCACACCTGCACCAGCCGCCAGCCGCCAGCCACCTCCGACACTCACTCGTGCAGGCCGCTACTTGTTCCTCGCCACATGTATATTTGTTTACACACCATTTATTTATTATCTTTATCCTGCTAGGTTGGTTACCTGGAAGAGATTATTCAAAGAAGTACAAAGTTTTTTTTAAGTTTTGTGTGAGTTCTTTAGAGGATTTATTTGTGCGAGTGCCTTAATAAAGCGTGTGTCTTTCTGTCTATCTGTTAGGACCTGTGACGTGCAACTGTTTCAAACAGTGCAAGTCCAAGACAATGGTCATCGTATCCGAAGAGAGACGAATGATTTTTCATTTGCACAAAATATATCACTTTTTTACAAGTTTTTTTTAAAAATCATTTTCGTGCGCGCTGTGCCTACTCGTGTGTTTGGTCATATTTTCGTTTACTGAGTATATAAAGATGGTAGTCACGTGCTTGCATAATTTCATCCAACACAATGTGAGTAGTGTGAGGCCACTACTCCGCTGTAGTTGACAGGTATTTAGCACGTGTTAGAGGAGGAGTGGTTCCCTGAAGTGGAGGTAATCGGTGTATTGTCAGTGTGTGTGCCGCCGTGCGCGGCCTGCCGAGTGATTCACGAGGAGTGAGGACATACTATAATGATGTGATTTGACTGTAATGTTTACATACTTACATAGTCTATCCATCTCCATTGTATAGTAATCATGAAAAGGGTCCAATAAAAGATAATAAAACCGTTTATTGATAAAATTTATTAAAAAAACATCATAAACCGACTTCAAGTCTACTGTCACTAAAAAGCTAATAAATAATTTTTTTCGTTATTGCGGAGTCTAATTTCAGAATTATTAGTAAAGAAACTATCAATTTTAAGTGACAGTAGACTCAAAGTCGGTTTTTGATTTTTTTTTAATTAAATTTATCCAATTAAAAAAGAATGATTGAAATATTTTCATATAAATAAATAAATAAATATTCCGGGACATTGCACACATACATATATATCGGAGAAATCACGTTACATCACAAAAAAACTTTCAGAACAATTGATAACCTCCATTTTTTAAAGTCGGTAACAATCGAACCCATCAAATCATCAATAGTGTACGCATATTGAAAATCCTGAAATTGAATATCATGCAATCGGCTTGCTTGCAGTTGTTAGTTGAGTGGCGCATGTAGTGCAAGCGGCTGCTAGCGGGTGCTGTGCGCGCGCGCAGCAGCGTGGCCAGCACCAGCCGGGAGCGAGCGGGACGCACGGCGCGCGCTCATTGGCCGCCAGGAGAGATGGCGCGCATCTGCATAATTAGTGCATACACACGCATACTACAGCATGCAGCATATAGACGCAACTGTACACCTAGCTCTCGGATGAATATACAACATACATGGCTGTCAGTGCCTCTCCCTACACCGCGGCACTCCGCGCACACCCAGCATCCGGAGGCTGCCCGCTATCATAAGCTAGGAAGGCTAATCGTATCAATTATACGATTCTGTATGTTCTAAACTAGGTAAACCTGGCTTGGATGGGTGGCCAAGAAGTAACCTGTACATTGTAGGTCCCGGCTGCAAGTCATAGTACAGCAGTCACTGCTTACACCAGAGCAGACCCTTCATATAGTTACCTGACGACTGAGTGCGGCACCTAGTGTACACGTGCCCGGCGCGCTGAGCGCGGTCTTTTTATTGACTTCCCGTTGTCTCCGGTGACCGGGGATTCGGCCACCGGGAACAACGGGAAGGAACGCTCTGTGCGAGCCATGATTGAGCTCTGGACTCTCATTACTGGCTTAATGACATGAACACACAGTCATAAGTTTTATTTTCTTCGAGTAATTGTAAAATTTTAGCGACGCCTTTACATCACATTCAGAATCTTAAACACATGAATGCGTAGGCACTGAAACAGAGTAAAATAACAAATATTCCGGGACATATTGTGTTATAGTTTAGATAAGAATAACAAACATTATATCGTTGAGCTCACTTAGCTTGGCAAGTATGTTTCCTCGCCACAGCATGCAGCGCTGTACTATATGTGTATATGTAGTATAGGTGTGACCCGCTCCCGGCTGTCCTTGACCCGCACCCTTTCACACACGTACTACTATATCTACTGGACTCTACCGTGCTTCGGATGTACTTGTTTGTCATACCAGATGGTTGTGTGGTCTCCACAGCATTCGCTACTACACAATTTTCGACACTTTGTTTTTGAAAAAATAGCCAAGCACAAGTTTCATGTGTATGTAGCGAGTCTATAGAGCTACATCAAGGCACATTGTGTGTGAACCGGAGTCGTCTTCACAGAACATGTTTACATAGAGAGTAGTCGAGTCGGGCTGTCGGGCGGTGGAGGCGCCCGGGGGGACTCTGTATGTAGATTGTAGGATGTAGATGGAGCGCCACTTAGTATGCAGCCCTCGCGCGGGGGAAGGGGAGGGGGTGCAGCCTCTATGTACTACATGTACAGTACATACAGCCTGCATCTGTTGCCATGTAGGGATGTACATATATGAGTTGGTACCTAGTGAAAATTGACAAATCTTCATTATGATGATTCGGTCTCTTCTTAGTGAGTAATACGTTATGTTTAGATGTGTTGTGTAGAAAAAGAGTGTTGCATGTAGGCAAAAAGTATGACATCGTGAGGTCGAGTAGTGTCCGCCACACGCTCGACGGCTGCTAGCAGTGCTGTGTGCGAGCGACGCCGCGCGCGGCAGCAGGGCGCGTTGAGCGGGTATCGAGCCGCCCGCTCCCGCTCACCCCCCGCCGAGAATTTACAATAGCCCCCCTCCCCCCCGCCTGGCTCGGCGCGCCACTCTCGCCCCTGTGCCGCGGACACAAGGGCGCGAGTCGCTCCGCGGTGGAAAGCCTCCTCCGTGTGCGTGTGATTTTCTCGCCTGGAAATTCTAATGCGGCGCGCGACTGCGATAAAAAATGAACGGCGGGAAACTTGCATACATTAGGGAGCGAGACGGCACGAGCCGCCCGCCTCCGGCCGCCGCCCGCCGCCCGCCGCCCACGCCCGACGCCCGTATATGTATTTTACACCACTTTATATTTTGAATTCGTCTGAAAAAGGGCGGGAGGCTCCACTGTATGCCGGAAGTAGTCTCGTAGAGCTACATGGCCGGGGCGCACCAAGCCGGGCCGGGCGGCGCACGTCTAACGACTCATTAGTTCCGGCTGCGTTAGAAGCGCGCTAATTGTGCGCTAGACGCGACAAAGGGTTGCGTTTTTTGTGCGACGCGCGCGCGGCACGCCGCGTTTTTATGCTTGTTTTTCCCCACCTGGGCGCGACACCTCGCTGCTCAGCGCACGCGACACAACCCTTCACACGAGATTATCTAAGCCGCACTATTGTTGGCGACGCGCGCCATAATACAAGCTTCCTTCTAATGGCATGTTGTCTATTAATGTTTATTCTGTTCTTGAGGGTAAAGTGAACTTAGGTAAGGTGACGTATAGAAATAGGTCTCCGATAAAACCAGCTCCACCGGAAGACCAGCGTTGGTTGCTTCCACACAACCAGCATTATGCTGAGTTGGGGCTGTGTCGTGGCAGATTTTATGTTTGTTTATTATGTACTTACTTGTGTTTGTTTTTCTGTTAAATCTGTCACAATAAATGTTTTCTTTCTTTCTGAAACTTATTTCGTACTAGTGGCTGCTCGCGGCTTTGCTCGCATAAAGAAGTAAAATTTATTTATTTATTTATTTATTTATTTATAGTCTGCAAAACAGGCACTAAGTTAAAACACACATAACAAACTTATTGAATAGAAAAAAAAAATACTAGCACTTAATGCCCTCTAGATGTAGACCTAACTTACAATTTTAAGATAATTACTTACAAATGAATACATATATTACATGCTACTTTAAACAATTAAGAAACAAAAATTACATAAATAAAGAGTACACCATGCATATTATTATAACTATATACCTATCTAAGCTTATAAAAAAAATAATAATCATAATAAGATAACCAAAACATACAACAAACAAAAATTAATAATGATTCTATAATAATAATCCCATTGACACTAACTTATACAAATAAAATAATAAATTTATAGCAAACTACTTAATGATTTTTGTAACTGACTTTTTGAAAGAAAATAAAGACGATTTTAAGAATATATCGATATCGTCTTTAATTTTATTGTATGATTTACACATTCTGTAAACCGGTGAATGCCTTAGTAGATTTGTCCTGAATTTGGGCAAAACAAATGTGTCGCGGTTTATTAAAGTGCTTCCGGTTCTCGGAACTCTAAGTGACAACTTATTCAATGTTTCGGGTGAATCAGTGTAACCATTGATACACTTGAAGAGAGTTACAATGTCAGCGATTTCACGGCGCTTGGAGAGCGACATGATCCGATAGTGTTTCAGGCGCGACTTGTACGAATGCAATACCTTACATTTAAAGTCCATAAACGTTATATGATATAAGAAACGTTTTTGAACTGACTCAAGACGTTCAGAGTGGGATTTATAACTGGGACTCCATACTACACTACAGTATTCCAAAATACTCCTAACTAAACTATAATAGAGCGTAATGGATAGAGAAGGGTCCTTGAAGATTTTTGTTTGTCTAACCACGAATCCACCCATTTTAGAGGCAGATTTGACGACATTATCAATATGTTCCCTAAAGTCCAGCTTTTTGTCCATAGTGACACCGAGATCTCGGATTGAGTTGAGTTCAGTAAGGGGGACATGGTCAATAGAATACTGACCTGGGTGCGGATATCGTTTGCGTGAGAATCTAATAAAAAAAACATTTTGATGCATTTAATGACATCTTATTACGAGCACACCATTGGCTAATTAGATCAACATCTCTCTGTAATAAGAGAACATCTTCAGCCGATTTTATACTTCTGTATATCTTTAAATCGTCTGCATACAATTTAACGCTCGAATTCAAGATACCTGGCAGATCATTTATAAAAATAGTAAAAAGAAGTGGCCCAAGGTGTGAACCCTGCGGAACACCCGATGGGACCAGAGATATAGTTGACTTGTATCCTTTAACTACTACTAGTTGAGATCGGTTTTGTAGATACGATGATAACCACCTTAATAATGAACCATGTATCCCTAGACAATGCAGTTTAGATAATAGTATATCATGATTTACGAGATCAAAAGCCTTGCTAAAATCAGTATAAATAGCATGGACCTCGCCACCTTTATCTATAACTTCCATTATGTCAGAAACAAAGCTAATAAGGTTAGTTGTCGTAGATCTACGTGGTAAAAAGCCGTGTTGATTTATATCCAGTAATTGAGTTACATACCAACGAATCTTTTTGACTACTAACGACTCCAGAAGCTTACCCAAACTGGACAAAATGGAAATTGGCCGATAATTAGCAATACTTGCGAGATCACCTTTCTTGTGAATTGGCGTAATGTGTGCAACTTTCCATTGACTAGGGAATATTCCAGTAGTAAGGGACTTGTTGAATATCTGTGTAATAGGTGATGTCAACTCTGCGGCACAACTTTTCAGCACTATAGAAGGTAAAGAATCAGGGCCAGCGCCTTTGATTTCTAATAATTTCAAAGCATTCGATACTTCACTGTTATCAAAGGTAATATTACTAAGTGGAGAGAAACTAGAATTATTGAAAGAATTAAAACATAGGTTGACACTGCTGATATATCTGTTTGTGCACTGAGTATAGACAGAGTTAAAATGTTCCAAAAACAGATTACAAATCTCCCGACCACCCGACGCATTATTAGATCCTAAGTACATTTGATCTGGAAGAGAATTTGTATTAAATTTTAATTTATTTACATATCGCCAGAAATGTTTAGGGTTCTTTTTAAGTATGTCAGAAGAATTTTGTTTAAATTTAGAAAAGCATTCTGTGAGAAGAGAATCACATCTCTTTTTTAGGGTATCATAAGTTAACTTGTCCATTAAGTTTTTGTATATTTTGTATTTTTTATGGTATTTGGCTTTTTCTTTAAGAGACTTAATTAAAGATAATGAGAACCAAGTCGGAAAATGATTTCTTCTCGGGGGGCGAAGGGGGGTATGTAACTCAATGATTGGCATAATGACACTATAAAATATATCGAGCATATCATCCACACTAGATGAGTCTTTAAATTTAGCATCCCAGTCTAGTTGAGAAAGCTGTAGGTTAATAGCATCATAGTTGGACTTATAATAATTTGGCATTTTATTATGCTGATTTTTCAACAACTGGTAATTATTAATCTTGACTGTGATAAAAAGCGACGTATGATGAGGATAGTCAATTTTTACCAGAGGCCTGTGATTATCAGCTACAGAGATGACATCATGGTTGAAATTACTAACAACTAGATCCAACACACGTCCATTACCATTCGGCACACAACAATGTTGAGACAACCCATTAAATTCAAGTGCGTCAATGAAAAGTGTTTCACATTGCCCAGAGCCATGAACCGCACGTAGAGAATTACTATTATCATCTACTTCCCAAATAATGGATTTTAGGTTAAAATCCCCAAAAATCATAGTATGCGAGTTATCATCCACATTACAACTCATAACTCTGGACGTGTTACGCCAAAAACGATCCAGATTGTCGAGTTTTAAAGGTGAAGGTAAGTAAACAGCGCACACATTTGCATAATATCCTATTCCACCCATTTAATTTCCAAAAAATCTTTCTTAGAGAATGCATACGTTATAACATCTACCTGCATGCCAAATTTCATCCCGACCCGTCCAGTGGTTTGGGGGCAGTTCACTATGTTTATATTAATTACTAGCGGACCCGACAGACTTCGTCCTGTCTGTTGACTCTTTTACTCTTTAGTTAGTTAGAAAATGTTTGTATGGGAAAAAGAAAAGGGCTGTTTTTAGGGATTTTTCGTTATTTTTTTGAATTTTTCCCGCCTTAAAAACCATCCTTGAACTTCAACGAATATTTAAAAAAAGATTTGGCCAAATCGGTCCAGGCGTTGTTGAGTTATGCGCTTACCAATACATTCTGCGATTCATTTTTATAAATAAGAAAAGATGATACTATAAAACCATATTTGAATCAGTTATTAAGCACTTGTAGTGGGTTAATAAATGTCAACACACATGAGGAAGTGGGCCCCTAAGATACAAGCCTAGCTTAGTTCAGAGGCACCAGTTCATAATTAAATTGTAGCACTGAAATTATTTTAGTATAAGTTTGATTATCTTAGCCATAAGCTACAAATTTTGTAAATAGGTAGATTTAAGTTCAATAAAAAACTTTTGATTTGATTGATTTGATTTGTCAGTCAGTCACCTTTGAGTATTATATACTAAGATTGTGCGTGTATTGTCGTGTTGCAGGTGCGGTCGCGCGCGGCGTGGCTGCAGTACCCCGAGGCGCGGCTGCGGCGCGTGCTAAGCGCGGCGTGCCACCGGCAGCACGCTGACTGCCACCGGCAGCGCGCTGACTGCAGCAAGCAGCGCGCTGACTGCCGGCAGCAGGCTCCGCGCCGCCTCCACTCCGTCATCGGTAAGTATTGTATTTACATACTTGTCATCGTTCTGACAATTACTTTATTTACGTCACACAATAGCCATCGCCACCGACCAAAGATGCGTTATCATTTTATCCAATCGACAGTTTGTCAGAACCTCTTGTGGACAACCTTAACGACTAGGTTGGTACCTACTGAGCACTGTGTTATTATCACAAGACAAGATACTATCCTGATAATAGTATTCTATAAGCAGCTAGTTAGGCTTAAGAAATTACATAAAACACAAAGTGTGAGAGTGAAACCTGATTACGAGTCGCACCACGACAACACAAACTTAGTAGAAATTCTACAAGAGGAAGTAACAATTACACCAAATCGGTCCTTCCCAACAAGGCTAACTAGCGGCACTGCTCTCGTGGCTCAGTGGCTGCCTGCCCGCCTGCCTGCCGCATGCCACTCGTTCTTAACGGATAAACGGGCTTTGACAACGCAATATTAAATGTCATATTAAGCTTAAAAGCCTTCGTTTCGAGCGCCATTAATATTAGTAATGGCATCATATGTCCGCATACATACATACACGAGCGAGCTTAGTAACATATCCTGCTCACTAACTACTCATGTGAACTGATATATTTGTCAAACTATATCCAATACGAGCGGATACTTCTGTCACCACGTTTGTACAAGTATAGTATATGTATCGCGGCGCTGGATGTATCGGGACACTGGTAGCGAGCGACGCCGCGGGCGGGAGCCAGCTCAGCCAGCCCAGGCTGTGGTACAACGACCTGCTCCAATATCTTTAATAAACATTATTCTATAAAAAACTTATATTAAAGCAATAACAACCGCACCGAGCACTCGTTAAATGCTGCTTTATGATATCGGAACATAAATATTTAAGCTCATAATTTCATAATCGATTGTGGGATACATAGATATCGGATGCCGGAGCGACCCGCGTGTATGTATGTATGTGGGATACAAAAACAATTAATGGGTATAATCTGCAGCTTAGTATTCATCTCCCGCAGCAGGCGCGGTATGTGCTTCCGCTGCAGGACGATACCCGCTATGTACCACATGCATGTATGTACCTGCCACATGCTTCATGTGAATGGAGCTTGCATTATGTATCGGCGCGCGTTCTTCAATGGCCGGCGTCAATACACACTCCTCGCTAATATTTTTATATGAATCATAATTGAATTATTGATGCGTTGTTTTTCACCCGACCTTACATACCGAAGTATTCATGACGGACAACATACGTCTAGTTTTTAGTCGGTCGTTACTGATGAGGACAAGAAACCATCTGCAGCTTCCTGTGAATATTGTGTTTGGTGTTTGTCGTGTCGTATGGCGGTAAAGTAGGCAGCCCCCGCGGAGGTGGAGTGCTTTTTGCTGCGCTAATTGTGTCGGATGAAGCCATTACTCCCAACATGGGCCTCCGCCCGCGGCCCGAGGCGCCCGCGCCCGCCGCAGCCGCTTTTTTCCCCGCCGCGGCCGGAGCCTCCGCCGCACTGCACAGCCACAACACACAAACACACACACGGTAACATTGCAGACACCGATGTCACCTCACTCACAACACCGTGAGCCTCGATGCGTTCCAAGAAAACTAAAACTAAACAGCCAACTCATGTCTTGCCAAATAAGTAAACGTACTCGTACACGTGGTTGCGTCATAGAATTGAACTGTGTAGCTGTATTTATTTGAAGTGCTCAAACCACATAATGCAAAGACCAAAATAACTATGAACAGACATAATTATGCAGATATCTGCTATCTATTTCAAAAATATTTGCACATCTGCTGATTAATGTAATCCGCTACTTTTGATTAGATAACTTCCAACTACGGATGTACAAGGAGCACCATGAAGGTCGCTCCTTCAACATTAGACATTACAAATACAAATACAACTCGGAAGCGCGCAAATGTTGTGTTCAATACAAACTCATCTTGGTCTGAAATTAATGCAATAAGTTCGTGTCAAGGCTCACAGTACTTGTTTGTACATATATGATGCTGTGATTTAGAAGTAGCTCGCTCATTATTAATATATTTGCCTGTGTTGAAAACAACCTGCCATCGATAGGGCTTCCAACTCGCCTTTATACCAAGTTCGTCTGTTTCCTTAAATCGTGTTACACCTGTAATCCTAATTCGTCACTTACTGCATCTAGGCTTCTTCTTCGTGTACAAGTGTATTTCTTAATACACTCCTTTATGTACTTTGTCTTGGTCACAAAATCCACACGCATCTTTGAAACTATTTGAATATGAACTTCAAGCTATTTAATTTTAAATAAATGCGAGTAAAAACACAGGACATTGCTAATTCAGCAATTTAATATTCCAGGCCGAATTTATCAAACAGATAATGAAGTACATAGGTATATCTAATGATGATAAACTCACATTTCTTGTGGAAATCGAAGGTGATTTAAATTATCTTGACCCTCGCCACATACCTACCCCTATTATTAGATATATCTAATCAGTATATTATCCTCATTCAACAATCCTTGCATATTTTCACAATTGTTATCTATGTACACCTATGTATGTTTGTAAATATAATAATTAATATTTTTCAGCGGAAAAGCATAATTTATTTTTTGTTTATCCGTACTTAGCACCTGGGTAGATGTTTAGCACTTGTCGACGCGATTATGTTTGTGATCAAATTTCACAAATTTGTCGTAAGTAGTGTGTGCGGTCCACGTAAGTTATCGTATATTTAGTTGTTGTGCTTGTCCGGCGGCGGCGCGGGTCCCCGAGAGGTAAAGTGTGGTGTATTCTGTGTCGGGGCTACTATTGTGCGCTAACTGCTTTATTGCACAACATTGCCAAAACAAGGTGGTTTTTGTTCTCGACACAATGCCACCCGTAGCCCCCGCCCCTCGCACCGCCACTTCTTTTACCGTTTTATTACTTTCTCTAAACAAACAATCTTTTTATTGCAAATAACGGTGATTTTGTTAGCTTTTTAAAATGTGATAAAAAATGGGACAATGTAGAAGAAATGCTTTCTCGGGGTAATGTTTAGAGTCTGTTAGCCGGTTGTTAGCCTGGGCTGTGTCGGGCCGGTGTCGGGCCGGCTCCCTAGCGTTGGTTTATCTAATTTGTGCACCAACAAAAGGCAATTTACATCTGCTCAGCCTCGCTCGTAAATCTGCATGTGCGGGATGCGAGGTGCGGGGTGCGGGGCGCGGGGGCAGCGGTGGCCAGGTGCGGGGGTGGCAGATGTCGCGCGCCTGACACACATCTCGCCCTCGGAGGCGATAAGGCCGCCTCGTCCACGCGCCACCGCTCCAACAATGCGCCACAATGTGTGTCACCACACACACCTCGCCACGTGCCTGATTTATGACACACACACACTCGACCTATCACCTTTTGTCCACATTTAACAATATGACCATATCCAACCAAATTTTAAAATTAGACTGACATTCACGTCTGTTAATACTACGGTTTAAATGTTTTATTAAATATATCATGATTCAGAACTCAACCGAGTATACCTATCAGCAGGTGCATGTGAAATATTGTGCAGTGTTTGTGTCTTAAACGAGCGGTCCAGGATCGGGAATTTATCACGGAATCTTTCTTGGAGAAAATCGTAATCTTCATTTTATGTAATTAGCTATCCAAAAAACTAAACTTGTTTTAAGAGTCGGGAGCATTCAATATTGATATTTTCCATAGTATGTCATTGACCCCGCTACAACAGACTACAACGCAAACTTTGCAAGTGGCTTCTGATGATTAATAGTCTGGAGTAAACATTATTATTGTTTTTTTTTTTAGTTTATTTGTTTTTATTTTGGGCAGTTACCTACTATTATTTTCGAGTGTGCTTGGTATTTAGTTTTCTTAATTTTTCCATATTGTAAACGTTGATTATTTTGGCTAACCGATATTAATGTTTTGCTTGTTGTTCAATAAACATAAACAAGGCAATATATTTGTCAGGTTCTAAAGGACAGACAGGAAACGGGAATAAGGGTGTTTGAGTGAAATCTGTCGTGTTGCTTGTTGTGAAGACTAGTTGCGGAAATGTAGCGAGCGCAGCCGGGGGCGGCAGCTAGTGGCAGGCGGCCAAGTTCAGGCGGGCAGTGACCTCGCGCGTGACGTCACGCACTCTCTCACCACCGCCTGAGCAGCACCAGGCTGCCCTGCTGCCTGCGGTGGCTGGTGCAGCCACCGCTAGCTGGCTGCTGCCTGGCTGCTGGGCTGCCTGCCGTGCCAGCGCACACTCGGCAGACAGAGCTGCTTGCGACGTGAGAGTGTACCAGGGGCAGGTGTAGGGGCCTCGTCCAGGGCCGCCCCCGCCCGAGCCGCGCCGCGTATGTAAAACGCCTCGCGAGGAAAATCCATAACGGCACGCGGAAAACCCTTTTAATATACGGCACGTAAATAAGCGCGGGCGGAGGTGGCGGGGGGCGCGGGCGGCGCGCGCGCCCATTGGCCGAGACGCGGTCCCGCCCCCGCCCGCTGTTAAAAAACGCTCGGGAAAAAAGCGTCGGTCGGCGGCAGTGTCTCGTAGACGCGCTCGGGGGGCGGACGCTCGCTCCGGAGACACGGCGCGACCCTCGACCGGCGGCCGCGGCCGCGCCATGCCCGCGCTGGCCCTGCGCGACCAGCCGCTCGACTGCTCCATGCGCCTGCGCGACGTGCCCGCGTGGCCGCCGCGCCCCGACGCGCACCACGGTCAGTCCACGCCGCCTGCTCCCTGGCCCTGCCTGGACCCAGGCCCGACAGTTTACATATTGCCCCGTCGAGGGCGCTGTTTATTTTCGTCATCGCGAATAGTTAAGTGCTCCTCCGACCTCATGTTGTCTCCGCGCGCGGGTGAGTACTGTGAGTACGCATCGTTGTCCCCGGAGCCACGCCAGAGGACACGCTAAACAACAATATAGAGCAAATACTTTGAGCATTTGTTTACTCTGCTGGTTTGTTACCAATCACATTGTTAATTATTCACTTTTTTACGGTTCAAATAACGTAACAACCGTCCGCTGAGTTATGTAGCGTCGACAAGTGATTTTTTATACAAGCGCCAAGTAAATGCCATAACATAGGTACATATGTTTTATAAATACACAATACAAATTTACCTCACCATCAGTTAACCCTTTTTACGGAGTCAGTAAAGATACCGACGATATGGCAATACGTGTAGTACATAAGTTAAAACCTATTTATTTATGGTAAGTAATACCTACTTATGTATATAATACTATTCAATATTTCTAACACTAAATACTTACATATTTTATTAATTAAATATTGCTAAATGTTATATGCAATAGATGCATTCACACTTGCAATTAATTAATACCTATCTGAAATAATTTGTTCTTGTTACATGCATTTTATCGTATCGTATATGTATTGTATTCGAGGTTTCATCCACAAAAATATTTTAATTATAAATGATATTCTATTTCCCATTAAAAAATGAAATAAATAGTTAACTGTACAATGTGTGGTCGATTTGAAACCAAAGAACTATTAACATGTGATAATATTGTGTGTGCCTGTCCGTTCAGACTCACTTATTGAGTGTCATAAATAATAATTTATTTACAAAACTTACACTCACTATGTGCAGAAATAAGATTCAAAACTAAAATCATTAATTCAAAAATGTATTACCCATTCATTGCAAAAATTCGACATATATATGTTATAACAAGTGGGTGCTCGCGGATTCGCTCGCATTAAGAAGTAAAACTTGCATCCCCTATTTCGCCCCTTTAAAAGCGGCGTTTCCAAATTTTTTTTCTTAGCGGATCCTTACGTCATTATATCTACCTGCATGCAAAATCTCAGCCCGATGCGTCCAGTGGTTTGGGCTGTTCGTTGATAGATCACTATATCAGTCAGTCACCCTTGAGTTTCATATATTACATGTTTAGATTTTAACTAACAAATATTACAAATAAGTAAGTACTTAACTATTTAAATATTTTAAAGTACGAGTACTTCAACTTTGCCATTGGTTTGGAGCTTACTTTAACCACAGCTTTTACTTACAAATATACTGTGAAGGTACCTATTTCATAACAACTAAATCAAAACATAGTAGGATATAAATCGCGTGTGTTTAGATGTAAACAAAACATTTCCAATTAAGTGATAAATTAGTTCATGTAATTTTTATAAAAAGGTATCAGGTTTTTATTTTTATTTGGACCTGAAATCGGCTTTTAATGTGCTTGGCCATAATATATCGCTCCATCTTAGGCCATAGCCTTTGCTTGCTAACAGGTAAACTATGGCCAAGAGCAAACCCGTTAATGTTAAAAAAAAAACTGGGAATAATATTGACTTTTTAATAAGTATATAGTCATAACGTGGTTTTCTTAAATATCTGATTGTAACATTTCACCCTCAAACTGTAAACCTAATTACATGACATGAATATTGTTTCTGTGGAGAACGATAACACATTCAATCAGGGATTAGCATGAACAACATGTCAAACAAAATAAACATCACGTGGCTACTCTATTAATACCTACATCGTTCAATAATTATAATACGGAGATACCGACAGGCGCACGAGATTCAAAATGAAATAATCTAATCAAAATTATTTTATTAATGAACGAATTAAGTTCTACAAGGTTATTTCTGTATATTTAAGTAAAATTACTTAAAATTCATGCAAATTGTATAGATATCAGTATAATGAGTGCGGTGTGCTCTGCGAGCGACCCACACAGTCCCTTGCGACTACGGGACCCCGCATTCAATTAATTCCATCTCCTTGCGGCGCCCACCCATCCAAGACACGAGCTCTGCCGCGCGGGCCGGTCGCTGGCCGGCGCCGGCCCGGCCCCGGCCCGTCACCGCCGCCCTACACCTTTATTGAGAACCTGAGTGCTTTCTATTTGCACTCGACCAGCCTGCGATTTGGCCTATTATCGAACCCTTCCGTCCCACTCAAACTTTAACGTGTTGAGTGGCGACGTATTCAGACTATTTTATTTACCTCTCTTGCCTCTCCGGCGTACGTTTAAAATGTAATTTATCGAATACAATGGGAGGTGTAATCTAGCGGTGAGAGAGTGGGAGGCGCCGAGCGGAGGCGCGTCGTGCCGCGGGACGGAAGCGCTCGCGGCAATCGGCGCGACGTCTTCATCTCGCCTAAACAATAGCTCGCTAATGTCGTTATATCACGTTCCCATCGAATTACATCGCATTAGCTCGGCGGCGACACCTGCGCGAGCTGCGGGACATTACCCGCTAATGATATTCGGGTGTAATAATGTCATCGAGCTATAACTGAATTAGCGGCTGATGTCGTCACGCGTAGTTACCCGTTGCCGCCTGCGCGCGCGCATGGGACCGCGCCGACCTTACACGCCCTCCCCCACGCACCTGTATGACGCTAATACTGCCAAATTATAGCTCCTACACTTTATTGTGATTTCGACAACAACCTATTTATTTAACTTAAACTTTTATTGAAAAATAAGCGAAACTAATCACAAGACAAGTGGCGCCATCAGCCGCTTAGTCTGAACTGTTTGGGAATGAGTGTGGATTTTCGCGCCTGGCAGTTAGTAGTATTTTCCATGATTCCATCCGAGAACCATAGCGCGGATTTATCACGTGAAAAAATAACTCGTAACCTTTTTATTGATTCACTATCAAGCAATTCATATTAATTCCTCTCGCAAGTCTGATCGTCTCTTCCACTATTTTATTATAAATGTTTAAAACAATCTTGTACATGATAAAATAAATAATTATTTTAAACAAAAGCAAAAACCGCCTTCAACTCTAATGTAACGTTACTGAACAAATCTAAGCCTATAAAAAAACTACAACATAAATTCATTTGCTAAACAAATTTAAGCCTATCAGAGAAAACCGCATCAAAATCGAGCTGATAATTGAGAAGATATAGTGTATACAGCAGCGCCCCCTGGTGAGTTGTCATCGTAATACATAGCTTAAAAGATGCGTCCACATCGCAGAAAACTGTATCAAAATCCGACTAGTAGTTTTGGAAATATGGGTAAAATTTGTTTGCATAAACTTTATCAATTTGTTGGTTTATTAGTTTTTAGGGTTCCGTACCTCAAAAGGAAAAAACGGAACCCTTATAGGATCACTTTGTTGTCCGTCTGTCCGTCCGTCCGTCCGTCTGTCAAGACCCTTTTTCTCAGGAACGCGTAGAGGTATGAAGCTGAAATTTATATCAATTACTCAGGTCTACTGTCCCTTGAAGCTGTGAAAAAATCAAACTTCTAAGCCAACGCAATCAAAAGATACAGCCATTTATGCCGCAAATTTTCGACACTTGCAAGGGAATCAAAACCTACAGGGTGCTTCCCGTGAACTCAGAATCTTGAAATTTGGTACGAAGCAACGTCTTATAGCATAGATAAAGGAAAAATTACGAAAACCATAAATTTTACGGAACCCTCGGTGCGCGAGTCCGACTCGCACTTGGCCGGTTTTTTTTTCTCAAAAAGTACTGAACCGAATGAAAAACATTTTTATAGGACCATCTCGAAAAAAGAATTTTTGAAATCGGTTGATAAACAACGGAGAAATCGCGTAACATATCCACAAAGACAAACTTTCAGAAGACTTGATAACCTCCTTTTTTTGGAAGTCGGTTAATAAATATTATTTATTACATTATTTTTTTTAAAACCGACTTCTAGTCTACTGTCTCTTTACTGAACAAATAAAGCCTATCAAAGAAAACTGCATCAAAATCGGGCTTGTGAGTTATTATCGCACTTAGCTAGATACATATGTCCACCAATTAAACCTTATCACATTACAGAAAACTACATCAAAATCCGAGTTGTCGTTTTGGAAATATAGGAAAAATTGGTTTGCATAAACTTTATCAATTTGTTGCTTTATTGTTTTTTTTCTCAAAATGTACTGAACCGAATGAAAAAAAAAATGTGGGACCATCTTGGAAACAATGCGCATCAAATTAAAAAAGAAAATCAGTTCATAAATAATGGAGTGAGTAACATACCCACAATAAAAAGAAAAAAAAACTTAGAAGACTTGATATCCTCCTTTTTTGAAGTCGGTTAAAAATACCCTTTATACCCTTCAAATATTTTAATTAGATGTATTATAGTCATAAGTCACCCATATCGAATACATCCTTATTTCACCAATTATAGCATTATATTGTTGGTTCGTAGAGAATGTAGGTAGTCTCGTTATTTAGATACATTCACAGCAAGTCAACCACACCCCCCAAAAGTAATAACTTCTTGGCAATCGTTGCAAGTCTGTCACTAAAATAAAATAGCTGTCGTTTATTAATAAAGTGGTTCAGTTTGTTCACAAAATGTATGCAGAAACGGTTGGTGTATTCATTTATTTATTTTTAATTCAATTACATACAATACTTACAATTTACACCAAAACGTACAGTATGTTATAACTTCCAGATATACATATATTTTACGATACCGAGCTTTATAAAAACTTGGATCACTATTAAACTTTATACAAAAACGTAACATAGAATTAAATCTAGTGTTGAATATATCAACCTCAAGGATTTGAGCAATCATTTCTATGGCGTGTACCGTGGATGAATACCTGCCTGTGTTGAGTTATACATAAATAGTGTCTGTGCTGTCATATCGAGTTAGAGTAATTATGTTATTAGTAGAAATACTAGACTCGAGCCAGCTGTTCTTTCCTCTACATCTGTCTAATGCATGAATCGCGTCGAATAGTGAATGGAACCACTACTAGCGCTAGCACCTGGACCCGCTTGCTATAACTAATTGTTGCAGTTTTGCGGGTGAAAATAGTTCATTTCTATAGGTTGCACGAATTTATTTCTCTTTGCCCGCTACTAAATGTCTGGCTTCCTTCAGCCCATAGTAAGGAGCGTTGTGTGTAGCAGCAATCCTATACGAGTGGCTCCACCAAGCAGCAGGTCTGCCTCGGCCCGCCGCCGCCGCCGCCACTCGCGCGGTGTCACTAACTAGCCCATAATAAGCGGTGCAGGTTACAGTGGTTAATGTCCCGGCACCGCCTGCGCTGGCTGCACTGCCGCGATGGCTTTGCACTCAAACAGTAATTTCACACGTCATATCTGCTCGGTAGAGTGCGCTTTCATCGATTTGCATCGCACAAGATGTTGCAGAGAGATACACGGAGCTAAACGATTCGTGTACCGCTTCACTCGCCCTAAAGTGTACATTATTAATTGGTTGTTTACTAGCACCGGGGGTGTCTGTACTCGTGGAGACGCCGTGAACTTGTTCCCGTGATCGATTTTCGTATATAGGGCAAATGTGTTGTGCTCGTTACAACGTCATGTGAAGGTCTGCGTGACCCGGGGCGGGGGAGGAGGGGGCGCAATTAGCTCGGTCAGTGACCCCGCGCCCCCGCCCCCGCCCCGGCCCGCGCTCGCAGCCTCCAAGCCGCTAGCACTGCCCCGCGACACCGCCTGCCCCCTGCTGCACACACTGCGCCGCCTGACCTGTGTGCTCCGCTCGCTGCTGGTGGCGGCTTATAACACAATTCAGATATTAATCTTATTGATTACGAAGCTTAAAATAATTAAAGTACTTCTACGGAGTGCAATGTAAAAAAAACCGTATATATAAACATTCAGTCTCATTGATAACCTTTATCCACGTTTTTAATGTAATTTTAGTTACATATGTTGCTTTGTGCTTCGGTTTATAGTGACTTGGTATCGTTAGAACTGAAATACACCCAAACGGAAACTACTACTGATAAACTGAACTGAAAATTATCTCATGTAAAAAAAACCATAACAAGTGTCAAGGCAACATGCAACTTTCGCTTGAAAAATATAGTAAAATGAAGTATTTATTGTGTGGACACTAGGTGGTATCAGATGTTACATTCACATAGTTTCTACCCGAAATGGGTTTACAGTCGGCATAATATGTTGTTTAAATTGGTTCTACGTTACCAAACGCTGCTGATAAATAATTCTCGTAAAGTGACCACTACATTTCTATAAGCTAATGAAGTTTTCCACTTGTGTATATAAACATACTCGTATGTGAGTTTACATGCAGGGATACATGTAATGCAATCGAAGTAGCTGAGACTCTCTGGTACTAATTCCTCCGAACGCCGCGACCGGCGGCGCGCTCCATACCACTCCATACCCTCCTTAATATGATCCACCATGTCTTATTATTTGACTGCTCTGTTAGCTTAGTTGGTGGTGGCTCTGCCTTCTAATCTAGGGGTGCGGGTTCGATTCCCGCATTACACAAATAATTATGAATATATAAATTTGTAATTATTTGTGTTGAGTCTGATCGTTTATATGTATAATAAGTATGTATTTACAAAAGAAAAGTATATTTGTATAATATCCGTTACCCAGTACCCATGATACAAGCGTCAGCTTAGTATGGGGCTAGATGGCGCTGTGTGTGATATGACCTAAAATATAAAAAAAGAAATATAAATATATCTTTGGAACCTGGATTTACATGATATCCAAAGTTTAATTTTGTGCCACAATTCTACACCCATTTAGTTAAAAAAAAGTAATTTTAAACCGATACTCCACCTCATACTCCAAACGGTCAGTCTCCGCGTAAGGAGAATTCCTGAATGTCATGTACCTACTCCTTGAGATTAGAAACAACACGCAATATACGCTAGCCGCCATAGATTTGGGCTCACACACACACACTTTACAAATGCGTGTTTTTTGTTATGTTTTTGTATGTTGTAAGGTGGATATAAACAAACCATTTATTTCGACCAAAACGGGAACGATACTAACAGTTTAAAACCAATGTTACGGTTTTTTTGTGAAGTTCGAGCGGTCGGTTAACCTGCAAATGTTTACCCGTTTCTAGGCAATGTCTTAAATTCCAAAAAAAATTATATAACGGTAATATCGGATACCTACTGCATATAACGCACTCATATAAAATGACTAAATAATTACAATTACTAATCATATCAGCACAATAATCTGACTTAATATTTTTTAAAGGTAACAGAGTCGTCCACACTAGTAGCATATAGTAGTTTTAAAATGATTACAAAGTACTACACCTGCTTCATGGCTCGGGCTCGGGACCAACACATCTAGTGCGAATAATCCTTTGCGTAAGCTTAAATCATTTTGTTTCTTCGTACCGTATAATGTTACAGCATGTCCAAAATCTTGTGAAAATAAACACATTTATTTTATAACAAATTAAAAATCTGATGATATATAATAGTAACTCTAAATCTGGCGTTATATTGACTATAATTGTTATAATCTTTGAAACTTTTATTAGCTGTTATAGATTTCTAGTTTTTTTTCTTTGAGTCATATTTCCGCATGACTGAGGGTCATGGCTCCTTCGCAGAATTAATTCGTTAGCGTAGTTCTAATTGGTAGGCGCCTGGGGCACTTCCACGTAAAAAAAACATGTTCTTGGATAGATTTTAGTTATCAATTTTAATTTAATTACTTATAATCAAATCAATCTATTATATATAAGTAAACTTGTAATTATTGTTGAGTCTATCCTCTACTTAGGATCCACTATACCTCGTCATTTGGTCCTGTCATCGGAAACATAAGACCCACTGATGTGTCCCCCTGCAGTATGAGCTGGTTGCGCTGAATGTGCTCCTCCCCTCCCCTCCCCGCTCCTCCCCCTGCCGTCTGCCCTCTGAACTCTCTCCTCTGGCTGCAATAATAATTTTAAACCGACGATAACAATAAACGGTTTGTCAGAGAATTTACATTCCCGTCACGAGGGCGAGGGGTGCGCTCAAATTGGATTTAAACATCGCGAATTACCTTCCTTTGATTCGCGGGTCGGCCGAGTGGGGTCCGTTTATGCAGTATCGCAGTAGGCCGCGTCCCGCGAGGCCCCGCTAGTTTGAGGCCCCGCTAGCGTGGGGCCCCGCTACTTCGCTGGCTCGCCGCCGCACGCTGTGAGCGATGGAGCGCCACCTGACCCCACTTTAAATAGAAACCATCCCCGTTTATACCCGGCCGCTTAATGCGATGCTATCTTTTACATCGTGATAAGAAAATAAGGGTCTCTAATGGAATACCCGAAACTTTCCTCCTACCCTTTGCAACACAAAGGCGATGGAAATCCTTTCCATTTATTTCACCAAAATAAAGTGCAATTTATACGCAGTGTTGGGCGGCCGACGTCCACCGGGGCCGGCGGCGGCCGACGCACAGTCGGAACACACGCACACATGCACCGCTGCGACTGATGCTGCGCTAATCACGAACAATATAAGATGATATATCCCTGACATTATATCCTCGCCTTACACACCGACCGGAAAGAGATAAAGCTATCCTATCTGTCGCACTGTGTTCAGAGGCAACACCTGACGGACACGCATCGTGCGTGGTCGCTGCGACAGAGTGCGTGCGACAGGCAGCGTGCGGCACGACGCACGGTGTCGCACGATGATATCGCGGGCGATGGTATCGCCGCGCTGGCGCTGCAATTACGACCTCATTATAATGTATCCCTCACACATACACACATAATGTTGCATTATAGCACACAGGCTGTCTCGCCTGCATGATCATACAACTTTGCAAGTCTATTTTTAGCTGCACCTAAATAAATGCTCGTTTGTTTTTGCTCTGTTTTATTCAAATATATTAATAAATTTGGTTTTCCACTGAATTGTTTCAATCGGAAAGAATACAACAATAATATTTAAAGCGTACTCACTCGGTGATGAAATATGTAAACTGTCTGGCTTAGGATACCTGTTTTTGTGTTATGTTAGTTTGAATGTATAAAAAATATTATATTGTTTAGTATCCTCCAGCAGCAAGCAGCTCGCTGGCAGCGCCTGCAGCCAGCCCTCCTGCTGGAACTGTGCGGCTGGCACGAGCAGGCGCCCGCATCTGCACCACCTCCGCCGGCCAATAGACAATACCTATACTATGATCAATATCACAGTGATTTATTTCTGAGTTGAATCGAATAATATGTAACAGGAGACGACCCCAGCATTAACTTCATGTTCATCTTTCCTCTAAATAAGTTCAGCTATTCAGCGGTCACATATGCACATAAACTACAATGTTACCTACTGTAATGTGATTTGCCACTTGTTTCTTTCTCCTTGCCATTTCCAATGTGACATGTAGCTAGGAGGTCCCACACATGTGTGTGCCTCACACTCCCGCGTGTCGGAGAGTATGTTGTAACGCTGCCCAGGTCGCTGTTACCCTGCAGGCTGGCTGGCGCGGGGCAGTGCAGCATGTATGTACAGCGTGCGTTGTTGTTGCAGTGTCGGCGCGCGGTGACGTCAGCCGCTACTTCAACACACAGATGGTGCTCGACCTCAACGGTGAGTACTGCATGCACTACTGCAGGGTCCCTCCCGCAGCGCCCGCGGAACCTGCCGGCCGGTGCTCCGCCGGAGCGCGGTTCCTCGGAAGCTGCGGGAGCGTGACCCGCGGAGACAAAACGACGACATAATTAAATTAATACAAATTCACAGCTGAGGCGGTTTTTGTGAGCTCGCGCTGCGACACCGAAACATTTCTAATTTTCGTCTAGGCTCGTTTTTTGTGCGCGTTAATTACGGCTTGAATGCTTCGTCGCGGAAAAAACGTCGTGTCTCTCGACTCGACTCGGCTTTTTGTGTTGCGCGTGCTTCACGGCGGCACGCTGCGGCCGCTGCGGCCCGCCGCGACACGCCGCGGCCGTATTCAAATGGCGGCCACAAAAACGCGCGACGCCGGTATCATCCACGTTTTCCATCTGTCACACTTCACGGCCTAATCGACAGTTTTTTCCCGCTCGCTGTAATGAGCGTTTAATGCGAGAATTCGCTTTATTAGTGCGCGGCTCCAACATGAGCACGAATAATCCGCCGCTAATGTATTCGTGAAACCGACGATGAATCGTTTGATCGATCGTAATCTCTCGTATTTGAATAGCATTCAACGCGCCGCGGCCGCCGCGACGTGCCCGCGCCTCTACATCGCAAGCTTTCATTCCGGCAGCCGCGGGAGCAGCGCTGCGCCTCCGTAGCTCGCACGCTAACACTGCCCACGTCTGCTATATTGTATACGATGATTTTGCCTGTAATAGTGTAAGTACATGTGATGAAAGTTGTTGAAAGCACGGCGGTAACCATCTGACGTTGTTGGTCGGCGCGCGTTTTCCTGATAGGTCTCTGATAACACTAAACATTATTTTTCTTAGAAATTCTCCAACTGTAATACGATTCATTTGAGTTCCAATCAAGTTTTGCGAAATTCCTAATGCAATTAAGTTAGGCTATTGATAAAAAGTAAATTGCATTAGTCTGTATAGAGCAGGCACAATGCAAGCGGCCAGTTCCGCACGTACTGTCCGCCATTATTTGCTCTGCTGTAGTGTCGGGGCTCAGGGCTCCGGCCTGTGCTACCTCCGCGCCGCATGCCGTACTGTACTAATAGTGTCTGCTCGCTGCGCTATCGGCGCTGAGATCTCTTCCGCGTCTACCGAATATTTTTCAAATCAAAGATCTACATAATTATGATTCTTGGCCTTATTAGAATGAATAATGTAAACAATTTTGATTCATAAAATTAATTGGAATTTTCCGCTCTTAACTCGGGCCGTATAATTGATAGTACAATTAAATAATATTCAAATGTGAAATTACCGGCAGCAGTGCGGTGTTCAATTAGATATTTATTAGCCCTCATTAGCATAATGAGTGGGTACGTGCGCCTAGCTCCCGCCGCCGAGCCCGCCTGCTTGCTCCCTTAACGTGCGTCTCTCGCCGCAGCACACATCGTGCCATGTCTACAAACACTACATTTGACTGTAATGCAGTTATCAATTACATCTCGGTAACCAATCCATATCTAGTATCTTGAATACATGGTAATAATGAATATTGAATATGCAGATGAGCCGATTAACGGTGCATTTTTCAACATAGCACTCATATCTATTCCACTCATGGCAGTGAGTAGTGTAGTGAGTAGTTCTGATGCATCACTAGCGCATTCCCTTAATTTGCCCTACGTGTCCTGGAGCCCTTCCCCTCGAAATAGGAATTTCCTCGAAGAAGGCCCTCACCTCTCCTTGTTGGAGAAGAGGAAGAACTACGACTGACTGGCAAGGGATGTAAGATAATAGAGCCAATCGTCGCCGTTCCGCGATGGTCTTATCTCAGCTCAGCACCTATGATGCTCCGTGTGCCCTGCCCCGTGTGCGCTGCTCCGTGTGCCCTGCCCCGTGTGCCCTGCCCCGCGTGCTCTGCCTCGTGTGGGCTCGCCAGCACAGGCTGTATGTCCGCTTGCGGTGCGGGCGTACCTGCGCATCTGCCTGCTCGCCTCAGAGTCCCGAACAATCGCATCATTTCTTGCGCGAGTTTTTGTGTCGCTTCTATGATGCCAATACTAGTAGATGTAGATTTATTGCGAGCGTGCGACACGGACACAATGTGGCTGGCGACAGATGATTTAACGTCCTGCCCTTCTCGTTAAAACCTCCGCGTCGATGGCGTCTCCAGATAGTGTCTCATGCAGATATCTCTGCCCTCACGTACACTGACTACGCTGCGACATAACGCTGCATGTTGCTGTGTCGAGAGACATGTTCACATGACTTCGGGCAAAGATATGACTGAAGCATATATTATATTATGATGCTTTTATTGCTGCCTGTTGTAAGTTCGTGTGAAAGTGGCCTACTCAGTTGTCAGAGTTTTTGCAAACCGCTCTAGACTGCAGTGACGGTCAACGTCAGGTAAATTCTAACCTGTAACCTTAAAAAATTACACTCTACGTTTTCGGACGCCGTATAATATATTTAATTTGGCAAGCGCCCTGTTTATAGAGTGTGTGTGTGTGTGTGTGTGTGTGCTACCTGCGGGGCCTACCTGGCCACGTGTTAGCACACCAACACACTGCCCTGACACACATCACTACAGATACATAATATCTTATTATATCATTCCTGAGAAAAATACTGCTCCAAATGTGACATGCATATATTAGTTTAAGATTTTAGCTAAAATTATGTCTTATAGTTCCCGTAAGGCATGATTTAATTTAGTTGTATTAACCGGCTAGCACTTACGTCAAAAATTACGTCGAAAAATTAGCTCGACAAGTTTCGGAAATCTGAGGTTTCCATCATCAGGAGGACGAGTCAGCACGCGCGTGCTGACTCGTCCTCTTTATTTATTAATTAATTTTAATGATTCATTTTAATCTTAATTTTTCGATGTAATTTTTGACGTAAGTGCTAGCCGGTTAATACAACTAAATTAAAATGATGTCTGTCATGAATGTTCCAAGTAGAGAACTGTAAACAACAAGATCAACGATAAGTATCATCAAGCTAGCTTTGGCTTTTTGCCGGAAATGCTAGATCCTGTCAAACCGGGAGCAGAAGAATGAGACAGATTCTACATTGTACTACATTCGTTTTAGATCAGGCAGGCTGTAGTCAAACGTAAACCTATCCCACGTATAAAAAAAAAGATTGTACAAACAAAAAACGTGAAATCAAATATAGAACTAGTATCTAACTTGGTTATGTAAGTAACAGCTAGTATTTGCAACACAAGGTCGCACTCACAACACTGTGAACTCAGTAGTTGTGACGCAAAAACTGCGCGCGAGTGTTTGTACGGCACAAGTAACCGGAACGCACTTCATTTTAATGTGAATATAAGTACAATATTCTCTGATATTAATCCGCTGTTGGCATTTTGATGTAGTGAAACAAAACAAGGCATTATACTTGTTCTTTCGTGTAATAAAAATGTTATGCAGATATGCTGCGATCAGCATAATGAATGAATTTAATTACCTACTGCGTATAGAACGGGAGTGCAGTATGGTCACTGCTCCGCGTTGCTCTGCATTGCACTGCGTTGCACCGCACCGCACAGTGCGCCGGGCCTTGCAGCGTAGCCCCGCGGCCCCCGCGCCGACACACGCGCTACTAAATCTTATCCTAATGGGCGCTATTCACGCTCCTAGAAAGCGCATTTCTATTCAAACCAGGTAAGAAATCTTACTTTTTTACAAAAGGTTTCAATGATTGATTTTCGGATTCCGAACGTCGAACAAAAAGCTTCCGTGCAAAAAATAACCAAGTATGCAAATGTATTGTTGCGTGTGTTGCGACGGCCCCGCGGGACTGTGGGCCCTATGCCCAGGCGGTAAAGTTCACATCGGCGCGCGCTCCGCCGGCGCACCTCATACTGTGCCTTTAATGCCAAAACCCATAAAATTAAAAGATGCGAGTGTATAATGGTAGCGACGTGCTCCAAGTATTCGCGCCAACAAACGAGGCTCGTGTAGGTAGCTGCGCTGCACTCCTACTATTTATAAAATGTCTGAATTACTTTAATCATATGCATATTATGGTAATGCCAGTTACATACTCGTGCTAATTAGAAGATATTTGCATAATTTGATTGTCAGAATAGTTGTTGTCCATTCGCGCAGTAGTGGCCGGCGGCCGGCGAGCGAGTGGCCGGCCCGGCGTCAGCGCGGCCGTTAGGGGTCGCGCAAACAGGATAATTACCGTAAAGGTCTCGCCACCCTCGGCCGCCGTACTCCAGTTATGTGCAGTCCCGTTACTCGCCCTGCAGGGGTCCCGTGACCTTTATTTTTTCCCGTCCTAGTGCGGAGGCTCCGCGCGACACAGCCTGCCATTCATCGGCCGGCGCTGCTCCATGGAGCTCGGTGAGTGCTCCGCCTGCTTACCATCACTCCACCTCGCTGCTTGTTGCACTCTTCTCCCACTCGACCAGTTCGGACCATATTTAAGCACCGCTATTTCCTGCACCACTAAACAACCGTTATCATTATCTCTTTTAATAAATAAAGTCCCAAGTCCTGTAAATATAATACCAATAAGGGATGTTTTAAAAAAGGGATTCGCATTGTGTAGAAGAAAGCGATCGCCGTAAAATATTCCGTTCGCAACAAAAAACCAGACTTTCTAATTTATTGCTTGAGCTTCGAAACGGACGAGGCTTTACGGAACGCGAAACAATCGAGTAATAATGCGCACTACATCACGCCTCCAGCCGGCACCAGGGCGGCAGCGTGGCGGCACCGGCCCGGCACCGACACCGGACACCCGGCTGATCCAGACAAACAGTCATAAATGAAAGTCCTATCATTTGCATGTAGCGGCGCAGTTTTTAGCGCACCCTAATTACAATACAATGACATTGTTCCACGTAAAGATTTAATTACGCGTTTTTACGAAACTAGCTTTCTAATTCGAGCGCGCGAGCGATTTGCTAATGATGTGACATTTTATTTGCATTCTCCGGGCCGCGCGGCGGGTCTCAGGCGGCTTGGCGATATATGGCGGGTCTGCGCGGTCCCGCGGGGGCACTCGCGGCTGACACGCGCTATGTTTCACTGTCCTGCGCCGCCCGCCGCTGTGCGGGGACGCGGCCAGCGCTGAGCCTGTGTCAGTATGTGCTCGCGTGTGACCCGCCGACCAGGGAGGGTGTCGCGGGGTGACCTTTCTCGTTCCCGTTACTCAGCTGGTCGCGGACGTTAGGGTCCCGCTACTCGCGCATTCATTACCTAGAGTTGTCACCCGCCGTCCCGCGCCCGGCCCGCGCCCGGCCCGCGCCCGGATCGCTTCTAGCTGGAACTATCCCCGATACATATCGGCTGCGGTCAACGGTTCATCATTTTGTGTCCGTAATTGGCCGCGACCGCAACAGAAGCTTCAACATCATAAAGCATCATCGAAACGATCGACTTTCTAATAACTTGGAATCGATATTTCGTTTCGGTGCGTGTCTGTGATGGAGGATGTAACAACGGGATCGATATTGCGGAGGGCGTGTTGGCGGCAGATTGGGGCCGCTAATGTACCTACATCTCCATACTGGCACGCAGATGAGGCGCGTGCCGGCGTGCAGCGCGCGTCGTGCTCCCACGCCACTCGGCACGTCGCCGCAGGAATGCTAGTTAGTTCGATCTTCTAGTTTGATCTGTAATCGCCACTTGGAAACTGGTGGCGGTAACAGATCATTTCATAAATAAATCACACGAGATGACGCGACCACTACTCTAACAGGAAAACCGGACTCGTACTCAATTAAACAGTTTTTGCTGTTTTGGTTTCATGCAACAATCCCGCGACACGGTACCGTGTGGAGCCGGGTCGGTGCCGGGTCCGGTACAGACACGGCGTCCCGCAGATGTTAGATATGATGATGCAAGAGGTGCTTTGTTTGGAGCACAAGAGCATCTTTGTTCGGCGACAATGGCGACCGCTGTCGTAACCTCATCTAGATGAATCTCTCCGCCCCTCGGCCGCGCCCGATCATCTCACCCGTTAATCTAACTTTCTTTTGTGTAAATATTGAACGACTTGCCGACTCTCAATCTATATAACAATACAAATTAATCGCAGTCCGCTATCCTCAGCGATCATTAAACTTTACAAAAAATTAAAACGCAAAAAATGGTTTAGTAGTGGACACGTTTTAACATAGTAGGTACGAACGGCGTGTGTTTTGTATAAGTATGTAGAGGATGATGAATATAGTGAATGATGTCGTTATCAGCGGCCTGCAGAGTGCAGTAACGGTATCGAGCCGCCCCCGGGGTGAGTGACACGCGCTGATATTTGTGCACCTGCAGTGTGCTAGCCGGCCGGTGCCGGGTGGAGCCGGGCCGGTGCCGAGGTCAAGGACAAGAGGCCTGTGTTACGGCGCAGTGTCGGCGGCTAATGGCGGGACGTGATCCGATCAGCGCACGCGCACACACACTCCGTCGATATTATTAGCTACGCCTCCTCACAACACGCTTTCTGCTTATATTATTTTTATAAGTATAATTGTCGTCTTATTCTCGTCTCAGTAATAACTGTGATATCGTTGTTTTGTTAGAGCAGGACTGCTCCGACTCATTGTTAGTTTGAACTTAGGAAATAGTAGATTAGTGCCGCCGGCGTCTGAATCACGGATTGGAAGGAAATTCTTGATTTATGAATGCGTTGGAATGTATCGTCGCGTGCGCGCGCCGTCTAACGCCCACTCCTTGCAGTGGGATGCAGTGCGCTCCCCTTACACTCGCCAGTAATACGCAGTGCACTAGTGTCACCTCCCGGCCTGGCTCGCCCCGGCTACAGGTGTCGCGCGTGGTTGCGTCGATGGCAATCAGTGCTATCACTCGTCTGTCGCCAAACTGCCCTCTTCCGGCGCGAGGTACGAGTAAACGACACTGGCCCGTTCATACTTATACATATTTGAATGTTGTTTTTGTTCAAACATGCGATAGTTCCTGACCCATCTCTTCTCCTACTGATTCATAAGCGTACTAAAAACTAAACAAAGCCGTCCATCGTGGAGCGCGGTAAGCTTTCCTTTGTTAATTATAGCAACCATATCTCAAACAATTGGATCGTAAAACTGGTACAAGTTGCGTACGTGATTATAATTGAGACAAGTACAAATATGGGCTCTGTAATATGGTAATGTGCGCTCCGAGGCGAGTACGGGAGTGCGGGCGCTACCGTGCCCCGGCGGCACGCGCGGGTCGGAGCACATTATGAGCCGCTATAAAACAATTAGCTCGGGTCAGCGACCTCGCGCCTCCTCGTGCGGAGATACATCATTTTTTCCCGCGTGTTTTGACAACACATTTGAATATTCTCAATGTTAATTAATTTGAGCGGTTCATTCAATTACGGCGCTCGGCATGTTTCCTAATGAGCGAGCATTTATTGCCGTGCGGAGGAGCCGGGCCACACTCCGCCACACTGCAAGTACGCGGTCAGTTTATCAGGTGTGTGCAGCGCCCCGGGGCGCTCTATGTGCTGGAAAATTGCCTCTCGTTGGGCGGGCGGGGGCTCGTTGTTGTGCACACGCGGCCGCAGATAACGAGATGCTCTGTGGAGCAGAACCCCCCGCGCCCCCGCGCACTAAATCACGCGTGTACAAGTTTACACAGCTACATAGTCGCCAGCAGCCGGCCCGGGCACGCCAGTGTCAGGCCGCGCTGGGACGTGCGCAACATTCCTCGCTGGCCTGTTTATTCCGCTTATCTGAATTTTAAATTGACTCCCCTCCCCCCCTGCAACCCCTGTCCGGGGCTAGCCGACCGAGCGAACCCAATCAAGTGAGTATTCGTGGGATGCGCTGGCATTTGACACACGATTTCACTTTCCTCCCGCAACGCACAAAAAACACGGTCTTTTTCGTTTTGAACTACCGAAAGTGAAATTATCGTGATTAAAGTTTTTTCGTCGGCGGAGACGTTTGATGGGAGTCACGACGCGGCGGCGCGGAGCCGGCGCCGGAGCGGGCCCGGGCCGGGCACGGGCCCGCTCCGCACGACGCTCGCTCGGTTCCCACAAGAACCGGACGCATCGAGCGACGGATTCTGTTTGTACTACAAAAATGACCATAAATTACCGCGCGCTGATTGAACCCCGGAATATTAATCAAATCTAATAATGAGGTATTCCGAGTAACTGCGCCTATTACGTGTGTGCCGCCGTAATTGTATTCATCATTGTGTTGTTTGGACTACCGGGGCAGCGGGGCGGGAGCGGGGGCGGGGGACTTTACAGTACTTGCAGCGTGCCTTTCATCTTCATGGAAATAACGAATACAATGAAGTGCTTGGTGTAGCGGTCAGTTCATGTCACTGCTTACACAGACGTCAGACACCGCTCCCTAATGTAACGTTTATTTTTAAGTAAACACGCTCTCGATAGTTTGTTTCTGTCATACATAGGTATTGTAATAATACCTATGTATATAAGATTTGGAATGTCTCTTAAGAATTACATTAAATGGGAGTAAATAGATGTACATTTTAAAAAGATATCACAATACAACACAACAGCAGATATAAATAAATTATCCATGTCTATAAAATATACTCATGTCATAAATTTCAAAATACCTACAGAAATTTTAATCTTTCATGTATATCTACCAAAATGACAACTTTGAAAATTGTATTACACTGGTATTCAATATATTTGGTAGGTACTAAATTATTATAGTCCATGTCCAAATTTGATGTATGTGATGTGTCGCATAGGACTTCGTAGAATTTGTTTGTTTCCTGTATTATTATAGATAGTCTTTTATACCCGATTGTGTTTTCTTCGATCTTAGACTTGCTGTTACTCTTTCTTTTCTGTACTGCCTTTGAGCACTTTTTTGATAACTCCTGATTTTTTTTATATGTTTTTTTCCAAATTTCTCGCTGTTTTATTTTTTGTCCTTAGTTATAATTCTATTTATTTCCTTGCTTATTCTTGTGATTTCTTTCCTTTTCTCTCTAGTATTCTCTTCTTTGCACAACATTTTCCTTCTTTCTAGTAATTTCGTAGTGTCTAGCAATTATTTATATAAAGTTTTGTGACGTCATGTAATGAATATTATGAATAAATTAACTCGGACTTAGTATGTTCACTGATCTTCGTTTTCTTTCTCTCGATTGACATATCTTGCATTACGGTAGTCAATAGTTCTTTGAGATGTAGATATTGCGACGAGTCGACATCTTACTGATTCTAATTTGTATGTTTTTTTGTATTGTTTCATTTGTGGTGTTTTAATAAAGTATTTATCTATCTATCTATTTTTCTATGATCAGTGTAGACGTTTTTGTTAATAACGTCAAACTTTTTTATCTGATTCTATTTATTTTGTTAGGATGAAGTCGATTTCGTTGAAGTGCATGCTATTCGGTGTTTTCCAAGACACAGCCTTTTCTTTTTTTGTTCTGAACATTGTATTGGCAATCCTTAGGTTGTTGTAATTTTAAATTTTACCAATTCGTTTCCATGAAAATTCCTTATTCCATGAGAAAACTTCCTGTACGCTATATCTTCGCCGTATTGTCTCTTTCCAATTTGAGCGTTTGAATCTCCCATTACGATATTAGGGTTAAGTTCTTCGAAGTTGAGGAAGCAACTGCTTTTTCTACAGTTGAAAAAGGTAAAGTTTGAAAGTTGATTGTCACCAACCTGTTAATGTTGTTTAAGTGTTTTTTGCTTATGATGAACCCAACTTCTCTTCTTCCCTTTGTTGTGTAGCTGTGATACAGGATACAATTTGAATGTTTATCTATGACTTCTTTTGCCCTCGTGACTTAGCATAAACCAAGAATGTCCCACTTTACTCTTTCGGTGCAATCAATTAACTCAGACTACTGTCGGCAAGCAAAGTCAAAGTTTCTCTCATAGGTTCATAAATATTGAAATGATTCGTGTACGCCAGTAGCCGGTAGCCGGCAGCCGGTAGCTGCACGGAATTAGGTGCGTCATCTGATTTAATATTCATAGCCCTTTGCGTGCCGCTGCGTGTCGCTGCGAGCTGGCGCGGACCGGGGCGGGCCGAGGCGGTGCGGCGTGGGAACCTGCGTATGCTGTGTGCGGTGAGATGAGGCGCTACTCCCAGGGCCCAGGCAGTAACAGCATAATGACGCGGCGACATGCTGCTCTTATACACCCTACTCAATCATATCTCTCACACACATACATAAATATATATAGGAACAATTTCAATTTCAATTCCTTTGTTAGCATAAATGTATTTACATTTACCCTGTTAAGAGGGGGATTAGGGCGTGGCTAAAGTTAAAACTAAATATTTTAAAAACTAAAACTTAATATAAAATTTAAAATCTTAAACTTTAACTAGTACGTGTACAATATTTTCGAGCTTTTAATACCTAGAGCGATGTGTTTTTTTATGCGTGTTGTGTATACAATTTTAACCTCCTAGGAAATTAGAGCAAAGTTAGAGATACAATTAACTAACCTTAAACATGGCGGGAATGTGTTTTCTGAGTCAGGGCAATCGGTTTAATAGTTTGTACGGAACTTTCGCATGCGAGTCCAATATATGTACCTGTTCGGGGTTTCCTTTATTTTAAACTAATTCGAATAGATCTCGCGAATCCTATTCGACGATTGACAATAAAAGATTATTCTTGTTCTCTTAATCTAGTTAGATTCATTAACCTATCAGTCGGATGGAGATAGATTCCGTCTATGTGAAACTAATAAAGGTTGCTGGTCTGCCCTGTGTCGGGAGAGGGGTGCGAGTAGTGGCTCGTATGTCGCAGTACATGCATCTGCCTCCATGGCTGGCCGGCTGCAGGCTGCAGGCTGGCCTCTCACGCTGCAGGCACTAGCTGGAGTCGAGCTGGCAGGTACATGCGGTACCGAGGCAGTGCCAGGGCAGTGCCGGCACGATGCTGGGACGGTGCCGGGGCAGTGCCGGGACGGTGCCGGGGCAGAGGCGGGCTCGTGTTCATTGTTTATTGATTGTTGACATTTGGTGCGGAGCCGCACGCTAACGACGCCATAAATGCCAACAACAATACACGGAATTTGACGGAAACAAATCTATATTGATTCGCTGCTATAATTACCATCCAAACTACTGTTTCATAAAATATACATTCAATACCAACATCCTTTATAACGATACATCTACTAATGTACTGTATAACGGAAATGAATGACAGGATCTTTAAAAAAAACAAATTTGTAATTAAAAAGCATATTTTAAATGGGAAGAGACAACGGAACAGTGTACTTTATGAAAAACACACATACATGGCGTAATTTGAAATGAATGAATGAAACCACATTTAAAGTAATCTCACATCGCATCACACCTAAGCTCTCAAGTAATGCTAGATGTGGGCGCCTGCGTTACAAGTTTCATACTTAGTGCAGGGCTCACAAGAGCACAAATGAACCTTTAAAAACCTATGATTACGTACAGCAATGTATTATTCTGAGGTTTCACGTAATCGTTTATGTAAATATATAATAATGTTAATTTGAAATTTGTATATTAACACGGCTGTATTGAATAAATAAATTGTTATAAGATGCAATCAGAATAGTACAAATATTTATATTTATTTATTTCATTTGACAAACTACCAATTATGCATATTTTACTTTTATTTTTAGTAGGTTTTTGAAATTTGACGTTTAAACTGACAATTTATTTACTGACTGTGTAGTTAGGTATATTATATTGTTGTTATTATTATATTGTAATCAATTTATATTGTGGTTAAAAAGATAATTTAATTTTTAGTTTTAATTGAATTTGATTTATAATTTGGAAGTCTTTTTATAGACTGCCTCTGGCAACATTTATTTTGTATTAGATTTTGTTCGACATTCTTAAGTGTACAAAACTAAGTTTAGTTTTAACCTTAATGAAGAAATTAAGGAATGAAAAAAAAAATGAAAAAAAATCACATACTCTTTCAAGATTTCATATAAAATAGCGTCTAGTCAATACCAATAAGAATGAAAAAAACGGTAATATGAATTATTTTACCAGAAGACTATTTGTGAGTATTTCAGCAGGCGAAGAAAAGTATTTTCCTGCTTTTAAATACACTCATTAACATATGTAACAAAATTTCACATTATTTTGTATGAGCAGCCTTTTGATACAACATATTATGGGAATGACTTTTAGACTTCGAGTCGGAGTAAACGTGTCTTCGGGTGTAAATATTCAAATGTCTATTTTTTCTTTTCAATTCGTATTGGTATTGAGTTGAGGTTTATAAGCGGCAACTATTTGTGCTTATAAGAAAAGAAGCTCGCATTGTGTGCATATCTCAGCAGCGGGCGCTGCGGGCTCATTATGGATTCTAATTAGAAGGAGAGTGGGGCGCCCTTTGAGCGGCGATGAACACGCGGTTTGTGTTTGTATTACACGGAGCGCTCCCGAGGATTAGTGGCCATTGTGCGGAGTGTACACGCCGCACTCGCCAGTAACAAGCCTGCTTGTGAGTGCCGGCCGAGCTGCAGCCGAGACTCACCGGCCGGGCCGCGGGCTGCAACACTCGGGGAGCAGGGACAGAACACTGAATGAAACGATCTTAAAAGCGATAAAGCGAACGAAACGGTTTCATGAATTAAAAAGATTCCTTTTGTTATCGCTGGCCGGTTGCGCGTATATTTATACATTGCACGATCGTTACCCAACATAAAGATGACTCCAGATGTCAATTATGCGAAATGCCCCTCACTCACACGCGAGCGACAGGGAGCGCGCGTGTGCGAGCGAGACAGCGCGCCCACGCCCGTCGCAGTGAAGACATCAACGCGCGCGACGTTCCTAAACACGCGACACTGAGCTGAGGCAGGGCCAGCCTGGGTGCGACGCGCGCCGCCTGCGTCGCTCACTGCACAGACTTATTGCAAGGGTCGCTGGCCTCATTTACCTAGAAACGGTATCGCCGGTGTGGATGCGCGTGCGCACGGCGGCGGTGACTCGCCGCCTGGACGGGCTTGTCATCGCGCCAGAGGCTTGCTCGGGAGCTGGGAGCAGATGTAGCGTGCAAGTGCTGAGTCATGCGGGAGCAGCCGTGCGGCGGGACTAGCTGCAGTCGTGTGCACATAACAAAACAAATGTTTACTGAGAGTCTGCATCGGTGTATCTTGTTCGCAGTGTCGCGCTACATTGTAGTACTTCACACGAACATACATACGTGGACTCGTCTGCATGAGACCTTAGCTAACATTGCATCCCCAAGTAAATGGACACTATGCAGCATGTTCCTTGAAGTATGAGTAGTAGTGGAGAATGCGCCGAGTCACGCCGCTCTCGGAGAAAGACGAAAGTACGGAATGGAATCGCTGAACTAAGAGAAAAAACAGTAACAAGTAATTTAAGCAACGATTTGTTCATGACGGTATCACGGAGATCAATTCATGTACTTTATTACAAAACAAATCGAAGGCTCATCGGCGGTCGACGAACTCTGCCGATTAATAAATTAAGATAAAGAATTAAAGTGAGCGCGAGCACAATCCGAGCATGATGCGGCGGGTCGGTGTCAGGCCGGCGGCAGGCCGACGTCGACCCGGCGGCGGGTCGGGCGCGACCTGCCGTCCCGGCGGTGTCCGAGCTAGACTGTGTCGCGGCGCGTGACGTGCATCCTGCGCGACTGATGGCTATCGCAGCCACTGCGCCATCACACCGCGCCGCTAATTACCCACACGCACCGGCCCCGTCCGGCGCGGCACGGCACGGCACCGGGCCGGCACCGCGACAGTAATTGATTGAGTGCGCGGTGGCGCGGCGGGCTGCGCACGAGCGGCGGCGCGCACAAAGAGGATAATATCTTCATAAATCGATATTTCCCCGCTAATAAAGAGATATTAATTATCTAGTATTCAAATCTCGGCGGTAGAGCGCGCTCGTGACCGGCGCGCCCCCGCGCCCGCGCCCCCGCCCCCGCCGCCCTGCTACTCTGCACTCTGCAGGCCTCGCACCACGCTCCGAGTGCCGGTGTGGTGGTGGCAGGTCCGCACTCACAGCACCGACACCGACAAACTAAACCACGAGACGCCACGTGTATTACTCCTCTTGGAGGCACTGTTCACACAAAAACTTCAACGTAGCTTATGAATCAAAGTATGCTTTGCCTGTATATTTTTGCCTTGTAAACTTTGGAATGTATATTTTCAAGTTCTATCTTTGTTTATTCCTATGATTTTAAAATATAAGGAATTGAGACGTTATTGATCTTTTTAAACCACATGTGACTAATCAACAACATTTATGTAGAACGCGCAAAAAGACACCGTTTAAAAAATCTCTACAGTATATTATCCCAACTTTTTTTCACACAAACCTACATATAGATTAACGAACATTTTGTCAAGATTTCGGTTACATAATATTTATAGCAAAAAAATAACGACATCGGGAAAGATTCCGTTAAAAACGGTTTAATGTGACCCAGTCGCAAGCAATATAGGATACTTTCGAGCAGATAAATAACTTTGGAAACATCCCAGTCAGGGGATTACAGACGTCAAAATGGAATTATTATAGACAATTGAGATCCGTCTCTTTGAGAAGTGAGCTGGAAAGGAAGCGAGTAAAACAATGCTACTACAAAGGCTGCAGCGGCACCGCAGAGAGGAACGGAAGTAGTAACGGTGCATTATGCATGTATCCCGTGTTTGAATGATATGACAAGCTATTTGTTGGTGGTTTCCGCCGTGCTGATGATTCAAGGAGAGTATAGTGATGTAGTGGGAGCGGGGCGCAGGGTGCGGGGGGCGAGGCGGGGGCGGTCAAACCTCGTTAGCTGAATATGCACTCCAATCTCGGGCGGAATCGAATTTGCGCCCTCCGGCCGCGGCCGAGTGGCCTTTTAAAGGGCTCGCGACGACGCTGATGGATTATTTGTGAAGTGGCCGCCTTTGAAATCTTTCGCGCGTTAAAACGGAGGTAATCTCGTGGACCCTCGGCCCCGCCCGCGCCCCGCGCCCCGGAGGCTGCGTGTTGTTTGCTTGATGATTAGACCGGCCTCCCCGCTCCGGAACCCTTCCGGCAGCGCCTCCTGTACTACATCTGTACAAGCCGCTATTACACATGTCGCGAAAAAAATCTCTGAGAAAATTCGATCGCAAGCTGCGCCGTCATTTTTACATTTTTTACCCTAAAAAATGTGTGTCAGAGGGTAGGGGAGCGGCGGGAGGCGACAGGTCTCGCCGACAAATCTCTTTTTTAGCGCAAAAACCCGAGTCGCGAACAATGGCTGACCCATTTCCCGCCGTGGGAAGGAATAACGACCGTCTCCGCGAGCACTTTTGCTATAAAAACTGCATTACCCCACATTTTTTAAAAAACGACAAAAAACCGCGACGCGAAAGCGCAGGGGATATTGAAATTTCAAACTCGGAAGGGTGAGATTTATGTCTAAAATAACGGTTTTTGGTAAAAAAGTAGAATCAGCTGCGCGGAGTGTCGCGGGACAATGCCTCCGTGACCGAGTGACAGTATTAGGTATAACGCGCGTCTAGAAGGAGCCACTGGCCGGCAATGATGCTCGCTCCTACTGAAATTACTGTGTCCAGGCTGGCGTCTCACAAGCAATGACTGCAGTGAACTTCATCTATGACAATTTCGAATGAATCACTTTATTTTATTACATATATAGAGGTATATTATTTCTACAACAGCAAATTCAAGTTTAGAACGTAAACCTAAACCTACTGGTTTTCTTTCAGGACAAATTCCAAGTATACAAATACAAATGTTGCATAGTTATAATTTTTATATTATTATATGAGGGCAGAGAGAGAGAGAGTATTTCTGTTATGTGTGGTTATGTAAAGAAAAAAATATATATAAACAGTCAGCTTTTTTAACGCAGTGTTTTATTCTTGTGCCACTGTGATAAATGCATGAGCTTGGTGAAACTGCTACTTACTTTAGAATGCATCTCAATTTAATGACAAAACAGCAAAGCGCGGCGCGGCGCGGGCGGCCCGACTACTGCCGACGGAGACTTAGCACAGAATCAGTAATAATGCTGTCATGTTGTACCTACGGCCGTAAACGTGTGACACAGTATATCACGGTCATTTATTAATAATTATCCTAATGATTTAAATAATTAACCATAAGCATGTATAATACAACCGACTCTTGCAGCACTGTAGGTATTATTTATTTATTCTCATAATCAGGACCACTTAAAACGAATGTTATTACTCTAATGATATATATTGATATAAATTAAATTCTACCAGTAACATAAACAAGTCAAAATTAAATAAATAAAAAAATAACAATTAAAACAAAACGTGAATAGGATAAAGTAACAAATTCAAATAAAAATAATATTACGCAAATATCATGTTATAAGGTGTTATTGTATGGAGGTATGTCGCTATTGAGTCTCATTCCTCATTTTTAACCGACTTTAAAAAACGAGGGTATCAAGTCTTCTGAGTCTTTTTTTGTACACCATAGGTACCCATATGTTCCGCGATTACTCCGTTATTTATGAACCGTTTCAAAAAATATTTTTTTATTCGATCGCGATTGTTTCCGAATTGTCCCATATTTTTTTTTCATTCGGTCCAGTACTTTTTCAGAAAAAAACCAATAATCCAACTTCATAAAGTTAATGCAAACCAATTTTGTCTTTATTTCCAAAACGACTACTCGGATTTTAATGCAGTTTTCTGTAATGTGTTGAGGTTTAATGGGTGCATCTTTTTAGCTTTGTACCTATGTATTACGATGTCAACTCACCAGGGGGCGCTGCTGTATACACTATATCTTCTGAATTATCAGCCCAATTTTGATGCGGTTTTCTCTGATAGGCTTAGTTTTTTTAGTAAATTAATTTATGCATGTGGCTCGCTGACTACTTACTAGAGGGCGCTACATACATACATTTATTAGCGCCTAAAACTAAAAAAAGCTAGGCCGATTCTGATGCTGATTTCAACATACAGTTTGTTATTGATCGGGGTAGTATAATTTTTTAGAATATGAAAAGTCATACAAATTTTAGATATTTCTGTTATTTTACCAAGTGTGATGTGATCGGCCACCAGGAAATATCCGGTCATAAAAAAATATTGAGCTCGCTTCACTCGCTCATAATTGTAAAAAACTCTTGCAATGGGTTCAAGTTTGAATTTTTCAATTCACATAAACACTGCCCACCTAAACCTAGGAGTAGGTTTGTGTACGAAATGAAACTAAAAAGTATAATATATTTATATTTAATTTAAAAAAATCTAAAACCTACTTCAAGTGTCACTAAAAAGTTAATAAATAATTTATTTTCATATTTGCGACTTCAAAATTTAAAATTGGGAGTATATCTATCAAATTATTGAAGCTTACAATCCTATCATCGTTATGTACTTAATAAACTCATACATACATATGTATGTATGAGTTTATTAAGTACATAACGATGATTATAAACTGGTTAAACAGGAGGACCACAGATCTGAAGCCATGTTTCTACGTGCTAACTGACCGCTATCAGATTAAGATTGCTGTTTTTTTTTCGGGTTCAAATGGTCCTCCCTCTACGGGTTCAAAAGAATAAATCCACGTTTCGTCTCCTGTGACAATGTCATAAACAGCATTAGAATGCCCGTGGCCGTACTTCAGTAGCATGTGTGAGCTCCATGCCACGCGAGCCCGCTCCTGCTGCGCTGGCAGTTCATAAGGGATGCAAGGACAACAAAGTTTCCGAACTTTCAATTCTTCGTGTAAAATTTTCTGAATTTGGTTCATACCAATCCCAATAGTCCTCGAATTGTCCGCGGGTTTTCTTCAACTAACCGCTTAACAGTACCCACATTATTTCCGTTGACGGCAGTTGAAGGCCGCCCTTCACAAATTTCGTCGTAAAGAAACTCAACCTCTCTCAAATTCAGCAAACCATCGCCTGACGGTGCAAAAACAAGGTGCTTCTCTCCCAAAAGCATTTTAAAGACGAGACGAGAGAGACTTTTTTTAACCTAAAAAAATCTTTCCATTTTAATTCTCTAAAATCTTATCATTTTAATTCCATTCTCGTTGCGTACGTAAAACTTTGATGTGTGATTAAAAACAATTGACAAATCATTTCCCGTTAATTTTTTTTTATTATTGAGGAGGTTGCAATGTTTAAAAAATTATATAACATTCAAAGATTGACTGATTAAGAAGCTAGAAGTGCTAAACTTTTAGTGTGCCCCATGTATTATTTAATAAGGAATTTGTGTGTGACTCAATTAATATCTTTCTAGTTCTATTTCAAACTGCCAGATAATTAGTATATTGCTAGCGCGTACTGCTCGGATAAATATCAATATTATTTATTAATTTTATTTAGTTACTGATCTAAATACGGATGTTGCATTCAATATATACACTATTATGTTAAGAGCAAGAGTTTGTGAACTTTGTGAGTTTTATCGTTCGAGCGAAACTCAAAAACTTCGGAAACAGATTAAAGAAATATTTTTCTAATTTTGTTAATGAAACAAACTACATGTATAAGTATTTAACCATGTTGTACACACTAACATGATATGAGCCAGTTATCTGTGCGTCTGGCGGCTCGCACGCGCTGCGGCTGGGTGCGGGGTGCGGGGTGCGGGGTGTGGGGCGCGGGGCGCAGGGGGAGGTGCGCTGCAACCCTTGCGGCGCACGCGGCGCCAGCTAATCAACGCACAGCTTTACATGATACCCTCCTAGCACGTACCTACATACTTGTGCTAAAACTGATCGCCCATACATTTTTCCCCGAACGATTTATTTTTGGTGTCAGACCCTCTTTGTTTTGTTGTTTTAACTCATAATTCATTGGTAGATAACAATTAAAGTTTTCACCTACTTAAACAATTTGCAAGTCATCAATTATGATAGCATATGATAAGTATATTACACGATAGGTAGTCATAGTTTTGTCAAATGAAGATAAAAAATAATTAAATATCTATACTAATATTATAAAGCTGAAGAGTTTGTTTGTTTGTTTGAACGCGCTAATCTCAGGAACTACTGGTGCGTATTGAAAAATTATTTTTGTGTTGAATAGACCATTTATCGAGGAAGGCTTTATTTATGCTATATAACATTTCGCTGCAACTAATATGAGCGAAGAAACAATGGAAAATGTGGAAAAAACAGGGAAAAATATTCATATTTGAGGGCTTCCGTTGCGTGCACTGCGAAAACAGTTTAAGTCGTGGGTAACAGCTATAATTTATAAAGCTGACGAGGTTGTTTGCAAAAATAAATATAATGCCCAAAATAACTATTCCACGCGGACGCGGGACGAAGTCGCGGGCACAGCTAGTGTTAAATAAACCTATGCTTTGCTTTTGTTTCTACATCTAATTAATAAATAAATGCGTAAATGGTTTAATTTTACCAAAATTGGTCATCCATCTCTCAGATGATTATTCTCAAAAAGTCGTCCTTTTGTTTGACAAGATTTGTTTGAATGAAAGGTTTGTTTGACATCGAAATGAACGCTTGTTGGTTGTGTATGGAACCCGTACACCCCGTGGCCGGTGTGTGTGTGTGTCCTCCGGCGTCCAGTCCCTCTGTTTGCGGGGGCAGGCGCGGCCGCGGCACACTACACTGCCTGCTTTGATCCAGGCCCCTCCACCTCCGCTCACACAATGTACTGCATTCACAATCACACAAATGCCAACGACATTGTGATCAAACAATTCAAAGATTTAACGAATGAATTTCTTTCGGTTAGTGAGTCTGCCCAACCAAATATGTAAAATTTATAAATTTAAAATCTGAATTAAATAAAAAAAATATTGATACAATGATCGCAGCGCAACAAAAGACATCAACGCGCAGTTCTGAGTCTAAAGGGGGCTCAATTAATTAATATTTTAATAAAATTTCAATATTACATATACACATAGGTACATGGTCAGTTTTTCATGTAATTATGTCTATTTGTACGCCTCGAATACCGCTTTAACCTGCATGTTGTGCTCTAGCACGCTGGCAGCGGCACTCTAGCAGCCATCTCTGCTGTCACTCGTCATACAGCAAGCTCTTCAATTGCAGTTGTATTAGAATGTTTAGCTGTATGTGCTTACATTTTAGAGTATACAATATAAATCTTCAGTTTATACACACATGATTTTTTTTTAATTGGATTTAGGTACTAAGTATATGCGGAGGAATAAAAAAATCTTTCTCGGGTTTTGGTATTAGTAGGTACTCGAACCATATTGAAGACGATGAGATGTTGAATTTCTATCGATATATTCAAAAACAGTTCTAGAGACATCATTATAATAAAACCATAATAGGTACATCATAACGAAAACATTATACGAGTGTGAAGCAAAAATCACGATGGCAATAATTTCAAAGATAATTTGTAATGTGTGTGTGTGTGTGTGTGTGTGCATGCAGCCAGCAGTAACCCGCATTATACATGCAGAGGGCAGGGAGGGGGAGGGGGAGGTGATTGTACAATTTATAATGTTTATTCGGGCGCGAGATCAATCTCCGAGTAACGAGGTCGCCAGATAGCGGCACGCGCGGAAGGGTTGCGTCGCGTGCCGCCCCCCCCCCCCTCGCCCCGCGCCTGCAGCTGCGCGCGCGCAGCCTCCGCCCCCGCCCCCCGCGCCCCGCGCCCACACTTTCCCTGCTTCCGAGTTCTGTTTCAGCATCCCTTCTCTGCACTGCACTGGCTCACAACCCTTTGTGCGTAATCCCTTAACGATCGATTCACTTTTAACGGCTCTATAAAATATAGCACGCTTCCAAATCCGATTCTACTTATAATGAGTGTGACTCGCGTTATTGCAGATTTCGACCGACCCTCCGATCTAAATATGATTGATATTCTAGTTATGGAATACATACGAATCAAATGCATATAAACTAGTTAAAATACATAAATGTACCTACATGAACATCTACCTTAAGATTATTATATTCGAGAGTAAAAAATCGAATTCAAGGAAAAATAAGAAAGTAGCGGAGCTTGTATCGTATTGTACATGTTTCTAGAAGCATATTCACATGTGTGGGTACAGCACAAGTGGCCGGTACAGTCCCTGCTGGGAGCTGCAAATTCATTTCAGATATAAGTTTGATATTCATTGGAGTGCGTCTCCGGGGACACGAGTGTAAATACGAGTGGCTGCGTATGTAGCGGACAAACAATCAGGGCCAGGGCGCGGGGCCGGGCCAGGCCGCGGGCCAAGCTGCTCATACCCTTTACGTTTGCCTAGTGCTCGTATGTTTGCTTTGTAAGCCGGAAATTTACAAAATTGTTTGCAAACGGCCCGGATCGCTTCATCATCTCGATATTTACATAGAATTTTGCCAGTTCTATTTGTTTACCGCGGAATGTTGCTAGCTACATACGTATAGCTACAGTCGTCCGCTTAGCAGGCTGTGTGCATGCTGGAGCGTAGATGGCTGCGGCGCGTGCAGCGCGGGCCGGCGGCCATTCATCACGCGGTTTAATTTAAACCCGTCAGCCGCGACGGCACATTTACCGGCGACATACGCGCACATAAATCACGGCACGTGACGCAACCCTTCACCCGGGGCAAGCGGGGCGCGCGGGGCACGCGGGGCTGGCAGGCCCGGGGCACGGCGCCGGCTGCCACTTTTTTACTAGTTAGCATACCGGTCCGCCAATGGCGGCGCGGCGCTACATCTACATATGATTTACATACGCACGCCACGCCCCGAGCAAGGGTTACCGTTATGTCACTCCGCTATGTAAATGTGCTCGATCTCTGCTCGCAGCTCGGCCCGGCACACTGACGATGCAAATCAACTGTAGGCTCTAGCGTTATCACGACTTAGATGAATAGAAAAAAGACCTACGCGAAATCAAATGCACTTGATATCTTAAGCATTTTATCCTGTCGTCAATTTAGTTCGGTTAATTATAAAATTGACTATTAAGTTTCAATAGCAATTCAATATGTCTGTTTCACAAAAGAGAACAATATCCATCGATACGTCGAGATGAGAGTACCTAGTGCTTGCGGCACGGAGTATCCCCGATCTCTATATGTCCGCCTTCAGAGCGAACAAAGCACCGATATACCTACATAATATACACACGGTTGCTTTGTTTCAAGATTCAGCTCGAGGCGTGAACACAGTGGCTAGTTAGCGCCGTGCAGCGCAGGGGGGGCGGGGGCCGGGGGGTGCAGCTGCAGCAACTATTGATTAGCACCAGCCCCGCCGCCACCAGCCGCACCAGCACGCTCATCTATTGTCACACCTACATTAGCAATCATCCACTCACTTGAATTTTGTTATTAATATGGATTTAAATTTAAATAAACCGTTCTTGATAAACTAAGTATATTTAATTAATTAAAGCCTACATATGAATTTAGCGCGGGGCCCATGCTCCGCGGCCGCCTCCCCGGGGACAGTTAGAGTGCAAGTGCTGCCCCCTTTGCATACATCGCGCGGGCGGGCTGTCCCATCGCCAGAGCTCCGACTAGGATGATACAATGCACTCCTACAACAGAACAAACTAACTGACGCGAGAGAGCGCCCAAATTTAACTTTCACTTTTCAATAACAAAAGTACCTGAAAGTATAGTTCTGCTTCTCACTCAGACACATGTATTTGCCCCTATCAGGGTGATTGTTCAGTGTTTTCTGTCAACCTTTACAATTCGCAAATAAATTACTATGACTATGACAACCGTCCAATGTACTATTTAGAAATAGGGTTTTTAGTGAGATCCTTATAATAATGCTGCTGCTTCCGAAAATTGTTCTTAGTTCTTAGTCTAAACATGATGCATTCATATTGCATGATATACAAAAAAAAATGCATGATATAAAAAAAAAATACAAAATCAATTAATAAATTTAACCATACCTTTATTTGTTTGAATAAGAAAACACGTACTAATACAAATTTCTTTCCTTTCATATTTTACAAAACTTCAAATTCAAATTCAAAATTCATTTATGTATTCAGAAAAAGTGTTACAATATTTCTTAATTACTACCTAACATACTGGGTGAGGGCACACCCGTGCTATGTTAGCTAGTCCCTTCCAGTGATCTTGATTACAGTGATACAGTTAGGAACAAGCTAAAAAATAAATTTTTGAATGTCAATTTTTTTAAAACATAATTATGTCTTCTACAGTCCTTAAAAAGTCATAATAATTTTATTTAGTTATTTAGTTTTTACATTAACATTAAGCAATTACGATTAGTTCTAGACTTATCTTTACATTTACATTTCAGTGCATTTGTAATTATTAGGTGTTTTGAATTTACGTAATATAGAATACAAATCTTAATTCATGAAATTAGCATTATTTCATTAACGAACAATGTACATAATTAAACCATTCATTCAGTCACATAGTATATGGTAAATCAAAGCAATTAGTGATACGTACAGATAAACTTAATAATTATAAGGCAAGTTTTTTTTTATAGGAACAGTTTTTTTATAGGAATAGTTTTTTTATAGGAACAGTTTTTTTATAGGAACAGTTTTTTTATAGGAACAGTTTTTTTATAGGAACAGTTTTTTTATAGGAATAGTTTGTAGTCAATACATTTATTTTATTATCTATTAAAATATAGGTTTGAAGTCCTATGAGCTCGAACAGACCGATGTAAAAAGATAACAGATAACCTGTAAATACCACAGCATTCATAATACTAGTAGGTATTACACTGAGCGACTCGGCCGCGCAATGTCGCCCCCTGGCGGAGGCTGCACATTAACAGTAATTGCAAATGCAAATATTGTGCAAATAATCCAACATGGCGGCCGCGTCCCGCCCGCCTGCCTCCCATAGACTGCTTTCTATGCTATTTCATATTATCTACGTCTATGTGCACATTGTAATACTGTAGAACTAGGAAACAGAAATATTATTTGCAATTTCAGTGAAGTATCTCTCTTTGCACTCGTATTTGTAACCCAAAATTACGTGACCGAAGCAACCGACTTCCACTACATATAAAGTGAGTTGTGGTGTGGAAGGTAAACTACCAGGTCGCTACCAGGGTATATACAGACAGATATAAGAACTACTTTGTAAAAGCTCACATTTCATCATCACCATTGACTGCGTATATCTTAGAGGAATGTCATATTATGTATTGCGTATATGTCAGAGGCCCTTAGGGCGACTTGATAAACTCTCGACACCAGAGTTGGCAACTCATATTCGATAAGAAGAAGAAGAAGGAATGATTTATAGAAATCATCTCTACCGGACGCTACATAGGTACTTTAGCAACTTTGCTCGTGGCCAAAAAAACGTAAATTCAAATTTAATTTGTAAGTAAATTTATTTTTATAGTTTTTGTTTGTATACCTACATCAAAATGTTATTGGAAAAAGAAAAAAAAAAGGTATTTCGGTACAAGAGTTTAGTGTCGGTGTCGTAGTATGATATTGTCATATTGTATTAAATAATGATATATTAGAAGTAATACAACGAAGGTACCTCCGCCCGAGTGCGAGTAGTATGTGGATATCCATACATATAGAGAAGGTTTCCATTAGAGCTGTTTGTCCGGCGCGCGGCGCCTGATGGATAATGCATCAGCGGGCTGGAGGAGTCCGCAAACTGGAGCCGATAAAACGATCCCAAATAGAAACACATTAAAATTCGGCTCAATTTAAAAATACAATTGAAATATCTGCAATTCAAAGCTGGCAGTGCAAACAGGGAGCGGGATCAAAGTGGCTCGCGCTTGCTACACATTACATTCAGTTTGAAGGAGCGCCACAAAGAGCCAAATATCTTATTCAAAGTAGCAATATGAGTGCGCCTAAACCAACACGCTCGCGGGCGGCCGGGGGTCGCCACCGACCCGCCGGACAGCAGGCCTCCACCGACCCGCCGCGCTCGCTGCACTCGCCACTCGGAAGTCGCATTTACATATCGAAGGGATATTTTCAATGTGTCACATGCTAACATAATAGTTGTGCACCGATGACTGTATAAGTTTGTTGTGGTGAGAGAGTCTAGTAAGAGTCTGAATCTGCGGAGCGGTGCGGTGCGGGAGCGGTCCTCATTTGTTAATAATAATTCTCCAACGAACGCGATTCAGCGCACGCTCCTATAGTTTTTGTATCGAACCCGATATCGGAATTCGCGCATCGGTTAGCCGAACGAACCCGTCGCTCCCCTTTCCTATAAAAAATTAAACAGCTTTTAAACTCGATCCGTTCGGCGAAAGCGCCAAAAAAATCATCGCCAGGTAATGGAAATAATGGCGAGGTCGCGAAAAAAATTCACTATAAGGGCGGAAAAAGAAACGGATTCGAACAAAAAAGTTTCCAAATTTTGAATTCTGGTAGAGGGTTGCGCGGGGTTAGGTGCGGGGCGCGGGGCGCGGGGCGCGGCGGCCGCGGGCCGGGCCGGCGCCGCCCGGCTCAGTGCCGCCGCGCGCCCCGACCTCGCCGCACGCGCCATGGTGCTCACCGCTCTGCGCCAGCGCGCGCACCACTACTCCGCGCTCTACCGTGAGTACTCACCGCCAACCATCATACTACCGAACACCTTCAAAAATAATTTTCCAAAGTTCTTAAACGTTTGTTATGACTATAATGTATGTACTTATTGCATGTTATGCTGTTGCACTTATTGGAACCTTTCGGCACAGACTGCCAGGGCCCGCTCCAGGCTCCTCTCTGCTCGCACACATTGCATGCCACGCATCACCGACGGTCATGATGATCCCAAAGCCTACCTTCAGATCTTCGAAAGTCTCTTCACTTGTTATTTACTCATTCTAACACATACATACTTGCGCGATCTATTGTATTTATCACCCCTTCATAACCCTTGCTTTCAGTTTCATTTGTAAGAGCAAATTGTAAATTTTATTCGACAATATGATGTTTACTAATAGAACTTTACGTAACGTCTTTGTTAGTGTAACAACGATAACAATAATATAAATATTAATGTGTATTTGTTAATTTCCTTTTAAAATAATTAATGAGTAAATTCCCATAAAGCTCATATTATTAGAAAGAAAGAGAAAACATTTATAGTGACAGATTTAATAGAAAAACAAACATGAGTAGGAACATAATAAACAAACAAACATATAATCTGCCACAACACAGCCCCAAGTCAGCATAATGCTGGTTGTGTGGAAGCAACCAGCGCTGGTCAATAGGTAATGGTACCTATTCTAAATGAATTAGGTATTAAGATAGCAGAGGTAACTTGGCGCCATTTCATAATTGATTTTATTTTCATGATTTGTGAAAGACGTGTACAATACGAGTAGAATTTATTGCTTTTAGCAAAATCACATGTTTGAAAGATCAATAATACTAAATCAGACTGATCAATTTACTTTACAAGCAAGTTACTTTAAAACAAACTTTATTGTTTGTTTTATTGATTGAAGTAATAAAAAGTAACATGGTAAATTAAATACCTATTTTTATTAACATTACTTACATTACATAAAATAAAATTCAAATCATAATTTTACATATTTTCAAATTATATGTACATATACTGTGTACTGTTGACTCAAGAGGTAATAATACATTTTGTTCAATAACTAAAAATGTAATTATGTATATAAGATGCTATGTTAGAGCCGGTGCTTCTTTATATGTATACATTGTTAGATATGTACATAATGCATAAACCACAACAATAAAATGCGTTTTGGATGCACATTTATAAATTAGTCAGTAGGTACATAATGTCCTACTCATACTCATTAAATTTATCATAAAAAAGCCCGCAAGATTTGTTTGTACAAATAAAAATAATTTTATCGCATTAGGACAGGGCCTACGTGAAACAAAATCCATATTAACTACTCGGAAAAGCAGAATTTCCTATAAATAATGTAAATAAGTAGGTATGGTGGCTCCCACGTTGTATTGCATTTCTCCAACTCGCACTTGGTCGGTTTTTTTCGTGTTCGTGGGATTGAGTAACGTCTTTCAGCTTACTTTGAATGTAGAAATATTAGATGATGCAGTTTGAAATCGAAAAAAGGATTGTTAATCCACCCCCACAAAAAATGTAGCAACTGTCGTTTTTTATTGAGAAGCATTCAGATACAACTGTGTTACTTGTGCGCTCCGGCGCCGGGCGGCTCCGGGCGGCGACACTAGCGTGACGTTTCAATATACTATCTTATAAAAAGCCTCGGCTCGGCGCGAACAATACATTCGTGTTTTTTCCGGCGAATCGGCGGGTTTTTTAGTCTAATGCAGGCTTTTATGTCGGGCGGATATTAGAATGCGATGTTTTTTCTATCGGCGGATTGCGCGGGATGATCCTGCGCCGCTGCAGGTAGCCCGCGCCGCTCCCACGCCCGCGCGCCGCGCCTGGCTCCGAGCGCGTAGCACCGCGTAGCGCCCTCGTAGTGGCTCTACGCAAGCTCGCCCAGAGTCCAAGGTGTCGCCCGTAGCACGCCTGGTGCAGATCGATACTGGTCGATGCAGTGCCACGTGTGTGGGATTAGGTAATTAATATCATTAGGCGGCGGACACCTCCGCGGCTTCGTGATTACACTCTGCGAGGCATCATTAATTCGGCTTCTGATCGTTTAATCCCCTTACAGTGCACATGTATTGTATCGCCATGAAGTATACTGACCTGCCCGTGTATTGTTCCAGAAGAGTCGGGTGAGCTGATCAAGTCTCCGTCGCCGCCGCCCAGCCATGGTGAGTGAACACAGTGAGGCAGCCTCCACGCGACATTAGCTCGCTCTGAAATATCATATTATGATTTGAGACGTATAGTATGTTAACGCCGAGCTCGCTCGCTACATTATAATTCAACACCTCGCTTTTTGCAAATACGGAGAACAGTGTAGTTTGTTAGTGAGGTAATTAGACACGTGTAGCGTTGTCGCTCTGATAGCTCTCCGCCTCTAACAGTACCGCGTGTTGGAAATTAATGAAGTCGGAGTTCGCTCATTACGCAGTAATCAGATGCTATCTGAGTGTAATTGCTTCCTCCGACTGGCTGGCTGGCTGGCTGGTGGGGCAGGCTCGCCACGAGACTCAGTAATCCATTAAGATACGTCTCCCTTTCATCTGAGCACCGCGTGTGCCGCACAATGCAACCCTTCCCGGGCACCTGCGGGCGCGTGCCGCCCCGCCAGGCCTGCCCCGGCCTGCCCCGGCCCGCCGGCACGCGCTGCAAGACGTGCGTTCAAAGATAACTTATGGAGAGGGTTTATCGATTGATCCGGTGAGCTCAAAGTATAAGTGTCATAATGTTTGTACTACATATTTACTAATGGACTAAGTTTCTATACGTATACTTAAATATTAATTTAGAGACATGTAAAGAATTCTAAGTTGTATATTATTATTCATGGATGCTGATAATCTTAAATTATTCTTACTTAATAACGTTTTTCATAGAGGTTATGAAACTTATTTAATAAAAAATAATAATTCGATTGTTTATATGAATTTAGACTAATTTTAACACGATGACGATGAACAATTACAATTAATTTTGTCACCGTTGACAATAATGAGTATGACAGCAACGTCTTTACGACAAACCTAAACTAAAAAATCTTAACCAACTTATAATGTAATTAAATCTTTGAACCCACTGTCTGGGCATCACGTCATAACTGTGTAGTCGGGTAATTTTCAATGACTGTAGTAGTACCCTCCTAGCTGGAGTTGACAGCGAAACTCTTATTTACACGTTTTGGCTTCAATACTAATTTCGATTCTAGCATATAAAAACACTAAGTTGCAAAAATCGAATTTAAGCTTGAACAGGATATTAGACTTGATTTACTCTGTCACAATTTATCTTATCAATAATTTCAATTTTGTTTTAATATTTGCAGGTATGAAATCTAAAATGTATTGAATTAACATTTGACCAAAAATTGTAATTTGTGTAGCATATGTTGATTAAACTTTACTTAAATATGTATGATACAACTTCACCCATAATAATTCCTTGCAAATTTATATGTGCATACTTTTTTCAATAAAATAATAATTGACTAGAATAACAATAACATCGGAAACTTTCCGCCCCATCTACATACATCAGTTACAATTCAATCAGTTAACAACCCTTACACTACAAGAGAACCAAATAACTATGTACCGTCTTGTTTACAGTCCCAAAAACACTACCACACCCCTTAAATTGGTTACGAGTAAAAACAATAAGTAAATAATTTTCTTAATAATTCACTGGTCTACAATTTTTTTTTCTTGCGCACGGATTTAACTTAATATAATATTGATATATTTCGATTATAAGCTACAAAAATATATATTATAATGTTTGACAATAAATTGGAAATACCTTTTTGCTTTTTATGAAGTTACAGCCATTCAAACATTTTTGGTTTTCAGGCCCAATTAATGTAGGTCTTTGCGTGCTAGCACTATCTTGAGAAAGGTAAAGTGGGTATAGGGTAGTATTTCTTACGTGGCTAGTTGTAGGCGATAATATAAAGGTGTTTATCTTGTTTTTTTTTTCTTGCAATGGGATTAAATTTTCATAGTTTTATTGGTAAATTCCGTACATTTCTTAGAAAATTATGACACTGTTAGAAACTTATTAACTGTTGTCAATTTTGTATGAAGTTCTATTGGAAGTTATAAAAAGCTTCAAAATCTTAAGTTTTAGACTAGAATTCAAGGAGGACATAGGAAATGTTTGAAAAAGTTTTAAAGTATTACTTTATGATTTTTCTGGACCCTATAGAGCTGAAAATGATGCCGACTCGTGTACACGATTACCAACTTGTCTGTCCTTGGATGTAGAATGCTTCTAAAGATGCCGTGTTTCACGGTGTTTCACAATCTTGTTTTGGACAAATGTAATGATCATATAAAAACCTTATTTAGAAAAGGGGACATGCTTCTATCGAGATATGACAAAATTTAGCAAAGCTAGCAAACTGAAAGCTTGATGGGGGACTATGTTTGGAGTCCAATAAGATCATGGAATTAATAGAGAGAAAGAGAGGGATGAAATGAAAATCCTTGAATAAGATAAATATTATAAAATATTGTGTAGACTCTATAAATTTTGAAAAAAAATATTTCAAAAATTCTCATGCTTTTTCATTGATAAATTTTTTGTTCATATTCTTATTTCTATGTATCAAAGCAATAAAAATAACATTATGTATAACCCGTGCGCAAATTTGTTGTTGCCTGATGAATATAATTCATGAACTTTCAAACCAAGGGCGCGGGAGTAAGGACCTATCCATACATCTCGTAGTAACTACACATTTCATTTCTTCAGTTTAATAAGGAAAAACTGATCTGTTATTCACATCAAAAACGGTTTGTACTAAACAGCCTAAACAGAGAACGTACAAGGAAACGTCTGTTTTCGTGCTTGAAAATTCAAGAGTTACTATTTTAATTTTCCGTTTCAATAATACCTATAAGTATCTATGTACCAATTAAATAATTGTGTTTATTTTGATATAGATTAATACCTATATGAAGTCTGATATTATCTTAGTTACAATTAACTGTTACTTTTTTATAGTTATTAAATAAATTAAAAAGCTTAGAAGACTTATTTGTACACTAGCTGGTGCGTGCGACTTCGTCCGCGTGGAATAATTCTTACCATAAAAACGGTTCTAGTGAGTTAATCTTAAAAGATAGACATATACTGTTGCGGACATTTTGTTAGATTATTTCAAGAGAAATAATTCTTTCATACACATATTTTTGATATCTTGAACCGTTTTCGCAGCGCACGCAACGGAAGCCCGCAAGGATGAATAATTTTCCCGTTTTTTCACATGTTTCATTATTTCTTCGCTCCTATTAGTTGCAGCGTGATTTTATATAGCCTAAAGCCTTCCTTAATAACTGATCTATCCAACACAAAAATAATTTTTCAATTCGCACCAGTAGTTCCTGAGATTAGCGCGTTCAAACAAACAAACAAACTCTTCAGCTTTATAATATTATAGTATAGATTTTCATTTAAATATATACAACTTTTCCAGCGCATTTTATAAGCTTTTTATGTTAATTTTAACATTTTTTTTATATTCGTAATATGTATCATATCATGTCATTACTATTACAAAAAAACTATTTTATTATAATATTTCATATGACACAGAAACAGGTAATGCACAAAGTAGGAACACATATTGGTTGCACTTAGCCTAAAACTTGTTTATCATTTACTTATATATGTTGCTTACTAGCGACCCTGCCCGGCTTCGCACGGTCATAAAAACAGATAAAAAATTAAATAAAAGTACTGAAACGTATTTTATTATCGATTTAAAATATACTCTAACTTTTTTTCTTAATATCTCCTATGTTCAGATATATTACCCTCGTCAACTTTATTATATGTACAAAATACAAAATTATTTATTTGCAAAAAATCTTTGTCACAATATGTTTCGAATCCTCTGTATTTATTTATTTATTAGGCACACAACACAATACACAGAAAATACACGAGTAACAGCACATGCGTGCACAACATGATTATAAACCGATTCAAAGTTCAGTAAGTTAACTAAACTAAAACAATTATTATTGTATAGTATATATAGATTAAATCAGCAATGTATTTAAGGTAAATTGGATAGTATTTATTCTGTTTTGGTTAAAATCGCTTCGTAAATAAGCCATTCTTTGTCGTAATAAGTAAAGGATATTTTTTTAGTATGCTTTATCCGTAAGAGATAGCATATACATATATACATCGCTGACTTTTTGTAGATCTTTCTAAAGTATACAATACTTAGTACATTATTTATATCTACGAGTATCTCGTAGAGTTCAGCCAGCGGCTGCAATGTAAACGAAAATAATGTGTACGACTCCACATAAGAAATGTTGAAATTATCTGTGGTTCTCTAATATAATAAGCATGTTTAAAATGTAGTACTGATAACTTAAAATAAAGTGTTCCTTGATTGAACAAAGCAATATGATTAATTACCGGGTTATAAAGTAATAACAAATTTTAATGTAAACCTAATAGTTTTAATTTAAAAAACTTGTGAATATATATATATGTGGGGACAGCGGAGCATCTTCGTTATCCATAATAGTAATTCTACCGGCTGGGCATGGGTATTTGGGCATGGAGAAATAAAACGTAGCACTTCAACTTATTGATGGTATATTACAATTTGTTGGAGGTTAAACTATGAAATACAACTGTAGGAAGATTGTCTGATAACTAATTACACTAATTCGGTCGACACTCCAACCAACACGTAACGCCACAACGCGATGCGAACCGATTGCCGTCCCAAGTAAGAATGGCGGTCTCTCGCACGGCACTAGCGCTGGTTGTTGCGTCAGAGCAGGACCCCGAAGTTAGTCTCAAGTCAATGTCAGCCGTTATTGACAGTGACACAAACATTATAACACATTTCGAACATTGTGACAGCTGACAGTGACATTGAAACCAACTCGCCTACTCTCCGAATCAAACATTAAGATCAACTTAAACACTCTTCGAATCAAACGCGCCGACACGGCCAGACTGACATTCGCACGTCCTCGTGCGATCCGTTTTCTCTAGCAGCAGATGACCTGGAATTAAAGAAAAGACACAACTGGGATCACAAATGTCATTTCGCTCGTCTATCCTGACAATTTCGAAAGATATCATTCAGTACACGCACATATTATCAGTATCTACATTTGGCTTCGAGAAATTGAGATCACGTCAAGATGTTGTTTCAACTAAGTTAATTATCACACAAAACTTCACTATTCGACCTCGTGCGAATATGACCGTACCGCTGCAGGGTGCCCCCACCACCAAGATCGCCACTCACCGGCAACGACAAGGAAGCACCGGACAGCCCTGCAGCTGCAGCTCCACCCCAAGACACTATTCGACATCGTGCGAATATTATCATAACGCTGCAGGGTGCCCCCACTACCAAGATCGCCACTCTCAGGTAACGACAAGGGAGCACCGGACAGCCCTGCAGTCGGAGCACCTCTCTACGACAATATTTGACATCATGCAAATATCGCCAAATCTCTAGCTTCTACCCGACGGCATCTCATACGACGTGACGTTATCTCATCTGACGTGAAACCAACTAACTCTTAAGCAATGGTGTTGAATGATACGTAACAAAGTCACATCTCAAAATTAAATCTCTAATTCACTTCCCAATGCTGAGAGGGTCGCCGAGGTGGCGCTCATTGTGTGCGAACTAGCAACCAAATCGTATCATCGTCTGATGAAACCTCCTCATTACTTTAACTTTGACCCGCCGTCTCGGCCTCCTCCTCCTCATCGTCAACATAATTAATCAAAAGGTATCTACCTACTTCTATTAAGCCGTCAAGACTCCTGGGCCCTATGCCCAGATTTTCGTGAACATCTTTATGAATCTGATTTTAACTATCTATCTTTTCAAAACGTGGGTACCTGTGCTGTATTACTATGCCTTCTATTCTAATCCTTTCGCAGTACCCAGAAATTGATTGACTGTTTTACTATTCACTAATGAGTAACCAAAAGGAAACGAGCTCACCGGGAGTATGGTCAAAGTGTCTCGGGCAGACTATGTACGCTCCAAACCACGCCGACAGCATCCCTGCTCTGGCGGTGCTGATCAGCAAGAAGGCGGCACCACTTGCTACTGGCTGGGTGCGAGGAGTGACAACAGCATCCTGAAAACAGAAACGGATACGCGCCAGTACTGAGGCATCTAATATGGGCCATTTAAACAGGGATGATTTCAGATTCAGTTTCATTTTATTTGCACAGTATATATCTTGAAATTCAATCTCTAACGGACACGACTCCCAGAAAAGCTGGACTGTTAACAGAAAAATCTCAACGAATCCTGTCAAGACTTGATTTCACTGAAATATCTTGCGTAAAATAGGACAAGACTACTAAGTTAAAACTATGACAATGTTAATTTTGATTGAATCTTGAATTTCAATTAAATATCACAGTGCACAGCTGACCTCTTATGTGGCATAAAATGAACTCACACTTATTTAGCACTGTACAATCATGAAATAGCTACGCATTAAAAGTTATCAGCAGATTGACAATAAATTTTCTACAAAAAAAACCATTACTTAATCGTTACGCAACATTTATAGTGCTGTATGCTCGTATTAACCGGTATGGTTCTTCTCAATAACGCCTTTTAATCATTTATAACAAATTGCAAGCAAATCTTACTTCGACAAAAGAGCATTCAACACCAGAAACGTAATGAATTTAAACAATATCACCTTTGATATCCGATGGAGTTGCACGCTGCACTTAGTCACCACTCGACCCTGGCTGCGCTCGCCCGGCCGCGTGCTACCACTGCTGCTTCATGTGCCGTGGCCGCCCGGCCGCGTGACACCACTGCTGCTCCATGTGTCGTGGCCGCCCGGCTGCATGCGACCACTGCTGCTCCATGGGCCGCGGCAGCTCGACCGCGTGCCACCACCGCTGCTCCATGTGCTGCCCGGAGCGCACGCCACTGCAGCGGCATCGCGCATCACTGCGACGTGGCATGAGTCTGCTGCAGGCGCTGCTCTTGTACTCCCTCACGATGCGGTCCATATCTTGTAATCTTCTTGCTTGTCAATATTTTTTGTCGTTTCTTTCGTAGTCTTTCTTGTACGACATTTCCAATTAGAAGATATAAAATTCCTACCAAATCCGAACAGCAAATCTTGTCTTTCAATTCACAGCACACGTATTCGTAAATTTCAACGCAATTATGAAATCGCTTTATGGTCTTCTCTGGTCCGAGGATTATCGTTGCCGCATTGATAAGTTTCAGTAAAACTCAAATCCCAACTGCTTTTTATCTTTCACACGTTTTTGTTCATTGACACGAAGAATTGATAATGTTCGTGGGTCTGATTTTCACGTAGGCAGAACATGCATGGCTCCCATTGTGTTTCTCGGCGATCAATTATTTCTCCACTTTGCCATCATCCCACTTCTGATGTGGGGACAGCGGAGCATCTTCGTTATCCATAATAGTAATTCTACCGGCTGGGCATGGGTATTTGGGCATGGAGAAATAAAACGTAGCACTTCAACTTATTGATGGTATATTACAATTTGTTGGAGGTTAAACTATGAAATACAACTGTAGGAAGATTGTCTGATAACTAATTACACTAATTCGGTCGACACTCCAACCAACACGTAACGCCACAACGCGATGCGAACCGATTGCCGTCCCAAGTAAGAATGGCGGTCTCTCGCACGGCACTAGCGCTGGTTGTTGCGTCAGAGCAGGACCCCGAAGTTAGTCTCAAGTCAATGTCAGCCGTTATTGACAGTGACACAAACATTATAACACATTTCGAACATTGTGACAGCTGACAGTGACATTGAAACCAACTCGCCTACTCTCCGAATCAAACATTAAGATCAACTTAAACACTCTTCGAATCAAACGCGCCGACATATATATATATATATATATTTTTGTAATTAGTGCGACAGAGGGGTTTATACTAAAGTGTAGGTAATACCTTCTAGGGGTAGATGATGGAGTCACTAACTTCAGCTCCGCCAATAGGCTGTCAACCTCTACTAAACTGTGTTACTAATAAACTTAACACGGCTCAAACTCTTGTTTTCATAGAACTGTATGTGCATCATGTTTCACCGATTTGGAACATGTTCCATCATCATCATCATCAGTACAGTGTGCGTGTGTGTTTCAGACGGGTCTGCGAGCGGCGAAGGCAGCGGCGACGAGCGCCCTCCCTCCCCGCCGCGCGCGCCCTCCGCCCCGTTGCCGCTGCCCGCGCACCCTGCGCACCTCCCCGCCGCCGTGCTGGTGAGTCCGCGCGGCCTGAGCTGCCCCCGCCGGTCCCGGCCCCCGCTCACCTGTGCGCGTGTGTTTCAGAGCGCAGCGGGCGCGGGCAGCGCGCTGGCTCAGCTGCAGCACCTGCTGCTGACGCAGCACGGCGCGCACTCGCTGCTGCTGCACACGCAGGTGCAGCAGGCGGTGGCGCAGGCGGCGGCGCAGCAGCTGCAGCAGCTGGCGGCGCGGCGCTCGCCCTCCCCCCCGCGCCGCACGCCGCCCGGCGCCGCCGCCTTCCTCACGCCGCACACGCCGGGCTCGGGGCGCGCGCGCTCGCCGCCGCAGCACGCGCTCGCGCACACGCCGCTGCACGCGCACGCGCACAAGCCGCGCGCGCTCGAGCCCGCGGCTGACGACACGGCCGACCTGGAGGAGCTGGAGCACTTCGCCAAGACCTTCAAGCAGCGCCGCATCAAGCTGGGTGAGCGCGGTCGCCAGCCTCGGCCGGTCCGGCCCGCTGCCACGCACTACTGACGCGTCTCTCCTCTCTCCGCAGGGTTCACGCAGGGCGATGTGGGGCTGGCCATGGGCAAGCTGTACGGGAACGACTTCTCGCAGACCACCATCTCGCGCTTCGAGGCCCTGAACCTTAGCTTCAAGAACATGTGCAAGCTGAAGCCGCTCCTGCAGAAGTGGCTGGAGGACGCGGACTCGTCGCTGGCCGGCGGCGGCGCGGCGGCGGGCGGCGCCGCGCTGGCGGCCGGGCTGGCCGAGGCGGTGGGACGCCGCCGCAAGAAGCGCACCTCCATCGAGTCGGGCGTGCGCGTGGCGCTGGAGAAGGCCTTCCTGCACAACCCCAAGCCCACGAGTGAAGAGATCGCTGCGCTGGCGGACGCGCTGTGCATGGAGAAGGAGGTGGTGCGCGTGTGGTTCTGCAACCGCCGCCAGAAGGAGAAGCGCATTAACCCGCCGCCGGGCGAGCCCGGCCCGCCGCCGCCCTACGTGCTGCCGCCGCACGCGCTGCCGCCGCACGCGCACGCGCACGCACACACGCACGGCCCGCACGCGCTGCAGCCGCTGGCGCTGCTGGCGCGCGCGCCGCCCCGCGACTGAACATATCCTGTAAATACGTCGGTGTACAGACTAGGCTAGTGTATATAGGTGTAAGCCGCCGAGTTAGTTACGTGAATCATTATTTATGTGCGGGCCGCCGCGTGTACAGGCTCATATCAGCGGCGGCCCGGTGTGCGGTGGGTGTGTAGACGACTATCTAAGTGTTACGATATACATCATAGAGACTATAAATGACTAAATAAATAACGAGTTGGTTTAATTTCCCCCGCTCCCCTCCAGTCCACTGCAGGAAGTACCCTGGCTGCAGAGGTGACAGCTACACATGACTGTATAGGAGACGGTCCACTGGAAAATCCAGTTAAATACAATGAAGGTCATGACCCTTGCGCACGCGAACATTGCGTACAGTATTAGCTTGTTAGAGGCGAGGTCGTTTTGAAGAAAAATATGAGTGTAAGTATAGTAATCGATAAAAAGTATACTCAAATTTTCTGGCCGCTTTATTATACGTAGGTACAGATATTATTTAAAGTAATAATATTTGATTTACATTCTTAATTACGGGGTTTTCTATTGGCTTGATGAACTCTCAACACCAGAGTTGGCCACTCTCAATCGATTAGAAGAAGAAGATTGGCAATTTATTATGTTTATATCTAAGTACCTACATATAGTTACCTACGTGAAACTGGTCAAGCCGGCCGGTAGGACTGGCCACTGGTTGACTTGTTCCCACCGACCTAAGATTTTCAGACTCATGAAAATAATGACTTCATTTATCCGAAGTAACCGGCGAGTGACACACTTATCATATTTAAAGGCCGCTGGTAGTAGGGTGCCAGGGGACTGATATGTATGTTATAGTCATTTAAAGACTATTCATTTTCATTGATAGTAGTAAAAAAATAATGTTTATTTTCTCCCATGTTTTTTATTTTGTTTTTAAGATTGAACAACAATAAAAATATATTTTTTTAAAGATATAGTAGTACTAGTACATAATAGTACCTAGTAATATATGTGTAAAAGAAAGAAGATGTCATTTCTTTAATCTTTATCCGTATAAAGAAAGTACCTAGTACGTATGGAAGCTGCTGTGCACTAGTAGTGAACTAAGTACTACTACTAACTACCTACTTAAAATTTCTTGGTGGTATTTATATTATTTAAATTCCGATAAGGCACAAAATTACCAAGAAGAATGAATGAATAACCAAACGTTTCAATAAACAAGGTAGGTAACTCAAAATGCCCTCAACACTAGATCTACAAAGAGTCCTTTTTTTACTCATTTTGCCCTCTGTCACCCTCTGTGCCGTAAGTAGGTACATAAAAAATTTCATCAGTTCAGTAGAACATACTAGTTTATCATTCGGTTTGTAATTGTCGACACTAAAGTTTGCCACTGTCATACGACAGATGAGGATTTAAGTCATAGTGGAAGATGACGAAGGACTGACACGCAGGGCACACGCGGGAGGCGGTCCGAGCCCCGGATGTCTCACTGAATGTAGGTTCATGCCAGCTATGAACGTTTCTATAGCGCCATACCATCCGAACCCCGGAGACCCCTAGTAATTAGAGACTTGCACAGCACTACATACATCTCTGATCGAAGTTATCATCTACTCTGTTGTTTTATAATGAGGTGCAGTAGACCGAGCGTACTTCTACACTAACACTTATAGAGACACAAAAACTAATAAACATAATATAAAAAAAATATATATATAAATATTCCGGGACATTGCACACAGCGCCATCTAGCCCCACACTAAGCAAACGCTTGTGTCGTGGGTACTAGATAACGGATATAATACTTATATACTTTTCTTTTGTAAATACATACTTATTATAAATAGAAACGACCAGACTAAACACAAGTAATTATAAATTTTTAAAGTTCATAAATACTTGTGTTACTCGGGAATCGAACCCGCAACCCCTAGATTAGAAGGCAGAGCCACTACCAACTAAGCTAACAGGCCAGTCAAAATAAATAATAATAATGATAAGTTAGGTACTTCTCAAACTGAATGTGTCCTAACAAAGATATCATCTGTAGAAAACATACCGCTTGCAGTTTTCTAGCTTGTGTACACAAGTACAGTCAAGTTTTTCCAAAGTAAGTCTGTGTTTTCTTATTTTTTTTACAAATTTATGTTAGGGGTTTTTGCAAGGTAATCTCTTAGTAAGTAAGTATATTTTAATATTCTAGACCGACAAGGTGGCAGCCATTGAAATGGAGCATCTTATGAAACCATACAGAATTACTTACTATAGACATTAATGCTAAGATCAAGATCAAGTATAAATAGTCTTGTCTATAATTATTACCGAAACCAATTAAGTTTATATAGAATATCATTGACCGAAACATAAACGTTGGTCCTCGAAGGAACTTTAGGTACACCACTACAAACAAGATATCAAGCATAAATAAAAATATATATTGCACTAGCACAAAAGTGCGTTTGTCGAGCACGGATGGAAACTATGGAGTAAGTATAAAACAAAACAAAACGACTGGTATTTGTTCTTTGCATGGAGTAATAGATGCAAAGAACAAATACCATACCAGTCGTGTCATGTGAGTGTGAGCGCGCCATCTGTGTCGCGGCGCCGGAACCACGTCGTCACTCGCTCCGCGCCGTACGAAAAAATAGTTCACACAGCCACCGTCACACCGTTGCAGCAATGTAATCCATCGGGAAATGTGTAGATGGTGTTTAATACGAATGTAGGAAGTACTTTGAACGAGGGTACGTGACCCCGGCCTGTGTAGGCAGAGATGCTGCGTTGGTGCGGCGCTAACCAGCGAGCAAACACGCTCCGAGTAACCAGCGCGCATGCGCAGCACTGGGGTCAAGGACACGTGAGCGAGCATCACCGGCTGCAACCACTAGTTGACTGTTTTAGTTGAAGATATAAAAAAGCGCAATATCTTACAATCCATTGCAATTTTTGTTTTTAAAAAAGGTAGTTACCTACTTCAAAAAAATATTTGCTCTATCTATTTAACGAGTCCTCTCGTAACATCAACGATGACTATCTTTTACACACATACACACACACACACACTAGGTAGGTTACTGGAATGCTTAAGGACTTAAATACTTACTCATGACATTTTTAAAAGAACAATCGAACTACTATCCAGGTTCTACAAATCTAGAGTTAGTATGTATCTTCTAGGTAAGCGTGTTACATCCTAGGCTGCAGCAATGCTTAACATCAGGCAGGCTGTAGTCAAACGTAAACCTATCCCACGTAAAAAAAAACACATTACCACTAAATGTTTTATGTTTTTCTTTTCTTACCAATAGGTAATGAAAAAAACCATTTACCGCTGTAGGTAAGCACAGCACTGCAATAACTGCAAGCTCAATATTTCTAACAAGAACGCTTCCTAGGCTTACTTGTAACTTGCACACAACCTTCTGCAGGTAGACCTGCATACAACTACTTTTGTTCTACAACATTTGGAAAAAAAATTCTCCATACATTTTGTCAGAGGGCGATGAACTTTGTGTATTTTTTTTGTTTTATTTTTTTGTGACATGTATTTTCAGCTATGTTGTTAGGTACATATGTCCCGTCAGGCGCCATAAGCTATACTGGGTTGCGTAAGAACATGTACCGGGAAGCGCTGAATGATAGATTTTAATGGCGGCAATAAATAATCGGCAGAATTACTAAAAAAACTATGAAGAACTTAGTAAATGTGTTTTATGTAGCGCAGAGCGCTTCCCGGTAAGTACATATTCTTACGCAACCCGGTACCTAACAACATAGCTGAAAATACATGTCGTTAGGAAATACGCAAAAAAATCAGCTGTCCTTTACACAAAGTTCATCGCCCTCTGACAAAATGTATGGAGAATTTTTACAGAGACAGAGAACAATACTCAAAGTCACTGACTGACATAGTAAGTGATCTATCAACGCACATCCCAAACCATTGGATGGATAGGGCTTGTACTCGTATTACGTATTCTGCGATAGGGCTGAAACTTGTTTAGGTAGATGTTATGACGTAAGCGAAAGGATTTTTGGCATTGCCACTTTTAAAGAGGTGTAATAGGGGATGCAAGTTTTACTTCTTAATACGAGCACCCACAAGTTAGTTAATTAACTACATTTAAAATGCTATATAATTAAAATAAATAATAAATAAATATTTCAGGACGTTGCACACAGCGCCATCTAGCCCCACACTAAGCAAACACTTGTGTCTTGGGTACTAGATAACGGATATAATACTTATATACTTTTCTTTTGTAAATACATACTTATTATACCTACATACAAACGACCAGACTCAACACAATTAGGTAACTATATATTTTAAAATGCATAAATACTTGTGTCACGCGGGAATCGAACCCGCAACCCCCAGATTAGAAGGCAGAGCCACTACCAACTAAGCTAACAGGCCAGTCGCCTGAAATACACATACTTACCCAGTACCATACAAAGTTTGCTCGTTTTGATACTTAGACTCTTTGGTGATATAAAAACTTCATAGCACGCTTTTGTGATGTGTAGCATTATGATTGTAATCAGCGTACAATAAGAGCCCTTTTACAAGTAGGTCGGTATATGAGTTGTGTGACATCGCGGGCCCTCCTGTGCAAGCGCCCCGGCGCGGCGCTGCCCGTCCGCCGGCGCGGCGCGGGGCCTGTCTGACCGCGACGCGCACATTGTTTACATTGTGTTTACAGCGAGTGATAAGACAGGCACCTGCGCTCTCGGGCTGCTATCTGGCGACCTCCACTCCACTCACTCCCGCTGCTGTGTCGCGCGGGGTCGTGCGCAAACTGACACTAGGTACCTACCTACTTGCAAGTACAAGCTAGCGGACGACCTTGTGACATCGCAGGCGCTTCAATGTACACACACTCAAATATGCTGATATTGATTATGATAGTATTGTAGAATTTGTAGATACTTAATTACTCATAGACAATTCGATACAATTCAATACACTGGTACAGGAAAATAGGGAGAAATTAATGAAATGGAACTACATAGCACGTAGTGGTTTACATATCGCTTCTAAATATATAGAAATGACGGTGAGATCTGCAAAAACATTTTATCTTATAACAAGGTTAGACCAATTCTATGTATTATTGGACAAAAATCTGGTAACACAGCCTAATGTTATTTCTAAGCATAAGCAGTGTATGCTTCGCGCTCGACTTGGCGGGGGCACTGCCGTGCCCCCAGATGTAATTAAGATTGAACATTGATCAGTCTACCAAAAAGCCATAAAACGTGGCCTGTAGATTATGTATATTCTGTGCCTGTAGCTATATACTACTACTGTTTTGATAAGTACATAACAAGTGCACAGAATTATTTACAGTAAGGAGACCAATATTAAACTGCTTGTTCATTTTGAATTTAGTCAACGAGCCGGCCAGTCCGTTCACTTATAATTTGAGTTGGGCTGTAGATAGTACTCCGATAATTCTACGCGGTCGTGTACTTCCACCTTCATAAGCCATTGAGCAGTATTTCAAACGTTGTATCCGAATGTTAGTGCAGCGGTATCCCTTGCCCAGGTGCAGAGCGGGGGCTCGCGCTCAGCAGGTGGCAGCAGTGAGCGCTCGGGGCGCTCCAAGCGGCAACATGCACACCTCGCTCAGATAGCGGTGATTGCGCGGGGGGGCGCGCGGGGCGGGGGCGAGCGGCGCGCTATCAGTGCTAGATTAGATAGCGGCGCGCGCACAGCACCATGCCGCCGCGGGACCGCCTCGCTGACCTGCACCGAGTGAGTACTGCAGGGGCTGGACTCCGGACGCGGTGGTGCAGAGCAGCACCAGCGTGACGTCACGGAGAGTGTGGCTCCTGCGTGTTGTTTATTAGATAAGCACCCGGCGTGCTCGCCGATAGTGCTTGTGTCCGGTGACCTGCTTGCCACAGAGCCGGGTCCGGCCGGGGCGCGCATGTTCTGTGGAGACGCGCGCACACCCATCACTCCGTCGCCGCGCTACATGCAGTGTGTTGACTCAGCTGTGAAGTGTCATCACGCGATTGCCTCACTCACTCGCTGCCGCTGAATCCGCTAAAACTGCATGTTTGTGTCTATGTGTGCGTTACTTAGCACATTGCAAGTGCAGTGATGTAGGTACAGTAATATTGCGAGGACAAGTTACGAGAGTTGTTTATTATGTTGTGGTGAGGATACTGCCTTCGTGCTGAGTGGCTAAAGAATGTGTTGTTGTGTTGCAGCGCGCGGGGGGCGCCGGGGAGCCGGCGGGGGAGGCGGGGGAGCCCTCTCCTCATGAGAAAAATATCCGGGAGCTGCTGGAGGAGGTAAAATCTCCTGCACATTATACACACCCGTCGGCGGGATCAAGAGGACACTGATGGCCCTCGGAATCCTAGCTATAATGTTTGGTATTAGTATTTATGTTTTGGTTTATTGCTTGTTCTGTGGACTAATAAACACATCATCCTAGGCACTAGCATGTCGGCGAGCAAGTACCTAGTTAGCTAATGCGCACTCACGTCATGCCGCGCGGTATGTAGGTGTCTCTATTCCATTAGCGTCATGGCTGTAATGCCCTACTTCAATTATTATTAATGCAAGTGTTTAACGAATCATCCTCATTGCCCTAATTGCAGCAAACGCAGTGCAAGTGTCCACCGGAGCCGGGCCGGGTCCGGGTAGAGTAGACGCTAATGAGCTCGCTCAGTGACCCGCTCACACATGTAGTTACCGCGAGCAATGAACCAGCCTTCTAATTGCAGCATTGTGTAGTACATAGTGTGTGTAGTACAGTGTTGCCCCTCCGCAGGCGGAGCGCGCGCGCGGCCTCATGCTGCAGCTGCGCGCGCACACGCAGCACGTGCGCCGCCTGCACGCCGACACCACCTTCCACAACAACACGCGTACGTGCCACACTCTCACTCGAGAATACACATTACTTGCACCACAACGTACCAATATTATTACCACCAAGTCAGTCATTTTTCTTAAATTTGCAATAACTTGTCTGTCAGCATTTACTAATATTTAATTGAGTTGCTGAATTTCATCTGTCGTCTGTCAGCAAATATTGCAGCAACAATGTGTGTGATGTTGTATCGTGACATGGACTTCTATCTATCGCAGAGCTGCAGGAGCAGCTGGAGAGCGTGTCGAGCGCGGCGGGCGCGCTGGGGTTGCAGGTGTGCGCGGCGTTACGCGGGCTGGAGGCGCGCGCGCGCGGCGCCCGCAACGACGCCGCCGGCCGCATCGCGCGCCTGCAGTACGCCGCTGCGCGCGCGCACTACGCTGCCGCGCTCGCCGACCACCACGCCGCGCTCAGCGCCGTGCGCGACGCGCGCCGTCACCTGCTGCACGACCAGCTGGCGCTCAGTGAGTGTACTGACAGCAGGGCACGCGGCCGGAACGCCGACACCCGCTCACCGCAAAAAAATATTAAGTGTAAATCGTGTACGGTGCTCATTGAAATAAAAAAATAACAAAACAAAAACCGCCCCCATGTATGCTTGCAGCGCAGCTTAGCGTGTCGGAGGAGGAGTGCGAGCGGCTGCTGGACGGCGGCGACCTGCAGCTGTTCGTGGACAACGTGCGCGCCGACACGGCGGCCGCGCGGCGCGCGCTGCGCGACGTGGAGACACGCCGCGACGAGCTGGCGCGCGTGGAGGCGGCGCTGCGCGACGTGCGCGACCTGTTCACGCAGCTGGCCGTGCTGGTGGCGGCGCAGGTACTGCGGCCGGCTGCACCCCCCCGCCTCCCCTTTTGCCGGCCCCTCCTCACCGCGGCCTCCCTCGTGTTGCAGCAGGAGCAGGTGGACACGGTGGAGTACTACGCGCTGCAGGCCACGGAGCACGTGGAGAGCGGCCAGCACCACCTGCTGAAGGGCACCGTGTCCCGCGCCAAGACACGCAAGGTAACCCCGCCACCAGCCCCTGGCTTCGATCTCTACGTGCGATGCACACGAGCTTGTCTAGCGTAATTACCTCAGTCGCATACTCTGATTACTTTACGGTGATTTATGTTGATTTCTAACTCGAAATTGATACTTCAATACTGATAGAACTGAAATCTGAATGTTGTCGCATTAAGTCCACCGAAGATTTCCAGATGTTTTTGACGTAATAAAATCAACAATTCAGTATCTTCTCATTATAGTTCTATATAAGTAATAGCATTACCTTTTAGTTATAATTAAATTGTTTTAAATTTCTATAAGTACTACTTTTAGAAAAAAAGTTAAAAAATAATTCAAAACAACAATTTTTCAAGAAATAAAACTATCGAGCGAAATTTATGTAATCATGTTTTGGCGTTTTTGATTGTCTTAACACTGAATCAAAATTATGTAAACTGAAAAATTTTAGCTCCATCTTATAGGTAATATGGATCAATCAACCAATTGTAGTCCGAAATAAATCATTTTGAATTTGAATTTTGAATTATATAGGTAGGTACTTCTATTTTATTTGATTTTTATAAAAGGTCGATTTCACATATTATCACCCCGTCTTAAATAATTCACGATCGCTTCGCTTAGCTTTTGTTGAGTCGGCTTACTCCGACTCGACGTGACGCCATACTGTTTATTCTGTGCTGATACATACCATGTCTGGGTTCACTCATTTTAAATCCGTATTTCTGTGTGATTTCAGAAAAAGATGAGCCTTATAATCTGCGTGAGCGCCGGCGTCCTCATAGTGCTGCTGGTGCTGGTGTGCACGTGACGCGCCAGGCCCGTGCTAGCAGTGCTGCTGGTTCTGGTGTGCACGTGACGCGCCGGGCCCGTGCTAGCAGTGCTGCTGGTTCTGGTGTGCACGTGACGCGCCAGGCCCGTGCTAGCAGTGCTGCTGGTGCTGGTGTGCACGTGAAGCGCCAGGGCCGTGCTAGCAGTGCTGCTGGTTCTGGTGTGCACGTGACGCGCCGGGCCCGTGCTAGCAGTGCTGCTGGTTCTGGTGTGCACGTGACGCGCCAGGCCCGTGCTAGCAGTGCTGCTGGTACTGGTGTGCACGTGACGCGCCAGGCCCGTGCTAGCAGTGCTGCTGGTGCTGATGTGCACGTGACGCGCCGGGCCCGTGCTAGCAGTGCTGCTGGTACTGGTGTGCACGTGACGCGCTGGGTCCGTGCTAGCAGTGCTGCTGGTGTGCACGTGACGCGCCAGGCCCGTGCTAGCAGTGTTGTTGGTGTGCACGTGACGCGCCGGGCCCGTGCTAGCAGTGCTGCTGGTGCTGGTGTGCACATGACGCGCCGGGCCCGTGCTAGCAGTGCTGCTGGTGTTGGTGTGCACGTGACGCGCCGGGCCCGTGCTAGCAGTGCTGCTGGTGCTGATGTGCACGTGACGCGCCGGGCCCGTGCTAGCAGTGCTGCTGGTACTGGTGTGCACGTGACGCGCTGGGCCCGTGCTAGCAGTGCTGCTGGTGTGCACGTGACGCGCCAGGCCCGTGCTAACAGTGTTGTTGGTGTGCACGTGACGCGCCGGGCCCGTGCTAGCAGTGCTGGGGCGCACGGCCTTATGCAGCCCTCGCGCACCACGGGCTTCCTATATACCTCCATGCGGGACAGCTCGCTTATATCCATATTGGATAAACTGTCCGTTTAAGAATGTCCATAATAGACTTAGATACTTAATAATTTAATTTTATATTTATATTAAAGGCTAGTCACTTGCGATAATTTTTTTTCTTCATATCCATCAGATAATATAAAAAAGTAGGTACCTACCAATAAAAAAAATGTATCAAATAAATGTCTCTCAATTTATACGAGAGACGAAGCCGCAGGAATAAACTAAGCGAACTTTTAAGAAGCGCAGTGTGAACGCACTAAGGTATTGTAAACGCCCACTGACCCTGAAACAGTTTTTTTTGTCTTTGTCATTTGTATGATAATGTGCGATAGAGAAGGCGCTATACCAATTCGTCTCCGTGAATACACTATAGAGACGCTCAAGAGTCGTGATACGATCCTTGCGAGCAAACGACCTACCGCAGCGCCTGATAGAATCACCATCGTCATGGTCATAGTCATCGTCACAGTCACAGTCATCGTCATAAGTCATAATCACAGTCATCGTCATAGTCATTCATCGTCATAGTCATAATGCTGTCCCATTTATAACGTTATTTGTAAAAAAAAAATTAATTATGTGTAAATTACAGTGCTCAATTGTGAAAAGTTTTAATAGGTAAAAATTGTAGCGTAAGATAATAAATAATGTACACTATTACCACAAATGTTTCGTAAGTGCTTATCAATAAATATATACATAAGGTCAGCTCTTCCTCAGCAATTAAACAAAACTGCGATTTTGTAGCTCAAACAAAGTTTTATGAATTAATAAGTGGGTGGTGGGTATAATAAAATAAATATTATTTATTTATTAATATATGTAATATAATAAACAGCCAGAACTTACAAATATCGAGCCTTACTTTTACTTCATCTTTTTTATGTTAGTTATATCCAATAGTAACTCAATTTATAAATTATTTTTTCTTAGTTTAACTACTTCCTGCAGCTTCATCACCTGCTCGATCAGCAGTTTCTCAGTAGATGCCACCTGAAATATATACACATTTATAGCCAACTACTTCCATTTACTAGCCCGCGAAGCCTAATTGTCCATGGATCTATTTAGTGATATCACTAGATATTGTTACAAATAGGAAAAGGTATCAAAATAATTTATCAATACAAGTTTGTTATCTTTCCAGACAGACTGTCAGGATGATTAATCTTAGCTTAGAATTGTTTTTTTTTTTCTTTGGCTGTATTTGCTGGTAATAAACGTACAGTGTCCCACATATATTTTATAACTATTATATGTAAGACTCAAAAACTAATAAGGAAAGTGATGAGTTATATTTCAAATAGTTCCAAACTCCAAACAAAGACCTCGTTTTAAGAAGACCAACCAAAAATGTATGTTACTGCACTTTAGTTGTATATGTACCTCATCTACAAACGTCTTGCTAATAACATCAATCTCTTCCATTCCCCTCGACTTTTCCTTCTCATATAGTAAAGTCTGTTGTTTGATTTGTTCTATAGTTTGTGTTGCTTTCTGACTTCGCTCGCTGTTCTTCCTGTCCTTCTCTGTCATCTCGCGCCATGTACTGGAAGAAAAGAAAGAAAGAATAAGTTATGTTTAAACAAACATTGGTTGCTACACCAGATCACGTTCAGCTTCGCCAGCGTCCTACATTCCGCGGCAGATGGAGGTGCTGATTCGCCAGTAATATTTGTATATAAGATGAAGATTGTTAGAAATAAAGGTTGTTGAGATTGAGAGTTCAGTGTTAATTATTACACGAGAAAGTATTGTTTCAATTCACATCCCACAGTCCCAGTAGAATTAAGTAGTAGTTGCTAGTAAAGGCTCTGCTACTAGTCAGTTAGAGGTAGTCAGGAGTGTACCCGTCAGTACCAGAGCAGCAGAGAGTCGTCGTGGCAGCCGCATCAGGAAGAGGAAGCCGGCTGCACGGACCTGTTCCAGAGGCGCACACGCGACTAAGAAGAGGGTGAAGAGTCATCACGAGGTCGACGAGAGGAGCCGCACCAGGAGGAGGAAGCCGGCCACACGGACCTGCTCAAGAGGTTCTCCGTCACCGAGTCAACGAGCTACGGGTCATCGGCTCGTCCAGCACTAATCCCACTGGAAGGGCGCTACGAACCCTTTCCAGTCCTCCCACCACGGCCAAGACTCCCTCGCCGTCACTGTAAGTGATCCTGTGTATGAGCCTGTGCACGGGGTGGTGGGAAAATCATTTCCTTCCTTCTCTCCTTCCCCCTTCCGCTGGGTGTCTTAGGCCGCGTGGCACCTGGTATAATATATTTAATATTTAACTGCTTGACTGGTAGACTCAACTAGCAAAAATGTCATAAGAATCTCTCTCTCTCTTTGAGTTGTATCTCAAGTAACTGTGGGTCGTGACTCCCCCGCAGAATTAATTGATTAGTTCGTTAGGGTAACTCTTGGGCAGATAGATCGTGGTGGGCGCCCAAGTACTTCCACGGAAGACGTCATCAGATTTAGTGGTCCTTAGACATGTAAGTTACCTAAAGAAAGATGCTAAGTCAGGCTCAAACAGAAGCATCACTTGACGATGCAAGCAGTTCCACCTCTTATACCACAACTCCTGCCGTGACGGGAGTAGGAGTGGAACTAGTATGCCAGAAACCCAAGGCTGTGCTCCGATATTTCAAGGAGCTTGGCTGGCTGGGTTAGGCAGAAATGGGGGAAATGCACAAAACGCCCCAAGCGGGATGTCAGTGCAGGACTCATCGCCCCCACCTTAGAATTAGAAGTTACCTCGCGATGTTTTTCTTCCCCGTTAGTGTGTATCTCACCTCTTTACAGTGTCCCTGTCTCTCTGCCTGCGCTGCAAGGCCGCGTTCCTGCGTGTCTGTGTGTCCGCGCGTGCAGTGGCCAGCTCGCGCCGTGTTGCTACCAGATCCTCTAGCTGCGTGTTTAGTACGTCGAGTTTACCTTCTTTGCTGTCTGACTCTAGGTCACCGCATTCTAGCTCCCTGGAAGAAACAATTAAGAAATTAGACAATATGGCTAAATATTGATTATTGTTGCCCAATCTTTATAATGTACGCTTATCGACAGAATATTTGGTTAGACATTATTGTTGCATTCAAACACGAACGAGCTTTGTGTGGAAGTAGTGTGAAGAAATGAAATGTGGAAGCATTTTTGACGCGACATTTGAAGGGAAATAAAATTTAGTCATATATCACACATATCACTTATTCGATTCGTAGGGTGTATGTACCCCACGAATATCGTCAAGTCATGTCGTATAAGGACGAAAATAAGACAGGAGACCTAAAATCGTAACGCTAAGGACTTAGGTATGGAGCAGGTTTTTCCCGCGCCCGCCGAGGTGGCGGGCCCGCAGCCTTTGTAGAATACAGATACGTATGTAGGTATGTAAAAAACTCAAGCACATTTCACGACGCGTTTTACGTCCGCGGCGGTCTCGATTGTTCGCGGCTTCCGCTGCACCCGCGGGCGGGCGCCGCTCGCGGCTAAAAACCACTCCGTGAGTGCTTAGCGTAACAGCAGCTCCATCGGCAAAAGCTATTAGATATAATAAAAAAGTTGACGGCCACGTTTCTGTTCGCGCTTTTGGAATAAAATGAAATCCATGTGACACACACGATGTATTCATCGTGTGTCGCTGTACGTACATGAGTGAGTCAGCCAGCTTGGTGATCTCGTGCAGCAGTGTACGTACGTGAGTGAGTCAGCCAGCTTGGTGATCTCGTGCAGCAGTATACGTACGTGAGTGAGTCAGCCAGCTTGGTGATCTCGTGCAGCAGTATACGTACATGAGTGAGTCAGCCAGCTTGGTAATCTCGTGCAACAGTATACGTACGTGAGTGAGTCAGCCAGCTTGGTAATCTCGTGCAGCAGTATACGTACGTGAGTGAGTCAGCCAGCTTGGTGATCTCGTGCAGCAGTATACGTACGTGAGTGAGTCAGCCAGCTTAGTGATCTCGTGCAGCAGTGTACGTACGTGAGTGAGTCAGCCAGCTTGGTGATCTCGTGCAGCAGTATACGTACGTGAGTGAGTCAGCCAGCTTGGAGATCTCGTGCAGCAGTATACGTACGTGAGTGAGTCAGCCAGCTTGGTAATCTCGTGCAGCAGTATACGTACGTGAGTGAGTCAGCCAGCTTGGTGATCTCGTGCAGCATTATACGTACGTGAGTGAGTCAGCCAGCTTGGTGATCTCGTGCAACAGTATACGTACGTGAGTGAGTCAGCCAGCTTGGTGATCTCGTGCAGCAGTATACGTACGTGAGTGAGTCAGCCAGCTTGGTGATCTCGTGCAGCAGTATACGTACGTGAGTGAGTCAGCCAGCTTGGTGATCTCGTGCAGCAGTATACGTACGTGAGTGAGTCAGCCAGCTTGGTGATCTCGTGCAGCAGTGTACGTACGTGAGTGAGTCAGCCAGCTTGGTGATCTCGTGCAGCAGTATACGTACGTGAGTGAGTCAGCCAGCTTGGTGATCTCGTGCAGCAGGTTGTTGGCAGCCTCCAAGCTGGGTTTGATGGTCTGCAAGTTCTTCAAGCTCTCCTCCTTCTGCATGAGGCTCTCTCGAAGGGCGGAGCACTTCTCCTCCGCCTCCTGCACGCTGCGGGTCGTTTGCTCCACCTGCGGACGATACACAAACAATATGAAGTATGTAAATAAAAGTAGTTGAATCATAACACTTTTTTTGGATAATTTTGGAAAGATATCTTTGACAGATATCTTTCCATAATTATTTTGCGGCAGACATAAAACACGTTTTTGTAATGCAAAAGAGGGCATTCAGAGGCATTTATGGACTGGGAACCAGAGAATCTCTGAGGGAGCGCTTTAAAACATCAAATATTTTGACAATGCCTTGTCAATATATACTTGCCTGTATTTTGTATGCTAGAACTCAATTACCGAACTACACAGAACGCAATATTACATTCACACGTAATACAGACAGGTATGCATTACCTTACTCCACACCAGACTAACAAAGACGGGTAAATCACATAAAATTAAAGCTATCAAATTTTATAACGTTCTTCCAAATTGTATAACGGAAATGAATGACAGAAACTTTAAAAAAATAGTAAAAAAACTTTTAATTGAAAAAGCATATTATTCAACGGGAGACTTTTTGAAAGACAAAAAGACATGGCATAATCTGTATATCTCTTCTATTATATATTCCGCCCAAACATGCCAACTATACCCAGAATGCATTTCTGGTGAGAGCGAGTGTGAGTTACAATGCTGCTGACAAACGGTTGGGGCTGGATCCATTCGGGTCTAGCTTGTCTTCGTTGAGGCGGCGGCTGAGCAGCGAGTTCTTTGTTTGACTTGTGTGTTAGTGTTATTAAGTATGAAATTGTATAGTATATTCTGTTTTAAGTAAGTTAAGTGTAGGTTTGTGAGTATGTGTATTGTTGATGTAGGTGTAGTGTTTTTGTGTTCATAGTTTATGTATGTATATTGTGTTGTTACCCGTGTTGTCCTTTAATTGGATTTGTGTTTCTATTATAATTTGCTATTGTGTGTTTGTGTCCGTTGGACAACCTGTAAGTTAAATAAATAAATAAATATTGACACGGCTGCATTGAATAAATAAAGCCGGTTGAAAGGTTGTAGTTGTTGTTATATTGTATTCAATTTATTTTGGTATAGTTAAGATAATTTTTATTTTATTTATTATTCTAATTGAATTTGTTTTTACAATTTAAATGTATTTTTTATAGTATGCCTTTGGCATCATTTATTATGTACTAGATTTGACATTCATAAGTGTGCAAAAAACTAAGTTTAGTTATACAAATACAAAATACGTTTATTGTTCTGACAAAAGCTTACATGTAGGTACATATTATGTTTTTACTTATAAAATAGAACTTACATTGCTATGTTGGTATGAAGCTATGAATCCGTTCATAAATAAAAAAGTTATTACTATTTAAACCCCACAAAGCGCTACTAAATAAGAGTTTTACTGAGAGACTATATAATAATAATATTTTACATAATATTATGACTTGAATAGAAAAGAAAGAAAAGTACCTGTGATGTGTTGTGCTCTGCAGTAGGTCTCTAAGCGAGCCTGAAGCGCAGAGCACGTCCACTCTCACTTCACATTATGCAGTAAATTATTTTAAGTAAAGATAAGTTATAAGTTTATTATTTTTTTGTTGTTTCTACTTTTGTTTTGATGGCAATCAAATATTCTTTTGGACACTTTGGAGTAGTTTGGAGGTTAGTTCAGGTTGCCATCTTTTAAAAAAGTTTTAGCCTATTTAAATAAATACATATCCATAAAAATAAATAAATTATATATATATAAAATATAATATAATATATAATAATATATGTACATGTGAGAGTGTGGGTATGTTATGAGTGTATGTGTGTTTGTGTGTGTGGGTGTGTGTGTACTAATGTGTATCTGCATAATAACTATTTGATAACTTCAGTTTGTGTTAATTGTGTGCTTAAAGATCGTGAGATATAAATGTGATCGTGCGAGTGTGTGTGCATTTTGTTTCTTACAATACGAAGATCAGTTGTGCATGTTTGCTTGCGTTTAGTTTTAACCCAAATGAAGAAATAAATGAATATGAATAGTTATGACTAGATTGGTTCCTTCTATGACTTTTCCTCGACTTCAGAATGGAGTAACAGTCTCCTTTCTTCTTATCGAATGAGAGTGGCCAACTCTTGTGTCGAGAGTTTCTAAAGCCGCCCTAAGGGCCTCCAACATGGCTTGTTTTCAATCTTTCTCAAATTGCAAGAACAAAGTTTTTGAGAAAATATTTGTGTGACACTGCTCATTAAAGTGAAGTATGATAACGTCAATCAATAATCACACCAACAACTTTCTTTAAAGCGAAAATGCGTTTGTTGGTTAGCCGTTCGGTTAATAAAATAAATAAAACCTGTGCAGTGACATCCTCTGCATCGTACACCCGCAGCGCCTTCCTGCGCGCTACGTCAGCGTGCAGCGCGTCTTTCTGCGTGCGCTTCTGTTCCAGCACCACCACCATGTGTCGGTACTCCTTCAAGATGGCGTCTAGTTCTACTTTCTCCTGCTCGGATGCTTCTGTCTCTTGCTTTAACTCTTCTTCGAGTTCCTGGGTCTCTTGGTCGAGCTGTGGAATAAAAAAAAGATAGTGTAGAGGAAAGTAACCAAATATAGGCTACCATTTTGTTTTTGCCTCATAATCAAATTTTAAAATCCTGCCTCCAAAACAGTGACAACTGTGGGATAAGTAACCCTAAAATACTTTTGAATATTTATTTTAAATGTCTTATTAATTAAAATAATTTGTAAAGTCTAAATATACTTAAGTGCTGGCTTTTCATTTTCATGTTTGTTTTCAGTTTTCATATGACTTATTTCATAATATAAATAATTTTGAAACTAACATCACCAAGTATCAGTAGGAACCCTGTTTGAGAGCCAATTCCATTCCAGTACAGGCATGTTCAAGCTTTTTGTATTGTTTTTCAAATCAAATGCCTGAAGGTAATCGAGAGTAAACCGGTTTCTTCTAGGCATGCGCGCTAGATCGTAGACTATAACGTTGCTTATCATCTGGCAAGTTATAGTCAAGCATGAGCCTATCTCATGTAAAAAAAGGTATAGTATAAAGAAGAAGAAAGTTTAAAAACATTGATAATACCTTCTCAAGTCTCTCGGCTCGCTTCCCCTTCTCCTGCGCCTGCTCGTTGAGCATCTCCAGCAGCTTGTGTTTGTGCTCCACCAACCTGCTCACCTGGAAGCATGTGTACAAGGTTACAGTTATACATCATAAATATTTTACTAAACACAAGCCTGTGTTCTGTACAGTAGATACAGTACAGTTGTATTGTTTAATTATTTATCTTTCTTTTCTTTGAGTCGTATTTCAAGTATGAGTTCGTATTTTTTTGAAGGTCGTAACTCCCCCACAGAATTAATTCGTTAGGGAAGTTCTCTTGGGCCGATACATCGTGGTGGGCGCCCGGATTATTACGATTTATTTATTTACATGATAGTTATTGGGACTTATATATCCAGTGATAGGTACCTGGTGTGACTTGTCAAACAGGTCCTGCTCGTAGGGCGCGATGTCCCGCTGGCGCTCCTCACGGAACAGCATGAGATTGAACAGCAGCATGAGGATGGAGTGCGACCACAGCGCGGTCGGCTGCAGGAACTGCAGCATGGTCACCGTGGCCACCTGCACACCAGGGAATAGTTATTTTTATTTTCTATCTACAATCAGTATTACTATAAGCACTCAATCTTGAAGAAAGGCGACTACGTGGAGACCTTATAGAGACTTTTAAACTTTTGAACGGACTATACAACCTCCCAGATACATCAAATTGGTTTATACAGTTTAATCGTTGTGATCATAGCAGGGGATACAACCAGACAGTCAAGCGAAGCTCTGCACAGGTCACCACATACTCAGCAACAGCGTGGTTCATAACTGGAACAGGTTGCCAAGAGAGGTGTCAGTGCACCATCTGTAAACAGCTTTAAGAACCGGCTTGTTGACTGGTTACAGAAAACCAAAAAAATCTCTTGTTAACTTGTGATTGTTGCACCAGTAGACTGTATACTTTTGAACTTTGTGTGGACTATATAAAACAATTTTGGCACAGTGTGATATGGGCACATCAGCAATTTGCTGCTCGCCCATTAATCAAATAAATAAAGCAGATGTGGTCTGTGCTATTTTTGTTGTAAAGTGTGCACTCCATTAATTGCATCTCTTTATATTCAATTGTCTGGTGGAGCCCAATGTCAGTCGCTGGCTACCACGACCTTCCTCTTTAGCCTTGGTTTGTATCTTCAAGTCCTTTGGTTCTGGGTGAATAGTTATAAAGAAGGAAAAAAAACATTGATTGTGACAGATTTCCAGAACACTCACCAATAGCAACGATTCCATAATGAAACATAAAATCTGCCACAACACAGCCCTAACTCAGCATACATATAGTTAGAACATATATCTCTCTCTCCCTCTTGAGTCATATTTCCTCATGCCTGAGGGCCGCGACTCCCCCGCATAATTAATTCATTAGGGTAGAACATATCATGATTATAGACAAACTCTTTATAATAACCACATATTAATAAAACAAACACACATATAACAGGAAAGATCTATTGGTACAACCTGGCAGCCTAACAGCTAAAACTAATTTCTTCCAGGCAATATGTACTTAGTTGGAACAGGAAAATGAGTGATATAGGCTTCATCCCATTCCAAAATAATGTGAGTGACGTGAGACCACTTCTGTAGTAACAAATGTACTTTAATGAATTATACTGCCAAACTCTTCAGTGGATTATTTCATTCCCTTAAACTATTATATTTTATTAGTCTTCAAGCCAAGACTGACACCTTATTTCATAAACCAGCATTCTAGAACATTGATTACAGCATTCCTTAACAACAAGCAAGATGTAGCAATACGTGAGCCTTCAAAGTATATAAAAAAAAAAACATTATACCTGTGGCATGGCAGCCAGTAGATGGTTGACCATCCGAGTCATGTTGATGACAGGGAGCAGGTCTTGGTAGTAGGGCACCGACTCATTAATATAGTCCTCAGGAGACTCCTGAAATCAGCAAAGTTGTTCCTCATGTTAGATAATCACTTAAATAATTTGAATTTATATTTAGATTTACTTAGAAATTAGAGTATTTATTTGTTAGATAAAAAATGCATGTTAGGTTAGTAATAAAGTAAGTTTTTATCACTCAATAATTCATAATTATTATGATTGATAGGTTACTACTCAAGTACACTGAAGATGTAGGTACTTAAAGTCTATGATTATAATCAATATAATTGTATAACTACAGAAAGAGCTGTAATGAAGCACCCATAACAATCAGTTAATAAAAGAATTTATATTTGATTCCCAATCATAAGCCACTGTCTACTGTCTAGTCTACATGGTCAGCCATTGATTGGCAACATACATTGACATTCATATTGGGGGCTCCAGAGGGTCAGATGGCATGTTCAATTACAGACCCTGACTGATTATAACCATAGCCAAGCCATAATATCAGAGCCTCTTATAGAAGATAACAAATTTCGTTTTATAGCTAATTCTAGTTTAATATACTTAAGTAACTATACTTATACATACTATTAAGTACCTACGTACACCTTACAACTAAGTACTGGTAATGTTTTGTACTATTTACCTACCTACTCTCAGTACAATGTTTTCAGTGGGTTGTTTAATGTAAAACTCCAGTAATCGTAGTAATAGTAACAAGTACTTACTGTAATAATAGTATGGTCAATACCAAAGCGGTCAAACAACTGGATCAAGGCTTTTATGAGCGCGAATGGATCCTTCAGGTGAGCTAGCTTGAGTTCACAGTTCGGGAACTCGCAGTTCCAACCAGCGAGGAAGTTCTCGATGGGCTTATCTAAAAAACGGTGGTACAAAATAAATATATAAGCAAATATACAATAAAAACAAGAATTTGAAAATAAGAAATGTGAATTCTTTACCTTTATCCATTTTATTGTAATTCACACAACTGATATTAGGTGACCAATAATTCGATCTTTAACGCTAACTAATATTTTCACGATTCCGTTAGTTATTCAGTAAATTTTATGGCATTTATAAACTTTATCAAACACTGGAATGGATTTCAAAACAAATATTGGATTCCATTCCAATATTCATTCAAATTTAAAAATTAACCACCAACCGTCAAAAATGTCAGTCATTACTACTGTTATTACTACTGTTAACGTCACTGTCACACATACCTATTTGTCAAAGTCCTAAAATTTATTTATTCATTTTTCTTGTCGCAAAGCGACATTTGTCTTTCTGCGAGTGCTACGTCGACTATTTTTGTTTCAATAATAATTATACGAGAAACAAATTAATGAAATAAATATCCTAGTTTATTATAACCGCAAGATAAACATGAGGATCACTAATGTAAGACGTGGTAGGATCATCCGCATGTCGGCCGCTTGCGGTGTTCTAATATTATTGTTGTTCGCTCTTCACAAATGGTCCAGCGATAATATTGCAGTTGTTTCGAACCTGCCAGCGCTTTCTGAATCACAAGTTGGGTTTTATAAGTTCCACCCCGATGTATATCCCGTGATAAAGACTGGTGAGTTTGATTTTTAATTGGTTTTACAAAGCAAGGGCCGCTTGATTGTGAGTACTGTTATGTGGCCTACAACACCGGCATATCGGTGTTTTCGTTACGTCAATGCACGCTGTGTGCACAATCTTGGTATTTGGAGCCACACAATTCTCTCGCCACTGCTATACGACTTTTTATGTCTTATATTATTTAGTTTTCCAATTTATTACTGAAAATTTCAAAGCTGCTGCCAAATAAAAATTGTTTTCTATATGAGTTTTTTGAAATTATGAAAAGATATCTATTTATTAAAAAAAACATATAATTCAAACAATATATTTGATTGAAATTGAGTTTGTAGAAAGTTTTCTAACACTCACACCTATTCATTTGCAGCCCCGGGGTTCCTAAAACTCAATGGGGGCTCCCATGAGTATTGGGAAGCCTTTCATGGTAAATATTGAGTGTGAATACCAATGGGTTGTCATTTGTGTAATATAAATAAAAACAGCAGTAAATTAAATTAACAGTAACTCATGTATATCATTTTGATAATACCTTGGCTAACAGAGACATTAACCCTCAATTGGGCGTGCCTAAAAAGTTGCATAAGCGGTCGTGTGGGGTGTTTGGCACCCCAGATTTAGGAAATTAAATAAAATACCAAATACATGCAAAATCAGACTTTTATTAATTAGAACATTTGAACTGACATATTAATCAACTTTTAAACGTATTTTTAACATTAAACCCCTTAAAAAGAGTGGCCTTGGAGCCTTGGGAAAGCAACAAGAAGTATTCCCCAAAAACAATAATGAAAATGTCCGATACAATAGAATGCGATTTGTCATGCGATCCGGCTAACCCCCGGCGCCCGCAGGTTCCCGGGCCTGCAGGTGTGAAATCTGTTACCGAAGACTGCTCTGGGGTAGGCGACCAGGCCCAAGTGTTAGTGAATGCTACTGGCAGCGGTTCGAGCGGCGGCACCAGTGGCACAAAGAAATATGTGCAGCAAGCTTTCCATCCTAGCTTGTTCATCAGAAACCAGAGGTCTCCTGCAGGGGGTAAGAAACCTCTTTTCAACAACAAGGGCGCAGCTCATCAAAACAATGAGGTGGAATGGAAACAAACCCGAAATCCTAAACGCCTAAGGAAAGAAGACAGTCCCCCATATGACTGCATCCAAACCCACAACAGATACTCGGATCTAACAGTAGATGGAAACGAGTCTGATAACAGTACTCCAGACACCGTAAACCAGAGTAAGAAAATTGTAAAACCTCCGCCAATTATTTTATATGGTATTAAAGACGTTCAACAACTAACTTCAACAATCACAGAATCGATAGATAAAGAAAAATTCACGTTCAAGCTAGTCAATAGAACCCAACTAAGACTCAGCAGCCAGGACGCAGAAACTCACCGAAGCTTACTTCAAATAGTCCGCGCTAATGGCCTAATTGGCTATACCTTCAAAAACAAAGAGGAAAGAAACTGCAGAATAGTGATTCGAAACCTCCACCACTCAACACCAATTCAGAGTATAAAGGAAGAAATTGAAGCTACAGGCAACACAATAACTGGCGAAATTATAAATGCGAGATACGGTCCAGACAAAAAGCCAACATCAACCTTCTTTGTAACTCTGCTTCAAGGCCCTAACAATGTAAAGTTGAAGAATTTAAAATACATATACAACCAGTCTATAAAAATTGAAGACCCAAAGAAAAAAAACACTGTTACACAATGCCAGAGGTGCCAGCAATACGGGCATACCAAAAATTACTGCATGCGACCTTATAGATGTGTAAAATGCGCCGAACTGCATAAGACATCGGAATGTCCCAAACGTGACCGGACGACTCCAGCATAAGTGTGCATTATGCCAAGGTGCTCATCCAGCCAACTATAAGGGTTGCAAAGTGTATCAGGAAATACTGGCCAGGCGGTCAAACCAACCCAGTGCTAGACCTCAAAGAGAACAACTAGTTAACAAGCGCACCATCCCAGTAAACACACCAAGGCAAAACACTGGCATGAACAAGATTCAACACCAAACCAAAGCAACAACACCAGTACCCCACGGACCATGTGTAAAAGAGGGTGACCAACAGAGACGACACCCGGTTAAAGAAAAACAGAAACCTGTCTACAATATTCAGAGTGACACCCATAACTCCCTCCCTGTACCAGACCAACCAGCTGAGAACTCGTATACAAAAGAGAGAACTCAAGCCAACAAAAATGTGCCAAATACTCAACCAGAAGAGCACCTCCTACCCACAACAATTGAACTGCTATTGGTTAAACAAAGTGAGAAGTTCGACCTTATCCTACAGCAAATGGGCAATCTTATGAGCCTCCTAGTGAAACTCCTCGACAGGCTTTCGTAATGATTGTACTCAGAATAGCCACTTGGAACATAAATGGGTTGACGCCTAATGTAAATGAACTCAGCTTGCTCATAAAAAGTCATCAACTGGATATAGTCCTCATATCGGAGGCCCATGGAACTTCTAAAACTGCAGTGAAAATTGATGGTTTTGATACCTACCTTACAAATCATCCTGATGGTACTGGTCATGCAGGAGCTGCTCTTCTAATAAGAAATAATATAAGCTACCACCTCATACCAGAATTCCGCACTGAACACATACAAGCTTGCTCGGTATGTATAACCGAAGAAGCTGGCCCCATTACACTGTCTGCAGTGTATTGTCCTCCGAAACACACCAAAATCAAAGAAGAACACTTCTCAGAATTCTTGACGACTCTCGGAAACCGTTTCATAGCGGGAGGAGACTGGAATGCAAAACATACCTTTTGGGGATGCCGGATTACCAGTACGAGAGGCAGACAACTCGAATTGTGTACAGACAAAAACAAGTTTACTGTAATATCATCTGGAGAGCACACGTACTGGCCAAAGGATCCTAAAAGAAAGCCCGATCAGCTTGACTTCTTCATCTCCAAAGGACTGTCCAGTCACTACCTCAAGGTTGAATCTTGTCTCGACGGTGACTCCGATCATACGCCGGTGCTTCTTACTTGTAGTAGCCTAGTGATAGAATATGTAGAATCTGAGACTATCTACAACAAGAACACTGACTGGGAATCGTTTCGCGACTTTATAGAAGCAAACATAGAACTGAAAGTCGCTCTGAAGTCCAAAAGTGACATAGAAAATGCTACAAAATATATCACTACCCTGATACAGGAAGCATGTTGGCGCAACACACCGCTCGTACATAGCATCAAACATGAAAATATTCCACTCTCCATTAGAAAACTGATTCTGGAAAAGAGAAAAGCGCGCAGAACTTGGCACCAAAGTCAGCTAGCAGAAGACAAAAGACTCTTGAACGTAGCTGCCAGATTATTAAAGGAAAGCATACAAGAGTGGCACGACACGACACTAGGTTCCAAACTGGAAAGCTTGACGGCGACTGCCGCATCGAACTATTCCCTCTGGAAATTCACCAAGAATATGAACCGCCCGCAAACTATGAAACCGCCCCTTAAAATGACAAAATGGGTGAGAACAGCACATGAAAAAGCAGAAGCATTTGCGATACATCTGTCTAAGGTGTTTACTCCAAACGATCCGGCCGCGCCAGAGCCTGACACAATCAGACAAGTACTGGAACAAGACCTGCAGCTCACTTTACCACCGAAGCCAGTCACTGTAAAGGAAGTGTGGAGAACTATCAGAGAACTTAAAGATAAAAAAGCTCCAGGGTTCGACTTAATCTCCAAAGAGGTACTAAAAAACCTTCCTCGAAAAGCAACAGTATTTCTCACCATGCTGTACAATGGCATGCTTAGAGTTCAGTACTTTCCTCTGCTATGGAAGATCTCGTCCATAATCATGATTCACAAACCAGGAAAACCTCCGTATGAAGTCAGCTCCTATAGGCCAATTAGTCTGCTCCCAACAATGTCCAAAGTCTTCGAGAAAATCCTTCTGCATAGAATGATTCCACTACTAGAAGAGGCAAAGGTGATCCCGGATCATCAGTTCGGCTTCAGGCAACGTCACTCAACTGTGGAGCAAGTGCACAGAGTCTACGAACACATCAGAGAAGCACTGGAGCAGAGAAAGTACTGTTCCTCAGCATTCCTAGATATCCAGCAAGCATTCGATAGAGTCTGGCATAGAGGACTGATGTGCAAAATAAAATCATACCTACCACATAACCTCTACCTCCTCCTGCAATCCTACTTGTCGGATAGGCTTTTCCAAGTACAAGAAATGAACGCCATGTCGCAGTTCTATGAAATCAAAGCTGGAGTCCCACAGGGATCCGTCCTGGGACCGGTACTGTACACTATCTACACGGCGGACCTTCCCCAAGTGGAAAACGTCACTATGGCCACTTTCGCTGACGACACAGCAATTTTAGCCAATCACAGCGACTCTATAGAAGCATCAGAAAACCTACAAAAAGGCCTGGACGAAATAACTGCATGGCTAAGCAAATGGAGAATTAAAGCCAGTGCGGCAAAGTCTGTCCATGTTACGTTCACACTTCGCAAAGGAAATTGTCCTCCTGTACAGCTAGCAGGAACCACACTGCCTCATAATGACAAGGTTAAATATCTAGGCATGCACCTAGATCGCCGCCTAACTTGGAAAGATCATATCATGACTAAAAGAGACGAGTTAAAAATAAGATACCAAGGCTATTCTTGGTTGCTTGGACGGAACAGCAAGTTGTCTACAGACAATAAACTCCTTATAAATAAGAGTGTTCTCAAACCAGTCTGGACTTATGGCATCCAACTATGGGGAACCGCTTCCAAGTCTAACATCACCGCCCTGCAGAGGATGCAAAATACCATACTCAGAACTATTGCTGGAGTGTCGTGGTACACTACCAACGCAGAAATCCATGAAAACCTAGAGATAAAGACTGTGGTTGAGGAAATCGGGGCAATCACTAACACTTACAGCAATCGTTTGGCAACACACCCCAACGTCCTGGCCGCCAACCTAAGAACCTGCCAGTATAAGCCTAGGCTTAAACGGAAAACTGTATTACCCAGTGACCAATAACAATAACAGAGACCTAAATCTAGTATGAAAAAGTAGAAGCACTCAATGGAGAGCTCACTTACACGACAAAAATCTCCAAACTCATCTGCTTATAGTGCAATCTGATCGCAGATAGATACAAGATTAAAAAAAAAAAAAAAAAAAATTAACATAATTAACTTAAACATTATCATCATTATTACTTATCATTTTCCAATAAAAGTTTAATTTAAAACAACCATAGTGCAGGTTAGCACTTAATAAATTAACTCATAATTAACTTGCTTTTATATATGAAAAATATTTTTTTACTAATCCTAGTTTTTATCGTCACAATTTTGACAGACTATATTCATATGGTCATTGCACACGTGTTTTTGGCATTTCGAACATTCAGTCTTTGTTTTCCTGTCCTTACTAGCCTTGCGCAGAATGTGTCACTGAAATGAAAAGATATATATGTGTCTTTTCATCTCAGTGAACTATATCACTCTTCTAGTTCAGTAGTTCATTTACTTCAGTTGCTCAATGAACTTGTTATTTAGTATCGTTCGTGTTTCTTTCACTATTTCATTGAGATTAAGATTGTTGAGAGATATACAAGATATCGGATAGATTGTAACAATAACATCTCGCTGAATTATCTTATACAAGAAGCGTTGTGACGGGACACATAAAATAAATATCAATGCATAAAGCTCAAAATAGTTTAACAAGTTGTAGCTTCTCGATTCGATAAGTACTTATGAAAAAAACATCTAAACAGCAACAAGATCGTAAATGTAGATATTCGGAAAACGGCAACGTTATTACCTTGCGATAGAGTTTGAATTGTCATAATCCGCCTGATCAGATAAATATATGTCGAGTTGAAGTACGAGTGAGTGAAATAGGCTGCCATATCCGTTCCTACAACAGAGCGAGATAGGGAAAAGTCACTGCTGACTAAAATATATCATAGTTACTTCGATATGTATTGTTTTGATTCAAGTCGTTCGCGAGCGGTGGACTACATCACTGAAGTATGAACTAGATGAAATGATACTGAAGTAGAGAATGAAGGACTAAACCAACTGAAGTAGTTCATTTGAATGATTCATTCGTGAACTACACACGCCTATACTTCTTGGACATACATGGCACCTTTTGTTTGATTGAGATCGGCCTGCTTCAGAAATAAATTCTTGGCCCTGTCACACAGTCACCTGGGGTGTCGTGCACCCCAAACACGCTCTCCGCGCCCAACCGTCCACGACAGAGCGTCGCTCGGAACTGAATCGTGTACGTTTTACGTCTTTACGAAGCTACCTAGAAGGCCAACGCGCTAAATTCAAATTTTAAGAAGTTCTGGAAAACTGCTCTGGGGTGCATGACACCCCACGCGACCAATTAAGGGTTAATGGAATTAGATTCACTAGCTTTATCTTAACTAGGTATATTGTACTTTCCTGTATTCTGAATAGAAGATATCCAATGCATTATATTAAAAACAAAGTATATATGTATGTATTATATCCGTTATCTAGTACCCATGATACAAGTGTAAGCTTAGTATGGGGCTAAATGGCGCTGTGTGATATGTCCTGAATATTTATTTATTTTTATTTATTTAATATGTAAGCTGGTATTGACAATGGTGCTTAACTCATAATTAGGATCCCTGAATCAATATTTGTAAGAAGGGATGGCCCTCAGTAATAAAAAACAGAACTGAGTCTAACACAGACTTTTGTGCAAAGAAACATTTCCAGAGAAATGTACAAAAATGTCCTACAATATTAGTTTCTATAAAAATTAACAGTCTTGTTTATAAACATCTTTTAAGAACTGTTTAGTTAAAAAGTGTTTTGTCTCTCTCTCACATTAATATTTTTTTAAACGAGTGAGAGAGACAAACCCTTTACAACTAAACATTCATTAAAGTACGTTTATAAATAAGACCGTAAGAATCTATACAAAAATTAGTGTAAAAATAGAATATGGACAATAATTTATTAAAGAACCTTTTGTTCCTTGCTTTTGTTGAGACTCATGTTAGCAATAACTAGTTTATGTCCTTCTACTTTAATCTCCACGACAATTTTATGTTGAACAAATCATTTTTTTAAATTTATTTCTATTTCTGTGTGTACATGTAACATCCATCTATCACAGGCTCAATGTGTATGATAACTCCTGACGACAAAAAACCATTCACTATGGCAATGGATACAGGCTAGTTATTCTTATCTCTACATTTAAATTTTGAAGCAATTTGATAGATATATTTCAGTAGCTCATTTAATTAGCATATTGCTATGGAAGTACCTATAGACCTATAATCTAATAGTAATATTTTCATTAAAAGTTAGAGAGTTATGTAGACAGTAAATATAGTCTAATCTATGATTTTAGCTAATATTTTGGGTATTTTGTATCAGCTGGGATTTTAGTATAATCAAAGATTTTGGAAGTTCTTCCAAATTCTTTAATTTTTAAGTCTCATTTTGTATAATTTTTATAACTGTATATATTTTTATATGCTCTAGCCTAAATCAAGGTATATTTTTACTTCTTTTAAGTATCTTCTTATATACTACCTATGCCCTTGTCTTTTATATATACTTACCTATAATTATAAATTGAAATTATTTTATCATTCCTATCACAAGATCTTTATCTCACTCACAAATTAAAACTCACTTAACCAATTATTTACAAAACCTATGATAACTGATATTCATCTAAGGAGTTTACTCAATTATTATTTACCAGATAAGTACCTACTTGAGTATTGTTATAAACAACAAAAAATACTTAAAGATTACCAATGTTATGAATCCCACATAAATGTCTCATAATAAAGTAATAATTCTGAAAACTGATTTTCATATGTCAGTATACCTACCCATAATGGTTATGGGATTTTTTGTGTAATAAATATTTATTCTAAAAACATCTCTTTTTGGTCGTTCCTCCTCATATTTATTTATTTATATTATTTTTATTGTTATAAACAATAAACATATATGATTTTAAACATAAAAAATACAATACTAATTGTAGTACTCACATAGTTTGTATGAACAATTGAACCTATATAACTATGTGTTTGTTTACTATTGTACCCACAAACAACATTCATACCCCTTGTAGGACAATTTGTATTTACTTTGTATGTATGAGAATAAATGCATATGTGTTCCAGTATTATTTTATTTGTGTAATGTTTAACTATTTTAGAACTTTAATTTTCAAATACATAAGTATTATGCTCATCTTTGGCAGACAAATATGACTGTATAATTAATACCTTATCCATGTATTAATTTTCTTTTATTAATTTTTATTGTGTTGTATGTTACTGGATCTGACATTATTTTTTTAGTGTCTCTGTGTGTGTTGTTAAATATTTTTGTGAACAATTATTTCTAGAAGTACAAATTCTCAAATGTCTTGAATAGTGAAACCTGTCTAAATGTGACCTGCCAGTTAATCCCACTTTGAAAAGTATTGACGCCATTTATGTATATTCCAGAGCTGGGTAACTTCGAGCCAGCACATGTGAACGTGATCCATGGCCCGGGGGAGCAGGGGAAGGCCTACCACATGTCTCAGGACCGAGCGAATGACATTGCAGACTCGGAGAGCGAGTATGGCATGAATATTGTCGCCTCAGACGATATTGCCATGAACAGGTTAGGCTTCTTCTGGTGATGTTTCTTTACATTCTACAGTTAGCCATTATACTATCAGGTCTCCAGCAGTCAATCCCACACAAGTGACTCGTTACACTCTGTAAACATATCTGAATGTCTGTGCTGGAAAAACAAAAAATACTAATTGTAAATGATACCCAACAGAATGATGGATCATCAAGTTTTTAGCATGGTGATAGTATAGAGTCCAGACAGGCATACTACTACTTTTATCTCACATATTAGATACGTTTTGCGTCAACGTGTTTTAATCATATTCTCAGTAAGGTAACATCATTGAAGAAAGAAATACGTAGTAATTTAGTAAGATTTTATTGTTTTCTTGACGTGTGTAATTGATGGGTACGCATTAGTGAATCGGTCTCGGTGATAATAACGTGCATTTAATGCATATAATGTGCCCATACTGCTGCTTGAAACAGTTTATTATGATACGCTTCATTATTACAGGCCACAAAGGAACAAATATGCACTAAATAAACAATGTGTGATGTTTATCATACGTATCCCGACTAGATAGGGTACCTGGAAGACAACCACTCACGCAAAAAGGTCACAAATTTAAAAAATTTGTTTGTTTCTTCGTGTATTCATCTTTATAATATGATGGTGAATAAAATGTTTATGTTTTTATTACCAAAGATCCAAATCGTAGGAATTATAAAATATGACATCTCACAGTGTGTACTAGGAGATATGTAAGTACCTCTGAGTCAGGATCCTTGTACTCGTTAATTTGCATCACTAAACTTAAATTTGCGTGACTAACGCATGTGTGTATGAATTCTTAACAAATGTCACAAAATAACATCTTACCACTTACACAAGACATCAAGCTAGATGCTACAACATGGTATTAACAGCAGTTTTGACATTTTTATTCAAAACGACTCGCGACGTCGGTACAAATACTGACTGACCATATTCTCCCTCCACCTCGCGTCGTGTTCCTTATTACCGAGGGACGTGACTCCCTGCAGATTCCATTAATAAGTGGTGGGTCACCCTTCCGCGGGTAACACATGTGCTCAAAGGATCAAATGTTGTGTTCCTGAAACATGTCGGTTTCATCATCTTTCCAGATCGATCCCCGACACTCGCCTGGAAGAGTGCAAGTACTGGCACTACCCCACCGAGCTCCCGAAGACATCTGTCATCATCGTGTTCCACAACGAAGGCTTCTCCGTGCTGATGAGGACTGTGCATACGGTGTTCGACAGGTCCCCGCCGGAAGTACTGCATGAAGTGGTCTTGGTGAGTTGGTTGGTTACTTATTCTATATGTAATTAAATAAATATTCCGTGACATTGCACATAGCGCCATCTAGCCCCACACTAAGCAAACGCTTGTGTCGTGGGTTCAAGGAAAAGGAAAGGAATAAGACCTATTATACTTGTAATACACGTACTTCTACTTTGGTATGCAGTTTGTTTAAATTATAAATACAAAGTTTGCATGTTTACCTGCATTTCTTTGCTATGACCAATAGAATTCAGACAGTGAATACTTACCAGCCGCATGAAAAGAAGTGGATTCTTTTCATGTTAAAAGCTTATAACAAATTGTTCAGTAAGTCATAGTCATTTATTCATATCAGATATTTGATACACGTCACAGAAATACAAGTAAAAAAGAATCAATTAAAATAATAGGTACATATAAGTAAATGTATGCTAAAAAATTATCAATAAAATACAGTTTTAATTACAATAACTGGTTTTTAGCCTCTTACCATTTTCAATATCATAATGGTCTCAAGACTTTATTACGTATATTTTATTTACCATTGAAAGTTTCATTGTGCGAGTAAAGGAAATGAAATCAATTTTTCGCATTGATTATGTGCCAACATATTCAGGTAGTAAAAACATTGGTCTGGCCTAATTCCGACTCGATCGGCCATTCGTAAACTAGGCGATAATCGAAATTACTTAGAAATACTCGATACGATCTCTGTTTTCAGTAAGCTACTGATAAAGTAAATGTAAGTGAATTTGTGAAACACGTTGCTTTTTATCTTAAGATAATTTTATGCTATTATGTTTCCTTTGGAATGAATAAAAACTACCTACTACATATCAATAATTTTATATTTTTTAACATATTTTATAATGATATCAATTAAACAAAAAAACATTAACGGACTGGAGACCCATGACTGGCCATAGAAACAGAGGTCGCTCAACAATGCTGTGAGTTGACGACATTAGAATAACGGCAGGGAGCACCTGGATTCAATCTACGCAGGGCCGGGACGAGTGGCGTACTAGAAGAGAGGCCTATCCTCAGCTGTGGGCGATAACAGGCTGATGATGATGATTTAAATTACATTTTATTGATTCATAAATTACACAAGTTATCAAAATTCTTAAAATGTTTAACACACAAGATATTGAATGTCACCAATTCCTTTTATAACACAGATATAAGTACTTAGGTACAAAAGAAAACTCAAGCAAATAGTTTGTGGAAACAAAAGTGAATAAAAACATAATCGCGCAAAGCAGAGTTCGTGTCGTTATTCTGACAGTAAATGTGTTACATTATACAAGCCATAACTGTACCTATTGTATCGCAATAGTATCATATACAATATACTTAGATCTAAAATTGATAAATACAACAGCTGAACTACGAACAAAACATAAATTTTATTTATCTTCATAATACAATAATATTAATTGCATATTTTTATAAATAAGCCATTTGTTTGTCACATCTATTTCACCTTGCTATTTACCCAGGTAAACAAAATACACGTAATTTAAATATTTGAAGAGAAAGCTATTTTATTTTTATTGTAATATGTCCAAACTATGAACATTTTAAAATAATTAGAGCATTTTTTTTTCTTTGCCCGAGTAAACTAAGGACATATTATTTTTTTACACAAAAATTACCTAAATGAGAATAGAGACTATTTTTTTCTATTTTTTTATTGTATTTGCCCAGGTGGATGACTTCTCAGACAAGGAGAACCTGAAGGGCAACCTGGACAACTACATCCGGCGCTGGAAGGGCAAGGTGCGCCTCATCCGGAACACGGAGCGGGAGGGGCTCATCCGGACCAGGTCGCGGGGTGCGCAGGAGGCCACCGGGGAGGTAAGTAATGTCTCAAAAGTTAAAACTAAAATTGCAAGCCTAGATAGACCCTAGATAGATAAGCGAGTGTGGCTCAGCTGTTCCAGTGTCTGCTTTTCATCCAGACGCACCCTGGTTCGAATCCGGCCCTACACCAATGACTTGTATTTTCAAGTTATGTGTGGATTTGCACTCGCTTAGCGGTGAAGGAAAACATCGTGAGGAAACCGACATGTTTGAGGACCACAATATCCGAGGACATGCGTCTTCCGTGGAAGGACCTGGGCGCCCACCACGATGTAGGTATCTGCCCAAGAAAACTCCCCTAACGAATTAATTCTGCGGGAGAGTCACGACCCTCAGTCATGAGGAAATACGACTCAAAGAGAGAGATAGACCCAGTTTGAAGATTACAAGAATGACAAGCGAGCAAAGAATGCGCAAAAGGCATGTTGCCTTTATCATAGACGAAAAAAATATACGTTATTTAGTCAAAACAAATATTTTAAAAAAGGGATCCGTTTTAGCTGTACAAATGTCGTGGAGTGCTAGTCCGACTTATTCTTCAATATTTAGATTTTGTTCTTAGTATTATAAAGTAATATATCATAGAAAAATATATAATTTAGATGTCCAATAACAAGCTTAATGATGGTGAACACTGCCTTTTTTTCAAATTTGTAATCTTTATAAACTAAACTGAAAAACCGCAGCTAAAAAAAGCTTGGTTGCGACCGTTTTAATTATTAATAAATAAATTTAAAAAAACTTGTTATTCGCTTCCAGGTGATAGTATTCCTAGACGCCCACTGCGAGGTGAACGTGAACTGGCTGCCTCCTCTCCTAGCCCCCATCTACCGCGACTACCGCATCATGACGGTGCCGGTCATAGACGGCATCGACCACCGCACCTTCGAGTACCGCCCCGTCTACCAGCCCGGCACCAACTACCGGGGGATATTCGAGTGGGGCATGCTTTATAAAGAAAACGAGGTCCCAGACAGAGAAGCGAGCTTGCACAAACACAAATCAGAACCATACAAGAGCCCCACGCATGCTGGAGGCCTATTTGCCATCAATAGAAGATATTTCCTGGAAATCGGAGCCTACGACCCAGGTCTACTCGTATGGGGTGGCGAAAACTTCGAACTGAGTTTCAAGATCTGGCAATGTGGTGGCAGCATCGAATGGGTCCCGTGCTCTCGAGTGGGACACGTTTACAGAGCATTCATGCCTTACTCCTTCGGAAATCTCGCCAAGAACCGCAAAGGTTCCCTCATCACTATCAACTACAAGAGAGTTATAGAGACCTGGTTTGACGACGAGCATAAAGAATACTTCTACACGAGAGAACCGAACGCCCGCTTCTTGGACATGGGGGATATAAAGGACCAAGTGGATTTAAAAGAGAGGTTGCAGTGCAAAGACTTCAGTTGGTACATGGAAAATGTTGCCTACGATGTGTACGACAAGTTCCCGAAACTACCCAAGAACGTGAAGTGGGGGATGGTGAAGAATAAAGCGTCAGGAATGTGTTTGGATACGCTGGGGAAAGCTGCGCCGGCTTATATTGGTGAGTTTTATGTGTCTTTTGTAACATTGCCATAGGTGGCGCTAAATGATCTTGTGTGTTATAAAAGTCACCGAAAGTAAATTGATAATTATCAATATACCTTGCGCGTTACAATGTTACAGTGGCGATCTTGGATATAACGCGAGTTATCGTTACGTCGTATCACTTCCAATAATATTTCACACCTGTATTCTAGACATATCAGCCAAGTCACCGAAATCTAAGTGTGATATGATTTCGATAACACTAATGGTTGCATCGCAACGATAAACTGATAACGATCTCATTCATAGATTTCAAATTGAATTACGGTGTATAGTGATAATGAACGGTAATAAGTTCATAATAGCTGATTGCAATTGACAACAATTTGTAATTTCAAACGAAATGAACTGAACGGATTTGTTTACATGAATGTAGTTTTACATTTTATCAGAACACACTTGAATATGTTTAACCTAAAGAAATAATTAACAAAATATCTTAAAAAACTTTCGTATGATGAGATAGAAAAACTATTAAATCAATTTATTTATTTATACACGCACATACACACTCATACACACAAACTATATTTAAATCAATCTTTTATTGGAAAATGAGCGAAAATAATCACGACCGGCAGGATTCGAACCTGCGTATTTCCGATCACTTTCCAATAAAAGATTAATTTGAACACAGTGTAGGTTTAGCACTTAATAAATTAACTTATATTTAAATCAGTTACTAAGCACTTGTATTAGGTTAATTAATGTCATACACATGGGGAAGTGGTGCCCTGAGATACAAGCCTAGCTTAGTTCAGAGGCACCAGTTCATAATTAAATTGTAGCACTTAAATTATTTTAGTAGTAAGTTTTATTATCTTAGTCTTAAGCTACAAATTTTGTAAATAGGTAGATTTAAGTTCAATAATATTTTTGATTTGATTAGATATCAGAAGGGTACCCATAAATCAAGTTAAATAGCAAGCAGTTGTCATGTCTTATACAAAGCTCGAAAGATTAGTTAAAGGCCAAGAAAAGTAGTTGTGACTAAGATCAACAATAATTTGACTGTCCTCTACAATATACGTCATTAACAATAATTTGACTGTTCTCTACAATAAACGTCATCAACAATAATTTGACTGTTCTCTACAATATACGTCATCAACAATAATTTGACTGTCCTCTACAATATACGTCATCAACAATAATTTGACTGTCCTCTACAATATACGTCATCAACAATAATTTGACTGTCCTCTACAATATACGTCAACAACAATAATTTGACTGTCCTCTACAATATACGTCATTAACAATAATTTGACTGTTCTCTACAATAAACGTCATCAACAATAATTTGACTGTTCTCTACAATATACGTCATCAACAATAATTTGACTGTCCTCTACAATATACGTCATCAACAATAATTTGACTGTCCTCTACAATATACGTCATCAACAATATATATATAATATACGTCAGCTAGAGATATCAAACGCCAAAATATTCGCTTTCGCCGATGACACAGCCGTTGTTTTCAGTGCTAATAACTGGGAAAACGTGAGTCGGGAAGCAAACAATGGTCTTAGACATATTGCTAGATGGCTACATAATAACTTGCTGACACTCAATGTATCTAAAACAAAGCTCATAGCTTTCCGAGTCTCATGCCGTACAGCTCCGACATATCCTATCAATATTAGACTACATACCTGCTGCATTTCTATCTACCCCCAAAGTTACTGCAATTGTCCAAAAATTGAGGAAGTAAAAGACATAAAATACCTAGGGATATACATTGACGAACTGTTATCTTGGACGAAACAAATCCAGACAGTGAGCGGGAGGATTAAAAAACTTATCTTTATTTTCAAAAGGCTTAGATCTGTAGCTGACTCTAGAATCATAAACATGATATACAAAGCACTGTGTGTTCCAATCTTAACCTACTGCGTCACTTCATGGGGCAGTGCTTGTGTCACCCATCTAATAAAAGTCGAACGCGCACAAAGGTTGATACTTAAAGTGGCACTTAAAAAACACTATAGACATCCTACTGATGCACTTTACAAAGAGGCAAAACAGCTGAGAGTCAGGCAGCTTTTCATAGTAGCGTGTATACTCAGATACCATAAATCTGCATCTTCCCACGCTACTCACAGGCGTACACTACGTTGGAACACAACTGACATGACCTCATCAAAAACTGCCACAGGACGAAGATGCTATGCTATCCTAGGCCCGTTTATGTATAGGAAAATTAACTCCATTCTAAACATTCTGAATTGCTCCAAATATATTTGTAAGAAAAAATTGAGAGAATACCTGACCACGCTTAACTACAAAGAGACGGAAGAAATCCTCCGTCTCACTACTTAAACCACACACACTACTATTTTTAACTACAGCGTCGGAGCTACCTATTTCACAAAAAAAACACTAACACACCTACACATATAGTATACAGAGCCTTAATCACTGGCCATACATACTATTACATACTCCCTAACCACAACATAGGCGGACCGTAACCCTTAATCACCTGTTAGGAGGTATACAGACCCAACATCCCATATATGCTCATACACATACACCAAAGATATACACAATGTGACACACACAGATATACGATCAAACCACATACACAGGTGGGCCTGTCACCCCAGCGTAACTGCCTGGAGGTACTCAGACCTACCTTCACATGTAAACACATACAAACACAACACATATTCACAACATATACCTACTATATTCCATAAATTCACTTTTCAAGCCCGAAATATATAGTTCCCAAAATTAAAATTAATTTGGCACGCACGCGTCCAGCTCTCATGGATTAAAATTTTCACTCTTTGAATCCCTATCTCTAGCACCCTGGAAGAGAACTAGTTCTCGCAACACAGGGAATCCTAGTGCGAGAACTAGGGACCTCAGACTTACTAGAAATGTTAAAAAAAAGGTTATAAACTATGTATAAAATATTTAAAATTCGCTTTTGCTCCAAATTTATTTGAGAAAAAAATGTTATGTATGTACACTAGTTTAATGTTTTCATATATATTGCATACACCGAGTTTGAATCATATAAATATGTAAAACACTGGAAGAACCCTGTCTACTGCAACTCAGCAGTAGACATCCCCATACACAAAATTGTTTTTAATTGTCATTAAAAAAAAAAAAAATGTTCTTATTTAATAATAGATCCTAATTATAATCTAGATAAATTATGTACTTTTGTAACTGTAAAAATGACAACATACTTTAGTTCAAATAAAATTATTTTTATCTTATCTTATCTTATCTAACAATAATTTGACTGTCCTCTACAATATACGTCAACAACAATAATTTGACTGTTCTCTACAATATACGTCATCAACAATAATTTGACTGTCCTCTACAATATACGTCATCAACAATAATTTGACTGTCCTCTACAATATACGTCAACAACAATAATTTGACTGTCCTCTACAATATACGTCATCAACAATAATTTGACTGTCCTCTACAATATACGTCATCAACAATAATTTGACTGTCCTCTACAATATACGTCATCAACAATAATTTGACTGTCCTCTACAATATACGTCAACAACAATAATTTGACTGTTCTCTACAATATACGTCATCAACAATAATTTGACTGTCCTCTACAATATACGTTGTAGCAACCAATTTTGTATATAACTAAAATTAATTGTTTATATTTTTGTAAGCAAGCAAAACCGACGGACAACGCTTGTATGCCGCGTGAGTGCTATGGGCACGCGCACAAACCTGTGACGCGGGCCCAGCCATTGTCTTCGCAAAACAAGTTATAAAATCGCTGTCGCTCGGTCGCGAGCGGCAGTGTGTCCTAGCGTCCCACGGCGAATGCACGTCAGTTTTGCGAGCACAATTAAACGCTGTAACCCTCTCGTAAATGAATATACAAATCATTCAATCAATTTAAGGTGTCGTTTCTTTCTGGAAATATGGAGTTAGGAAGGAACACGCCTTATTGGTGACCACCAACGTTTGGATAGATAGAGAGAACAGGATTGAATTGAAGATGAATAGTCAAAGCGGGAGCCGAGAACAAAGCGACGGTGCGGTTAGCATTTTCAAGGTAGGAGTGAAGATACCACCATTTTGGCCCGAGGAACCTACGCTGTGGTTCGCACAAATTGAAGGCCAATTCCTCATCTCCGGGATCACGTCAGATACAACAAAGTTTTATCACGTTATATCGCAGCTCGACCAACAGTATGCAGCAGAAGTCAAAGACGTGATAGTGGCCCCACCAGCGGAAAATAAGTACCTGAAATTAAAAACCGAATTAATCAAACGCCTATCGGAATCTCAAGAAAAGAAGGTAAAGCAGCTGCTGACGCATGAAGAACTAGGTGACCGTAAACCTTCACAATTTTTACGGCACCTTCAAACGTTAGCAGGCCCAACCGTACCGGACACATTCCTGCGCACTTTGTGGAGTAGCCGTTTGCCACACAACATTCAGACAGTCATAGCCTCGCAGACAGATACACCATTGGAGACCATAGCCGACTTAGCGGATAGGGTTTATGATATTGTACCTATGCCTTCGGCAAACATCGTGGCGTCGACAGACACAGTGGCGGGTATGATGAAGCAGCTGAGTGAACTTTCCCTGGAAGTTTCATCGCTAAAAGAACAGTTGACCCGGTCACGTAAGTACGGTGATTCCAATACACACAACAACAGACAGCGCAGACGCAGTCGCTCACGTCCCAAACGTCATAACCCTGATATATGCTGGTATCATAATAAATTTGGTGAACATGCTACTAGATGCACTACTCCATGCAATTTCGCCGTTCAGGGAAACGCAAGCGGCAGCCGGAAGTAGCGGCTAACGACTGCCTGCATAAAACAGTCCGCTTATTTATTACTGAACGACAATCTAAAGTTCCATACCTAATGGATTCGGGCTCAGAGGTGTGTGCGTATCCACGGTCACTAATCAAACAAAGTCGTACCAAGACAAATTATCAACTATTTGCCGCGAATGGATCCACGATCTCAACCTACGGCTGGATCCAACTGCAACTTGATCTGGGACTACGACGTACTTATAGTTGGCGTTTTGTAATAGCGGACGTGTCTAAGCCAATCATAGGTGCTGATTTCCTCAGGTTTTATGGATTATTAGTTGACGTAAGGAATAATCGATTAATAGATGGACTTACAACACTATCAACTACCGGCGCACCTGTCAAGCTACAAGATGCAATCTCATCAATCAAAGCCGTAGCCGGTGACACTGCGTACCACCAAATCTTACGTGAGTACCCTGCTATCACATGTCCAGCTGGAACCCGGAAGGAGGTTAAGCATGGTACGGAACACCACATTCGCACAACGCCAGGTCCACCTGTATCTAGTCGCCCAAGAAGACTACCACCAGATAGACTAATAATCGCCAAGAAGGAATTCGAAGAGATGTTAGTCAACGGAACCGCGCGCAGATCTGAAAGTTCATGGGCATCCCCACTTCACCTCGCACCCAAGAAGGACAATGGTTGGCGTCCATGCGGTGACTATAGAGCACTCAACGCGCGTACTGTTCCGGATAAGTACCCAATACGTCACATTCAGGATTTTTCACAGCAACTGGCAGGTGCCACAATATTTTCAAAAATTGATTTGGTCAAGGCCTACAACCAAATACCTGTGCACGCAGCAGATATACCGAAAGCAGCCATCACCACGCCATTCGGTTTATTTGAATTTCCGTACATGACCTTCGGATTACGAAACGCAGCGCAGACGTTCCAGAGGTTTGTGGATGAAATGCTCAAGGATCTCCCATTTTGCTACGGATTCTTAGATGACATTTTAATCGCCTCGGAAAACGAAGACCTTCACTACCAGCACTTGCGACAGCTTTTCCAGCGCTTGGCAGAGTACGGTATGCTCATAAATACCGCTAAATGCGAGTTCGGGAAGACCCATATAATTTTTCTTGGGCACGAAGTCAGTGCAGCGGGTATCAAGCCACTTTCAGACAAAGTACAGGCTATCCAGGACTACCCTACTCCAACAACTGTGAAGGAAGTACGCAGATTCCTCGGTATGTACAACTTCTACCGCCGATTCATACCAGGAGCAGCAGAATTCCAAGCACCTCTCAATGTCGTGCTATCTGGATCTAAAACAAGAGGATCACAAACCATAACAATGACCCCAGAGATGTTACAAGCTTTCAACGCGTGCAAGACTAGCCTATCAAATGCAGTTCTACTTGCGCACCCTAAACCAGATGCGCAGTTAGCTGTGTTTACGGATGCATCGGACTCATCGATAGGAGCAGTACTTCAACAGAAATGCGACGATAGTTGGCAACCACTCGCGTTCTTTTCGCGACGCCTAAATCCAGCACAAAAGAAGTATAGTCCCTACGATCGCGAACTACTGGCAATCTACGATGCAATTCGCCACTTTCGACATATGGTAGAAGCAAGACCATTCACGGTTTATACAGATCATAAACCGCTGACATTTGTCTTTTCCCATAACCGCGAGAAATGTTCTCCACGGCAATTTCGGTACTTAGACTACATATCACAATTCACAACAGACATACAGTACGTCAAAGGAAGCCAAAATAGCGTAGCGGACGCGCTTTCTCGGATAGAAGAAATTGGCACTCAAACACTGGACTACCAAGCACTCGCCAAGACACAAGATACCGATCCAGAACTCAAAGAACTACTACAGAGAGGTTCAGCACTCAAGCTTCAGAAAATCAAAGCACCGGATTCCGAAATATTTGTCTTTTGCGATGTTTCCACTCCGAACCCACGACCGTACGTGACACCTGCTTACCGAAAACTGGTCTTTGAAGCACTTCATCGATTGAGTCATCCAGGCGCAAAAGCGACAGCAAAACTAGTCACCCAGAGATTCATTTGGCCTGGAGCACAAAAAGATTGCCGACAATGGGCCAAAGAATGCACAGATTGCCAAACATGCAAAGTATACCGGCATACTCGATCACCTACTTCTGATTTCCCTCTCCCTTCTCAACGTTTTTCCACTATCCACATGGATATTGTGGGCCCTTTACCAATTTCATGTGGTTACAGGTACTGTCTCACTGTCATCGACCGTTTCACGCGTTGGCCTGAGGCATATCCACTTCCAGACATCACGGCGGAGACATGTGCCCGCGCCTTCATCGCTGGCTGGGTGTCTCGCTTTGGAACACCACATCGTATCACCACCGACCGAGGAACACAGTTCCAGTGTGAACTCTTCCGCAACCTGACGACCATCTTGGGGGCACAACATCGCCCTACTACAGCATATCACCCTGCGTGCAATGGTATGGTAGAACGCCTGCATCGTCAAATGAAGGCCGCCATCATGTGCCATCAGAATTCTGGATGGACCGAGGCGCTACCACTCGTACTCTTGGGTATCCGTACAGCCTGGAAAGAAGATATTAAAGCTTCAGCAGCTGAGCTCGTCTACGGCGAAACACTTAGACTGCCTGGAGAGTTCTTCGTACCTGACAAGACATCTCATGACATAACCAACTTCGTGTCTCGACTCCGACTCCACATGGCCCGGTTGTCTCCAAAACCTGCAAGTAGACACGGAAGGAAGCCATTTTATGTACCAAAAGATCTCGCTGCAGCAGAATATGTCTTCCTTCGGCAAGATGCATCGAGACGCTCGCTGGAACCGCCATATACAGGTCCCTACAAAGTGATAGAAAGGCAAAGCAAAACATTTAAAATTTCTATCAATGGCAGAGAGTCTACCGTTTCAATAGATCGTCTCAAACCAGCACATATTATGTCGTATTACTCGGAACAAACAAGACCGGAACAGACTCCTACCAAATCAGTTCCTGTGAAGATGGATGAGACCAGACCCACACAGATGGCTAAACCAGAAAAGAAGACCAGATCTGGACGTACAGTTCGCTTCACAGATTACTATCGACCTTCGTGACCTTCGGTCTCAGCGGGGGAGTACTGTAGCAACCAATTTTGTATATAACTAAAATTAATTGTTTATATTTTTGTAAGCAAGCAAAACCGACGGACAACGCTTGTATGCCGCGTGAGTGCTATGGGCACGCGCACAAACCTGTGACGCGGGCCCAGCCATTGTCTTCGCAAAACAAGTTATAAAATCGCTGTCGCTCGGTCGCGAGCGGCAGTGTGTCCTAGCGTCCCACGGCGAATGCACGTCAGTTTTGCGAGCACAATTAAACGCTGTAACCCTCTCGTAAATGAATATACAAATCATTCAATCAATTTAAGGTGTCGTTTCTTTCTGGAAATATGGAGTTAGGAAGGAACACGCCTTAACGTCATCAACAATAATTTGACTGTCCTCTACAATATACGTCATCAACAATAATTTGACTGTTCTCTACAATATACGTCATCAACAATAATTTGACTGTCCTCTACAATATACGTCATCAACAATAATTTGACTGTCCTCTACAATATACGTCATCAACAATAATTTGACTGTCCTCTACAATATACGTCATCAACAATAATTTGACTGTCCTCTACAATATACGTCATCAACAATAATTTGACTGTCCTCTACAATATACGTCATCAACAATAATTTGACTGTCCTCTACAATATACGTCATCAACAATAATTTGACTGTCCTCTACAATATACGTCATCAACAATAATTTGACTGTCCTTTACAATATACGTCATCAACAATAATTTGACTGTCCTCTACAATATACGTCATCAACAATAATTTGACTGTCCTCTACAATATACGTCATCAACAATAATTTGACAGTACTCTACAATATACGTCATCAACAATAATTTGACTGTCCTCTACAATATACGTCTAATAGTACGTCTATACATTACCGACTAGCTAAAAATGAGTATTATATTCCTCCCCCAGGTACGTCATCCTGCCACGGCGCGGGCAACAGCCAGCTGTTCCGCCTGAACGCGGCGGGGCAGCTCGGCGTGGGCGAGCGCTGCGTCGAGGCGGACGCAGACAACGTCAAGCAAGCCATCTGCCGGCTCGGGACCGTCGACGGACCTTGGAGGTACGGACACTAACTACTATTCCTTTTCTTATCTCTATATCTAACCATTTTGCAGGTTCGCTGACCTGACGATAGTTACATTCCCTCTTGGTTGGTTCATTATCAGCCTACAGTCGTCCACTTCTGGACATAGGCCTCTCCCAAGGGACGCCACTAAGCCTGATTTCATGGCAATGATTATTAATAATATAAAACTAGTTAGAAGAATACGTTTTTATCTGTTTAGGGGATGGCCTAACGGTGATAGCAGTCGTATCCTTTTTCATCTTATGCCTTATATCGAGATACGTCACCGCTGCTGGATGGTCAAATTAGTTAAAGCTCAAAAATAAGAATGCTGATCAGAGGTTATGAACAAAGTCTTATAGAAAAGATTTTTTAATTGTGCTTCAGGCGCGTATCAAGTCACTAGAAAAATTCGCAAAAATACACTAATCTTCCAGGTTGGGCCCGAATGACTTGGTGAATGATTTCAGATTATCTAATTCTGTCACATGAACACACAAATATGATGATTTATAGATTTTTTTGCAGTTTTGAGTGTTATTTAAAAAAAAAACATCTGCTCCCCCCAGCTACGAGGAGGGGCAGCTCTCGCACCGGCTGCACGGGCACTGCCTCACGCTGCAGCCGCACTCGCGCGTGCTGTCGCTGGCGCCCTGCGACAAGCGGAACACGTACCAGCAGTGGAGCATCGAGCATAAGAAGCCCAACTGGTGAGGAGTAGCTATACGTACTGAGATGTCAGGTACCTAACAATACAATCAGAATTGATTGATTGATTGATTAATACTTATTGGACACTCACATAAAAAATAAATCATAATACAAAAAAGAGAAAAATTCAAGAGTTCGTAATGATTGTGTGGATAGTACATGACATCTCATATGTTGGTTGGCCAAGTCTGCTTCCATGTTGATATTAACAGATACTAGCAATAATTGTAAAGCTACGTAAGTGCTAGCCGGTTATTACAACTAAATTGTAAAGCTAAGTTAATAGATACTGCAGTCTTGCCACCATATTGTTAATAACGTGTCTTGAATTCTGTAGTTGTAATTTAGAAACGTAAATAAACGACATTATTTTGTCGCCGGCGTGTGTTCAAACAGTTTCATTGAATATCATGCGAAATTATAAAATATATTAATACCTAAAATACAATTATTCATAACGTTCAGATGAACCTTTTGTGTAATTGATCCTTTTCATGTAATAGCTAAGTTTTCTTTTCACAAATTCTAGCTCAAATTATTATATGTATGTATGTATGGTATTTGATTTTAAATGTTTGTAAAATTTTATTCTTTTCTTTAATACTATATATAAAAAGCGAGTGTGGCTCAGCGGTTCCAGTGTCTGCTTTTCATCCAGACGTACCCTGGTTCGAATCCGCCTTACACCAATGACTTGTATTTTTCAAGTTATGTGTAGATTTGCACTCGCTTAGCGGTGAAGGAAAACATCGTGAGGAAACCGACGTGTTTGAGGACCACAATATCCGAGGACATGCGTCTTCCGTGGAAGGACCTGGGCGCCCACCACGATGTATCTGCCCAAGAAAACTCCCCTAACGAATTAATTCTGCGGGGGAGTCACGACCCTCAGTCATGAGGAAATACGACTCAAAGAGAGAGAATACTATATAGGTACTATTCTACGTAGAAAATTTATTTACGTCTTGTACAATTCTTGAGTATTGTTTTTATTTCTTGGTTTTTTTGGTAGGTATGTAGTTAAAGTAGACACTATAGACCATCATCTTATTACATATACATATATATTTAATTATATATAATATATAAGTATAAAAAAAATTGTCTAGATTTAAATTATTTGCATTAATTTTAAATCGATATCATGAGTATGTATTGTAAATTATATAATTGTAAGTTTAAATTATAAGGGATTTTACGTAGAAATTCGACTGAATAATTACTATCTCCATTTGTGAAAAAAGTTATAGGAAAAATATTGTACCTATTATTAATTTTAACATTTAAATATTTAATATGGGTGTATATTTTCATCTATAGATTGGTTCTTCCGTGGGATGTTGTCTGCAGAAATCTTAGAAGTCCAAACATGACAGAACTAAGAACTGCTAGTACAACTTTTTAACACATTTTGCCATTTTTATCAGACAATTTTGTCGCTAAATAGTTTTAATAATCGTTGTGCAAGTGACCCGAGACTGTAATTCGAAAAGTGATTAATCATTTTTTCAATCAACATTAATATGCACTGTGTCAACATTATTCATGGGAGAAACAATCTAAGACCAGGCTAATATAACGCATTGTTATTATCATAGATGGTATGGTTATTATATATGCATCTTAAATTGTCAACATCTAATATTAAAACTTTCGTGAGATATTTTATCAATATGTAACTAAACGGTTTTCGAGCTCCCAGGACGCACATTCTGACGATGGGTGTCATTACATCCGAAACGAGTAAACAACATATGCGAATTACACGTGAGTGAAACCAGTTTAGTTACATATTCTCAACTTCTGTCAAGTATTTTGAAACTTCTAAAATATTGCGTTCTTTTTTAGCCTATAAATAAGTAAAATTAAAGTATTTTCGTACTTAATGTAAGTAATCTTTACATTCCTTATTTATTTCGTGTTCTTGAATCTTTACAATATAAATAGGATTTGTATGTATAAAAATACCTGACATAATATATGTATTTTACAAGTACTTATTTAAATAATGTGCTTTTAATCTTTTTACTAATATGTCTGGGTTCAAAAAGAATATGATGGTGTAATTCAAGACATGCATTATATAAAATATGTAGGGTACGGTGGGGCAAAGATCCGCAGTGGGAAATGATCCGCACGGTCAATTTAAAATGATCGCTTAATATTGTCGTGGTTTTAGACACATTTTTATGCTGGCAACATTGATAGAAGACGACTCACAAAAGTTACATGGCGTCCGACCGGCACAACAAAAACAATGAGGTTAGAATTCTTTTTACTTGTTTTGATGTAATAATTCGTAGGTCATCTTCAGTTGAAAATGTAATTTACTATACGCTTTGCTTACTGTTTTACTGGTTCAATTCCATAATTCAGGTTTTGAAAGGCGATCTATGAACAATAATTTGGCCAAATGCGCATTTCTTGTTTTTAGGTTAGTTTGTGATTACAAAATGACAAAATGGGGCAGAGGTCCGCATTTTGCATGGGGCAATGGTCCGCGCGCGGACGTTTGCCCCAAGATTTGTATTCATTGTTCTAATTTTTGTTTTTACGTTATAGAAACTACAAACGCAAAACTAATGTGAAGCCGTTCACACCAGAACTGTACTTGCAGGCCCAAGAAATGCTAAATCGGGGGCTATCCATTAGAAAAATTGGGAAGGAGTTGGGATTCGATGAATCAACTGTACGGAAGAGGTGGGTTACCCCTTCAGTAAATTATTACGAGTTAGGAATCACTAACAATCTTTTATTCTGAATGCCGATTTCATTTCTTACAGGTTGAAAAAGGAATGCGGCGCCAGAAAACTGGGCCGGTTCACAACAACATTCACTCATTTGCAAGAAAAGGATATTGTAGATCACTGCCGAACCTTGAACCATATGTTTTATGGTGTTTCCTTCAAAACGCTCCGAATTCTTATATTCAAATATGCTGAAGAAAACAAGGTTCGACACAACTTTAATAAAGAAAAGGGAATGGCAGGGAAGGATTACACAATTTCTTTCATGAAGAGACACAAACTAAGTTTGCGAACTGCGAGAAAAACGTCAGTGGCCCGAACAATGGGTTTTAATCGCAATCAAGTGGAAGGTTTTTTTGTTAACCTAGAATCGGCTTATCAAAAATACAAGTTTGCTCCTGGTTCCATATACAATATGGACGAAACTGGAATTCAGACTGTTCCAGACAAACTTCCGAAAATTGTGTCCGACCAGGGCCAGAAAGAAGTAGCTAAAAATGTAAGTGCCGAACAAGGCCAAACAGTTACCGTTATCTGCTGCCTCAACGCCAACGGTGGCTACATTCCGCCCTATTTTATATTCAAAAGAAAGAGGGAAAATCCTCTTTTAATAAAAAATGGCCCGGTCGGCTGTAAGATGGCGGTCACTGACAAGGGATATGTTGACACTCCTACATTTATTAAGTGGTTAAAACACTTTGCAGAACATGCCAAACCCACTCCGGAAGCTCCTGTTCTTCTTATCCTGGACAATCATGCCTCGCATGTTTCAATCGAATCAATATCTCAGGCTGAAGCATTGAATGTGGTTATGCTCAGCTTGCCACCCCATACGAGCCACAAAACTCAGCCACTCGACCGGGTGTTTTTTAAACCCCTCAAAACCTACTACAACGAGGTCACGGATTCGTGGCAATCGTCCCACCCCGGGCAGGTAATAACAGTTTATCATGTCGCTGAGCTCTTCAACCGGGCTTATGAAAGAACAGCTACCATTGAAAAAGCAACTGCCTCCTTCCGCGCAACGGGAATCTTTCCCCTGGACCCCGGGGTTTTCTCGGATGCTGATTTTCTTCCGAGCCAGGTGACGGATCAAAGTCCGGAAGAAGATGATATCGTTAAAGAACCAATGCTAGATTTTGGCGACGATAACTGTGATGCCGTTCTTGGTTGCCCTGTTCCTGAGCCTTCAGTGCTGCCTCAGGCTCCTACGTCAGTACTTGACCAAAGCCCGGAAGAAGATTTCGTCCAAGAACCAACACTAGACTTTGGCAACGATAACTGCAATTCAGCTCTCGACTTCCCTGTTCCTGGACCTTCAAGGCTGCCTGATCCTGTTCCTTCAGCTCTCGACTTCCCTGTTCCTGGACCTTCAAGACTGCCTGATCCTGTTTTATCTACTGATTCTCCTGGACTTGTCTCCACGTCATCTCTTGTGTCAGTTGTGTCTCCAGCAGACATACTACCTCTTCCCAAAGCAACACGACGTAAGCGGAGCGGAAAAAGTTTAAAGTCGACACTTCTAACATCTTCTCCGCACAAGAAAGCCCTTCGGGACAAAAAATTACAAGCTGAAAGGTTGGTCAAAGAAAGAGAAGATCGTAAAATTAAGAATGCAATGAAACGGAAAGACAAGCTCAAGATGGCAGCAAAGCAGAAGAAGAAGCCACCACGTAGACTTCGGTTTGATTCAGATGACTCATCTCAGTCTCAGTCTATTTCATCTGGAACTTCGGTCTACAACGAGTCAGAATCTGACAGTGATCAGAAGATGGAAGAATCGTCTGAGCGGATGGTGCCTCCAAAGAGGTGCATAGGCGAATTTTGTACCGTTCGATATGAAGAAAAACTGTTTCCAGGAGTTATTACTGGCGTTTCAGAAACCCATGCCACTGTATCATCAATGGTGAAAGCTGGAAAATTATGGAAATGGCCCGACCGGCCTGACATTCTGGATTATGAATGGGGATCAGTCGTTTCGAGTATAAAGGAGCCAAAAAAAACTAGCACGACCCGAAATGTTTATTCAGTCAGTGAACTGGAATGGTTTTACTCATAACTGTGAATAAATAAACTGAATAAAGTTAATTTTTCCGTGTATTTCATTTCAATGGGGCAAAGATCCGCAGCTGCGGACAATTGCCCCGAATCTGCGGACGTTTACCCCAAACAGTGGGGCAAAGGTCCGCAAAGGCAAGGTTGTCTACCTTTCCTTTTTTTTCCGAAATGGTGCTTATTTCGCTAGTAATAAAATGGTATATTGTAGCACATAAATTAAGATTTCCAGTGAAGCCAAAACCTGCAGGACCTTTTACTTATTGGGTGAGAAAAAAGGTTGAAACCTAAAATTGCGGATCTTTGCCCCACCCTACCCTACTTTCGTGATTTTCGCACACCCATCGTAATATGGCATGTAAACTTTAAGCCTCTATCATTGGCTGATAACTTGTCACCATTTTGTATAAAGAATCTCTTCAATGAATTTAGTGCTATTTATGTTTATTTTATTCCAACTTATGAAGTATGTACTATGTATAAATATTGTAGTTTTAAGATTTTGAAATTGCCTCCCATTAAAGATAATCAACATCATATTGATTAAATTTATTAAAATGTAAGTCAGAGCCAGAAAGATTTTTTTTTGTATTAAACAATATTCTCACTTGCCAGAGATTATTTATTGTAATGAATCAATTGCATTTATTTTTAAACACCAGCAAAGACAATTGAAATTATAATTATAACATCTTGATTTAAGTAGGTAATAATATAGCTGTAAGGCAATTTTATTATTTGATGCATGAGAATGCAAAATTATGTTCTATTCAGGGTTTTCTTTTTAATTTCGGTGTAAATTATCAAATCGCATGCAGCCTGCAAGATTTGTTCTGTATTTTGGTAAAAAAAATGTCAATACATCATATATTATTATCATTTAATTTAGTGGGTCCGGTTATTGCACGTACCTGTATTCCACGTCCCTATATTGTACGGGAAGTATTCCGATGCCATTTGGCATCCAATTATTGGGGCGTACAATATTGGATGCGCATTATCGTGACAGCAATTATAGCCCCGAACCAAATCGGGTACGGGCGATAATGCGCGACACAATATTGCACACCCCGATAATTCGATGCCATGTACATGAAATATTTGCCCGTGCAACACTTGCACTACAACAGGACTTGGCTCCTCCTCGCTTCGCTCGTCGTCGCATGTGCGTGGTAGAAAGCAACCTAACGAACCTAATCTACCTTCTGTCACAGACGAGTGACTTCGAGTCCAACACTTGCACTACAACAAGTTAGGTTAGGTTTAGCGTCCCGTAAAGTACACCCCAACCCTGTATTTCATGGCCCTGGATTGCACGCCCCAATAAAACGATGCCATGTACACCATTTATCGTGCTGTGCAATACGGTGTCGTGCTTTATCGTCTGTACCAAGCTTGTACAGGCCTGTATTTCATGGCCCTGGATTGCACGCCCCAATAAAACGATGCCATGTACACCAATTATTTCCCGTACAATCCAGGACCGCGCAATATCGGGCCGCGCATTATTTGGACGTGCATTATTGCTTCCCAATTTAGTCACTACTTGTGAAAATATAAATTGATTCTAAATATTTAGACCATTCTTTAGTTATGTGAGCAAGTCCATTTGCTATCGACAAATCCTTCATTTTGGTGTATATCTTTTTTATATTACAAGATTCACTATTGTGAACCAAAATGTTTTGAATGCTAGTTTTTGACTACACATGAAATGCCTCTCCCATTGTAATAATTATATTGCATTTTAATTGAATAAATGGGCATTGAATGTAAATAGAACGTGAAAACATTGTATGAAATCAGTTGTAACAGTAGGTATGTATTATTTTTTGTGAAATTACTGTGATTTCTTGATATCTTGGAAATTTTATATATTTCTAAATGTAGAAATAAATATTTATTGTTATTGATGTGTTTTCTTTTAAAACTTTTGCTATATGTTAAGTACAAAAACACCCTTACCTCCACTGCTGTTCTGTTGTCCAGGATCCACTTCTATAGATGTTAAATAAACGAAATCATAGATTTTCTACTAAATACTTTATTACAATAAATTATAATGAATAAATGCTAATATTGTTATGCACAAAGCAGTTACATGGTTACAGCTCTTAATTTATATTAGGTGTTGTGGAGAGAAACGTTTGCTCAAAGTAAATTGATCAAGGTACAAATATTTAGAGGCAAGTTATTAAATTAGACATAACTAAGTCAACCTAAATTGTCAAACTTTTCATGAATGGTACAATATATATATAAATATATATATATAATAAATATATATATATATATATATTTCGGGACATTGCACACAGCGCCATCTAGCCCACACTAAGCAAACGCTTGTGTTGTGGGTACTAGATAACGGATATAATACTTGTATACTTTTCTTTTGTAAATACATACTTATTATATATACAAACGACCAGATTCAACACAAGTAATTATAAATTTAGAAAATTCATAAATACTTGTATCACGCGGGAATCGAACCCGCAACCCCTAGATTAGGAGGCAGTGCCACTACCAACTAAGCTAACAGGCCAGTCGTAACAGGCCAGTCAATATATCTTTGCAACTTTGTATGTCAATGTATAGTAAAAATTAATCTATTATATTGATTATCCTATCTATTGAGTTATGTACTTGTACAGTAAATTTTGTGTTAGATAAGATAGGCAAGTACTAGGGGATCCTGGACCACCATGAGACCCAGGACTTTACTCTTTGCTCTACACTGAGTGTGGACCAGTTAGGGGAGGGCACATCCGGAGCCAGCCAGTTGAAGTCATCTAGCTGGTCCCAGTTGTTCACACTCCTGTTCAGAGATGATGCATTGAAATGCTTCTCCAGGTCATCATAGTACAAGTTATAGGGAGCTGTTCTTATCTCGGAGCAATCTTCTACAATACCCTTGCTAGTGACATGCAGGTAGATGTCACATCTACTCGATGTGTGCATCCTCAGCTGCTGGCAAGCCGTGATGATCTTACAATTAGTGCATTTCTCCATGAAAACTGATGAAGTGACAGGCCCAGAAAGAACTATGCAGTTGTCTAAATTATTCATGTGAAGAGTCCCCATGACCCCTTTCAAACCAATGGTGCAATTTTTAAGATTACGTAAAGCTACATCCCGCTGGAACAACTCCTCACTTTCCAGAAGTAAGACTTTGTTTTCCTGAGAATCGAAACCAAAAAGTTTCTCGTCCCACTTATTGCTGTCTTTTTTGCTGCTGCCGTCAGTCTCATCCAAGGAACTCTGCTTCTGAATATCAGACTTAGGCAGTTTCTTTTTGGAGAACCCAAACTTCTTTCTCGGGACATATCTGTCTTCCAACTCATAGCATTGTGTCTGTAAGTTCTGGACAATGCCTAAATACTTGCGCATGTTAAACTCTTTCAGGAAAAATGATGAAGTGATGACATGTTTCTGTAGTTCATTGAGTTCTTTCTTTATGTTGTCAAAGTGTGACGGCAGTATGTTAGTTTCTAGAGTTGGGATTTGAGTGAGCAGGTCTTCAATGTACTCAGATTTATTCTTGAAAGCTCCAGAGAAGAAGTCTTCATTTTCATTACTGGCATCCACTTCTTCCCTGGCTTTGTGAGCCTTCTGTAACTTCTCTAACCTTTGTGCATCTCTTCTACTAAGTCGTTCTAGAACATTATTTTTGTCACTCATTTTCCTTTCTTTAGTAAGTCTTCTATTTTTTTGTTTAGTTCAGAGTTTTGATTGGTAGCTTCTTTAAGGACGTCTAAAGTTTTGTTTGCCAATTTTCTGGTATCTGTCTGTTTGGATCCCTCGTCCAGCTGAAATGATAAAAATGTATTCAACACACATATCTACTGCTGCTGCAACTAGAATAGCTCAAATGGATCAAACTTGATGATAAGTATACTATGATGATGATTTCAAATTTGATAACATGAAAATATCAACATTGGTACAACAAGAAATGTAACTTAGTAGGCTTTAAAATATAACAACAGAAAACAATTTTATTCTCATGAGCAGAGTAGGTTCGGAACATCTGTTAATCCACAACTGTACACAATCCTCATAGGACACACATCTATTAGTATCAAATTTCAGCCCAACAATGTTAATAAAACAATATGCCTGTGCCAGTCTCCAACAAGATTGTTTTCATTTATAACATTCTATCAAACAAATTGGGTCATTAATTTAAAATAAGTATTTTAGTGCTTTAAGAAAATTGTCTATCAAAAACCAAACTGGCCCTATTTTTGTAATTAACAATGTATGAAAACAACCTGCAAAGTTAACATTGGCATTGACATAACATACAATAATATTGACCTTCTTGAGTAGTTCATCATCAGGTTTGACCAAGTGGAACAGTGCATAACCCATGGATCCAAATGTGACGATCCAGAATGTGGACCTTATAGCTACACTCATCTCACCAGTAGTCTAGATCTGGCCTTCGTGATCCCAAACTTTCAGGTCCAGTTCACGAGTTTTCTGATCAGCGATCTTTTCACCGATTGAGTAGTAGCCTTCCAATACCCAGTTATGGTTTTTGTACATGTACAAACGAAAATCTGTAATCATAATTTATCCTTTATTTAATTAAATGCAAATACAGTTCTAGAATGTCCATCTGTTACTGATTAAGTACTATGGTTACCTACTGGATAAAAGGTAAGTAGTCTAGTTATCTGGCCTAAAGCAAGATTAGGTCATGTTCTGTGCATTGATTCATTATGCGACATATGACGAAAACTAACCGAAAGTTTGGACATGCACTTCAGATTTGCACTTTTTTTATATATTTAAACAAAGAACAAGTGCACAAAGAAGCTAAATATAGGTAAGAATACTAGAATTAAATCACATTACCTCTGTTAGTATTGAGTTTGTACCACACTCCAAACGAAACTGCGAAGGCGGCGGCCTCGAATATGAACACTGCTTTTAAAGAATTATTAAAGTACTTCTTGAAAGTACTAAAACCAGATCTAGGAGATTTTGTTAACATAATAAAACAAAGATTTCCCTACAAACTGAGGGATATATTAGGATATGTATGACAAATGCATGAAAAAGTGAGAAAATGGAAAGAAACCTAATGTCTTCTCTTCTCGGTGACGTAAGGAGTTGCGTTCAGGTTGCGGTAAAAGCAAGTTTGTCATCAAAATGTCAGATTGTCAGCGTGATGGATTTGTACTAGGCTACCTAATCTAATCGATATGTTAGTCAAGTTTTTGAGCACATTCTTTGCGTTTCATTATACGCTCTTGCTTTACTTACATATTTAGCGTATTGTGCTAGCGTATTAGAGTGGCTAACTCTGGTGTAGGCTTGGACTGCCGTACTAAAACAAACTGCAGAAATCGAAATATTAACGTATCTTCTGTCCCACGGAAAGGCTCAAATGATATTACTACCTAAACTAGTTATATCTACATACTCTTTGGTTAACCATTCAAAATCTGACTGCCAGCCCACAGTTGCATAACAAATAGTACTTACATTGTTTACCCTAGGGGTGAAAGTAACTTATTTAGTCCCGAGACGGGGTTTGGCGCCCGAACGCAGTGAGGGCGCTAATAGTTCGAGGAACTAAACAAGTCTTTAACCCGAGGTAAACACTGTGCTTTTCATTACAAATACGAGGAAATTAAAAATAAAAACATGAATTAGCTAAAGAAAATATGAGTAAATTTTATTTTACCACCCAAGTCAAAACATAGATAGGTACTTACCTACCTCAAATCGTATGATGATTTTCCACTACCGCTTTAGCCTCTTCTTTTATAAAATCTGGCGTTAAATTTATATTAAAATCAGATGAACTCATTTTATAGGTTCAAAATCTCTGCTATACGTATTGTGACGTAGAACTTCTTTGAATGTAGGTGTAAGAACTATTTGGTTAAATGTACTCGTACTAGGTGAACTCTTTTGTTTTTGTAAATAGGTTAGTAGAGTTCAAGATAACTCTGCGCGCGGATAAAATTGGAACTAAAATGTTCTGATTGCAGAGGCCATTTCATATTCTTGGCATAAGTGCTGCGGCCAGTCGCGCGCAGAGTTTTTACATGTTAATTTGACAGCTGTCAGTTGAAGCGATTCTCCCTAGGGATGAAACTTCGAGCATCCATGGATGAAAAATATTACCTTCAACCCACCCGCTCCTCAGGCAATTTCAGACCTACTTTCAGAGTATGAGTAATGAAAAATAAATACTCTGGCTGAGCTGCTGCGGGGGTTTCTTGTATGGTATTACAGGGTTCTTACTAAATTGGTACAGTCAGCAACAGAACACTAATATAATGAAGTAGCAAGACTGCTATATGTATACACGTTGTTATCTCCTACACAGCGTCTTTTTTCCTGATGATGACCTACTCATGACGTAAAGTTGATAGCTATAATTTAATATAAAAAGCCAGTAAATTTTAAATAATTCTCATTTATTTATACGAAATCAAACTAAGTCTAACTAGCAATAACTAATCGTTTTCATCCCTTAAAGTTCTGCCATATTCTTCTCGAAGCTGAAATGAAAAATCAAATTAAAAAAAAAAGTAAGTAGATAATATAATGTTAATACAAATATGTAGGTGACAATTATTTAAGTTGTAGATAATATTACAAGTAGACGACTACTTATTGCATTACAACGATAATTATTATTAGGTAGGTACGTAGGTATAGATGCATTTTGGTGTGTTTTGAATTGATGACAGATATTTCGATAGCGGATTAATAAAATCCATGGATACCTTCAGCTGGGTCTTCTTCTGCTGCATCTACCTCATTTTCCTCTTCTTCTCCATTTTCACTACAAGTGTCTTGACACGATTGGAAATCCGTGTCTGGGTAATTATTCAAACAGTATTGTGACACTTTAGGTGACTGAAAAAATTAAATGGGTTAATGTTTTTAGTTTATTTATAGAAATTACCAATAGTCTCGCCATATCCATGTGTAATATAATAAGTATTATTAATGCGGTGGTTGTATTAAATTCTTATAACTTTCCCAAATTAAACTATGTAACACTGATAGATTGATGATTCTTACGTTTTCAATATTTTTGATAATGACTCCGTCCACAATGTAGTTACGGAGACGAGTTTGTATCCCATTGAGAGTTCCGTTGGTACATATCCCTTCGCAAGGACTCCACTCGTCCCAGTTAGTGACGGGACATTCTTCAGACGAGTCCGGATTCAATTGCAAGGTTGGTTCTTCACTGAAAAGTAAGTAAACATACTTTTTATAAAAAAAATTTCAAAAAGTCAGTAAAAAGTTACTAAATGATTTATTTTCATTTTAGCGACTCCAAAATTCAGAGTTGGGAGTTAAGAATCTTTCGAATTATTGAAATTTACAATCCTATAAGTAGTCTTATTGAAATCCGTAATATTTGTTGTCGGTGCTATACAGTGGCGTAGCGTGCCTTGGCATTAATTTTGACTCAGGAAGAGTAAAGATTTCTCACAAAAGAAAAAAAATGTTTGCATAAAATTACAAGAAATATTTATTCATCATAATTATCTGTCATTTTTCCAAAATTTTTACAAACAATTCAAATTAAATATACACTTTCCTTGCCTTTTTTCGGCAGACTGATTTATTATATATTTGATTTTTGACATAAATTTTTGCTTACGCACGTTGGGGGCCCCTGTGGCTCGGGGGCCCCGTATAAATGATACGGCAGATACGGCGTTAGCTACGCCCCTGGTGCTATACATAACGTCACCCGGGGAAATTCATGAAGACAAAAACTAGCTTACGTATTGACCTCTAGAGTAATCTACCACATTACAAAATTTCATCTAAATTTGTTCAGCCGCTTAAGCATGAAGAAGTAACAATTACCTACACAAGTGCAATTTCACCTTTACAAGATTTCATAGTGATTTTGAATAGAAGTATTGTCAGCGAAGTGGTAACTACTTAAGATATTGTAGAGTTCAGTTTATGATAAACCTATTAGTGTTATGATAAAATACCAACCTAGTCGTTGTAGTGCGTGAAGGAACGTAGGAAGGTCTGTAAGGTCTAGTTTGCCGTTGCTCCTCCCGATCCTCATCTTCATCGTCCTCTTCCTCTGGTTCCGGTTCTGCATCTTCTGAAATCGATGAAAAAAGTGTAAAAATAATGTATAAAGAAACAATGAGGTTTACTTATTTATTTTGTAGAATAATATTGTTGACTATTAGGAACGGTTCTAAAAGATATACTTACTGAGTTACTGATAATTACCTAATAAACAAACAACGATAGTCGCTTTGATTAACAACTTTTTTTCTTCTAAGTTCCTATAGTTAAGAAACCCATCTATAAAGATAACAACCGTTCTATAAAAACCATCGTAGATTTTGGAGATATATAGTCCCGCGAGAAAACAACAAAATGGTAATAGGTAAACAGTTTCTTTTTCTTCTAAAAAATGTCCAGAACTCGAAGAAGATTGTCTTTGATAATAATAGACTAAACTAAACCTATCCCTAGACGGTTGCTTATTAGATACTAGTAGGTCTGAATATTAACCGGAATACATTATTTGAATATAGTTACCTTCTGCTTCTGTAGCACTTTCTTCAGTAACGCAATCCGGTGTTATATACGTCCTCACACGCTCCAGTAGTATTCTAGCAAATGGCTTGGATGGTTTCACTTTATCTTTGCCTATTGCGGCCAAAGGACCAATTGGCTGTGGTGGCGACTGCTCTTCATTTGATGACTAATTGAAAATAATAGCATTTTAGTACTAGGTACACACGTAGCAACTATAACAGATATAGATAACAAGCGTAGAATAAATAAATAAATATAAATAAATATTTCAGGACATATCACACAACGCCATCTAGCCCCATACTAAGCTTACGCTTGTATCATGGGTACTAGAGAGCGGATATAATACACATATACTTTTTTTTGTAAATACATACTTATTATACATAGAAACGACCAGACTCAACACAAGTAATTACAAATTCTAATATGCACAATTACTTGTGTTATGCGGGAATCGAACCCGCACCCCTAGATTAGAAGGCAGAGCCACTACCAACTAAGCTAACAGAGCAGTCAGAATAAAATCCTTACTTCAAAATCTAACCCCTTATCAGTGCCAGCATCTATAGGGTACAAGTTTAGTTTTATATCTTTCTTCCACTTTTTCGTTTTATCATCACAAAGCTCCAACTGGGTGACTCCAAGGAACCAATCCGGAGAAGGTATAATGCCTACGGCCATGGAGAGTCTATGGAAGTGAGGTGTCGCACGAAATGAAGTCATTGTTGACATGTTCGTGTATTCTGGATGAGTAGCTTTTATTACTGTTCGTACTCCTGTAATCAGCTGAAAAATAAATAAAAACGTTTGATGTATAATTATTAAGATTTCAATATGTATTATCAGGCCATTCATAGTTTAGATATGAGTTCAAAATGTATACTTACTTAACATACTTTTTTTTTTTTAATAATAATAAATGTTTATTGGACACACAATTTCTTAAAATACTAAATTACATTGTTACTCTAAGAGTAGTAAATAGATTTCTGACCTTGCTCTGAGTTTCTATTTCAAACTGTGTAGTGTTTCCTTGCTCAGCCAACATTTGTATCCCAACCGTAGCCTCAGAAGCAAAATTGAAGAGGGATGTGTCCGGGCTATGAGACGCGCCTACCAAGTCACTAAAGCGAGCCAGTTCTCTAGCACTCGGGAAAATGTCGTGATGAGTATTGTATGTCCATAATCCTTCAAAAGTTAACTGAAAAATACTACTAACATTGATTAAAAATAAAAACAGAATATGTCGAAATGAAATCTGTACGAAAACAATTATATATTTTTCAACTAAAATAATTGTAAATCCATTACTTGCTTAAAAATCCCAACTATTCAATCAACTAAGGGATAGTAAGTATCTACTAAGTGCATACCTTATACCGAGCTTCTTCACATGTTCCACAGTTTCCATCAACATGAAGAGGAGGCATATCTTCCGATTTTCTGGGGTCCTCGCATACTTTGAGAGATAGAGGTGGCTCGAAACTGTACCATACTGTGGGTGATACAGCTACTACAGCAAATATAGACACGCACTTGTTATCTTTTCCTGGAGAACGCCATTCCACCTGTGAAATATAATGAATATAGCAAAAAAATATATAGCTACCTATCTACGAAGTCTAAATATGATTTCAAAAATCAAGGCCTTGTAAAACATTAGTTACATAATACGCAAATCTTATAGTAAAGTAAAAGCCATATTGTAGTTAAATTATACACCCACAAAGTAATTACCTCAACTCTAGTTTTAGGTGTAACATCAGATTGTATCACAGTGTTAGAACACTTAGTGCTAGATATAGCCAGCTTGGAATCAGGATACGGCGCTAATATACCAGGGCTGAGAGGAGTTGGTTTTCTAGGATTGTCCTTATTGTACAAACTATCTTCTTTTAACGAAATGGTGAACGCTATAAATTTGGAATTTTCATTTCTTGCACGTAAGATCACTGCAAAAAATATTTATAAAAGTCTCTTGATTACCGTATAAAGTATACTTATAGTCCAGATTCTAATCGCTCATTAAAAAATAATTCGTACCTTTGTACGTAGAGTCCGGTATATATTTTTCATCTTTGATGTTGTCTACTTCTAAAACGAACTGATTATCAGGTCGCAAAGCAGCAACTTTTATGCCAAGAGGAGTTTTGTCACAAATATTATCATCATCACTACTGGAGAGTCCAACCATACAAAGGACTAGAAAACCTGTAACACTTGTATATTTTAGTTTCACTTCCGAAATAAAATTTACTTAATTATCAATCATAATTCAATTTAATAAACTCACCAAATACAACAGGCGAAATTATTGTTCCCATTGCAAACACTGTATCACTATCTTACAATTATTATTTCTCATTTAATAGGTCCCTGATCAAACTTTTTTTTAATGTGTCCAGTGGTCAATTTTATGTTCAAATACTTAATTTAGCGGCGACCGGAGTCCGGTGCGCTTACCTTTAATTGTAACGTTCATATGATATGCGTAATTGCAGTCAATTAGTACTAAGGGGTTTAATTAGGGCAGTTCTACAAATAGATTGGAGTATTCTGTGCTCTAAACTTAAGTATTTATGCGCAAATATTGCGCTGTGCAAACTATGATAAAAGTAGCAGTGTTCTATTTACAACATTCGGTGCGAGTAATTACCTCAACTCTAGTCTTACTGAATTAATTAATCAAAGGATTTTTTAGGGTTTAAATTAAGATTGCTATGAAACATCGAAGATACATTCAGGTTAATTTGTTTATTATATTATGAATACAAGTTAATACTACAACTAAAGAAAGACTGTATATGTAATAACATATACACTACACATTTATACTATATCACCGACTAGGTAGGTACTTTATCATGCATCTCGTCATCATTAGCAGCTACCATCTTCATATTGAAGTTCAGGGGTCAAATTTTCTACGATCGATATCCGATTCGGATATTAATTATGAACCGCTGAATATTATTCCACATTTCTTTTCTTAGTGTAATAAAACATGAAGCCAGGCTTAGATGGTCCCCGTATTTGTCTTTCAGCTAAAACAAAGGAAATAATTTTAATTCGTAAGCTATTTTATGTTATTGGAATTAGTGTCATTTTTTAAGTGTTAAAAATTAAATATATGCATAAATCATAAATCATCATCATAAATCATATTTTTATGCTACATCATTATTTTATCTATACTAATATTATAAAGCTGAAGAGTTTGTTTGTTTGAACGCGCTAATCTCAGGAACTACTGGTGCGAATTGGAAAATTCTTTTTGTGTTTAATAGACTATTTATCGAGGAAGGTTTTAGGCTATATAACATAACGCTGCAACTAATAGGAGCGAAGAAATAATGGAAAATGTGGAAAATATGGGAAAAATTATTCATCTTTGAGGGCTTCCGTTGCGTGCGCTGCGAAAACGGTTCAAGATATCACAAAAATAAAAGAATTATTTCTCTTAAAATAATATAACAAAATGTCTTCAACAATAGGTATATGTCTAGCTTTTAAGGTACGTAACTCACTAGAACCGTTTTTATTCCACGCGGACGATGTCGCGGGCACCAGCTAGTCTCCAAATAATTGTATGATTTTCGTAATATTTAGAAATTTACAATAACCAAAATCTTACCTGTTTCTTCTTGGCTCTGGGTCTGCACTTCCGAACAATCTTCTTCACAGTCTATTCTTTCAAAATCATCGAAATGCTCCTTGCAGTATTTTGATACCTCTTTCCTACGTCCACGTTTAATCTAAAAAAGTCCGGTTGATTACATCTACATTGGTATATAATATAACATCATCATCATCATCGGGTGCCATCTTCATATTGAAGTTTGGAGGTCAATTGGCAACAATATACCCACAGAGCTTTGAAGTCCATGCTTGTCGCCCTGTGCGCGGGGGCGATGTGACCCGATCGTTGTTCTGTGAATATACCTAACAAAAAATGTTTAAATGCAATAAGTCTGAATAAAGCTACTTACGTGAGGATCGTATTTTTCTACAGCTACCCCATTGATTAAATGGTATCGCTCCCTCCACTTGTAGCCCCTGATCTTGTCATCTTCACAGTTTCCTTCACAGGCACTCCAGTCAGTCCATACCGACATGGCGCATTCTTCAGTGGACTCCGGAGCTGGCACGACTGGACCTTCTGTTGTGCTACTGGTGCTTTAATCATGAACAACTTAGTGTCATAAGCAGCTAGATGCACGCAGAATGGATAAAATAAAATATACACAGTATGAATGAGGTCAGAAAAAACTCAATGTTGACAAATAAATGTCATGAAAAGTATGAGGCGGACTTATTTACTTAAGGCGTAGTAATAAAAAGGCAAGTGATATGGTAAGTGTACGATAATCATGGAAATGCAATCTATGCCGATGACATATGAAGAAAATAAACTAAGCCTCTCACCCCACGGAGATGCTGGTATCAATTTCAGGATTTTGGTACCTGGAAGGCTCTTCGGGCTCCTGACCATTGCCATCTGAATCCTCTTTCTCTTCCTCTTTTTCTCCATCATCCTCTTCTTCTTCTACAGGTGTTTCTTCACCAATTTCAGTTGGTGCTTCTATGTAAAAAAGGTCGTGTAAAAATCGGATTTAGACCAAAAAACTACAAATAAGTATATTAACTAATACTACAATACCTGTAGTTTCTTCCTCTTCGCAAATTCTATGGTAAGTTCTAATTAAAGTTATGTGCAATTTCCCGAATGGATGCATTTCTTTCATATCAGTCTCGTAAAATGGCGAGTTTTTATCATATGTGCTCATCTGCACTCTCTCTACCGCATCTTGAGGCACCGTAGGTATATTTGGAGACTAACAAGGTAAAACAGATTAGTATCGGTAAAACAAAATAATCACATCAACATTTATAAAATGTTCCATGTTCCCGCACATATTATTTCCCTGTTCATATTTCACAGATAGTTACCTCATAAGATATTCCACTGTCAGTCCCAGCGTCCCACGGATATAAGTTAAGTTCTCGTTCTTGCAACCAAGTATCGTCCTGACATAGCTCATACCTAGCCACGCCTAGGAACCAATCCGGAGACGGAGTGATACCAACAGCTACAGATATAAGATGATTATTTTTATCAACACGAAAAAAGGAATAAGTTGACTCTCCCATTCTGAGGTGGCCATGTCCTTTCCCTTTTATCATAGTTCGTACACCATCTCCAATCTAGAAACAAAATATACTTAGAAATATTTTATAGGAGTAAAATTATTTTATAATTTGAAGGGCAAAAAAATATTGAGCACCTTTTCTCTTATTTCCGCTTCAAATTTACTCGTATTAGCATTTTCTGCAAGTTCTTTCAAGCCATCTGAAGCCAAAGAAGCAGGACTCCACAAGATCAATTCCGGAGAATGTGAGGCTCCCACTAAATCGCTATATTTAGTAATCCAGTCATTTTCAGGATAATATTGCGGGTGGGTGTTTCTAGACCAAATCCCAGTGAATGATACCTGAAAACAATTAGGTAGTATGATTGTTATATAGGTTCATAATCATGTAAATATTACTAACTTTCTCGTAAGTATGAATGCGAATAACTAGTGAGTAGGTATTCATCAACAACGGTTTATACTATCTCCATAGTAAATTAAATCAAAATCTGTTTAGCCGGAAAATAATCTTTTGCGATGCGCGGATTCAGTGCAATTAAATATATGACAGTCAGGTAACGTTGTATATAGCAGAAAGAAAAGAAAGAAAGAAAACATTTATAGTGTCAGATTTAACAGAGAGACAAACACAAGTTTTCATTTCATTTAATTTTCATTTCATTTCAAGTAGCATTTGAGTGCCCACCTCATACTTAGCTTCATCACAAATATTGCATTCGTAGTTAACTTGTGGAGTGGCGTCATCAGGCTGCCTCATGTCTTCGCAAAGTTTCTGAGTCAGTGGTGTTCCATCCTCATACCAAAGTTCATTGTTTTCCGCAACCATAGCTCGTAGCGTCACGCAACCATTGCCCGACTGAGGTGCCTCCCAATATATCTATTTGATAAAATAATTATTATCTAGTACCTACTTATAAATAAAAACACATCTAATTAAAACATTATTTGATATTTTATTTAGGTGTTGAAAATACTATTACTAGAAGCTACTTATAAAATATAGACATATGGCAAAAAGAGATTCAAATAGAACTTTTCAAAAAGTTGAGCAATTTTTTATTTTTTTTTTAACTTGAACGGGTTTGCTCTTGACCATAGTTTACCTGATAGCAAGTAAGGCTATGGCCTAATTTTTGCTTCTTAAAGAAATTCTTTAAATAAACTTACTTCTACGGATGATTTGGTGGAACTCATGGCATGCTCCACCGAGAAGGGGCACCTTTTACTAAATTTGGCTATGGTGGGATTGGTAGGTCTGATTTCTCCTGGATACAGTGGAATTACTCGTCTTGGATTGTGCGGGTCCAGTTTATTATCCCCTTCTGCTGATATCATGAATCCCGTGAATTGCGAGTCGTCTGTAGCTGCTAATATGACTGCAAAAGAGAACGGAAAGGATAGTAGGTACCGTATACACTTGAATTAACTAGTTTTAAAGTACTTTTTAAAATCTTATTTAATTACATTCATGTCAGTAACGCCAGTAACTAACGTTTTACATAAGGGTGTGGTTTTAGTATGTCAAAAGCAACAAAGTTCATTCCTCGACATTTGGAAATTCTCGGAAAATAAATAAATGTGGTTCTTCCATACCTAGATATTGTGAAGGGGTGTCTAACTTTTTGAGTGGTAGGTACAGCTAATTTATTTTTCACGTATTCCCAAATCAGTAGCTTAAAAGGATCTCTCTCTCTCTTGAGTCGTATATCCTCATGACTGAGGGTCGTGACTCCCCCGCAGAATTAATTCATTAGGGAAGTTCTCTTCTTCTCTTCTCTTAAAAGGATAGGTATGTGTTAATTACCAGTGACCACGTAGGTACATAATATATCTTACTCACCTGTATAGAGTTGTCCTGGCATATAAGCATTATCGTCAGCGCCTTCGACAGTTAACTGAAATCTGCCATCTGATGGAGCGGCGGGAGATTGCGATGTATATGGTTTACGATCACAGCGAAAACCATAGCTTACGTGGAAAACTAACAAAAACATATGAATGTAACATTTTAAAAGCATATTTAAAAATTCTCCCAAGCAATTTTTTCCAAGTTAGGTATATACGTTTAACTAGTCCCAAGAACAATAATGTAATGGCGGTCGAGAAGTAAATAATACCGGACAGTACTGAAATTGGCTGAATTGGCTAGATTAACAAAATAAGATGTATGATGTTTCACTTAGATAAATCAAATGCGTACATACTATGTCAAGTCTAATTGCCTTCAAAATGAACTACTTACCTACATAAAATGTTATACCTACAATACCTAAGTTCCCTCACATGAACTTAGGTATTGTATAACATTTTAGAAATCTGGTAAATAAAGTAAATAAAAAAAAATATATGAATAATGGCCTAAATAAAAAATAAAAAAAAAATAATGGCCTCACACTGATTCCCTGGGAGCGGGGAAAAGCTCTTGTATGGGACGCAACTTGCGTCGATACACTAGCTCCTTCTCGCCTCAGTGGAACAGTACAAGCGGCAGGAGCCGCGGCGGACGCAGCAGAAGAAGCCAAGCGGCGAAAATATACATCATTATCGACTGATTATATTTTCGTACCGCTTGGCTTCGAAACTTTTGGTCCGTGGGGTAACAAGAAATCTTTTATAAAAAAATTAAAAAAAATGTTGATTGACATCACTAGAGACAAGAACGCTGGCTGGTTCCTTGCGCAAAGGATTTCTATAGCAATCCAGCGTGGGAATGCAGCCAGCGTTCTTGGCTCCATACCACATGTAGATTGTTTAAATTTAGTTTAGATGTAAATACATTTTTTTAGTTCTATTAGTGTTAATATGTGTAAATATTGTTTCTTATTATTTTAATAAATTCAACTTTCGATAATTATTATTAATATCGATTAAAATAAAGTAATAAGTAGGTATTCAAACCACCAATGGTGGTAACATTTTTTGCATAATGCTTAGCTTATGTATGTTTGCGACTGTACCTTATGGGACAAAGTTCAGTTACATTACGTTCCCATTTACGTAAAAAAGACAAAAGATAAGCAGAAACATAGATAAAGTAAAACCATGAAGTAAACTGTAATCTGACACTGAATTGACATGACATTTCTAATGTCAAACACCGGATTCGTCACTCACGGAAAAAATAAAATCTGTAACTTCGCCAAAGTTGTACGAGGTGTGGTGTATTGTGTTTACTGGTATACTATCTGAGCATCTTATGTTTACTAAATGTCGACAAAACCAATAAAAATGCCGTCGGCAACTAAAGAAAAAGACTTTACGATCCTCAAGATCGCAGTGGAAATGCTCAATGCACCGGATAAGGTGCCACAATTGATCGAGTTCGACCAGAGCCAGCCTTTGTCCAGTATTATCCAGCTTCTTTGCAAGCCGTGGGGTCTACCGGATCACGAGAACTACGCGCTGCAATTTTCTGAAAGTAATAATCAAAATTATATCACCGAGAAAAACAGGAACGAGATCAAAAACGGATCTGTGTTGCGACTAGAACTCTCTCCCGCAAGGACCGTGCAAGATATCCTCACCAAAATTAATTCTAGTCTAGAAACTGACCAAATCGCTGCTCTTAAAAAACTTTCTATATTGAGCAGTGACCTGACGTTTGCGCTCGAATTTATCAATAAAAAAGGCTGGAGTCTTATCACAAACAACATTGAGAACGGCAAGTTCAAGGGAGACTCACTCAAGTATGCTCTAACTACATTTGTAGAGCTCATGGACCATGGGATTATATCCTGGGATAATCTAGAAAATCAATTCATCAATAAAGTAGCAAGCTTTGTAAATAACCAAGCTACTGCTCAAGATTCCAAGGTCATCCAGTGTTGTTTGTCTATATTAGAAAACATTGTACTGAATAGTACCAAAAATTCACATGTTGAAAAAGAAATTACAATTCCAAACTTAATATCACATTTACAAAATTCATATCAAGATAGAATCATAATACAGCAGAATGCCATTGCACTTATCAATGCTATATTTTCTAAAGCAGATTTCAACAAGAAGAAATCTATTGCAGCTACATTGTGCTCAAAACAAGTGAGGAATGTCATATATGAAAACCTTATTGGAGTGAGTGAATTCTCAAAGAATGGCACTAAAGAAACCTTGAGTACAGAGTTGGCACACCAGCTTTATGTATTACAGACTTTAGTACTTGGTCTGCTGGAGCCCAAGATGAGATCTAGAGCTGATTCACAAGAACAAGAATCCCAGGAAAAAATTAAAGAACTCAGAAAAATTGCATTTGAGAGTGACAACAACTCAACATTAGAAGTGACAATGAGGCGGCCGGGAGGGAGCTACTCATCCAGGGACTTCAAGAAACTCGGATTCAAATGTGAAATAGATCCAATAAAAGATTTCAATGAAGTTCCTCCTGGCATTTTAGCTCTCGACTGTATGTTGTACTTTGCCAGAAATTATCCAGAGGACTATACAAAGATTGTTTTGGAAAACAGTTGTCGTGCTGATGAGCATGAATGTCCCTTCGGAAAGACCAGTGTGGAGCTTGTGAAGACCCTGTGTGACATCCTCCATGTGGGGGAGGCTCCCAGCGAGCAGGGACAGACCTACCATCCGCTATTCTTCACCCACGACCACCCATTTGAAGAACTGTTCTGCATTTGTATAATGTTACTCAACAAGACCTGGAAAGAGATGAGAGCTACAATTGAGGATTTTGTGAAAGTGTCCAGTGTAGTCAGAGAACAAATAAGCAGAGCTTTGTCATCTTCACCAAGAGGGTTTGACAAGTTCAAACAAAAGATCAACCAGTTGACATATGCAGAGATAACACAGATTTGGCTGCAAGAGAGAACTAACCGGGAAGTCTGGGAAACTCGAGCAAGACCTATCATTGAGCTCAAAGAGAAAATCACTCCAGAAATAATAGAGTTAATCCAGCAACAAAGACTAGGAGTATTGGTTGGAGGAACAAGGTTCACAAAGTATTCAAGGGGTCAAAGGATAAAAGATAAGTTTTGGTTTGTCAGATTATCACCTAACCACAAAGTGTTGCATTATGGTGACTGTGATGAGAAGAGTACTCCAAGCTTAGAAGAGCTCGGGAGCAAACTGGCTGTCTCAGACATTAAATGTGTCATCACCGGTAAAGACTGTCCCCATATGAAAGATTTAAGAGGAAGGAAAACAACTCCACATTTAGCCTTTTCCTTGATACTTAAATCAGCTGAAGTGACTTCCTTAGACTTTGTAGCTCCAGATGAGCAGATATTCGACTACTGGACAGATGGTGTCAATGCCCTGTTGAAGGAGAAAATGAACAGCAAATTATATGAGAATGATTTGGAGGCATTACTGTCCATGGACATAAAGGTCCGGTTACTTGACGCTGAAGGTATTGATATACCCTCAGACCCACCTCAGATACCAGATGAACCTGAAGATTATGACTTTTACTACGAGAACAATTAATAATTACTTCCAGATTTTAAGCTTTTGTTGTACATAAATTAGCAAAATTGTGCTGTCACTTCCGACTAAGCCTCTATAAAAACTTCTAGCTAGTAGGTTTGGGCAGGAAATATATTTTAAGAATTTTGGTGACAATGTAAGCAATTATAGACAGTATTTTGTTTAGAATAAGAATTAAAGTGGCAACGAATGTGTGAGCCCCATGTAGGGCACTCTGTCCCGAGAGAGGATGTGTGACACAGTGTTGGCATACTGATGAGATACACTCAACACTCTACTCAGTAATCTATTCTATATGTATTCCATTAGTTTATCGAGTTTTAACTTGTATTATTTTAGGAATTGACAAATTGTAGCACAAAAATATTTTATAAGCATTGGAACTTAATGTATGTTTTCAAATTGTGAGATGTGCTAACACCAGCTACAGAATTTTCAGTTTGTTTTTATTGTGAATGAATTAGTATCATCAATGTAGATTGCAATTGACATCTGAAAATACTCTCGACTAGTGTGTACTCAGCTATCTGGATTCCACTTTGACTGAACTTCTAAACTTCCATTTAATATAATCTACGGTGGCCATACCAATATTATATTTTATATACCAAAGAACATGTCTAAAGAACAAAATATATTTAAATGTGTATAAATAAAAACTTTAAATTTAATTTGGTATTTTATTAGAATTATTAGACACTAAAAGAGCCAGAAAATTACATCTATTCATTTATCAATATTAAGTATAATATAAATAAAAGTCTGAATCACAGTTTTTACAATACTTTATACACTTTATAAGACTCAAAATATTGTTTCCATACATACTTTCATGATATCAAAATCAACTTCAGTCACATCAATTGTAAAACGATAAAATGTGTATGAAAACAGTTCAAGGATTCTGTACCTTGCGAATAGACATCAAATGTGTGCCCCATACACATACTTAGCAAAGGGGTCGTCCATTAATCACGTGAGGCTCGAAAGGGGGGGGGAAGGGTCCATAAAAAGTCACGAAATATCACAAGGGGGGAGGGGGGGTGTAGTGACATATCACGTGTATTTATTTTTTCGACTAACGTGCGAAAAGCAAAAGCAATCTGCAGGTCCTGTAACATTTCCGTTTACCGCTAGGCATTATTGTAATATTTAATTTGAATAAAAGTATAAAATTAAGATTTTTTTATAGGTCTAAAAATACACGTAATATATACTTATTCTGTACCTTGCGAATAGACATCAAATGTGTGCCCCATACACATACTTAGCAAAGGGGTCGTCCATTAATCACGTGAGGCTCGAAAGGGGGGGAGGGGTCCATAAAAAGTCACGAAATATCACAAGAGGGGAGGGGGGGTGTAGTGACATATCACGTGTATTTATTTTTTCGACTAACGCGCGAAAAGCAAAAACAATCTGCAGGTCCTGTATGTAACATTTCCGTTTACCGCTAGGCATTATTGTAATATTTAATTTGAATAAAAGTATAAAATTAAGATTTTTTATAGGTCTAAAAATCACGTAATATATGGGGGGAGGGGGTTAATCATAAACATCACCATGTATCACCACGGGGGAGGGGGGGTTAAAAAATGCCACGTGATTAATGGACGGCCCCAAACACACTACAAAACAACAATAAGAAAGTGGATGGCACTTTAGGTGACATTCTAATAATGTTCACTATCTTGATGATAGTATTTTGTAGTGCTTTTGATGTAGGCCTATTACATTTGTGTGCCTAGTTTATTAATTATTTAAATGTTTCATTAAGGTAAAGTTTATAATTTTTTTGAGCAATCAAGGGTTTTTTATCTTGTTGATAGAGTGAGCTGTTACTTCACCAAGCATGTATACAGAGCACACCACATCCAGGAACCATTTATCCATTTATTTAAAAGTTGTAGATTTTCCCGGACATTTAACAAAAATTGGTTACAGGTGGTAACATATAAATCTTTGAGCTATCCACTGAATATTCTATTTTAAATTATTACTACAAGTCGATCAACATATCCGATGGTCACACCGGTTCGAATCTTGTCATTGCATTGCGCTTTATTATAACACCCTGAGAAAAGCTTAAGTACCAAATTACTGCATTTTGGAGACTTCGAATTTCGTGTTGATGATTTCTTCATCGGAGTCGAGGAGTGGCAACGAGCTGGTGGGGATGTTCTCCTCCACCCAGCGCAGGTCGGAGTCCAGGGAGTTGTTGCCCTCGGCCTGCGAGCTGTCTCGGCCTTCGCCCCCGCCGTCGTTGAGGCTGGTGCCTCGCATCTTCACGCCGTAAGCGTCGTTCACGAATTGTTCTTCTTCCTCTGCAATAGAAATATAAGCCTGTACTACAGTGATCATCATATTTTCTAATTTTTTGCATAGTAATATAAAAAAATACTACTATCTGTATGTATATCTCGTTTACGTTGTTTTGGGATAAAATTATACTAAAACCATATCAAATCACGAAGACTACTCGCTCAGTTGCGAACAACAATCAGGATGAACAAACAATCACACTTTACTATAATTCTTATTTATTTATTTTATAATGGCGCACAAAACAGAATATGTTCTGAAATGAACTGAATATACATATTAAGCTGGTCTTGATCCAGAACATGATTAGTAGGGCAAGGCAGGCAGGAGGCTCACCATCATCATCCTCAGCGTTGTCGAGTAGCGGCGTGAAGGCGTACCGCTGGTTGTTGTTGGTGGGCCGCCACAGCACCATGATGGCGGTCAGAACGCACGAGAACAGGATGTGCCAGTACGCCTCGTCCATCCACACCTCCTTCCACTCCTGGAACCATAGTGAAGTGGTTTAGTCATTCAAGCTAAATTTGAGGGTGATGCGCTTATCTGTGGAGTATACGCTATGCTTCCCGTCGTGCGTTTAGTTAGCATTTAAACAATATTACCTATAGTTTAATTATTTATATGTTTTACCAGAACCAAAGAATAATAATGGTAAGCGCAGACGCAGCGGGTCAACTTTAGTCGGATCGGAACATATGAGTCCCAGAACAATGTTTGGAATGCAAAGCTACTCTTACTACTGATTACTTTGGTGCGATGTCATTCTGGCTCTTTAAAGCAATATGACCTTTACAAAAGAGCTAAGCGAGTTCATTGATTCTTTGTCAGTCAGAAAGTGGATGCTTATTTAAACTTCGTTTGTGTGATTCAGCCGAGTACCATGCTTGGTCCACTCGGCTGAATGTTATGCCATCATTTTGTATTTGTAACAGCTAACTAGCTGTTACAAAATGGCGGCATAACGTTCCGATACTCACAGTAATACAAGGCAGCACGCGGTACGACTTGATAGAGTAGAGCATGAACACGACGGACGAGATGACGGCGAATATCAGAGTGTTGGTGAAGTGACGGTACAAGGACAACTTCACTGTGTTTCTGGAACAAATAGAAATAATGTGCGAATTGGCCGCCAGAGGCGCTAGTGAAGCGAGATGTCTGAAAAACGTTAGAGGTTCCAAAGTTGTAAAGTAAACATCAAAAACTTTCTGCTAGAATTGTTAGGGCAAAATGGTTGTCTCGACAATTAAGCATACATTTATTCAGACTCAGTATTTTATTCACAAGGACACAATATCCAAAGATGCCTAAGTGCGAGTTGGTTGTTGGAAAATGTCTTTCGATATTGTAGTTTGTTTGGTCATTACATGTAAATCTATGATGATGGATATATACACATAAAAGATAGATATAGATGTGTCGTAGTTACCTGCGCAGTTGCAAGGTGCGCTGCGTGTGTGCGAGCGAGACGAACACCCACCAGCAGACGGCGCTGTCCAGCAGAGAGAGCGGGACCTCCGACAGCAGCAGGTCGCGGTTGGAGTCGGCCTGCTTGTGGTGCAGGCGGAGCCACGCGTTGATGGCGGCCAGCACGCCCCACACCAGCCCCGTGCCCACCACGCGCTGCAGCGCCGGGCCCAGGCGGGGCCTGGTGACAACACACGTATATCAACATGGCGGCCAGCTCGCTATACAACCATGTACTACATAAACAAGCCTCACTTGACGATGCCGAAGCCGAGCGACACGATGATGACGAGCATGCGTGCGAGCGCGCGCTTCGAGATCGACACGCACGCCGCGAACATGTACACGTTCACGTTGAAGTAGCTGCGAACACAAGGAAACGTTTACTTATAATGCATACCCATAATTAAATATGTAACATGATTGCAGAGTTTAATTGCAAGATTGATTAATTGTACTAGCAATGGGGGATGAATATAGGATCGCATACAGATCTATGGTCTGAATCTAAAGTTTGTGTATTAGAATCCAGTCTAGGGTCCTCAAATCAAGTGTGAATAGGTTTCATAGCTACAGTGTTATATCAGGTAGGGTGTAGTCAAGGTCGAGTTATAATAAAAATATACCGTAGCTATTCTGAAAATTCGTTTCACTGTATGAGACATTAGACTAAACATAATGCTTACGTAGTTTATTTTGTTCATTCGTCTGATCGGTATCTGAAATCCGAATACATACAATATTGCTTCTTCTTATCGAATGAGAGTGGCCAACTCTGGTGTCGAGAGTTAATCAATCCGACCTAAGGGCCTCTGACATGACAATATTACTATGCCACACTACACTCACCCCGTCCTGTTGATGGTAGAGTAGACCCCGTAGTAGGTGGCGGACTCCACCATGCCGAGCAACGCCACGCCCCCGATCCAGTACTGGATGCGCAGCAGGTCGCGCCACTGCAGCGCGCACACCGCCAGCCAGCACGTGCACAGCACCGTGTACACGCCGCACATCGTGCCGAAGAACTACCAAACAAGTTGATAATCTATGTCAATTCAAATTCAAAATTTCTTCATTTATTCATTCAAGGTGTGCGTACATTTCTATTTACATTTGTATTGCTGCAATTTGTGTTGTACGCTGAGGGTTTTCTGTACACCATAATATATCTTTCGACTCTGTATTATGATGTACAGTTTCCCCGCGCCAAATCTTCTGCCTCTTTTGCATATACACAAAATTTTATACTTACATATTACTACTTTGAATTTGAAAGGTACTGGACTGACTGATTTTACTGACTGATATAATGATCTATCAACGTACAGCTTAAACTACTAGACGGATTGGGCTGAAATTTGGAATGAAGGTAGACGTTACGGCGTAGGCATCCGCTTAGGGAGGATTTTCGAAAATGCCACTTTTAAAGGGGTGAAATAGGGGATGCAAGTTTTACTCCTTAATGCGATCGAAGCCGCGAGCACCCACTAAACAAATATATATAACTCAAAGGTGACTGACTGACTGATATAGTGATCTATCACCGCACAGCCTAAACCATTAGACGGATAGGTCTGAAATTTGGAATGAAGGTAGATGTTATGACGTAGGCATCCGCTTAGGGAGGATTTTCGAAAATGCCACTTTTAAAGGGGTGAAATAGGGGATGCAAGTTTTACTCCTTAATGCGATCGAAGCCGCGAGCACTCACAAAACAAATATATATAACTCAAAGGTGACTGACTGACTGATATATTGATCTATCACCGCACAGCCTAAACCACTAGACGGATAGGTCTGAAATTTGGAATGAAGGTACATGTTATGACGTAGGCATCCGCTTAGAGAGGATTTTCGGAAATGCCACTTTTAAAGGGGTGAAATAGGGGATGCAAGTTTTACTCCTTAATGCGATCGAAGCCCGCGAGCACCCACTAAACAAATATATTTAACTCAAAGGTGACTGACTGACTGATATAGTGATCTATCAACGCACAGCCTAAACCACTAGACGGATAGGTCTGAAATTTGGAATGAAGGTAGATGTTATGACGTAGGCATCCGCTTAGAAAGGATTTTCGGAAATGCCGCTTTTAAAGGGGTGAAATAGGAAATGCAAGTTTTACTTCTTAATGCGACCGAAGCCCCGAGCACCCACTAGTCAAATATAAACCTAGAAATATATAACAAATTTGCCATAGAGATGCAAGAGATACAATCTACGAAGAAGGGACAAGCGCGCTGTGAAAGAAAGTAGGTCGATAGTTTTGACGGCTTTTACAGCAACCGGTATATATACGGCCAGCTTTGAGCATTTAATATTATTATAGCATTGACATAACCCATACGAATATAATATTATCATTATCGGACTATTGTCATCCACTTCTCGATATATGCTTCTATAAAGGCACGACACTGAAACCACTTTTGCGCTTCGTGTCTCCACATGTTCCTTACTTTCATTATGTCCTCGCTCCACTTAGTGGCAGGGCAACCTATATCTACACTCTAGAATCTATGGTAGACGAGTAGTGAAAAATATAATTGTAATAGTGAAGCTCTCAGCTTACGGAATAACTGGAAAACCTCTCCGACTTATAAAATCATTCCTTGAAGATAGAGAGCAAATTGTCGAAGTGAAAATAGACAAACAACGTCATAAATCATCGCCAAGGAAAGTAGATATAGGAATTCCGCAGGGATCGTCATTGGGAAATACCTTGTTTCTGGTATTTCTCAATGATTTATGCCTTAGTGGAATTAAAGGAGAAGTCATCCAGTATGCAGATGATACGACAGTGATTATAACCGCTGACTCACATGAAGAACTTCAGAAATGTATAAATAAAACTTTAAGAGAGTTAGAAAACTGGTTTACGGTGAATGGTCTGAAACTGAATACTGATAAAACGAATATAATGTCCTTCAATGCTGTATCACCAAACTTTAAAGAAGCTCCATTAATATTAGAGAATGGAACTGAATGTATATACGCAAAGCATGTTAAGCTATTAGGATTCGATTTAGATCCCTCCTTAACATGGAAAGAACATATTAATAATACTTGTAAAAAAATGGCAAAAGGGGTTTATGCATTAAAACAGTTGAAACCAATAACAAGCCCAGAGCACCTAAAGGAAACTTATTATTCATACATACACTCTATACTTTCATACGGCATAAGTATATGGGGCAATGCGACAGACTTTGAAAGAGTGTTAATAATGCAGAAACGAGCAATAAGAGTACTTGTGGGAGGTAGATATAGAGAGTCTTGTAGAAACCATTTCAAAGAGTTGAAGATTTTGACGTCAGTGTCACAATATATATTAGAGATTATAAAGTTTGTAAAAAGAAATCCACATTTGTTTAAACTTAAGACTTATAACTCAAATAGAACCAAGATAAACAGAGTATTGTTGAAACCAACTGTGCCTAGGCTGTGTATGACTAAGAAACTACTTACTATAATGGGAGAGAAACTGTTCAATAAACTCCCCGCACACATTCAGTCTTTGAATAATGATCAGCAATTTTGCAATAGCGTCAAACAATTATTGTTAGATCAGAAACTATACAGTTTTAAAGAATACTTTGAAAATGACTACAGTCAACTACCAATTGATTCTAAACTTGCTTAGAAATTATGTAATTAACTACTGAGTAAGGAGTGTGATGCCAAATTGTCATTTTAGCCCCTATACAGCTAAAGTGACAGTACCAAGATTTATTTAAGTTGACATATTGTATGATTACATACCTATTATTATGTTTGACATGATTTTAATAACAAAAATTTTCATTGTTTTATTAATAAAACTAGACATATGTAACTTCTAAAATTTTATAAAAGCCTAATGTTATAAATTCAATTTGACGAGATATTGTAATTTGTGTAGCATATTCTGTGATATTAGTACTTATACCTATGTATGTTACAATTTTACATTATCAATAAAGATTCTTTATCTTTATCTTTATATCATCATCATCAGCGTAATGAAACTCACTGCAGGGTATAAGCCTCCTCTCTCTTACGCCAATAATACAATATTGCGCTGTTATATAAAAAATTGACTAAATAAATATAGTAATTCTCTCTGTTGTGTTAACATAAAGATAATAACTTAAGATAAGATTTAATATTGTAAGTTACCGGCAGCAGCGGCCAGAGCGCGGCGGAGAGGTACCCGGAGGGCGCCAACATCTCGATGTGCACGGAGCCGTTGAAGGGCACCCTCGCCGTCACAGTCATGTGCAGCACGTAGATACCCTCGCGGTCCACCTTCAGCAGCGGCGGCCGGCGCTGGACACGCAAAGTCAAAGTATTTATTGTAAGTACCTATCCATACATTCATCTAAATTTATGTTTTTTCAGTATTATATCTAAAATTAGTGTCCAAATTAGTGGTCATTGTAAATACATTTTGTACTTTTTCCGTCTTATTACAAAACGCGGTTTAAATTATTAGTCCAGGACTTTGAAAATAAAAAGTGGATTCTTGTTGTTCATACATCACATACAAGCAAGCAAAATGTCAACAAAAATTGGAACTTTGATTTAACATTGGTACATTTTGACAGTTTGATAATTATGACAGTAGACAGACAATTTTCGAACAACTTAAACGGACTTGGTCTAGGTTTATGTTTAAACCACGTTTTGTAAAATAAGGCCCTTTTTAGGTTTAAGCAAAGTTTGTGTTAAACATGGTGATACGTTCATACAAATATAATGATCTTAGTTTTCGGCTAAAATTGCTGGTGTATAAAAATGTTCATAAACGCACTTATGACACAGTCCTGAGGGAAGTAATCTGAGGTCCTGCTATACAGGCTGTGCAAGCAGACCTAGTGCAGGACCCAGAGGCCTACCGAGGTACGTGAGAACGTGTATTGTAAATATAATGTGAACATCTAAATGTAAGTACCTAATAAGAATTTATGAAATAAACAACTTTACTTTACTACCGTATATATTCGTATATTTACCTTATACGACCTGACAACTTTATGAAAACCATGAGGAAGAGGAAGGCCGAGAAGAAAGAAGAAAGGTGCATGCATATTGTACTTATAAAGAAAATAGTAATATAAACTTTTTATGTAGTCTCAGGGGTTCTTGCTCATCTACATCTTACTCTTACCACAATATATGTAACAGTATTAAAACAAAAATACTGCATTAAAAAATCCTAACCACGATGTTCAGATTGCAAACATGCCAATAACATAAGAGTCTTGCTTGTGTATGTGTTGTGGCTTTATTTAGAGTTTTATTTATTGCAAGCAATTATTCATGGCACAGTAATAACAATGATATCAGTAAGGCCATATGGGCCTTATTACAAAACGTGGTTTAAATATTAGTCTAGACCAAGTCCGTTTTAGTTGTAAGGAAATTGTCTGTATATTGTCTGTGATATTGTCATAAAATTATCAAACTGTCAAAATGTACCAGTATTAAATCAAAGTTCCAATTTGAAGTTGCCATTTTGATTGCTTGTATGTGATGTCTGAACAACAAGAACGACCTTTTTCGTTTCAAAGTCCTGTACTAATGTTTAAGCCGCGTTTTGTAGTAAAACAGTATGAGAATACTGTTAATTTATTACAAAAATAATATTATTTTAGTTTAGGTTTTCCGCTACTCAGATTCCTTTAGCAGTACACGTGTTATCGTAACCTAGATACGAACTATGGAGTAAGACTAAACAAGCTTTTAGTAGAGGAAGTGGAACAATTTTAGCACACTCAATCAATTGTAACGTTTTAATGTACACCCACTCATTTATACTAACGCTATTAAACGTTAGTAACCAATCATATCACGATGATCAAAGAATAATGTAATTTGTTGATTTGTTACTCAGTGAAATAAAACTATACTTTTTAAGTTGACAACCGAAACACAGTTATAAACTAGTTCGGATGCCGTTGGATTTTCATACATATATGCCATAAGTATAATGCAAAATAAACAAATTTCATTTCAATTTCATTTCACTTATTTCAATAAAATATTGCCCAAACTATAAATAAATAATAAATAAATATTCCGGGACATTGCACACAGCGCCATCTTGCCCCACACTAAGTAAACGCTTGTGTCGTGGGTACTAGATAGATAACGGATATATTACTTATATACTTTGTAAATACATACTTATTATACATAGAAACGACCAGACTCAACACAAGTAATTATAAATTTTAAAATTCATAAATACTTGTGTCAAGCGGGAATCGAACCCGCAACCCCTAGATTAGAAGGCAGAGCCACTACCAACTAAGCTAACAGGCCAGTCATTATTAAACTGTTCCTTTTTTATTAAAAAGTGGCGAATTCCATAACATGCAGGTTCAAATCCTGCCACTCGTGATTGTTTACGCTCAATTCCAAACGAATTACCTAAGTATTTTAAGCGTCATATTTCATCAAACTTGCATGTGAAATATTTTTTCCCAGCAAATAAAAAAAATACATTCAGAAGCATCGAGTACCTCCTCCTTTTAGAAGTCAGATAAAAAATATTTATTCATTTCCTCATTATCATCATCCACAGCCCTTGGGATCCCACTGCTGGGTATAGGCCTCCCTTTGTATGTGCCATCTGCGTCGATCTTGTGCAGACCTCATCCAGGTTGGACCCTCGACTTTGACGATGTCGTCGACCCATCTCGCGACCGGGCGACCCACTCTTTATAACTCCACTTTATTCATTTGATTAATATTTATCCTATATACAACAGCAATAACAACACATGAAAAACATTCATCCAATACTCACCTTCTTAGCCACTCCATTGCTATCAGCGCCATCACTGGCCTTATCCACAGCGTTCACCAGGCTGGAGTCGTCTATAGTCTTGGTCTCCCGTCCGTGGCATGTCTTCTGCAGCTGCACAGAGAGGTACTGGGCCGATGTGCTGTTCACATCCGACAGCACCAGCTGTTGGTTCGAGCATTGCACCACTTCCTGCAATAAATTAAGAAGTAAGTAAAATTCATATATAAGTAATAAGGATAACTACACACTTTTTCACTACTATTAAACAAACTTAACAAAAAGAAGTTATCAAATTAACTTATGTATGCATGTGATTTTTCTGAATAAGGATTAAAAAAATGATTTTTTTGAAACATATTACAATAAAACTAACTGGTGTGTATGTATTAAAATTTGAGCTTGATAAAAAAATATTGCTGTTGCTAGTCAATTATAAAGCTGAAATGACATCCACACAAAGGAGTATTGCAATAGAGCTGGCTCTGAATAGACTTATGTCAAACAAGTATTCACTTGTTCTATCTATAGATCTAAATTTGGATGATACTCTCTCTTTCTCTCTTTGAGTCTTATTTCCTCATGACTGAGGGTCATGTCTCCCCCGCAGAACTAATTCGTTAGGAGAGTTTTCTTGGGCAGACACATCGTGGTGGGCGCCCAGGTTTTCATTCCATGGAAGACACATGTCCTCGGATATTGTGGTCCTCAAACATGTCGGTTCCTCACCATGTTTTCCTTCACCGTTAAGCGAGTGCATATCCACACATAACTTGAAAATACAAATCATTGGTGTAGGGCCGGATTTGAACCAGGGTGCGTCTGGTTGAAAAGCAGACACTGGAACCGCTGAGCCACACTCGCTTCATTATCATGATACATACCTGTTCGAAATAGTGCATGTAATCAGGTGAGCAAGGGGTCTGCATCCATTTGTACTCTATGGTAAGATTTGTGGGCTCCGACACTCCACATTGTACTGAAAGGAAAGTTTTTAATTATTTACAAACTAGTGGAGGCAAAACAATCTTATGTTCAGAATATAATTATCATGTTTGCCCAGTGAGTGAATAGATGAGTGATATCTGAAAAATTAAACATTAAAATAGCCCCTTTGCTTTAGATCCTCCTCCTGGTTGGTTGTATTCCTTGTTACTGAGGGTCGAGGCTCCCCCCTCAATATTTTTGATTAATGAATCAAACAATAATTTGAAGGAGTTCTCTTGCATTAGATTAACTTGTTATTTCCACACACAAAAACAAATAAAAATTGTTATTTGTTATACAAGACTGCAAAGTTGCTTTTTAACCGCGTGTTCAATTTTGATGACCGAGCAAGCGAAGGATTCTAAAATTGAATCACGAGTGCAGCGAGTGATTCAAAATTAAAAATCTTTGCACTCGAGTGCAACACATAACTTTTCATTCCACCTCAGCGAGGAAATGACTAAATGCCAGGAGACAACCAGGCTTACTGAATACCTCAATGGGGCGGCGGATAAGGCTCTTCAGAAGTACCCTACAGCCCAATTAGTGTTTCTGGGGGATTTCAATGGACGCCACCAAGAGTGGCTATACCCATACCAGATCACTGACCATGCTGGGAGAGAGACGCGTAAGCTCGCTTTGGCGTTAAATCTCACTCAGCTGGTCCAAGGCGCTACTAGGGTGCCTGACGTTGAGTCTCATACACCTAACTGCTTAGACCTTCTGCTGACAACAGATCCAGACCGGTACTCAGTGACAATATCGTCACCCTTGGGTAAATCCGACCATTGTCTGGTGAAGTCTGTGTCCGTATATTACCCATCCGTTCCGAGCCCTAGCGGTAGTCGGCGGTTGTGGAGATACAGGTCAGCGGATTGGGATGAGATGCGGTCTTTTTATGCATCGTATCCTTGGCAGGCTGTCTGCTTCTCTTCTAAAGACCCTTCAGTCTGTGCGGATGCCGTGATGGATACTATTCGCCTAGGTATGGAATATTTCATTCCTTACTCGGATGTATCCCAGTCCGGCAAAGCTCGCCCATGGTTTGGACCAGAATGTAGACGTGCAGAAGCGCTGAAACATGAGGCATACCTTGCATGGGTTGATGCTCGCCACCGCAAGGCTAGGAATACTAGCAAGAAGAAGATGGCATACAACAAAGCCGCCAAGTCCTGCAAAAAGTATAAAACTTCCCTCGTACGGACTACCTAACGGCCTGTGCACGTGGGTGTCAAGCTTCCTATCTGGTCGTACTATTAGTGTTGTAGTCGACGGATCACGTTCCGAAGCTAAGCCGATCAATGCTGGGGTCCCGCAGGGTTCCGTGCTGTCTCCTACGCTATTCATTCTGCATATCAATGACATGTTGCAGATTAGTAATATTCATTGTTATGCAGATGATAGTACGGGTGACGCATGTTACCGTGGACGTGTAAACCACAAGCGCTCAGAGGTTGAAGAGAGCAGATGCAAGCTTGTGTCTGACATTGAGTCATCCCTGGAGAAAGTCTCTCACTGGGGTGATATAAACTTAGTCAATTTTAACCCATCTAAGACACAAGTGTGTGCATTCACCGCTAAGAAAACACCTTTTGTTGTAGCGCCACGTTTTCAAGGTGTTTCCCTCACGGTATCCAAGAACTTGGAAATCCTTGGGATGGATATATCGAGCGAGGTCCAATTTAGGGGACACATCGAGGCTAAGGCAAAATTAGCCTCTAAAAAACTCGGTGTACTTAACAAGGCGAAACGTTACTTCACGTCGGGTCAACGGCTTCTACTTTATAAAGCACAAGTGCGCCCTCACGTGGAGTACTGTTCGCACTTGTGGAATGGTGCACCGAAATATCAACTAGATCCCCTAGATTCTATGCAGCGGAGAGCCGTCCGAATTGTCCATGATCCCAAGCTGACAAAAAAGTTGGAGCCGTTGAGTCTCCGTAGGGATGTGGGATCCCTCTGTATCTTTTATAGGCTCTTTTTTGGGGAGTGTTCTAAAGAGCTTTTTAATTTAATTCCGGCAAATCATTTTCATCACCGGACTGCTCGGCACCGTGAAAGAGCTCATCCTCACATCTTGCAAAATTGGAGCTCCCACACAGTCCGTTTCATGCGCTCGTTTCTTCCGCGAACTTGCAAGATGTGGAACGATCTACCCCCTGAGGTCTTTCCACGGAGCTACAATATGGGGAGATTTAAAAAGGGTATTCACAAACACCTCTCTAAGCTGGCAAAGTCCTGCAGCACCTCTGGAGTTGCAAGTGTCCATAGGCGACGATGATTGCTTACCATCAGGCAGATCGTCTGCCTTTTTGCCACTTTTTTTTTTTTTTATAATAAAAAGGTTCTTCAGAAGGCACGCTTCGATCACATTGGCCGAGTAGGGAACAAATTAGCTTCGTACCCCGCGGGTAGTAAAGCCTTTTGGTCCCTGGCAAAGTTGATCGAAGGGAACTTCTGCCGCCCCTCATTGCCTCCACTGCTGAAACCTGACGGATCTCTGGCTCACTCTGCAGATGAGAAAGCAGATTTATTTGCTTCTCTATTTGCGGAAAATTCGCGTCTTGATGCTTGTGGTGCTTCGCCTCCTCCTCCTCTTGAATGTCCGACTGCCATGTCGGATTTCAAGATTCGCCAAACGGAGGTCCGTAAAGTGCTACGCGATCTGGACGTGAACAAGGCCAGTGGTCCTGACGGTATTCCAGCTATAGTACTGAGGACATGTGCGCCTGAGCTGGCTCCTGTGTTGACGCGCCTCTTTCAGCTTTCTCTTGAGACTGGCAAAGTGCCGATTTCATGGAAACTTGCTAACGTGCAGCCCGTGCCCAAAAAAGGTAGTCGTGCTGACCCTTCTAACTACCGGCCCATTTCAGTCACGTCCGTGCTCTACAAGAGTATGGAACGTGTCCTGAACCGCAGGCTCCTGGCGTACCTTGAATCGCATGACCTATTCAGTGACCGACAATATGGCTTTCGCCAGAATCGGTCCACTGGAGACATTCTAGTGTACGCCACTCACATATGGAGTGAAGCCATTGAGAAATACGGGGAAGCCCTGGCGGTTTCCCTGGATATTTCTAAGGCTTTTGACAGGGTTTGGCACGATGGCCTTATTAGCAAGCTTTCCTCTTACGGCCTGCCCGCTGGGCTTCGTGCTTGGATTTCGGACTTTTTGAGGGATAGGTCTATTCGAGTAGTCGTTGATGGCTGCTCCTCAGATCTAATGGCTATCAATGCCGGAGTCCCTCAAGGGTCGGTGCTCTCTGCAACTCTTTTCCTGCTGCATATTAACGATCTGCTGAAACCCGGAACCTTTGGGTACGCAGACGACAGCACCGTTGTAGAGAGCTATACATCCACAGCGCGGGCCAGTGCGGCCGAGATCCAGTGGCTCAGGGAGGCGATGGTCGAGCGTATAAACCTGGCTCTCAAGGCAGTCTCCGATTGGGGTGATGCCAATCTAGTCAGGTTTAATGCTGCGAAGACCCAGGCGTGTCTTTTCACCGCTAAAAAGAGGCCATTCGAGCTGGCCCCCACTTTCCGAAATTCGACTGTGCCGATAACTGACCACCTTGATCTTCTTGGTATTACATTGTCCCCTACTCTTAATTTTGACTCTCACATTTAGTCTAAAGCCGAAGTTGCAGCCAAAAAGTTGGGTATCCTCTCGAAGGTGCGAAAGTACTTCAAGCCGGAACAGCTGCTTACTTTGTATCAAGCACAAGTTCGGTCGTGCATGGAGTACTGTTCGCATCTTTGGGATGGATCAGCCAAGTACCAACTTGAGGCACTAGAGGCCATTGAGAGTCGAGCCAAGAAGATCATTGGTAATAATAAACTGTACCGAGCGAAACTTCAAAGTCTTGAACACCGTCGCAAAGTCGCCAGTTTGTCGGTTTTCTATCGGTTGCATTTCGGAGAGTGTGCCGCGGAATTGCACGGACTAATTCCACCCGCGCCCTTCTTTCACCGGACGAGTAGAGGTACGGCAGGACGACACCGGTTTATGGTGGAAGTTCCTAAGACCCGCACGAAACGGTACGCTTCCACCTTTATTGTTCGTACCGCTAGGTTGTGGAACTCCCTGCCTGGCTCTCTGTTCCCCACGCACTATAATCCAGCGATCTTCAAAGCGAGAGTGAATCGGTTCTTATCGGGTAAGCACGCTCCATCTTAGGCCATAGCCTTACTTGCTATCAGGTAAACTATGGTCAAGTGCAAACCCGTTCAAGTTAAAAAAAAAAAAAAAAAACCCGCGTACAAAGCAAATTGAAAAAAAGGAACACCAAGAAGGTTCCGAGTCTGTGTTTTTAAAATTTTTTTAAAAAAGTTGTATGATATATTCGGCACCATAGAGGTAAATAGGTTTAATGATTTTTTTTAATTCAAAAACTTAGTGCACACAATGTGCTAAATTCAATTTACTTTATCCTCTAGAGAATAAAAACGGCTTTTGCACTCAGATATTAAAGAGTAAAAATACTCTTTCAGAGAAAAAAATTATAAAACTTTTTACTTAAGTATGTAAGTGTTCAATTAAGATACTTATCCTTTGTTACTTCAAAATGATCAATTTGAATTTGAAAATCTAGTACTTTATGGTACCGTCAGTACCGAGTTTTGAGATGAACATTTTAAAAAAATCTTTTGATGGGTTAATTAATCTTGATTACAATCACAAATATCAAAAACTAGGGTGTGTTATAATAATTTTATCACCAAATCAGTTATGAGTCACAGGGTAACTTTAACTAGAATTGATATTCTTATCAATGACAAGGCTTAAATTTCTGAGCCATATCTGTTATCTGATAACAGATCATAACCATTAAGATCATATTGACAGTACTATAGATTATCTCTCAGATATGTGATATGCAATTAGAAATATGACAACATGCCTATTACAAAGTTACTTTTATTTAAAAGTAGCACATTTAATTTGTAAAGTGAGACTTAATAACATAATAATAGTTGCATAAAACAATTTTCTTCAATTATAAAAAATTAGGAATTATATAAATAATCAGAATCTAGCAGGATGGTTCAAATATATTATTAAATATTATAAATTTCTGCTGTAGTAACATAATCACTAGCTTAAATTTCAATACAAATTACTTAACAGGTTTTTAATTACATAGATATTCAACATTACATAATGAAAGTATATATTGGTATTAAAAGTTTATTTTTCCTATTAATTTTGATACTTAAATTTGTTTATATCAAAACCCAATTATTATAATGTTATGCTATTAGCTAATTCCCACAGCTTCACTGACTTTGAGTCAGGATATAAAGTAACCAATGCCACTCTTAAGCCCATATATTACCACCACACCATAAATCATGACGATCCATTGCTCCAAACAAACAGACCAAAAACAATACAGTTCATCTATACATAATGGTATGATAGTCTTATCAAAAAACAAAATATTTTTTGGGAAAACTACAATAGATTTATAAAGCACAGCAATAACAGGACAAACTTATTATTTGTATTAGGTACTTACATTCTATAAATAGCTTGGTATCCTTAAATAATGACTTAGCAAGTGAATAAACACAGCTTTCCTGAAAACAAGAGTAATATAAACATAGTTAACACTTAACATATTGTAGTATATTAAATATTTTTTATTGTCAAGCCATACATTATCATGAGTGCAATGCCTATAAACATCCAAGGTTGATACATTTAACTCTTAATTGTTTTACAAAACACTAAAATGATACTGAATACCATATTAATAGTGAAAAACAATGAAGTTATGAGTAACATTATGATAACAAAATAGGTACACCTACAAGTACTAGGTTTATCAATAGAATCCGGTTGCTACGGAAAGTGCCGCAGGATAATTTGTGCGATTTGTTACAGTGGTTTAATTATCTTACAGAACGAAGACTTACCCCGCTCAGTGGTAAATCCCAGACACCAATATCTGAAAACCCATGGCAAAGTTCGATCGCTGCTATCACTAGCACAGTGATATGTTTAAACATTTTAACAAAGTCTTTAAATTGTGCTATTAGAAGTCTTATTTGTAAGGAAGAGAGCAGTCTCTAACATACACCATATTTGCATTGAAATAACTAAAACCTATTTTACAGAATTCGATTTCTTCAAAAGTAAAGATTGATTGCACATTTGCCATTTACAGACTGGAATATGGCAGTGACATCTATTCAGAAATGACAGCTGAAGGTGACATCACAACTTCTATAGTTTATGGATTATTATTTAAAAAAATCTACCATTTCACAAGCAATTTATAGTAGAAAACTAGAAAATAAAAACAACCGAAATCTTTTAGAATTTCACCCTGTGGTAATAATGCTGAAAAAAAAAACAAAAAGAATATCGGCGCCGGCGAAATATTTCCTTCACGTTTTTTCTAATTAAACAAAATTTAAGTTAGGAAATAGTTGTAAATATGTGCAATAAGTAGCTTAAAATAAAGAAATTTCAATCATGGACACGGGAATGAATCTCAAGTAAGTCTATTTATTTAACTTATGTTACAACTTCTATGATAGTACATCTTACAGAAGTTTTGTAAGTTAAAATACTTACTAAATACTGCTAAATACTCAATTTGGTACATTTATTCTATTCCTATTATTTGTTTCAGAAATCTCCTTTCTTCTGATGCTGAATTCAAGATAGACCTTGACTTCAAGCAGAGTCCATTAGATCTAATGAATGAGGACACAATCTTGGATGATGAAGATGAAAGGTATTTATTTCTCCAGTTCTTATAGGTTTTAGCTTATCCAAGAATCTAATTGAGAGTAAAAAGAGGATCTAGGGTACAAAGTATACTACAGCAGTGTAATCTAGTTTCATGTACAGATTTTATTTATACCATATGAAATTGTGATTGTTTAGAAAGAACTGTTTCTCTGACACAGGGCAGATAACTATACATAGATACACTATAATACAGCACTGTGTTAAAAATACAAGTCTTGATTTCTACTAATTTTGTCTTCAAAAGTCTTACTATTTAGCCCTTATTTAGTCACATAATTCTTACCTAATCTCTTGGCAGTGACTCAGAAGATGTTTACAAGCAATTAGAAGAGAAGACAGAAAAGATGATGTTGGCTTCACCAGAATATTTCTCCTTTGAAGAGTTGGGGAAGAAGATGATTGAATGTCCTACTTCGTTTGCTCCCGGAGGATCTGTGAGGATACTTGTCTTGGAAGAAGGTATGTGTTGTATGTACTGTAGTTAAGTATTTTATTACATTTATTTAATAAAAATTGTATTGTTTAAATGTACATAGATAGTAAGTTGTAATCCAGAAGGATGAGTGTGTTCCCCACGACACAGGGGAACCTAGTGTGGGGAACATAGATCACATCATTTGTAATTGATCCTAACATAGTAATATAAATATAGTACTAACTAACAAATGTTGTAACTTAGTTATAAGGTTTTTGATGCCCAATAAATATATATATGTATAAAAAAAGTAACTGTAAGTATGTTTATATAAGAGTGAACAACTGTGGCTATCTGTTTTACTGTGAAATCTTATTGGACCAAATCTATCTCTCTATAAAATACTGCACTGAAAAGTGTATAAGTATTTAACATATTCTCTATTTAGTACCTGTAACATGTGCTATATACAATGCACATGTATGGGGCTAGATTATATGTGTAAATCTTAATGATGTGTGCTTGTTCAAAAATAAATAAAAAAATAAATTAATATTCCGGGACATTGCACACAGCGCCATCTAGCCCCACACTAAGCAAACACTTGTGTCATCGTAGATATCGGATATAATACTTATATATTTTTCTTTTGTAAATACATACTTATTATACCAATTATACGTACAAACGACCAGACTCAACACAAGAATGTTTATTTATTAGCATTAGTACATCTGTACTTTACCTAGTTTTAAATAATGAAATATTTATTTTATTTATTTCCAGGTGACGGTCCCCTGGTGCCCACAGATGCTGAAGTGACCATCCACTATGCAGCGTACTGGGAGAAAGCCAAGATACCATTTGACTCCACACTCACCATGAACAATGGTATTGCTACGGTATGTGTTCACAGTCTTCTTATGTTGTGTGAACAAAAATCTAGCAATCTTCATACAGCCATTTCAGTATAATAATACTAATAATTCTAGCTTATAAGTAACTCATATAAGTGTGTGTTTAGGTAAAGCTATAATATAGTATGTACATTGTACATACAATTTATATTAGTGTCAAACAAAAACATTTTTTTCTGTTCTTCTGAAATCACACTTTATCTTTGCAATCAAATTTGCCAAAACGAATGGCATACTGACGTATTTATTAATCATTTTAAAAAATAATATAATGTTTGTTCATCTTGCTTATTTCCTTAAGTTGGTGCTTCAACTCAGTTGGTCACTGATACTAAGGCGCCATTCTTGATGATTTTGAGCAGGAACAAATGGCCTTTTGCCACATGCCACAAAGCCGAAAGCGCAAAAGCCTTGCTAGGTAGGCCATGTTTGGTTAACGCATTGAATTGTAAAAAGACGTTTCTAAGAGCATGTAATTGCCTACAGAAATAAAAACTTTGATTGATTGATTGAACACTACGAAATTTGAATTTGTTTTTTAAGAAATTTATTTTCCTTTCCCAGCGTCTCCGCCTAGGCGCGGGCACCTGCCTGCCCGGCCTAGAGATAGCGCTGACCAGCATCAAGGGCCCCACAGCTCGCTTCCTGGCGCTCCTCCGGCCCGAGGTAGCATGGGGGCCCCGCGGCGTGCCCCCCCGCATACTGCCGGAGCCGGCGCTGTTTGTAGTGGCGCTGTATGCCGTGCGCGAGGGGGATATTGTACACAGGTAAAAAATATATAAGGGGCATAATGAAATTTCAAATGCTAATATTATATGGAGCTATGAAAGTATTAATTTGAATTTAATCTGCACAAAAATATTTTATCATTCTATTGAAACATTTTGCGAGCTGCCTGTGATGAAAGCGAGCTGCCAGGATACGTATGATACTTTTAAGTAAGTACTCGTAGTTTAAGATGTGACCTGTAATACCTATTATTATTAATAAATTGAACTTGAACTTGATGTTATCAACAATACTGCGGAAACTATTCCAACAAGCAAGTGCGCTAGATCGTAGACTACATTGCTCAATACTAAAGTAGTAGTCCAGCGTCTTTATCTTGTATGAAAAAGACTCTCACAACGATAACAACTGCGGTTTTTCTTAATTTATACTTTGCTGTAAAATAATCACATATCTCTGCTTTTCAGGTTCAATGACCTTCCATCAGAAGAGCAGACCAAGTTTGAAACTACTTTACGAACCGTGCAAGCTATACGCAACCAAGGCAAGGACTTGTTCGCACGGAAACGCTTCTACAAAGCAATGAAACATTACCAACAAGCTGTCAATGTCATCACTTTATCTAAACCAGAGAACGAAGCACAAGAGAAAGAACTCAAAGAATTAAAAATCAAAATTTTCCTCAACCTAGCTGTGTGCTACCACAAGTTGGAAAAACCAAAATATGTCCTCAATATGCTGGACCATTTGGACACCATAGTTGATGTAGAAACATTACCCAAAGCTCTGTTCTACTACGGGCGAGCTCATCAAACGCTTGGACAGACGGAAAAAGCTATAAAATATTACAAGAAAGCTCTCAAATTAGAGCCGAAGAACAAGGAAATTGGTAATACCTTAGCAGAATTAGATAAACAATTAAAAGAGTCGGCCGAAAATGAACAACTTATGTGGCAAAAAGCCTTCAATGGCGCGCCCATAGAAAAAAAAGTTACGTACTCTGTTGACCAGGATTTTGAAAATGGAGTGCGAGAAATGTGTGAAGATTTGGCGAGTAGGAATGAATATTCCAAATTCGATTTGCCGACTGGATTGACCAATGACGAGGTGATATGTATTCAAACATTAGCCAGCCAGTTTGATAAACTGATTGTAGCAGATGATGGCAAAGGAAAAAAGAGGAAAGTGACAATAATCAAGAAACCTTAAGTTTCTATTTTTTTTATCTTCAAAAAAGAAAGGTCTCATTAGACTGAAGTTTTTAGAAGTACTTTTATTTTATCCATTATATTTGTAGGTAAGTTAGTACGTAGTGGTTGTCATATTTCGTAAATTATTCGATGCCATATCTTCAAAAAGTAATAGAAAACCAACTTTGTCTTTTTTATAAATGCCCCCTGAGATACAAGCCTAGCTTAGTTCAGAGGCAACAGTTCATAAGTAAAATGTACCTAGCACTTAAATTATATTAGTTGTAAGTCTTAAATTTTGTAAAAAGGTAGAGTTCAATAAAAAAAATTGATTTGATTTGATAAATGTGGTTATCATAAAAATATAATGAATTCATTATCTTAACCAGTAATCTTAATAAAATGGTTTTTGATTATAGGCATATTTTTTATCTTTATACTTAGGTAGATACTTAGGTACTTTATACTTACATAAAAGAATTCAACTTCTTAAATTTTCCCCCATTATATTTAAAAAAAAAACTAATTTTAATGGGCATACTATTATTCTATGAACAATAAAATTGATACTATCAATTATTCATAGGTTGTATTGCTGTAATTTTGAGGTTTATTTTGGATGTATTCAAAATGAGCTATCTGGGGGCACGGCAGTGCCCCCGCCAAGTCGAGCGCGAAGCAAACACTGCCGTACCATCCTTTTCTCGAACCGTTTCGCCGCATTGAATTTTACTATGAACCACAAATAAATTATATGTCTGTCATAAAGTAAGTACCTAGTTTATAAAGTTTATACTAAATAGTTCTATGAACTGTAACGTTTCATTCAATCAGTCATTTAAATAAAATTATATCTTTTGGATTTTCTAAAGATCCTTCTTTGTGATACAAAAATATACTTAGAGTTCAAGCAAGATAACTCTGTGCGTGGATAAAATTGGAACTAAAATGTTTTGATTGAAATTTGATCAGAGGCCAATACAAGGCATAAGTGCTGCGCCAGTCGCGCGCAAAGTTATGTTGTACCTCTACCATAAAACATATCTTGTACGTACTTTTAAAAAGTATTGTTTAGTCAAGTTAATAATACTTTATGCTTTGAGTAGAAGTCTATAGTACCTACGTGCATTAGAATTCTTATTATAGTTTGCTGACAGTTTTTATATTTTATAGTCTATTAAAAGATTTTTCTGCTACGTTAATTTTAAGTGGAACAAATGCCAATAATGTACGTAATAAACTAATAAAGGTTTACTTTATGTAAAAGACTGTTTTAATTACATACACTAAACCTAAAAAGTACTCTTAAAGCAAACCCCTCCTTAATAGTTAGACAATTATGCAATGTCCCGAAATATTTATTTTATTATTTTTTTAATTCAACTTTCGTATAGATGTTTTAAAATGTTAGGTATCTCTTTTACTTCACTACTCGCAAGTAGCGCAATTAGCAAGGATAGAAGATAGCGGAGGCAATGGCAAGCGCAACCAATGTTAAGCAAAAGTCGACGCGGTCAGTCAGCAGTTGGATGGGTAGCCAAAAACTGGTATTTCATTTTTTGCGCTTTCGTGGGTCGGATGACATGTCCCGGCTGTTTTTCTAGTACGGCAGTCGTTAAGGCATGTCAGAGCCCCATAGGGCGGCTTGATAAACACTCGACACCAGAGTTGCCACTCTCATTCAATAAGAAGAGACTTCACTACAACATCTTCTTCCGTTATCATATATTACATTGTGTGATAATGTCAGGCTAAGATAAGAATAAGTATTGTTTTGTATTTGTTCTAGTCTGAGTTTTTTTGCATAATGTTACATTTTAGATCATGGTGTAGAGAAAAATAAGTCTTTAAAAAACCTATGATAAATAGTAGATTTAATACTTTTTTTCTGGCTACACTGGTAAGCGTCGTCCATAGACAAAACTGATGTCATTTCTCTGATTTGACGTTGACAGTTTGAGTCAATGGCAGTCGTGTCAAAATATTTTTGTTTTGTTCGTGGCTTTATTTCGTGAAAAAATGCGAAAATAATGCTTTATTTCTAATGTTTTGTATTTATTTTATCGACAGACTCCACATAATATTACTTATAGGTCGGAACATATGTGATGTTATTACGGCGGATTCACCATAGTAGTGGACCGAGATAGTCATGTCAGATTGCGCGCTGGTAGCCAATGTAAGCGAACACGATGCTAGCATGGACGTGGGGAACGATAAGTCTCTCTTCGAGCCCACTGTTGATATGATGGTAAATGACTTCGACGACGAGAGAACTCTAGACGAAGAAGAAGCTTTGGCGGCAGGCGAGCAGCACGACCCTAAGGCGGAGCTGAACAGTCTGCAGAAGGAAGGTGATATGCCCTTGGAAGAGCTTCTGGCTCTCTACGGTTACGACAAAAACATGGACCGACCCGCTTCCGAGCCGGCCCCTGAAGCTGTACCAAATATTGAAACTCACAACAATCTGACTCCGTCTGGCTTGCAGCAGTTGTACATTGAACAAACCGCTGAGAACGATAACAACAACCCAGCCGAGGCTTCCAGAAGGCTCCGTTCAGGGTCTAGGTCAGAGGAAGAAGATGATTATGACTATAGTCCAGATGAGGAAGAATGGAAAAAGATTATTATGGTTGGTAGCGATTACCAGGCTGTGATACCTGAGGGTTTATGTAGCTATGATGATGCATTGCCGTATGAAAATGAAGATAAACTGTTATGGAATCCAAGCATGATTGATGAAAAAATTACAGAAGATTATATGCAAAAAGTGTGTGCACTAAACTTTGGCACTGGCATGGATGCTGTACCTCGAGGCAAACAACTTCGTGATGATGAAGAGGCATTGTTCCTACTGCAGCAGTGTGGGCACAATGTGGAGGAGGCTCTGCGACGGCGGCGCATCTCCTCCCAGACACCTGTGCATGCCAGTTTGTGGTCAGAAGAAGAATGTCGTAATTTTGAAAATGGTCTCAAAGCCCATGGCAAAGATTTCCACTTGATCAGACAGAACAAAGTGCGAACCAGGTCTGTGGGTGAACTGGTGCAGTTCTATTACATATGGAAAAAGACAGAGAGACATGATATATTTGCTAATAAGGCTCGCCTAGAGAAGAAAAAGTACACTATGCATCCGGGACATACTGATTATATGGACCGGTTCTTGGAGGAACAGGAGGCTTCCGGGCCTGGTGTGGTGAGACAGGCTTCCCCCACTCCCATGATGGTGTATGCTCCATCACCCGCCACCCAGCCTGACCCCCTGGCCCTCGGAGAGAAGGAGGTGTTCTCCCAGTTGAATGCCCACACTCCACCTCCACGAGCACTCTCCATGGAGGAGCAGGAACCAGAACCTGGCTCCTAATATATGTATCATTGGCAATTCAGCCATTTGTCATGTAGGAATGCACTGTTTGTACAATACATAATAATGTCACTTAGGTTTAAGTCTTAGTATTTCCTTATTCACAAATCACTTATTTATGAAATGTTTTACTTATGTATGACACAAATATTTTATACAAATTAATGACTGACTTGAGGTATTATTGAATGAAATGATATAATAATTTTGTACTTGGAAATGGACCCAAAGCCTACAATCTACAATGTAAATAAAATGAATAAAATTATGTTGATTATTGTGTTTGTGGATACGGGACTCTCTTGAGTTTTGTGCACCTGTCTCTGTGTGATGGGTGTTGTAAAATCTGTATGTATTGATTTATGATTAAACAGTGCAAATAATGTTAGCTTATTTATTTATCCTTCGTCCAGTTTTCACATTGTGTATATGTATGACTAATAATTAAATAGAAACTAGGAAGTAGTTCTGTGATTCATTATTAAGCTACACCAACATTAGATATGATATTATAAATTCCATTATATAGAAACAGAAGTAGTTAGCATTTTTAGAGTTCCATTATATTTTAATGTTTAGTATACATACATGCTTTATTTGTTTGTTGGTTTAGGACATCGTTTATCCAGAGAGGTGCTTAGTAAATAGGTTTAGATTGGTACCTATCCCTAGAATAGATAGTTAAGTATTAGGTATATATTATTATATACTTAGGGTCCCCAAATGTACAGGACCCTTTTATTACCTATCGCTGTATTTGCGAGGTCTACTGTGCGCGGAAATGTATGTGACAATGACAAACGTAACTTTTTGAGACATTTGACAATTTAAGTAGGTAGTAGGTACCTACTTTAGTTTTGCTTGTGGAAACCACAAGTCACAGAGTACTTTTTTATATGTTGCGGCGAATGTGGATAATGCGGGAATTATGCATAATTACCAGTGCTCTTGGTAAAAGTGAGAAAAACATTCGAATTAATCACATTTACCGGTAATTATACATAATAACCATACGCCTTTGGTAAATGTAGTAAATAATGAAATCAAACATGGCAAAAAACAAAACAGGCAAGGAGGCACCGCACTGAATTATAATTTGTCGGTCTTCAAGGCGAAAGCAAACTGGTTTACTTTACTCTACTCTACTTTACTTTATTATTTTTATTTTATGTTTTGGCAACCAAACAGAAGGTTTGAGCTCTTGATCCTCTACTCGTGCGATTTATTTATTTTATTTGTACATGTATTTATTCTAATAATATATTGATTCTGAAGTTTGATTTCATTATTTTCTACATTTACCAAAGGGGTATGGTAATTATATATAATTACCGGTAAATATGGATAATTCACTACATTTACCGTGTGCGTTGGGAGTTATGCATAATTCCCGATTATCCACATTTACCGTAACATATATACGGAAATAGAGACGTCACTTTACTGTCAGAACTGGTCGTAGAACAGTGGCGCTCACTGTATTTGCCGAACGGAACTAAATTCCATGCTATACATACATACCTACGTATATAGCTATCTATACAATTTACTATAATCTACCTATATTGTGTATCTATCTATAGCTACGAGCTTGCTTTCTATAAAAGGAAATGGATGCAATAAAACCATACATAAAAACAATTTAAGTTTATTATTTTATCACAAAACATCCAATGGTGCTATTTGCAGATGACAGCACAGTTATTTTTGTTGGAGACAAAAATATACCGGTCCCCAGAACCAGAAATCTTGACTCTACATAATACAATGGTTGACTTGCAATAATCTGGCAATCGCAACCTGCAACACAGCACCTCTTGTACGACATGTTCACTACATACGGAATTAAAAACTATGAACTAATTAATGGAGTCCTGTCTCACAAAATAACACTGGAGTCCTATCTCAAAACACTGGAGTCCGTGTTATAAGTGCGTTTTGAACATTTTTATACCTACACACAAGCAATCTTTAGCCGAAAACTATAACATACATTTGTATGAGTATAAATCACTTACTTTTACACAAAACTTTGCTTAAAACTAAAAAGTACAACATGTATGTTTTTACAATGACCACTAATTTGGACACTAATTTTAGGTATAATAAACCACCAAACCCATGGTTTCTCTAAAGAGTGTGTTTCTCTCATGTTTAAAAAAATCTAGATTTGATATGATTACTTACCTACTTACAACTCACACTTGATTGTAGGGTTTATTCCAACTAGTCCTACCAGTAGTTCGATAGTCGAACTGTTTGAAAGGTTTTGTTGGAAATTTTTATTCCAAGTAGTTCGACTGTCGAACTAGTTGGAAAATTTTATTCCAAGTAGTTCGATGGTCGGACTAGTTGGAAATTTTTATTCCAATTTGTTATACTGACGGATCGAACTATTTGGAATCATGGATTTTATTCCAAATTGAACTACTGACTCCGATATACAGTAAAACAAAAAATAAAACATGATCAACTTATTTTTCGAGCATTTTTAATAAAATACAATATGAAATCTTAATGTTCTAAATGAAAGATTTCTTTTGTATTTTTTATATTTTTATTTTGTTGTCTGTAAATTGCGTGCCCTATGGGTGGGAGTATAGAGGTCCATTATGTAATATTTTAACAACTGTGTAACCTATATTCCGCAATATATATTTTGAATTTGAATTTGAAATCTTTAAAGGAGACTTTACCTCTGAACTTGACAGAGTGACCTGATGAAGGTATACCCTCGGTGTCTGCTACTGAAACTCCGGGACGAATAGAGCTAAGTGTACCGAGTTTGGGCTCGTTTTGTTAGTCATGATGAGACCTTACCACTGGACTTGATGGATTGACCTGAAGGTATACCCTCGGCGTCTGCTACTGGAACTCCGGGACGAATAGAGCTAAGTGTACCGAGTTTGGGCTCGTTTTGTTAGTCATGATGAGACCTTACCACTGGACTTGATGGATTGACCTGAAGGTATACCCTCGGCGTCTGCTACTGGAACTCCGGGACGAATAGAGCTAAGTGTACCGAGTTTGGGCTCGTTTTGTAAGTTATGATGAGTCCGTACCACTGGACTTGATGGAGTGACCTGAAGGTATACCCTCGGCGTCTGCTACTGGAACTCCGGGACGAATAAAGCTAAGTGTACCGAGTTAGGGCTCGTTTTGTTAGTTATGATGAGGCCTTACCACTGGACTTGATGGAGTGACCTGAAGGTATACCCTCGGCGCATGCTATTGAAACTCCGGGACGAATAGAGCTAAGTATACCGAGTTTGAAACAACACCGAAATCCGAATTTCAATTGGTCAATCACCGAACGATTTACGAAACGCGGTTTTTCAAAATGGCGTCACGGAGAGAACGTTCATCCCGTGCGAGCGACGCCACGCGACTGAAGCGCCGTCGGCGGTGTGGCGGGAGGGAGCAAATCGGGAACAAATGGAAGAACCAATCAACAGCGCTGCGAAATCAGTGCGTTCAATTCTAAATCATTGTTTTCATTGTACTCTTTTGGTTTAGTCATATTGTTGATAGCAGATGTTAAAATATAAAAGTAGTATTAGGTACAAGATAAATTGTACCTAGGTATTCTACCTATTCGTGGAAACTATATTTCGTCCTCACATGACTATAATAATATACTCGTACCTAAATTAGCTGTTAATGGTTTAGAATAATAGATATGCTCGAAGTAGATATGTAGGTACTGAGACAGATAAAAGTATTGCTAGGTTCGACCATAATAATAACGATGTTTTACCTGAAATAAAACATATATTAAATACTTACCTTATTTAAAACTTAATAAATTGAGAGTGGCAACCGTGTTTTCCGCTTCCTTTTTCCCTCTCTTTCGATCTTTGTGCACTTTTATCGTTCTGCCTCGCTCGCACACCCCCACCAACAGGCGACCGAACCATGGAGGTGGAAATGGTTCGACCTCTTTTCATTGAGTCGAAATTTACACCAGGCATTTAATATATGTTTTATTTCAGGTAAAACATCGTTATTAAATAACTTGACCGTTATTTAAAACTTAATAAATTGAGACGTGTCTGTTATCGCCTGGTGGGTAAAAGACGCCAATGTGAACATGTACAGAAGTAATAGATACTTAAGTACTGGGAAGGTATATGTACATAGGTAAAGGGTAAGGTAGGTGTACCTTAGATACATAGGTACATAAAACCAACCAATGTGCGAGAGACAAAAAGTGATGTAATCACATTTTATTCAGAGCTAATATAACTACTTTTGTTGAAGTAACTAAGTAATCAAAAGTACTAGCAGTACTAGACAGACTAGAAATAACAGCTTATATCGGGTTGACTGTAAGAGAACTGAGGCTATTATTATAAAATAATAATAATTTATCAGTTAAATAATATAATCACAGAAGTATTATTTTAAATCTTTACTTTGGGATGGAGACCAATCAACCCTGACCAGGCTTTAATCAGAAGTAATTTGTCAGACCTACTTGAATACTACTACTTCCGACGGTATGAATTTGAACCTGATATAACATCTCTCCAGAAAGCTGTTCTTATTGATTTGTGAAATCAATAAATAGATTTGGTCATAATACTAATATGAGTCATAATACTATGGCTTACATGAAGAAAAGTTATGCTTTACACAAAAACAGTGATGAAGATAAGTAGTAGGATTTTAAGACAATTCTCGTTCTGATTGTCTATAGCTACTTAGTTGTGTCAGTTTTTACTACGACTAGTATGGACACAACAGTTATTCTTGGATTAAATGTTAAGAGTACTCAGCTATCAAGGCTAACTCTTGCGACTCGAGCAAAGTAATAAAAGCAATGATTTTGTGATGAATGTAATGTCGAAAATATTTTAAAAACCAATACCAAGTCATGGAGGTTTTTAAACTAAGATAAGATAAATTTATTGTAAATAGACAATATGTTACATTTTACAAATTGCACTGCCATTAGTAAAAAAAAACTGTGTCGTAGAGAGTTTATATTAGTAATAATGCGATAGTTGGATGTATTGGGTATGATGACATACTGGTACATAAGCTCAATTGCTATGGGCCTACGACACGGTAATATCGTGCCTACGATGTTACATGAATACATTAGTCCATATAGGTACCACGGATTTATAACAAAATGTAGCATGTAAATTGAATAAATCTGTTATTAAAGTAATAAGCCTGCCAATTTTGGTACAAATGGAAAAAATGTTATTATCATCAGCTCATATTAAATACCTCGTGCCATTTTACGCCAGGGTTTTTCCAGTTGTGATTTTGTCTAATCAACTTAACATTTTGCCAATCTAGCGTTATATTCTGTATTCTGATAGGTAGATAGTAATTAGTATTTAGGCTCTAAGTTGAGATGTTGTCGGTTGAAACATTTTCGTAACTACAAAGGGTGACGGATATACCCACACCAGGGTTGATATATGTACATTCGCGTCCGCAAGAATGTTCAAATCAAATCAAATGTTACCCAAATGGTATCAATATCAAATCGATCTAGTCCGGTGACATAAAGATGATCACTATTTAGACTGAGCATTAGATCTCTTTAGTCCTTTTTGGATATAGGTGCTATCAGGATTATGATTATGATGACCTAGCTAGTTATAGGTGATCTGTATGGCACTGTTGTGTTTCCATGGAATGAATTACACTGTCAAGTTTAATCATTTGAATACAAATGAATCAAAAGCCTGTATGCTTATTTGCATTAAGACAGCAATTTACAAGCACTGTTCAGATACATAAACTTTGACGATGATCGTGCCTATGGATACGGTTTATCGTCCATTTCTATTGTTCGCGGTGAAGACACCGTGACTCGTGTCCAGACTGATAATACGTTTGAGTCGAGGACCCAAGTCAAAATCTGAGACACCTCTGAGGACAAATAATGCGACAGGGAAGGATTACGAAAAGAAGAACCTCAGTGACAAATGTGAAAATGCAGAAAGATATTTCTTGTAAACAGTATTGAGAACAAAAGTGTTTATCAGGAGTTTCATTTACTGAGTCTAGACTAAGACTAAGCTTAACAGGTAGTTAAGAAACTCTTTGAACAAGTATATCACCATAAGGCAGAGAACATTAATTTTGAATATTCATATTCTACGGGTTATTCCCAGAAATACAAGACAACGCAGGAGGAAGAAACTTGAATACGAAATTAGATTTTCCTCGCTTGCCACACCTGACGTTCATGGTGTCTATTACGTATGTAAACTATGTATTACTCGTATAAGGCGTATATCCAGGTCACAAATATTAATTTACTTACCTTCTTGCCATTTAATTTTACGGATATAAGTATTAAGTTCTATTTCATTAGTGATGTCACATCTTTGAAAATCAGGTTGAGAGCAAAACGGAAGGCAGCTTTGCGAGATTTAGTTATTAGCTAAATTAGCCTTAGAAACCGTCTGTTAGATCTTTGTAACTGTCAGGTAGGTAAAGACAGTACCTACACGTATACATTTATCAGTATGTTTCATGTATCAGTATTTATCAGTTTTGTGACGACAAAACTATTCTGCGATATTGCTTTAGATTCTATAGATTTAATTCGTTTGGTCGGCATAGGCCTTTGGGGTTTTGAAACAATGTCATATTTTAGCACTAGGTTAAGCGTATGCTTCCACTTCATGCTATCGGCTGACAAGATATTTAAGCTGGCCTGCAAAGATATTGTCATAATATATCTTTATACTTAACCAGAAGTTTGTCATGTATTGCAATAATAGGTAATTAACGTTGCTGGAAGTTTAGCTCTGCGCTGAATATAGATAATAGATATGATTAGAAATGCGAATAACTTTGAGTTGTTACCAGATCCCTGCGAGGGATGGCTCTGCATAGGGGTCGTTATGACCACAGACCTGCGAGGGCTAGGTCCAGACCACAGCATGTCTTCAAAATACCCTACGAGGGTCCGGTATGATTAGCTTGTCTTTGTTAGAGGTTACGTACCCTGCGAGGGTTCTACATAATGAGCCTCCCTTTGTGAGGGCTTACGAATAGATTTACAGTGCATCACAGCACAATGTGTTACACAAGATCCCTGCGTGGGAAAGCTTTGTATAGGGCCGTTATGACCACAGCCCTGCGAGGGCTGGGTACAGACCACAGCATGTCTTTAGAGTACCCTGCGAGGGTCCTACATAATGAGCCCCTGAGGGCTTACGAATAGAGCCCCTGAGGGCTTACGAATAGAGCCCCTGAGGGCTTACGATTAGAGCCCCTGAGGGCTTACGAACAGAGCCCCTGAGGGCTTACGAATAGATTTACAGTGCATCACAGCACAATATGTTATACAAGATCCCTGGCTGGGAAAGCTTTGTATAGGGGCCGTTATGACCACAGCCCTGCGAGGGCTGGGTACAGACCACAGCATGTCTTTAGAGTACCCTGCGAGGGTCCTACATAATGAGCCCCTGAGGGCTTACGAATATATTTACAGTGCATCACAGCACAATATGTTATACAAGATCCCTGGCTGGGAAAGCTTTGTATAGGGGCCGTTATGACCACAGCCCTGCGAGGGCTGGGTACAGACCACACCATGTCTTTAGGGTACCCTGCGAGGGTCCTACATAATGAGCCCCTGAGAGCTTACGAATAGATTTACAGTGCATCACAGCACAATATGTTATACAAGATCCCTGGCTGGGAAAGCTTTGTATAGGGGCCGTTATGACCACAGCCCTGCGAGGGCTGGGTACAGACCACAGCATGTTGGCTCTCCGGCGGGGAATCGAACCCCGGTCTCCCGCGTGACAGGCGGGGATACTTACCACTATACTACCGAAGATTTTATGTACGCATGTCCCGCTATATAAATTCCTGGTGTTTTCCAGAGTCACGGACTCTGAAGTATTGGGTGTCACGGACACTACCGACGCGCACGGCGCGACCTTGGTACTTGGAGAAGTTCTGGTGTGCCACGGACACATCCACCGCGCACGGCGCGATCTTTACAACTCCTCGAGTGCTGGTTTGTCACGGACACAACCACCGCGCACGGCGCGAGTTTCGCTACTCCCGGGTCTGTGACGCGCAGACTCCTACGTCAATTGATATAATAACGTCAACTATTAATTAAATCGAACATAAGAATCGAACAAAAAATAAGAGAGACAAAACCATTGGTTCCATTTTTATCCGTATTCACGGTTCTTAGCTAGGTATATTATCACATAATATATGTATTTTGTAATGTTACAAATTTAACTCGTATCTACCACAGATTCTTAAATTATGGACTCAATAAAATTATTGAATAGTAAGCAAAGTAAATTAACACTATTAAATTTAGATGTAAAAAAAAAGACATGTCGGTTACTCTATTGTATTAGAACATCATTTATTTGCATTAGAAAAATACTGCGTGAACCTGCGAGGTTCATATCTTGTGAAGTTATCTAGCAGATCGTTTTTAACAATGATGCATACTCGCCCCCCCTTTTTATACCTCAGCGACGGCGCATATTCGTGATTCATCGAATTGAAATTCTAGTTTGATCACTCGTGAATATCATTTTACTTGTAAAACACAGTATTAGCTACGTCCTATGTACGGGGTACATACACAATACACATACAAGTATTAAAATTACTGAAATGCAATCCACAAATAATTTTGAACATTACGTTAAAAATTATTGATTAAATATATTCTGAGGGTAGATATTAAAGAAAAATTGTATAATTCAGTTTCCAAGTACACAATATTAAAGTCAAGCAAAAGAAATAGATCATGCAAGAAAATTGAGGGTAATAACATTATTTATAATAAAAGGAAACAAGCCAAATGGTAAAGTCGAACGGTAACACCGTTAAAAATCACTTTACCAATAAAATAAAGTCAAGTGGAATTAAACTTACTGCTTTCCATTGGAAAAGGCACACTTACAAAATGAAATTTAGAATTTCAATAAAAAATTAATATTCCACTTTTGCTCCAAGACTAGCGACTTATCGCAGCGGAAAACTCGACGCCAATGAAAAGAGGTCGAACCATTTCCACCTCCATGGTTCGGTCGCCTGTTGGTGGGGGTGTGCGAGCGAGACAGAACGATAAAAGTGCACAAAGATCGAAAGAGAGGGAAAAAGGAAGCGGAAAACACGGTTGCCACTCTCAATTTATTAAGTTTTAAATAACGGTCAAGTTATTTAATAAAAAGATAAATACCTACCTAGGCATATTAAGTACTTACCTATATTATAAACATTGAATGTCTTCAAACTTTTACGGTCTTCTTCGTAAAATCATCGCTGTTTTGCTACTTCCGGCGCTTGGTTACTAAAATTACGTTTATTTTCGGTAGAACTTATCCAAGTAAGTAGGTTTAAAGCTGGTAAGCTAGATATTTTTATAAATCGGTCTAGATCAGGTAAATAATAAGGTAGGTAGAGTATTTAGGTAGGTAGATTTAATTTTATTTGGGTAACTGTTATACCTAGGTAGGTACCTACTGTCGAAACTACGCGTTCAGGTTAGGTACTTTTATTTATGGTTTTAATAGGTACATACGTTCCCAATTGAGGCATGGCAAATACCAACACTTATTGATATCCTAAATTCAAATAATTCGATCGTCACGAAAACTAAAGTGCGTTCTGTCCATCGTGACTTAATCGATATTTCCATTATCGAATTTCGATTTACGTTTTCTTATTCCGTTTTTGCATTCTGACGTTCAAAAAAAGATTTATCATTCTAACAAGATTAAATAATGGAACGCTGTTTTTTGTTTGAAAAGGGAATGGAGTCATGTTGAACTCCATTTCCTGTTTGCTTCAGCCAATTAAAAGGGTTAGAGGGGTAAGATTCGAATTATAAATTGTAATTAGAACACCCAGATTTTACGTTTTGTTTTGTTTTCTTCTTCTAGCGTCATTCAGTTGGCATCGTAAAGTTGGTACGTCTGGTTTTTTTCTTGATTTGCGTTTGGTTATTTTTATTGTTTGTCAGTTATAGCGTAATAAAGTCGAGATTTGTGAGTAAACGTGTGTCCTTGCCAGTTACCGTAGACAAAATAGTGAAGACTCATTAATATGTCTTTTTACTATCTTTATAAATATACTAGTGAAGACTAGAGAAGGAAAATGACTCTACTCGCGATGCTTATTCTGATAATTTGGGCGAAAAAGTTTTATCCACTTCGCGATTTTCGCTAAGAAGTAATTTACACAAAGAAATAAATAAAACACACACACACGCACAAACTATTGCCTTTATAATAGTTTCGTCTTTATTAAAATAAAAGTACTTATTAAAAATACATTATTTACAGTTTCTATTGATATAAGAAAGGTCGAAGGAAACATCTGGGCAAGAATAGCGCATGACAGGGATTTATTACTTACGCCAGTAAGAGGGAGGAGGCTTATGCCCAATAGTGGGTTTCATTAAGATAATTATGATTATCTACAGTTGTCGCCCGTTATTATAATTTGTAATTAAATAAAAAGCTATAGCGAGTGTGGCTCCGTGGTACTTGTGTCTGCTTATCATCCAGACGCACCCTGGTTCGAAACCAGCCCTACACCAATGACTTGTATTTCAAGTTGTGTGGATTTGCACTCGCTTAGCGGAGAAGGAAAACATCGTGAGGATACCGAAATGTTTGAGGACCACAATAATATCCGGGGACATTCTTCCGTGGAAGGACCTGGGCGCCCACAACCATGTATCCGTCCACAAGAGAACTCCCCTATTGATTTAGTTCTGCGGGGGAGTCACGAACCTCAGTCATGAGGATATACGACTCAAGAGAGATATATGTAAGTGCATCGTTTAACAAGCATTACCTACGTTAATTTGCAAACGTACGTACGTAGCTTTAGTACCTATTAGAGAATTAATTAGGAGTCTACATATAGGTACATATATATATATATATATCGGAGCAAGGAAGCTGTTGTATCGATTGCTGCTTAGTTTTTATTTGTAACGACGTTTAAAATGAGATCTTACTACATAGATAGTTATTATAAATCAGTTAGCGATTTTACAATACTATTTTTAACTACATGATTGTAATCATAATGATAACATTTTATCATAGCACATAACGACGGAAATGTAAAAGAAAGTTGTTGAGTTGACTGTCGCTTGGTCATAGTTTATTATTAATTCTTAAAGTTATTGATTATAGTCCAATTTGATTCGTAAATTCATAAAGGGATTAGAATAGGATTTACTTGATTTGTCCTAAGTGTTTTTACAAGTTTATTGAAGTTGCTAATGTAAAAAGTCACTAATATTATTTGTAACAACCAATTGGAGCAGAGCAGAGTCTCGAGTGGGGTCGAGGCGCCATCTCGATGTAGGAGCCAATATAATCGTAGTTGAGCTTTGGAGTTGATCACAGAGTACTTTTTTATATACGGAAATAGAGACGTCACTTTACTGTCAAAACTGGTCGTAGAACAGTGGCGCTCACTGTATTTGCCAAACGGAACTAAAGTCCATGCTATACATACATACCTACGTATATAGCTATCTATACAATTTACTATACCTATAATCTACCTATATTGTGTATCTATCTATAGCTACGAGCTTGCTTTCTATAAAAGGAAATGGATGCAATAAAACCATACATACAAACAATTTAAGTTTATTATTTTATCACAAAACATCCAATGGTGCTATTTTTTATTTTATTTCATTTATTTACACTTAATAACTAGTTACAGATCTTAATGCTATGTAGGTACCTGCTTAAAGTAAGATACATATCGCACTAATAATACAATAGTGTTATAACTCAAAATACATCGAACTTGACATGATATAATATTCTTATGTAAAATTTAATTCCTCACAAGTCAATAAAACTGTCGTAAAACTAGTGCAAAAAATGAATAAGAGATGACACTATAAGGCATTATTAATGACTGACTGGTCGCTACATCCCGCAATATTGTGTCATCTTCAGTTGCAACCAATAGTGACGAAGGAAGCAACCGCCGCTTGGCGCAGTATTTCGAGTTGCAACGATATTATTGAATCAGGTATGTAAAAATTATATCTTTGTTTTGAATTACTACACTATTGTTGATTAAATCCTTAACATGCTTGTGTTGTTATTCGAATTATTACACTATTACTGATTCACATAAGCAATATTTAAAATAATATTTTTACTTAAAACACTATTATTGATTCAGGAAATAATTTTTGATATAAGACTGTTTTGTTGAATCATACCTTAAAGTCATTTTTGTTTGTTTTATTTACAAATTAGTCATAATATCTATTTGTAAATTAAAGTATTATTTTAAACTTAATCGAATGTTTAACAGTGTTATAAAAAAAATACGTACTAAGTATGATAATTTCATAAATTTCGAGTTACTACAGTCTTAGTGACAGACGCACATCGAGTATGAATAAATAAATATTTGATATTTAATATTTATCTTTGTAGGTTCATTATGCATCGTGGACGTTTACTTGGTGGTATGGCAACAAATACTACAAGTTGTCCATTGATTTCCATCAGTACAACTGATGGAAATCAATGAAGTTGTCCCAATGAAAAACAGAAAAAAATGAAAAAAAACTTCCCAAAATGTCCCAATGAAAATTTACTTGTCAGGAATTTGTCACCATCATTATTGTCATTGGTGAGTACAATCGAGGAACCTACTACCCAGAGAGAAGTTGGCGACGCGGACGTTACGTAAGAACAATTGAAACTTTCGGTAGCATCATAATCTACAATTCTTCCAGTACTTCAAGAAATTGATGTAAACAGTTCAGGCATGGTTAGTAATGTTAATCCGGTTACTGAATCCAAGCAAAGGAAATATTACATTTCACCCATTCATTCAGATCAGAGTGACTTTGATGACTCCGACCATGATCCACATTTCGTTCCCGATTCACAAAGTAAAACTCCCATACAACTCCAAGGTCAAAGAACCAAATCTAGTTCTTCTTCGAGTAGCTCTTCTTCAAGTAGCTCTTCTTCAAGTAGTTCTTCGTCAAGTGGCTCTTCATCAAGTACCTAATTCAGATGAAGAAGTCACCTCAGAAAACAGTCCCGTTGCTGGAACCAGTGGGTTGTCTACTGAATCAAATATTTCGTCAATAGAATAAAAACTGTCATACTAGAGGCAGGAAGAGGGTGCGTAACGTCGAAACCTGGAAGCACCAGGTAGCCAATCGACTTCGGAATACTGGGAAAGCATATGAATCGGCAAACAAAAAACAAGTACCATCAAGAAAAATGGGTCCGACATGTGGCGAAGAATGCAGGTTAAATGTAGTTCCAAAATAAACGAGACATCAAGGCAGGAAATATTAAAAAAATATTGGAATCTAGGAGACATAGCAAAACAAAGACAAGGAAATGTTTTTAATTCGTATCATTGTTTGTATTTTTTGTTTAAACATTTTAACTAAGTATGTAATGTACACTATTCGGTGTACTCTACTGTGTTCAAATATCTTTTCTTACTTAACGACGTTTAATTTTGTTAAATGTTAAGTAGACATTGTACTGAAATTGCTATATTATTAGGAACGACTGTTTTTATTTTAGAAGATGTGTTTTATTTTTGAGGGATTGTTTAAATTCGTTATGATATATATATTTTTTGTTTATATGTCTAATTTTCATGAGCACTGTAAATATTTTGATTAATGTTTTGATTGAGCAATTGAATATAAAATCGATACCTAGAATAAATGTAAAAATATAGCACCATCACTTAAACTTCCCGCGCGTCCTGTGAACGCGCCGAATGAAAGCAACGATTTGAATGGTCCAATGACAGCGACTCCCGCGGCGTCGCTTGTAAATTCACCGGACCCCGCGCGAGTCGAGTCAGTTATGTTAGAGTCAGAACGCCAAGCTCGCAAGCGCATGGTAAAAAAACCCATGCGCTATGCTGATTATATTATATAGTTTAGTGATAAGATTCGGGCCAAGAGGCCCTGGCGCCCAAGTTTGTAATTATAGTGTGTGTGAATAAACATTAAGAATGTATCTACTACATTGTGTTTTCATTCATTCATAGTTGCTAAAGTGGCTGCCCAACTTTGGGGCATGTGTTTGTTGTGCAGTGAAGTATAGTATAATCGTCAATAATGCCGCGTGCACGACGCCAAACACGCCGTCAATCTGAGTTTTACGATGCCGACGAGGCGGACGAGTCCGCCCCGGCGTCGGCCCCCGCCGGCGTGCCCTTGAGCGACGTTGCCTCGCTTATGGCGTCGCTCCAGCAGTCTCAGACTGAGGCCCTCGAACGCATAATGACTCGTGTGCTCGGGCCTCGTCTCGACTCACCGCATGAATTCAACCAGACCTTCTCCGCGCCCTCGGGACACTTCGCTGCGTGCAAGGCGCGCTTCAGCGGAGCGTCGGGCGAGGCGGTCGAGGTATTCATCGACGCCATGCAAGCGTACCGGGAGTGCAGTAACATCTCTGAAGAGAACGCGATGCGCGGCCTCTCGATGCTGCTGACGGGAGACGCGGCAGTATGGTGGCAAGGCACCAGGCATGACGTAACCAGTTTCGACGAAGCTATCGTAGCGCTTCAAAATGCATTCGGGGAACGACGCCCTCCGCATAAGCTATACAGAGAGCTTTTTAACAATCCACAACAACACGACCAGAAAACTGAGATTTTCACGGCTAGAGCTAGAGCCTTACTGGCGAAGTTACCGAGGGGTGATATAAGTGAGAGAGCAGAGCTTGATATGATCTTTGGCCTCCTTCATCACAAAATCAGGTCACGTCTTCGGCGCGATGAATTTAATACCTACGGTGAATTACTGTCAAAAGTACGAGAGATTGAAGAAACCTATGAGGATGAATTCAAGCATCAGAAGCGAAGTATGCCACCTGCTGCCTCCGCCGCCATTGCGCGCGCCCCGGCCGCTGCCGTGCACGCTCTACCGACCGCCGCCGCGCACGCTCTGCCGACCGCCGCCGCGCACGCGTCGCCCGCTGCCGCGCACGCTTCGCCCGCCGCCGGCGCTTATGCATCTACCGCGCGTGCTGCACCTGCCGCCGCACGCTCTGCTATCGCCGCGCATCAACATGTTCAAGCCGAACCGAAGCTGTACTGCCTCTACTGCCGCTCCCGCGGCCATACTAGAGACACTTGCATTAAGTTAAAGAATAAGGCTAATATTGGCAATGATATTGTACCATCATGTTATCAATGTGGAGAAAAGGGTGTCACTCGTAGTCAGTGCTCTAAGTGCGCTAATACATGTGTAATGTCATTGGATCTTTCTCACTCGGTTGCATTGGTTGACAGCTGTATAGATTCATACCCACAGAAACACCACAATGACAATGATGGTAAGGTTGAGACGGCAACTCCCACGCCTAATCCCACGGACTACCAGGTAATATTTTCTTATTATTGTAGTAATGAACAAAAGAGCCTTCGACCCATTCTTGGTGTGTCAGTGCTTAATAAAAAAGATAATGGCTTACTTGATACAGGGTCTAAGAGAACCATTATTGGATCTTTACTGTACAAACACCTTCGAGAGATCAACCATGCTTTCAAGGAAACCACCAGACAGGTGCGACTGGCTGATGGTTCAGTCCAAGTTCGACCAGTCCTACTGACTGATGTTAACTTTGAAATTGTTGAAAATAGAAGCATCCAACTCGAATGTATTGTGTTCCCAGACAGCTCTAACGATACACTATTGGGGATTGATTTCATTAAAGCAGCTGGGATGTTGCTTGACTTTGATAAATCTGTTTGGACATTTTCAAACAGCCAACATGTTTATAAATTACAGTTTGAAGCGGACAACTCCAGCGTGGTATCTGCAGCCTGCCTTCGTGACGATGAGGGGCTGATGTTGAGTGGAGAGCAGAGACAGCAGCTGGCCGACCTTCTGTGGAAGAACCAAGACATCTTCCAAGCAGGGGGAGAGCCTACTCCTTTTGCGCAACATCACATTGATACCGTCGACTTCCCGCACACCACTGCCGCTGACCTCCGAGCTGCCCAGATGGAAGACTCAGACGTGCGCAAAATCATCGAGGCTCTTGAGGGTGCTGAGCAACTTCCAGTCGCCCAATGGTCAGAGCGCGGATATATCGTATCACAGGGAGTACTGTATCGATATGACCCTGACGGTGAGTTCGAGGAGGTACAGCTGGTGTTGCCATCATCTATGAGAGGGGAAGTAATGAGACAATTACATGATTCATCCACGGCTGGTCACCAAGGTATCGAGAGAACGTTATATCGGCTGCGAGAGCGGTACTATTTCCCCGGCATGCGGCGGTTTGTTACCGAATATTTGAAACAATGCGCTGACTGCCTTAGATATAAGCCATCCAACCAAAAGCCAGCAGGTCTCTTGCAGACTCCTGTATTGCAGCAGAGAGGAGAGGTTCTAGCTATCGACCTTTTTGGCCCTCTGCCACCAGGAGATCAGGGGGAGCGCTGGGTACTTCTCGTGGAGGACGTCGCCACCAGGTGGGTCGAGCTGTTTAGTCTCGCCGACGCCACTTCCGAGGCATGCGCGCGTAAGTTACTAGAAGAATACTTCCTAAGGTATGGCGTGCCCCGTCGCATCATCTCTGACAATGGCGTACAATTTATATCGGCAGTTATGCAGCAGTGCATGCATTTGCTTGATGTAAAACAAGAACTAATTCCCGTTTATCACCCTGAGGCAAACCCAGCTGAGAGGAAAAATAGAGACATGAAAACTCAGCTGGCCATACTAGTTAAAAAGGTTCATACTAAGTGGCCCGATTACCTAGCGCATGTACGTTTTGCCATGAACAGCGCGGTATGTACGACCACTGGCAGAACACCTGCCTATTTGAATTTTGCTCGTGAGTTACGAACCCCTTTTGACGCGTCCCACGATCTACGCTCTGTTCTTACAAAAGATAATTTTGTTCCGCAGATCACTCCTTATTTGAAGTCCTTCGTGAACACACTACGTGATATCAGGGAGAGCGTTGAACAGCAGCAGGACCGGCGCAAGGCTACCGCCGACGACGCCCGTCGCCCCTTTCCTGTACTTCAACCGGGAGACGCAGTCCTTGTTAGCGTGAAAAATATTAGCGATGCAAGCAAGGGAATAACGTCAAAATTCATGCCCAAACGGGACGGCCCTTACTTTATCCAAAAGGTTGTTAGTCCTACTACTTTCTTATTGGTTGACTCCAAGGGCCATCCAATAGGAAAGTATCACAGTACGGATCTTACTCCAGTCAATAATAATTTTAATACCGGCCCTCCCGTTTTACCAAAACGACCCCGAGGTAGACCTTGCAATCCCAGGTCGGAAACGAGACGTTCTTCCAACCTGGAGGGGGAGTATATAGCACCATCACTTAAACTTCCCGCGCGTCCTGTGAACGCGCCGAATGAAAGCAACGATTTGAATGGTCCAATGACAGCGACTCCCGCGGCGTCGCTTGTAAATTCACCGGACCCCGCGCGAGTCGAGTCAGTTATGTTAGAGTCAGAACGCCAAGCTCGCAAGCGCATGGTAAAAAAACCCATGCGCTATGCTGATTATATTATATAGTTTAGTGATAAGATTCGGGCCAAGAGGCCCTGGCGCCCAAGTTTGTAATTATAGTGTGTGTGAATAAACATTAAGAATGTATCTACTACATTGTGTTTTCATTCATTCATAGTTGCTAAAAAAATATATTTTTCATTTTAGAAGGTATGTTGAAAGACAAAAACGTTTACCTTTAACATTTACCTATTTTGTGATCAGTAGGTATCAGACATTGCTAGGTTTACCTATGTTTGACTGCTTAGCGATAAGTTAAGGCATTCCTAAAGTAAATTTCCTATTAAAAACACTTAAACAATTAATCTGGTTTTATTAAACCTTTTGTTAAGCCTACCTTTGTTATTTATTTTGTTGTAAGTACAAAAAAAAACACTTAAAATAGTAGAGAAAATAGATGATTCAAACAGTCACAACACAAAATATTTCATCAATAACGATGTAATTAAAAATAATATATTATTTTGAAAACTGTGTTTGGAGTAATACTGTCTTAATTCAAAATTCTTAAATAACTTCACTATTGCATTATATTTTTAATATGAGTTAACATATAATAATCTTCATTTAATTTTAAAATCTCATACCGCTTATATTTTATTTTTATCTGTAATAGGGAGTGAGTAATGAGTTTTTCTTTGATTCTGAAAAAATACCGATTTTGAGTTACAACACTATTGTATTATTAGTGCGATATTTGTAAAAAATAATGTGTTGTTTTTATGTTTTCACTAAAATTACTAATGTGAAGTTACTATAAGCCATATCAGTGTCCTCCTTTCCAAACACTATTCTATTAGTTTGTGTTGCTGAAGAATCATTTGTAAACTAAGGCATCAGGCCATATCAAATCTTGTTTTGTTAAAACTTATCTGTGAACAAAATTAACCACAGTGTGTAAAACTATGCTGTTTACTGGATCACTACCAAAACACTACAGGTATGTACTTAGTTTTGAGCCCACAATGATGCTTTAGTTTAGAAAGTTTGTGTTTGGGAAGATTGTTGTTGTGTTGTGTAAAGTTGGCTCAAACAAAGTAAAACACTAACTTCATAACTTTTCTCCTCATTATTGTAACTAGCTTTATTCTTTGTTTATAACAAATAACTGGACATCATCTCACAGGTGCTAACCTAGTTTGATGTCCAGGGTCCACCAACTAGTGTATAGTCCTAAGCCCTATTTCATAGTTAGTACAATTTTCAAGTGTTCTCATTTGCTATACCTGTTTCTTTTTATTGAGGTCAATAAACGTTATTATTATTATATTTAACAAAATAATAATACTACATAGACAATAAGCACAGGGTGCACTACATTGCACACCAAGTCGAAACTTGTGTCGTGCAATGTAGGCTCTTTCCATTCAATCATAGATGAGTATGAAATAAAAACAACAAGTATTACCTATGTACTTGAGTAGGAATAGTTCTTAATAAATAATAATAAAAAAATCTAACTAAAAGAAATTATTATGCACAATTTCGTCAAAAACCTACATACATAGTTTGGCTAAGATAATTATACAACATTTAAGATAATTCGTTTTATTATCGAAGACATCTCAAAACAAATACAAATAAAAGCACATCTGCACACAATTCATGACATTACATTACATCAAATTCTAAGATCTAGTCAAAAACATATTATGTTCCTATAGCGTATTTTATTTTTGTTTTTTTGTGGGTATACCTATCCTATGATAACGCGGTGCGAGTATTGTGTGTACCTATTCAATGTGTTATGATTGGGGCCTGCATTTCAAAACTAAATTGTCCGGTAAACATGCGTGGTATTGCAAGTAAATGTTGCGCTCGCACCTTTTAAAATATATGAGGACACATACTAATAATAATGTAAAAGTAATTCATCCCGACCCGATCATTATTTTCGGCAAGCGTTTCGCGCACTGAAAGGAGCTGATTAACTCGTGGCGTGCGCCGGCGACTGGCGCGCCGCGCGGTGACAGTGAATGCAGAATTTGCAGATGACAGCACAGTTATTTTTGTTGGAGACAAAAATATACCGGTCCCCAGAACCAGAAATCAATATGACTTTACATAATACAATGGTTGACTTGCAATAATCTGGCAATCGCAACCTGCAACACAGCACCTTTTGTACGACATGTTCACTACATACAGAATTAAAAACTATGAACTAATTAATGGAGTCCTATCTCAAAACACTGGAGTCCTGTCTCAAAACACTAGAGTCCTATCTCAATGTACACAAACCATTTCAAGCGCGAGATCACTAGTTTGGAGGAGAAAACTCAACTCAACAAACTTAGGGACAAAAGTACCTACTGAAAAGAGCTCAACAATACAGAAAAATAACACGAACACGGCCGACCGCCATGGGGGTTAATTTTTCTGTAATTTAATTTAATTATTGTGAAATTGACAACTGACGTTTGACAAGTTAAAATATGTAGAATCTTACTAAAGCGCCATCTGAAAGTGCCGACCGATACTAAATTTACCGACCGTGTTCATAGCTCTAAGATTGTATACCCTCATACCCTGCCACAAGTTGTGGTTTTGTTGTTATTGGTAAAATTTGGTTAGGATAATACAGTATAATCGCATTTATTAATAAAATACTTACTCTGGTAAGTTAAATCTCAAAAAGAAATTAGGTTTTAAATTGTTTTATATATTACCTACCTGTATTAATTGACTCGTAAAATGTCGGATTCTAAGTCGTTTTAAAGTAGATCTCACTTTATTGATTTTCTATTCTGTTCTGTAGGTCCACAAAATCAAGCAATGACGGTGACTGCAAATATGACCGCAAAAGAAATAATAAACGACTTTAAAGAAAACTACAGCAAAGTCCGTAAATTCCTCGACGAAGACAGCAAAAATGATCCCGAAAATGAGCCGTATTTGTCCAAGTACAAGGCTAAGGCAATTCTTTGGAATATGCATGAATCTCTGAAAAAAATTATGAACTCAGAGGATGTAATTGAAAAGATTCAATTGGACGCAATGCTTGGCGTTGTTTTACAAAATATAGGCATCATTGGCATGGAAACAGAAGAGCTAACAGAGAGTGAAAAAATTTTAATTGAGGCTTTAGAACTTCTTTCACCTAATGCATCAAAACCTGAAATAGTCATAACTTTGGTCTATATTTACAACAACTTGGGAATTCTGTGGAGCATCCGGGATGAGCCTGACAAGGCTAAAACATACTTATTGCAAGCCAAAGACTTGTATGAGACCTTCAAATGTACTTTGCAGTTACCATTGCCCATTGAGCACATCATCAACAATACAGGCGAGGCTGATGTGGGAGACTTCATGGCTTTAGAGAAGGCCTATACTCTGACTCTGTATTATTTGGCTCAGGTGTACGGTGCTTTGAAGGAGAATTTGAAATCTGCAGTGTATTGTCATGTTACCCTTAGGAGACAGTTGCAATACAATGATTATGAACCCATCGATTGGTCCTTGAACTCTGCCACGTTATCTCAGTTCTTTGCCGAGAAAAATGGGTTCTTCCAGTCGAGGCATCACTTGTCCGCTGCATCTAAAATCCTAGAACAATATGAGGAGAAGCTTCAAGAGATAGATAACAGTGATGAAGCTAACTTGGCCAAGTTAGAGATATTCAAGCATAGATCTGCAGATGTGGCGCGCTGCTGGGCCAAGTACTGCATCATGCTGATGATGGCTTCCAAAACTAGGCTCATGGATGATGAGGAGAGAATGACTGAAGCTATTACAGGTAAGGGTTAATAATTTAGGGTCATACTATGTGAGATATGGTTTATACTTAATAAGAAATTGTGACTAACTCATAAATTTTTAGTATAGATAATTAAATTTCATCTATCAAAACTCTGGCTCACTTACTTTACTATTATTAGGTGTATGTAGCCTGTATTGTCCCATTGTTGGGCAATGGCCTTAATACCCTCTTTATCATCCTAAGAAAGAAAAACTTTGATGAATTGTCTGCTACCAAGCCAATCAACCATGACTGTACTGAAATTGAAAATGTTTTTTACTTTCAGATATGTCCAACTTGTCCATAGAAGACAATGAGAACATCTGTGGAGGAGATATGAAGAATCTGATTTTCCCTGACCTGGATGTCAGCACATATGAGAACAAGGTCACTGATAAATACCTGCTCACTTACCAGGACGCGCGAGAAGTGTTCATGTGTGCCCAGACATGGCTGGGCAAAGCCAAGGAGTATTACAAGCTGGACACTCTCGCCTCCGACTACATAGAACTGGTCCGAGACAGCTCTTCATCCTACAGCTACCTTGCATTCTTCGAGGAGGACGACGAAAGGAGGTCCAAAATGAACAAACGGCGCATTGACATGCTAGAAGATCTAGTAAAAGAAATCAATCCGCTTTACTACATGCAGTATTGCCGACAACTGTGGTATGAACTTGGAGAAGTTTACTCTGAAATCTTGAACATTAAGCTAGACAAACTCAATAAAACTAATGAGAAACCAACTCCTCATGCATTGAAGAAAATAAACAATTTGTGTGAAAAGAGCATTGAAAATTATGATCACTTTGTGAATTCAGTGAGAGATAAAGAAGGCAAGATGCCGGCTAAACTCGACTTTGATCTCATTAGGCCTGTAGTCAGTGCAAATGCATTCATTGGCAGAAATAGCATGAAGAGAATTGCTGTTGATAAATATAAGCAATTAGACCATGTGGCTAAAAGTTTTGAGGCATATCAGACTGTAGTGGATATTTGCTCTAAAGACAAAGATGCAGCTAAAATGATGCACGAGGAATACAGCTTGTGCCAGGAAATGGTCAGCATTCTAGCTTTGAAGATCAAAAAGCTGTCGAGTGATTTGATATCTGCATAAAACAATATTACTTACAAATGTTTCCAAGTTAGGAAAAAAGCTTAACACCAGTATGCTGTGTAAATAACCAGAAAAATATTTTCCCAGTTGAAAATTTGTGTATGTATGTATAGCTGCTTGCATTGCAGATATAACTACATTTCTTATTAGGAAGACTGAATACATGCACCCGCTATGTAAAAGTAAAGAGCTAAGTAAAGATCTCCAGTGTATATTTTTGTGTCTATCACGCTTTTTTGTAGCTGATAATGTGCATGTTATAAAACCACATTTATAGCAAATATTGTATTCTGCTTTTGGGATGTGTAGCATTATTGGAAATGAATCCATAAAGGTTGATTATGCCACTTTGTTGCGCAGAACGCTGTCTAAATTTAGACTTCTGATCAAAAACATGTACAATTGTACAATGTACATACTGACACTGTTAAAATTTTCTTTTGTAAAAGGCATAAAAATAATACATGCTGCTAACATATAATTTGTTACCTCTAATGTCTGTAAAGTTGAGAAATAAACTGCAATTCTTTCGCTGTTTGATTGTTTTTATATACATAAATAACATTGTCATTTATTATAATCACATCCAAAAAAATATTCTCTGAATGTTTTTGAAAAGTTGAGCAACAAGACAAAATCTAAATTATAAAAAGTTAAATAAATTTACAATATTCAAACATTTTCAATAACATTCAGGATATTCTATTTGGTCTTAAACTTAAACATACCAGCACTATATTTGTAGAGTTGAAGTTTTATTTATAAACTCTTAAGCTTTGGTTTCCTAGGACAGCGGTGCCTTCATATAGCGGCTGTAATATTACGGACGCAAAAATAAAGTAAATTACGGTGCAAGTTACCGCTCTCTAGAAAACCGCGCCAATACGTTTACATAGACATCGTTCATTCACCGCTGTATTACGGCCGCTATATGTCGGAACCGCTTTCCTAGGAAATCCAAGCTTTAGTAGGTATACAATGCCTTTACAAAAATATGGGAAATTATTAAATTTTGGTTTACAATTTCGAGTTATTATGTACTGATAATGTATCAGTCAAATATTTTAAAATTTGTTTAAAAAGGTTAGTGTTGGTTTTCCATTTCATATGGAGTATTATAGGCATATTTTTCCTTTATGCAAAAGCTCTTATTTGTCTTAAAACAAAGGTATGCCATCTATTGGATACAAAAAAATTGCCTTTAGTTTAGTCCTATGTACAATATAATATTGCCTTTAGTTTAGTCCTATGTACAATATAATATTGGTCTCGATTTGTAAGCATCTATAATACTTTGCTAATTTGGCATATTGTCAACAAGTTCATTGCACCTAATTACTCGCTTGAGTTAACGCGGATTTTACTTTCACAACAATTTTTATATAAGTATTTGGAAATGACAATACCACTAAGTATACATTTATCTTAGTTACAATTTTCCGTAAGTATTCATTTATTTACGTAGTTATGTAACTATTATTTTTTTAATTTTTATTGTTAAATTATTCGAGATTTAGAAATATAGTTTTTTTTGCTTGTCTTGTCGACGAGCATCCAGTGGCTCAGCATACAGCGAAATGTAGAAGTGACATTTATATCTAGGCGCTTCCGTATGTTGAATGACTGGTTGATTGTAGGTTCCAGTGTTTCGTCATACAACAGCAATCAAAAACAATGGTTTCTGGTTTTTTTTAAACTGTCGACACTAGGTCTCATCACTCATACGAAATTAGTTTTACTCTTGACCCGCTCTTCCACGCTTACATACATTACACCCTTTACCTGTTATTTAACACTCTATTTATAATCTGGATTGAAGCCAGTGGCCTGCGCACAGACAATACATATTATATTTGATTCTCTCTACAGTCCCACAGCCAATCACAGACAACTTTCTTGTTTGAGTCTTGTAATAGCCGGCGTCATAAAAGCCTGCTGTGATTAGTTGACGGGCACAATTTATTAGTGATATTTTTCTCGTAGTTATTGTACTAATTGCTCGTTCCCTACTAAAGCAATAAATTTAATCCCGCCGATATGAGCATAATAATATGTCAGATCTATTTTAAAGGCAAAGACTAAGTATACGTGCTAAAGAGTTCTTGATTTAGGTATGTATCTCTTTTTTTAACTTGAACGGGTTTGCTCTTGGCCATAGTTTACCTACTTATTCGTAAATATCATATAACAAATTTACTAGGAACTGACGTCAAACAATGGCATTTTGCCTAATGTAGTTTTTCCTTCACGCTATAACCGCCGCTGACAATCCTTAGAATAAGCGTAAGTATGAATTTAATCACTAGTAATAAGACGACGAGAGTAGCGATGATGACAGCAGCGACATCTAGTAGCATGTATTGGTAGGAGGGCAGGTCTCTGGCGGTGGAGTGGAGTGGGTCTCTGTGACCCCAGCGGATGACGCGCTCGGTCCAGTAGACGGCGGTGTCAAGAGGGTCGTTCTGTCGGTCGCGCCAGATCTGGGACGCTTGCCGCGCGCTCACACGCATCCTGGAAACGAGATGGTGTAGGGTTAATATAAAAAAAAATAAGTAGAAAATGTAGGTAAATTTTATGAGTAGGTACCGCTAAGGAACTCGGAAATTAGGAGACGGAGAGGCTTACAAAGTTTGTGTGTGCGTATAAAGATAGTAGGTACACATATTTTTAGGTAATCGCGGTTGGTACCTTTTATACAAACAATAATAATATTCCTAATCTATTTTTGTGAAAATTATATTCTTCTCCGTGTATGACAGTGGCCAACTCTAGTGTCGGGAGTTTCATAACACGCTCTGAAGGTCTCTTCCTTTTATTTAGAAAATGCATTTTCGGTAAATGTATTGATATCTAAGGCCTTTTCCACAACCTATTTATTTTGTTCTATATACAGGTGACTATAACTACTATGTCTCCGTGAGCTAATTGGTATGTGTGTAAAGTATGTACATATAGAAGCCACAATGTCAAGTTATTCAAATAACATTTCCTTTGTATAATCCATCCTACTTCCTCAAAAAATTGGCAGCGCTTATTATCCTTGCTATGTATGGCTACTGATATTTCTTTAAAGAAACGTGATTCATATGCAAATAAAACGTGACATTTCGCACAAATGTCCACGCTTCGTCAGGAACATGAAAAGACTTTGTTAAAATTAAAGCCGTGAAATACTGAATATTCAAGGAAATTTGCTGTATGAGCAACAATAAGTTGTCTATCATTAGATATATCCAACGACAATAGATACTAAAAGAAGGCATAATACAAAACCCGAATATTATTACGTATTTAGCCATGTAACTAAATTAGTATAAGGAAAATAGTGTTTAAGTAGATATTGTAAGAAATGTGCTATGCTTCAAACAAGCAACAGAGTCACACAATTCAATCTATTTTTAAGATTAGTTCTAAAATGTAATATTGTATTGTGTACAGCATAAATAAATAAATGAAATAAAAGTTTAAAATAACGTTATAGATTTGCTGTTATTTGGTAGGTAAATAAATATGATGCTAGTAACAGATGTTACTAGCTGGTTCCCGCGACTTCGTCCGCGTGGAATAGTTATTACCATAAAAACGGTTCTAGTGAGTTAACCTTAAAACTACTGTTGCAGACATTTTGTTAGATCATTTCAAGAGAAATAATTCTTTTATACATATTTTTTTGATACCTTGAACCGTTTTCGCAGCGCACGCAACGGAAGGCCTCAAAGATGAATAATTTTTCCCGTTTTTTCCACATTTTCCATGATTTCTTCGCTCCTATTAGTTGCAGCGTGATGTTATATAGCCTAAAGCCTTCCTCGATAAATGGTCTACTAAACATAAAAAGATTTTTTCAATTCACACCAGTAGTTCCTGAGATTAGCGCGTTCAAACAAACAAACTCTTCAGCTTTATAATATTAGTATAGATATCTACTAGACTAGATATCACAAAATAAAGTAAATAATCGGATTGTCTAACCTACTAGAGATGAAATACCCATTCTGTCTATTGCAGTTGTTAGAGATAAGATATCATTACAAACGTAACTTGCATGCATGCGCCAAATGACCCTGCATGATATGAGAAATTGCTTGCAGTTGTTTACAATTAATATCCGACCCATTCGACAAGCAACAACATAATGTATCCACGTAAGAAACATACATAATATCCATTATATTGAGTTGAATAGATAATAAACTTCCCCTGCAACGTGCATTCGATAAAAAATTGCAAACAATTTGCTTTCAATATACCTTCAAGTCTTTATCATGCGCTATAGAAGACGATCTTTTTTATTAGCTCCTTCATTCCCTAACCGACTAACTATTTACTAACCAACATGGCACGGGTACTCTCACCCAGTTTGTAGGGATAGTATCTAAAAATTATGTACAAAAATTATAAATAAATGAATTTTGAATTTGAATTTTGAATTCAGGTAAAGATCACTTACCTAAGTCATATTAAGTAATATACATACATAGCAGCGCCAAGAGTAAAAGAAAGCTACTTACTCTACATTGAATACCTTCTGCAGTCCTTCAAACAGTCTACTCAGTCAGCTCAACACATGACAACGTGCCGTTGAAGCCAATTTCTTACTGTTAATGTATGTATATAAAAACAAAATAAATCTACTTACTCGGCACTCAAAACGCTCTGCAGTCCTTCAAACATGGACTGTTCAGTCAGGTCAGCATATGACAGCGTGTGTCCGAAACCGATCTCTTGTGCACGGACTCCGTTGTATGGCTGGTCTCCGAAGAAAGGAACCACCAGCATGGGCTTGCCGGCTGAGATGGCCTCCGTCATGCCGAGAAGACCCCCGTGACCGATGAAAGCGATGACTTTGGGGTGCTCTGGAAAATAGAATTACACTTTTAGGTATGTGTAAGTTATTTTGTTTCGATATTTGCAAGCACATAGAAGGCTTGCTCGCCTTATCTTAGGCCATAGCCTTTGCTTACCATCAGAAAACTATGGTCAAGTGCAAACCCGTTTTAGTTAACAATAAGGTTTTCTTTCTCGGTCTAAGAAATATACATTTCTGCGATTCAATTGGGAGCTAATTTTCTTCTTGTAAAATCTGTACTTATTAAGAATGATTTCCTTGTACAGATATTCATATTTATTGATCTTATTTCCAGTAATAACCAACACCTGATCTGATCAAATTACAGTTAATTCATCACGTAAGTTCCTACTCCTAATACCAGTGAAACATAATTTCAACGAATAATGGAAATGCATGCGGTGGTCGCGATCATATCTCATTAGAAATCACGATTAACCACCGGCCATCTGTAATCACCAGCTTGGTACCGTAATTCAAAGACAACATAATTAGTAGATGCCGCATTATGTGGTAATAGGTAACAATATAGTTTTAAATGACCTTTTTTTTTACACGAAATAGGCTTACGTTTGACTATAGCCTGCCTGATGTTAAGCACCGCTATAGTCTAAGATGTAGCACGCTTGCCTAGAAGAAACCTATTTACTCTAGCTATCAGGAAAAAAACTTTTGTAGTTAGAATTAGTCGAATATTAGGACATTTTTTGTCCTGATAGCTGATTAATTTGATCTAGTGACAACGCATAGCTCTAACTACTGACCATAGCATAGGACTTTAGCAATTTAATCAGCTACCCACACAAGACAAACGTCTTAGGTAGCTTTTATGTGATTGTGTATTGTATAAATCTACGTTTATAATGGTTTTAATGGAAAATAGTTGTTGATATTAAAGTAAGTAATAAAATCATATTTAAAGAGTTTAGTCCCAGTCACTAGTAATTTATAACAGTAAGAAGCAGTTAAATAGAAGTCTCTAGTATATTTTGTCGATGTCACTCACATATTTATAATTCCCTGAAATGACTGTCTTCTTTGGAAATGAAGAATATAGCCACAATAGTAGTCAATTGAGTATATTTTCCCGCAACACAAGCCCATCTATGGGACTAAGCGCGGGACAATGGAATACCAACTTGTACCTACTGCTACATGTAAGATTTAAACTCCTGTACATTAATCTAAGTAGGTACTAACTGTGTTTATAAACTAATTTGAATTGAGTATATAGGTATGTAAGTATTTAAACGTTTAACCTAATTTTAATAGATAAACTACGATAAGACAGCGCTTTGAGGGATCCCTACGGCAAACACGAGGCCACATTGAGTGCACTTACCTATTTATTTAACTAGATAAATGATAGCAATTAACTAGGATCGCAGCTGATTAGAACTTCAAGTTTTAATAGATAGATAAATTCTTTATTGTTGACACAAAATTAAAATAAATACAAAAGCGTATTATATCTAAACTAGTGCCACAAGCAGCGGCCTTATCGCTGAAAGCGACCTCTTCCAGACAACTTTTGGTTGGAGACAAGAATGTGTAAAGACAAGGGGCCAGACTAATTTAATCTTATACTTATTTGTATATACATAGGTGTGTAGGTACTTTTTTTTTACATAATATAGGGTACGCTTGACTACAACTTGCCTGATGGTAAGCAATGTTATAGTCTACGATGTAGCGCGCTTGCCTAGAAGAAACCGGTTTACTCTCGACTACTAAACTACTACTACTGTACTGTACTGTGTGTGTTACTGTAGCTAATAAAGTGTAATTTTTTATATCTCTCGTATTCCATGGTTTTAAACAGATCTTTGCTTCTGTCACTTACAATTTCATCTTACATTTAGTTTTGCTTAGATACAGGACCGATTTCCATATTATTATTCGGTAAAGTTAACTGCAATGATTACATGTATAATTAAGTCATTATGACTGAAACTATGTACGTAAGAGACAATATCGGAGCTTACTCAACCCGGGATAGGTCTGGAGTGCACAATTTCCGGAACGGTCACCGGTTACAATCTATCTCTTCCTCGTTAGAAAAATCTAGGAAGTTAACACATATAGCAGGTCCAGCAGTGTACAACAGGTTGCCTGATACAGTCAGGTCAGCAACAAGCAATAATATATTTAAACTTCGCCTAAAAAATTGGCTTTTCGAACAGACTTTTATAGTTTCGAGGCTTTTCTTGTAATAAAATAATTCGCTGTAAATTCATTGAATGTATACACTTAATAATTAGATATTATATATAAATAAATTTATAATAGTAGGTACTTGTGTACATGTGCCTTAATAATATTGTTATAAATTTACATCATTTACAACTTCACCTGACTTGTAAGAAATTTCTATCATTAAATGACTTTGACTATGTACATACACTATACACCTACATATTCTCGTATGATAATGGAATGTGTCAGTTTTAATAAGTGATAATTTACAGCACACTGAAGTTACTATGAGGAAGTCATTTCCTTTGAATACCTACTAATCTGCATCTACAGAAGTATAGCACATTATGAGGATAGTAAGTAGTCATATATTTTTTACACAATGCTTTTGGCAGGATTCCTATAATTTCAACTGTTCCGGGCAACTGTTCAGCTGCATTAGGTATAATAAAATGGTTTTGATACAATTTTTGTTTTTGATAAGATTTAGCAAGTTTTTTAGGCCATACAAAAAATTGCTTTGCCCTAACGTAATGTACTAATCAAATCCACCCCTTAGGCGTAAACAAATTTATTCAATAAGCAGTCACCCTGTAATACATATATTAGATTTAGAAATCTAGATGTAATATAGCATCTGTATCTAGGTACTTATTTTCCCCAGCATACTAATCTCGAGTAATCGTAAAAGCGATTTACAGCCTGCACACTTTATTGCTTTACAACTTTCATCAGTCTACGCTAAGTCTATTTACTATAACAAGTCTACCTATAATAATTCAAGTTTACTTATGTACATATATAATTTGGGAGTAAGATAGAGCGTGCTAGCTTACCCAAAAATATGTTCGTTATCGGTTTGAAGATCGCTTCGTTTTTAAATGAATCAACTCTCAACTCAAACCACAGCTCAAACCAACAACTCTTGATTCAGTATAATAGGATGAGTGCGTTCCCCACGACACAGGGGAACCTAGTGTGGGAACATAGATCACATCATTTTTAATTGATCCTAACATAGTAATATAAATATAGTACTTACTTACTAACAAACAAATGTTGTAACTTAGTTATCAGGTTTTTGAAGACCAATAAATATTATATTATTATTATATATAATATAACAAAGGTACTCACGTAAAAGCTCGAACTGCGGCAACCAGCGGACCTTCAAAATATTGCCATGCAAAGTTCCTTCTTCGTCACTGTCCTCATACTTCCAGATGACTCTCTGCTGGAGCCGCGAGAGGGCGCGCGTGATGATCTCCTCTTTATACTTGGGGATGGAGGCTGTCTTGATGAGGGAGCCGAAACTGAACAGCACCACGCCGTGCTCAGACTCGTTCAGGAAGCGTCCCATGTACTGGAAAGAAAAATATTCATTAATTATACATTTCATTAGGTACAGGCTTGCTCCACCTTGTTCGCTTCAGGTCTGTAGGTCAAATGCTCGACTGTTCAAAAAAATAAAACATAAAAACATTTAAATCGACCTGTTTTCCTACATGACAGTTGGGTACCTATTTGTTAGGCAATTCCAGAAATTAGGTACTTTCTTATACTAGCCTCGCATGAAAATAAAAAAATCCAAGAGTATTAGTTCGGCTGTCTCATTTTCTCTTTTGCTTATCTTCGGGCCGCAGAGCGGCGACATATTATCGTAATAGAAGATATATGTATCTATACTAATATTATAAAGCTGAAGAGTTTGTTTGTTTGTTTGAACGCGCTAATCTCAGGAACTACTAGTGCGAATTGAAAAATTATTTTTGTGTTGGATAGACCAGTTATCAAGGATGGCTTTAGGCTATATAACATCACGCTGCAACTAATAGGAGCGAAGAAACAGTAGAAAATGTGGAAAATACGGGAAAATTATTCATCTTTGAGGGCTTCCGTTGCGTGCGCTGCGAAAACGGTTCAAGATGTCAAAATAATGTGTATGAAAGAATTATTTCTCTTGAAATAATCTAACAAAATGTCTGCAACAGTATATGTCTATGTTTTAAGGTTAACTCACTAGAACCGTTTTTATGGTAATAACTATTCCACGCGGACAAAGTCGCGCGCATCAGCTAGTCTAAATGAATGGTCACATGGGCTACATTATAGTTCAAAAATACAACCAATAGTAGTAGGTAATTTGTAACTGCATTTAGTGCAACGCTATGCCCTATATTTATAGTTGATCTAATCGTAATAGCTGGCAATGATCTTTGGACTTGTTCAATAGCATCCAATTTGTGCCAGAGCATGTTGCTCACACACTGCAATACAGGGTTACAGAAATCAAAGCTTCTTATTTTTTATGGCAAATAGAATCCACTACTTTAACTCAGTTCACTTATTACGATTCGACCCAAAAAAACCATTAATAAAGGTAGCTAGCTATCATTAATTAAAGGTAGCTGAGCAAGGCAGGGAAAATTTATAATTTACAACTTAGGTTCATTGTTAACCCATGATATTGAAATCGCAGAATAAATAGTTTTTTTAAACTGAATATTTTGTCAAACAGCACATACATACTCGTATGTAGCTTAGTTATATTACGTGCAATAAATGTGATTTAGTAAAAAGAAATGACATATACGAATAACAACTGTATCTATATACTGTGTAATACATAGATATTATATATTATAAGAATAGTTATGACATGTAATTTGTGGTATTATTAATAAAAAAATTGTATTTGTATTTGTATCTATTAATTAGATTATAGGACTTTCATGGTCTTTAGGGCGGCTTGATAAACTCTCGACACTAGAGTTGGCCACTCTCAATCGATAAGAAGAAGAAGGACTTTCAAAGTCATAGAAGACGCAGCAAGTAAATCTTTTGTCGCGCTGTTCTTATCAAACTGTCGGACCTATGTAGTTGAAAGGGACAGGCTCGTTGCTTTGCTACTATAACTTGTCTTGTCTCCCTGCGACTTTTACTTTCTGAATGACTTTCCATACCGTCCAACCAATTTTTAACAGGTTTTTCAATTTTGCTCGTAATTACTAGTTCAACTTCCAACAAAGTTAAACAGTACGATGTATAGATTCAATAGGTCTGTGTGAGCTGTATTAGCCGCCCTGTCCGGCTGGTCGCAAAAAATCCGAATATTGAAAAAAAGGGCCATCTTTCTTCTCCGTGTCGGTAAAAAGGCCCATATACCAATTGTTTACTTAGAATAATGTCACGCTTAAGGAGAAAAAAACTTATCAGAAAGTTTAATTTTGCATTGATGGAAAACAACGAAAATTACTAGTAACACTTCCAAATAATAATAAAAAAATAAACATTATATATACATCATAAAAAAAAACTAATCTACATATTCAAAAGGTAGCGTACCCAAAATGCTGGCTGCATTTCCCCGTTGAATAGCTAGACTAATCTTTTGGGCAAAGTACAAGCCAGCATTTTGGTCACGCGAAGCCTGTTTCAAACGCCCCGACAGATCTTGGTAGAGGTCAAGTGCGCTCTGACCCCACGGCCCAAGAGTTTCTACCCCAAACGGTACAAATAAATAGCCCTTGTCTAACTTAGAATATTTGCGCTGTTTGAGGAGCTCTGCAGATGAAGCAGCACCGCCAGCCTGTTTGGAAGATGTTTCAAGATGGGAGGGCGCCAATGTGTCGACACAAGTTGCATCCCACACCAGCGGCCGACCCAACTTCCAGGGAATAAGCGTCATCCCATCGGGTCTTTTGCCGTCGTCGCGAAACAAACCATTCGGCTCTAAAATTGCTGCGATGTTTGCAGTGACAAATGCCCGACGAATGACGTCATTCAGCGTACTATGGCGAGCAATGCGTCCTGCGCTCTTTGCACAAGAGAGACCGTGGTGACCGAGACTATCAACCCTCTCTCCGCAGTTGCATCTATGGGGCACGACGCAAGGTGATCCAATGCGCAAAGATGTGGCTAGCCGGAAGGTCTGATTATCCAGAAGGTTGCCAACATTGGTGGACGGCAGAACTTGCAACCAAAGACCCGACTCCCAGCGAGAAGCGGCATGAAGACGGGCGCGCTCTGTGACTGAGCTGGACGTATTTAATAGCGCCTTCCGTTCCAGCTCACAAAGCGGTCCATCCCATAGCCTCTGAGAAGAAGGATCCCTGGGCAAGTCATCACTGTTGCAGGCTATTTTCCAAGCGTTTAAAGCTTCCGAGAAATGGACTATTTCGAAAGTATCTCCTAAGGAGGGCTGAAGAATTTTTTTGATCAATTTATTTGTGCTGCCGATTGATGACAGAAATGCCGGCAGAGAAACTGATGAAATTTTCCTAATTCCGATACCACCACACCGCACAGGCAATGCAGCTTGACACCAACTCCGTTCGTTTAAATTTATATTCATGACTGATGATAACGTATGCCTAATAATTGTGTCCAGGCCATGTAGTAAAATTGGGTGCTTCCACAGCTGGGCACAACGTAAGGCATACGTAATCTTAGGCACGAAAAGGCAGTGTCTTATAATAGAATAGGCCATGTGCACGTTTATTTTAGTTAGTCTATCAGAAAAAGCATTAAAATTTTGAATTTTTGCGTTGACATATCTTTTAGATGCTGAGGCATGAGTGCATCCACACCACCAGCTGAACCAGTTTGGAAAGATGATAATGCTAGAAATATATCATCCTTGGATATAACCAAACTGCCTTCTTCTGGGTCAACATCAGGAGGGTCAGGTAAATTTTGATTTGTCGGTGCACTAGGATGTTTTGAGATTAGAGCAGCTAAGGTAACATCATTATTTGGGGCAACTGTATCATTAGAGAAAAGTAAGCGGGCTGCACCTCTAATATCACCCTCGCTGATCTTGTTTTCTATTATGTGATAAGGAACTTGTTCTGAAGATGATCTGTGCCGTGGTACATAGGGATGCGTCAGTAAAAGAAGATTTAGATCAGTATCAGGATTGCTGCAATTACGCTTAATGCGTGAAGTAAGCGAGGAATGGTCTGAATCAATTCGTGGGACATGAAGGATGCGGTACGGAAAAGTTAATAATTTTTGCCAAGCTAGTTCAGAATTTGAATTTATTACATTTTCTATATCTTTAGCTAAGCATTGAGCTACAGATACTCGAGCACCACGAGGTATACGCTTTACAACCGGCAGGACACGTTTGCATTGTGCCAGTAAAGCCCAAAAATTTGGTAGGCTTTGTAGAGCGCCTGCAGCCGATGCGCCAGGAAGTGGATGGGATAGGATGCCCGTTGAAGGATTACTAATAGGTAACGGTTTATGTTTCTTGGATTTATGGATATTAAGGCCTCTTTGTGTGGAAAACGAACATGTTTGTGGGCATAAATGACATGTATAATCTAATGATACAGAGCAAAATGCTACTGAATCCGTACTATTTACAATTTGACTGGCCATATAGATCTGCCGTGGACGTTTACTAAGCACTAAATATATACCTACATAAAAAAAAATAGCAAAAAAAACTAACCATAACCATGGAAGTAATATATAGGGAAATATTACTGTTGATCCAATATGAGCAGAGCGAGGCGAAGTATGAAAGGCAGTTGTCTTTTTCTAACTAGGGTGACAATAAATTATATAATTAGGATATACCAATTCATCTTCTTACCAAATCGGGAGCAGTCTCTTTTGCGGCCCTATTTTACCTGCATCTTGCCAGTCATGATGATCCTTAGCTCTATTGACGCGTTAAGTAACAAACACCAACAAACTTACTTACAAATTAAAATGCACTTTAGTTTGTAACTTATAATAGTATCGATTCGGTTTATTGACAGGGAGGCAATGTGATCAAAATCATAAACATTTTGCAGCAATTACAATATTTATTTACAAATTCACATTTGAATTGCATGTAGGTAGTTGCCTATATCCTATATTTTTTACACTATCGTTTTCCTTGTGTTTCAAATTCTAACTGAAACGAGTGATGGTTTAAACTATGTACACCAATATAAAGCAAACTGTATACAATACTAAGGAATCGTGTGTGAAACCATGGTATAAGAATATATGACTTGGCTACTTTTTATCAGCACTACTACTAATAGCTACAAATCAATTACTAAATTTTTCTCACCACGGCAGGAATTGGGATAGCGTCTTTTTTTAACAAACGGAGAGAATTTGGAGTATTAAAAGATTTTGGATCAAAGTGTAGACTGCAAACTTTGGAGAAATTTGTAATAGGTCGTGTTATATTTAAGTTCTTTTGCCTATTTATTTTGATGTTTTAATTTTTAGGAAAACTGAAAAAATATCATATTGCACAAATTATTTCAAGCACGAGAAAATATGGTCACCTTAGTCCCAATAATGTAATCTTACTTAAACTTTAGCATACCTGTAGAAAGATAATATTGCAACCACTATAAGATTCATTTCTGCATCCCGGAACACTACAAGTTCTTACCATTTTGTTATTTTTACAATAAAATACATTTAAATTATTTTTACAAATTACATATGAAATTATTTTTTTCCCGCCATCTTTTGTCATATAAAGTCATCATAATTTAATGTTGCTTGTGTGAAAAATAATATAATATTATTTGGTTACTTATTTTATTTTGTGTTAATTTCACAAATTAATTCAGATTTCTATGTGTCAAGTAAGATTTATAATAAATAAAATTAAATAATATTATTTATTGCTAAATATTTCAAAACTTAAGTTGACAGTGACATTTATCACACATTATTTTTTTAAACTGGCAAGCTGTTGAAACAAGACAACAGCCTTCTCTATATGCCTCTCATTTTTGACCGATTTCACCCCCGATTTACCATTTATAGAAAATGAACTTTAAGTGTAAGAGCATAAGGTTTCTATTCATATAAAATCTATTTCACAAAACCAAAGAGAGAACAATCCAGAGGGAAAGAGAGGGATGATATAAAAAATCCTTGACCATAACATAGACACAAATCACACGAAAATCACTATTTACAAACAAATATACAGATATAAATAGAAAACTGAATTTTTCCTGTTTTCTGCTGACTCTGCCACTGTCAAATTAAAATTATAAATAAATTTCAAAAAGGTGAAACTTGATCTGCGATGGAGTTGTTACTTGACCGAGGCTCGCCGGAACAAGGAGCGCCGGCGCGACGTAGGAAAGCCCTTTGGTATGCCTGTTCCTGCAGCGTTTGGCACACACGCCGTTTTCTTTGCGCACGCTCTATCGCTGAAGTCGCCTCCATCAAAGTAAAAGAGTAGCTTTATATATTTATATATACTGCCTCTTATAGCTAGTATAATGAATTTCTTTCCTTTTTATAATTAAATATTTATCTTGATAAAAATTATCGACCTGTTGACGGCTCAACGTCAATCCAAAAAATGATTAAATGTAAAAAAAAAAAAAAATGAAAAAAATGCATTGATGGTAGTTTGTGTATCAGACCAATTTTTTTCTTAATCGACGAAGAAATAAAATGTGCTTTATATGAGCAATGCAAATTATACAGATATAAGAACGAAACACGACAAAGAAATCGTTGTCAATCAATCATCTTGACCTTCATTCTATCGAAGGACTAAGATAACCCCGTGCTTGCCAGATAACCCTGTTTGCAGAATTTACCCCGTCGTGGTTATCAACCTGAATTGACTATATACATAGTTACTAGTAATTAACACATCACTTTTAAGGTTAGCTTGAAAATCAAAATTTTCAATACGAACAATTTTTGTTAATGTGAGTACATAAAAAAAATTCTTCCAAGAAAAAAGTTCATTGCTCTTGAAATAAACGTATGTAGACGCTCCCTTATGTATACATAGGTTACACATTCTACGCCTCCGAAATATCCAATTTCAGCTGCAACAACTTCAATCATATATGTAATGGTAACCGCGAACCGTGGATAAGAATTTAGCATCTTTTTTTAAACAAAATACTCGTAGAAGGAGATGTAAATTATAAAAAAACCTTGGCGATATTTATATCAATACGGATATTATTAGATTTGAAAGAAAACAAATCGATGATGCAGTTTTTTCATCACGTTCACTAAGTGTGATACATTTACAGGACAAAAGCAAGATTTATGTGCTAAGGAAGTGCCTAAAAAGAATATTCAATAGGTAATTAAATAGCTATTTAAGTAATTACTTAATTAGTTGCTGGCTTTATTAACTTATCGTAATAGTTGTAAACTATTACAGTAATGTGTTTTAGATGATCTCAGCAAACAAAGGGATGATCAGCAGCATCCCTTTGTTTTCTAAGTTAGCTAACTTGAAATAGGTATTTTACGGACGTGAAAATAATGGTTTGTTGGTAATTTTATATTGACGGTCATGTTTAACACGCCACATTGTTATCGGTTTATTTCAGTTGGTAGTTAGTACTTACTTATGTTATGTACATTGTACCTACATGTTACCTATTCTATAAATGACTTGAAGGTTTCAGACATTGTTATGAATATTATTAGAACCTAAGTAACTTCCTAGTTCATGCTAACGAAGAGAAATTATTGTCACGTCGTTCTTGTGACTTATTTGTTACTCAGTGAAGGGATTTAAGCTACGTCAATAAGACAAGAAACCGGACTGGAGTAAAAATCTACACATAATATAAATAACTCTAGGAATAATAAGGATAGGAACCCTGAATAAAGACTAGGCTTACTCTTAGAAAATACGCGCCTGTGTCGCTTACACACTTTCGTTGAAGCGAAATAATCCTCTTTAGGTATGGACTTACCGCGGGTATATCCGGCTTCCTGTTGTGATCCAAATGCATGCCTCCGACTTCCACCACCCCCGGCAGGAGCGGCCGCACGCCGTTCAGGCTATAAAACACATTCACCAACATCACAGACGTGTTCTTCGCCAGCTCCTGTAAGTCTGGTATCTTCACTCCAAAGTGCTTCTCAATCATTTCCCCTTCTTTCACCTGGATAGCGTATCTGAACCACGCCTTGTAGTAATAGCTCATGACAGTGTTTTCCAAACGCTGCCAGAATGTCATCTTCGAGGAATAATCGCCGCTGAGAATGGGCACGTGAGACGGATTATCGGAAACACCAACCCTTTCTGCAGACCAGTGTATTAAAGAGCTAGTCAGTAAGGAAATCGTTGGCGCCCTCACTCCATACACGTGAGCTAATCCGAGCATGCAATCACTGTTGAAGTTCTCCACAAAAACGACATCGTAATCTCTCTTCAGGGCCTCAGCCAACGGCACAAAATTCAGCAACTTGGAACACACATCCAGAGCCATCGGAGCCAAGGGATGGAAATCTCCAAGTTGTTTCACGATGCCATCCAAACGCAGCGTCTTTAGGAGCACATTTGGGTTTTCATAAAAACTCAAATCGATAGTCTCCACGCCGAGTTCTGCGATTCCTTCGAGGCTGATGTCGGTGTAGTTTGCTGGTGGGTTTTTGAGAGGGAAGAAAGAGACGACGGTGACTTGATGGCCGCGTTCTGCAAGGGTCCGTAGGAGGGGTTCGAAGACCATTTGGTGGCTTTTTCCCGTGTGTGGGAAAAGACCGAGTATGCGTGCTGCTTGGCCATCGTGCGCGAGCGCAAGTGCGGCGAGCAGCGTCAGCAGGGCGGACATCGTGCCAGCGAGTCTGCTTGAGAACTGTCGCCGCGACACGCTCGCGATACAGCCGGCCTATTTACAACGACCACGTTACGTGATTATACTTCGAGTAAGGGCGAGTTACAGTTCGAGTGTTACTTTTCACTAGCATTTTTTCTACGGCCGATTATACACTTCAGAACGCTTATTTAAATCACAATCTTGATTTTATTGGAAAAAATACTACTTACTTACCTTCTTTTTGATTTTACTTTGAAGTTGTAGATGTAAGTAGTTTGTTTTCTACCCTGATATGAATCATCAATATCTCTGGAAAAGCTAAACTAAGATGCAGTTTTTCAAACTTAAATCTGAACGTATTTAATCTTAGCCACAATACAAATATTATTTTTATTAATTACACTACTACTACTGACTTGCTTCATATAAAACAAACAGATTACGATGTCCGCATACTGTGTCCACAGCTGTCAATACATACATATATACATACATAGGTACCTATATGTTATACCTACCCTTACCGTATCCAATGTAATTTAAACGTATTGGTAGTTACCGGCTTATTTCAGTACATTTCAGTAGTCTACATTAAGTACCTATCACTGCTCTTAATAAATACGTGAAATTCAATAAGAGTCAAGGGTTAATGTCACAATGTACATTTACAGTAAAGGTGGGTAGGTTAGTATATATCTTAGTTCTAAGTTTGCTTTCGTAAAAACAGTACCTAAGTACATACAGCTATCATACCTGATAAATACATATTTGTTTCTGATATCTACACGATGCCACAAAATATTGCCCAGTGGCGGCATATTGACATCCTTATTTCGGAGTATGTGTAATGAAGGTGGTTATAGCCAGCGACTTATATAGAACTTCACCAGAAAGTTAAATATAAGATAATGAATAAAAAACTTAATAATGACAATTGCACAGACCACATCTGCTTATAAAGCTATCTGCTGTACTAATAGCAGTGCTTATTTATGACGACTGATTGCAGATAGAAAAGTAGTGATACAAAAAATATTGTAAGAAATAATTACACAGACTTTTCCATATAGATAGCATATTATCTGCAGATATTGCTTACCACATAATTAATAGTTACAAGCAATTCTAAATTGATCAATGAAATTAAAGCGAAACTCGCAATAAGTGAATGTTTATAGCAATAAATTGAAAAACTATTGCAACTATAATAATCTTGAGTAACAAGTAACAGCCTTAGATACTTTCATACCTGAAGAAGCCTTGTGAAAAGTAACGATCAAACTGAGGCCGGTGTTGACACTACGGTATTGCGGTGTCGATTTCTAAGGCGCATGCTTCTGACACCTATAAATAAATATAATAGCTGTCTACTATAAATTACTCTACGGGAATGTTACTTATCATGCATCACTAACCTTCCCGTAGAAAATACGTTCACCGAAGCCGAAATCGGCTTGGAATACATCATCATCATCATCATAAATTACCCAACAATCAACGTACACATACATAAATTGCCTTTGCTTACTATAAGGCAATTATGGTCAAGTGCAAACCATTTTTAGTAAAAAAAACCTGTACTTTCTTTGTATTCACAGTAAAAACGAAACATAGTTTTATTTCAATAAATCTAATCAAAAATACATAGATTTTAAGACTATAGCTGTAGTGGAAATCTAGATTTTGGGCACTTTTTGACTAAACCGTGTAATTTTTTATTGAATTTGGAAACTAATTGGTTTTAAGTACATTCACCCTTCCAAAAATCTGAGAATTTGTCGAGGGCGCGCGAGAATAAAGGACATATATAGCTTAGGATACATAATAATCTATACTTCACCTTTAACATATCTATTGCTTTATCTGTATAGCCCATTGTATCGACACAGCAATGGCAAAATGTAGGTAAGTATGTAGTTAACTACTAACTTTGTAAGCAAAGAAAGATCAGCTCTAACCATTTAACGCGGGGTGCTATGTGAAATCGACATTTCATAAAAGTAAGTACATAAGATAGAGCTAATTGTTTTTCAGTTTATATAATTTTGATTCAGTGTTAATACAATAAAAAACGCCAAAACACGATTAGGTACGTATACATCGCTCGATAGTTTTATTTAATGAAAAATAGTTGTATTGAAATATTTTTCACCTTTTTTTCCAAAAGTAGTACCTACAGAAATTTAAACCAATTTAATTATATCTAAAAGATAATGTTATTATTTAGAAGAGTAAAAAGCCATAAATAGAATATTCTGAATTGCTGATTTTATATGAATTTATTTCGTCAAAAACGTCTGCGAAACTGCTCAAATTGTGCAAAATTGTTTGCGTGTGGACAAGACTCGTCGGCCGAACTATGCGCGCGACGAGCACGGGCGACTCGCCCTTGCCTTCATGTTATCAGGGACGGGTCAACTGAGGGAAAGGATTTTCTATATTATAAAGGCTCTGGTACAATCACGGTTCAGATAGTTCCCACATTTTATCAATATCTAGTCATCACAGAGCGCTTGACGGACGGAACTACGGATGCGAAATGAGGAATCCATCGATAACATACCTACAGACATGAAGAAATAAGAAAACATCCCAAAAAATGTACATATATGAAAATTTATGTGAATAATTGGTTAGGAATTACTAGTCATATATGTATGTATTATTATGCATGCATGTAACTTGCGAATAACGTAAACAGCACATTTGGCTGATAAGGTCAGAGATTTTTACTTGACCTGTGACCTAAATTACATAAAGCGAAGTGTACAATTATAACAATGAGACTCACCGGTGGAATATGTTCTGGTTTCCGGGAGTGGTTGAGGTGCATGCCGCCCACCTCCACGACGCCGGGCAGCAGCGGCCGCGCGCCGTTCAGGCTGTGGAACACGTTCACCAACATCAGCGTCACATTGCAGGCCAGCTGCTGCAGGTCCGGCAACGTCCTCCCGAAGTGCTTCTCCAAGATTGCCTGCTCCTTCACTATCACTCGGTACCGGAACCACAGCTTGTAATAATTGTTCAACACGGTGTTCTCTAAACGCTGCGCGAACGTCATCCGAGACGAATAATCACCGCTCCTTATAGGCACGTATGCAGGGTTGTCGACTGCACCGATGCGAGCAGGCGACCACTCTAACATCACGCATGAGGACAAGGTCACCACTGGCGCGCAGAGCCCGTGTGCGTGAGCCAGGCCCAACATACAGTCACTGTTGAAGTTCTCCACTAGTACCACGTCATATTTCATTTTTAGAGCGTCTGCCAACGGAGCGAAATTTACTATCTGGGAGCACACGTTCAAAGCCATCATGGCTAGCCGCTCGTAGTTGAATATTTGCTTCACTATTTTATCCAGGTGCAGGAACTTCAGGACTTTGGATAGCGTGCCGGTGTCTTCGAAGAGGTTCATGTCTATGATTTCAAGGGCTGGGATCGCGAGTCCTTCCAGGCTGATGTCGGTATAGTTGGCTGGTGGGTTTTTGAGCGGGAAGAAGGATACGACGGTGACGTCGTGACCGTTTTCCGCTAGTTTCCGTAAGAGGGGTTCGAAGACCATTTGATGGCTTTTTCCTGTGTGTGGGAAGAGGCCGAGTACGCGCGCGGAGTGAGCATCTTGCGCGAGCGTGAGCGCACAGAGCACCGAGAGCAAGGAGAACATGGCGCGGTGTGCTTCCCAGCGAGTCCCTGGCAGTACTGCCGCACACGCCGGCCGGCCGCGAGTCCCGCCACACACATTCGCACCAACCTATTTTCAGCATGATCATGGTGACGTTACATGATTACCCATACAACGTTTAAAGACAAGGTCGATTATACATAATCACCCTTAAATGTTTGTTCATAGTTAGTGATAGCAAGTTTATTGTTTACCGCAAGAATCGGTAACTATGCCCCTAGCTAGCAAGTTTTTTGCAATTTAGTTTTGTTTCATTAATAATTTCTTTAAAATTGTGACTGTTAAGCACAGATAAACGCGATGAACGTGTTTGAGAAGTTTATCTGGGGGCACGGCAGTGCCCCCGCCAAGTCGAGCGCGAAGCAAACTGCCGTACCATCCTTTTCTCGAACCGTTTCGCCGCATTTTCAGACCCCTATTTGAGAACCTCTGGATAGGATTAAAACGCCAAAATTTTCGTCATCTAGAAATTCGTAATAACACACTTGAAATCCAGAATTTCAAGTTGGTAGATCAATTAGTTCCGAAGTTATGCTTATGCAAAGTTTCGCATTTTCGACACTGACTCACTCATCATCAATATAGAACTACTACTTCCCATAGACCTAGAGAGCTGAAATTTGGTACAGAGGTAGATTTTAGCGCCCACATAAAGGAAAAACTATCAAAACAAGATTTATGGAAGATCTGTGACCCTGATGAGAAAACGTAAGAGTATAGCCAAATTAGCGTTTTTACGAGAAATATGACAACGCAGTACATGCGACGTCAAAATGAGCGGGATGCGAGGCCGAAGGCTCAGTATCACCATCACTTTGGCCATCAGACCTTGGAGTACCATAAGGGATCTCGAAAACTATAAGAGATAGCGGGTTGGTGCTCCAACTAAATATGATGAGAACTGGTGGTATGTATCGGATCTTACAAAATCATCATCATCCTCAGCCAACTTTCTACTGCATTTAATTTTCTATATATATATATATATATATATAACTGTATTCTACTCAATAAATAAAAATATTAAATATATTAGTCCACGTCCTGTCAAAAAGAAGTGAAATCCCACCAAAAACATTCTGTAAAAAATTTGCCAAGTCTCGATAGAGCTGCTTGTTTATCTCTAAAAAGTAATGAAATCACTAGAATTAGTTAAGCCAAGTCTAAGGTAGACGGCTTAAAGCGGCTACACACGACCCTAAAATCACTGGCGATATCGAGACAGTGAAATCGGGGCTGAATCGGCGATAAAATTGTGTCGCCGTTATGAGCACAATAATATGTCAAATCTATTTTAAAGGCAATAGTATAGGTGCTGAGGAGTTCTTGATATAGGTACCTATACGTAAATACTAAATATCAAATAACAACTTTTACAAGGAACTGACGTCAAACAATGGCATTTTGCCTAATGTAGTTTTTCCTTCACGCTATAACCGCCGCTGACAATCCTTAGAATAAGCGTAAGTATGAATTTAATAACTAGTAATAAGACGACGAGAGTAGCGATGATGACTGCAGCGACATCTAGTAGCATGTATTGGTAGAAGGGCAGGTCTCTGGCGGTGGAGTGGAGTGGGTCTCTGTGACCCCAGCGGATGACGCGCTCGGTCCAGTACACGGCGGTCTCTAGAGGATCGTTCTGTCGGTCGCGCCAGATCTGGGACGCTTGCCGCGCGCTCACACGCATTCTGGAAACGAGATGGTGTAGGGTTAAAATAAAAAAAGATGAGTAGGTACTTACCTAATACTCAGAAATTAGGAGTTCGCGAATTTCGCGAGTTGAGGGGTGGAGGTGTCGTTGAAGCTAGATTTGAAATTTGCCTAACATTCTCTTGTGCCAACTACATGAGTCTTACAAAGTTTGTGTATACGTGTCAAGATAGTAAATTTAAAGTTAATCGCGGTTGCTAAGTAGATATTTATACAAACAATATATTGCTAATTCATTTTTGTGAAAATTATAGGTACGTATAGCTCTCCTTGTTACATATAGTATGTGAGTGGTAAATTCTAGTGAGTTTTATATACCCTCTGAAGCTCTCCTCATCATTGGCATAGGTTCCTACAAATATGTACTTAGGTTTTTAGGAAAATGTATTGACAAGGCCTCTTCCATATATTATATGGTGTAAAGTACCTATGTAAAAGCCACAATGTCAAGTTGCTCAAATAACATTTCCTTAGTATAATCCATCCTACTTCTTCAAAAAATTGGCAGCGCTTATTATCCTTGTTATATGTATGGCTACTGATATTTCTAGAAACGTGATTCTTATGGAAACAAAACGTGACATTTCGCACAAATGTCCACGCTTCGTCAGTAACATGAAAAGACTTTGTTAAAATTAAAGCCGTGAAATACTGAATATTCAAGGAAATTTGCTGTATGAGCAACAATAAGTTGTCTATCATTAGATATATCCAACGACAATAGATACTAAAAGAAGGCATAATACAAAACCCGAATATTATTACGTATTTAGCCATGTAACTAAATTAGTAGGTATAAGGAAAATAGTGTTTAAGTAGATACCTATTCCAAGAAATGTGCTATGCCCTAAACTTCAAACAAGCGACAGAGTCCCACAATTCAATCTATTTTTAAGATTAGTTCTAAAATGTGTTATTGTATTGTGTACAGCATAAATAAATAAATTAAATAAAAGTTTAAAATAACGTTATAAATTTGCTGTTATTTGGTAGGTAAATAAATATGATGCTAGTAACAGATGTTACTAGCTGGTTCCCGCGACTTCGTCCGCGTGGAATAGTTATTACCATAAAAACGGTTCTAGTGAGTTAACCTTAAAACTACTGTTGCAGACATTTTGTTAGATCATTTCAAGAGAAATAATTCTTTTATACATATTTTTTTGATACCTTGAACCGTTTACGCAGCGCACGCAACGGAAGCCCTCAAAGATGAATAATTTTCCCCGTTTTTTCCACATTTTCCATTATTTCTTCGCTCCTATTAGTTGCAGCGTGATGTTATATAGCCTAAAGCCTTCCTCGATAAATGGTCTACTAAACATAAAAAGAATTTTTCAATTCACACCAGTAGTTCCTGAGATTAGCGCGTTCAAACAAACAAACTCTTCAGCTTTATAATATTAGTATAGATATCCACTAGACTAGATATCACAAAATAAAGTAAATAATCGGATTGTCTAACCTACTAGAGATGAAATACCTATTCTGTCTATTGCAGTTGTTAGATATAAGATATCATTACAAACGTAACTTGCATGCATGCGCCAAATGACCCTGCATGATATGAGAAATTGCTTGCAGTTGTTTACAATTAATATCCGACCCATTCGACAAGCAACAACATAATGTATCCAGTAAGAAACATACATAATATCCATTATATTGAGTTGAATAGATAATAAACTTCCCCTGCAACGTGCATTCGATAAAAAATTGCAAACAATTTGCTTTCAATATACCTTCAAGTCTTTATCATGCGCTATAGAAGACGATCTTTTTTATTAGCTCCTTCATTCCCTAACCGACTAACTATTTACTAACCAACATGGCACGGGTACTCTCACCCAGTTTGTAGGGATAGTATCTAAAAATGATGTACAAAAATTATAAATAAATGAATTTTGAATTTGAATTTTGAATTCAGGTAAAGATCACTTACCTAAGTCATATTAAGTAATATACATACCTACATAGCAGCGCCAAGAGTAAAAGAGAGCTACTTACTCTGCATTGAATACCTTCTGCAGTCCTTCACACAGACTACTCAGTCAGCTCAACACATGACAACGTGCGGTTGAAGCCAATTTCTTACTGTTAATGTATGTATATAAAAACAAAATAAATCTACTTACTCGGCACTCAAAACGCTCTGCAGTCCTTCAAACATGGACTGTTCAGTCAGGTCAGCATATGACAGCGTGTGTCCGAAACCGATCTCTTGTGCCCGGACTCCGTTGTATGGCTGGTCTCCGAAGAAAGGAACTACCAGCATGGGCTTGCCGGCTGAGATGGCCTCCGTCATGCCGAGAAGACCCCCGTGACCGATGAAAGCGATGACTTTGGGGTGCTCTGGAAAATAGAATTACACTTTTAGGTATGTGTAAGTTATTTTGTTTCGATATTTGCAAGCACATAGAAGGTTCGCTCGCCTTATCTTAGGCCATAGCCTTTGCTTACCATCAGAAAACTATGGTCAAGTGCAAACCCGTTTTAGTTAAAAATAAGGTTTTCTTTCTCGGTCTAAGAAATATACATTTCTGCGATTCAATTGGGAGCTAATTTTCTTCTTGTAAAATCTGTACTTATTAAGAATGATTTCCTTGTACAGATATTCATATTTATTGATCTTATTTCCAGTAATAACCAACACCTGATCTGATCAAATTACAGTTAATTCATCACGTAAGTTCCTACTCCTAATACCAGTGAAACATAATTTCAACGAATAATGGAAATGCATGCGGTGGTCGCGATCATATCTCATTAGAAATCACGATTAACCACCGGCCATCTGTAATCACCAGCTTGGTACCGTAATTCAAAGACAACATAATTAGTAGATGCCGCATTATGTGGTAATAGGTAACAATATAGTTTTAAATGACCTTTTTTTTACACGAAATAGGCTTACGTTTGACTATAGCCTGCCTGATGTTAAGCACCGATATAGTCTAAGATGTAGCACGCTTGCCTAGAAGAAACCTATTTACTCTAGCTATCAGGAAAAAAACTTTTGTAGTTAGAATTAGTCGAATATTAGGACATTTTTTGTCCTGATAGCTGATTAATTTGTCACGCATAGCTCTAACTACTGACCATAGCATAGGACTTTAGCAATTTAATCAGCTACCCACACAAGACAAACGTCTTAGGTAGCTTTTATGTGATTGTGTATTGTATAAATCTACGTTTATAATGATTTTAATGGAAAATAGTTGTTGATATTAAAGTAAGTAATAAAATCATATTTAAAGAGTTTAGTCCCAGTCACTAGTAATTTATAACAGTAAGAAGCAGTTAAATAGAAGTCTCTAGTATATTTTGTCGATGTCACTCACATATTTATAATTCCCTGAAATGACTGTCTTCTTTGGAAATGAAGAATATAGCCACAATAGTAGTCAATTGAGTATATTTTCCCGCAACACAAGCCCATCTATGGGACTAAGCGCGGGACAATGGAATACCAACTTGTACCTACTGCTACATGTAAGATTTAAACTCCTGTACATTAATCTAAGTAGGTACTAACTGTGTTTATAAACTAATTTGAATTGAGTATATAGGTATGTAAGTATTTAAACGTTTAACCTAATTTTAATAGATAAACTACGATAAGACAGCGCTTTGAGGGATCCCTACGGCAAACACGAGGCCACATTGAGTGCACTTACCTATTTATTTAACTAGATAAATGATAGCAATTAACTAGGATCGCAGCTGATTAGAACTTCAAGTTTTAATAGATAGATAAATTCTTTATTGTTGACACAAAATTAAAAAAAATACAAAAGCGTATTATATCTAAACTAGTGCCACAAGCAGCGGCCTTATCGCTGAAAGCGACCTCTTCCAGACACTTTTTGGTTGGAGACAAGAACGTGTAATAGACAAGGGCCCAGACTAATTTAATCTTATATTTATTTGTATATACATAGGTGTGTACTGTAGCTAATAAAGTGTTTTTTTATATCTCTCGTATTCCATGGTTTTAAACAGATCTTTGCTTCTGTCACTTACAATTTCATCTTACATTTAGTTTTGCTTAGATACAGGACCGATTTCCATATTATTATTCGGTACAGTTAACTGCAATGATTACATGTATAATTAAGTCATTATGACTGAAACTATGTACGTAAGAGACAATATCGGAGATTACTCAACCCGGGATAGGTCTGGAGTGCACAATTTCCGGAACGGTCACCGGTTACAATCTATCTCTTCCTCGTTAGAAAAATCTAGGAAGTTAACACATATAGCAGGTCCAGAAGTGTACAACAGGTTGCCTGATACAGTCAGGTCAGCTACAAGCAATAATATATTTAAACTTCGCCTAAAAAATTGGCTTATCGAACAGACTTTTATAGTTTCGAGGCTTTTCTTGTAATAAAATAATTCGCTGTAAATTTATTGAATGTATACACTTAATAATTAGATATAATATATAAATAAATTTATAATAGTAGGTACTTGTGTACATGTGCCTTAATAATATTGTTATAAATTTACATCATTTACAACTTCACCTGACTTGTAAGAAATTTCTATCATTAAATGACTTTGACTATGTACATACACTATACACCTACATATTCTCGTATGATAACGGAATGTGTCAGTTTTAATAAGTGATAATTTACAGCACACTGAAGTTACTATGAGGAAGTCATTTCCTTTGAATACCTACTAATCTGCATCTACAGAAGTATAGCACATTATGAGGATAGTAAGTAGTCATATATTTTTTACACAATGCTTTTGGCAGGATTCCTATAATTTCAACTGTTCCGGGCAACTGTTCAGCTGCATTAGGTATAATAAAATGGTTTTGATACAATTTTTGTTTTTGATAAGATTTAGCAAGTTTTTTAGGCCATACAAAAAAATTGCTTTGCCCTAACGTAATGTACTAATCAAATCCACCCCTTAGGAGTAAACAAATTTATTCAATAAGCAGTCACCCTGTAATACATATATTAGATTTAGAAATCTAGATGTAATATAGCATCTGTATCTAGGTACTTATTTTCCCCAGCATACTAATCTCGAGTAATCGTAAAAGCGATTTACAGCCTGCACACTTTATTGCTTTACAACTTTCATCAGTCTACGCTTAGTCTATTTACTATAACAAGTCTACCTATAATAATTCAAGTTTACTTATGTACATATATAATTTGGGAGTAAGATAGAGCGTGCTAGCTTACCCAAAAATATGTTCGTTATCGGTTTGAAGATCGCTTCGTTTTTAAATGAATCAACTCTCAACTCAAACCACAGCTCAAACCAACAACTCTTGATTCAGTATAATAGAATGAGTGCGTTCCCCACGACACAGGGGAACCTAGTGTGGGAACATAGATCACATCATTTTTAATTGATCCTAACATAGTAATATAAATATAGTACTAACAAACAAATGTTGTAACTTAGTTATCAGGTTTTTGATGACCAATAAATATTATATTATTATTATTTATAATATAACAAAGGTACTCACGTAAAAGCTCGAACTGCGGCAACCAGCGGACCTTCAAAATATTTCCATGCAAAGTTCCTTCTTCGTCACTGTCCTCATACTTCCAGATGACTCTCTGCTGGAGCCGCGAGAGGGCGCGTGTGATGATCTCCTCTTTATACTTGGGGATGGAGGCTGTCTTGATGAGGGAGCCGAAACTGAACAGCACCACGCCGTGCTCAGACTCGTTCAGGAAGCGTTCCATGTACTGGAAAGAAAAATATTCATTAATTATACATTTCATTAGGTACAGGCTTGCTCCACCTTGTTCGCTTCAGGTCTGTAGGTCAAATGCTCGACTGTTCAAAAAAATAAAACATAAAAACATTTAAATCGACCTGTTTTCCTACATGACAGTTGGGTACCTATTTGTTAGGCAATTCCAGAAATTAGGTACTTTCTTATACTAGCCTCGCATGAAAATAAAAAAATCCAAGAGTATTAGTTCGGCTGTCTCATTTTCTCTTTTGCTTATCTTCGGGCCGCAGAGCGGCGACATATTATCGTAATAGAAGATATATGTATCTATACTAATATTATAAAGCTGAAGAGTTTGTTTGTTTGTTTGAACGCGCTAATCTCAGGAACTACTAGTGCGAATTGAAAAATTATTTTTGTGTTGGATAGACCAGTTATCAAGGATGGCTTTAGGCTATATAACATCACGCTGCAACTAATAGGAGCGAAGAAACAGTAGAAAATGTGGAAAATACGGGAAAATTATTCATCTTTGAGGGCTTCCGTTGCATGCGCTGCGAAAACGGTTCAAGATGTCAAAATAATGTGTATGAAAGAATTATTTCTCTTGAAATAATCTAACAAAATGTCCGCAACAGTATATGTCTATGTTTTAAGGTTAACTCACTAGAACCGTTTTTATGGTAATAACTATTCCACGCGGACAAAGTCGCGCGCATCAGCTAGTCTAAATGAAATTGGTCACATGGGCTACATTATATTCAAAAATACAACCAATAGTAGTAGGTAATTTGTAACTGCATTTAGTGCAACGCTATGCCCTATATTTATAGTTGATCTAATCGTAATAGCTGGCAATGATCTTTGGACTTGTTCAATAGCATCCAATTTGTGCCAGAGCATGTTGCTCACACACTGCAATACAGGGTTACAGAAATCAAAGCTTCTTATTTTTTATGGCAAATAGAATCCACTACTTTAACTCAGTTCACTTATTACGATTCGACCCAAAAAAACCATTAATAAAGGTAGCTAGCTATCATTAATTAAAGGTAGCTGAGCAAGGCAGGGAAAATTTATAATTTACAACTTAGGTTCATTGTTAACCCATGATATTGAAATCGCAGAATAAATAGTTTTTTTAAACTGAATATTTTGTCTAACAGCACATACATACTCGTATGTAGCTTAGTTATATTACGTGCAATAAATGTGATTTAGTAAAAAGAAATGACATATACGAATAACAACTGTATCTATTTATTAGATTATATGACTTTTATGATCTTTAGGGCGGCTTGATAAACTCTCCACACCAGAGTTGGCCACTCTTAATCGATAAGAAGAAGAAGGACTTTCATAGTCATAGAAGACGCAGCAAGTAAATCTTTTGTCGCGCTGTTCTTATCAAACTGTCGGACCTATGTAGTTGAAAGGGACAGGCTCGTTGTTTTGCTACTATAACTTGTCTTGTCTCCCTGCGACTTTTACTTTCTGAATGACTTTCCATACCTTCCAACCAATTTTTAACAGGTTTTTCAATTTTGCTCGTAAATTACTAGTTCAACTTCCAACAAAGTTAAACAGTACGATGTACTTATAGATTCAAAAGGTCTGTGTGAGCCGAATTAACCGTCCTGCCCGGCTGGTCGCAAAAAATCCGAATATTGAAAAAAAGGGCCATCTTTCTTCTCCGTGTCGGTAAAAAGGTCCATATACCAAATTGTTTACGTAGAATAATGTCACGTTTAGGGAGAAAAAAACATTACATCAGAAAGTTTAATTTTGCATTGATGGTAGTTTGTGTATCAGACCAATTTTTTTCTTAATCGACGAAGAAATAAAATGTGCTTTATATGATCAATGCAAATTATTTATACAGATATAAGAACGAAACACGACAAAGAAATCGTTGTCAATCAATCATCTTGGCCTTCATTCTATCGAAGGGCTGAGATAACCCCGTGCTTGCCAGATAACCCTGTTTGCAGAATTTACCCCGTTGTGGCTATCAACCTGAATTGACTATATATAGAGTTACTAGTGATTAACACATAACTTTTATGGTTAACTAAAAGATCAAAATTTTCAAAACGATCAATTTTTTTAAATGTACATAAAAAAATTGTTCTTCAAAGGAAAAAGTTAATCGCTTCACAATCGAACAAATGTAGATGTTAACTTATGTGTACATATGTAGGTAGGTAATGTACATAGGTGATACCACGACTCCTAAATATTAAATTTCATCTGCAACAACTTTAATCAATTAATATGTAATGGTAACTGTGCATATACCGAACTGTGGTTAAGAACTTAGCATGTTCTTTTAAAAAAAAAGTAAATTTAAAAAAGTTTATATCAATAGGTACATATATTATTAGACTTGAAAGAAAACAAATCAACGATGTAGTTTTTTCACCACGTTCACTAAGTGTGGTACATTTACAGGACAAAAGCTTGATTTATGTGCCATGGAAGTGCCTAAAAAGAATATTCAATAGGTAATTAAATAGCTATTTAACTACTTACTTAATTAGTTGCTGGCTTTATTAACTTATCGTGACAGTTGTAAACTATTACAGTAATGTGTTTTAATGATCTAAGCAGCAACATCTTTTGTTTTCTAAGTACATAATATTATAATCTAACTTGAAATAAGGTATTTTACGGACGTGAATGTAATGGTTTGCTGATATTTTTACATTTGGCGGTCATGTTTAACACGCCACATTGTTATCGGTTTATTTCAGTTGGTAATTAGTACTTACTTATGTTATGTACATTGTACCTACATGTTACCTATTCTATAAATGACTTGAAGGTTTCAGACATTATTGTTGTTGTTTGTTGTTGTGTGAATATTATTAGAACCTAAGTAACTTCCTAGTTCATGCTAACGAAGAGAAATTATTGTCACGTCGTTCTTGTTACTTATTTGTTATTCAGTGAAGGGATTTAAGCTACGTCAATAAGACAAGAAACCGGACTGGAGTAAAAATCTACACATAGGAATAATAAGGATAGGAACCCTGAATAAAGACTAGGATTACTCTTAGAAAATACGATTCCGCACTTTCGTTGAAGCGAAATAATCCTCTTTGGGTATGGACTTACCGCGGGTATATTTTCCGGCTTCCTGTTGTGATCCAAGTGCATGCCTCCGACCTCCACCACCCCCGGCAGGAGCGGCCGCACGCCGTTCAGACTTTAGAACACATTCACCAACATCATAGACGTGTTCTTCGCCAGCTCCTGTAAGTCTGGTACCTTCACTCCAAAGTTCTTCTCAATCATTTCCCCTTCTTTCACCTGGATAGCGTACCTGAACCACGCCTTGTAGTAATAGCTCATGACAGTGTTTTCCAAACGCTGCCAGAATGTCATCTTCGAGGAGTAATCGCCGCTGAAAATGGGCACGTAAGAGGGGTTATCGGAAACACCAATCCTTTCTGCAGACCAGTGTATCAAAGAACTAGTCAGTAAGGAAATCGTTGGCGCCCTCACTCCATACACGTGCGCTAATCCGAGCATGCAATCACTGTTGAAGTTCTCCACAAAAACGACATCGTAATCTCTCTTCAGAGCCTCAGCCAACGGCATAAAATTCAGCAACTTGGAACACACATCCAGAGTAATCGGAGCCAAGGGATGGAAAGCTCCGAGTTGATTCACGATGCCATCCAAACGCAGCGTCTTTAGGAGCACATTTGGATTTTCATAAAAACTCAAATCGATAGTCTCCACGCCGAGTTCTGCGATTCCCTCGAGGCTGATGTCGGTGTAGTTTGCTGGTGGGTTTTTGAGAGGGAAGAAAGAGACGACGGTGACTTGATGGCCGCGTTCTGCCAGGGTCCGTAGGAGGGGTTCGAAGACCATTTGGTGGCTTTTTCCCGTGTGTGAGAAAAGGCCGAGTATGCGCGCTGCTTGGCCATCGTACGCGAGCGCAAGTGCGGCGAGCAGCGTCAGCAGGGCGGACATCGTGCCAGCAAGTCTGCTTGAGAACTGTCGCCGCGACACGCTCGCGATACAGCCGGCCTATTTACAACGACCACGTTACGTGATTATACTTCGAGTAAGGGCGAGTTACAGTTCGAGTGTTACTTTTCACTAGCATTTTTTCTACGGCCGATTATACACTTCAGAACGCTTATTTAAATCACAATCTTGATTTTATAGGAAAAAAAAATACTACTTACCTACCTTCTTTTAAATTTTACTATGAATTTGTAGATGTAAGTAGGTAGTTTGTTTTCTACCTTGATAGGAATCATCAATATCTTTGCAAAAGCTAAACTAAGATGCAGTTTTTCAAACTTAAATCTGAACGTATTTAATCTTAGCCACAATACGCATATTATTTTTATTAATTACACTAACTACTACTGTTACTTACTACTGACTTGCTTCATATAAAACAAACAGATTACGATGTCCGCATACTGCGTCTACAGCTGTCAATACATACATATATACATACATAGGTACCTATATGTTATACCTACCCTTACCGTATCCAATGTAATTTAAACGTATTGGTAGTTACCGGCTTATTTCAGTACATTTCAGTAATCCACATTATCATTGCTCTAAATAAATACGTGAAATTCAATAAGAGTCAAGGGTTAATGTCACATATACATTTACAGTAAAGGTGGGTAGGTTAGTATATATCTTAGTTCTAAGTTTGCTTTCGTAAAATCAGTACATGCAGCTAAAATACCTGATAAATACATATCTATTTGTTTAGGATACACGATGCCACAAAATATTGCCCATAGTTAACTACAACATCCTTATTTCGGAGCATGTGTAACGAAGGTGGTTGTAGCCAGCGACTTACATCGTCCTTCACCAGAAAGTTAAATAAGATAATAAATGACAAACTTCATAATGACAATTGCATAGACCTGGGGTTCCCAAATTTATTTTTGGCAAGGAACCCTAATTGACTATACTTTTCCTACGTTGATAACTGGGAATTTGCCTACCTTATAAAGGTATACATAAAAAACATTTTTTTATGTACCTAATATTTTTGTACATTTACTGTAAGTACATGTAGGTATTTATCATGGAATTTTATTTTATTATTTTTTACGGAACCCTTGCGGCCTTTCCACGGAACCCCAGGGTTCCGCGGACCACCTTTCGGGAACCGCTAGCATAGACCACATCTGCTTATTAAGCTATCTGCTGTACTCACAGAAATTTAAATAAAAAGGTACTTTATTTAGATTTCTGTGGCTGTACTAATAGCAGTGCTTATTTATGACGACTGATTGTAGATAGAAAAGTAGTGATACAAATATGTATTGTAAGAAATAACTACACAGACTTTTCTATATAGATGCATACTATCTGCAGATATTGCTTACCACATAATTAATAGTTACAAGCAAATCTAAATTGATCAATGAAATTAAAGCGAAACTCGCAATAAGTGAATGTTTATACCAATAAATTGAAAAACGATTACAACTATAATAATCATGAGTAACAAGTAACAGCCTTAGATACTTTCATACCTAAAGAAGCCTTGTGAAAAGTAACGATCAAACTGAGGCCGGTGTTGACACTACGGTATTGCGGTGTCGATTTCTAAGGCGCATTCTTCTGACACCTACTAGCTATCTACTTACTATAAATAACTCTACAGGTAGATTACTTATCATGCATCACTAACCTTCCCGCAGAAAATACGTTCTCATTACTCCATGAAACTATGCAGTCATCAATTTAATTCAATCCTTTTAATCACTTCGGTAAACACGAAACATAGTATTATTAAACTTATGGATTTCAATAAATCTAATCAAAAATACATAGATATTAAGACTAAAGCTGTAGTGGAAATCTAGATTTTGGGCACTTTTTGACAAAACCGTGTAATTTTTTTATTTAATTTGGAAACTAATTGGTTTTAATTACATACCTTCACCCTTCCAAAAATCTGACAATTTGTCGAGGGCGCGCGAGATTAGAGGACATATACCTAATATACCTAGCTTAGGCTCCATAATAATCTATACTTCAACTTCAACATATCTATTTCTTTATCGGTATAGCCCATTGTATCGACATAGCAATGGCAAAATGTAGGTAGGTACTTACCTACTAACTTTGTAAGCAAAAGAAGATCAGCTCTAACCATTTAATACGGCTCATTCTATGCATCTTACCTTACTTAAGCATAAACACACAAAAATGTAGGTAGGTACTAACGGTAGGACAGTTATCGAGACGGGTCAACTGAGGGAAAGGATTTTCTATATTATAAAGGCTTTGGTACAATCACGGTTCAGATAGTTCCCACATTTTATTAATATCTAGTCATCACAGAGCGCTTGACGCACGGAACTACGGATGCGAAATGAGGAATCCATCGATAACATACCTACAGACATGAAGAAATAAGAAAACATCCCAAAAAATGTACATATATGAAGATTTCTGTGAATAATTGGTTAGGAATTACTAGTCATATATGTATGTATTATTATGTATGTAACTTGCGAATAACGTAAACAGCACAATTGGCTGATAAGGTCAGGGATTTTTACTTGATCTGTGACCTAAATTACATAAAGCGAAGTGTACAATTATAAAAATGAGACTCACCGGTGGAATATGTTGTGGTTTCCGGGAGTGGTTGAGGTGCATGCCGCCCACCTCTACGACGCCGGGCAGCAGCGGCCGCGCGCCGTTCAGGCTGTGGAACACGTTCACCAACATCAACGTCACATTGCAGGCCAGCTGCTGCAGGTCCGGCAACGTCCTCCCGAAGTGCTTCTCCAAGATAGCCTGCTCCTTCACTTGCACTCGGTACCGGAACCACAGCTTGTAATAATTGTTCAACACGGTGTTCTCTAAACGCTGCGCGAACGTCATCGGCGACGAATAATCACCGCTCACTATAGGCACGTATGAAGGGTTGTCGACTGCACCGATGCGAGCAGGCGACCACTGCATCATCACGCATGAGGACAAGGTCACCACTGGCGCGCTGAGCCCGTGTGCGTGAGCCAGGCCCAACATACAGTCACTGTTGAAGTTCTCCACTAGTACCACGTCATATTTCATTTTTAGAGCGTCTGCCAACGGAGCGAAATTCACTATCTGGGAGCATACGTTTAAAGCCATCATGGCTAGCGGCTCGTAGTCGAATATTTGCTTCACTATTTTATCCAGGTGCAGGAACTTCAGGACTTTGGATAGCGTGCCGGTGTCTTCGAAGAGGTTCATGTCTAGGATTTCAAGGCCTGGGATCGCGAGTCCTTCCAGGCTGATGTCGGTATAGTTGGCTGGTGGGTTTTTGAGCGGGAAGAAGGATACGACGGTGACGTCGTGACCGTTTTCCGCTAGTTTCCGTAAGAGGGGTTCGAAGACCATTTGATGGCTTTTTCCTGTGTGTGGGAAAAGGCCGAGTACGCGCGCGGAGTGAGCATCTTGCGCGAGCGTGAGCACACAGAGCACCGTGAGCAGGGAGAGCATGGCGCGGTGTGCTTCCCAGCGAGTCCCTTGCAGTACTGTCGCACACCGCCGCGCCGCACACGCCGGCCGGCCGCGAGTCCCGCCACACACACTCGCACCGACCTATTTTCAGCATGATCATGGTGGCGTTACATGATTACCCATACAACGTTTGAAGACAAGGTCGATTATACATAATCACCCTTAAATGTTTGTTCATAGTTAGTGATAGCAAGTTTATTGTTTACCGCAAGAATCGGTAACTATGCCCCTAGCTAGCAAGTTGTTTGCAATTTAGTTTTGTTTCATTAATAAATTATTTAAAATTGTGACTGTTAAGCACAGATAAACGCGATGAACGTGTTTGAGAAGTTTATCTATTATATGGAAACTAATGAATAAATTAGGACTGAAGGTAGGTACTTAATTCAGTAATTACATCAATTGTAAATTTCATGATAGTGTTGTTTTGTCACTACAGACACTACACATATCTATTATTAAAACACGATGAAAAAGTACTACCTATGTAGGCATAGGATTATTTCCTGCCTACAACTAGAGCATAGATTTGTAATGACGTGATTTTACGTAACAATGTATTACGGTGCTACTTGTAGGCGCATGTGCGTAGGTTTCGTTCACGAACGGAGAAACCCTTCAAACACATACAATTTAAGTTAATACAGCTTTGTCATTCAGGGTGTTTGCCATTCACTTATGATTTGTTATAAGTATGCTTACCTATTAATATAACTCAAATTAAAAGTATGTATTTATGAAACAATTAAATGAAAACTTCTCAAAGCTTGGATGTACTCGGTACCTAATTGAAGACAGAGGCACAGAATTGAGAGTACCTACAGAGGTAGAAACTGTTTCTATGAACTTATTTTTAGTCACATAAGGTACATACTTACAAAAAAAAACCATAAAAATATGATGCTTGCTGGCTCACTGATTTCGTTTTTACAAAAGTTTGTAGGTATTACAAAAAATGGTCATATAAAATAGAGTAACTAACGGATTTTTTCGTTTAATGTAGTGAACTAGAGCGCCACATTTCGCATTTGCAACGACCATTCTATTTATGATCACACTATAATCGTTATAAAATAACTGTAGTAGTTAGCTACTCAATCGATCTAGTGTCGAGGGCATTGACCCCTGTTGCTAGGTGAGGTCATTGACATAAACATTATTTTTTCTATGTATTATTATAGAAACAGATTTATTAAATAGTATTTCTTTATTGTTAGGAAGTATTATTTTTTCAGTTTATATGGCAGTATCAAACGCTGGGGTCAAGAGATTCCAAATCACCAATCTTTGGTAAGGTTTGATATCTGCTATACTTACTGTGTAATATCTGTACCATTAAAATATCCTGAATACCACTTTTCTACTTCTAAAAAAACCATATACTTAATAACTAAGTCCGACTTTTCAGTAATTATTTTGTATTGTAGAAAACATAGAAGAAACCATAATCTTTCTACCCAGTTTCAATGTACATGCTATGTAGCAACATAAGCCTGGGTCTTATCTTATCAGTAGACCTATGAAGAATTTTCTGATAAACATTTTAACTTTGTGCTATTGAAAGAAAACTGTCACATTAATTGAACTCTGAGATTGAACTCAAGAAAAAACCTGTCATTAACAAATTACAATTTGCTGTACATAATGTGAGTACCTACAATGTGAAATGAACAACAATGTTTTACGTACTATAGTATGAATGAATTGAGTAAGCAATAATGTATGTTATTCCAGGAGTAACTGAGATGGGCCTTTTTTTTAAATACAATGTTTTTCATTTTTGGAACAGCAACTTGGCACCACTTTTTCTTCATACCATATAAGTTCTATAGTTCTTTATATAGTACTTTATATTTCTTTCGACTCCTGTCCATCCTACGGTTGCCTGGAAGAAATCGCTATTAGCGATAAGGCCGCCAGTTGTGGCACTATATTTTTTTTAAGTCTTGTGTGTTTCTGTTTGTCTTTTTTTGTCAATGTGTGTTACAATAAAGAGTTTATCTATCTATCTATAAGAGGAACCAACTCTGATAATACGAAACCAGCCTAGGGGCCTCTGATATAGCTTAGAGACAGCAATAATATTTCGAACAGCCTATATGGTAATTGACAATTAATTAATTGCCAATTTAATGAATTTACCTACCTCTCCCTTTAGTCTTCATTACCAAATTTTAGTTGCTTTTCTCCTAAGGTGTTCCAAATTAAAACTATTATTTACCGCTTAAATCAATATAAGATTGAAATATTAAAACTTTATTTATCAAAATACTGGGAATCACATCAAAACGGTCACATCACTTGTATTGTTCGCTGAAACACTTTACAACCAAACATTCTGTTCTAACAATAAATTATATGTATAGTTACAATGACTTATAGATGAACTAGTTTTGAGTAGATTTAAATAAATTATTTCATAAGAACCTATGCCGCTATCAACACCACTATCATTCTGAAACAAGGAAATATTTCCAATAAATATTTTTGGACATATCAAGTTATTTTGCTGGAAGCATAGCCTCACATATGTATATATTAGTGAGTTAAATTATGAATTTTATGTTACATGTCACTATAACTAAAAATTTAATCATAAAATATCTCAATTAATTTACTAATAGCATGTATTATAATAAATAGGTTAGTCCATGCCATGTAATCATGTATCAAGAATATTGTTTAGATTACCGTAAAATGGGGTGAAAAGGGATCGCGAGGTGAATAGGGACAAAACCGGGAATAGATAAAGATAAATTTGGAATGAGTTTTGACATTGAATATTTTCTTCTACATCATTGAAATTTTTACCATTTGTAGTAGATTATTGAATCTTTCCTATGGCAACATTGAACTAACATGAACTTAGCTGCAAACTGTCAAAAAATACACTTGAAAGTGGGTTATGCAAGACGCCGGTTATAACAGTGATATTAACTTTGCTCTGTCGGCTTTATTTTCAAGTGAGATAGTAAGAGTGTTTGTTTATAGGTAACGTAATTTAGTGTTTTGGCCGTCATATGCATATAAGGTAAGCTTCATTTATCACTTAATATAGGTATTATCTTGATAAATTAGAATGCCATCAGAAATTTGTGTTTTTTGGGGTGAATAAGGACACCTAAAGTATGAATAAGGACGAAAGGAGGGTGAAACGGGACGAGAATGACATGAATAGGGACGACTTATGTATGAATAGGGACAGCTTTATAGGGTTGTCACTATGCAGTTAACTGTTTTTAAGATGAATAGGTACCTATTCTATATAATAATTAGAATAATTTTATTATGTTTTCATATTCATAATAATTAAAACAATTGAAACTTATAATAATTAGGTTTATCTCACTAAATAATTAAATAAATCTTGTTATTATAGATTTATTTACACACAGTTGAGTCAGAAACAGAACTAAAACTTTATTGAGTGCCATCATTATAACATAACATAATGACATTTATGATAATACACAACATATCTTCACACTTAAATCAACTAGTTACTCCAATGATATCAGGCCAAAGACTCGGGTCAGGTAGTTGTATGGGCAACTCTTCTGAAGGTAATTGATCTGCATCTGTATCTGGACAATCCCAAGATAAACGTCTTTGATTTGGGACTTCGGCAGGACCTTCTGGATCCTGACATGTTGCCCGTTCGAGTATCTGGTCCGCATGTCGGCGATGCAACTCTCCACCTTCCGTCCTCACCCTATATGAGCTCGGCCCCTCAACCACTTCAATAGTGCTCCTCTCCCATTTTTTCCCTGGACCATACATCCTCACCAGTACTGGTTGTCAAACTTGGAATGACCTCTTTATTCGACTTTGTGCTGCTGCTTCAAGTTGGACTTCTTCCTGTGTCGGGAGGTTCTCAGGATGCAATCTAGATATTGCTGTTCTGTATTTCCGGCCATTAAGCATCTCTCCAGGTGTTTTATTAGTTGCACTATTGGGCACTGTTCTCAAGGCAAAAAGCACCTTTGACATTTTCTCGCTCCATGGCATTAACAAATTCTCAAATTTCTTCAATTTATTCTTAAATGTTTGGATCGCCCTCTCTATCTGGCCATTAGTAGCTGGGTGGTATGGCGGCAAATACAGATGCTTTATCCCATTCTTCCTGAGAAAATCATTAAAGTCCGCAGAACTAAATGCTTTCCCATTATCTGATACCAACACTTCTGGTAATCCTTGCGATGCAAATATCTTTCTTAATATAGTGATGATCGTACCACTACTCATGGATGTCACAATTTCAGCTTCAAACCATTTACTGTGGCTATCCACAAGAACAAATAATGTCTTCCCCTGGAATGGACCTGCAAAGTCCACATGCACCCGACTCCAAGGTTTCTCTGTCACAATCCAAGTTTGTGGGTCTTTCGGTGGATTGTTCCTCACCGACTGACACAGTTCACATTCTGCCACCACTCTCTCAATCTGCTTGTCCATGTCTACCCACCATACATATCCCCTGGCATATGCTTTGGTTTGGACCACTCCAGCATGTGGGGTGTGCAGCAGCTCCAGCACCTCCGCTTGCAGCGTTGCCGGTACAACCACTCTATTGCCCCACAGCAAACAGTCTTTGCTCAGAGAAAGAGCATCTCATCGGGACCAAAATGGATATAAAGATGCATCACTATTATGCCGTGGCCATCCATTAAGTACATGAAAAATTACTTTCTGTAGCACAGGATCCCTCTTTGTTTCCTTGGATATTTTATTCGCGTCTAGGTCCCAGCCATTAGGTTGCTCTGTCAGTAACAGCACTTCTCTCACAGGTTTTTCACAGGAACTTCCGGTTCATAGAATTGATCCAGCACCGCAATAATCCTCGCCAACGGCACCGCCGTAGGGCGGGCGGGTGCCAAAAGCGACGCGATAAGGGCAAATGTTTCCTTTCCACACTGTGACAGGAACAAGGAGCGCGCTTTCTCCGCCGTCGTATCGGAATATCCCGCCGCATCTAGTGCACACAACATTAACTCTTTGTAGTCGCACCATTTGTCAGTCTTTGGATTAAATCGTCCGGGAAACACAATATTCGCCACATTTGACGCCATTTCACTAATTTTTGTGATTAATTATTATCCTCGTCGCCATTATAATAACACACACAGTTGAGTCAGAAACAGAACTAAAACTTTATTGAGTACCCTCATTATAACATAACAAAATGACATTTATGATAATACACAACAAAATCAAAATAAATTTAGTGACAGCCCTAGTCAATTTCCCCATTCACCTTATTTTCGTCTCTTAATCACCCCATTTTCAGGGTGAATAGGGATTGCCTATATTTTACCGTTTTATTCTTAAATTGCAATACTAATCACGTAGTTTTATATTGGTTCACAGAGATACCATAAAGACTCATATAATTCAATTGTCATACAGCAAATTTTCTTACTAAAAAAACCTTAATTTTCAGTGTGAAGTTCAAAATCGTCCCTTTTCACCCCATTCTACGGTATATGCTCTGCTTCATATAATATTCTTTAACCAGACATGAATAACACTTTTTTGTAAACTCAATTAAACTAGACACTTACCCATAGAGATATAAGAAGAATGACAACAAATAGAATGCCAGCTTGATCCAGCCCTCTCTTTGGCAAGTGGTCAACACATCTGCATTCATGATGCTAGTTGGGTCATACAGCCCCGGCCCTGACATCACTGGCCTCGTGTAGTATCTGAAATGATAATTGAATTAATGAGTTTATTGATTCCAATCATTGTGCCAAACAAAGAGATGGAGGTAGCAACAAAAATAACTTTAGTAACCAACACAAAGAGTATTGTTTGTTGGAAACATCTAGATGGACCTTCATGTGATAAACAAGGCTGGTAGGTCAAACACGCGTAATAAATAATTCAAAAGTTTACCTGTGAATGTGATACAGAATCAATGGAATGTTTATCAACAACGAAAACCATTCTCCGGACAACAAGAACAATACGTTGATCAGCAAGTGCAATAGGTATTCCGGTAAAACCAGCTGAAACAACGAAAAATAGGAATTAGCTTAAAAATCAGCAAGTTTTCAAGCTAGGTTATGCGTAAGTGTTACTCACCGGATTCAAGCTATTGCACTGATCTATTGGATTTTTATAATCGGTCTTAAGTTCATCGAATGCTATCACATGGAATATTGAGAAAAATATAAGAAATGCATCTACAATTAAAGCTATAATGTAAGAAAACGCAGGAAAGCTAAACGCCATTTTCCCTTCCCGTGATTTTGTTGTAGTGACTTGACAAATGAAAAAATTACAGTTTGACATATATGAGTATGAGTGTTAATCTTATAAGACACTGACTAAAGAGAAAAATGTGACATTGATTACAATATTATAGCTAATGACAGCTCTCCAACTCATATGAAACGCTAACCGGCTGAATAGGAAAGATATGACACTCTGTGCATTTTGCTTAGATTAGCTAGCTTCCATTTAATTTTTCTGAATTATAGCTAAGATTGTAAAAATTGTTTTCATTTCACATTTATTTATTCGTTTAGAGTGAGATTTTAGATTTTCAAGAGTTCACTAATGTGCACTTAGATTGTAAAAATGAAATATTACCTAATTTTACTAATAAGTGCAATAGGACTCGTATTGTGTATTGATCATGATTTCAAAGGATTTGATGATACCATTTTGTTCGGTATAAACTGGCCGGGGAAACCTGATGAAACACTGGATAATTTAGTTGATGGAGAAGCAACTACTCCTCCTCAGGTAATTAAATACTTAGTATCTTATTAGAGTCCTATGAGACAACCAATAGTTGTGGTGGCAGTCCTTGGAAGAGAGCGAACGTCGTCGTAGAGCGAAATTCTGGCTGTTTCAGTCTATTCATAGGTGTAAATGCTAGGCCTAAAAACTCAACCATTTGCTTATAATATAAGAAAAAAAAATTATCAAACAAATATGACCCTTTATTCAACATTTTCAGAATAATGAGATTCTAAAAGTCACAACATCAACCAAAGAGCAGTATGAATGCAGTATACCTGAGCTCAAAGTAGAAGAGTCTACAAACATTGCAGAGTATGACGGGCCTTCTCCTATCAATCTATTGAAGCCACTGTTCCAGCAGAAGATATGCTCGTACAGGCTGGAAAGTTATTGGAGCTATGAAGTCTGTCATGGAAGATATATAAGGCAGTACCATGAGGAACGGGAAGGTAAAGGTCCTGATCATCCAGTTTTTTATTTATTATTTGCTTACTGCATGCTCTTTCTTGTTTACCTAGGTTCATTTTAAAGGCATTATTACTTAGTAAGCAGATTTTTTGGGTGTGTTATACTTACCAGACACTAGCTTACAATTTTTGAACCCATATTTTCATTTAGTCCACTTTCATCTAACTATATAACCATTTTGGCTTTGATTTTAGTTCAATAACATGTTTTATTTGAGTTGTATTGAAATAGGTACACAGTAAGATTTTGTTTCATTGGTACTCTAAATTGCTTAAAACAAAACCCCCATTACAGTTCCTCAGTTACGAATTCCTATATATCTATCTTACAGGGAAACAAGTGAACACACAAGAGTATTTCCTTGGTCACTGGAGTATTGAGAAGCAGGCCAAGTTGGAAGCAGCTCTGAAAGATACAGAGGACTCTAAGCAAACTCCACCAACCACTAAAGTAGATGGGGGAGCTCTGCCATATGTGGAAATGGCTATGGATGATGGTAAGTTCATATAATAGATCATTATTATGAAGAGCCTGTATTGTAGCCTTGCCCAACAATGAGTGAAGGCTTCCCTACCTTCTTTCCATTTATTTATGTCTAGTGCTATTGTATTCCAGTCTGGTTGGTGTTTATCCAGGTCATCCCTCCATATAATAGATAGTTTATTATTTTTGGCCTACAGGTTTAAGTAAGATAATAGATAAGGTACTTATTCTTAAATCATCTTGATGGATGCTGGTAATTGTTTAAACTTCAACACTTTAAAACTACCATAAAAGTAGGCAGAGTGGCCATCTCAGGTGTCAGAGTTGTCAAACCACCATAGACCTGACATGCAATAATATTACCACATCTGAAGATATCATAGAGGTTGATTTGTGTATGTTTTTTATACCCACAATATGTGAAATAGACATCTTGAATATAGAAATAATAGATGCCTTTTCTATTAATTACATCTGAATACTAGCAGCATAACAGCTGGATGAGACTGGCTAAAGATCAAAACCAAGGGCATACTATGAGAGAGACCTATACCAAACAGTAGGAAAAAACCGGCTGTGGATGATGATGATGGATACCAGCAGGGTATAGGCTCTTTCCCCTCTAAAATAAGAAACATATCAGTATATCCACCATAGCTGGTGTTAATAAGCCGGCCTGCTTGTCTCCAATTTTATTAAAATCCAGGCCATGCTTTAAAAATATTATGTACCTATATCTAAACTGTAAAATATGTTCCTACTATCAATATGATTTTTCTTTTCTCAACTTCCAGGCACAATATGTGATCTGAGTGGCAAGCCTCGTCTGACAAGAGTCCGCTATGTGTGCTACCCACACGGCAAACACGAAGTGTATTCCTTTAAAGAAACTTCCACCTGTGAATATGAGATCATCATCCTATCTCCATTACTCTGTGACCATCCTCAATTCAAGCCAAAAGATGTTGGAGAAAATATTATCAACTGCCTCCCAGTTGACTCAGCACCAAAGAAACCAAGGAATTTGTTAAAACAAGAAGTTGACAGTCTGCGGTTCCACCATCAGACCATTAGGCTGATGAATAATGTAAGTTGTATTATGTAGTTTTCTTTTTATGATAGTTCACTTTGATTTATATTTTGAAGCACATATTTGAGCAAGTATAATGATTTTATTGTTGTGTGTGCCACAGTAGACTTTATCAGTAGTTTTTATTTTGCTTGCAACAAGCATGAGTTTAAATTTATTTTTGAATGACTGCAGTGACATTAATACATTGTAGAGTAGGTATGTATTAGTCACCAAAACAACTAGATTTAATGGGCCTTATTACAAAACGTGGTTTAAATATAAGTCTAGACCAAGTCCATTTTAATGTTTAAAAATTGTCTGTCTACTGTCATAATTATCAAAATGTTCCAATGTTAAATCAAAGTTCTTATTTGAAATTGACATTTTGATTGCTTGTATGTGATGTTTGATCAACCAAAACCGATTTTGAGTTTTCTTAGTCCTAGACTAACATAAATTAAACCTCGTTTTGTAATAAGACGGAATGTTTTTTATCACAGAATCAACTAGATTTAATGTTATTATTACCAATTTGTTTTAATAGCTATAACATTATTAATCACTATCTGTATATTGAAAGCGTTAATTGCTCGTACCAGCGTTTGAGTGTGTTGCATTTAACCCGGCGACGATTGACGATGGGTCATAATGACCCAAGTTGCATACAATTGTGCATACTCTATGAAAGTATTTCCTCGTCAACGACGCCTGGTTAATGTTGCCTTTATGTCGTAGTTAGTAGTTGCTTAAATAACAGTTTGTTGCCTTCAGGATGTGGATCCTAAGGACTCGGTACTAGCTGTGTTGAAAGTTGAGAAAATCGATCAGGTAAATTGATTTCGCTTTAGTTTATACCATTTTGATGCTTATTGTCTTGTTTGTAGAAACTATTTTTGCAGATTTCGGTAAGTATTGTAGCTTTGGCTTACTGGTTGTGCGTAATCGATTGACTTACATGATTTAATAAGAATTTTATTAATTAGAATATTTTAAAGGGTGTAATAATCACAGAATGGTACTATGGTGGCATCTTGCATAATGTAACTTTTGTACATGGGGCATGTTTTGAAAGTCAAATAAATGTCCAAAAAAACCTTTTCTTTTATTCCTTTTGTTGTTTGTTGCTAGACAAAAGAAAACCCGATTTCTCGTAGCATTGCTCACAGCGACTACATTGTATGATTCCTTGTCCTATATATTCTAAGCATAAACTGTTACCATATATATGAAGTCCATTCTAGATTGCAGGAAGAGAGTTACTCGTAATATATTTGTCACCATTTACATTAAAACATTCTAATACATGCATCTATAGAAATATGGGATAAATCGCCGGTGTCACTGTAAAACGAAGCACTGCTTTACAACAAAAGAAACAAAACACAATCCATATATGGGAAAATCAGCTTTCTGGGTAATCAAATCCAATGATAAATTGTAATAGAGTTGAATATTGCAGGACGGTGAGACGCACCTGAAGTTTGAACTGCACCCGTTGGCCAATGAGGAGGAAGATCTGACTGAAGACAGTAAGCCGGCCCTGCTCGCTGACAGCACGCCGCCGCCGCCTGTCACTGACGACTCGCCGGTGCGGGCCTTCTTGAATGGAGAGAACTGTTTGAATGGGGTGCGTACACAAATTTATTTTGAGAGCTATTTGTAACAATAAACCATTTTCTTATATTTTATGTAACAATCCTGTTATACCTACACTTGCCGCAGCAAGGATACTATAGCCCTGTAACACTGAACTGAAAACGTACCTAAATTTAGAAAATAAAGGATTTATTTGTTATTATAATTTATTACATTTTCAAGACTAGTGTGATGCCCGGGGGTTTGCTTGCATTGTCTTGGGATCCTATGACATTCCCGGGATTCTGTACTACCAGTCAATACATCACGTCACGATAACCAATCACTCCGTAACAGCGTGAAAGCGGACCAAACAAACCAACAAACACACCGCGATGATGATTTTTTTTCACTTGACAATCAGACATGTGATTACCTGATTACTGAGTTGCCTGAAACAACCTATAATAGTCGCTATTGTCAAAGTGGAGCTTATCTGTATACTGACTAAAATGATTCGAGACTGGATTACAAACACCTCAGACACACCACCTTACACCTTAGCACCTAGTTTCACCGACCAATAAATCATTTGTCATTCATTCATATAAACTCCCTACAACATCTCTTATTTAATTTGCAGGGCACCGGCTGGTGGAAGTACGAGTTCTGTTACGGCAAGCACGTGGTCCAATACCACGTGGACAGAGACGGGGGCAAGACTACCCTCCTGCTAGGAGAGTTCGACGAGCCGGCGCACCTCGCCTGGCTCAGGGAGAACAAGGGGAAGGCACCCAAACCTGCCGGTGAGGAGGGAGGGAGGGAGAGAGGGAGAGAGAGAGAGAGAGAGAGAGAAATATAGGTATCTCGCTCTTTCTCCGTAGAATGAGAGGAAGAGATAGAAATATAGGTATCGCTCTCTCTCTCTCTCTCTCTCTCTCTCTCTCTCTCTCCGTAGAAAGAGACACTATCCTCGTGCGGGAGTACAATGTCAATTGCAAGAGATAGAAATAGTATACTTGTAGTTGTTTCTCTTTTCATATATTGACTGCGTGTGCGCGTCTGCTGTTGCATTACCAAGATAATTACTGATTTATAATTTAAGTAAAAGTGAACTAGCTCCTGCCACCCAAATATTATATGTGCGTCTTTAAAATTTTATTAGCATAGCAGCATTCGTCCAGTATTTGTATTGGTTTCCAAATAATAAGTTGGTCTTTTAATAAATAGTCTCTCGTACCTAAACAAATGTTCCAGGACAAAGTACACAATGCTATCTAGCCCCATACTAAGCGAACATAATGTTGTCTTACAGAATACCGTACATCAGTGTCCCACTTCTACTCCGGTGGCGACATCTGTGACAAGACAGGCAAGCCGAGGCAAACAGAAGTCAAGCTCAAATGCCTAGAAAACTCGTCGAGCCCTGCCCAGGTATCACTCTACCTACTCGAACCAAAAACCTGCCATTATATACTAGGAGTGGAATCACCACTCATCTGTGATATCCTACCAATAGCAGACGAGAACGGACTCATCAAATCTGCTAAACCAATCCTGCAGAGGCAAGATAACGTGATAGAAACTAAAGAAGAGGATAGTGATTTTAAGCATAAGTATGTGGTGAAGCACGGGAATGATTAGGTTAATAAAGTGTTGATTTATTTATTGTATGCGATGGTTTTATTGGATAGTTGTAGGTAAATTTGAAGTTTGTTGTTCACTGTATATCTAAATATAATAAAATCAAAGGTGAATGACTGACTGACATAATGATTTATCAACGCATACCTAGCCCAAACCACTGGCCAGATCGGGCTGAACTTTGGCATGCAGGTAGATTATGAGTTAATTTATTAAGTGCTAAACCTGCACTATGATTGTTTAAATTAAACGGTGACGGTGATAGGAAATACGCAGGTTCGAATCCTGCCGGTCGTGATTATTTTCGCTCATTTTCCAATATAAGTTTAATGCAGGTAGATGTTATGACGTAGGCATCCGTTTTTTAGGAAATGCTACTTTTAAGGGAATGAATTAGGTGATGCAAATGAAGCCCGAAGAAGATGAATGCGAGTGAAGCCGAGATTACCCACTAGTTTCTACACAAGTTACTTGAAAAAGTAACATGGTTTGTGTTTGAAAGATCGCCTCCTGCAATGCTGCAGCCTAGGCTGTGATACGCTCATTAGTTGCTAACGATTGAAATAAGGGTTATCACTAATAGACTGGCCTATTAGCTTAGGTGGTAGTGGCTCTGCCTTCTAATCTAGGGGTTGCGGGTTCGATTCCCGAGTGACACAAGTATTTATGCATTTTAAAAATTTATAATTACTTGTGTTGAGTCTGGTCGTTTGTATGTATAATATATATGTATTTACAAAAGAAAAGTATATCCCACCAAAAACATTCTGTAAAAAATTTGCCAAGTCTCGATAGAGCTGCTTGTTTATCTCTAAAAAGTAATGAAATCTCTAGAATTAGTTAAGCCAAGTCTAAGGTTCCTTACTGCGATTTATTTATTATTATAGTTAATTTTACGTGACTTTGCCGTTGAACATTCTTTACACGTTTAGTGGATACAAGTTTATTTACTAATTTATTTGCAGATTTATTCAAATCTTCTAAAGTTTTTGCCTATTATGTAGAGTCCACTTAACTATTTTTTCTGATTCTAATCTATCTTAATTTTTCGTTAGAACTCTGGTTATTGTTTCTATGTTTCCCTTAAACTTTAATTAATCATAATCTACTACTTACAAGTCAACGGCCAAGTCACATAAAATTAACTATAATAAAATAAAATAGCCTTTATTTCCCTCGTTCTTTATAAAATTACATTTCATTCACTTCTTAATTAGGTTGTTTCAAATTCTGTTTAATATTGAATTTTAATTATGAAGATTTTTATAGTTGATATTAGGGCACCCAAAAGCGGGTAAAGGCCTCCTCCTTGCTGGCCCAGGCGTTGCGGTCCTGGGCTAGTCTGGTCCACGTGACTCCAGCCACCTCCACGATGTCGTCTCTCCACCTCTTCTTCTGTCGGCCGCGCGTGCGCGTGGCGTCCCGCGGGCACCAGTGCACGATGCGCTCGCTCCATCTGCCGTCGGTAGAGCGGGCTAGGTGTCCCGCCCACTTCTATTTTAAGCGGCACAACATCGTCACTGCGTCTATAACTTTGGTCCGCTGTCTTATTTCTGTGTTCCTTACTTTGTCCATGAGGGTGAGTCCAAGCATAGAACGCTCGGCTGCTCTTTGGAACTTGGCAATTTTGTCAACAGAGTCTTGTGTTAGCGCCCATGTTTGGCATCCATACAGCAAAGAAGGCAGGATTGTATTGTCCATTAGTCGTTTTTTCAAGTATATAGGCATACGGCTCTTGAAGACATCCTTGTTAGCCCAGTATTTTCTCCATGCTGTGGCTATCCTTCTGTCAATTTCTTTGCTATCTGCATCTTGAAAGGAAATAATACGTCCCAGGTATATGTATTCGCTTACATACTCGATGAATGTGTCTTGAAGTTTTATAGGAGTCTGAGTACCGTTTGTCATTATTTTTGTTTTAGAAAGGTTCATATGAAGACCAATATTTTTGCTCTCGCTATCCAATTTATTCAGCATATGCTCTAGGATTTCCGGTGTTTCAGCCATGATTATAATATCATCCGCAAACCGTAGATGTGTGAGCTTCTCTCCGTTTATGTTCTAAAATTAACTATAGTAATTAATAAATCGCAGTAAGGAACCTTAGACTTGGCTTAACTAATTCTAGTGATTTCATTACTTTTTAGAGATAAACAAGCAGCTCTATCGAGACTTGGCAAATTTTTTACAGAATGTTTTTGGTGGGATTTCACTTCTTTTTGACAGGACGTATTATTATATTTTTATTTATTGAGTAGAATACAGTTATATATGTATATATATATATGTATAGAAAATTGAATGCAGTAGAAAGTTGGCTGAGGATGATGATTATTTTGTAAGATCCGATACATACCACCAGTTTTCATCATATTTAGTTCAAGCACCAACCCGCTATCTCTTATAGTTTTCGAGATCCCTTATGGTACTCCAAGGTCTGATGGTCAAAGTGATGGTGATACTCAGCCTTCGGCCTCGCATCCCGCTCATTTTGAAGTCGCATGTACTGCGTTGTCATATTTCTCGTAAAAACGCTAATTTGGCTGTACTCTTACGTTTTCTCATCAGGGTCTCCAGGTAGTCCAGATCTTCCATAAATCTTGTTTTGATAATTTTTCCTTTATGTGGGCGCTAAAATCTACCTCTGTACCAAATTTCAGCTCTCTAGGTCTATGGGAAGTACTAGTTCTATTTTGATGATCAGTGAGTGAGTCAGTGTCGAAAATGCGAAACTTTGCATTAGCATAACTTCGGAACTAATTGATCTACCTACTTGAAATTCTGGATTTCAAGTGTGTTTTTACGAATTTCTAGATGACGAAAATTTTAGCGTTTTAATCCTATCCAGAGATTCTCAAATAGGGGTCTGAAAATGCGGCAAAACGGTTCGAGAAAAGGATGGTACGGCAGTTTGCTTCGCGCTCGACTTGGCGGGGGCACTGCCGTGCCCCCAGATATAAGTATTATATCCGTTATCTAGTACCCACGACACAAGCGTTTGCTTAGTGTGGGCTAGATGGCGCTGTGTGCAATGTCACGGAATATTAAAAAAACTTTACCCAGTTACTTTATTCTAAAATGCCGTTTATCTAGGGTTAGGATACCAGAGAATAAAACCAAACAAAAATATTTTTTAAACTTGACATTTATTTACATTCATATCAACAAAACGGGTGTTGTATAAAACAGTTCTTTTATATTAATTTAATTCACCAATTTGTATAACTACTAAACGTGTGCCTCGAGTTTTGTGTAAAAATATTTAATTTTTTTGCGTTTGTATTTTATGGATATGCTGGTTTATGCTTACCGCGACTTTTTCTATAAAGCATGGTTTTTGAAATATTTATCTTGATTAAAACAATATCATTATCGTCTAGTTACCATTAGAACTAGACAATATACTCATGGAAATAAATACAAGCCAAGTTTAACGTAAGTTTGTCGCATGCATGTATTTACAAAGAACATAATAAAAGAAATACATATTTTTTACATAATATTGAAATTGCCTTTCCAATAGAAAGGTTTGCGTGTACAAATTAATTTCACAAATTTGTCGCAGCCAGAGCCAATTCATAGCCTATTTCAGTAAACATTTTATCAGCGTCAATGATTCATAAAAACTCTGAGTTAGTAGCGAGCTTTAATCCGCTCATGCATTAAAATCCGGTTTGTAACATAAGTGTTACACGAAATTTATTAGCCGTTGTTCAAAAACCAGCCTTATAGCATCAAAATAAGACTTAATTAGCAACAACAATGAGGTTCCCGTCTAGAAAATTGTAGGTAAAAAATTCTATTCACATTTATATTGATCTTTATCTAAAATCACACATAGTCAAGAGGCGTTTTGCGTTCCTGTGTCTAGAATCTTAGCATTATCTGTATTTACATTATATTCCCGATGTCCTTTATCAACAATACGTACATTCCTTTATTAGCTTAAATAACAGAGAAAAAAAAAACATTCAAAGACAAAAAGATGTTACACAATTTCTAACTGAACTCACTAAAGGAATCATTTGAACGAGAGGTCAAAAACGGTTACATTTCCATTCTGTAACAACTAAAAGGAAACTTATTCAGTCTAAGTACTGTCTTTCATGAGACATTGCAAAAACACTTTGACTATAAATTAAATCTATGTCACTATGTCCATATCGAGTTCATTATAATGGCAAATTGATTTAGCTTAGTAAAACATGCAGCTTCATTTTTAAAACGAGCAAAATCAAGGATGAACTATGATTGAAACAGCTATTGCTAAGAAACAGTAAGTATTCAGAGTAATAGTAAAAGAATAAATTGTATCATTCCAGTTTTCAACTTTTTGATGGCTTTATAAAACAGCCAAATATGGACGAGCATATTATATCCCACCGTCTTCCTATTAGTACATAATACTCGAACTAAATTAAATTTAACCATTAAAGATTGATGCACACAACATCAGTACATATTACACGAAAAAGTAATTATAATTTAGATTGGTCGTATATTTTTCTTCAACACAAACGCATTGGCACATGTCGTTAACAAAAAATATGACTACGTTTATATTGTTAAAACTTTAATGCTTGGAATTGCCGGTCAATGGATAATTTCACTTATTTAAGTAGATCTTTGCTGTGTTGAAATTTTCGTTAAATTCAATCAACCGATTTAATTACCTACTCCAAGTTGATGTTTTTATTATTGCAGCAAGTATAAGTCAATTTAAAAGTAGCAGAATCATAATAAAAGAAATACATTTTCGATAAAGGTATAACCAAATAAAATGTAGCAGTGTATCTACATAATTGAGCTTTTTAAAATTACACAATACAAAGTATTTAAAAATCTTTGACATAAATCTAATCAAAGAAGGCTTTTATGCTACGGAAAATCATTTATTATATAGTATATTTCTCTTTTTAGTATAATAATTGTGAATTTTGATATGTTAGCTTTATTATAATTATATTTGAAACTGCATATTTAAAAATATATATTTTAGTCAGAAATAGGTAATTAATGTCATCAACTTTTCCGTATCATAAGCTACCCTATAATAATATTACGATAAAAAATTAAAATAGGAAAATGTGCCCACAGTGACGACAAAATTGTGTGATATCAGTAAGTAAATGTATTATAATTTTAAAAATGAATGACGGTAAAGAATACCAAACTTACACACGAAAATATTCACTAAGTATAATAATATAATTAAATACTTATTTACTAACGAAAAACATTTTTGACTAAAGGGCCAGTGTTCGATGTGTTAAAATTGTATGACTGTGGTAAAACATACATTAACATACACAAAGTAAGCACAATAAGTAGTTACAAGACGAAACAAACATAGATATCTCACATTCGTGTGTTGACACTATAATATGCATCAGATGTGTCTGGTAACCTTGGTAACCATTTATGGCAGCCATTTTGAAAACATAAAAACCAGCTGTCTGAGGGTAGTACATGAACATATCACATACATCCTCAAATAAAACTTTATGGAGACCTGCATAAACAAATGCCAATCAACGTGAAATATCTATGCGACAGACTTGAGGAATCCAGGCTTTATGCAAAAACATCAGATATCCTTCAAAGTTTTAAGTACACTATTGACAACAAGTAATGTAAACAATAAATACACTGATCACTTTGAGATCATCTTCTTTATTCTAAATACCTTACAATTTTAAAAAGTTTGACTGTTATCTGACAATGGCCACATCTAATATTGATAAAATATATTTTAAATTAACTATCCAAGTGGTAACATAAAATAAAGAAACTTTTAACAAAAATAAAATAGCTTATATTCATTGCACGAATAATTCTACTGCAATACTAGTTTGGTAAGCGCTAGGTTTCTGCACCAGATTACTTTGAGATGCCAAGCGTGTTGACATTCTTCCGCATTGCACTGTTACTATTTTACCTGCTCTTTGGCGACTACAAAGTATATAATCGATTCCCGAACGAATACAACTTACATCTTAAAAAAGTGTGACTAAAACTTAATTACTTAAAAGAAAATAATTAAACAATTTGGGGAATACTTTGGAAACGATAAATCCTTTGACACAAACCTTAACCATATACTTATTAGTTAACAACTGTGCAGTCGAGCCGTCGCAGGGCGCCGTGCACCGGATACATCACAACAAACCTTCTTACAACCTCTTTGCAGTTTCTTTTTTTTTGTTTACTTTTTTTTCTATTCACTAGGAACGAGTTCATGGAATTTGTTCTAGTAAGGTCTGGAGAGTTCCTTGGAACGTTTCAACTGAACCTTGAGTCTCTTTGTACCTATCTGGAAGCCGTTCATGGCTTGTATGGCGGCCTGCGCGGAGGCCGCGTTGTCGTACGACACGAAGCCGAAACACTTGGAGAGGTTCGTCTGTTTGTCTATGAACACTTTGGCGGAGATCACGTGACCGAAGGGCAGGAACGTAGACGCCAAGTCCGTGTCCGTGAACTCCTGCGGCAGGTGGTAGATGAACAGGTTGCCGCCCTCGGGACCTGCAACGTTATCATAACATTTGTTAGGAACTTTCTAATTTCAGGAAAACACACATTTTCACACATTGATACATTAGCAAAATCGTACAACAGTGAAATTAAGCACTTAAATTTGAATCAATTTAGATAATAAAGCGCGTGGCACGGTCACAAACTCAAGTACAAAACTGAAATAGTAAGTAAACATATAGACACTAAGAAAAAAAAATTTTGTACGCACTATCTTTTGACTTAATAAATTATTTTGATATTTGATATTTGAATAAAGGCGTTTTGGGGTTAACAAAGTCTACATTAATCAATTTTAGTATGGGTCACTTCCACGCAGCTTTTTTTGTAAGTCCTAGGTATATGACACGTTTTAGAGTAAACCTAAACGGCGAAACGTTTCAAGGATAGGTAGGTGGTGCGCCCGAGCACTAACTCGGCTACAGACTAGCGCAGAAGGCATTCTGTAGTCCGAAAGTCGTCTAAATAGGCATATCTCTCTCGCGACGCTCAAATATTACAGTTTATGTACTTAGCTTAATGTAAAATGTCAATATATTTTATACAATACCTTCAACCTGCTTCCCCGCGGCCGCAGCTGCCGCAGACCCGAGCACCGAGCCCAGCGGTGCGGCTGCGAACGCACTACCGAACTGCGCCGCGTACGCAGAGCTTAGCGGCTCCGCAGTCGACCCTGGAACGTATCATGTAGCAGGTTTAGGTATGGGGCTTTAGTTTGGGACTTTACTGAGTTTAGTTGTGTCCGTTTCGTGTTTTCTAAGGAACCTGGTTCTACATACATATATATCACTTTGTCTTCACTGTACATGTTCTTATATAATATGTGAACATAGGTAGCAGAAAGGGACTTTGCGTTAAACAATAATATGTTATTGTTTAACGCAAAGTCCCTTTCTGCTTTACGTTTTAGAAAAGACTAGAAATGCACGAAGTCAGTAACCTATTAATCTAACATATGGCGTCAATTCTCAGCTTGCAAATATGTAGATTAAATTTATGTACTTAGTAATAACCGGCTAGGTAGCACTTACGTCAATGATTATGTAGACAACATTTTTTTTGGCTAATTTTTCGACATAATTATTATTAGTGCTAGCCGGTACAACTAAATTTAATCATGCCTTATGGGAACTATAATAAAATGTAGATTGTCTAAAATCTCTTCATATTTTTTTCTAGCTAAGCCTACGTGATGCGAGTAAAGTTTGTGAGCCTCTATGTATCGGTATAGTTTTGTTCGGTAGAAGTCATTAAATTTAAACTATATCTATTCCTAGTATAACCACTGACCACAATCAGTAATAGTCTAGTCATTGTGTACTAAGTACTAATAGTTAAGTATTTTCTGTTATTTCTCTGGGTCCATAAAATATCTCTTACAAGGCAACTAAGTAACTTAAAACAAAGTAAGTAAACACTGTCACGAAACAATAAAATTACAAATTAGTATTTTAGCAACTCATGCAAACACAATATGTTGTTAAAATCTACAACACAATATGTCGCAATAAAATGTTACTCGCGTAAAAGAAAAACAACGTAAACGAAAACAATTAAAATATGCAAATTATTATACAAATTGAAATCTATGTTGAACAAAGCATTATTGCGACAGAAAAACAAACTGAAAACAAACAGAAATACATAGGTATTGTTAGATACACACGATATCATAAAAACTTAAAACAGTTTCATTTAACTTCACAAAAATAAATAAATAACACATCGAAATTGTTATTTTCCATTTGAAAACCAAACATTCAAACTGCGGGAGAGAACAATCAAATAGAGTTGTGTCAAATAGGTACATAGATGTCCTTAGGCCGTCTACGAGAACTGAAATAAAGGCATTAAAAATGTTACAACTCACCTTTACAATGATACTGTTGTCAATAAGTACTACTGAACTAATTGTATTTTTAGAAATACATATTAATTTTCCTTCCTTCCTTACTTGCTTTTGGTTCACATTCGAAGAATAAATAATACATGTAGGTATGTACATGTAACTGCAATGTATGTGGATGTCATTAAAATAATGAAATTGAATTAATGCATAGAGTGAGACAAATATATATTCGTATCATTATCATATGATCCATCAATATGATAACATTGTGTAACATTTTTTTTATTTTTTAACCTTGCGTAGAGCAATGAGAGTAGCTAAGTCTGGTGTCCAGAGTTTTCGAGCCACCGTAGAAGCCTGTGACGTGACTTAACCTTGACGGAACTATACCTTGGTTGATATAGATATACTGTAACATTATATGATCACAACAATGCATACAGATACTGTTTTCCTTCTAAGTCAACAATAACGTCACGTACTCGATCCTTGTAAGCCCAGCGCCATATTTAAAACAATGGCTGACATTATTTCACTTCACCTACCAGAGAAACGGAGTATGCATTTTTAATTAAATGTTGCTATTTGTTATGGAACATAAATTAAAAATCATGACCAACGGTTACTAAATTATATAAATAAATAATAAAGTATAAATATATTGAGAATAATGTACAAAATGAATGTTGAATACTACTGTATTATATATAGGTATATATATATATATATACTAACTAGTAGATAACATAAATTCGTCAATCTATTACATAAGCGAGTAACTAAATTCCTACGTAAGAATAGGTACCTACATAACTATATGGACTATCTAAACATGCTTATGAGCTAAATTATTGCAAAGTATTACACAAATAACTGTAATGATTGCAAAATAACATTTTTCACCAACGCGCTAAGACTTATTTTAAAGAAAAAGTTTTATTTAGTCTATTAAAACATCCGCAAGTTAGTTATGATATAAAGCAAATCTTCATTTATCACATCCATGTAGGCACCAAAATAAGTTCCAAAGAAGTCTTCGGAAACGATAGTTTCAATGAAATACAAAACTAAATTGACTTTGCAGTACTAACTATGGATTATTGTTTCATATAACAAAATCGCATGGGATTGAAAACTGATGTGAAATCATTTCTTATAATATTTTTTAAAGCACTACAAAGGAGGTCAATTATAAATTTTTCATTGAAACCTTTTTTCCGCTAAGCCTCTTTGGATGAATAATGCACAATGTCAAAGCCACAAATTCTGGTCATTCCATAAAAGAACACACTGCGCACATAATGTGTCGTTTTACCTGTGATGTTAGTCTTCCCGAGAAGACCTGAAGTATGAAAAATGTGCATCGTTAATAAACTTTTTAAGTTTCTAAGTCCAACCTGAAATAGGAAACGACGTGGACTCAAATAGCTCGCAAACTTTTCAGAAACTAACATTTAGATCTTAGATTTATTAGAATAATTTGTGAATTCTAGATTAGGTTATGGCTTGAGCACAGCTTAGCTTAGATTAAAAGTAAATTTTCGAATATGTATACTTTAGGACTTCAATTTTACTTTAGTTCTTATGTTTTTTAATACTACGTAGATTTAAAAATAAAGTTCGGTCGCAGAACAATACAACTTTTTTTTCTTTACGTATTAAATAAATAAATATTCCTGTCATCGCTCAGGAGCAATCGCTCACGAGACCAAACAATTCCATTCAACGACCGAACTTTATCAATATCTTACCTAAAACGAAAGCGACACATCAAAATTGCAATACTTACACAACTGTGGCGCAGCTGGTTGCGCCTGTGCGGGCTGCATGGGCGCCGCCTGCGTCACCACAGGAGGCTGAGCTATGGCCGCCAGTGCTGCCAGGTTCTGCACCGAGACAGGGGCTAGCAGCCCGCCCAGCTGCTCGCCGCCCACGCCGCCGCCGCCCAGCCCTGCGCCATTGAAACCGATATCCTGGTAGTTCACACCTGGACGCGGGAGAATGAAGCAAATTAACAAAAGTGGGTACAAATAAAGAAGGATCGGGGTGGGGTGTAAAGAAGCACACACAAAAATAAAATAAAGAAGATATAGTAAGAATTTTGATGATTTAAGACGTCTTATTTTTTTTAAACATAAAACAGGAGGATAATTACAAATCATATGTATTGTCCAGTATAAAAAAATAATGATTTCATAACTTCAAACGCAGCTTTTATAGAGTATCATATCTACTAAGATTCATGACAGTTAGATTGAAATTGCAACCTTGAGAGAAGCATCGATATAACTACAAAATACAAGTATGATGTAAAGTGGTGATGAACAAGGACGTTGAATGTCACAAGAGACAATTACATAGTTGTGCGAGTGTTTGTGAGCGAATGTGAATCATTAGCGTCTGTCACGGAGAGGCCGTGTATTGTTGGCGCCAGGAGGAAGATTTCTGTGAATTTTTAAATAGATATCCATGGTTTTAAATATAGCGTCTTTAAAAAAAACTCTTATTTTTTATCTTTGGACAGTTTCTATGTATTTGGCAATTGAAGGTATAAATCGGGACACATAGATATATTTATATTTGTAGCGTGAAATTATTAATTGAGAGATACTTCTTGAAAATATATTTTGTCACAAGTGATAGCACACACTGAGAGTTGTTACCTACTGAAGCTAAGAATTGGGGAATAATTAAGCCAGTAGGAGACTCATACCGTATCTCCTACAATAGGAAACTTATACCGTAATATGCACTAAATAAAGGATATAATTGTAAAATAAGGAAAATAAATTAAGAAAAGACACCTAGTATATGGTCACCTTGCAGCAGCGTGGAGCCCTGGCCCTGCAGCAGTTGTTGCTGCAGCCCCACCGCCTGCAACTGCTGCAGTAACTGCAGCTGCGTGGCGGGCGACAGCGCGGCCTCCGACGCGAGGTACGCGGCCGGGGTCACGGGCGTCGTCAGCCCCCACAGGCTCGCCTGCATCGCTTGTAGCTTCTTCTGCTCCTTCTCTTTTTGCGTGTCCGCGAACTTCACGACTAGCGGCGCGGAACAGCCTTCCATTGTTTGGCTGTGGTGTAGTGCCTGGAATGTGGAGAATAGACAAGATTAGCTGTGATGTCTGTAGGTGTAAGTGTCATGAATGTCTGTACTGGTTTTAAAGATGTTTCAAAATCCAAGTCATTTATTCATAGAGTCATTCGTTCATACTTACAAGTCATAGCATACTAGTGTTTTCCTTAACACATAAATCATCAGTAGATATGTAGGTGTAGATTGACTCTCAGCAATCATCATCAGCGGATCATCTTTATTACTAAACTTTGTAGGTATATTTGCAAAATCTTCTGCGATTCCAAGCTGCTCAAGATTAGAAAATATGACCTAACACAGTAGTAGAGTTACCTTGATAGCCGCGATGGCCGCCTGCTTGGACACGAAGGTGACAAAGGCGCAGCCCTTGCTCTGGCCTTGTGCGTCGCGCAGCACCGTGCACTCCTCGATAGCTCCGTGGCCCGCAAACAGCGCGCGGACATCGTTCTCTGACAGCTTCTTGTTCAGCATACCCACGAACAGCTTGCGTTCTGTCGACAAACGGAGGTACATTTTAATATATTGAGCAAGAGCAAAAGTATACTTGTTGGTTTGATAGTCTGTTTGCTGTACTGTCTCTCCGAACCGAAAGATTATCGTGATTCTTTGTAAAGACGTAGTATAGGGTTCTGAGAGATACAGGCTTTTAGGCTAGATTTTATCGCGAAACAACGCTAGCTTAGCCACGAGCATCCATTGGTATTACCTATATATAAAATATAAAGAGAATAAAAGTATCATGACACAGTCTTGATTTTAAAAATATTATATCTGACCGCACACAGAATACGATAGCTTGTTAATTTCCGCATGCAAATTATTTTAGGCATGTGATTCGTTTATTTCAATACACCCACAAAAGTAAAACATGCTGGATGTATAATTTATTTCTTGAGAAATCTACAAAAGATTTTATATTATACAGCTAAGCGATTTGCTGCTCCAAGTGATATAAAATTGACATCAAATCATATTTCCACGTCCCGTTATTATACCCGAGAGAGCATTTAGGAAATTCGCGTGCTTTGCGTCACAGGGGAAGCGGGCTTCCTTTATACCGCCGCGGGAAGGCATTGAACATTTATGTCAAAGAGAAGGTTGATATTCCGCAGTCGCGGCACGTCGCCCGTCGGCTGAGCGTCGCTCGCCGCCGTCACTCCGTGCAAACTGTCACGCTGACAGAAATCTTCCATACCAGATCCTGAAATATGGACTCCGAGCCCGGCTCCCGGCGCTAACTCCAAATTTACGAGCCCCGAATCGCCACACCCGCCGTAAAACATCCTCGCTTCCGTGCATACGAATATTTGATGACTTTTTAATCTCGCACGAGAATCGAATGTGGGTCATTAAAACGGAGGAAACGAGGAAAACATTTGCAGATATTTCAACGTCAAAGGTGCAAAACAAAACGCAATTTCGCGTATTACGGACGCGTAAAATTCAACATTCGACGGTTTCAATCCCCGCGGGGCGCGCCGCGCCGAAATTGAAAAGGTACCGGCGTAGCTCACGCCGCGCGCCGTATGCCTGCAAATATTTCATGGCGCTAAATCAGCACTCGCGCACGGAGATTAGCATGAAAATGGCGCGAGAAAACGACACGTTGAAAAACACACCCGAGCGACTGTAGGCACCCTAATTTCCGTCTGTTCTCAGCACACACGATGAATGTTTAAGCTTAAGATCGTCGCTCATTGAAGCACTCTTTGAGCCGCTCGCTCGCTCCGCCGAGCACCGCCGTGTGAATTAGCGTGCTTGATTACTCGACACGATTCCGATTTCAATCATCCCTCGAACGAGCGACGCGATCTAACGTGACACTCGACATTTTCCATTTCAATTGTGCGAGAGACTGACTAATTACAATATTCAAAGTGGGCTAATCTCGCAGTCGGCGGGTAATCAGTTTAAATGCAGGAGTAATTGTGCGCTTTGTACAAATAAGGCAGTAAACCGTTAATGCGCTAAGTGCGCCATCCGACGGGCGGTAACGGCATCGTTCGTTAAACAATTTACATAACCTCCGCGGAGAGGGGCGCTCGACCTGGTCTCACAATGGCCTGTTTATTTTTACACAACTCCCTGCAAATAGGTTTGCTTTGTTCCCCTAAAAGATGTTTAACAAGATGCTATAATGTGGAGCTTCTCAGGCTATGTACCGACCGGATGAAAGCTTAAACGTCTGTTAGGAATAGCATTTTTATTCAAAGCCTGCGAGGCTTTTGTAAATTGTTTATAGGCTGACCTTCATAAAGAGTTTAAGCGTTTCGCTCTAATTGTCTCGTCGGCCTGAGCTTTTGAAATTGGATACGAATAAATTTCACAATTTAATATAACGTTTTAGGGCTAAATTGTTTGTGAATAAAGCTTTAAACTGAACGTATAAATGGTTTTTTATCCTTTTAGACTCTAAAACCTACCGTTAATTTGTACATGTATTCATAAAAAAGTTGAATCATTCTATCAACTACACTCATAACAAAACCATGCCCATATTTTCATTCCTACCAAAGTTATCTTCCCCACTTGATCCATTTGCGTCCTATTACATATTTATCCGCGAGCACCCATCCGTATCGACATGTCACTCCAGTCTTGTATTCACCCCTCGACGGGCTGACTGACGCCTGTCTTCGCAGATTTTCTCTAACGTCATTGTTTTCCGTATATATATCTAACGTTTGTAGTTTTATTGTTTATGTGGAAAGCAGGAATGTGATTGTGAATAAAAATCTTTATCGTTTTTTTTATAATTAAAATAGTGGTTCTAGTGATTAACAGAGGCCTATATATGCAATTATTTTCTATTTGATTATATTATTAGATGGATTTGATGCCCGCTGAGCCACGAGCAACTTCCTTTTGTAGAATGTTTATATTATAAACAAACCTATTATTCAATTTCATATTGTATACCTATGTATTGACAGCTTTATCGCAAGTTTAGTGACGTCAGAAAGCCTCCCTCCCTAAACACTTGACACATTATTATCACGATATTAACCGCGTGAGCCCGTTCACACATCATTACTTACTAAGTTGCTATGAAGGTGGGTTTTGAAGTCTAACATACATATATCTTCTTGTATCGAATAGAGATATTATAGTGTTGTGGTATAAATGGTATAGTCTATGTTTAGATTTACGGTCTTATTTATAAAAATGCCTATAGTATGCTATAAGCATACTATAGTTAAAGTGTTCAATAAGCATTTAAAGTGTTCTATAAAGTTTACTATTTATAAACGTTCTATAAGCCTTCTATAACTATAGTACCCACGTGGTACCGACAATAAGCCAAATCATTGCCATTATTAAGAAAAAATCAAAGAAGAACGAAATTAACCACAGATAATACGTATCTTAGTGCCAAATATATGCTAACTTTGTCATAAAACACAAAATTTTGTCTATACTCAGACACAAAGAAACGTCAAAGTTGTTGATATTCAGACGCGCAAAAATCAAAAATTTTAATAAAAATAAGTAAATAGCATCACTCCTGCTGCCCAGAGGATTTGCGATGCTGAAATAGCCTGCCGACGGGAGCTACATGAGGCCCAAATGGCCAACGAGCAACAAAAATTGAAATATTAATAGAAGAGCTTTTGAAATTGAAAATAATTTATTATAAACTCTTGCTGCCCAGAGGATTTGCGATGCTGAAATAGCCTGCCGACGAGAGCTACATGAGGCCTAAATGGCCAACGAGCAACAAAAATTGAAAAATTAAAAGAAGAGCTTTTGAAATTCAAATTAATTTATTATAAACTCCTGCTGCCCAGAGGATTTGCGATGCTGGAATAGCCTGCCGACGAGAGCTACATGAGGCCCAAATGGCCAACGAGCAACAGAAATTGAAAAATTAAAAGAGCTTTTGAAATTAAAAATAATTTATTATAAAAGTAAAACAGAATGAAAAACATAGAAAGACTTTTATTAACATGTTTATCACTAATCACACATACTAAGATACTTTCATTTAGCATTATCACATGTCTGTACCTACTATTAATTAATTATTACAAGAGCAGCAGTGTCATTGTGTACAATAAGGGCTAATCTTTATATATAATTCTGATTGGAGACACATAATGTCACCGGATCTGGTTTTACAATTCCACATTTTTCCTTGTTTTAGTTTTGGCTTAACAGTAAAATCATAGTAGGTACATGCTCCAAAGCATAACTTCCTTTCATGTTATGTTCATAAAGATTATCACTTCTATGTATATATATGTAAATGTGTCACCAAGCACCTAGCAGTATGTTCTTGCAGCCTCCTCTGAGAGCCAGTTCCATTACAGTACAGTTATATGCCAACTTCAACCACAGTATCACAAATATTAACTACTTACTAACTAAGATGTGACCTAATAAATGATTGCAAGATGGCGTTTGAGCGTCCACTTGCAACTTCTCATGGCTCCTCTTGGACTACTGGATTTGCCTGGTGAGCATCTGAGTTACTTGCAAGCACAGGATCCCCCTGGTCAATGGCAATATTATGTAAGTAATACTGCAAGTGCTATTATTGTAGGCTTTACATTCTCCAATTTGCAAGTCATTCCAAACAAAAGGCACTGAAAACGCTGTTTTAAAACCCCAAATCATCAAAAAAATAATTTATATTATAAAATATTATTGTTTGTTTTTACTTCAAAGACAGCAAATCAGCTGACAGATGACAGGATAGTCGGCCATCTTAGATCTTATAGCACCGCTATAGTACGGTTATAGTGGGGTCCTCGCTACTATAACTTTATAATAGACTTATAGAACTGTTTAGCGCTATAGTGCGTTTATAAATACCGATTATGGTCATTTTTCTTATAGTGATGTTATAGAACACTTTAACTGTTCTATAACTTTTTATAAATAAGACCGTTAGTATGTAATTAGTCACCTTTAAGACCCATCGTAATATTAGAAAAACCTCGAAACAAACAACTTTTACAAACAATAATACGATTTATTGATCATCTAGTATATGTTGGTACACTGTTGTTGCATTTTTGCAAGGTTATGATTGATTTTCTATAAAAGTAATGTTATATCGATAAATTATTAGGTTAGTTGTGTACGTTCTTGATCCTTATTGCAAGTAGGTAGGTACAAGAAAACATGTTAGCTAAATTAATCTGATCTCACTTTCTGAAATATTCATCTTTCGAGATTAAGTTTTCATATTAGCTTCTAAGAAGTAGACTAAAGGGAGCCGTTAATGAGCTAAGTTTGCGATAACTTTTCAGAGCCGTGAATCTACTTACACTGGAGGTATCTAATTACTAACGTATCACATATGAGTTTAAAACTAACTAGTGAAACTTGAACAATGAGTTACATTCACGAAGTCGCAGAAACGTCTCCGACTGAGAGAGCAGAGCTGCACTTAGCTTACACCGGGCTAAGTTATACCTACTACACTCACGCTGGCTAAGTTATACCTAAGTACGCTCACTTAGACGTCAACTTCAAGCGAGATGGAGACAAGAAACTAATTTTCCCGTCACTAATTGAGTAGCTAAGTAGTTATAAAATTGGTTAAAACTCATTACAGTCTCAGAACAGTTTGCTTTCTTGTTAGACGGTGGCTTGCATACAAATTGACTCGACTTAATAACTTAATATTGAGAGATAAAAAGCGTGTTTGAAGTTGGATGGAAATAGGTTGAGGTTTTGCATCATTTGAAGCTATTGCCAAAAACTAAAAAAATGGCCGATGCGGCTAGTTTTGAACGAGTAACCAAAATGAAAATTCAAATCAGAGCGTTTTCGAATTTTGGTAGCATTCGGATAGCCATATACAGAAGTCGTTTTGTCATATTGGTGTCAGATTAACCTGGGCTAGATTAAAAACCCGAAACCAGAGCTCACTTTGTTCCCGTGAAAAAAAGAGAAGAGTAGTGCGAGACAAAAAGGGGATGATACCGGTTAAAAGTTGGATGGAAAAAGTGGCGGGATTTTTTCGCTTGAACAATGCTGTTTTGAACTATTGGAACGCAGAGCGTGGCTTTATGAACGCGTGAAAAATTCCTCCTCTTCTCAACAAACAGATTCCTGCGAGACTCCAAACTCTGCGTGCAACGGAACCAGAGACTGCTTTTAGTAGATACAGCACTAAGTTTTTTTTCCCTTTTGTATAAATTGACAGTCAGATATTCAGGCCATCTGGTCGCTTGAAATACTTGTAGTTGAATGTGGAGCGTACTTAGCAACACAAATATGCTTTCGAAATAAAATTAGCAGTCAACCGAGGCTGCTAGAATAAAATATTAAGCAAATTACATGGGATTCAAAACGTAGGCTGTAAATTTGTAGAGTGTACAGTTTACCTCTGGTGTACTATTAACTTTGTTGTTTGAACAGCAATGTGTAGGTTAAGCCAATTGTTCTTTAATACAAAAATACTTGTTAATTTAAAAAAAGAAAAACAAAGTTTCACCTCACTTTTCTACAAAACAGAATCTAGCCAAACGATCTGTGTAAAGTACGGAGCTTTTCGAAATTACCGCGCAAACATGGCACAATAGCGCGGCATTGTTCCTTCTGCTGTGTATTTATCTCTATGCCTGTATAACTAGGTACATATATATATACTATACCTAGGGCTTATTTGAACAGACTTTATTATGTTCGCTAGCTTTTCAGGGGAATGAGATTGTGCACACGAGCAATGATTAAGGACCTACATATACCTACATGCTTTTTTACAAGCTTTTAACTTGAAGAAGTAAGCTGATGAAATTTTACTAGGGCACGTATCGTTACAGATGGTTTTTAGATTAAATGCTAGACTGCCATGTTCATGTGTAAAAAATGGTCAAGTTCGAGCTGAAAAGTGGAAATATTTGCATACGAAGGCGGAGGCTTATGCCTTTATACAAGCCTATGATCTGATAATACTAAATACAAGTATGTACTACAATATGTGTTTTTAATTCGAGTTGTATTACATTTTTTGTAACAGAATTATTCAAGTAGCGTTTAAATAGATTGTTAGCAAAGTGACTTAAAAGAACACATAACAAACTACTAAATTTCTTGGCCATCGACCGAATAAGGGTACTTTCTTAAAATAAAGTCCTTGGAGACTTTCAAAACCCTCAATCCATCTGTAAGAGCGTCAATAAAATATTGATGTTTGAGACGTATGAGATGGTTTGGGAATAACATCGTGACGTGAAATCGAAATCGTGTAAACGCCACGTTGGGTGGGGAAGGAAATTCGACAACATAGACAATGTAGAGTAGATATACCGAACTAATAGACGGAAAAAAAGACGAATTTTGTACGTATTTTTTTTTATAAATAATTATAATATATATCCCGGGACATTTCACACGGTATCGAATAATGTACAAATTTTTAGTTTTTGTGTGTTATAATCTTTTGTGATGATGTTTTATTAAACAAACCAAAAACAGATGATTAGTTAAATATTTTAACAAAAATTTGTTACATTTTGCAATAATAACAAAAATATTAGGCTATCATTTTATAATGTTCTGATTAGAATATGATGACGCTATTTTTATCATATGTCAACAGATCCATCAGATTTATGATGTATCGTGCGATATTTACAACTGTACATTTAGACATAATGAGACATCTATTGCCAGTGAAGTCTATTGTCACTGCCAATAATTTCGTACAAGTTTTCTCAAGTGAGCCTGTATGTATGTCTTACGTCTGTTTTGATGAACACGATCCTGTTACAACTTCGAGGGAAATATTACATGTGCCACTTGATTGTAAAGGAGCCACCATACAAGCTTCTCAAATGAGTTTCTGGAGTTCTAATGAAACTTCAGATCGTAATGAAAATTTTCTTCGCTCCGTGTTTTGTATATGTGTGAAACTCAATTGTAAAAGACGTACAATCAAGAGTTCTATCATATACCTACTGTTGGTATTCCATTATCGTTTTAATAACTTTCAATGAATAAAAAAATATTCAATAATGAAATCGCTTCCAAAAAGTTCTATCAACAACGACTATTCAAGTGCAACCTCATTGTTAAAATACAACAGAAGCGCTCCTTCCGCGCTCCATCAAAAAAGTGCTGACAACAGCAAAATGAAAAAAAATGTCAGCGTTTCCCCCCATCGCATCGTTCGAATTTCGAACCCCTCTATCTTCAGGTACATTTCACAGGCAGACAATCTCAAGGAAAAAAATAGGCACTTGAAATCCAAGCCAGGAATGGTGCAGTCTACTATGAAAGAACCAGGCGGATACGAATGTTAATATGCTATGAAATTATTGTTTTGAAATTCGAATATGTGTTATGGTTTTATAGGTTTTTATTCGTACAGATACCGTCTACATGACTACGCATTGTGGACAATATCAATAGTAAAATTATCCTGTTCGGATAGTATTCCAACGAAATGTTACGGGTAGGTACAGCACTATGTGTAGAAAGGACACATTCACAAAACATTTAAATTTATGTTATCGTTAAGAGACTTGCTTAATTTATTTTAATTTTTTATTTACAAGCAAATTACAAACCTTTCCCATTTTTGTGCATCATAAAAAAGCACCTCGATAACTCATCGTACAAGTCACCTATCTAAAAAAAAGCATCTGTGGCAGGAAGCAAGTAAAGTAGGAAATGTTGAACCACACGCTGAGACGTTTCATTTCACTCAAATCGCTTCGTCAAATTGAATAAATTTGAATCCAAAGTTGGGCCACACTAGGGGGAATAGTGAACTTATTTCAGACCATTCACGTGACTTATGGTGTTCAGAATGGTGACTGGAATGGTGATGAGAGGTTATGGTAATCCTTGGTTTTAATAAAGGACTTCTGAATATTACCATAGTATAGTAACCGCAAAAGATGTTGGTATAACTGGGGAAAAGAAGGGGAATAACAAAAAAAATTGTATAATATTTGAATACAGATTTATATATGTTCTAACAGTGATAAATGACCATTGTCCGAAAAATCCTGATTGTTTTCTAACGCTATCCAAACTCCGATCGCGCATAAAATTCGACAGCGCCCATTTATTTGAATACAAAAGATATGTTTTTTATCACATCACTCAGGCCTATAAAGCGGGCGCAAAAAAAAAACAATTTCACCTATATTTCTCGCTTAATACATCTCGATGTAATCCATCTATCATCTCCGTACGGCGGGAACAAATGGAAAACAGTTTCATATTTTTATTTTCGCTCAAATAATAAATATCGCTCGATCCGCTTCTGTCGATGCCGGCGTAGTGAATCGATGTAGCAATTTCATCGGTAAATTGGAAAGGCAGTATGATGCTACCAAGGAATTTCAACTCGCCTTTGTACACTCTTCTTAGATGCAATTGAAGATTAAACCGCCGCGAGCTATGGAGTATATTCAATTCATTCCTTTTAGCAATTTTTAACTATTAAAAAGGATTTTTTACTAATACAATAATATGACACAAATAAAAGTTGTTCTTATATTACTAATATCTATTAATTAATGTTTCATGGTCGATATCCCATATGCACGTTACGAAAATTTGCCTGGGATTGGTTTTTAGGAAGTAGGAACTGTCTAAAATATTACTATGTCTATCCATTCCACAACTTTTCATGTATCCTCTCAAAGGCGTACGTCTCCCACCCACAGGTGTCTAAATAACTGCGTGAAACGGAACGCAGAGGCACGTCTTTTGTCGTCCTTTGATGTGAAAAGAAACGAATTTGCTTATAATACAATGAATGTGCAATATTACACCCGATGCCTCGGGGAGCGAATTTATGCGAAAAGAGAAATAAGCCTTTTCACGTCAACAAAGCAAGTGGAAATGTAATGTAATTTTATTTACATGTCACGCGTAATTTGGATGATTGCTCGCGTGACATTGAAGGGTTTAGACAGTGTCTTTTTTATTAAACATCTACTCAAGTCCAAAGAAGAAAGTAAAGTATTTTTTTTTATAAAGCCTACAGTTTTGGACAAAACATTTTCAGATGTTAACTTTACAAATAACTTATGAAGCAATTTTATCGATATTGCATTTTTGGGAAAAACCTGGTGTACAGAAAAAACAACATTACAAATACCTACTACTGGTGAATATTATGCAATTATTTTGAATGCAGTTGATAGGCGAGTAACTAAACTACAAATCGAATATATTTGACCTTTGAGCAGAATGATAGATGTAATATTCGTTTCTTCCATCTCGATTCTAATTTTCAGTCCAATCCTTGCTACGAGAGAAAGTAATCTAATACAATAGCTTCGCAGTTTTCCGCAGGGAATGTGAGACGAAGTAACTAAGTGAGTACGTAATATGTAATACTGAATATTGAATTAGAAAATCAGCTTACGATTTTTGGCTACGAAAAAGTAAGCCCTAGTCTTGTGTCTATAGCAACCTTATTTTTGAAATTAATTTATAAGTAATTTTTGTATTTGTGTACATATATAATGTTTTTAAGCGAGTGTGGCTCGGCGGTTCCAGTGTCTGCTTTTCATCCAGGCGCACCCTTGTTCGAATCCGGTCCTACACCAATGACTTGTATTTTCAAGTTATGTGTGGATTTGCACTCGCTTAGCGGTGAAGGAAAACATCGTGAGAAAACCAACATGTTTCAGGACCACAATATCCGAGGACATGTGTCTTCCGTGAAAGGATCTGGGCGCCCACCACGTTGTACATATCTGCCCAAGACAACTCCTCTAACAAATCAATTCCGCGGGAGATCACGACCCTCAGTCATAAGGAAATACGACTCACAGAGAGAGGGATATAATGTTATTACTACAAACATTACTGAAAAAATTGTAAAAGATTCAGTTTCTACTCTATTTCTTAGCATTTGACTACAGCTTGATCTGAGATAAGAATTTCAACTGGTGTTTTCTCTTAAACCACATAAGGCAAATAGTAAATAGATTACAAAAATCCAGTCTTCAAATATATCCATTAAAATTGTTATTGTTTAACTAAAAGCGTAAGTAAGGTCGTAATTTTAAAGCCATAACATCCACAAAAGAATATTAAACTCTACACTTGACCTCAGTAACAGAAACAAGACGAAGACACATAGACAAAGACTCATTTGCATTAACTAAACAACTCGAAAACACGTCGAGAATTTTACAAGAATTTATCAAGCTTGCGGTTGGACGCTCACATAGACAAAGTAGATCAGTGACGCCTATATTATATATATATTATATATATATATATATTAAATAATTTCTATATATAATAAGTATGTATTTACAAAAGATAAAGTATACATGTATGTATTATATCCGTTATCTGTTACCTATGAAACAAGTGTAAGCTTAGTATGGGGCTACATAGCGCTGTGTGATTTATCTTGAAACATTTATTTTTATTTACTGTTTTACTTAGAAAACTCCATAACATTGTAGAACGTATCATCCAGCTATGACCTAGCGCGAGCCTGTTTGTTACTAAAATAAACAATACGTTCAATTATAATAGGCATGTCTAACAATTTGCAACTAATATTAACACGCGTCTATAACGATTGGTCCAGTCAGTTAGCATCATAATGACATTTATTTAGATACATATTATCGGTGCTAGGATTTTTACTAGTCATATGTTACACAATGACTATGTTTCCAGCTCTTAAATTTTTTTTTATTTTTTTATACAATAAAAAAATCTCCTTATAGGTACATTATGTTTCACCAAAATCATGCGTCTATTAGTTGTTATGTCATTGAAAACTTCAAACTGCCTACACTCTTACCCAGCACGTCGTAGGAGTTAATGAATCACGTACGAAAGCAATAACCATTCAACCATCGCCGGCTCTAAACACGCCGAGCCGTGCCCTGACGTTTGTCAAACCGCAATGTACAGCGGAAATTAATTTAACTCGCACCGAAGGGTGCTAATAATAATCCCCACTTGTACGTGGAAATGATTGTATGGAGTAATCAGTGGAGCAATATGAGAAATATTGCAGACGGTAAATAACAGTACCTATAGAATAAAATTAATTAAAATAAATCTTCGAGTTATATTAATCTATATACCTATATATAAAACTCAAAGGTGACTGACTGACTGACTGATATAGTGATCTATCAACGCACAGCTCAAACCACTGGACTGGGTTGAAATTTGGAATAAAGGTAGATGTTATGACGTAGGCATCCGCTAAGAAAGGATTTTTGGAAATTCCACTTTTAAAGGGGTGAAATAGTGGATGCAAGTTTTACTTCTTAATGCGAGCGAAGCCGCGAGCACCCACTAGTTTGGGATAAAAATAAGTCAGCCATTTTCTAGTAACATTACTATTAAATTGTATCAGCCGTTTTAATGCCTTATCTATCGTTTGACTACAGCCTGCCAGAAGTTTAGCATCTCTGTAGTCCAAAATATAAAATGCCCACTTTTTTAAGTAAAGAAAAGACAAGCTCTCCTTAATTTTATAAATGTCAATAATATACATAAAAAACCTAAATTTCGTTCAAAAATCATACAAGTTGAGTTACTGTTTGCTTGCGTATCATATTATGAACGCGGCGAGAGTAAAATGCGTGAGAAAATTAAACAACGCCGTCACAGCTTTCCATTTCACTTGACTTTATATCACCCGTGTACACAGCTACTTGGAACTACAAGAAAGACACATATATTATATTTTAGTAACAGATTTTGTCGTACAGTTTTTCTTTTACTGAATGACTAATAGATGCTCCCGGCTTCGCTTGCTTATTGCGATAAAAAAGTCATTTGGGAACCTATATCACCATAGTAAATCATGATGCTCCATCCTATCCAATCATGTTGTATTATTTTGACACTGCGACTACACAGTAAACTGAGTCTAATTTACAATTAATTTTACGTTTGAATTTATTTACCCATCAATATTTAAATGCCTGTTTTATAAGATAACCCTGTACATCTCCAGTTAGGTTAGGTATATTTCGTACTGAGTGGATTTAACCGTCATTGTGTTGATCTCAGTTACTTGCTCCAACATTGAACATCGTTATTAATAGACCGTGATATTTGAAGCAAATATGCGATTCATATAAATTTAATTTACCTATTTCATTGATGGTGTTAGGTGTTTATTAATTTTATCCTAGAAATAGTAAATTTACATACACTGATATAAACATTTTTACACATATTGTTATATCTTAAATTTACTAAGATTTGTTTAGTTTTAAATTAGTAAAGCTATAACGACTATACGAAAGTAAACAAAAGATAAGTCCCAAGGGTGCTGTTGTAAACGATTTCAGATACTATAAGATACTAGTGGGTGCTCGCGGCTTCGTTCGCATTAAGAAGTAAAACTTGCAAGTTTTACTTCTGTGCATTTCCAAAAATCCTTCTAAGCGGATGCCCACGTCACAACATCTACCTTCATTTCAAATTTCAGCTTGATCCGTTCAGTGGTTTGGGCTGTGCGTTGATAGATAACTATATCAGTCAGTCACCTTTAAATAAATAAATATTCCGGGACATTGCACACAGCGCCATCTAGCCCCACACTAAGCAAACGCTTGTGTCGTGGGTAACGGATATATTACCTTTGAGTTTTATATATTTAGATGAATAGTTCTATATCAGTGTACACGTCACCATACATCATATACAGTCATACAATATCATATCCTCCGACCAGCACCGGACATATGAGAGCAGTCCATGCAGAATAAACCCCCGCTCAATCCGTCCTAAGGGATCACGCCTCGTCCGCACCGCCGCGCCCTCCGATATCAAGTGTCAATATTTGGAATCACCGGCATTCCCCGAGACTATCGAATCGATTCGATAATACCAGGTATCGAGAGCGGCTTAATTGGGATCGAGTCGCAATCGAATCGCGACGCGGAACTCAGCGCAATGAGCGAAGCGAGAGCATGCCTCATTGACGTAGAATATAGATTATAGTTTGAGTTCATTAGTGTTTTGCTTCTTTCATTAGTTCTTTGGAATATCTAAGTGAAAATAAAATACTAATCAAATAATTTTATAATGTTAATATAAAATATGTGTGACGTGTGACACATACAGCAAAACTTTTAGGAAATTCAATCGATCATAAGCTGTAGCATTTTCAAGAGATCAAAACAAAATTATTATACATAGATACCAAGTTAACCAACATATGTATGTATAGCAGGTACATAATGTAGTTTCGATCGACTATGGGTCCATAAAACACGCCTATCCGGGGTAACGAGTCTCAGAGGATAGCGATAGTTAGTCACAATTCCGAACAGTCGAGTTTTGATCGAATTACCAATTTGTCCCACCTAGCCCGTTAGCATACTAGTTTGAATTTCACTTCTAATATACTCGTAGCGTTTATATAGGCTATGATCGAATCTCGTTCAATTACTTTAGTATAACCTATACCTATTTTTTCCTAGACAAAATGTAAACTGAGTATATTAACAAGCATTTAATAGTGTATGCCAGCAGTCTAGTTTGAGTATTAGCACAGAAAACATACAGTATTAGTTCCATTTTGTTATAGGTATGGTAATTGGTGACCGATTTTTCAGTTTCATAAAGTTCTTAGTTTTGTGCCCTTGTCGTTCAAAATGACCAACAAAACAGTATCACTGTGTTGTCAGTATTCACGGACAATCTATCACATAAACAAATACTAATAGAACCAGAGTATAATTCCCATTTCACAGTCGTAAAACTTGTTATAAAATCACTTGTTTACTAAGAGCATTTGCGTTCGTTTCCCGCGAAAAGTGAATTTATTTCAATAGTGAATGGACTATTCAAGATCTGTGAACGCTTTACACTAACTACGGGGAGAATAAATTGTGCTCGAATTGAGTCAAGCTTTTGACTCTGGGATGCCTTGAAAAGTGGTGGAGTTACTTGAAATGAGGCGCTGTTTGGTATTAATGAATGGAAGTTCTTAGCATTGGAGTCAGAGTGGGCAAGCAAGCTAGCGAAATGTTAAACTTTAATTTAAAGATTTACAGTACTTACATCTGGAAACGAGGAATATACAAGACTGAGATTTTTTATTAAACACGACACTAAGGATTTTTTTGCCACAATGCGACCAAATAAACGAAAACTAATAATAAATTTGACTTTTACATGACACTAAAAATACATATTTTGTTATATAATATTACACGTTACAAACGTTACAAAGTCTCATGAGTTAGATTCCTTTTCAAAGAGTATGATTCTCACGACACAGGGTAACCTAGTGTGGGGATCACAGTCGATATCATTTACCCATTTTGAAATATCCTGTCTGATCCTATTTTCTTTAGTAGTACAAATGATGTATACTAGTCTAAGGGTTTTTGTGTGAATAAAGTAAATTATTATTATTAATTATTAGTTACCAGCAACTTTGTTTACCTAAAAACCTATTTGTCCATAACGTACGCATGTTAGTATTTCAGCAGCGGCGCACGACATTTATTAGCAAACTTTTAGTTTTACCGGCACAATGAGACAGATCCATTTAATTAGGTTTGTTAAGCCAGCGCCGTGTTCTAGCCAGTCCCGACGCGTCGGGGGAATCCTCTTGTTTGTTGAAGTACCGACAAATAGTAGGTATTGTTGATACAGTTTTTTTAAGTAGAAAACGTTTGGAATTCAATACTGTTCTGATCAAATGTTAGGTGATTAATGTATGTGATAAAATGCTTATGCTTGAGTCATCTCTTGGTTGTGTAGTACCTAACCTTCTGCATAGACAATGATAATTATTATTCTTCTGAAATATAAACTAAAGCGTATGTTTCCGCAGTTTTAAGACGAATCGCTTGTGTAAGTTTTGCTTCAGTCAATTTTGTAACTCAATGCTTGGCATTAATGTTTTTTTTACAAGGAAGATAATATAACCGTGGAATGGCTCTGCTCTTGACCATAATATAAAAAAGCTCCCTACACCAATATGTACATAAAATAGACTAATGATAATGATTCTTACTCTATTCTCAAAACAAACAGCCCGTATTTTAATACGTCGTTTCTCTTAACTAGCGCCATTTTATTTCCGTGTCGAATTAACAAGAGTAGGTGCTGTCACGTGGCCGAGCAATAAATAAAGCGAGAGCAAAACAAAAACTACAGTAAAGGAACTTCGATTTATTCGCGTTGCACCACTCCGGCTATCGGATGGTGTTTGCGAAAGGGTTTCGGCGTAGCTTTAATGTTAATTGTGAGTCTGATCAATAGTAGTGTAAAAACTTAACTTTGGTATTGGTAGTGAACTTTAATAGTAGTTTTAAGTCCTTTAAACTTTAGTTTTAAGCCCAAAGAGTATATAGTTTAATATTTTTGTATTAAATGACAAATACTCATAAGTAGACTTTTTTCTGTATTTTATAATCACATCACATGATTTTTAAATAATTTTAGTCTATACTATACGTTCGTTGAAGTCTTTTGAATGAGAATGAATTTACACTTTCCTACTTATTGCAAAATCAAATTAAATTATTAGTATTTAAATTTAAGAATAGTTAATAGAATTCAAATTAGTCATGGCAGACTCATTTTGTTTTCAAACTAATTAAGGTTGAATCAATGGCTATTAATGTGGATTTCAATCTCATTTGACTGATCAAGATTGCTACGGCTGCTACAGTTCGTAGCACTGCTACGCCATCATATCTAGTTGGCTAAGTTTATAAAGGATATCTACATTTTTACAGTAGAATACATACACAAGATTGGATAAAACATTAAGATTGGATAATAGTGATTTAACAACACGATTGGTTAATTAATAGGTGGTGACAAGTTTTTAAAATATTCAATTTATTCTGAGTTATTTTCCGGTTGCTCAAATTGCTACGACCATTTAAGGCACCATGAAGTAATCTCAAGTTGTGATTCTGTATTGTATTTACTCGAGCAATTCTCACGTTGCGTACAATAGCTCTGCAAATACGTGTCTTTGTCTTTTTTTAAATAGGCGGCGTAAATTTAAATCAAATACCTGGCTTAGTTAACTTCCCTCATTGCTTATTTTTAAAACGTTTTTTTAATTTTTGTTTGTTTAAAATAACTTCAATATCTATTATTTCCTATGTTTTGAAAAAATCTCCTTTATGTCTTTAAAGTGGCTGCAAATCGACTGGTACAGTTTGGTAGGTTTAAAACGACAACTAAACGTGACGTCCAACTCTCAGGATATGCATACTTAGTTATAAAAAGTCAAAATATATAACTTTTCATGCTATACCAAATTAAAACACCTCTTTTCCCACCTCAGGATAATGAAAGTGATATAAACAAGGTTCCACTCTCCACTACATTTGTAAACAGCTTGCAGAACTTATTCGGCGCGAGTGAAATGAATTGAAATGGAGTACGCAATGCATTTTAAAACGACCAGCAAGCTAATGTTTGGTGCAATTTAAATTCTACTAACTGCGCTAAGTGTGATAAATTGGTGGAGACTGTTGGTCGAAAGCATGTAAGATCTGCTTAGTAAAACATAGATTAAATTGTTATTTCTTGCCATGTATAAACAGTTGTACTTTACGATGAAATATAAGCCAAAGTATTATTTTTTTATCCTCAACAAGTTTATCTGTTTAGTTTCATTCAAAACGATCAATCGAATTTTGAGATCGATTTGATGAGTGCTCACCTCTAGCCCTAATCCCTCTAAATATCGGTATATCCTGGTAATACCTCTAAATCCCCATAAAACAATGGATTGTGGTGATCGAAGGATCCGCTGCCGTGTTCATCTATCTCTCTATCTATCTATATATCCGGATCTCAGGTGCTCGTTATTTGTACATCTGTTTCTCTAATCCCTTGGTCCGACGCCCTTAGCCGGCGCGTCTTAAGAGGTCACTGTAGTACGAGGTTTTTGTCAAAAAAGTATGAGATAACTTTTAGGCAAGCGTGCTACATTTAAACTACAGCTATGCTTAGAGACAGGTGGGATGTAGTCATACGTACGCTTTTTAAAATTAATAAGAAAACAAAAGAACGTTAGATGATATGGATTGTATTAGAGTACTTAGTGCTTACTCGTTTGTAACGATTTATTAATGTTTGTGCTTTTATTAATTACTCATAACTAATGTTATGCAGTAAAAATATTATAAATATTATACATTGAAAAATATGTCTGTTATTATTTTTCTGGTAAATTTTATAACAAGACAGTTGTATAAAGAAACTCTTTGTATCAAGAGTCGTTGCTACATCCGAACCTTAACGGGATCGTCTTAAAGGGTATTATCGGTTATTAGCGGATATCATCCGTCCGTCGGATATAAATCGCCTTTAGGATCGCTCCACTGAAGAGTCCAATTAGTTTGTATAGTGGGACTGAAAGGGGTTAAAGGAAAGTGTCGGCTCCCACACAAATTGGATGTTTTGTGAGGAAAGTTCTTTTCGCTTTGAAGTTATTTCAGAACTTGTCCATTGATTTCAGGATTGGGACTGTACGTGTTTCTGTTTACTGGGTGGGATTTTGTGCTGCTGCAGTATATTTAGTTTTGGGATTCGGAAACGATTTCCCAAGACATGGATTGCTCTAATGCCACGAGATTTCTTAAGCTTATAAATTATAGCAGTAAAAAGGGTGTTACAGGTGTACATAAATGATTGCGATTGCTTATTGCCAAGCAGCCAGCACTATATTTTTTATAACAACGCTTTGTTTTATTTCACAAAAATGTATAAAAAAGGTTGGTTTTATGACTATTTTTTGAACGCCAACCGAATTACTTTACCGTAACTCAGTAATGAATTCCGTCACTAATTACGCTTTCGCCTCCGTTAAAATAAAAATAACACCGCGTTGGCAAAATTCAAAATTATTCAAATACGTTTATTATGAAAAAAAAGTGATAAAAAGACGAAAATTGTCGGCTGAAATTCGTGTCGCTGGTAAAAGGTAATATCGCGTAAAATCGGAGTTTAATATTAATTAGAGAGGGCTTGCGGCCCGGGGCGGGGACCAAACATACAATCTAAAAGACTCCCCATTGTGTTGAAAAGAAAACCAACACATATAATTTAAATTATGTGGGCAATAGTCAAGTGTGTGTGTGTGTGTGTGTGTGTGTGTGTGGTCAACGAATGTGATTTTTTAGACTGTTTAATATTTATAACCTTACTTATGTATGTGGCGTTCATAGTAGTGTCAATTAATAAAAAGTTAAAATGGAACGCTTAAAATTGGAATTAGGTAATATCGTATGTTAAGTCCGAATTTTTACGACTTACATTAAAGGAAAAAAAAACAAAAAAACCTTTGTGGAACTACGATATCTCTTGTATATTACTTTTTGCTCCATGAAGGTTTCTATATACCCATAAGGAGTCTAATACCCTATTTCACCTATACCCTTCCTCCCTTTGAATATTTCACCGTGACGGCCCTTCCGAGCGACTGGCGCGTTTATTTGCCGGTACTTTACCTGGCGATGGAGCCGGGGACAAACTTTACGACATCTCAGCAGTCGCAGCCGAAACCGGGTCAATGTACTTTGCATGGAAATCTCGCGGATGTGCACAGATGCATGCCGTGTGTACTTCATGTAGGTAGATATATCTGACATGCTTTATTTGCATGTGATTGTTATCGTTCTTTAGATATATTTTCAATGTACTTTTTCGTTCGCAATGTGCCTGTTAATGTAAAATACTCGTTTTTACACGGAATGGTTAAAACATTAATAATAATTGAAAAATGAATAATGCACTTATTGTGCCCAGACGAATGCAATGTGCAGGAGTTTATGTAGGTAGATAGGTGGATACCTCTGTCACGTTTTTTTTAGCTGTGATTGTTGTCGTTCATTAGTCATATTTTCAATTTATTATTTCCGCAATGTGCCTGATTTGGCAAAATACTCGTTTTTACACAGGATAAATCAGCTTAATTGTAACATATTAATATTTGTTAAATTAATAATGTACTTATTGGTAGCTTGTGAGTGTTACATGCACTAGATTTCTTCCTGGTTTATTTATACAAGGTTTATTTGTTAGTCAACCAAGTTACATATTATTTAGTTCACTAGAAAATGCTACCTACACTCTCAGCTGACAAACTAATTTGTTAACTTGTTGTATTTGTTTTTATTTTGCTATATTTCTATGTTATATTACTAGTGTAATTTGTTTATATATACGGTTCTTATTTGATCAAAAAACCACGAAATATATTTAAAAATCATATTGACTTAAGTAAAACCACTTGTACCCGCGTCATAATTTGAAAAACCCGCGACAACGTAAATTAATTAAATTAACCATGAAAAATTGATAGCACATGTAACTTTATTTCACCTTCATTTCACGCATAGCCTGATGAACTGACCTGTATTGTTACACTAACCTCTATGCTATATGTAGGTGTACATGTATGTGTGTAGATATAGTAGATAGTAGAGATATTGCGGTTATTCCATCGAGATATCCGAATGCGGGTCAGGTCACGGCTTCAGATACCTATTCCGTAACGGATTGAACATTTAGGGTTATATGACAATATGAACTATTTATAGCTCTTGTTTTGTGTCGATAAAAAACATTTCTGTTTAATAAAGCTAAGAAATGTTGAAAAATTAATGGAGCAGTTTAGTGAAATAGATCGTATGTACACACAATATAACGTCTCTTTCAATATTATGTATTTTTGGAAAAGCTCTTTCAGACTCATTCCGAGCCTATACTGCTATTTTTTATATGTGTGCATGTATATTGGTCTTATCTTTATGTTCAAACAGTCCTCAAAACCTATTTGAATAAAATTGGCCTCACAAAATCGGATTTGGGTAAAAACCAGTAACGGTAGACGAAAGACTTAAGAAAAAATCTTTTTTTTCTCCCTCTGAACCTTTCCAGTGAAAGGTTTTCTTGTATATTTAACAAATAGCCCTGTATAACCGTTACCAGGGTCTCCGACATTGTTTGGCTTGGTTTCCGGGGGAAGGTATTTGCCCCTTCCAGATATTATGTAGCGTCTCTCAAAGGTATTAATTTACTCGTAAATGTGGCTATCGGAAATTGTCGAGTTTGGTATTAGTTGGGACTAAATACTTGTAATACGAGATTGGGGTCTTGTGAAATACATATTATATATATTTCAGTTGAAAGCCGATTTCAATTTGATTTTTAGAATTATTACATCAGTCTTCAATATGACTTTGCAATAGTTTTTTTATTTTTTACAATTAAATTGAAACGGGGTTTGCCACTTACTTTAATGAATATAATTATTGTGAGAAATTTTAATTTATGGCAAAAAGACAGTCGCTATAAAAAAAATATCATTGACATACCTTCAATCTCAGTTAACAAAACAATAAACTTGGAAACACCCCTAATTAACACGAGAAACAAAAGAAAGTTTCATTTACACTTAAATTCTGTGGCAACAAATCTGTTCTTATTTTAACTGGTATTATCCACAGTTTGAGATAAACTGCATTGTGTCCAACCGAGTTTAATTATATTTTATTGCGACTTACAACTGCTAATTTCTCTCAAACAAAAGCGTTTATTCCGTCCCTAGCCCCTAGATGGTAATCGTAAGGTAATAGCGGTATAAGGTACCAACCCTTATGTTATCTGGGTTCTGTTATATGAACAATACTTGACAGGTCAAATCAAGCTGTAAACCTCCTCCACGTGTTACGTACCGCATTACTGAGAGCTGTCACTCCTCCGCAAAATCACCTTAATTGTTGATTAGGCGGATGATCGTGGGCAGAGTGTGATCAGAGCCCAGATTTCTGATACTTGAGTTTTGCTTTGAAACCTAACATCTAGGTTAGGCCATACACGTTTCTACCTTGCCAAAGTAATAAGGAAGATAATACATACTTTACGGTTGTTTACATTATATTTTAAAAATGTACTCTAGTTTTTAAACTTCTAATCCAATTTTCCGGAACCGTTTCATTTTCAAAGTCTTACACTGACGTATGCTTTCGATCGGCAAAAAATTAAATCTAAAGCGAGGCGGTAATAAAACAACGTCACAGAATAGTTGTTAGATGGCATACACAAATAGGTATATAATGAGTGTAGGCAGATTTTAATTAATAATTAGCATAGTCTATTTCTATAGTTGTCTATTACTATAATATAATATCCACTGCAGAATGAGTGTCCAACGGAACTCTTCGATAAAGTACCATCTATTAAACAACACGACAATACCATATGCACCAGAGAGGCGGAAACAGAACAATGTCATAGAATAGGAATAGTTGGCAGGAGTACTCAAGTATGTAGGCACCTATACTAGCTATAATGCAATAGTTGGAGGGACGTATCGCAATTGTAGGTGAGAACTCTGCGTAACAGCTGAATTGTTATCACCCGACGCCCGACATTGGATAGGGATGACTAGTTTGCAAGAATGATTTATTTAGAGTCTTTTAAAGGAGGTTAATTGTTACATTTTACCAATTAATTTATTTATTTTATCATTATCATTTAACTAACAGAGCTTGATAAGAGTAGGTTTTCAAGGCAATTGAGTAGCATATAGTAGTTAGAATTAGGTATAAGATAGTAAATTAACTACATTTAGTAAAGAAAGGTTTTCAATACAGTTGAATGTAACGAGTAGATATGATGTTGTATTTGTATTTTTTTATTCATAAAGTTATTTGCTGTGGAACTAAAAGTGTAAATAAAAGTCTAAGTTAAACATGTCTCTTTAACAGCAAATAATGTCTTCTGTAGCTGGAAAATATTGAAATCTATGTTAAGCCATATTCATATTCGTAAGAAACATTAAATTATCAACTCAACCGACAAGACAGCCCTGCGCCCGTAGCGCATTATATTCCTCAAATGACAAACACGCATAGCACACATAAACGCCGCCTGTCAACACACACTCACACACACACAGGCGTCACCTGTCAACACACACTCACAATATCCCCGTGACAAGCCCCGAGTGTGACAGTGATGGAACTTGGGCTATTTATCTAGACTTAGGTATATTTTGAAGAGTGTAGTGTGCAGGATGATATGGGGGAATGAGGTGAGGTTATCCGTGTTTTATAAATAAAATATGATGCCCAGCAATGTTATTATTTAAATTTTAGAATTTCAAAACCAAAGTTCTGTAGTTAAGTTAGAAACCATGAGTTTAGAATGAACGATTTTTAATGTAAGCCTGCTAGATTGTAAATTGCGTGAGTTGTCATTAAATTATCTCTAAAAGTGTAAAAAATATCTATTCCGTATTATTATTTCACTCGTAAATAAAAAATAAAAAAACAAATTGACTTATACAAGTTTCTTTGCTTCGTGATGTTCATCGTTCCCTGTAAGTTGGCTTGTTCTTGAGATTATGATTATGAGCCTCCATCTGCTTGTTTTGTTGTCACGCTTGTTGACTGCTGGACGTCGCATTTGCAAGGCAATAAATAATATAACTGGTACTCACGCAAATAAGGAGAAATATACTTTAACTGAAATCTTAAACATGCGTGTGGTTAGCTTCAGAAAATCGCATTTTTTTTTATTTGGCTACGGTTAAAAAGCTTGATTAGTAAAAATTTTGATTCTAAAAATACTCAATAAATCATCTTCGTCGAATGCTACAGTATATTGCAATTTTTTCAGCTAACGTGTACACTTTATGAACTTCCCAAACAAATTCAACGGCCGTACATTTGTCGTATTTTACGTGTACCAAAGCACCAAATGAAGGTAGAACGCTAATAGATGATAGCCGTTTAAGTGCGGCTTGCAAATTAAAAGCAACGGAACAATCCCATTGGTCAGGAGCTGCCGTTTGTAATTAGCCCAAATGGAAAACAACTTGAATTAGCGGTGCTGCGTGACGTCACTGCTAACTGGCGTTTAAACTGTGGAAGTACTCATTAGAAATGCGATATTCTAGGATTTTGGGACAACGGAAGTGTTTGGTGGATAGCAATTAGGCATGTCCTTGGGCTACAATGACATTGTTTTTCTTTTTAAAAAAGTAACCTATTCGATTTTCAGGAACTGGTCATTTTGTAAAAGAAAAATTATTATATTGTTTACCTGAAGGTGGATCTGGATACGTATTACGTATAAACCACAAACACTGGATTATTGCTTTGATAATTTCTACTAAAACCGATTTACACAATGATGGTCCAAATAAGCTATCAAAAAAGTTCAAAAGAATCAAATTCAAACAGCATATTTGGTCACTTACTTTTAGAACTCTTTGATTGGCAGGCAATCGATAGGTTTTAATGAACACAAAATGTATGCATGCTATATTTATTCATTTATCGACCTACACCAACAGTTTAATTTACAATTTTCACGAATCCCAAGCAAAAGATCAAATGTCATGTTTCCGCCATTTCCCGCGGCGGGCCATTGAAGCGAGCTGGGACAATGGCATCACTTCGGTACGTGGGTGGTGACACGACCAAGTAATTGTTCACAATTATAAACATACGCGGGATTGTTGGCTTTTCAGAGAAAATGTTTCATTCATCATACATATATATAAAAGTATATCATATCAGCGATAGCAACATAACAAAGCATCGCTGCGTAAATGACGTGAACGAAGCAGATGTCTGCACTCTTTCCTGACTTTTTCCGAAGTTTTCAATGCAATAAATATGTGTATCTAGGATCATGATTCGATATTACGCCTGTTCAACATAGAGAATAAAAACCAAAATTATATAAAAAAAAAAAAAAGTTTTGAGAACCAGCATAAAAATGATAGCGTTCGTTGGTCTTCATTCTTTAGCATAATTTACAGTATTTTTAATATCAAAATAAATTCACCGCTTGGAAATTGTGCCTATAGGTACCTATAGAACCCCTATTTGTTTGCTTCAAATTCAAAAATACTCTAGAGTACGTATTAATTACCCAAAAAAAGTTTAAAGGGTTAATAAAGTTAAAATTACAACCACTAAATAAATCAAAACTCCTTTAAAACATCCTCATTCATCATAGAAAATTGCCCCAACTTAGGGATTTAGCTCTCGTAGAGCCATTTAGAATGGTATTAGAATCTAGCAAATTGAACAAAGTTTCACATTATAGTTGCAAAACTAAAAGCTATAAATTATTTTAGTAGAAATTACAACTCGTTTGAAAATTTAAATAAAGTTGGCAATAACGGATTTGAAAGAAGTGCAGACGTGACGTTTTGTGAATTCTGGCTCTTGCTTCTACAAATTGTAGTAGTTAGATGATTCTATGTAATATTTAATTAAAATTATATTTTTTACGAACTTTGAACAGATGTTCAACTGTGCAAATGTATTATTACAAGTTTTTTTTTATATACAACGTCATACAAACAATTAATTCTGTCTAATTGTATCGACTAATTTAAATTTTTAGTATTTGGAAATTGGTCGTGCTTGTTTATTTCGATTAAAGCTTAGCAAATACATATTCCAGTAAATAATTTCAAATATCACCATAAACTAATTCCAAACTAGCCGTTCAGTAAGTTCAGTCAATCTATTTCGGTGGGAGTAAACAAGAACCATTTATAATGTGTCAAAACATAGTTGTTCCGGCGCGAACTGTACAGTTGACACTCGACATCTATCGTGAACTTACTCCGTGGATATTGATGAATGGGAAGTAAATACCTACTTGAGGCACTTCAAATATCAAGTAGAAATAAAATAACAATCATAACTTTTACTTTGTTTAGTGATTCAACTTTGAAATCTATTTTAGGGCGCTTGGACTTGAAAAGTTTCGTAGGACGTTGACTAAAGCCCAGTTACGGAGAAGTATCAAACTCATCACGTCTTTCTTTGTAGCTCTGGCAAATATTGCTTTAAGGCTCCTCTTTTTATGGAAGTGGATAGAAGTAACATTAAATAAGAATGAGTAAATATTATGTTTTAAAACGGCACAATAAGAAATGTGGAAACAGACAACTTTGAAATTGAATACTGTAAATGCCACTGTCACAATTGGCAAATTACAATGTTATAATTTTTTTTTGGTTAAAATTAACACCGAAACACAATTCCTCATTCTCACCGGAAAATTTTAAACGAAACACTTCCGCTTGTAAGCAATTCTTGTCCAAATGAACGAGAGTATTTCTCTATTTCTCTCGGCCGCCGTCTGAGCTAGCTTCTTTGATATTTATTAGACAGCTAGATTACAATCAGCTGCCAACTCCTGTTCGAATAAAACAATTAACTGCTATCTTTATACAAATGAGATTCTCGATACGTTTAGAAAATCATTAGCAGTATTGAACAGAGCTATTTCAAGCACGTGCATAAGGTAGTTTAACATACATAAAATGTCTATTAATTTTAGCGTATATCACTGTCTTAAAAATGAGGAGAAAAGGATAAGATTTAGAAAACATGCTGTAAACTGTTTAGAAAATATATATACCTATTTTACACCCACAAGTACCACATTTGATGATGATTCACATGATTTCTGACAAAAGAAAGCTTCGAAGAACGTGGCATCAGAGTCGCCTAAATGAGGATAAAAAACTGCTGAACGAGGCAACAAATACCCTCAAAAAGGTAATCCAAGAATGGCACGATTCAACGCTGAACACAAAATTAGAAGGTCTGACTGCAACAGCAGCAACAAACTACTCTCTCTGGAAGTTTACTAGGAACATGAACGGGCCACAAACAATGAAACCGCCACTAAAAACCCATACTTGGGCTAGGACAGCTCAAGAAAAAGCGGACGCGTTCGCGGCACACTTGGCCCAAGTATTTACGCCAAACGACATGACCAGTAACACAGACATAGACCTATCAATAAGCGAAGTGATAGATCAACCATTCCAAATGGATTTACCACCTAGACCAGTAACAGTGACGGAGGTATGGAAAACTATAAGAGAACTAAAGGACAAGAAAGCGCCTGGCTTTGACTTGATTTCTAAAGAAGTACTCAGAAACCTTCCACGTAAAGCTACAGTTTTCCTTACTATGCTGTACAACGGAATACTTAGAGTCCAATATTTTCCACGTCTCTGGAAAGTCTCATCAATTATCATGATACATAAGCCTGGAAAGCCACCTTATGAAGTTAGTTCATACAGGCCTATTAGTCTTCTCCCAACGATGTCAAAAGTATTCGAAAAAATTCTTTTGAGAAGACTTAATCCAATATTGGAAGAGAACAAAGTAGTTCCTGATCACCAGTTCGGCTTTAGGCAACGGCACTCCACGGTAGAGCAAGTACATAGAGTCTATGAGCACATAAGAAAAGCCCTAGAACAAAAAAAATATTGCTCTTCCGCATTCCTCGATATCCAACAAGCTTTTGACAAAGTCTGGCACAGAGGGCTGCTATGCAAAATAAAAACAAATATACCGCATAGCTACTTTCTTCTTCTGCAGTCTTATCTGTCCGACAGACTATTTCAAGTACGAGAAATGAACGCTACATCACAATTCTACGACATAAAAGCAGGAGTTCCGCAGGGATCTGTACTGGGCCCTGTGCTCTATACCATCTACACAGCTGACCTCCCCCACGTCGATGACGTCACCATAGCCACTTTCGCCGATGATACCGCAATCCTGGCAAATCACACATGTCCACAACAGGCATCCCTAAATCTACAAAATGGCCTAGACAAGATAACCGGTTGGTTAAGTAAATGGCGCATAAAGGCGAGCGCATCCAAATCTGTACAAGTAACCTTCACACTCCGAAAAGAAAACTGTCCGCCTGTACAACTAGAAGGCACAACGCTACCTCACAAAGAAAAGGTAAAATACCTAGGTATGCACCTGGATCGACGGTTAACCTGGAGAGACCACATTGCAGCAAAGAGAGATGAACTGAAAATAAGATACCAAGGTTACTCTTGGCTTCTTGGTCGTAACAGCAAGTTATCAACAGATAACAAACTCCTGATTTACAAGAGCGTGCTAAAACCAATCTGGACGTATGGAATTCAATTGTGGGGAACCGCTTCGAAGACCAACATAAGTATTATCCAAAGGATGCAAAATACTATACTCAAAACAATCAGTGGAGTATCATGGTACACAACGAACGCTGAGATCCACGAAAACTTAAACATGAAGACCGTGATTGAAGAAGTTGGGGTAATCACAAATACTTACACCACCCGCTTGGCAAGACATCCCAACATCCTCGCAGCGAATCTGACAACCAGACAGTATGAGCCCAGGCTTAAACGGAAAGCAGTAATACCCAGCGACTGAAACCAGTGAAAGGCCCTGTCCTGCCACTTTAAAATAAAAGGAGAAGCACTCAATGGAGAGCTCACTTACATGACAGAATCACTCAACAGATCTGCTTATAGTGAAAACACTGATTGTAGACAGAAAACAGATGAGAAAAAAAAAAAAAAAAAAAAAAGTACCACATTAAAAACTAGCTGTGCCTGCGACTTCGTCCGCGTGGAATAGTTATTTTGGGCATTCATTCTTTCATACATATGCACGCAACGGAAGCCCTCAAAGATGAATATTTTCCCCGTTTTTTCCATATTTTCCATTGTTTCTTCGCTCCTATTAGTTGCAGCGTGATGTTATATAGCCTAAAGCCTCCGTCGATAAATAGTCTATTCAACACAAAAAGATTTTTTCAATTCGCACCAGTAGTTCCTGAGATTAGCGCGTTCAAACAAACAAACAAAAAAAAAGTACTTTGTATACCTTCAGACTAAAATTAAAGAAATTTATTTTTAAGCATCAAAAACGAGAAGCCCTTTTCAGAAATGACACCAGCGCAATTTAATACTCACGTTCAATTCTATATATTTACGATTCGTTTTGCAGTACGTACATAAGTTTTTGTCCATAGGTATATATTTTATTCTGTATATCAGTATTTTATATGTATTAGTGTAGCCCTAGCTCTTATGTAATATCTTTTTATTAATTTTATTTCATTTCTTCCACTACCAGTGTTCCTCTTTGTATACGTCCTTTGTTTGTTTGCCTGCCTTCTTGTACGTGCGTGACGTCACAGCCAGCCCCAACGGAAGACCAGCGCTGGTTGCTTCCATACAACCAGCATTATGCTGAGTTGGGGCTGTGTTGTGGCAGATTTTATGTTTGTTTTTTATGATTTTACTCCTGTGTGTTTTTAAAATCTGTCACAATAAATGTTTTCTTTCTTTCTTCTAAACAAACTCTTCAGCTTTATATTATTAGTATAGATAAAATATCTGTACTAAATCCCGTCCGCTTACATTCATTCCTTCCCTCCTCCCTAAATAGGTACTGGAAAACATATTCGGAAGGTGTGCAACTTGCGTCCTCATAATGACATGTCGGCCGCAGTATTTCCGGTGCCTTCACTCGAGCTGGTGTGTATATAGTATACCGCTTGTATAGAGTTAGTGGTTATGCACAGCAAAAAAACGTCATATAAAAAGAAATGACGACCATTTCATACTTTTTGACATTTGGTAAGGACACAACAGAATGAAATTTTTTATTGGAATGTTATGAATAGCTAAAATTTAATTAGCACTTAATTTATAAGTTGTTTCAATTCGGATTTTACTACATTATCAATCAGACATTTATCTATCTAAATTAATTTGACTTTCTCAATTCTGCCAATCTACGAGTAAGTTGTTGTATGTTACTTTGATAAACTGTTATGTTTTCATGTTTTGTGATCATATAAATTATTTTTATCAGTAACGCTGTATAATGTAGCCACATACACACGTTTAAGTCTACAGTATATACATTGGCAAAGCGAGACATTTCCTGAACGTTGGTGAGTCACCGGGTATTCAACCACGACTCACCTGGACATACGATTACACGAAGTGAGTGAGTAATATTGCCGTGTGGTTAAGTTTTAATGTTATTTGTACAGATGAATGTAGTACGTAGGTATTTAGCAGAAAATATGATCAGTATTTTTTTTATCCTTGGATATATTTAGTTATTGCTGTACATATGTATACATACACTTCTAATAATAAAAATATTAGTATTTTACCGTATTTATCAGTATTCTTTCCACTGGAAAATAGAAAGACCAAGCAAATTATTTAGAGAACATTAACGAGAGACCCACAACACATACAACGTTGCAGAAAAAATACAAGTACAAACAAAACATGTTAAAAGTATTATAGTTTCTAAGCCGTTCCAAGCAACCAAAATGTGTTTGACCAAATTACATATAAGTAGTGCATACCTAATTATATTAGTTTTTATCAAAGTTGACATGTAATACAGATATTATAGGAATAGATATGACTTGTAATTTGTGGTGTTATCTATAATCAATAAATATATATAATCAATAAATTATTTGTGTTTGTATGCCAAAGGGCGTCAAAAAGACCCATTTTTTTTTTTTTTTTTTTTTTGTTGCCCAGGAAAACCTATTACAGGTACCACCCAAAAAACCCCGGGGAGGGCGGGTGGTTATGTGGGAGTCTCCGCCCCACTCTATAAGGGCGGCATACCCACTAAAAACCTGGGGTGTTCCATCTCCGCATCGTTGGTCCAGGGCCACGAGAGCGCGATGCATACATCCGCAGCCCTGGTGATGCTGGCCCGCTAACGGGCCCCGCCTCGGGGAGCTTCAGCTCAACCCTCAATGGACGACGTGTCAGAACACGGGACACGTCGTGCATCCTGTGGGGACTCATTCCAGGGCAACAGGTTCCCCGACCTGCCACCCAGAGCCCCCAGGAGTCAGGCAGTCGTACGCCAAAGCGACCGCCCTCCTCCAATGCGCCCTCTGCGCACGGAGTTCGGTTCCCGGGTCGCCGCTACTCGGCCGGTACACCGAACTCCTCTCGCCTCTCGGCGACCACCTCGGGTGCTCTTAAAGAGCACGAGCAAGAGCTCCACGCCTCGGGCCCTACAACCAGCCCTCTCGAAGGGGAGGTATAGGCGAGGGCCCCCACTCGATCGAACGTTTGGACACAGGCTAGCAAGATCCACCGGAAGGTGGAAGTTACTAACCTGTGGACGGGGTGCACCAGGTTTCCCCAACTAACCCCAAATCCCCATATGGAGAGATGAAATTAGTTGGGCTTACCCAACGTGAAGGTAGTCCGATCATCGCACCCCTATTCTTACAGGCTAGGGTAAGTATAATTAACAAGTAGTAACATTATTTAATACGTCATATACTTAGGAGGCATTCCTTGCGGAATCATAGTCCGCACGAAATGTCTCAGTACAGGCGCATGCGGGTCTGCCGCTACAGCTTTCAAGATAATGTTGTCATTCCTGCGCAGCCTCCGCACTAGCGATGCCACCTTCTTCCTAATGTCAGCATTAAAGCCATCGGTTTCGTTTTGCGCGAACATGTTGGAAGCACTACAAAATCGGGGAAGTTTCAACATCATCCTGAAGACATTATTGTACTGGATTCGCAGGGTATCTAGAGACTTTTGGGAGCATCTGAACCACAGACCACCCGTGTACAATCCCTGACAATACGCTAATCCCAGGTCAAAATAGACCCATACCCAACATATCATAACCACTACCACAGTGACATCACAATAATCGAGTATCAGCAGTCATAGTTCAGCGAAATTCCGGCAGAAGGCTTCGTGAATCAATTAAGCCACATATAGGGAACGTTCCCGGTCATAAAGGATCCCATTGTTCATTTCGGGTACGAACGCACGTACTACCGAGCAGGGGCAGAGTGAGGGCTTCTGAAAGCAGGGCGACAAGATAAATACCGATATTACGTAATTAAACCAATAATGGCCTGACCATACATATATTTATTACAGCGCAAGACAGGGAGTATTGGCGTAAGAGGGAGGAGGCCTATACCCTGCAGTGGTTCTCATAAGGCTGCTGCTGCTGATGATGATGCATATATTTGGTTATCAATGAGTTAATTTGCTTGTGTTAAATCAATAACATAGTTAATGAACATTTATAATATGAATATTTGCCTGCGAGTTATTCTAGAATCTCAATATCTTCCAATCAGTACAGCCATTTGAAGGCTTAAATATGTAACAAACATAGGTACACATGCATAAAGTTTTGCTTTTATAATTATTAATTAGTGGGGAAATATATTCCAGATGGATTTCAAATTGCTTAAACTAACTACTATATCATCCAATTGAGAGAAATTGTCTTCCTTTGGCCAACTATGTACTATATTTGGCTATAAACGCGAGTGGTATATTTGGTCTTTTCGTGCGGTAGCAAAATATGAGTGACCAACCTCTAAATAAGTTTAAAGTAATTACTAGATCAAATACATCTGTAAATTTCAACCCACTAGTAAAACATTCATTGTAAATCAAAGTTACACTCTGTCCCTAACTACGGCCCTGTTCTCCAAAACCTACGTACCCACAGAATACTGATGAGTGGAGGAAAAAAACTCTTTATTCATGATTCCATCGGTTTTTATTCCACCAAGATATTGAAGATAATGCGATCCCGGAGATTTGGATCCGATTGTATTTATGTGGAATACGATTACTATAGGATTTGACTTTTCTTATTATACTTTGGAAAATCTCTGCAGGATTGTGAATTATGTAATACATTTGTACTTACTGGGTTTCTAGTTGTACCATCATCGTGATTTATTTATTTATTAATTAAAACGGCCAAAAGCTAATTACATTAATTAAGATTATAATCACATTATATAAAAATTAAGAATAAGAATTAGTTTCACAAAAAAATAAAAATAATTGAAGAATGGTAGACCACTTGTCACAAAAAATGATATTACCAATAAGTAATTACTAATAATTACACGAACTAATTCCGCCCGCGCCCTTCTTTCACCGAACGAGTAGAGGTACGGCAGGACGACACCGGTTTATGGTGGAAGTTCCTAAGACCCGCACGAAACGGTACGCTTCCACCTTTATTGTTCGTACCGCTAGGTTGTGGAACTCCCTGCCTGGCTCTCTGTTCCCCACGCACTATAATCCAGCGATCTTCAAAGCGAGAGTGAATCGGTTCTTATCGGGTAAGCACGCTCCATCTTAGGCCATAGCCTTACTTGCTATCAGGTAAACTATGGTCAAGTGCAAAGCCGTTCAAGTTAAAAAAAAAATAATGTTAATAACTAGAGCAGTCAGTGAACCAAATAATATTCTCACCCAAATTCGCTTCACAAACCTTTTTATCCTAGTCCCTGAGAAAAATAAACCGACCGCGACGTGACTAAATTTTGTTAATTACGTACGTTTATCTTAAAACCATAAGTCATGGACTGCCCTATTTCCCACCTAATAATAAAATTGCTGAAACAGAATTCAAACAGCTAAGTTCTTAGCCTTATTTCCTTTGATTCCCTTCGCCTCGTTTCCCCAACACCTTGTTTCCCTACACCTGGCCCTAAACAAACCCTACAAAGTCTCACTTGACTGATAGCGCTAATTAGCACCCGATCGCTTGTTGTTCCAATTTACTCGAACCACATCAAAGGCTGCTTAGCCTACTATTTGCAAACTCGATTCTGTAGGGGTGGGGTGGAGGTATAAATAGGTTTGAGTTGGTACAAAAATGTAAATTGTCTCTTATTAAACACATTTTTATCATATAAATATATTTTTAAATATTTTTATACTGGAAATAGGCATGTTCCTAAATGTGTGTGTGGACATATGATATCAAGTTGATGTTACGAGTAATCGAAGTGGATTTTCATCAATTATTTAAGATACTAAATTTAAATACATGGCGTCTCAAAACACATTTCAGTTAATTTTCATCTCTGAACTTTACCAATAAGAGCAACGTTCTAAAACATGAAGGAAAACATTTGGAGTTGTGTATGTAGCAAGCAGTAAACATCATATAAATGGTTCTTTAGAATTATCTTAGAACTTCACAAGCAACATTGCAAAACGTAAGAGTTCATCGCTCGAGACATCCATTTGTTACACGATTAATTCGACTTCCGCTCTCATTTAATTCTGCTACTGAAACTGAATAAATGAATGAATTGAAAACGATTCCTTTATGTTAATAATTGTGTAAATACACGAGCAATATTGACTGATCCCCGGAGATTTCAAAGTTTCGCATTTCATTGAATTACGTAAACAAAAGAAGGCGCGAGACGAGAGCTTCGAGGGCCCCGAATATTCTCGAGATTTAATTTGTGCAGTAATGAGAGAATTATGGGAATCTGTTGATTTGACGCAAATGACAGACAATGGCGACACTTCATTTAGAAGGAAATACAAAACTATAGAATTGTAAACGTACTCGCACATTGCCATAAAATGTGAATAGCCATACGTTGCACTCATGATTGAAGTTGAAGAAATTGCATTGCAATGTGAAATGGAATAATTGGTTGATAAATAAACAATTATTCAGATTCGCAACTTATAACATGGTAAGGCAATGATTTGTTTCGTGTACAAAAAATGATTTATTACGTAAGTTATTAAGTAGTCAGGTATAAAAGATTAGATTTCGTTTTTTTTTAACAAGAACGGCTTTGCACTTGACCATAGTTTACCTGATAGCAAGTAAGGCTATGGCCTAAGATGGAGCGTGCTTACCCGATAAGAACCGATTCACTCTCGCTTTGAAGATCGCTGGATTATAGTGCGTGGGGAACAGAGAGCCAGGCAGGGAGTTCCACAACCTAGCGGTACGAACAATAAAGGTAGAAGCTTACCGTTTCGTGTGGGTCTTTGGAACTTCCACTATAAACCGGTGTCGTCCTGCCGTACCTCTACCTCGTGCGTAAGTTATGCTGAAATGAACAATTTCCATCCACAAATTCTGTCAATATCTATTCATCGACATAGTTCTAGCGTCATCTCGAAGATGGCTCCTATCTTATTGTATGTTAATACAATGCTAAAATAAACTGACAATCTTTCCGAGCCAATGAATGTTAATCTGAATCTGAATTCTGAATCGAAGAGCCGCCTTCAACATGTTTTGAATCATATCTTGTTTTAGGGACGATTCACAATATTATCGTAGGGAAAGTTAGTTGAATTGATTCAAGTTCTTGCAGGTATCCAAAATGGCTAACTGTTATCTAGGCTGCTTAGCACTGGCAATAGATAGATAGATAGATAGATAGATTAACTCTTTATTGTTGACACATATTAAAAAAACAGTACATAGAACAAATTGCACCTTAACTAGTGCCACAAGCGGCGGCCTTATCGCTGAAAGCGATCTCTTCCAGGCAACCTTCAGCTGGAGAGAAATAAGCAAAAGAAAAAAAAGAAGAATGTGGTGTACAACAAAAAGGAAAAAAGAAATTTTACTAATATATATACATATATATATATATATACATATAAATACGCAATACACATACTTAATATAATAAAATTATTGTTTATATACAAATACATATAATACACAACAAAATATTTAAAGGTGATAGTAGTAGAAATAATAACAGCAATTTTCACTGAAGGGGAGCGAGATAAAATTCCTTTACTTGTTTTTTAAAGGAATCAATTGTCTGAGCCTTTTGAATGTTGATAGGCAGAGAATTCCATAAAGTAACAGCTTGTACAGTAAATGATGAGCCATAAAAAGATTTCTTTTTGAATGTTGGATGTGCGAGTGTTAATTTATTAGTAGATCGAAGAGAAAGAGAGTGTGTAGTATGGACATACGCAAAACGAGAAACTAAGTAACGCGGGGTAGCAGGGTTAAATAAAATGTTATATACGAGAGAGAGGATGTGAGCATTCCGGCGAAGTCGAATAGGCAGCCACTTGAGCTTAACACGAAATTGAGATATATGATCGTACTTACGTAGACCAAATATAAGCCTTATACAGTAATTTTGTAACCGCTCAAGCTTATCTAGCTGATCTTCCCGAAGATCGAGATAGCAGGCGTCCGCATAGTCCAGGATAGGAAGAAGAAGGGATTGCGCAAGCTCAACTTTAGTGGCAGTTGGCAAGAAGTTTCGAAGACGTCTTAGTGACCCACCAGACGAGAAAATTCTTGAGCTTAATGAATCCACATGAGCATCCCAACTGAGCGACTGATCCATTATCAGACCAAGGTTCTTGACTGTATCACTATATGGAACGATGATGCCTTCAAAAATAACTGGCGGAATACCCTCCCAGTCAATCCTTGAGATCAGATGAGAGCTTCCAATGATAATGACCTGCGTTTTTGAAGGATTCACTTTTAAACCAAAGGATTTACTCCATTCAGAGATACGGGAGAGGTTATCATTAGTGTTCCTAATAGCCGAGTCAAGATGACTAATATGAGCCTGCGAGTATATCTGTAAATCATCAGCATACAGGTGGTAGGGACATGAAAGATGTTGCGAAATGGAGTTAATAAAGATAGCGAAAAGAAGTGGTGATAACACGCCGCCCTGCGGGACACCAGCAATTGTGTTGCACCAAGAAGAAAAGGAATCTCCAAGGCGAACCCGCTGCCGACGCCCCAGCAGATAACTATGAAACCATTCTATCACTGATGGAGATATATTGATAGAGCGCAGCATTGCAAGCAGGATATCCAAATCAACGGTATTGAATGCATTACTGAAGTCTAACAGTGTTAGAACAGTAAGCTTACCGTCGTCCATACCCTCGCGTATGTCGTCTGTGATCTTTAAGAGCGCAGACACAGTGCTATGCCCAGGACGGAAACCGGATTGGTAAGGATTGAGCAAATCATGTCGGTTAAGGAAAAGACTAAGTTGACGATGGACAAGCCGCTCAAGGACTTTAGAAAGGAATGGAAGGATAGAAATAGGACGATATTCAGAGTAGGATTTAGGGTTGGATTTTTTAGGTAGAGGAATAATTTGCGCATCTTTCCAGATTGTAGGGAAATCCCCACTGGAAATGGAATTGTCAATAGATACATTAACGGGCGCTGTGATTGGTCGATAATTTGAAAACCAATCAATCTAAACGTCATTTAGTTAATTTGGCAGATCCACTGGTCATCTACATACATAGATATAACGTATATTTTTTTCTAATCACTAAATAAATAAAATAAATAAATAGATCAGGACATATCTCACAGCGCCATCTAGCCCCATACTAAGCTTACGCTTGTATCATGGGTACTAGATAACGGATATAATACTCATTTTTTTTTTTTTTTACGTGTGATAGGTTTACGTTTGACTACAGACAGCCTGCCTGATGTTAAGCATTGCTGCAGCCTAGGGTGTAACACGTTTACCTAGAAGATACCTATTAACTCTAGATTTGAAAACCCCTGGATTGTAGTTCGCAGGAAACACAGCTTCTGGTAAAGTGTTCCAGAGCTTTGCCTTCCGTACAATAAACGTAGAAGCAAAGCGCTGTGTTCGACACTTCGGCACTTCCACCATAAAACGATGTCTACCTGCGGACATCCACTATGCGGATATACTTTTCTTTACTAAAATTGTAGTCAAGCGTAAGCTAATAAAAATGAGAAAGTCATCAACCAGCAACGCAGCAGGACGACAGTCGTGTACGCACGCGACGTAGCAGGACGACAGTCGTGTACGCACGCGACGGCCGCCGCTGTGCGCACGCGCACAGAATACTAACCACTCAGATCAACAACCTCAGCCCGGGACAATACGGGGACGAGGATCCGTTCAGACACTACTTTGTAACTCTCTTACAATCTAATAAGTGTGGCAGAATTTATGGTAGGTACGTAGGATTTGGAACGTTAATTAATTTTATTTAAAAGCTTACAACTTTCAATCAATCTATCAAGAATTATTTATTGTACACCAATAGCAAAAGAACACAAGCATAAAGAAAATTTGTAGACCATAGTATTGGGACAGAGGGCGGACTTATCACTTAGAGTGATCATTTCCAGGCAACCTAGTTTGGAAAACGACGATAGGAAAACAGTAAAGCTGGCGTAGCTACTAAAACTAATACATTAACATTCATAAATAATTAAGCTCTTTATAGTAAACTTCTGAGTTACACTAAAAAAAAATATTCATTAGCTTACAACAGTCAAAAGTTAACAGAGTATCGATGAACATTACCGTTCCTTGATCTTTGAAGTCTTCTAAAGCTACACACTATCAAGGTATTATGAAAACATTTAGTGTTATTTAGTTGCTGAGAAATATTACAAGAATGTAAAAGTACCCTCTTGCACTGTATGAATCATTCTTTTTATGAGGCGACGGTAAAAGCTGTCAAACAAACTGACGGGCCGTTTGAAAAACTATTCACTTTCGGTCCATTATCTCGACAAGCTAGATAAATAAACATTACTAATATTTAAATACGGTGGGAACGAGAAACTCACTCCGATATAGTATGCGTACGCAGGTTAGTTACCTTTTGGGGTTTATAAAGAGTAGCGAAAATGTTATTACTCAGCGAATTCTGTCAGTTAGTCGCTCTCTATTTCTAAAAAGTGAAATCTTACTAAAATATCATGGCGAACGTATGTCTATTTGTTGGTCTCATTGTCTAGGTTTTACCAAACAACGGACCATTCAGTAAGTTAATCGCTGCTTAGGGTCTCAGAAGAGAAATCTAACAAAAGTATAAAGCGAAGTGTTGGTTTGTTCGTCAGTTTTTTTCCATTTTTACGCAGCAACGAAGCAATGGATGGCCAGAATATTTTTTCCAGTGATAGTTTAGAGTCCAGAAGAGAGTCTGAGAGTGACATATGTTACATTTTGCCCCGATACTACGCAAGCGAAGCCGCGAGTATCCACTCATAAAACAAATACGAAAACACTTACAAACACTAGTTCACTCTCTCAATGCTGATGTCAAACAATGTGGCCACTTCTTGATCCGGGTTTACCGGCTGACTTCAGTTGGCTCAATAATTAATAGACGGCTAATGCCCGCGATTAGACGCGATTACTCGACCCGACGGATATTTCACTAGTTTATATCGGATACCAATAGGAGTACGTGACAAGAATTTGTTGATTTTGAGTCTAGATTTGTTAAATTTTGAGTATAGTATAGGTAAAGTTTTCAAAGAATTACTTCTTAACTATTTGCACGAAAATTTAATAAACGGAATTTAAATAAATGATATTTTTAGATCATCAAAGCAAATTTTTAGTACAAATTTTCTCGTGTGTTCTAACATAGAACTAGAGAAGGTACTTAAATCGCTTACCGATACCTTATTGAAGTCTAAATAATGTATTTAGGACCAAAATTCTTTCACCTTTATTGACATTGCAACTGCAAACTTACCTGAAACAACAAAAAAAAATACACAATTACAAAAAATATAAAAATAAATGTTTGGCAAGGAATGCTAGGCATCTTTGGAATGATAATTTCAATCTAAATCAATTCCTAGTAACGGCTAGAAATAGTTTAGTAAACTGATACGATTCTGTGTGACCTACACTATATTTTATAGCCTATAAATAGTGCTAACACATAAATATTGTACAACTAGAATGTATTATGCTGATACGCTCTTATTGTACGTACAAAAATAGAATAAATAAATAAATAAATATTTCAGGACATATCACATGAGAATATATCGTATAAGCTGTTTACAGGACGATTTATTGTTGATCCAAATTCAAAGAGGTCAAGATACAATGCCAAAAGTATTAAAATGAAATTGGTCGAACAATTTGCTCCCCCATTCTTAAAATTGCTCGTCGCAGAAGAAATGACAAACACACAAACGTGTAGTATATGATAGCTATATGTATGTTATACATATTTCTAATATAATATTAGAGAGGTAAAAATGGCATGTTATGATTTTTCGGAAAAGTATAGAAGGTAATAAAATGTACGTAAAAAGCATTTCAAGAATTTTGCGGAATCTCTTTACGACTTCAACAAATGATTTACTGCAAAAATCTGAACCCCATTGCATTCTTCCGTTCTGCGTAGGAAGAAACATCATGATAAAAATGTTATATCAAACAAACAGTAATGTAAATATGTTGTCATATACACTTTTTATATCAACATTCTCGAGATACACATTTATCGTTCTCTCTTTTTAATTTGTCAAATGTAAATTTAATTTTCACACTTGGTTTCGCTTTATTTATTTAAACTATAAATCACGATTATTTACAAAAGAGTTGTCGTTTTGTTGGAAAAAACACAAACAGTATTAGCGTTTGTTCGTTAGTACATTATCAGGGTTATAAGAACGTACGTACATATGTACATAAGTTAGAAAACTGTGCACAATTGAATTGTAATATTAATGTGTTTTTCGTTACTTCATAGCATTTACATTGATTTACGAAACACACATTTCAGATTCATTAACAAACTTAGTTTGTGTAGGTTTGGTTCGTAAGTAACCGAATTAGTTAATTAAACAAAATATTAGTATCTACCAAGTTCTTAACAAAAAAAACTGACCGAAGCCATGGGAAAAAGTTAATTCAGCAACAAGTGGTAGGTATAAGACCCGAATGTAGTAGGTATATATATTTATACTCTGGCGTTAACTAAAATAACCACAACTAATAATAAATCAAGAATACACGCGACCGTACGAATGGAAGAGTTTTGAGATAAACGTTTATGTTCAAATAAATGATTTTAGTGTTAACAGGAAACGAAATTTATGGTCATTGTAATAGATGTGAAATAAATCTTTTACACAATGAACTGTACAACAATTACAATAAATCAGAAGATCAATGCAATTTAATCTTTGGAAGACAGTAGGAACTTGTTCATAAATTGAAAAAGGTGTTTTAAGAATTTGTTTAGATAAATTAATTTTAAAACATATGAAATACTTTTTTATGTTTCTTTCCTAGCTTTTATCTTTACTAAGGTTGCCTGGAAGAGATCGCTCTACGCGATAAGGCCGCCCATTGTACCTAGGTTAAGTAATGTTACTGTAAATTGTTTTTGTATTTTGTTTTCTGGTGTACAATAAAGCTATATTGATTGATTGATTGAAATTAACAAAAATAATATGGTTACGACATGGACTTACGAAATAATTCTATGAAGGTTACATCTCAAGTTTTACATAACTAGGATATTACCTACTTTTGGCTGTCAAATTGAGGCAATTTCCAGGCTTTATTGTGATCATTACGACATAAAAGTACCATTTGCTGGATTAGAATAGCCTCTTAAATAGCATGTCGACAGCCGTATAAGTACTAAATCTCGCGTAAAGCTATAACAATTCTTTGATTGCTATTTTTGTTCTCGTATTTCAAATCTTTAAAGTGTTATAGTAGAATTTGATTGAGAAAAAATTTTATAATATGGTTAGCTAGCAAGAAAAATTTAATTAAATCCAAGTTTGCAGGTTACACTATTAAGTCGTTTTTTACTGCTTTCTTTGAATCAATGAATGCAGTTTAAATGACATAATAATATTTTGTTACATAATCCCAGAGATAAAATATAAACGGATTTCAATCTTTTGATTGCTTCACTATTGCTGAGAATACGCTAAAACTAAAATGATCGGTCCTAAATAAGCCGAACAACATCTAAAATAATAATTAAACGTATTTTCGTCATTTTTCTAATACATTTCCGCAGCTATTTGTGGAATTAGGCAACTTCAAAGAAGGCGGTGTGAAATTGAATAATGAAAGAGTGTATCCATCATCGCCGCACAAAATTAGCTCGCTAATGATTTTACAGGGACTTTCGGATATCATTGTTCTACTAAACTATTCTTAGAACGTTCAAAAACGAGGCAACTACAATACATAATAGGTATTAGGAAATTAAGTAATATAGGGTTTTCTCTACTTAAAAATATAATATAAGTAGAACACAATATAATACGGGAAATTCGAGGAAGTAAAACACATCTTTGACAATTATTCAGGGTTATAGCACTAATATTTGACAGGAAATTTTCTAGTAAATTTATTATTTATTCATAAGGACATTGTTGGACAGTAAACAAACAAATTTCCTTCAGGAACACGTAATTACATATTTCGTCATAATCAGCATCACCATAAATTTTTATTTATCTACTCTTAATTAATAATTTAATTTTAAATTATAATTATTTTATATGTATTTTTTAATTATTGTGTATAATCCTCCTCTCTAGAACACTTAAAAACCCAATATTACTTAAAAAATGAAGTTAAAAAAATAGTTTGAAATGAAAAAAACTAGCGTGTGCCAAAAACCTTTCAATGGAATGTTTATCAAAGGTCACGGGGCTCATTTACCGATTCACGCCCGATAGATGCAGCTATCATCTGATGCGATGAATACCATCGCAGCTAATTGTATGGCAAGAGATGGATGTCAATTACTCTTATGTACATTGCTTTTACGTAGTATTGGTTCGCGTTTGAGTACAGCCTGTTTTGATGTTAAGCATTGCTGCAGTCTAAGGAGTCGCTTAATAAGAAGGCAAGTATTTACTTTAAATTTGAAGTCACATAGGTAATGTTGTATCTTGGAATAATAAATATTGTGTACTCAAGCAAAGAATTCAGTAATTGCAAGTTCCAGATACTGAAGTGCATAATGATAAAATAATGGTTAAGTGATTTACTATTTTTTGCGAAACCTGTGAAAAATATAATAAATAATGTTTGTTTCAGCTCCTACACAAACGGCTTAGATGCAACATAGTAACATTAGACCCTGAATATATACATAGGGAACTTTTTGTTATAAATTAAATCGACAAAAACATATGTACTTCACGCAAACTTAAGTGTAGGTAAGTGTTTTTATTTACACTAATGTTGTAACATTCTACTTATGTTTCCAATACTTGACTTATAATTACTACTGTTATAGCACAGACAACAAAACACTCAATTTAAGCAATTTCACATGATGTTATAATATCCACATCTATATCGTAATAGCTCATTATAACATCGAAAAAGCGTGACCAACCTGATTGCAGGGCCAATCAGGTTGGTCGCGCTGCGCTCTTGTTGGTTAGATTTTAATGGCGGCAAAATCACTGTGACAATACACGTACGCGTGAATTTAATTTAATAAATTAAAAGTTAATTACGGGTATTAAAACACTCGTTACTATTATGAAACTCGCTGCGCTCGTTTCATAAAATCACCCTCGTGTTTTAATACCCTTCATTATATGACAGTTGCATAAACTACTATTAAAATGTTTGCATCTAAGCACCGAAAAAAATGCAATCACTAACCTTACCCAAACTTTTTCCTACCCTAAAGAAACTGTCCCCGCCTCTTGCGTGACACACATTGTCCGAATATCTATCGAGTGCCAAACTCGGGAGTGACAGCTACGTGTCAATTTGACAAGACGTGACAAGGCATGCGTGACGGTGCATCGCGGTGTTACTGGTGAGCTCTGTGATTGGCCAGAGATATGAATGATAATAATTTGTTGTATAATTTTATAGATGTGGCAATATATAGGGTACTAACATCTTTGGGTAAACGCTTAGACCCAGTAGTGGATGATTAAAAGTTACATCATCACTTATCTACGCAGGTGTTCACTTTTAGAGATACGAGCATGTCTCTCCCTTTAATAGAGGTTCATGTAGACAATATCTTTGCATTTGTATCACGGAAGTGACGCAAAATACTCAAATCGTAATACGTACAATTCGCTTACACGAATCGAAAATATAAGATTATTGTTTTCCAATTACGAAAGCCAAGTTGCGTTTCGCAAATCTTACTGAACTAATTATAACTTAGATACAGTTTAAATAGCTTTCTATTTACTTAAACCAACAGCAAAAAGGCTCGATTACACTGTTCAGTTAGCCGTAGTTTAGATAAGAGTGCAAGATTCGCCCCGATTACTGTGCCCTTGACCGTGTGGCCTTCAATTACTCGCTTTTACAGAGAGCTGCTATAATGCTAGGGAATCATATTGTAGGTATCATTAGGTGTATTGATATAGACTGTTATTTTGGCTTGATTATATACGAAACGATGAACATGAATTGTCGCAGGCAATATTTTAAGAATGGGATATTGTGTTACAATGACATATTTAAAATATGATGTTTTTTGATTAAGACAGTTATTTAGAGAAATAAAGAAGAGAGATGAATATAACATTCTAAAAATACGATTTTTCATCATTCATTTAGGTTAACGCCAGTTTTTAGCTTATTAGTCAGTTAATTCCAGCTACTTTCAGTTTAATTCTGATATTCAGAAATAAGTGAGACGATTTGTTTTTAATTTCATATGCTCAAGGAATGTAAATAGCAACTAAAATATATCATAGTTTAGTCTACGGTTTGTCAAACTCAGAGCTCGTAAATGGCGACCGGAAAACTGTAAGAGAAATATGTGTCACCATAAAATTGGTGCAACCAATATGTATTGCAACTCATCGGCTCGATATATATAGATATATTATAAGCATTACAGACGCATCTTGATTTATTTAACGATAGTTTTATTATGTAAACGGGAACTGAACTATTTCTTTTCAGTTGTACTAGTATTTCAGATCATTCCAGTTCTGCTGAAAATCAGTAGAGGTGGGTATTGTTTACGGAGTATCCTTATAAAAACATTTGTCAAAAATACTGCATTTAAGTCGTTCGGTGAATGAATATAAAGGTCAGTTGTATGAAAAAAGTTAAAAGTTTAAAGTTTTTATCATGTTATTTGTAACCAGATAAATGAATAAACATATGCTGGCATTTCGTTTTGCCACATACAATGATGCATTTTATAAAAAGGTACTCTAGCTAATAAATAATAAAATTAACTTGTATTGTTGTTATAAACATTGAAGGATTATACAAATAAAATGATGTAACACCAAAATCCGTCACCGCGGTAAAGACACGACTGTACACATTCACCTACATCGATATTAGCATCGCTCCGTCCATTAAGCGAACACATGTATTGTCTCTACATCCATTGTCTTTAAATACTTAAAAAATAACATAAAACGACGCATAGGTCATTAGCAGAAGAGCACTTTTGGGCGACCAGTTTTCCTGGACCCGTCAACTTTTGTAAACGCAGCTACTTTTACAGGTCTGGTTACCTGGTCGGTGGTATAAATAGGGATGTCAGTTAGCGTGCTAGGGATGTGCCGGGCCGAATGCCGAAGCACGAATAATGTGGGACGTCGGGTGTCAATCTTCACGCGGCCGACGCGACGCGAATCGTACTCGACGGTTTTATTTTTGCATTGTTACATTGTTGATGTTACTGAGCTATTTATTGTGGTGCTTGTGAATTATACGTCGACTATTTTGTTGGATTTAAATGTGTGTTACTGAATGTTCAGTTATATAAGTATGTAAATGACAACTGCATGCACTTTTTCGATATTCAAACGATTATTCAGCTATTTTCTGATTAACACATTTTTTATTTGTAAAACGAAATGCTTATTTGTCTAATATCTGCCACAGAGAAAGTTTCTAAAGCTAGATTTGAGCACTGAAGTTCACAAGCCCTATGCAAAAGGATATGTTATAAATCTTACGCTACATTAACAAGGGAGCTCATTAAGAATTAACAATCACACATTAACGCCCCACGTAGTCAGACGCGATGACTGATTGGACTATTTTAATCGAAATTCTGACACCGATCTATGTGTTTAGTTTTATAAGTAAGTATATGTTATAAGTATGTATATATATACTAGCCAAGGTGGTCAATGTTAGGAGACTATGTATGTACTTATTACACGCATCTGCTTACAAAATTAAAAGTTCTTTTTTGTGGAACTCTGTTACCAACTCCCGCTTTTAAGGTTATGACAACTCTTATATAAAGAGAAGCTTCCGCGCTTCATTGTAAATCACAATTATCACTTACATTAGGAAAAATTGTGTTCAAATGCAAATCTATACATGTATAATATGTATACAAAATAAAATCTCAGTGTAATTAAAAACGACATTTCAATTTATTTCTTCAAATTAACCATTCAACGATAACTACAGTTAATAACCTCTGAAAACAAGTAAGCCAAATTTCTCCATTAACAGACGCGCGTAAAAGATGAGTTATCTCCCCGCCGAAACCAGAGCCGAACATCAAGAATTTAGCGCATTCGAACCTCATCCGGTGTCTCGTCCATCAAATAGATAATGATATCAACAGAATACGCGCCATGTACCGCATCTATCAACGTCTGGCGAGCACGCCCACCTTGGCAATCTGTACCACGGGGCTGGTACTACATGCTTTATTGTACAACGTACTGATGCACGTAATTTACCTAAGTAGGTACCTAATAATACCGGCATAGAAGTAGTACCGATTTCTTCTAGGCAAGCGCGCTAGATCGTAGATTATAACGTTGCTTAACATCAGGCAAGTTGTAGTCAAACGTAAGCCTATATCATGTAAAAAAAATATGGGAGATGACTCTGGCCTCGTAACACAGTCTAACGGCTACCACGAGGTCAGAGGATTCACACGTTATTATACAATATTTACGTCAAATAAACGAATTTTTAACCGACTTCCAAAAAAGGATGTTATCAAGTCTAAAAGGTTTTTATTTTTTTATTTGTACGTGGAAAGTATGGTAAAATATCAGCTGCTTCATTGTACAGCTAATGTTTGATCCTTAGCAATCTGTACCGAGGGGTTGTAAAGGTTGTACTACATGCTTTATTGTACAGCTAACGTACATACATTCGTACCTCGTCGACCGCAACTCGCCTTATGTTAGGCCATTCTTTCTGGCTTAAGATAAGACTAGTTGCGTCGGTTGAGAAATGGAATCGGAATGGTGACTACTGAAACCGATTAACAGTCCATACAGTAATTAATTCGATGATATAAAATGTCATACACTCTTCATGTAACGGTTATATGTTGAACCTGACTATCAGAAGTCTTCAATACATCTGAGATTTACTAAATTTATTACATTTTGTGAATTTATATAATTAACTAGTGGGTGCTCGTGGCTTCACTCGCATTAAGAAGTAAAACTTTAATCTCTTATTTCACCCCTTCAAAGCGGCAATTATTTCTTAACGAATGCCTACGTCATAGCATCTACCTTGCTCCACCATCCATCCAGTGGTTTGGGCTGTACGTTGATATATCACTAATGTCAATCAGTCAGTTACTTTTAAGACTTATATATTTAGATTGGCTGATCTGTTGATACAAATGTCAGCTTCCAATCTATAGCAGGTTCTGAGCACTTACGTGATTACATTGTAATCTCATCAGAGGAAGAAAAATAAGCAAATAATGCCTGACTAAATGGTCAGTGGTTATTGTCGTCATTTTGAACACAAAGTGCATATTATAATTATTTATATCGTACTACGAATATCGTTGTTCACTTTCAAATAGAGTAAGCACAAATATACATTTGATGCAACATCTATGACAGGCAGTGGTACCGCCGCGTTATGGTAATATGATAAAATGCAAACTGAACAAGTATGCTGATTATTCGCTAACAAAGCTGTGTATGCAGTTTTATACAATGCTGAATCCACTCTTTAACTTGTAGTTGTAATGTACAATCAGGCAGGAATTGCTATATATAGGTTATACCTACTGTGCTTCTAAAGCAAACTAATTGTAAATAGGTAATTAGTAAATTTTATTTCATTGTTTTAAATTTCTGCTGGTAAGAGTAGTAACGATTACTTTAATAGTTTGTTTACAAATAAACTACAAAACTGTGAAGAACGTTACTTTTCAAATGTAACAATATGAATATATAGAACGTTATTTTGAAAATGTACACTGTCAAATATGAAATTAAATGATATAAGGATCGAAACATAATTTATTGCTTTCCTAACCAACATCACGCATTATGGTATAACTAAAATCAAAGCTTGTACCTATACCTTACCACAGTACCTACACTTACACTACAGTGTGTCAAAGTCTGTGAGACTACAGTTCATTCCGCGGCGTGTCAGTATCCATTCAGGTGGATGAGTTATGATGTCAGCGGTCTAGTTAGCCGGTGTCTGGGAGACTCTAACTGGTGGCTAAATCAAGCGTTTAACTCGACAATGTCGGAATGTTTAGTGAAGTTCAAACGCTCTTTCATCCATTTATTGTGGAAAATCTTATGTTTTTAGACTTTTCTCTTTATGTACATAGTTAAATAAGTTTAAAGTCTCAGTTATTCTTTGTTCAGTTGTTCTTCACATAAAGTACCTATCTTAATGCAGATTCTTTAATTAGATAAAGCACTAGGGGGTACCCGTAGCTTCTTATTTATACATCTATATATCCTATTTTATTCCTTTAAAATCCAAAAATCATAGCGGAGGCCTGCGTCATAATATCTACCTTCATGCCAAATTTCAGCCCGATCACTATATCAGTCACCTTTGAGTTTTATATAAAATATGTATTTAGATTTCATGAAGAAAGTACAGGTTAAGTATTGTAAACCTGTGTATACATAATAACAATAACAGATTGTATTACTTTCAAGTAAATTTAGAAATGTCTTTGATACCCAGATCTTTATATGATTATAATCTATGATAATACACACACCAAATTACGACAATCTATGTAAATGGGACATCAGGAAGTAAAGTGAATTGGTATCCAACATTTTAAAAACCTGTGGAGTGAAATAAAAGGCTCGATCCCGCCCTCGAGTGGTTCAGATTATCAAGTCGTTTATCTTAATGGGACTTACTCCTACAACTTTGAACTTTTTGAATTAATTCTGATCAGTATTTAATCGGCACAGTTTCCTTATAAATCCTAACACAGATAATATCTATAGTTATTCTATGTTTACATAATGTAATCTAATTATACATAACTAGTGGGTGCTCGCAGCTTCGCTCGCATAACGAAGTAAAACTTGTACCCTTATTTCACTCCTTTAAAATTGGAATTTACAAAAATCCTTAGCGGATGCCTACGTCATAACATCTACCTGCATGCCAAATTACAGCCCATTCCATGTAGTAGTTAGGGCTGTGCGTTGTTAGATCACTATGTCACCTTTGAGTTTTATATATTAAGATGTAACTTTATTTGCTCAAGTTTTGCATTTAACCTAAAACTTTTTAAAAAGCTTCTAAATTTATTATTTTCTAAAAAACAATTCGAAATGCATGAACAATATGAACATTATGTAAATCGAAAGTTTTCGAGCCATTCCTTTTTCCAGTGACAGCTGTATCCAAGAAACCGTTAAACCATTACACGTTATAAAAACACATAAAACGTCTTAATGAAACATCCAATACTGTCCTAAAACAATCAAACATCGCATTCCCATCTTTATTCGAAGGGAAATAATAACGTCAAAGCACGCATTTCGTAAAAACTGGTGGAAGTATTCAGTAGTATTTCATAGTTTTGGGAGCAAGCGATTTTCGTCTCTATTTCTTTGTAAATTAGTCTTGAATTTCGTAAAAACTGTCGGAAGCATTCTGTAGTATTTCAGAGTTTTGAGTGCAAGCAATTTTCGTCTCTATTTTCTAGTAGATTAGTGTCATAGTGGTGTATGGTTGGCGGGAGGATAATCCGACACAACACGTCGTGACGCGTGACGTAAGAGAGCGTCATGACGGATCACATCTGCGTGCTGAAAGCTGGGATGGAAGACAAACTATTTCATACAGGGTGGATGGATTGAATTAAAAAAAATGTAGGATATTCCACACGAAACTATCAAGAACTTTATTAATAAAACGCTTGCGTTATGGGTACGTGATAATTTAATTATTTATACCTAACCAATCAACACCCATCACTGAAACATATTTCAGTAATCGCAGCGATCAATCAGAATATTATATTAAATGAAAATATGTTGTTAACTTTGTTCTAGGCAACCAGGAAAAACATATGTCAAAAATACTACAAATTGGTTTCCTTGTAATATTTATTAAAGTTTACTAACTAGCTGCCAAGTAATGTTTTAAAATAATACAAAATCAATAATTTACATTACAAACATTGCTGTTGTTAAGTGATTCCTTGCTCAACCACCCTGTATAAGATACAGAATATGTTGTGACATACAATTGTCGCGATATAACGGAAATGTGAGATGTATTTGGTAAATGTAAGCATCAAGCAAGCAAGATAGTGCGTGAAAATAATTACACAATATGTAAGTACCTAATAGGCCAAATATGTGGTGTTATTGTACACGGAAAATTAAGGATAAGAAGGAAGGAAAAATAGTTTTAATCTGGTTATTCCAGAGTCTAAACGAATAAAGTTGAATAATAATTGTAGTTTTTATACAAATGTGTACCTACATTTAATATTGAATGTTGGAATAAAATGTAGTTTCAATGTAAAAAATAAAATATAGACACAAAATTATCGATCGCCAACTTCAGTCGTTAATAAAAGTTTCATATGTTTCATTTGCATGCAAATAAAAATTGGGATACAGTTCTAATCGTGAATCATGGTGGTATAATTCAGGCACCCGAGTACCCCCGGGGGTGAAGCATAATAGGGGTAAAAAGGGGTAAAATCGGGGGTGAAAGTGGCGTTATTGCCAATATTAAGCCTCGAGAGACCTCTAGCGGATGTGACTATAGTGATAGGTATATGTATAGATATTATAAGTATGTCCACTTATGTATTGGCGAATAATGTAGGTATATGATTGATGCTCTATTTACCAGATAAATAGAATAAGTAACATTAAATGTGATTATTTATTTATATCCAACAGTGTACACAAGTACATTATTTTTATCCAATCAATGTTAATTGAAACAGTATAACCAATTACAATTATTGAATCATTGCCTATCCGTACCGTACCGGTACCGTCCAACGGCTTAAGCTTTGGTTTCCTAGGACAGCGGTGCCTTCATATAGCGGCTTAAATATTACGGACGCAAAAATAATTAACGTAAATTACGGTGCAAGTTACCGCTCTCTAGGAAACCGCGCCATTTCGTTTACATAGACAACGTTCTAGTGACATCATTCACCGCTGTATTTCGGCCGCTATATGTCGGAACCGCTTTCCTAGGAAATCAGAGCTTTAGTCAACTAAATTTAAAACGAAAATCCAAAAACAGATTGAAAATCGACATTGCATAAATATTTCATTTGATCACTGGTGACAGAAATAAATAAAGATCAATACAAAACAATCTGTCTAAAACAGATACGGTGGTAGTATCCGGTGGATTTAAATGCGGGCTGTATACAAAGCGAACCCAGGAATAGATTTAAAGAAATTATTGTAAATATGCGCATAAATATCCGGAGATAAGATCGATTCATTTGATTCCATGATTGCAGGGGTGGTTCGACGGGGATGCTATGCACATGTTTTATTTTTAAGGAGAATAAATTTAAATAAACATTTTATTTTTTGCTACAAAAATAATGTTAAAAGGTCTTAAACAGAAGAACGTAATCTGAATGGCGTTGTATAAAATAGTATGATCTTAGTATTTGGGATCAATATTTTTATTAGAATCAGATAAAAATTTATTATAATATTGTTATTTTACATATATAAACAAACAAGTGTTTTTTTTTAACTCTGAATATATCTGATGTCATTTACAAAAAGTATGATAATAATTAGTAATTAAGTTGATTGTCATGAACAACGGTAATTCACGTCCTCGAACCTAATTAACGAAATAATTACTATGCATCTGACATTTCGATATGAAATTGCAGAAATAAATGTAACTAATAACGTTAACGCGAATTCCCGAGCGGCTATCTCTGTGAATGGATGATTGAAATATAAATATTCATGTCCAGTAATAACTAATCGATAATCAAATCGATTGAGATTCGTTCGTGAATTTGGTTTTTATAAGACCTGCAGATGTTAAGACCTAAATCTAGCTTTTTCTAGTTTGCTACAAGTTCAGTATGACAGAATCGTATAATAATAGTAGGTATTACATGTGTCGGCAACAAAATTTCAATCCCAAACTATTAACCTGAACCATTTATGTACATATACCTATATATGCCAGACTAAAAACAAAGTATGTTGTCACTGATTCCAAAAACATGTTTACTTCTGAGTTAGTGTAACATTTTGCTAAAAATAGTGTGATTCTTTGTCTGACTGCCAGACAATATCAACATTGCAAAATATGTATGTCAAACCTAAAGTACCTACTTAGGTAGCGCATCACAACATTGAATAACTTTTGTCACCGCAATAACCAATAAACGGCCATAAAACCTTAGTTTCATAACTATTGTTGTTAATCCTTAACCTAACCTTACTGCATGGAACACTGCTCACCGACCGAAGGTTGCATTGCAAAACTTGAGACTTTATACAAATTTTACCAACCATTGCTGGTTTATACAACAAACACTCATTGCAACTCAAAAGCTCAGCAATCAATGAACGTTCAAAGAACATTTATTATCACAATGAAACTAATCGTTTTATAATTTCGTGTCAACGCTACCAAATCCAATGGTAATTATTATGTTGTGTAAATATTGTGTCAATAAAATAAGTTTCTAACTTTTTGTGATAATTTTCTCCGAAGGAAGAAGTGACCTTTAGGTAGAGTTTTTACTTCATTGTAATAAATGTTATTAGAAATCCGGAGCAAAAACTTGTGACCGACCGGCAAATAAATCGATTTGTTGAATATGAAATAAACGTGTGCAAACCCATTTCTTGTAAAAAAAATCGAATCATACCAATTAACATACGTTTATATAATCACGTTGAAAGTGCTACATATAAAATTAATATATATGTATGTACATTATGTATCTTTAATTTTAGTACAACAAATAGTTAAAATAATTAAGTTCAATGATCAAAGAAGTCATTTGTTAAATTCGGTTAGAAAGCCTCGAACAACATATTTTTTATGTCCTAAGAGACCCACACATGTTCACATAAAGGTTATATTATCTATGTATTGACCTACCACTTCACGCGAAGAAGAGCGCAAGTACAGGCGTATAATGCGCGCGCGCAAGGCGCAACCTTCCGCATGTGTTAGCGCTGCCTCGTCAAGTGGAGATGCACGGCGCAGGCGCGCTAGTTACAGAACCACTGAGGTACGTACAGGCGATAACTATGTTGTAGTGCTACTTGCGCAAATCATTTGTTCAATTATTGTTTATGTGAAACTAGCATTGTATGTAAGGTTTGTATGGGGCTAGATGGAGTTGTATGATATGTCCTGAAATATTTATTTATTTATTTTAATAATTGCATCCAATAAGAGAATGATACCAACTTAATTGTATTCGGCAAAATGAATTCGAAAATGCAATATTTCTAACAAATTAATTAACACGCCCAACAAATAGCGATTGCTAAATTTAATCACGAATTTTAATCTTGCCTCGACTATAAACGATACAATTAATTTAGATTTACTAAATTGCTTAGCTGTGGAGAAACACTAAGCTCTCTATTACTAAAATTAAGGTTCTGTGAGAGTACAATGATTTTTGTACCACTTCATACAAAAAATTCTTTTGCAGGTAAATATAGATGATGCAAGATAAAAATGTTAATTTTGACGAAATCTTACGTTATTTATCTTTTTTATTAATAAAATAATAAAAAGCTGTCTTTTAAAATTTCATTAATTTGTATCGTTGAAATATATAATAATATTAAAAAATGATTCAGAATCCATTTTAAACGCTCTAAATCTGTGTATAAAAATCACTAAAAAACAGAAACTAGAAAAAATAAAGCCGTTCTTAAAAAAATTATGAAACAAGCGTACTACATTTAGTCCCAAACCATTTCAACTTAGTACAATAACTAAGTAATTGTAATGAAACTATGCGCAATAACTTTAACTTAATAGCTTATTCTGTAAGTAATTACCTAAATACACGCCAGGTGGAGTTAAGTAATTGATATGTATAACTTGAACTTGGATTATTAAGGAGAAAATGTATTATTTACTTGTGCATGCGATATATTTATTTAATTATGAACGGATCATCATGATTTATGGTATGTAGGTAGTAGGAGATCTTAGAAGTGTTATAATTTTTATCTTGCAATAATGCGAGCGAAGCCGCCGGCGTGTGCAAGTAAATAAATATGTGTATATACAGGGAAGGAAGAGAGTTTTATTTCAGAGTAATAATTTTGCATTTTATTCACTCCTATACTTTATTATTTTCAAAAAAATCAAAGATCCTAATTAAAATAGTTGACCCCAAAAGAGATTTTATGCAATACCTTATGTAGACAAATATAGAAATTTGTAGTATTTGTACTTCAAATGATGTAGTAGTTCAAAGTATGTATAAACTTATTTTATTTCTCTGTACTTGATAGTAATTTAAATGCAGTATTCTAGGTAGGTGTAGGTAACTTAGATAATTAAAATTGATAGCCTAACTACTAAGGCTAACCGCAATTTAACTTAATTATGCATAATTTAAATTAATTACGAGTGCTCACAATTTGTATGTTTAAAATGTTAATTAAGGTAATCAGTTAATGTCTAATTTCTAATTAAGCACCACTTGTTTTATACCTAAAATTGTAAATTTATCTTATTAAATAAAAATAATGTCTAAATTGCCCAAAATTGTTTTTAGCAATCATTTAGCAGCTAGTATTCTTTAACAGTTATAAATGCAACATTCACTAGTAGTATGGTTTGTAAATGAATAGTTTATATTGCTTTTTATTTATTCATGACAGTTATTTTTTTCCAAGTTTCGAACAAATCGCCTGGAAGAAATCGCTATTAGCGATAAGGCCGCCAGTTGTGGCACTATTTTTTAAGTCTTTTGTGTTTCTGTTTGTCTTTTTTTGTCAATGTGTGTTACAATAAAGAGTTTATCTATCTATATATCTATCTATCGAACCAAAAAGTAGGTCATACAACAAAAAAAATAATATATTTTTGTACCAATAAATGCATGTAAAATCTTTACTACATAGTATGGTTTACCATACTATACATCAGTAACTTTACTTGAAAAATCGCATCTACGAGTCATAAAACCCACCAACTAGCATTCAAACAAACCTCAATACATTCGTACAAGTTTAATGTGAGCCATCGAATAAATTTGCACAAGTTTATCAAGCGGAAGAACAAAGTAACAACATAGTCGGTAATAACCTTAACGTATGGACTACAGACATGGAACCGAAGATATAGGAAAAATGGTAGATACGATGTAAGGACCTGAAGATTGTATAAACTACAAAAAATGATGTTGATATCCTAGATAACAGTGATTCAGTGTTTGAATCATTTTTGTTTTGTAGATACAAGTATGTAACATTATTGTTAATCCTTTCCTAAAATCTGGAACGTTTTTCACTGATAAAAGTAAGTAAGATAATCAATATTTTAATGCCAGTGTCCAAAATTAAACGAAATTAAAAAAAAAAACACACCCGATCTACGAAAAATGAATAATCCATCGTATGAAAGACAATCTTCGTGACGTAGTTCATGCTTGCATAGAGTAATGCGACCGCAGTCTCTGTTGTGCAGAGTAACCGGTGACACAGAGTCATCACTTACTGGCGTTTAGTGGGACCACGCTCATAAGTGACAAAATATGTCTAAATATTTCGTCTTGTTTTGAGTATATGTACATAAGTTAAGAGACTAATTAATTTAGTAAGCCATTACCCATTACTAAATTGCTCAATGGGATATTTTAGACACGCAATCGGGACAAGTAAATACTATTTATGATTGACAGTTGAGGAGGTTCGAAACCATAATAATAGCTAATGGTATGTAAAGACTAAAATACAGTTCACTTTAACATTGATAGTTAAAAAATTTGATCATACGAAAAAATATCCTGTAAGCGATCATAGCATTTTAGTACAAAGCTTTCAAGTAATCCAAGCCTCAATGTGTCCGAAACATCGTAGTCAAGCTGTATCGCAGAATATCTAGGGGTAACAGCGAGCCCACACGCGAACAATGTATTACTGCCGGGAAGGTGTATATTTCACCTCATGTACACGAAATTGGTGGTTTTTTTATAGTCTCATCCATGGAGAAGTGAGACTAGAAAAATTGGAACAAAACGTATCTACTTTTAAATCAATGTGACACCATATTTTAGTTTATAATCCTTATTAAAAAAAATATAGTATGAGAAGAGTGAAAAATAAAAATAGATACACAAATTGTCAGCAACGTGCAAAAATGCCAATTAGATTCCAAAGACATTACAAAAATACTCAAAGGAAACATTTTGTATCTTGTTAAATTATCTTTTCTTAAGCACTCAACAACTTTTTTTGTAAATTTCTTCACTTTAAAACAGTAATCAAACATTGTATTATTATATTTGGATGTATAGAACTGAAATATGGCATCTCCATTATGGCATAATATGGCGATTGCCATTTTATTCGCCGGGGACGCCGATATTTCCTCTTCGTATTATTTTCTAATCCGACTTCACTCGAGTATTATCCCACCACGCTCCACTTTTTTCTCTAGTCTTTGTAGAACACGGCCCAAGATTAACAGCGGCTATGATCGTCCGTCTTACTTCAGACAACTTCGCCGCCGTAACTCCCCAACTTCCCCTCTGGGTTTTTTTAATGGCACCATGACTTACTACTGTTACTATGTCATGTCTGTGTAACTTATGTTCTCGTGTGTAAGTTATGATATTGTTTTTATTTATTTTTGAAACTCATACCTGTCGGTTAGGATACAAGTACATATGTAAATAACGTTATGTTAAAGAGATGGATGGTATTTTGACTTAGCCTTTACATACTGATACATACACTTACATACTAATTTACCTTTTTACATGTATGTAAATCCATCCCTATATAACGCATAGACAATACAGTAAACCGTTAATATAAAAAAAGTGGACGACTTGAAAGAGTATAGAATTGTAGGCTCTTTTTTTTAGAAACTGGTTCAATAAGTTTAAAACCAGGTAAATAAAAACGTTTCAAGTTAATTATGCTGTCAGTAACTTATGCTAACAATAACGTACATGGGCGTCGCTCGTACATATTTATTTGCAGTTCGTGGTGGGAGGCAATATCGTTCTTTCAATTTCAATCGACCTACTTTGCAAAGTGACAATCGATTACAGAGGCTTGCGGACAACACGCGATACTTTAACTTAGATCTTTACTTGAAATAATAGTTATGTAATATCTGAAAATATAAAACATTTGAAGGAGAATTTAAGTAAAATTATTCTGTTAAAAGATATTTAGTAGTATCAAACATACATAGGTTACATCTAGTCAGACTATTAAGTAAAAACACTAGGTCACAACAGCTAGTCATCTAGTCTAGATAAAACAGGCTATGAAGATTGATATGAAAATGTATTTGTTCACATCGATACCATATAAGATTATAGTTTTACAAGAATTACAACTTCGTGAAAGTGATCATGAGATATGCAAATAAATAGAGTGATTTGATTAAGAACTACTACTGAAGAAAATCGAGTGATCAAAACAAAAATAATGAATGAGCCACAGAAGGATTGGATAAGTAAACAAATTATAACACAAATTAATGAAAGAAATATCTTATGGTCAGAATTAAAGAGTAAACCAAACGATGACAGCCTGAAAGAAGACTTTCAAACAAAAAGGAATGAAGTTATAAAATTAATACAGGATGAGAAAAAAACATTTTATTACAAAGAATTTGATAAATTTAATGAAAAACCCAAAAAGATGTGGAATCTTATTAACACCCTATCAACTAATAAGCTAAAACAACATAGTGTACCATCAAAACTGGACGTGGACTCTATCGAAATTACAAATCCTATTGATATATGTGATAAATTTAATGAATACTTTTCAACCATAGGGTCGAGATTAGCTAACGAAATTCCCAAATTGTATCACGATAACTATGTTGTAGCGCTCCCAGAAATCCCTTCAGCTAATACAGAGCTGAAAACTTTAGACCCGTGTACTATAAAAGAAATTATATCAATAATTAACTCACTCGATTCTAGTTGCAGTGTCGGATTAGATGGTATCAGTACAAAGGTAATAAAATCTATAAAGCATATAATAGTCGCAAAACTATCAGAAACTTTTAATAAGCTTTTACGAGATGGTATTTTTCCTGATACTTTGAAAATAGCCAAAGTTACGCCGATTCATAAATCTGGTTCAAAATTAGATCCTGGCAACTATCGCCCTATCTCCGTATTGCCAGTACTTTCCAAAATTTTCGAAAAAATATTACATACACGGTTGGATAAATATTTGGAATCAATTAACTACATTTCTGAAAGACAATATGGTTTTAGACCTAAAAGTAATACATTAACTGCCACTATTGATCTTGTAACTAAAATTAAACACAACATTGACAAAAAAAAAATATAGCACTTGGAATATTTATTGACTTAAAAAAGGCATTCGATACCGTAAGCTTTAACCTACTTATAAAAAAGATGGAGGTTATTGGTATCAAAGATAAGGCTTTACAAATGTTCCACTCATATCTCAGCAATAGATCGCAAATTGTAAAGATAGACGCCAATTCTCAAAGCGGCCCGCGACCAATATCATGTGGTATACCCCAAGGGTCAATATTAGGTCCCTTACTCTTTTTGACCTACATAAACAATATCCATGACCTTGACCTTAAAGGTCACGTGACCCAATATGCGGATGACACCTGTTTATTCTACTTTGGTCCAAATATCCATGAAATTATTAAACATGCTCAACGTGACTTAGATATTATCTTCGATTGGCTTCAACATAACCTGCTTACTATAAATATTTCGAAAACTTGCTACATTATCTTTAAAGCTAAAAATAAACCTGTACCCACTCATTCACCTTTAATAATAAATAATATTCCCTTACAACTTAAAACACACGAAAAATATTTAGGCCTATATATGGATACTCAATTAACTTGGCATATACACATGAAACACATTAAAAGTAAACTTATTTCTCTTCTCGGCACTCTTCGAAACAGCATACGATGTATACCGCGTGCACACCGCCTTAAAATATATAATGCACTAATTAAACCACATCTGTTATATCTTCTCGAAATATGGGGCAGCTCAGCCAAAACACGTTTAAAAGAACTGCAAATTTTACAAAATAAAATAATAAAAATGCTTTTTAACTATCACTATTTGACAGAAACTAAAACAATTTACCAGGAAACAAAATTAATGAACATCAAACAATTATATAAATACAATATTTGCACATTTGTACGCAAAACACTGGACAATAAACTTCATACGAATTTGCGATTCACACGTAAAAAAGTTGGGCACCCCTGTACTCGGCGCGCAAGCTACCTCGTTCTCCCGAAGTCCCGCACTAACTACGGCAAAACAATGGTCACTACCGAAGGTTCGAAAATGTTCAACCAGCTACCATCAGATTTAAAATATGTAAGCCCGTTCACCGCATTCAAAAATAGGCTTTATCAACACGTTTTAAGAGACACCTCACTGCTATGAATGCGGTGGACGGACAGCGTCATACTTGTCTGTAGGGTGGTCACAAAAAATATTTTTACTTGACGACGAACGTAATATATGTTTATAATTTAAGTTATGTTTCACGCGTTAGTGATAAATGTACCTATCTTAGTGTGAAATAAAGTTCTTTAAACCTAAGAACCATTCAATTACTTGGCTGTATTATAAACCTACACCATTTATAAATCCTTAAGAGAAGAAAAAGATCAAACATCGTTTGCAAAATAATCGATTGCAATTTGAAACAAATCGCGCCCGGCTACTCTTTTCATAATATTCATAACGCTTAAAATAGGTAATAACTTCAGAACGTTTCCAATATTACAGGCTTTATAGCGATTGTGCGAGGAAACGACTCAATCGCAGCACATAATCGAGACTATCAATATCTAGAATCGCATCGGATGTGGAACAGACGGAGTGTGTGGAAACCCAGATTGAAGCTGCAGTATTCTACAAATTGTGAGCAAAAAGATAAGCCATATATTATATCTACTTTTAGTAATATGTTGAAATAAATGAAGTGACATTCTGTCAGTTAAGTCTGAGAAATTGAGTAGTCTGAAAGACAGTACTTTATGTAATAAGTCAGGTAAATGTACCTCAAGCTAAGTAACAACAATTATATTTTGGTTCTTATATAGTTTTCGGTTCATAACCAAAATAACAAATGAGATTAAATTCACCAAAGCACTTTTATAAATAAATAGTACCTAATATTCTTGATTCTATTACAAAACCATATTATGTAGAAACTAAATCTATTTATCTAAATATATAAAACTCAAAGGTGACTGATTGACTGACTGACTGATATAGTGATCTATCAACGCACAGCCCAAACCACTGGACGGATTGGGCTGAAATTTGGAATAAAGGTAGATGTTATTTTTTGACTGCTCTGTTAGCTTAGTTGGTAGTGGCTCTGCCGTCTAATCTAGGGGTGCGGGTTCGATTCCCGCATGACACAAATAATTACGAACATTTAAATTTGTAATTATTTGTGTTGAGTCTGGTCGTTTCTATGTATAATAAGTATGTATTTACAAAAGAAAAGTATATAAGTATTATATCCGTTATCTAGTACCCATGATACAAGCGTAAGTTTAGTATGGGGCTAGATGGCGCTGTGTGATATGTCCTGAAATATTTATTATTATTTATTTATTTATTATGACGTAGGCATCCGCTAAGAAAGGATTTTTTGAAATGCTACTTTTAAAGGGGTGAAATAGGGGATGCAAGTTTTACTTCTCAATGCGAGCGGCGAAGCCGCGAGCACCCACTCGTACTACATATATTTTTTTGGAATATTCTTGTATTGTGTTAGTTGAATCTGTTTTTAATAAGTCTGTGTATTTCTAACATTGGATGTTAGCGTGCGCCGTTGCACCGACCGACGTAATGACGTCTGCTCTAGGCTGGACTAAATAGAAAATAGGCTTCGACTATAATTTACTTTTAGGCTTTGGTGACCTTTTTTCTTGATGCTCTAGAATTTGAAGTAGTTTTATTCTAGTAGGTACATACATTCTCTACCTTAAAATACTGTATTGTTCTGTGGTTTGGGCAAGCGTCAGGTATAAAAAAGCGTCAATATTATTATGAGGATCTGATTTAGCTGAAAGTAAGCCGGTTTCTTCTAGGCAAGTGCGCTACATCGTAGACTATAACATTGCTTACCATCAGGCAAGTTGTAGTCAAACGTAAGCCTATATCATGTAAAAAAAAAGTAAAAGGAGGATTTAGCTGAAAAACTAAAAATTTAAAATTGGTGAAAAGAATGTTTATCAATGACAAACAAAAATAAACTCATTATTTCATATTAAAGGATGTTTCATTATTTTTTAAAAGAAACTTAGTTCACATCTAAAGTAGGCACCTAATATAGGACATTAGAAAGAACATATCAACATCAAATAACTCATATGAATTGCAACGATTATTGAGAAGAGAAGAATCATTATGTTTACACAACAACCTTCAATAAATAATAATCATACAAACAACCCAATCATAAACTCATGGAACAAACGCTGCATTCAATCAAAGATGATGCAGTTTCCATCTATAAGTAATGTATTATAATATATGTCTTTAAGTAATGTATATAAATAGGTTGGCCCTGACCATGGGCAAGATGTGTTCATTCTGTAGCGACGCAGACAATAAAATTTGCTTTATAATAATTTTCTTCGAAGCTTCGAGTAAGTTGTAGGTCGAATCGTATACAGGGTTATTAAGTAAGTTATATTGGTCAGGTGACCATTTTGTAAGAATACTGATATGAAAGTTATCAACTCTCAGTAATATAAAATAAATCACCGTGTTAATATTACTTTGTGTACAACTTTTAAATGCATCTTTTGCCTACAGTTCTCGAAAGACAGTAAAATCTCCTAGACACATCAATTTCAATGTAAAAACTCATATAAGTACTCATTTTTTAACACGGAGTAGGTTTAAGTTTAGGTTTTTTTTCATACTCATATTATAGTGACATCATAAAAAAAGCTTAAAAGCAAAGAAAAAAAAGCAAATTACTTATTGTTTTTTCATACAAATAATCTGATATACATGTGATGGATTGACGTACAGCCAGGACATTATATTAAACAAGTCATTCAAACAAATGTAAAATAAATAACAGCAAAGATCTTTACTAACTCTCAACTACATGCACTGAGCTAGGTATAGTAACTTAGCGGAAGTCTGTATGACCTAGGGCGCTCTAACTATGCCGAGGATGTTCTAACTTTACATAATAAGTTCTGTACACACACACATACATACAACGACATTATGACTTACTTTATATCGATATTGTTTGCAGGTGTAGGCGTGAGATTGCGTAATGTGTCGATAAAATATACAGAAAATCCTTGGAAATTGTTTGCATTGTATATGCTTATTTAGTGTAATGATAATAGAAATAAAAAATATATTGTGCTATAATACCTACTTGGCAATTTATTTTATCTGTATATAATTGAATATGTATGTAAATAAAGTAACCTTTTCAATAATATGTGAATAAAAATATTATCATATTTTGCCAAAGTACGTTATTATACCGAATAAAGTTATCAATTTTCAGATACTTTTTTTTTAAACTTGAACGGGTTTGCACTTGGCCATAGTTTACCTGATAGCAAACAAAGGCTTTTTATTTATCATCAATAAACCGATAGCGCCACTCTCTGTTCTAATCGGATTGAGGCTACCTTTATTTTGACAAACGTTACTTTATTTATTCATCGGTTTTTTTACATTTAACTAGAAAAATAACTTTATCGACATCGATACCAAAGCATCAGTTCCATCCCTACAAGACGACACACATACCTGAATACGTGCATTGTTTATTAGCGAGGTATATAACAGTACCGGCGGCTCTGTGGAGGCACCGTGCTAACTACAACTATAACATTAGAGCCTTCGGAATCGAAGTAGATAATACATGTAAATAAGAAGTTACTAACGAATAAAAAAAATATCATTGGGTAAATTTAAATTTAGAAAGATACAGCACACGCAGCGAGCGGAGGGCACAGTAAAGTACGCTTGACAGTCGTGTGTCAATCAGTTAGTCATTGACAGCATGACATTAAGTGTAGCAAACTACAAAATATAGTTTGGAACCAGTTAATCATTTATCAAACTAAATATGAATAACAATAATAAAACCACAATAGTTTTTAAATCTTTTACTACCATTGGTCAATATTACTACACTAAAACAGAATTCACTTTACGACTATTTTGCTATAAAACATTTTAATACGTAATTTTACCTCAAATGAGTACGCTCAAGGAAGTGTACGGGAAAACCTATTATTGTCCGCGCGAATTAACGTTGCGGGTGGACAAAATCTGAACTAAAAAGCGTTAATAGAAATATAATCTTAAGCTTGAGATTCAACACTTTTTTTACGTGAGATTTTTAGCTCACGCTTGACTACAACTTGCCTAATGTTAAGCAACGTTGTAATCTACGATCTTGCGGTTTACTCTCGACTTGAAGACCGACAATTTTTATAGTTCAGTGGGAATAGTGATTCGGGATTAAATTTCAATAATAAGGAAAATTGAGTCTTAAATGGGTAAAGTGCTGCTGCCATGGTCAAAGTTGCCTTGAGCAGATTCTGGCTACTTATTTGTGCTTCTGTTCAAATAAGCACATGCAAAGTAGACTTTTCGTGCTAAATCACTTTAGCGTATTACTGTTAACGTCTACTGTAAACTATGTCACTATTGGCTATTGGTTAGAGATGTGCCACGGTCATACTGTACTTTGGAATGAGTAAGTCATGATTATCTAATATTTTTTTTGTCATTTGAGATTGTAAGCTAAGTTACAATGCTGTTTGAAATAAATATAAAAAGTTTACAACAGCTATTTTTGTTAAGTGTATATCTTATTATCCATCATCATCATCAACAGCCCTCTCTATCCCACTACTGGGCATAGGCTTCTCTTTGAATGTGCCAGCTGCGTCGATCTTGTGCAGACCTCATCTTATTATGTGTCCTATTAATATTTGCTATTTCTTGTAAGTCAGGTTTGGTTAACATTGCTGTATAATGTCTTTGGCAAATCTTTTCTGGATATAATATACAATGTACCTAAGGTACATATTTCCTGGTCAATAAATTATATAATGGATAATTTATATTTTTTAATAAAACCGTTTCATCGACACAAAAAAATACAATCACAAAAAAGTATCTACTCAAAAATAGGCCGAATAACATTTTCCATTTTACATGGATGCAATTTATGAAAACAATTCCATCGTTATAGAACTGACACTGTAACGAGGCGGCATCAACTTTACACGCTCGCTGCATCCGGATAGGCAGAATTGTGGGCTTAGCATGGTTGTGGTTTTGGTGATTCACATATCAATTCATGCAAGAAGTTTAATCTGACGTAGTTATTTAGCAGTAAACATTCACGTTTCTTGAGTTCATTAGAGCAAGGTTTTTTTTTTGAATAGTTTTTCTGCTTATTTAAATATTTAGTGAAAGTTTATTCCTGTATTTTAATAGGCTGGAAATAGGCAAGTCAAATGTTAGGCACTGTATGTATAGCGGCCTGCAACAAAGTGCTTTAGCTGAGAATCACCACATTCATGGTAGTAAACCATTACTTTACATCAAATTACAATATTTTTCTTGTGCAAATCTAGGCATTTGTGTTGCACCTATATTTAATGTCGCTCGTTCGAGTTTTATTTCAAGTGACCTGGTATTCAAAACTCTAGTGTTACAGGTAAATAAAAAAAGGGATTAACTAACAGAATCACACACCACCACACCAACCCCTCGGTATCGCAAAATCGTAAATATTTGTCAAAAAGCCCCCGCGGCCAACTCGATGTGAACGCTCCAACTGGCTTCGAACCAGTGTCGTATGTAACCAGTTACAATGAAAGTGCTCGTGCTATGTCTGTACTGTTACCATCGCATAGGGATATATGTAAACTAGTGGAAAGCCAAGTCGCGGAAAATACATAGTTCTTACTTTAGTTAAATAAAAAAAATGTAAAGTTACACCATGCTTAGAACTGAAAAGTGTTAAAATGGTCTTTCGTGTAAAGGGCTAGAAGGCTATATCACAGCATTTCTTGAACATATTTTATAACAGTAATTTAACCAATCTAATGTGCATAACGTAATGGCAAAATATGCTAAAGAATTATTGTTTAAGATTCTTAATATGATAATAATAGGAATTCAATTGTATTTGTGATTGTTGGCTAGGTCATTTTTTAAAAGAAAGCCATAAAAAATTCTCAGTAACAGCGGTTCTGTTTCTAATAGAATGAAATCTTAGCAGAACATTGCGGTTTTTAACCGACTTCAAAAAAAGGATTATCAAGTCTTTTGTAAGTTTTTTTCTGTAGTTATATGTATTGTATTATTATATTATCTAACTTTTCCATTCTAACAATGATACACTTTTTTTTTTTTTTTTTTTTTTTTTTTTTATAAAAAAAAGTGGCAAAAAGGCAGACGATCTGCCTGATGGTAAGCAATCATCGTCGCCTATGGACACTTGCAACTCCAGAGGTGCTGCAGGACTTTGCCAGCTTAGAGAGGTGTTTGTGAATACCCTTTTTAAATCTCCCCATATTGTAGCTCCGTGGAAAGACCTCAGGGGGTAGATCGTTCCACATCTTGCAAGTTCGCGGAAGAAACGAGCGCATGAAACGGACTGTGTGGGAGCTCCAATTTTGCAAGATGTGAGGATGAGCTCTTTCACGGTGCCGAGCAGTCCGGTGATGAAAATGATTTGCCGGAATTAAATTAAAAAGCTCTTTAGAACACTCCCCAAAAAAGAGCCTATAAAAGATACAGAGGGATCCCACATCCCTACGGAGACTCAACGGCTCCAACTTTTTTGTCAGCTTGGGATCATGGACAATTCGGACGGCTCTCCGCTGCATAGAATCTAGGGGATTTAGTTGATATTTCGGTGCACCATTCCACAAGTGCGAACAGTACTCCACGTGAGGGCGCACTTGTGCTTTATAAAGTAGAAGCCGTTGACCCGGCGTGAAGTAACGTTTCGCCTTGTTAAGTACACCGAGTTTTTTAGAGGCTAATTTTGCCTTAGCCTCGATGTGTCCCCTAAATTGGACCTCGCTCGATATATCCATCCCAAGGATTTCCAAGTTCTTGGATACCGTGAGGGAAACACCTTGAAAACGTGGCGCTACAACAAAAGGTGTTTTCTTAGCGGTTAACTTTATTTACAATATAAAAACAAGGGAAGAAAAACTAAACATACTACTTCTAACTTTTCCTCTCTATTACAATTGTTATAAAGCCGTACATTAAAAATCTGCTTGTATAGAAAAGAACTAGAGTAGTTCACCTAACGAGAGCTATGTTCCAAAGAATGCCGCATCGAGTACAAACAGTTCCGAGCGCAGATTTTGTGAGAGACTCTTCGAAACTCGCAGAGTTATGTGTAGGTACAAGTTTTTGAGAAAATGCCTGCCAAGACTCTCTAACTTTATCCCAACTTACGAGATAAGTCTCAACATTTTGGTATTGGAATATTTTCTTCAAGGAAATATCATTACAAAATTTTGACCAAGCGCCAATTATCAAATGACAATAATATTTTTTCCATCATCCGTTTAGAGTGACAAAATTACTAAGGGGTTAAATTTTAAAATTACAATATACATCCCATAAAGTCTAAATAATAATAGTTGGTGTTAATTCTCTTATTATAAGCTATTTTTTATAAAGTAGTCACCTTTCCTATATTTATACTAAATAAAAAACAGTAAAATAATACGATCACTTCAAAACTCTTATCCAAGCAGCCATAATTTTATGAAATATTCGTACAAACTACGTGCTTTAAACATTTCAGCGAGATATTACTACGCGATTTTCCTCCATATCCTTTATATCCCGTGCATTTCCTATCTATCGCTGAGTTTCCTATATCTATTAAATTCCCGGGGGAGTAATATCTATAAACAATAGCAGTATATGCAGTTTTATAATTTCGCGGTAAGTTTTAGAATGGCCGCTGCGAGCGCACTTGAATCGCTCAACTTCTGTATCGGACGCGTTCGATATTAAATTGTGCTCCCCATCGGGCCGCACTTGGGATAGGGGTGCCACACAACTGGTATTTCTATGTCTTATTATGTACATGTACATGGTAAGACATAGAAAGAATAGAATTATAATATTCTATTCTGGTGTTACCATCTTACTTACATAATTAGGTCAACTAGTCATTAGTTAACTTGTGGAAGCTTGTAGTTGTATAAATATAAGAGCAGTAGAAGAGCGACTTACCTGAAACAAGAAAAACAATGGATTATATACATATTTATTCACTGTAAAATAATTTATATTCAACAAGCTTATATTAAAATACAGTACAACACAAAACATTGAAATGTAGTTCTTAAGCGTGCTTTGTATTAAAATTATCAAAATAAATTAGATTTATTGCCGTGATTTGTTTATTCCACTTTGAAGCCAAAGCTCCAATAGGATGATTGCTTCCAAGTTAATCGTTATCATGATTTATGAAAGAGGAATTCTAGAGCCCATGTAAAGAACTACATAGAAAATAAGAATAATACTATTTTAGACAACCTTAAGCCCGTCTGGGCTGGCTTGTGCCAACAGTGTCCCGGAAAGAGCACTACGTCCCAGATAAGGCACATTGAATGCATAAGGCGGGACCACACGCGTGAGCCGGACAGTGTGCTATCACCTTTATTACAGGTTTGTATGTACAGTGAGCCAGGGATAAACGGAACTTTACGCCGATTAGGAATGGAGATAAGGATTAGATGGTAAGGCGATTGTATTAACTACTTCCTTTGCCATAGTAAGCATTAAAACAGGTAATAGGTGGTGCTTAACATCAGGCAGTATATAGTCAAACGTAATCCTATATAGTGTTAAAAAAAGTAATTGCACAGATCTGGCTGTTCCATCGTCCCATCTGATCAAAGTTAATTACGGCATTTTTTTATCAAAAAATTGATTATTAATCATAATTTTTACTAAACCCATTTTTATAGCAGAAAATAAACACAACTAAGAAATCATGCACTGAAAACTATACGTTTTCCACATTACATGTAAGAAAGCCGAACTTGCACAAGCTAGCCTAGTTAGATTCGGCTTCGATCCAATAGCAGCGATCTGGTTGTCCCGTCGTCTGTCACTACCACTGCAGCCGCGGCACTTGGCGAGTGACACTTGAACGCATACACTGTATAGCTCGGAGACACCTAGTTAAAGTTCCGTGGTATTCAATTTGTTCACGAAAATCTACTCTAAATGTCAAACTAATAGCATTTTCCACGGAAGAGCGGACCACACAAAAGCTAGCCAAGTTAGATTCAGCTTCGATCCTATAGTAGCGACTACAGTGAATCCGTTAACATTGTCACCTAACTATCTATTCTATCCTCTATATGGACAAACCGTTGCGACAACAATACATATATGTTTTTAAACAATATAGGCTCACGCTTGACTACAACTCGCCTGATGTTTAGCAACGTTGTAATCTATGATCTAGCGCGCTTGCCTAGAAGAAACCGAATATGTATTGAGTGAACCACTAACTAGTGCTATCACGCGTCAATGGCGGAAAATGAAGCGTGCCTCATCCGGGGGCTCATCAAAAATGTTTGTTTCTTGAGTATAACTTGTCCTGATGAGGTGTTTATGGCTTATGATGTCGTTGGTAGCAAGAATAGAAAACTACATTTTGTTTCCCGATTTTATGTGCTAGAGCATTATTTTGTAGTGAAGCGATATTTTCGCTACGAGTACAGTCTTATGCAATTTTTGTGGTGGAAAATATTGTCAGTGTTTTGAGATGGTGCTGTGAAATATTTAAAGCTAGTAAACAAGGCACACAATGTATGTTTCGATATAGGACATTTTGTATATGTTGTGGCCGCATTTGTCATTTTGGTTATCTATTAGGTATTCTACTTCCATCCTTTAAACTCCGTAGCTCAGCGTGGCGTAATAGGGAAAGAACAACAAATCAACAAATGGATAAACCATCAAAATTTACTTTTTCTAATCAATAGCTTGCAACCATAAAGAACCTTTTCACTGAAGTGAGCGAACCCATTTTATAACACAGCCGAAGTAATTCCTTATATCTTCCCAAATGCATCATGCAAGTAACATATTGAAAATCGATAGTTTGTCAAAAATCCGTATTCCATATTGCGCTTGGGCATCAGCGGTGTCGTCCGTCTTTTGTTCCAAAACTCAATTAAAACTTGCCAGCTCGTGCGACCGACCCGGCTCTCCCGGCCGACGCGACGCCCGGGGCTTTACCATATGTATGTCACTGCTTTTGACTTTAAAGTTTCTATATACATACTAGTAGAATCTTACTTTACTGGTAAACTAATATATGACCTCATTTTAAACCACACTGATTTTAAATTTAGCCAAATTACACACCCATGTTTAGATTTCAGGTTGATAAAAAAAAAGTATCTTATATGGGATTATAGTAAGACCGCGTGTCTTTCTTACTACAGACGGACACTGATCACTTTTAAGTTTATTTGCTATATCAATAAGAAAAAGTCTTCCATTTATAACCGACAAGGAGGTTATCCAGTCTTCTGAAAGGTTTTTTTAATTTTCGAATTATTTGTCTATACGTACCTACGATTAAGTACAATCAAGGATCTGGTACTACTTTTTACATAACAAAATACACACATTCAAACACACATCACTTCACATTGAAATAAACGGCATTAAGAGCTGTAAGCCCTGTCTGTCTGTATGTCCTGGCTACTTATTCGTACATAGCACGGATATGCCCTCATCTACTTTATAGGCTTAGGTTTAAGATAAATATACATTATGTTGTAAATAAATAAATATTGTTTTTAAACTTTAATTTAGTAAGATAGTAGTACAACCCCTAGCTCCCAAGCCCGGAATACCCGGTCACCGACAACAGCCGGATTCCGGAAGGTGTTGCACTTCAGGCTTACGTTTTAATTCCAACTTCAAGTAACTAACGCTGTTTAGCAATCTCAAGTGGCTTGACTCTTGTTAACTTGACTATTTGTTGAAAAGTTACTGTTTAATTTGTAGGTTTTCTTAATTCATACAAAAATACCATACACTTACACTTTATGTATTGGTTTGGTACTACATAATTGTATTTTTTTCAGTTGATTCTTTCGATACCTGCAAGACAACGACGAGACACTGCAAGCATTAGAAATTTTTTTGGTTATTACAATATAAATATTTTCTTATAAAAACCAAAAGAGCATTGAAGCAAACATCTTCTATCAGTTATCTCCTAAATCGATTCTAAGCAGCTAAACATGTCACAGAAATTCAATATTAATAAACACATGTCGAAATGACGCGCTGCATAATGGAATATTAATAGCCTGGAATTTAATTACAAGGCACAGTCAATTGAAAATAGATCAAAATGCGATTTGTGCGCGTTATTATAAAATACTTCGATATAGATTGAATTGAAGATTTAAATTTGTCCAACTATTAGTGCATGTAGGTATGATACACTATCTATATAGTTCTTGCTCAAATAAAATGCAGGTCAAATATCTTGAGTTGAATGTTGATAGGTATACCGGATGCTATATATATTTTTTAGAATCATGAGCGGTAAAGTTGTCACTCAAGTTATTCCTTTGAGTTCAAATTAAGTAAATTACAAATTATTACGTAAACATACATATATTTACACAAATAATGCTACATGTGAGATGATAAACATCACTCCAATTAAGGACCTCAAATTTAAAACATGTTTGTAAAAATCTATTCATTATAGATAGCTACAATGTTTTTGAATTATCTCGAGCCTTTAAAAAATCGCTATTTGCGCGTTGGAAATATCTCACTATATGTTTATATCTAAGTTTTAGTTAGTATTTGTGGTGCATAGCGAGTTTTACATCGAGATGCCATATAAACTGCACTCGCATATAGCTGTTTCCGAGTAAACTATAAAGCGATGGCAATAGATTAGTAGTCACGGCACAGAGTGCAGAGAATAGATGCATCGGTGGACGTATACCGATTAAATTCTAGTTCGAATCCGACAGGGCTGCCTGGACGGTATTTAAATTGATTTATATTTCTATCATTTAATTATTTTTGTTTAGGAGAAAATTATATTTTTATTGCATTGAGACAAAGAAGTAAATTTATCATATCTACTTGACTTCCGATAAATGTTCTGCTTGCTATATATGTATATTATATGTACATTGGTAGCGTGCCTTAAAAATCATCAGTTTTTAGCAAGATAATCAAGATCAAAACCAAAAAAAGAAAAATGGCAAAATTGTTTAATCAAAATGACACAAATACAATAAGAGCATAAGGAGTTTATGGTAAAATAAAACTTAGAAATCGTATTTTTTTTTAACTTTAACGTGTTTTCACTTGGCCATAGTTTACTTGATAGCAAGCAAAGGCTATGGCCTAAGGTGGAGCGTGCTTACCCGATAAGAACCGATTCACTCTCGCTTTGAAGATCGCTGGAAAATTAGATCGATGTAGCTTTTATATGTATAGGTATGTTGATGACAACTCTACTAAAGAATCCATTCTGCGGGAAATCATGATCATGATGTTACATGAGTCTCAGAAATTAAAATATAAGGCTGAAAAAATGGTAGTTTTTTTAATTTTGCTGTAAACGTGTCGTGAATTCCACAGCAACATTACGAGCCTAGTGTGGTATAAGTGGCCACAAAATCGCCACAGTTAACGATACACTTTACTGCCGGTTTGATCGTAAACTACCCGACAAATTGACTTTCTATCAACGTAAACTGCTCCAAAATGACTCTAGAGCCGTAAACTAACTCTACGGTCAAAGTAACTACACTGAGACAATATTGTTTTCTCAAGTTTGTTAACTGTCCAGTAAATAAAGTGTTAAGAGATCGTTTATTTTTGTTTGTCTGTTAACTATCTAGGAAATACGGTGAATTTTGTATAGGTGAAATCACGTTGAAACTACTAGCTTAAAGACAAATGAATTCAGACAAGTCGTAATATGGAAGTCTTTAATATAAAGTGTTTTATTATACCAAAAATAAAATATGGTGTAAAAAAAAACATGTTAAACGTCGGTGGACGGTAAAATCACCGTTCGGACTAGTTGCTTTGATGGAAACATTAACTGATCGTTTAAACAAAAAAAAAGAACGAGAGAAAAAAAATTGTACGTATTAAATATAATTACTTTTCTTTCCGAACCCAAACCTCAGCCCTACGCCCCGTCATGTGACACGAATCACAGCGGCGGCGCGCTCGGACGTTTTCCGGGCTAAGCATTACCACGGCTCGTTTACTGCTCGCTATATTACAACGAGCCGGTCACGAGCCAGCAATGCACTTTGAATTTATCGATGCACACGTACTGTCGCAGTGGGGGCAGGTAGGCTGAATTGTGTCTGAAGATAGACTAAATACTTGAGGAACATCTAACATAGGTAGGTCGCTTGGAAGAAAAGGCTCTTAGCGATGAGTTGTGACATGTATGGGTTGGTTTTCTGTTATATCTTTTCCATTTTGCGTATTACAATAAAGAATTATCATTTTTAATATATATATTTAACTATTCGACAGCGCGGCAGCGTAGGTATTCTAAGCAAGAAAATGCAGATCGCAACAAGGCTTAACATTCGTAGTTTTCTTTCAGACCGTTTTTTTATACAGTTAGCATACAACCATGCCACATGTCTATAACAATCGACCAATAAGCGAGCTGCTGCATCACGTGAAATTTGTTACTGACCTAACATGTAGATTTATTTAGCATACGTCAAAATGATTTCGTCATAATGAAGCGTCTACTGTGTATGATGTCACTGGACTGAAATTACGAGTGACGTTAGAAGTGTCGGATTAGTAATATTAGTATTGCACGTGATGGATGGCGAATAAAACTGTCTTGTAAAGAGAATTGAGGAGTATCTTGTAGTTTATAATGAGATTTAGCTCAGTGGGAGCTTCTGTAACTCTGATTGGACAATATTATGCGACTTTAGTCATTACAGTAAATTTTTATCGTCAGTCTTTACGTATCTAGTGTTTGCTAGGTTGGGGATATAAATGTACCGGAGTATTTATTTATACATCTAGGCTTATACTACATAGAATTTGAGTTAGAATTTATAAAAAAAAGACTATGTCGGTAAAAAAACTAACAACCTTATGATATTCCATTTCATAACAACGCAAAGGTAAAAACACGATGAACTATTAAACAATTTATAAACACAATTTCATGCAATTGTGCAAGTGATATCATAACTAGAATTAGTAATTAACTTGAATTTGATAACAAATCTCTGTGCTTATTATATTTCCCAGAGAACTCCATTAGAACTTAGAATCGATTAACCCACATCTATACCAAACAAAGGGTAATACCGATATCAATTAACTAATTACCAAAGTCGCAGGGTTTTAGTGCCGCAGCTATTAACTTTAATCACTCACTCAATGCATACCTAATTGACACCTATGTCAACGACATTTGTCCCAAATAGGTAAAGCCTGATAACGCTGATTAGGCGCAAACAGATGTGAAACTATCATGTTTTAAATGTTTCATATGAAGTTTTTTTTACCAATTGTTGGATGATGTTTCTTCTTGTTTTATGAAAACCTTCAATTAAATTGTCACTGTTTTTGGAAACAGGTCATTGAGATTGTCCACCAATTGTCATTATTTATTGTTCACATTTAAATAATTTTGTTTGCATGCATTATATCAGATGCAAGTATTAGATTTAAGGTAAATAACTACTTAATTTGTTATTTTTAATTGTACTTATAATGTTTGTTCCTCATGTTAGATAATATAATTTTTATTTGAATTTGTATTGCATGCTTAGAAATTAGGGTATTTTTATTTGCTAGATTTAATATGTATGTTAGGTTCACTTTTAGAAGGAAATGTACGACCGTATGTTTAGCTATATTATTATTTTAAGTTAGTATTAGTACATTTTTAGTTTAGTGAACCTATAACAATAAATAAATAAAAAAAAATGAAAGCATTATTTTAGGCAAACTGTAGCTGTGCAATAGAATATGCTAATTGGCTAAATGAATATCCTCCAAACGGGACGAGGCTATCCTGCTGAGAGCTATTCAAAAGATGATATAGATGTTTTTTTTTTAAATAAAAGATCTTTTATTCATCCGTCATCTAAATTAAATTAAAAAATAAACAGCCAACTTTCCTGTCTGTTCTTCACCAATCTGTCCCCTATATCGTACCCACGTAAGCGTTCGAGTTTTTACTTTTAAAACAAACATGACGATATCCATTGTTTGATCCTCTACTGACTCACATACAAGTCTAATGCATTAAATATGTCGCTAGGAACTACTAGTCGGAAATCAATCGACGAATCATAATAATATTGGCAGGGAATTGAAATAGTTCGAATGCGAATACATAATATAACAGTAATGTCATGAGGTCACTGTTACTAATCATAATGGATGTTTAATTAGTGTATTTATTAAGAAAGACAATTTTGTACTTGTATTGTTCGACTTTGATGTAATCAGGTATCGAAACAATAAAACATTTTTACGAAATATCATCAAAACTATTGTAATTTAGTCTTATTGTAAACAAGTGGATGCTCGCGGCTTCGCTCGCATTAAGAAGTAAAACCTGCATCCCCTATTTCACCCCATTTAAAGCGGCTTTTCCAAAAATCCTTTCTTAGCGGATGCCTACGTCATAACATCTACCTGCATGCCAAACTTCAGTCCGATCCGTCCAGTGGTTTGAGCTGTGCGTTGATTGATCACTATATCAGTCAGTCAATCAGTCAGTCAGTCACCTTTGAGTTTTATATATTTAGATTAAAGTCGATCGTTAATAATGAAACCTAATACAACAAATAAACGCACGAGGAAAATAATAATATTATAAGGCTATTTGGCACAACGATTTTTATTATTAATTGCGGCTGCTTGTATCACACGGCTAAATGTGTAGAGTTGTTGTGCAAACAGACTTTAAGCAGATAAAAAACTACGTTTTTAAGTATCGAGCATTAGGTAAGCATTCACGATCGATATGTATATGAGCCTTAAATTAACTCATGGGTGGATTGCTTGTTTAAAGACCAAGCGGTTCACAGCTCTGATAAGAACGACAAGTCGCTAATCATTGCGGTTAAATTGAAACATGCACACTTATATTGTGTGAAATTACTACTCAATAATCAGATAACTAACTGACGTAAGGTACCTTTAATACTAGTTAATTTAAAGTATATAACTGTTGGTTTGTTACTGTTAGATTTCACTTGATAAGAAAATTTGGTTACGTTTTGTATAAATTTTTTTTAGAAGCTATGGTAACAATCATCCCTGCACCAATTGTTGCTTAAATGCATTTCATATAGATTAGGCCTGAAAATTTTTGTAGTAAATTTTTTTTCATTTCAAAACTGTAAAGACTACATAGCAACAGACGTGAAAACTCCAACAACTACTGTGTGACGAAAAAATCGAGTATTCTTCGAAATATGTGTTATTGTCGTGTTTGTGTGTATGTACGACCCCAACTCACCTGTTTACGTAACTAGCACTTGTTCAAACAGAGGCCAGAGCCTGTACCAGTGTCTTAGAATTAGTTTTGTTAAAAATATGTCATAAAGAACTGTGAATGCATTTAAGTGGATTGAAATTACCTTTTAGTATTTTGTTTGCATAATTATCTTTTTCGGTCGGGCGTTCAGATTGTATTCTTAGTAAGTAAATGAATTTGAGGTAAATTTGTGGATATTTTTACATCAATTTTACAAATATAATAACTTTTTGTCAATTTAGCATATACGTACATATGTTTATGGCCGAAATATTAAAAAAATAACCAAATATTTTTTTATTTATATCTAAGTAAATTTACATTAGTTTAGCTTACTGATAAAAACTTTGTACAACAAAAAATAGAGAGTGGTACAAGCTTTGCCTGCGCCGGCGCAGCCTTCGAGCGATAAACATCTTAGATTACGAGGAATACCGCCGATAAAACAATGACTCTAAGGCTTATCCTGTATCTTCGTTTCTAAGGTGGGGAAATTACTTTCAAGATTATGCAAGCTTTCTTGTTCGGCTGTATATGAATGTATATCATGATGTCATATACAATTTCTAAAGAATTATTTGATTTAATCAGGCAATAGTTACTGCCTAAGATGAATTGTAAAAACATGTATTGTAAAATCAACATTTTTAAATTGAATATTTAACAATAGTTGTAAGATAAGATATTGAATCAGGCGTTATTTTGCGGAAATCCATTGTTACTGAAACTCTGGAGAAATATGTAGTATTTTACCGCTGCTACTGCTCCTTATATTATGCTTATGGTGGTATATAGAGAAACACACCTAAAGCCACCAAGTTTGTTGTTTAAAGTCGGTTAAAGAGCAGTCGCAGCGGAAAAATACTACATATTTCTCCAGAGTTTCAATAGCCGTAAGGTAAACCAAAATACTTTATTTTTAGATTTTTAGCACATATAACTCACGAGTAATGTTCAAGCAAATTCTCTATGTAAGAGTTCTGAAAATCATACGCAGGCATATATACAGAGAGGCCTGTATCTAGCAGAACGATATCAATAAAACCTTTATATACCTATTCTTTGTACGATGGGAGATTTATATAATAGAATCAATTCATTTTTCAATGATTAGTGCTAAACAAATAACAAACTTTCATCCTATCTGTTAATATTAAAACGAAATCCAGATATATTTATTAATGCACAGAGCAGTTGAAAGAGAAATAGACTAGTTGCTAATAAAATGTGTTACCTGTCCGTTTGTTTGCGTTCGATGAAAGTTTTATTGCTTTAAGCGGCTAAATAGCTGACACTCATCGCTAATTTGATTAGGTTAATGAAAATAGGAAGTAGTTTAGTAGTTTGATGATGTCTGTTTCTTCTAAATATTAGATGGCTTTAGGCTTAAATTAATGTTCTGACGTTTTATGAGGTATATTTATGAAGGTGTTTTTGTGTTAAATTAAGTGAAAGAAATAGTTTCGAGACAAAAAAAATGGTTCAAATAAGAACGAAGAATGGTTCGAAGAAGAATGGAGATGATTCACAAGAAATTAAGCATTAGCTTGGAATTGTTTCTTAAGACAGCGTTGCAAGCATGCAATGTTTTCCAAAATTATGTTATTCTTTCTTTACTCTATTTTAATTAAAACTGAGTAATTAATATTATATTTAAGTTGCATATGGTTTAAGATAAAATATGCAATATGACATTGATTTCTAAACCGACATCAATATTGTACAGCCAATACAACTGACATCCCGTTACCACCAGTTACTGTCATTAGAAATTACGTACTCGGAGTATGCTAAATAATCTATCAGTGCTTCTTATTTTGGCCATAGATACTGTATGTGAAGTGCGAGATTTGACCACATCATTCTGAACAATTAGGTATATCGGATCCACTCATCTGTGTGTGTCATTAACAAGCATTTGGCCAATGGAAACCGTAACATATAAAGATCGCTTGAGACGTGGAAATAAAAGATGATGATCAAAAGATACCCCATCTAAATATATAAAACTCAAACTGACTAACTGACTGATATAGTGATCTATCAACGCACAACCCAAACTACTGGACGCATCGGACTGAATTTTGCCATGCAGGTAGATGTTATGACGTAGACATCCGCTAAGATAGGATTTTGGAAATGGCACTTTTAAAGAGATGAAATAGGGGATGCAAGTTTTAATTCTGAATGCGAGCGAAGCCGCAAGCACCCACTAGTTATATTATAAGATGTATAAAGCCTGCACACAATGTTTGTTTACAGTGCACAGATGGGAATGCTACACAAGCTGCATCGTCTGGAATGTTCGATTGTCACTGAATGTAAACAGAGCTCCGTAACCAACATACGTAATCCAGTATTCAACGCTGACGTGAATACAGTTTGTTTAAATTGGAACAAACAGTTGAACAACTGCTATGGAGTGTGAATAATTGAGCCAAAGTCAAAAAGTCATGGAACTAGGTGCTTTATTGATATACATATATATATTACTTTACAACTGTTGTAAAAGGACTAACAGCCGGACCCTGTTAAGGCATTCATATTTTATCATCTGCTCCACCAAAACAGAGTTAAAACCTCCATAACACTATCAAAACAACCAGAAATAAGTATATGTCATATTCCATATCAAAGATTTTTGAAACTTAACTGTTTTTAGAGAACGATTACGTCCCAAAACGATTCAAAAGATTTATTTATTTATAGTCGGAATTTAAAATTAAGTATGCATGCCTTTAATGGACAACACAAACTTGTAATTTAGATAGACCACATCTGAATAGATTATTTAAAAACAATATTCAGGGTCAAAAGCATGCTTCCTGTGACAAAACTCATCACTCAGTGAATTTTATATTACGACACAAGGGAGATAAACTATGTAAACAAGCACGGCTTAAAGAGTTTTAACGTAAAAAGTCAGCATTTTAACTGTAGTAAAGTTTACTTAGTGTTATCTTATCTGCCATCGTAAGAGGTGTGGTGCAGGATAAGGTCGAAGGAAGACAACGATTACGTACATTAATTTTTAAAAAGATGGAAGTGACTAAACTTCCTTGATGTTAATATGAATACTGTATTGATTGGAGTCGATTATAATATTATGTTCTTGAGATATGTATGACAAATTGGAAAATTCCTTGCATCTGCTCCCTATTCTGGTGTAACTGTATCTTATTTGTCCTAAATACAGATACTGCTTTGAAAATACTAGTATAACAAAAAACAATTCTAAGAAAAACCATCCAATGTCAAAAGCAAAGTATACCGATTCAAGTAAAGGAATGTCGATTTCATCGTTCCAGCTAATCCATCAAGCAAGTTCTCCACATATCAAAAGCAGTTAAAGAAACATAAAAACTAATTATCAACTCAGTCAAGTCTGAAAAGCCGACATGAAAGTGTTAATTGGAAATTAGAAGCCCCGACTAAAACCGCGTAGCGAAATCACGCACACTAGAATACTCTGCAAGTGGATAAAATTGAAACTAAAATATTCCAAACTATATTTGATCTCATTAAATCAACGAAAACTATACTCAAGCGTTCTTTAAAGCGAAAGTGAAGCAGTTCTTATTACGAGTACATAAGTATAGTCAATTTAAGGATATAGATACTGCTTACCATCAGGCAAACTATAGTCAAGTGAGTACCTGCTTTAGTAATATAAAAAGCAGTTTAAGGCAAATGCTGCTTCCATGCGTTCAAAAATTCTCTTGTCTACCACTCTAGTGTCATAATTTCAAACGCTAAGGTGCTTGTCCGTTATATCTCCGGTTAAAATTAACCGTAGTTTTATCACACGCCCGTATTATGTGCGCGACGAGTGATTTAATGGAGTCACTCGTTTTGTTTTTTGTCCCTGTTTGAAGTTCTCGTGTTTGTAAAGTGAAACATTAGGTATGTGTTGTGTAAGTAATAGTCGAATAGTTCTCTAAACGCAATTTAAAATTACGAATACTTACTGTGAAAGGAGTAGATGATGAATTTTAAATTACTTGCGCACAATTTTACAGTAATGTACTTATTTATTTATTATTAACATTTTGTAATTTTCGTGACATTAGTTACGCATTTAGTAATTTTACGTACAACTATAATTGAAAACAATTACATAGAAATGCATATAAAATATCAGTAGTCATTTAAAAGAGTTTGCAGATGATTCTAAACCGTTAACTTTCGATCTGCTTCTACTACTTCGAATCTGCGTAAGAAATTTTTAAGTTTGCAGTGAATCAAACATCTATACTTACATATAATAAAGCTGTAACAGGTCGGTGTCTGTAAATTTAAGATAATTGAAAAAACAAAGTTGAGAGGTCTTCTTTGATGCAATAGAACACAAAAATCATGTTTAAAAAAAATCTGTTTGTCTGTGTGTCTGTCGGTATGTTTGTTCGTTATAGACTCGGAACCGATTTGTCTACGGTTTTCACTAATATATTGGTGCATTTTAAACTTAACATTTAGTGTTTATTTCATTTCAATCGGTTCGTAAAAAATAAGTATATGTTATGTTCATTTTAAACCTTTTTATCTCAAAATAATGCGAGCGAAGTGGCGGGCGTTCACTAGTAAATAATATATACATATACATAGGAACTAGTTGACAGCTCGTGATTTAAGGATTAAGTTTGTCCCATATCTTATTCATAGTTGGTTATGAATGTCTGTGACTTTCCTCTTAGCAGTAACCGCATGAATATAAAAGAAGTGAGAGTGTTATTTCTTCCCATAATATGCAGAATGTAACAAACACACAAAAACACATATATGCTCATAGAATCATCCCATTGTGTAAAAAATAATGTGTTTGTATATGTTGGTAGGCATTTTTATAAGCTTTAGAAGTTAACATTGTCTATCGCCTGTTTGAAGTTAAGCTACGCTGTAGTCTAAGATATAGAGCTTTCTAGATGCAGAAAATATTGTATATATTTTGCATCTTTAACATCACAAAAGTGCATTGAACTGTCTAATCTAATGTATCTAAAAATTTTTAATTTGATTTGCTCACGCTTGACTAATACTCGCCTGATATTAAGCAACGTTGTTATCACGTGATAGTTGTATTATAGGGAGGGACCCAATAGTGACATTAGCCAATTTTCATACCAAAATAACGTGAGTAAAGCCGCGGGCTTTCACTAGTGGCAAACTAATGGTACAGAAATTACGTGTCGCAAGAATATGAGTTTTCACACGTTTTGTCGTTTCTATACAAACGTAACAATGGTTTATATTTTTATAGCGAACAGAAAATAAAAGTCAATTCTATGGCTGTGTGAAGGGACTTGGATATTACTTGGGATTTGTAATTTAATTGGAAATTTTGTCTATAATTGTGATCAACGAGCGATTAGTTGATTCGTGTAATTTGTGTTTACTCTTTTTTTAACCATCGATGGAAGAAAAAAGCTAAACACTGAATCACTAAATTCAGTAATCTAATCTACAGTATTCGATAGAAATTTGAATAGCTTGCAGAATTAGATATACATTTAAAAAAAAATAAAGTAAATCATTGATTAAGTACGGAGATAGTATTTGATAGAAATTTAGAAAATAGTGTAAAAGTGTAGAAGTAAATTATATGTAAACTTACATGTTTTATATAATAATTTCCAACATATATAATAATGAAAGCACCTATGGGAAACGTCGTTCAAACGCGTGTAAATATCAGTTATATGCAAATTAATATAACCCAAATATTAATGACATGTCAACAACATCTGAGGACGTCAAAAGGCGGCGTATCTCTAATGAAATGAAAATAATCACAAGCAAGACGTCACATACACGTTCAAAGGAACTTGGGAGAAAATAAAATATCTACAATTATTATTGGTACAAGTACTAACATTTATATAAATAAATTCTTCTTCTTATCGAATGAAAGTGGCCAACTCTGGGGTCGAGAGTTTATCGGGCCTTTGACATGGCTGCTGTAATAGACAAACAGCCGGGACCTACAAATTAACGTATCACCCACGGAAGCGCCCTAAATGGAATGCCACTTGCCGGTCACCCATCCTAAGATGGACCGCGTCGACCTTACATAATATATATATTAAGAACAAAGGTTTTAATTTGGTTTTATTTGTTTGTGATAAAGCTTAGAGTTATTTTTATACTGTACAAAATCTTAGCAAAAATTTATACATAAAATCTAAGCTGATTTATATACGGCACTGATTATTAAACTTTTATACAAATTTAAATAAAAAATAATCACGACCGGCAGTAAGAAAAATGTTTGAAATAAACAACAATACAGCTAGTTTTTTTAACTTGAACGTGTTTGCACTTGGCCATAATAAAAACAATATAGATTGTCAAAATAACTTATATATGAAAATATGAAACATTGAAGATTAAAGCAGCATTCCAATATAGACTAGAGACGAAAATAAAACGTAGATAGATTTTGAGTTTAGACTAAACAATGTAATAAAAGTTGATTTTATTACATTGTGACAATTAAACTGGTTGTCATTATATCATAAGCCAAAATATAATTTTATATCGATTACAGTAGTAAATTCAGAAACATTATTAAACTAAACGATCATTTTATGATAATAGCTTAAAATAACTAGCTAACATAAAAATAAACTAAAAAGATTACATAAAATGATAATTACTACCAGACATCACATATTATAATTTTATCAATTGATAAAATTATAATATGTGATTATATATATTTAGAGGAAGCGATTCCTCACGATTAAAAAGAATAGAAAAATAATTAAACGTTCCCAACACAGTCACAAAGTCTCGTGAAAACCAAAACCGAACGAAGCATGAAAACAAAACATCGATAGAATACAAATTGTACTCACACATAGTATCAAGTAGGTAGTGCGGGCAAAATATCTTTGCGGACGGATCACAACAAAACTAAAACATCTGAGTGAAACTTATTCTTGCAGGTTAACAAGTGCTGCTACCAATCGTGTATAGAGATGTTGCGCGTACTTTAGTAGTTTTAGTACACAGCAGTCGTCGGCCGACGAGGATAAAACAAAACGAGGAAACAAACAGATTTATTTCAGTACGACGGAGACAGCGGTAACTCGACATCACAACTAATATACACCTCATTAAAATACATCAAGTGGATGCCCATGGCTTTATCCAGTGGATCTTGTAGTATCCAGTGGATCTTGTAAAGAGCTATGTAACGCTCAGAATCATATACTATGCCCATACTAAATATCATGATGACCTATTGCTCCAATGCGGTGTGAATGTGGAACCGACAGACAAACAAAAAAAAGAACACAGCATTAAATAGTGGCATTTTGAATTAATTTATTTATATTTGGAAAAATTGCATATTTTGAACAACTACAGAATGCTAATTAGTCCGTTGCTATGGAAACGTGACGCGTGAAAGATTTGGTTTTAGGTTGGTTGCTTTAATTTTAATTTAAATACAGGTATTTGGGAGTCTCTGTATAGTTTTGTCCAAGTCGGTAACAATAGTGCTCATGTTAGTTTATGTAAGAGTTAGCACTAATTATGTTTTGCAATTTATTAGCAACGGCAACCTTCTAAATGATAATAATGCTGAAACAATACACGGCTAAGACGGTCAAGTTTATGCAGATTTGAAATTACAACCTGACAAGTTATTATGAGTATGACAATATCATTGGAATAAACTGATGAGTGTAAAATGTTGATCACCTATTAATAAAAAATATAATTGATAACATTAATAACTAGAGCTAAAACATTTATTAACAACTAGTGGACGCCCGCGGCTTCGCTCACATTATTTCGAAATCAAAAGGTTTAAAATAAACATATTTTTTTTATTTACAAACCGATTGAAATCAAATAAACACTAAATGTATAATTTTATTCAATAATAAGAAACAATATTTACACATATTAACACTAATAGAACTAAAAAAGAGTATTTACATCTAAACTAAATTTAAACAATCTACATGTGGTATGGAGCCAAGAACGCTGGCTGCATTCCCACGCTGGATTGCTATAGAAATCCTTTGCGCAAGGAACCAGCCAGCGTTCTTGTCTCTAGTGATGTCAATCAACATTTTATTTAATTTTTTTATAAAAGACTTAGTGCTTTTGCCCCACGGACCAAAAGTTTCGAAGCCAAGCGGTACGAAAATATAATGTTAGGTTAAAAATTCACCTACATGTTAGTGAAAACCGTAGACAAATCAGTTCAGCCGTTTTTGAGTCTATAATGAACAATTATACCGACAGACAGACAGACAAACAGACAAACATATTTTTTTTGAAACATGATTTTTGTGTTCTATTGCATCAATAAAGACCCCTCAACATTTTTTTCCATTATCTTCAATATATGTACAGTCACCGACCGGTTACAGCTTTATTATATGTATAGATAAGCTGAGACTAGTTCAAGAAACGTCACAACGTCAACAACATTAGTTACCTATAAATTTGTAAGCTACACATTTCATAACGGGCGTAAAGAAATCAATTAGACAATTAGGTAGGTACGGGAAACGATATAACTACCGCTATGCGCAAACGCACATCCATATTTGTCAAACAGACGTATGCAAGCCATTGTATGCTAATTGACGCCATACGCAAGCAGCACTCAAAAGAAATTTGTCACCAACTCTTATTGCTTTCGAATAAAATGTCACAGACTTTAACGACCACATCGTTTCACGAAGCTACTAATCGCCACCGGACCCACAATTTATTGAGCGGAAATTCGGAGCGCCAAAATGAAATTAACTCACTATGTTAACATTCAAAGTCTTTAAAGAAACGCGATAAAAATGTAAATGGATATGATTTAAGAACTGTTCCTACTCATTTAACTAATAAATGTCCCATTAAAATCATCCTTGACGATCGTAAATTTAAAATATTCTCGCTCGTTTCCAGCACAAGTGGAGCGCTAACCGCGCCGGTGGATATATTGTTTTTCATCTCGCATATCGGTCAATGTCAGCGTTTTCCATTTCAAATCGACTGAAAAACGTCTGCAGTGCCTGTCCGTGGACAGAAAATAAGAAAAATAGTCGAGTCGAAGCCGACAGCGTCATTCAGCAGCCATAATGAACACGATGCGGTAATTACGAGGATAATTACGTCTAATGTTGGTCACGGACGATGTTTTTTAACCGTTCGAAAATTGCGCGGTTTCAGCCTCTGTAGCGGAGTAGGCATTAAACTCGAAACTCACGTTTTCCTGTGTTTCAGAACCGTTTAATATTCAACCATCGGCATAGGGGCGAGCGAAGGCTGCCGCTTTCAGCGCCGCGAGACAATAGCTCGCTAATTTACAAAAATCCTTGAGATAAGATGATATTTTACACATTTAATCTTTATTGTATTTTTCCTCTTAAGCATCGGTATGTGTAAATGAGTCACGCTCAGGTAACTCTTATCACAATCCAAACATTCTTCACGCTTACGGACGTGTTTTCTGAACTGTTTATATCACATTCCGAATGCACTTTAAGGTGGCTATAATAAGCTATGAAACAGGAGAGTAAGGTGACAACTTCAATGAAGACCCATTCAGCATGCTCAGCACAATGCGAATCGCTTGTTGTCAATAAGGTAGAGTATCGCTTATCACATGAGTTGCGCATGCTGCACGCGTCTGCAGTTCGCGAACCTGGCACATGGTAGGGCGTGGGGTTGGAGGGAGGCAGCCAGTAAGCGGCGCTGATGGCCGGGTAGCTCCCGTTCCTGGTCGCGCCGGACTTGCCGCGCGCGCCGCCCGACTCGCCGCGCATCCTTTACACTTCACCTCACTTCACACATCACATGACGCGTCTGCATTGAACCGCGGCCGCGACACGACTGGCGTGCTGGTGGCGGGGACCTGCGCGCGCGCACTCTACACGCTCGATCACTCACTCCTCGCGCCGTGTCACGTCCACTCCCCGCTTGCTAATGAGCTGCGTCCGTCGGAGCTCGCGATTCAATTGCATTCGCCACAGCGGTTATAGTTTACCTATTGTTGTGCCACATCGAGAAGATCAAATAGGAAGTCTTTCGGAATTGACAAGTCCAATGACACGGAACGCAGTCTTTGAATGTAATAAATGTATTGGCGAAGTAGAGCTGTAGAATACAAAATGAGTTAGAGTATCTAAAGTATGGATAGTAGAGCAAGCATGTGATGTAACAGGTAAAAACCGCTGAAATTACGTTCATAAAAGTACCATCATCTAATATTGGTTACAATAGGGAAGTTTCAGAGTTAATTACATTTTATTAAACAGTGATGAATGTCATAGCAACAGTGAAAAATCCCCGACACTATAAACATGCATGTTGAGGTTGTGATTCATGAAATTCATAATATATATTTTGTACTGTATACTTGTGTAGGTATTCTAATTAGAAGAGCCTTATTAGAACTCTCCCAATTAGTATCAATATCAGGCAAAATAGCAATAAACTTCAAACGAGCTACGCTATGTACTCTATACCGCAGTATACAGAGTGATAAGTTTTGTAAGAGAATTGATTATTATATAAAAGTATTACCACAGTATTACCCATCCTCGAGCACTGTTTCATTTGCGAAGGAGGATGAATTGCTTCACCATGCGTAAAAAAAGTGTGAAAAAGAAGTTTCAGTCATCAAAAGCACGAAAAAGAAAAAAAAACTGTTTATCGAAAGTCTAAATTGCGTGAAAAAGGGCCTAACATAATAAAAAAAAAAAACATACTTATAAACTTTCACATTTACAAAACTAGTGTGATGTGACGAACTTTTATACGATACTTTTATGTAAGTACTCGTAGTTTAAGATGTGACCTGTAATACCTATTATTATTAATAAATTGAACTTGAACTTGAACTTGACGTCACAAAATTATTTTATTTTTGTGATTCGAACTAACCCTGTAAACCATTACAACAAAAGGTAAATTCTGCCATTTACGTCGACAGAATTTCGCAGGCAAGCGCCGAAAGCCTTCGCGGCGAATTAGCGTTGACAAATTAGTACAAGGAGTCTAAGACGCTCTCGCACGGTTTGGATAACTTTATTACTTAGAATACTTAGCCTTGGAAAAATTAACACGCTCACTGTGACCAAGTTTCTAATCTACGTTGTGGCTTTGCGATGTGTGGAGAGTTTATGAAACGTTTACCGTGTTTTTGTTGGTGTTTCAAATTCAAAGTTAATTCAAAGTTAGGTCAGACTTTTAATTAATAATAAAACTATCTTATAATAATCATTGCATTGTACCCTACAAGTAGAATATGATTAAAGATTCCAAGTAAATCAATTATATTAATTTGTCATCCTACCAACAGAAGTAACATAGTAGAAACTGACATTATTGGATTGGATGGTTAAACTTTAATTGTATAAATTTGCTAGAGCCATATTTTTCTTCTGAATTCCCTGCCTGTGACGTTATCATTGAGTTATCTTAGCCCTTTTTTGAAAGATGAGCATACATATCAGTAAACTTTTTTACTCGAGTAATGATATAATTCAATCAGTATGTAGGTTTATATACGATCAGGCACAATCTTAGATTTGTCTCCAACACAATCGCTAACAAAGCGAGCCCGATAATTCCATTATCAAGTCTGTTATAGTGGAATCACCTGACATGACCTCATGTATCGCTCTATTGGAACATCAGTTTGGCACACTGCCTCGAGTGTCTAATTAACCAAACACCTGCGTTATGATTTGTACACCATTGATTACGGGATATAGATAAATCACACCACAGGGTTGATACCAAGTGCTGTAGAACATTAACAAGACGGTTAGTGTCGGTGTAATTAAAGAACATCTTCTAAACAACGATGAAAACTTTCTTTTTCTTATAATGTTTTTTTTTAAAGTCTCCGACATTGGTCCGAGGGTTACCAGCAGAACATAAAAAAGACTCCAGCGTTGTTTAACATCAGGCGGACTATAGTCAAAGGTAAGCATATTCCGTGTCAAAAAAAAATTACCACCACCTTATAAGTTCAGTTAAGTCTAAAATTTTAGTCATAGACCCGACTAAGCAAATTTGCTTAGAAGAAACGATATATAGATAATTAAAAATACTTATTGTTCATATAACCGAATACAAATAATCAGACCATCATTTTGTGAAGGAAAATAGTGCTAGAGACAATTTACATTATCGAGTATAACAAGATATTTATTCTATGCAAAGGTTAATAAATTTAAATATAATATCTATGAGAGAATAATCAATGCATGCAAGATGGTCAATTAATGTATCGGTACAATATGGTCACATCAATACGCGGTGGTTTCTCTCGCGCGAACACATTGCTAACTATTGTGGAATCCGACGCTTTAGTGACCAGTGACCAAGTGATTGTTGCGATATGTTATGGGATTCTAATTGTTTGTTTATTTCAAAGTCAAAACTCAAAATCACAAATACTTGCAAGTATTTACTTGTACGTCATAAGATATAGGTACAATATTAGAGTAGAATTATGTACATACAATACTTACTTGTACCTACTTAATTAACGTGTACCTGCTGTGTAGTGTGCATAATGACCTAAATTTATTCATAAACATAATTTTTACTTACTTTTCATTAATACCTATGACATATTGTAAACTAACGGAAGCCATGTTTAATAAATTATGTATACGAAATGCATCGCATATTGAAGACGTAATGTGTAAGTGTTGACCGTATACACGTAATTTAATAGCTATAACTTCTACATTATTATCAAATGACAATGCAAAGCACTTCTCTAATGAATTCCATCCACATATTCCAAACGCCACCTCGATTTCCAGTCACACATCGCCGAGGCAAGCGTTCCCGCATTTCTCCATCGACTACTTTCGTTAAAATTGTAGAAATTCAAGATATTCCGGACATTATTATCCACCTATCGTGGACTCCCAATTGGCATGCTACCATTTGAACTCGAAAAATCGTCACGCGTACCACTCGGGTTCGAGATGCCGGAGACGTGGTCAGCATGCTGATGCAGCGGGGCACAGTGAAGTATGGGTACAGAAAGGTAACTTTAGCTCTTTCAGTTTCTTAGATGGAAACGTTTTTTTTTTTAATTTGATGGATTGTGAATATAAAGGTAAACTAAAGCTTTTCAAGCGATAAAAAAACGTTACTCTGTTATGTATCAATTGGATGCAATAATGACTGACTCAAAATGTGACAGAGCTATGCTATATTGCAGGTGGTTACTACTCAAATACACTGTTTTTAATTTTAATAATAATAAAATAAAGTAAATATATAAATAAGTAAATAAGTAAAATAATAATTAATAAATAAGTCAATGAACAACTCAACACAATAGCCTGTAATATTAATACCATGTCTGCAATAGTTACTTTATATACCTAACATCCTCTATCTGTAATTTTTACTTAATTTTAAGTACCTATAATATTGTAAAAGGCCTCTCAGTGTTGGCTACGGCCCCACTGATGCCTTAAAAATACCGGGCGTAAGGCCCGAGAGTCTGTGAAGTGAAATAAAGACATAAATAATAATAATAATTTTGCAAATGATAGGTAAACATATTATATTTACCTAGTAACTTTTTTGCAGAAGGTAAAACTGAGGTGGATAATAAAAATAACACCAATATCACTGAAGACAACAATATTCTACAACTAGAACACAAAATCTCATTTTTAGAGTAAACACTTTTTACTTCTTTAAGCCAGTATTAATTTATTCAGCAAAGCATAAACCTCATCATTCCAACTAATTTACAAGACTAATTAAAAAAAACTCGATAAAAGATGAATAAAAAACTTAACACACCAAGTTACCCCACTACATCACTTGCACTATGCCCAAGTATACCACTCAAGGTATCCGTCGATTCTCCGCTCGGTCGGCAGCCCAGCCCAGTGCCGCCGGACCACCAAAATAGGCTACATTACCGCTTTGAATAGACAATGTGTGTATGCACTATAGAATTCATAAGTTCATCGATTGGCTTCCTACCTGTGTTGTGATGGCAGGTTTAGTTTATTTTAGAGTGGTAAAATGTAGTAGTTGCCTTTATGTAAGAACTCAAATTAAAAAGACTAATTATAAAAGTGAAAAAAAAATTGGTTTATTAGTCTTTAAGTTCCACTTTCAGGCCACAATCGTCACCAAATCGTGATTTTTGATATGGTGATAGTATAGGGTACTGAGAGTGAAATACATTATTTTTTTTGAAAAAACAAGACTTCATTACAATTAGCATTAAAATAAATATAAGTAGTTAACTTTAAATATTTTTTATTTGTATTTTAAACATGAAATAGGCTTAAGTTTGACTGCAATCCACGGTATTTTTTCTCTTAGAATTAAAAGTAGGTGTGATATTTGATAAGCATAAACACAATCGTGTAAACACATTTTATAGAAATGAGCATTATTCAGAAGATGTTATGTATGTGTATAATTACGAAGTGAGAAGAAAAAAGTAACATCACGAAACATTAATCTAGTTCTGATTCACATTTCTAAAAAACCGTTTTTGGACTAAGCGAAGCAGACACTTTTTTGACAAGTTTATTAAGCTGTCTGCAATACAGCCAGTCAGTTACCACTGACCTTGTAACACTGCTTTTTGTGATTTAATCGTTGACGTAGAATGTTTATGGACTAGCCAAAGCGTATCATTTTTGTACGCGCACGGAGCACTCTCAGTTTCAAACTAACTGAGCTATAATTACCGGACATGCTTAAATCGGTACCCGTTTTTTGGTAATGCTAATCTTATTTTATTGACTTGCAATTCCATTCCACTTCACACTTATGTATATTATTACGAAAAAGGTTTGTGTGTGTGAATGTATGTACCTATGTTTGTTACTTTTTCATATACAACGAAGGATTAGATTTGGATTAACATGGGCTACTTTTTATCCCGCTTCACCGCGTATAAAACCGCGGGACACCGCTAGTGTTTATTTTCTATATACCGGTTATCACTGACATTAACTTATGGTGTCAAAATTAAGTTATGTAAACGTGACTATCCGTAAATATTAAGAAAAGAAAAAATCAGGCTTGTCTTTTGCTACACTATGTCGAAGGCTTTAGCACCGTGAACATTGACCTCTCTGAGTACTAGACGTTGATTCAGCAATAAAACGAGGTTTACTGCACACTAAAAGTATTATGGCCCTTGTGTTAATGCATGCATTGGGGCACCGCTGCGTTAGCACTGAATCTTTAAGGGTATATTATAGGTTAAGCTTCTAATTTTGATATAGTAAGGTTGATGGATATTGATTTTAAGCAAAAAATCATGAATTAAAGCTTAAAATCATAGTTTATGAATAAGACACTAATCATTTTCATAAAATGACTCAACCCCAGCATGGCTGAGTTACTCTACATAATATTGAAACTATGTGCGATGTACGTCATGTTAATGTCAGTAAAATATATTTTAGAATAAGTACTTATTCGTTGTCTACCTACCTATCTACACATTTTAAGGGCACACGTGATATTTAATCCGGTTGCTTTATTCCATTCTTTATAATTTTCTGGTTTCGTCAAGCCATTGCTGGCTTTAGTTCTATCTTAGTTGCCACAGATGTCACGTCCTTTCTTTTATAATCTTTATTTAATTTTGAAATCACCATTTTCTGTTTACAAATATGTGTAATATGGCCCATAATTTGAAAACTCTCGACATTAGAGATAGCCACTCCCACACAAACTTGTTTACATTACATATTTGTAAACGTGTGAATATATCAATTCGTACAATAGTGGCACAAACAATAATTTACGTAATCCATCGTGTCATCGCATAGAGCTGCCTCGGGTACATTATGTAGTAGATGACATTGATCCGAACACACAGGATAATCCAGCTGACAGATTATACGTATACATACTAGTACATATGTACATATACTATATACTGGTACCTACATATGTACAATACTGCAAAGTCTTATTTGAAAAGGATATGATGAGTCAAAAATATACAACTTATTCAATGGCTCACTTTTGAAAATTGTATGAATTATTCTACCGTTTTGTTCGATATTGGGGATAAAATTGCCGGATATCAATATCTAAATAAAAGCAAACTGCTGTGATCTTATGTAAATCCTCGAAAAAACATAATAAAACCACGAAATAGGTTCTAGATACTGAAACTTACGAGTAAACTTAATTTGTTTAAAATATTCTAAAATGTGTATTTGCACGGAAATCGGGGTGATTCCGGACTGAACCGAAAAAGAGATACCATTTGGTATCAGTTCATTTTCATTCATTATGCTATTCCGTTCTGAACCGAATTACATTTTTTTGAATCACAGTTAACGTAGCTTAGACACGATCGCTGATTTATAGTCGTACGCAAAAAAAACAACTCCAGACCTAGATTAAACTAAAACTACATTTCCTCTAACACCGTCAACAACAACACTCATACATAATGCATGCGTATTGATTACAGCGTGTGTGTGTGTGTGTGTCGGTAATACGATAGGCTTTGAATTGATTTGTCATGCGTCCTATATGTATACGGTCCTTGAGTGGAATATGCCTTACTATTGGATTTATTAATAAAGTTTTTTATTTAAGTTGTTTGCGGTATACATTTTATAATAAAATTATGGGAAATTTTATGATTATTGCATTATTGATGAGTGTCTCAGTTTGTACATAGTCGTCTTTTTTGTAACATTTAAAGCCTTTTAGGTATATTTTTAGGAATTATAGTTTTTTTGGAAATAATAAGGTAGCCGTGTCACATTTATCTCTTCACTGTTTTTGTAAATAAGAGATACTTAAGTGACTTTACAAACTATACTTGAATGCAACTGTTAAGTTAGGAAAAGTTAGGTTAGTGTGACCTTTTTTGACGCACAGGATACATCAATGTAACGTAATACCTTTCTTTTCTATCTGTTGTTAACTTTTGTATGTATATATTGTTGTGTCCTGTGTGTCCAAATAAATGCTTTGAATTTTGTTGAAAAACTTTTTGCTGAATATAGTGTAAAATGTTACAAGGGTGACATATAATTAAAATCCTGTATAAATAAACAGTAAAACGAACGAGCAGACCAAAAAACATACTTTTTCATACATGTGAATAATATTGCTCGCCTATTCATTAGCCATCGTGTTATCTTAGTAGGGGGTCAACAATACGTTCTTGCTTGTACTGAACCATCATGGTCTTACCACCGTAACCTTGGTAACTCATGTAAAATGTCAATAGTAGACACACCTTTGCTTGCGCATTTCGTAGTTACATTGTGTAACGTAACCTTATGTAGGTTTAAAGGTAGGCTTTTTGTATAAAAAAAGTGTTTAATCAGCGTTACTTATGGACTGCAAACGTTTGTTTCGCTACTTTATTGTTTTTTTTCGAAGTTCTTATGTTATTTGGTACTTGTATAAGGGGCCGTCCATTAATAACGTGATGTTTTTTTAGGCATTTTATAACCCCCCCCCACCCCTGTGGTGATACATGGTGAGGTTTCAGACTAACACCTCCCCCCCCCATATATCACGTGTATTTTTAGACCTACAAAGAAACTTAATTGAAATTAAATATGACAATAATGCCTAATGAATAATATATTAAAGTGGTAGGTGATGTGTGACCACCATTAATAGGTACGATTATATAAGTAAATTACTGATAAGCAGGAGTATTGCTTGAATATTAATATTGTTATATATATGTATATAAAACTTTTACTTACCATTTCTATTTTCACTGTCAGCCGGCTTCATCTGTATCGGATGATGCATCTGTAATAAAAAAAAAGTATTAAAATCAAATTTCAATACCCATTTTTTCGCTTAGTTAGAAATTAGAAAAGAAAAGAAAGAAAATTAGACTCATTAATCAGTCATTAGTTACTCATAACAAAGAACGATAACAACATAATGTTTGCTCCAGTAATTAACCATTAAATTATTTACTTAATATAATGGGCAATTTGCAAATAAATTGCTTGGCAAAATTATCAATTTATAACGTTAACAATGCAATTTATTTTGCATGTGCCAATATGCCTAAGGTATTTGATTACATCATTCTGATCAACACCCGCATTGCTCTGTGATAATGATGTCAACAATTGTATTGATTTAGTCAGATTTAATGACGAGATGTTATTAGGTATTCTTTGATTTCATAAACAATTTTTTACTAAGACTTTGCACATTGCATAAACTACATGTAATAATGAAGTCGTAATTAAGTCATTAACGTCGCGTTCCAAACATATAAACCTTATTATATATTACTTATTCGACGATCCAATATTGACAATGTCATATTATTGCAACTGGCGCGCTCAAGATCTTTGCGTGCAATTATTATAGTACTTACAGCGTCGCTAGCCTCAACTACTTTTTTTAGATTACTAGATTGGCTGTAGCTTTGACTATTATATTTATCAACTATCTACTCCTATATTATGTCAAAACTCTATTACAAAGGATAATCTATCCACAAACACAGTCAGTAGTTTGTGTACTCATTAATAAATTCGCCAACGCATTAACCCTATTACACGTTAATGCGACATTAAAATATTGTCAGATCGTTTTGCGATCGATATGAATTATTTACGCGCAGCGATCGTTCGCAAACAATTGCGAATGCGAGCGTTATTCGTAAACAGCGCACCGTGTGTCGGTAAACACGATCGGTGTGGTGAGAATCCACTGGGATTAGAGATTTTTTGCAGTATGCATCGGTAAATAGTCTGTTTGCTTAGGTTGTACTATAGGTCTGTGATTAGCATCAAACTGTTTACTTAGGTACTAAGTAAAGGCTTTTTTTGTTCATCAATAAACTATATGACACGCTGAGATTCACAATAATATCACAATATAGAAATTAATTATGGTTCTTTAGAGTGTGGTAATATAATGTACATATATGGTGCTAAAAAAAGTTTGCGCCGCTCGCAACAAATTATAAAAAAATGTTGTTTTTAATTTCGACACATACGTCCGTGTTACGTTTATGCAATCAAAACATTTATAGAAAACTCCTTAAAACTTAACATAAAATATGTGTTTTTATGTAAGCACATATAGCTTTAGGGAAAGAAGACCATTTTGTACCTAGTTAGTTACTTGTTAGTAGTAAATTTCAAGACACAAAAGAAAAATATGCGTCTTAGACACCCATGAATTTCACTCTTTTCTTTGAATAAATATGTCAATCACGTCTAAATTTCCCCAACTTAGTGGATTCCGACCCAGAACGCAGTGACACGTGATCGATGCAGGTAGTGCTCGCAGACGACAGCGAGAAGTCGCGCGGCGAATTGTGGCGCGAGCGTGATAGGTGACGCTGTCGCAGCGTGCTGGCATTGCTAGCATTGGAGGTAGGAAACGCATATCCGATTTCACAAAAGACGATTTTTTAAATTTTATTTGACGTCTCTAGAATGCATAGTTCGTATCTCATCATCATTAAAGCGAAAGCTTAATAGTGTGTCCAAACTTGGCACAGAAACAATTAGATTCTGTTTTTTATACAATTGTATGTGCTAAGATAGAAGTGCCTTTTATTCCAGGTTATAAAAAGTAAGACCGTGCGCCGCCTATTACTGGTATGTAATAGTTTCGGTTTCACTCATAAAAACGTTCCAGTAGTAATTTAGAACAAACGACAAGACCAGAATCAATACAGCAATATTGTAACGGTAACAATATTGGTGGTCCCTAACCATTAAGCAAAGCTACTAGAAGAGTTTCATCCATTATAATGAAGATGCGAAGAAAGAATAAAAAAAAATATATATATAAATATTTCAGGACATTATCACACAGCGCCATCTAGCCCCATACTAAGCTTTAAAGCGAAAGCGTTTTAAGCTTTTTAAGAATAAACTAGCACTGCGTAAACCAACTCAAAGAGACGGGAGATTCATGTGAAACCACAGTTCAAATCTTCGACCCATCCATACACCGAGTGGTCACGTAACAGGCGACTGTCTCCGCGTCACCCGTCAATCAGCGCGCGGTTTATTTTCGCAGGCACGCGGCCGACCGACTCGATATTGAGTAATGGGCCAGCATTGGCAGCAGCAGGCGAGGGGCGGGGTTCTAATACTAGATAGAGTTTTTGTTACTTGTATTGTTCTAAGAACGTCATCTCCAAATTTGCGTCCTGTCTATAAATCAGTAGACTGCCGTCACAACTTCGGAAACAAGGTACTGATATAATTTAACCAATGGTAGTCATCCACTGATGATATTAATAATATCAGGGTTGTGTTTCTTTTCAAAGACAACTGTCTGAATATGTGTGTGTAACTTCCTGCTGGAAAGTTACAGGCCAACGGTTTCTAGGTATAACAATTTAAATGGCATCAGTCTCTTTTACTCAGTACTGAAAATCTTCTTAACGAATTGAAAGACAATAAGCAACAAGAGCAGTTTATCGATAACTATTACATCATCATCATCATCATCGGGTGCCATCTTCATATTGAAGTTCGGAGGTCAGTTAGCAAAACTTCTTGCGATCCCATGCTGCTTCTTTTAGATGCGGATAGCTTAGCTTTGTAACTATCACATTAGTATAATAAAACAAAACAAAGTTACAGTTTCGTAATACCAACATTGAAAAGCAAGTACCTATTTAGACAACATAGTTTCGTTTCGTTTTCCCGCTAAAATTGAAACGGTATTATTTCTGCATCGCAACAATATTTATTTTAATTTTCAATGTAACACAATATTTTAAAAGCCCATTCAAACTCATGACTATGCAGCGCGCTCAATACATTCGTGATTTCGACAATAATTGTTTGTTTCAGTTTGCTGTAGTGAATGAAAACATCAAGAGTTGAAAATTATACAGACTCACTATGAATCAAACCAAAAGTTTTAAGGACAGCAGAAATGTAACTAATATCCTAATATTAACCTTTGTATCGTTTAGAAACACACTAAAAGCCCTCTTGCACATCAATTTTAAAGCGTTTTTACCAGATATGCTACCGCAAAAATTACTAAAGTGTTTAAGAATTGTTGAATAAAAACCCAAACCCCCAAAACGATTTTATCAACTCGTTTTACTAACAGTGCTTATTAGGCTCAAAAATATACTATAGAGTAGGTGTGTAAGCCAAATTTTTGTGTAAAAAACTTACTTATGATTGATTAGGTTTGCATTATTTACTAATAGCCCGGTACATAATATTTCGCGGTTGTATGCCAAGCGTGAAGCCGTGTATTCGTGTCTCGTGCAATATATAATATTTTGCATGCCGGAACGAGTGAGAAGTTGAAAAATAGAATTTCCTGGCGCGAAACAAACACACCAATTGTCTGTGTTTGTATGTAGAGATGGTACAAAGGAATGCGATATGGACTAGGAAATCAGGTTTTCTTTTGTATGCATTTTAATATGCCTGTCTTTGGTTGTGCGATATGACGAAGCTATTTTTGACTATTTATTTACAACAAATTTTCAGTGCGATGTATGAATTTGACTGAAACATTAACGCGCAGCGATTAAAATTGCATATTACCTATGAGATACGATCAATTTGGTAAATCAATTGTTCCAAAGACTCGCACCAAGCGTTTTGCTTCGACTTTCATCGTGCGAACAGCCAAACTGTGGAACTCCTTGCCCGAATCTCTATTCCCCTTGAACTATAATTTGTCGGTCTTCAAGTCGAGAGTAAACCGGTTTCTTCTAGGCAAGCGCACTACATCGTAGACTATAACGTTGCTTAACATCAGGCAAGTTGTAGTCAAGCGTAAGCCTATTTCATGTTAAAAAAAAAATATGATAATAATATACGATTTTCTCGGCTGGTTTTTTACAATTATAATGTATTGTGAGCAGCCAAAAAATCCATTATTACTTAAGTAACACCTAATCTCCAGTCCACGATTGTATCATCCCTGACCCACATCCTATCTACATATACTACAAGCTACAACATCGCTTGACAAATTGCCGTAAGTGTTTGGATGCAGTGTCGACGCTGTTAGATGGATCATCACTTACCGCTAATTAGATAAGGGATGTGATTTGTTGTCGAGAGTCTCGCTGGAGAGTTGCTGATTGTAATTTATGCACGCAGTGGCTTGCTCACAACACTAGTAGGTGTGAGCAAGTAAAGAATATTACAGACAAAATTACAATTACGTACTTTTACAAGGGATGTCAGTAGTACAATATTTCATAGTTATAAATTGTTTTCATTACCTATGGCCTATTAAAACACAGCTATGAGGCATATTTCACAAACAGTAAATTTCTTACAACAATAAATATATAAATGGTGCGCATATACCATAAACTTATAACAAAAGAATTTTTTGTAATCGCTTCTTGGTTGAATTAAACGTTCTTTAATCCCAATAATCTAGTGTTAATCAAAGTTAGGTCCACAAGTTACAGCATTGTCCCCATGGGCGGGTGGCTCCTTTGCAAAGGTTGTAGCTATATCTATGCAAACTACTTCCACTAACTATGCATAGAGCCTCGCTGGATGCATAAATTACATAAAGCCGAGCCTTTGGGGAGCCTCTACAACAAATCACATACCGTCAGTAATTAGTGGTAAACATCTAAGACTTGTAAGGAGGTTACACATCTAAGACTTGTAAGGAGGTTACATAATTTTCAGTGGCTTAAGCCACTGAAAATTATGAGTTATCCTTTTTTTATATTTGAGAATAAGTCAAAACAAAGTACAAGATCTCTTCATTTTTTTATTAATTCGGCAATTTTAAAAATTACTGAATTACTAAAGAAATGACCAAATCTCGTTTATCACTTTTATATTAGTATTATCTGAATACAGGGAGAGTAGCGTTCTAAAGAAAAGCTTATGCTCAGTGGAAACTAACAGGGTCATGATAATGATGATCACACTTGTGTAATCTTAAAGTAATTAAAATAAACGACATATAGCAGCATAAGAAGTTAAACAAAATCATCTTGATTATAGCTGGAACAATAGTAACCATAAGAAAATATGACCGCAATATAATTGGCAATCACAACGACGTGTTAATAGTGAGTGACAGTATTTTGGCGTTGCTTCTTTATTTGTATAGTGACCATCAATCTAACTGATGCAGTTAAACAGGCAGGGCAGACGTTTGTCTTGTATTGGTATTATAATTGTGACAGATTTAATAGCATTGGTTGGTCGAGTGGTTTATGAAGTTATCGAACTATAGGTACGTTCTATACCTATGTACATATATAAAAATAAAATAAATAAAAACTGCGGAAAAAAATTGTATTAAGCGTTTATGTAGCAAGTATTCAACTCGCTACATAGAAAACAAAGAGAAAACTAACGAATTAGTAGGTAAGTAGTTAACTTTTTTGCTTCAATGAAGAAATGATCAAGATCGAGAAATGATCATACAAATTATATTTACTTTCAAATAACACCAAATAAAAATAATAATAGGCTGTGTGCAAGTTTGATCTTTAACGTTCAACAGCTAAAAAATAGAAGGCAATAAATCGAGGATCTTAGAACTTGGATTAATTGATAATCTATCTTTTAATTCGAAATCACGCTATAAACATCGCGGGTACCGCTAGTATCTATTAATATGTGTGTGTATGCATAACTTAATGAGCAAGTCTTTAAGTATCTCAAAATAAATCATTACAACCAACAGATTATCCCACAAACGTATGCTCGCCGCGTCCCGATCACTTGTCGCTTACTCCAACATCTCAACAGATGGCAGTTTAAAAATAAATGAGGCGTGACGGTTCACGCAAACACACAGAATATGTGACAGTGTGTGCTATCATTACTGACACCTATTTAAATTTATTGCTTGTCCACGAGATTAAGGCTGGGTACTCGTGAGAAAGTAATCATTTTGTCGGTTTGATATTTGTCAGCTTGGCTTTTTTCTTTTTATGTAGTATTGTAATACGGACTTATGTACGAGTATAAGGAGCACAAACTGATTGGAAATAAAGCCCGCAGACGAAACAGTGAGCATGTCTATAATGAGATGCAACTGACTCTCATAGATGCTCTTGGCAATCCAAGAGAATGTGAAAATTTTCATAATACATTGTATTATGGTCTGTTAATTTTATTATGACTTCGTAGAATACTATTGTCACAATGACTGACTAAACCTGTTAGCTTAGTTGGTAGTGGCTCTGCCTTCTAATCTAGGGGTTGCGGGTTGGATTCCCGCATAACACAAGTATTTATGTACTGTAAAAAGATTATAATTACTTGTGTTGAGTCTGGTCGTTTGTATGTATAATAAGTATGTATTTACAAAAGAAAAGTATATAAGTATTATATCCGTTATCTAGTACCCATGATACAAGCGTAAGCTTAGTATGGGGCTAGATGGCCTGTGTGTATGCAATGTCCCGAAATATTTACAATAGCTTATCATGCATCATAAGAAAATCCTTTTCTGTCGTAGCATAAAAAATATCATTTTAAAAACGAGAGGTGATAATATACAATTTACCTAAATTAATATGAAACATAAAATAAACTGCTACGAAAAACGAATAAATAGCAGTCAAGATTACGTGAATATCCGGCTTTAGACACTAATTTAATTTATTGCGTGTAAACGCGGGATTAAGAATTTTACGATGAAACGAGTATCTCAAGAATTGCGCTTTTTATTGCAATTTAAGCGCGAGCCTTATAGAAAATAGCTAGTGCAATGTGTGTAAAATATGTCCCTAGTAGTGTAGTTCAGCGGAAGACCAGCGCTGCTTGCTTCCGCACAACCAGCATTATGCTGAGTTGGGGCTGCGTTGTCTATTAATACATATTTTCATATAAATGATCATTAATTTAATATTGAAATATTGAGTGTACATACAAATAAGTAAGGACACTTAAAATATTATTTTCTTTGAACGTACGAAAAAACTCAAAAAAAGGTAAACCGTAAAGCGCAGCAACAAAATAATTATTCAAACAAAGTCACCTAATCTTTACTTTGAACTAAATCGCTTTGAGAAGCCAACCCCACATTTTCTCGACGAATAAACCAGATCGCCAACTATTCCTTACATCAAAGGGCAAAAAACTTGACGGAAAACCCTCAAGGTAAAAAACGTCCGCAAAGAAAACAAAGACAAAACTTAATACCTTTGTGAATATCTATCTCCGTGAGCGGTCAAAGCGGTATCCGAGATTTGACATTTTTAGATCGTTAGTCCTTTACAAAAGGTGAACGGAGGACCACATTTAAAAGGGAGTGGAATCAAAGGACCCTTTTAGGCTTATTATACGGTTCGGGGGACCAAGAAAAAATGCCTTATTTTAGTCCGAAATGGGGCTAATGCAACGTTTAGTGCGTGGTTAGACAATAGAAGAGAACAATGTAATGTTATCAAGCTCTTCATGATAATTACACGGTGGAGGCTGTTTCAATCGTACTTGTACTGACCTCCAATTAAAAGTAATCTTTTGCTATTATATACGCCGTTACAATAACCATAACATGATATTACTTTAGGTAAATTGCTTCTCGTTCAGCAGACGTTTTTCGTATTATACAAATTATGTAACGTGGTTTCTATAACGTAATATAAAGATGCTAGCAGAAAAATGGCACAAAGTCGATTTATATTTAATTGTAATAAATATGCATTCTATTTACTTCTGAACATTCTATCGAAATACAATGTAAATAGTTTAATATTAACGCATAGTTGTGATTTAGTTTTTAAAGTACAAAACAAATCAACTAATCTGTAATGCATTTCAACAATAATATAATGATAACACTGTTACAAATCTTATTAAGTACCAAAATAAAATCTATTTACGAATGCAAAATTCAAAAGTTTGTTCGAACAATTGGTCAGAATATAAAGAAAATCTTCTCATCTTCAAACTATGTACTTTCAATAAAATATTTCCAGCAAAGTTCCGAGAACATTCAACAATTCAACAACAACATTAATTTTAACAAAGTTTTGGTCATTGTCACTTATTATTTGGTCAGCTATTTTAAGCTAATATAAAATCATAATATAATTCGTAGCCACTATAATTTGAAAACACAAGTCGCGGGATTACCATTCTCAAATCAAATGTAAACTAATTGGGCTTCATTACAAAACGAAATTTAGCTATAAGTCCTGAAGTTTGAAAATATGCAGTCCGTTTTTGTTGTTTAAATTTTGTTTTCTTCTGTCATTATCATCAAATTTTCAAAATATTACTAATGATTAATCAAGTTCTGATTTGAAGGTGACATTCTGATTGTTTGTATGTGATGTTTGAACAACAAGAACCGTTTTTTTTTCATAGTACTAAATTAATATTTAAACCACGGTTTGTAATAAGGCAAACTATGTTGCAGTACTTATTATGCTTTTCTGATCAATACGTTCGTTCCTTTAATTTTTACTTCAACTAAGTGAGTAAATAGATACTTAATATAAATGTATAATTGTTTTTATTTTATACTAGTTTAATAAGTAAAACAAAATGAAAACAAGTAAGGTAAAAAGATAAAAAAGTAGTTACATGAATAAATAATTTGCTTGCCAATAAACTAAATCCCATTGTTAATTGGTAAGTTTTCTTTGCCCGACTTCTTCGCGTTGATTGTATGAAATGAATTTCCTCGCGATGTAGATGAAGTTTTAATCAGTCGAGTTGCCTTGTTCCGAACAACAATAGACTAACTTGCGAATTGTGGGGAATTTTATTGTTATTTGTTGATTTTTCGTAGCTTTATAAAATGGCCATGCTCTCTGGTATTATCTGCATTTAAGTGAGATAAAAAGTTGTTTATCTATATATGTATCTATCTTATCTATAACCACCTCCACGTTTCACTTCTTATTTCTAACATTAGTGTGATGTGTTTTTTTTCATAATTAAATGATGTTTAAATACTGATGAGTTATACTTAAGCGAGTACAGATATTCTTACCTATGTTTAGTTGTATAATATGTACATATCTATTTTGTGTTACTACGATTACGATGATTCGAATTTATAATACAATTGCATATGGTAGTAAGCATCAAGTGTACCTGAAATGTGCAAAATGTTCCTTAATCTAGACAACGAAACAAAAGACTTAACCATCCTTACACAGAATATACGTAGTATACGCGCTAATATGAAATATCTTGAAACATTCTTGTCACGCCTGAGTTTTTTACCGAGTGTTATAATACTTACTGAGAGCTGGACGGATAGTTCTTTTTCAGGATTTGCCTTGGATAACTACCACTGTCATTTTACAAAAAAATCATCAAATAGGAACGACGGAATTGTAGTCTATACATAAATAGGAATGGAAGTTAGCATTACTGAACCTCCTTATAATGACGCAAACTGTTTAATAATTAAAATCCTTAATTATTACAACATAATAGCTATATACAGATCGCCATCGAAATATAATATCACAAATTTTAAAACATCGTTGGATAAAATATTGCGCTCGGTCACTGGAACAAATTGTATCATTACGGGAGACATGAACATAAATATATTACCTACACCTATTGACACTCGTGCCGAAGACTACTTAGAACTAGTCACAAGCTATGGTTATGTACTAGCACACCAATTTATTACTCATGACAAGCGATGTTTGGATCACACATTTATATGCACCAAGTTTCCCACGTCCGCTGTTGTATGTTCCTCTGAAATAAGTGACCATGACGCTGTTCTGGTGAGGATTCCAGGTACACCTCCTGTACCAGAAACAACTAAAAAATTCATAACTAATATAAACTACGGCCTAGTAGTCCAAAAATTAGAGAATTACAATTGGCTTAAATTATATGATCAAACTGATATAAATGCTGCATTAAGTGAACTAGTAGACACCATAAATGAAGCGGTCGAGTCTAGTAAATCTACAAAAATAATTCCTAACTCTAAACTAATAAAAAAAGAATGGATTACGGAAGGATTATTAAAGTGTATGAGGAAAAGGGATGCCCTACGATGCTATTCTAAAAAGAACCCTACAGACGCTAATGCTTTAGAAAAATATAAGAGGTACAGAAACATATGCAACAACATTCTTCAAAATTTGAAAGATTACCATGACTGCCAAAAAATAGAAGAAAGTAATGGGGACGGCAAGAAAATGTGGAGTGCAATAAAAGATGTGTGTTATTTGAAAGCCCATAAATCACAAAATACTAATCTCCTGAAGATATTTTCCTCCCCAACTGACTCCTTGAATCATATAAATAAGTATTTTGCGACTATAGGCAATACGCTGGCCAGTGGTATTATGGATAGGTTTCAAACAACTGAACAGGAACTTGCTAACAACTTAAACCTACCTAATCTAACAGCAAAATCCTTCTTTTTGGCGCCAACAAATGCTTATGAGATTAATAGAATTATAAGTAATCTTAAGGTCAGATCTGCACCAGGAGGAGACAACATAAGCAATCACCTACTAAAACTAGCAAAACACGTGCTAATTGGTCCTATCACACACGTTTGCAACCTTAGCATTCAAACAGGTATTGTTCCAGAACCCCTGAAAGAAGCAAACGTGTGTCCCATCTTTAAAGCCGGTGATGATCTGCTAGTTTCAAACTATAGACCGATATCGTTACTGAGTTCTATATCTAAAATCCTTGAAAAAGTGGTCAACAAGAACCTTATAAACTACCTAGAAAAGGAAAATCTACTCTCTCCTCAGCAATTTGGCTTCCGCTCGGAAAAGTCAACGGAAGATGCTGTAACGGCTTTAGTTGATCACGTTTCTTCCTGTCTAAATGCAGGAAAAAAAACAGTGGGAATATTCCTAGATCTAGCTAAAGCCTTCGACAGCGTTTCCAGACTGATCCTGCTGAAAAAGCTGGAACACCTGGGAATAAGAGGAATAGCTTTATCGTGGTTTGAATCGTACCTCACAAGACGAAGGCAACGAGTCAAAGTCGACGGCCTTCAAAGTAATTATATGGAAATAGAATTTGGTGTGCCACAAGGGAGTGTGCTTGGACCCACGCTCTTTCTGGTCTATCTCAACGACCTGTCTAATTTGCAACTCAAAAATGGCAGCCTTTTCTGTTTCGCCGATGGTACGAGTATAATCTACTCATCCGACTCGTGGAAAGAAGTCAGTGAAACTGCTGAGGCGGGCCTAAGAAAAGTAGCAAACTGGTTAAGTAGTAATCTGCTTACACTTAATGTCGAAAAAACTAAAATTGTTGCATTCAGGGTTTCTGCTCGCACGAGCCCAAAAGAACCATTGAACATTAAACTTCACACATGTAGAGAAAGCAATCTATGTGAATGCCCATCTCTAATTCAAGAAAAGAGCTACAAATACCTAGGAATTCACATAGACGAACTTTTATCTTGGACTAAACAAATTGAAGTACTAGTTGCGCGAATAAGAAAGCTACTATTCATCTTTAAAAGACTTCGAAACATCGCAAACAGAAATGTAATCAAAATGGTCTACATTTCACTTTGTGAATCGTTACTAAGTTACTGTGTAAACACCTGGGGATCGGCCGGAACGTGCAACTTGCTTAAACTAGAACGGGCCCAACGCGCAGTCCTGAAAGTGGCATATAGGAAAACTTTTAAGTACCCTACAGATCTTTTGCACACAGAAACAAACCACCTATCTGTGAGACAAATCTACATCAGATCAACAGCCCTGCGTTTTCATAGGACAGCACTACAAACAAGACATGAAAGAACACGATATACAACATGGGCAATCACAAAAGTAGGCATACAAATTGGACAAAGATCCAACAAGTTTAGAGGACGTTATCTCTACCGCCTTCTCAATCAGAAACTCAACATACTAGAGGATAACAAATACAATGCAAAACGTAAAATCACAGCATATCTGCGACAACTGAACTATGAGGAAACGGAAGAATTAATTAGGATTGTAAAATAAAACACTTCATTCAACCAATACATTTTTATAAGTCATCAAACCCTGGATGTCACCGTCACCCCCACTAACAGCTGGACGGTATTCGGTGACACCCAATTACTCCCATCATACTCAAACACCCTCACACTCTCATCTACACTCACAGTAAAACACTCATCACGCTAGAGCCCTCCGCCACCTGAACAGGTCCAGGAGGCACTAGAGGAAACGAAAACCACAATACCCATGTATTTTTGTATTATAACATTGTTTTATTTTTATTTTTTAAATACTATTCTGCAGTCGGTCTAAATATATATAACTCTACTAAACACTCCTGCCATAAAACTAATATACTAACACATTACTATTATTATCAATCAAATTATCCTTATTATTTTTAATAATAATAGGTTAACCATTTTCATATAAGATCTAATTATGTATGTACATACGTCACTCACGTCACGAATGTTGAAAATTATAATTGCCATTATAGATTTATAAGACTCCTAATTGGTAACCATCGGAAGAACCCTGAGCTCCGCGACACAGGGAATCCTACAGCGGCAGCCAGGGAGCATGTCATTAAAATTTTAGAATAAGATAATGAATTGTAAAATTGTAATACCTTGCCATTATTATTTGAATCAATAAAAATTATTATTATTATTAAAAAAAAAAAAAAAAAAGTGATTTATCAGTGGACCCCAAACTAGGCGTTAGCCTGTATCTTGGTGTCACTGTAAATTTTTGTTGATCAATAGACAATTTTATTGGTTGTATGTGGTTAGTAATTTATTATTACTGATCCTAAAAACACGATAAGATAAATTACTTTTTCTTTAAAATGCATAAAAGAAATTTGGAATACGCCAATGTAAACACAGCTTTTCACAAAGAAAAACATTAATAAAAGAAACTTTTTATTAAGGCAAAAAGTTACGTTCTCATATAAGATGACAAGTTTCATACGTATTTGTGTTAAATAGAAGATAGAAACTAGTTTTCTCTCGCTCCATTATTTTCCACCATAGTTTACGATTATCACAAAAGTTGGCCAATCGAGAGATAGTTGGCAACTATTTGAGCCAAAATCACACGTTCGGTTAGGGGAAATAAGGTAAGATATTAATAAAAAAGTAAAGGTAATACTTTACCGTTTTTCTAGAACTAGTTTGCTTATATCATGTTTGAGTTGTAAACGTACATAGTTTATTCAAACAATTCAAGTTATTTTATTTTATCTTATAAAAAAATACCAATTCAATTAAATTGAACCAATTCTGACGCGTGAGTTTATAACATCGTTTATCATATCTCTATACTTACAAAGATTTCTTCAATTTTACTAAATCAATTTTGATAGAGCTGTACGTATGAATCAATAAAAATGACTTTATATTTCTATAAATTTGTAACATACCAAAATAGAGGTCGATACAAAATCTTAAGCACATTTCGCCAACACATACGAAAAACAATGCTCATTCTCTAGAGAAAGATATGTCTCTTAAAAGTTGTAGTTGTTTCTCTGTTTAGTTGTTCATTTGTTTAGTTGTTTCTCTGTTAATTTGTTACTCCCAAGCTATCCCACTGCGGCCGCAGAGTTTGACCTTGTTTACTTCGTAAGTAAATTGTATCTTGTCCCTACGCTGATGTCCCAATTCTAGTTTAGTCGATTATTTGATATCGGTGAGGATGACTGTGAACTGATTTGACCTGTATTTTAACTACTTATATTAAAACTGGCTAAGTTTTAACAACTAATTTGTACAGTAAAATATTTATCAATTATCATTTTTGATGAGTGATATAGATATATACTAGTTTGACAAAAGTTTGATTAGTATCAGTTTTATGAGCAAGGTAAAACAAAACAATTGACAAAGACAGACAAAATAAGTATCTAAATATCCTTGGTTAAATGTTTGATAGTAATTATAATTAACAAAAGCTGTAATTCTAAAACCTGAGGCCAACCAAAGCAAAACAAACCACAGTTGGAAAAGAGTTGCAATCGCGTTTCGGTATAATTTCCCTCGGCGATAAACTTTGCGTTGCTTATCGCTGAACAGAAACCCAAATTTTTTCTTCGGTATAACGTTACTCTATTTACGCACAAAAAATAAATTTTAGATTAATCATTTTCTTACTTAATATTAAAAACTTAAAATCAGCTTTTGTCACATATATTCACGCTAAAAAGTAAAAAAAATAATAATTTTAGGTATGTATGTAACAAAAAAAAACACAAAGTTGTTCAATTTAAATAATCTAACGCCTGAAAATCAAGAATAAGAATAAAATAAATTTATTGTCACATGAAACATTAAATAGACACACAATTAAAAATCAAGAGTACAAATAAGAAGTTTCATGTCACAATCCGGCCCCAACTCAGCATATGCTGGATGCAAGCATCCAGCGCTGATCTTCCGTTGGGACCGGCGGGTGACGTCACGCACGTAGATATATCATAATACACGTAATAACATAAACATAATACAGCGAAATACACATACAATATAATGAATACAGAAATCACACACTAATCATCATTTAACGCCTGAAACAATTCTTTCAAAAACTAAACCGAACCGCTAGCTACATATTCCTTCCACATTAGTTCACAAGTATTCAAGCGTACCTACTTTATTTTCACTTTACTAACGCGCCCTCTCTCGGCCCAATGGTGCTCATTTTCCACGTGCCTGTTTACACACACAATGAACCTAATATTCACGTGACCCAAAATACAGGCTCGATGACAAAGGTCCGTCCGAGCGAAAGAATTCGCCTAAAAACTCCTGTGATCTTGTTTATTTTCGATGAGCTACGCAGGTCGCGTTAACGTGAACGGTAACGACTTAACGCAAGGTGCTGATATTTTTAATTATGATATACGTAAACCTTAATACCTAAACCATCGTTCCTACATACAAACGAGCGAGCTTGAATATAAAAATATGTAATATTACTAATATATAATTGTAATTAATTTAACTTTATAAATTATTTGGATGAGCGATAAGAAATAACAATATTATTACTTTTTAATTGGTAACGTAAAACATCATCTTATTTATTGTGAATTGATATTGTCGTGAAACGTATCAATAACGAATATTTTATAGCTTTGTTTCTATACTTTGAGCTGTATGTTAGAAATAATGTTTAATTGTGATCATATCATACAGTGAAAAGAAGCTTTGAGGGACGGAGACACCGAAGCGACCCCCAAAAGTTAGAGGGTCGGAAAAAATCAGGCCCAAACTAATGGGCCGGACGACTGGAATGAACTTTTAAAAGTTGCCAGAGAAGCCTTTATGCGTAAAGCTCGGAATTCGGTCGCGATTTTACGCCGAGCACGTGACGACTTTTAATGGCTAGTGGCGATGTAAAATGTGGCGAGTTTCAAGAATTTCAGCGAAAAATGTAGGGAAAATGAGAAAGTGACTTTCTGTTACCAAAGAAATTGGCCGAAAAATATAATATATTTGTTTTATTCATCAATATACCACGTTAAGAAGAAGTTATTCTTTTATAAATTTTACCTATTTTCAACTATAACCAGCAAAATGATACAATTCCAATAAAAGCAGCCAGAGACCGTTACCACTATAAAGACACACATTCACGGCGCGACACGGCGTCGCTGAGCATTCAGAGCGAACATTTGCCGCGTCATAATTTTCCAGACGATTTCAGCAAAGCGTCACAAAGTGCAACGGCTCCGTCGCAGCATGAATGTGCCGCATTATTTCGCTTGACGTGGCCGGCTTTTGAGCGACAAATATCCAGTAAAAATAACAATTTTCGCTAGACATTTGCGGTTGTGTCGCGTCGGGAATGTACCTGATTTTATGGTGAAAATAACAAAGTCTGGAGTTTGCCAGTATGCAGGTGCACTTTTGAGGTGCATTGCTCCTATTATATTCCACAATTTGCAAAATTTGTATTTTCCAACTGTTTATTATAGACTCTTTTCTAACGCACAATTTAATGCTATATCCAGCCTGACTAAATTTAGTTACTTAAACATAAATGATCATATTTTAATGCATAAAAATGACTTAAACAAAATAAGTAAAAACTCGTAAATATGTTGTAGATGTTCTGACGAGACAAAATAACCCGAAAAAACAGGATTTCCTTCAAAATTCCCTACAAAATTACCCTATCACCATAATGCCATACGCCATCATTATTCGACCGTACATGATTGCCATATCATCGGACCAATAGTGGTCAAGTGAATAGTACACCTCGGGAACACTATTTTATTAGTATTTAAACCAGTAAAACGTAGAAGGTATGCTTTACCTTTGACTGGGGAGTCGCATGTGTGAGTGTCGCTGCCAAAACTTCCATTTGTTTATCAAATGTTAGGTTTTACCAAGTGTATAAAAGATTTTAAAATACCTTGCTATTTTTTTTTACTCAAAAACAATAAAGTATCATTCAATTTGACATAACTGCATAAGATTAACTCAAAATTACTAACTCATAATAATATTTTTAACCATAACTATGATCTTAAGCACTGTGTGAAACGTCCCGAAATATTTATTTTTCTTTACAAGAGTATTTCCCGAGTCGCTTAAATTAAGTAACCATCCATTTCCAGTCATGTTTTATTTTTTATCACAGATTGACACAAACAAGTTTCACACACCACACTCACTCGGCCAACTAGAAGCACGTTACACCTCGCCGCGCCGGGACTCGAACCCGCAATCAAGCGAAATGACCCTCCCACGGGAGCTCCATGATTGAAACATTTCAGTTGAAAGTAATCTATCCCACTTACCTGGCCCGGCCTTCGATTGTACTGAGGACACGACAACTCTTGTACATGGTTACTTAAAAAAAAAGTGTAAACGTGTACATTACTTATAACACATTTAAAGAATATTACAATAACCCCCATTGTAAATGTGTTATAAATATGAATAAGCTATTGTATTAATTTAGACTTGTAGTACTATGTTGTTATGTTAATGACAATTAACACGTTCAGTTTACGTTTTCGTATCCGTTTTGTAATCATGTATTAAGTTCACTTTTGATAAATCGGGCTTTTCATTATTTTTGATAAACAAACGGCACGACGACTCCGTAACCATTGATATAACTTTTAAAATTTGGTGAGACAGGTAAATTGTGGTAAGTGATTTTGTGACGTATTAAAAAATAATTTGACTACGACCAATACTAATGGGAAAAGTCTCGTTCAAAAACTCATTCAAATTCGTTTAGGAAATAACCCTGTATAATCCGGTCAGGCAAAATATACGAGTACACAGTGCTGCTATACGGCTACCGACGTACAGGGACATATTTCACACACTGCAACGAATATAAATTCCACGGGAAAAAGAGAAGGAGAACCAGAGTGAGAGAGAGACGAAGATTGGTAGATTCATAGACGAAAGAGCCCAGAGACTTGATATTAACAACACTATTTGTTATACAAAAACGTTTTGAGAGTAACGGGAATTAGCAAACATAAGGTTTACTGTAATCTAAGCAACTTACTTGCGAAATTTCTGTTCTTAAAATGTATAGAAATAGAACATAACAAAACTGTGGTATGTCGGAGATGTTTGACCAATTTATAATGGGTCGGATGATACGTTAAATTGTAGGTCCCGGCTGTTTGTCTAGTACGGAAGTTGTTAAGCCATTTCAGAAGCTCTTAGGGCGGCTTGATAAACTGACGACACCAGAGTTCGCCACTCTCATTCGATAAGAAGAAGATTGACGGAACATGACAATTGTGTTAATCGGAATCACCGCCGTAATTACCACTTACCTATATTATTGAAACGATAATTTTGACAGCATTTATACTTAGTTATTTTTCTTTATAGAGAGAAGTCTCTTGTTTGTGATGTCTATGTGTAAATTAAAGGTGCAGTGCTATGTAACGATGCAATTAAGACGTTTTACTTCGAGCGCTTTCAAAGTTAAGATGTTGTAACTTAGAAATGTGCATGCTGTAATTGTACCTTGGAAAATTAAAGTTTTAGGTAATTGTAGTTTTATTCCAACAGATTAATTTAGACAAGCAGTCTCTTACTTCATGGTAATCAACCGTATATGATAATTTTGTAAATATCGAGCAGTATGTAATTTTTCTCTCATAATATGGTTTACTCTGGTCTAAAAAGACACACATATACTCTTGTAATTTATATTGGGTAGTTTGAGTAGACCTTTGCTCGAGCGTAAGCTACGATAGATTAATAAACAATGTAATTTTAATACTAAATTAAAATATCACAGGTCACAATAACAATAATATAAATAAAACAATAACAAAAGTTAAAACATACAAATAAAAGATTAAAATTCACTTAACATTTTCATCCGTTTTATCTCTTGCAAAATGAAAATATCTATAAACTATTTCACTCTCTACTTTCAATATACCTTTGACAAAAACGTTCACCTTGTATCGCACAAAACCTTTGGCATCTCCGTGACAGCCTGATAACACCTTGACATCTTATCTAGTACCTAGACTAGAGCTAGACTCAGATGTGATTCAGATGTGATTCAGAACTCAAGAGCGAATGCTTGCAGGTCCTTTACAATAGGGACTGAAGACGGTTATTAAATTCGTATTGGATGGAAAATAACCCACAGTTTCTATAAATGTACATATACCTCCAAAAAAAATTGATCCTTGTAACAATTTATTTGTTTAATGAACAAGCCGAAATAACCCATAGTTTCTATATACATATGTACATATGTCCAAATAAGAAATTGATACTCGTAACAATGTTTTTGTTTAATTAATAAGATAAATAAAAAAAACAAACAAGTAAACATGTATTCTCTCACACTCGAGTAAATTAAATAAATATGGAGTTGTCATGGATCTAACCAAAATGGCTATGTAATAAAAATTTCTGCGTACTACATTTTATTTATCGGAGAAGTTAAACAAGTCAGAAATGTTTTTAAAACATTCTTTGACTCAAACATTTTCAGACACAAAAAGTTTAACCGGTATAAAGCTCTAGCATCAAAAGCTCACTATGAGTGGCTCTGAAAAGGCCTCACGACGTCGAACTTCAATACATTTTCTAATATCCATGCTCGACAGATATTGCTCAGGACTTGCTCAGGCAGTGGAGGGCTGTTTGCTATTGGATTGAGGACAATCAAGTAGGCTAAGAGGCTGTGGAGATTCACAACATATTATCGAACGTTAGAAATACGCATAAGACATGAGAAAACTTAGGTATGATAAGTTTTCATAAGAATTGAGGTGCTCTGGTATGGTTTAATTTATCTTTTCCACCTAATTTAACATGTATACATCAATAACAACTAAATTTAATTTAATTTAGATACTTTTAAGAACTAACAAACAATATATGTACATCATATAAGAAGTTAAATTAAGGGTTCTATCTGACATATATATAGTATAATCTGACTCATAAGAGTGGCCATTACTTACCTTACGTTATTAGTTAATTAATTGTTGTATCTCAATAGCATAACTTTGGTAATCACGTATGCATACTCTAATCAACCGGGCTTTAAGAGCGATATTTTATATTTTGAGCAATGTATTTATATTTTGTGCAATTGTGGCTTGGCGGTTTAAGCGTCTACTTTCATCCTGACGCATCCTGGTTCGAATCCGGTCCTACAACAATGACTTGTTTTTCAAGTTATGAATGGATTAACATCCACTTAGCGGTGAAGGAAAACGTCGCGAGGTCGTATGGCTTCTGTGGGGTGGGGTTGGGCGCCCACCACGATGTATCTGTCCAAGAGAATTCCCCTACTAATGAATTCTGCGGGGGAGTCACGACCCTCAGTCATGAGGAAATACGACTCTTTGAGAGATATTTATATTTTATGTATTTTTACTCTAATGTGCCAATATGTAAGAATGATGCGCCTCTCGTACTAGAAGACTTAGGATTTTCTTCCACAAGAAGCGGTCAGCACAAAAGGCCGGTCGAGTAGTCTGCCGTAGCCCGTAGCACCGTAGACGCTCTACGTCATGCTACGAGCTACGCTGATCCGTAGCGGACAAGGAATTGGAAAAATACAGATTGGAAATTTAGAATAAAGTTGTAAAAGTAACGGTGAACTGATGTTCTCCAATTTTACTAAATATTTTGTAATGGGATAGTTTTCAAAATAATATTGGATTGAATACTGTCTTTTGGAAAAAAAAACATATAGTAGGCACTTATACATTTACAGCATATACGTTAGGTACATGGCTATATAAAGCTACTTAATTTAAGTTTCTTACAACTAAAATTATTAAAACATTTAAATATAGTGCTAGAAAAACATTTAGTAATAAACTGCAACCAAACAAATATTTGAACATATTAGCTAATCTATTTCAGATGTTTTTAAAATTTATTAAAGCTACTTTCTCAATTACATAATACAAAAACTAACCGACTTTCTATACACAATTTTCTACCTCCCGTTTGTTCGGTCGCACTACACTACATATATTATGCCAGTATTAGTCTGAAAGTGATCCGAGAGGTATTGGACGACTTGTGAGAAGCGACGTGTTGTCGAGAACAGAGTATAGGAGACTCAGGTACAATAGATGATTGATGTTTACAGTTTTATATTGTGACGTTGCTGGTATGTTAAGATGTTGGGTTTTTCACGCGAGACTTTTAATTAGTATACATATTAAAATCTTATTCGGCGAAACAGAATATAAACCACTTATTTATATATCAAAAGAAAGAGCTGCTTGTACAAAACTATTTAAAATATATGTGCTGTTTGTCACATGCTTCATCACTTATAAGTAAACGTATGGTGTAGAAATAAACTCGAATACACAGTCACATATTTCATGAGTTTGCCAGTTAAACGAGAAGTTAATGTCAAGAAAAATAATCCAAACACATAACTACTTACTCCATTCATTTTCACAACGCAAGCTCCAGATATGTCAAGCGCACGCAAAAGAAAACAAAACAATATACATATAGGTATTGTTTGTAAAAAATAAAAGCAAACAATTCTTATTTACACACGTCCATGCAGTAGGCTCTCGTCCAAATGGAAACATTTCTATAGCATTCATAATAAATAAACTTTATTTGCGTAATACTAGGAAAGTTATTTTAGCGTGAAACCGAGTTGCCGGTTCATAAAATTTTCACTGAAATAGTTAACATTTGGTGTTAAAATGTCACCAGTCGGGTTATTTGGTCCGCCCTCTTTGTTTGCGGATGACACTAAAACTAAACTGTCGCTGCACTAGCTTTATATTTGGAACAATTAAATCATTCTGGAATTCATGCGAGGTAAGGTTATTATATCTTCTCAGTTTAAAAAAATAATGGTATCATTAGTTAAACAAACAATAGTTTTATATAAGGCAAAACGATATTTCGCTTAGAACATAAAAAAATAGTTGAAATATGCTTTCATATGTTTTGTCACTTGCCTCTTATTTAGCGCCACCTTTGCTAGTATAATCAAGTAAAGACCATTCAAACAGAATTCTTAAAAAACATAGCTAAAATCTCATTACCACAGCCAACTATGAGCGTGCTACTTTGACCTAGTTATTAGTTATTATTAATCGACTTCGAAAAAAGGAGGTTATCAAGTCTTATGAAAGTTTTTGCTCGTTTTTTTGTTAGTCTCTAAATTGTTCTATTATGTTTGTTACTTCTTATTCTAATCGATAGTGAGTGGCCAACTTTGGTGTCGAAAGTTAATTAATCTAACAAGGCAAACATATTATGAAAAAATGTATACATCAACCATACAATGTAAAGCTTGTTAAAATTCTATTGTGTAACTCAGAAAGAGTAGAACCTACACACTTGTGATGCCTCCACAGATGTTCAATTACACTCCATTGCGAGTACTCTTACGTAGCATATGTAGAGAATATAATGAATGTAGATGCACAACTTCAAATAATAGGCCATCGATAAAAAGCAACAGTAGAACATTTTACTAATAAAAAACAATGCTGTCAAAGCATTGCAGTGGCTTAGTTAAAGGATGTTCAGTCGGCTCAGCAATAGTTATTGAATTATAAAAAACTGACATTGTTGAAAACCTTTTGTTTAATATATGGACACTGATATTTTTTTATAAGGCGGAAAATGTTATTTGTGCAAATCTTACCAAATTTGTAAGAGATAATCTATTGCATAGTAAACTACAGCAGTTGCTTACTTCTTAGAACTTTGAATCTTAAACACGTGCTGATATTATATATTTCTTATTTGTATTCATTATTTGCTACAATAAATGATTTCCTTTCTTTTATTTTTTTCAAATTCACTTAGAATTGACAAGATACATAATAATCAGGAAATAGAATAAACTTGAATTAATTGACGAAAGATGGTCATATTGGTTAAAAAAAAATAGTTTAGTTATGAACTTGGATATCTGTTGTTTAGTATAATCTTTGCCTATTTTCCATAGTCTCGTCCCCGCATCCGAGCGAGTGTTTCATCCGGAGCAGGTCTTGTTACAGACTTGTTAAAAATGGAAGTTGATGCGTGCCATCTGAACACAGGCTCTTACGTCAAAAGTGATGGCGGAACTAGGGATGGTACTTTTTATCCGGCAAAAATGGCCGTCCTTCTTCTTTTTTCTTTTTTGGCCATAAATTCGTATTGTGTTATGTTTGTTTCATATAACAATGTGTAAAAAAGACATTTAAAGGCGAAATTAAAGTGCTTGTAAATGTTTGTTGACTATAAATTATAAGTTTTTAGAAATAAGGACCGGTACATATACAATTTTGTATTTTAGTAGCTAATTTTAGTTATAACGTCATTTATCAAAACTGTTTGTTGCGATACGAATGAGCTTCATAAAAGGTTTTTTTCTGTGGACCTTAAGAAGTTTATTATTTCTAGAAAAAAAAATAAACAATTATTGAGAAACGAATGGTTTGTTGCGATTTGAACATATGAAAACAATGCTAAAATATAATCACATATATCATCTGAAGTGTCCCGTCCCTAGTATTTTAACTTACCTTACCTTTTCTAGTGTTTTCTGTTAGAGTTCTTTTGCAAATTTCCTCCACTCGAACGCTCGAGCGAGATCCTTAAAATAATGAGTTTCGCTCTTTATTCATCCTTTTTGTCCCCGTTTTTAAACGCCCTTTCATTTCTTGAAAACCTTTTTTTAAACACAACGCAGTATAATAACAGTCATCTATCTGTCTGTTGCCAACAAAGATATTATTTTTATATGTAATGGTGTTGCTTTTGTAAAAGGAGGTACTAACATTGCGAGCGTTTAATGAAGAAAAATGTTTTCGTTTTTTTTTGCGTACGCTTTTCTTTTTGGCCTTTCTTGTAATCGCGTCGCCATTTTTCTTTCTCTTAAAATTGTAATTATAGTGAAGTAACCGCTGTGAGGGCTTGGAGAAATTAAATTTAATGATAAATGCAAATAATAAAGAGTAATTTATGTTGTTTTGCGGTTACTCTTAATGGACAACGTATTTTTGTTGTTGCTTGAAAGAAACTAATCTAAGAATAATAGTAAAATGTTTAACATGATAATCTAAAAAAAAATGACTATTACTTATATTCTATTTAAAAATCCTGAGTACCAAAAACATATCTAGCTTCACATTTCCAAAGCTCCGCCCAGCAGATATTGACAACTTTGATGTAGATTTACTGATCAAAATCAGGATTGAATCCATTATGATTAACAAGACTCAATACATGATATTATATAAACCTCATCTTTCCATATTAATTAAGATATAGCAGCTGCAAGCGTACACAAGATATCAAATACTTAATTTATTATTTAACAAACATATTAAATAAATAAAGAGAACCAAATTGACACATTGAAGAAAACTGTTATCATGAGAGAATTCGATACGATAAAACTCATAAAAATGAATTCCTACCCCTTCCATTCGACCCTGTTAGATCTCTAGATGGGTTATATTTCCAGAAGTCAAGTTTGTAATACAGAGTTTGCAAGTTACTGTAACTTTCAGCTCTCCATTATCTAAGCACAAGTTTCAGAGGCCTTTGATGTATTGAGACGGGCTTCAGTCAATGTAATCTATTCGAGACTTTAGTACTTACTAGATTAAACAGAAAAAAAACGTTATGTTATTTTATCGGCGTATAATTATCACTTAATGTTGGTCGGATATAGAAAATAAAATTAAGACGGTTTGCCTTGCTGAAATTTATTAATTTAAATATAACTTATCTGATGATGCTACTTTATTTGTGTTTTCAATAAGTCCAAATAGTATATTGCTGTTAACATCAAGAGTTATATCAATTAATATAATCAACCTATTTCATAACAAAATGTTCGACCTAATAAACTAATCCCACCGTAATAAAATATTATAAAAGCGTAAAGAATTAAAAGCCAAACCAACCTATCAGCAATAAGTTGTTGAAATGAAAGCTCGTTGTGAATCGATAGAATACGATTTCAATCCGCCAGCACGTGGCTTGAATACGATACAGACGATACACGTAACATTCTATTATATTATATATATGTAAGAATTTCTATTATATTCGAGAATAGGTGGGTCTCGGATTTGCAGGGCTCCTTCTGCAAACGATGCGTGGATTGGAAACTGCGTGGCCTAGTGCGCAAAGCATTTGATGAAATGCAACAAACATTCGTTAAAAAGTAGATCACATCTAAATTGTAGGTTTCGGTTGTTTCGTTGTTTGTTTCTATGCATATATAGGTAGTTGGTAAGTAATATTTATGCTTCTTAGTTAGCTACAAAGCGGTTCGGTTTTTTGTATAATATAAAATGTTTCTTTCTCTCTAATGTAAGCGATTAGTTTACCTTGTTTTCAATCACGGTAATAAACTCGATTCACTAAGTAATTAAGATTATCTGAATATGCAAAGCAAGTTAAAAATAATATTACCACAAATAAAATGATAAAGTTATTGAAATCGAGGCAAAGACAGTAACGTTCCACCCATCCATTCAAATTTCCCTTCAACCGCGATTATCTGATAAAACGTATTCGACACCTAACTCGGCCTGAGATATGGGTCATTCCGCACCCCCTGTTCGATTCCGAACATCCCTTTACACGGGCTGCACGACACCGAATCTGCGGATTTATTAAAATAACCGCAGTCCGGGTGCGAGTTACCCGGCTGTACCCTTGTACCCGGTTATTGGTTATCGGCAGCGATCGGCCGGAGCCAGGCACAATGATGCATGACCGGATAAGACAATGTAGCGGAAGGGAGCCGGCTGCTACCCGGCCCGGGTCGACCTTTCAATTTCCTTGATTGCTCGCCAGCCGGGTTTATTTCTTTATCTACACGACCGCGATGATTTCTTATGGTCAGTACTCCGGCTAGGGATGGCCGAGTGCTTTCGTCTGACCCGGATAAGGGTAAATGAAAACCGTCACTGTAATGGAAACGAGTGTGTTAGCTGACTCCGCACTGTGTTTGCTCTAATTCTTTTATGTCCCGCTCGCTTCTTTCAGTTGAGGAAACATTTTTCTTCCTCATTAATTTGGTTGATCATGGAATAGGTTGCTTTATATGTTCGGATGTAATATTTTAAATGAGAAATGAATTTTTTTGCGAAAAAGATTATACTTTTTACTTCCTCGATTAACCTCTATTAGATTGTCACAAAAATACATTTTCATCATAACAAGTTTAGTCACAAAAGTAAAACGTTAGACGGATAAAATTTCAGAAGGCACAATTGGACCGGCCAATATCAGAATAACACGACCTTTGTGACCATTTTGAGCTAGCACTGAAAAAGGCTGCGAACTAACTCGTCTTTTGTCAGCCACTTTGCAACTATTGCGAGTGCAGTGGTACCTACTAGTCACATAGTACACAAAATGATAGAGTTTAGTTTTTGTATGTTATAACACTTAGATTAAGCATTACTATCGAAAGATGGCAGACGATGAACGAAGAACACATAAATAGTTTCCTTATTTGACACAAAACACTTTTGACATAATACATTACAAGAAGAAAAGTAAAGTAAACATAATAAGGACACTTAACTTCCAAGCACCAAAAATAGATGATGTTTAGTTCAGTGCAGATTTTCAGTATCAGTCTCATATGACCTGAATCTGAGATGATTCCGTGCGCTCACAAAATAAGCTATTCAACCAGTCCATTACCAAGATATGTCAATATCACCACCGGCCCGATCCGAGCAATTTCCCCGAGCTCGCTTCAAATTGGTACACTTACCTACTACTACTACCTACGTTAGGACTTTGTTCCAATTTCACGTATGAGGGTAAGCCTGCCCGGACGCCTATTTTACCATTCCTTCTTGGATGCACAATTTACTTGTGGCTACCATCTAGTTCTGACTGCAACGATTAGATATGGTACGGTTTCATTAGCACAAACATATGAATAGTTAGATGATGTTGTAGTTGTAGAAAACTTTGATATGCTGGAAAGTTTGGAAATACTGTTAAAAGTATAGTAAAGTTTTTGTGTCGTTTCGCTTCAACGTTCTCTTAAAATATCTCAATATGTCGAAAGTCAAAATGATTTTCGAAAAGTCACGTCTATTTTTTTTTAAATTTTCATTTTTTGTGTGAAAGACAACTAAAATAACCTACAAATACTATTCCAACATGTCTCTTAAATCAAACGACATCACTTCCTCCATTTATCTATTTTATCCTATCACACAAAAAAGTCGCAAAAAACCGGTCGACATGTCTTTTAGCAGCATTTTTCGTCTTCTCAACGGAAATATAGTGCCTCGGCCGGTGTCCACTCGGCGACCTCGGTATGATTGATGTGGCATGGGTAAGACAACGTGCAGGAAACACCCCGCCTTGCTGACCGGGCGTAGGGGACTAGGGAAATTGGAGATAGTTTGTGAAGTGGGATGAAGCCTTCTTGAAATAATACTTGACCAGTTCAAGTTTATTAATCGGATTTGAGTATCGTAATTATGCTTTATAATATAATAATCTCTTAATTTCAGATACAAGATCCATAAAATGAAAATTTACATAAACTATTATAATATATTTAAAAAAAAAAAACCTTAGATTTTGTTTTAATTTACACAAAACAATAAATTATTGATTTCAGACAGTGTCTATGGATGGTATAGTCATATTTATTGGCTATAGTTGTTAGCATGCTGTTGCTACTATTTGCTGTCATGTTCTACACTAAAACTTTTTTCACCTTAACCTTACCACAGTAAAAAAGACCTTGATCTGTCCTTGTTTGGTAGGCTTCCAAACTGATTATATGTTCACAGATAAAAAAAAAACTACTTAATGAATTGTCCCTTTAATGGACAACAACTGACTAAAAGTTTACTAATTTGTGTTAAATATCAAATCTTTTTGTCTCATTAAAAAAACTAAGCACGTACTTACTGTATAGTGTACATTTTGTGTTTAATTATTCTTTTATTTAATTTTTTTAATTGTAGATGGATATTAAGTTACCTCCACTTTTACTAGTTCTAAGCATGTAAAGCCAAAGCTGTCCGAGACTTGAGGGCCTATTTGTACATCCCGTATTCTACCATCGAATAACATGGTGCGGTCATTTGTACCTATACTTTGTTAGACGTCAGTGGTGCTTAACATCAGGCAGGTTGTAGTCAAACTTAACCCTATTCAGTGTTAAAAAAGCTCTCACAATCCATTATGGCCTGAGATAAGCAAATAGATAATATATGAAATTAACTTCTAAATATAATCCAGCAATCTTCAAAGCGAGAGTGAATCGGTTCTTATCGGGTAAGCACGCTCCATCTTAGGCCATAGCCTTTGTTTGCAATCAGGTAAACTTTGGCTAAGTGCAAACCCGTTCAAGTTAAAAATATATATATTATATGAATATTATGAAATTGTTTCTCCATGTTTTACGCCTATTTATAGAAAACAAGCGAAAACCCAAAAAAAGGATAGAAAAAAAGACGTGAATTAAGATGCAAATATCCCATGATATGCCATCATGGTAATTTTGTCACTACGTGCTTTAAGTCTATATTTCTTTGGTGCCATAGTCGTATGAGCGTTGTAGATTCCTGAGCCACAGATACAAAATAAAATTAGTAGGATAGAATAATTTGTTTGATGGATTATTATTTTTATTTTTTTGAACGGGTTTGCACTTGGCCATAGTTTTTTATATGTGTTTAGTAGTCTTCACGTTATTAAGACAATGTTTAAACTTCGACTAATGCCGGCCAACTCCATTGTTTCCCGTCACGAATATTATTTTTGTCACGGGAAATGGATCCGGGGGAATTATTAATGCCCTATCTCATGTTATATTTATCTTATTCGGCAAATGAGCGCGAGCGCCGCCGGATGACTGGCTTGTATTTATTTTTGGAAGAGACAAAGCGACCCCGGTTGTATGTCATTAAATATGTAAGTCGGGAAAGACAACCGATATTCAGGATATTGGAGGTTGATTCTTTTACAGATTCAATGATGATGTGTGTTCTTTTGAAATAAGCTGATTAAAGTTAGTCGTAAAAAACAAGACTAATGTAAGTTTTAAAACATTATAGTGTCAAATATATCTGTTGTCATAATACAGCAGCCAGAATGTTAGCAACGAGTATATCAAAACTCCTTAGGGCGCAATCTGTTAACCTTAATTCACATCACGATATTGTTTCGCAATACTAATAAAGTCCCTCCTTCTGCTTACACTTGACCGTGTTGATTAACAGTAATGACGCGCCATGTTTACTATAACAACACTAGATTTCCAGCATCCTTTGCAAACAGTCTTAGTATAAGTTGTAAACTATGCAAACTGCTACATCCTCAAACACAATCGACTAGAAGGGTCTTAATAAACATATCAAGAATCGGACGAGACCCTTAAGAGGGACCGAGCGACCCCTGCGTTATCTGAACAGAACCCCTTATGAAATATGAGGAACATTGCGCTCAATATTCCAAAGGATCTCAGCTAATCTCAGACGGAACAAAAAATATTAACATAATTCTTGTATATATTTTCGGTGGCGAATAACATTAAAAATTATAATCCTTCTGTTAGCGCGGATTTCTGTATATAGGTATTTGCCGGAGTTTTCCTGTCGGCGATAATCGCCGCTCTCATCCTTTTATTGGATGGCATAAACTTGAATTGTTTGGAGTATCTTTCAACGACGTTAAATTCACTAAACGTTGCCTTATGAATAAAGAAAAATCTCACTAACATGCACGTTGAAACTAAGTTTAAATGCGCATGTGCAGTGAAATGATATCAATTACATATAATAAAATTTCTGACTGAAAATTTAGAGAGAAAGATTTGGATTCAGAGAAAATTCAGAGAACTGATAACTGTTTTTTAATCAAAAATGTATATATTTCCTAGCTAGATGGCGTAATGTGACAACTTCCAGATAAATAGGTAATATATTTATTAATAGCCGTTAGCATGAAAATATTGATTAGATAAATGGAACATATTTTTTCTGGTAACAGTTTTTTTTATGTGGGATAGGTTTGACTTTTAACTAAAGCCTAAATATAGAAGAGTCTTATTACTTATTTTGTCTATGCTACTAACGGACACGTTGACATCGTTATCTCGAAATGCAAAGAAAATGAGACTGTTAAATCTTTAAGAGAAAGAATTCCGTGCGAGATGGCGACTAGAGAAATATCGTAATTGACTTTTATTTCGAGTACCATCTGTTAACAACTACTTGAGAAATGTGATGGAAAAAATACAACGTATTTTAAGAGCCGTGGAATAAAATAATTAAAACGGGGTAAATATAAATTCAGCAAAATAAACCAATCAATTGCTTAGGCGCTTACTTTTACATAATTTTGATAAATGTATGTTAACTAAATTTAAACTACGATGCGCGTGCTGACTCGTCCTCCTGATGATGGAAACCTCAGTTTTCCGAAACTTGTCGAGCTAATTTTTGACGTAAGTGTTAGCCGGTTAATACACCTAAATTAAATTTAAACAAATGTGACACAAAAAGACATACTGATTTTACTCGTATTAAATTAAATTATACGTGATATTAAATTTAATTTTGATACTGGCATATACGTATAAATAGAATTGATCATTTGCTTTCTGATGAATATGTTTAAAGAAATTCTTTAAAAAAATCATTTTCATAATTTCAGGAGAGATCATTAAAATGACTAGATATTTCGTGGAGGTAGGTGAAGCGCCTCGTAAAGTTTTACAGTCACTCTATTTTATTGCTTTAATTCTTTGCCGTTTTACGGCATCTCCAATTTCGATTGCTTTTCGGCGATTGTTTCACTATAAAATAAAGCTTTTAAATATGCCTCGTAAAATTCAACGAATTAAATCAAGCACTGAAAATAAAACAAATTAGTGCGCAATAAACGAGGTTTAAACGTTTTTCTGTACTCGTAAACAGATAAATTATACCGCAAAATATATATTTATCATACGTTTCTTCAATAAAATTAATATTTATATACACTATGTAAATAAATATTTAGTCTTAAATAAAATAAAATAAATTTTTCAGGATCCTCAAAATATTATTTATTGGACCACAAAATAGAGTGAAGTTGCCATGACAAAACTCATATGAGAAACTCACCAGTTTGTCCAAAGTAAAATAGTCTATCGACACACAATATATGTATATATTGTGTGTCGATAGACTATTTTACTTTTTTTTTTTTTTTTTACGTGTGATAGGTTTACGTTTGACTACAGCCTGCCTGATGTTAAGCATTGCTGCAGCCTAGGGTGTAACACGTTTACCTAGAAGATACCTATTTACTCTAGATTTGAAAACCCCTGGATTGTAGTTCGCAGGAAACACAGCTTCTGGTAAAGTGTTCCAGAGCTTTGCCGTCCGTACAATAAACGTAGAAGCAAAGCGCTGCGTTCGACACTTCGTCACTTCCACCATAAAACGATGTCTACCTGCGGACTTTCTGCTTGTTCGGTTATAAAAGGGAGCTGAGGGAATCAGTTTATGTAGCTCCTCTGCACACTCTCCGAAATGTATTCGATAAAAGACCGACAGACTGGCCACCTTGCGGCGATGTTCCAAACTTTGGAGTTTTGCCTTCTTAATGGTGGTTTTACCTACTAACCTCTTAGCTCGCGTTTCAATCGAATCCAACGCCTCTAGCTGGTATTTTGCTGATCCAACCCAAAGATGCGAGCAGTACTTCATGCACGACCGAACTTGTGCTTTATACAAGGTAAGCAACTGTTCCGGATGGAAGTACCGACGCACTTTCGAGAGGATACCAAGCTTTTTGGCAGCCAATTGAGCCTTTGACTCAATATAGGACCCAAAAATTAATGACGAGGTAAGGGAGACTCCAAGTAGGTCCAGCTGGTTTGTGATTGGAATCGAGACATTCCGGAAAGTAGGGGCCAGGTGGAACGGCCTCTTTTTGGCGGAGAAAAGACACGCCTGTGTCTTAGTGGCATTGAATCTGACCAGGTTGGCATCGCCCCAATCGGAGACTGCCCGAAGAGAAAGATTCATGCGTTCGACCATCGCCTCTCTGAGTGTTTGGATTTCGGCCGCACTAGTTCGTGCAGTGGACACATAACTCTCTACAACCGTGCTGTCGTCTGCATACCCAAAGATACCGGGTTTGAGCAGATCGTTAATATGCAGCAAAAATAGGGTTGCAGACAGTACTGACCCTTGGGGGACTCCGGCATTAACAGCCATCCGGTCAGACGAGCAGCCATCAACGACCACCCGAATAGACCGATCCCTCAAAAAGTCTGAAATCCACGTACAGAAATCAGAGGGCAAACCGTACGAAGAAAGCTTACTAATAAGGCCATCGTGCCATACCCTGTCAAAGGCTTTTGAAATGTCAAGAGAAACCGCCAGTGCTTCTCCGAATTTCTCCATTGCCTCACTCCAGATGTGAGTGGCGTACGCTAGAAGATCCCCAGTTGAACGATTCCGGCGAAAGCCATATTGTCGATCACTGAGGAGGTCATTCGATTCTAGGTACGCCAGGAGCCTGCCGTTCAGGACGCGTTCCATACTCTTACAGAGAATGGACGTGACTGAAATGGGCCTGTAGTTTGCAGGGTCAGCACGACTACCTTTTTTGGGCACAGGCTGCACGTTAGCAAGCTTCCACGAACTCGGTACTATACCAGTCTCAAGAGAGAGCCTGAAGAGACGTGTCAATACAGGAGACAACTCAGGCGCACACGTCCTCAGTACTATTGCAGGAATACCATCAGGGCCACTAGCCTTATTCACATCCAAATTGCGTAGTGTTCTGCGAACCTCCATTTGGCGAATCCGGATTTCAGGCATAGCCACAGAACTGCCGGGTAAGACTGGAGATGTCGCACTACCAGCATCTAGACGCGAAGACTCCGCAAACAGAGACGCAAGCAAGTTTGCTTTCTCTTTGGCGGTGTGAGCCAAAGACCCATCTGGTTTCTGCAGTGGAGGCAGCGAGGGACGGCAGAAGTTAGCTTCAACCGCCTTGGCTAGAGACCAAAACGCTTTACTACCCGCTGGGTACGAAGCAAGTTTAGTCCCTATTCGGCCAACGTGGTCGAAACGAGCCTTCTGTAACACCTTCTTGCAGGACTTGGCTGTCTTGTTAAAAATTTTCTTCTTTTCACGTATGTCAGAAGCCTTTTGCAGTCGAGCGTCAACCCATGCAAGGTATGCCTGATGTTTGCTCGCCTCAGCGCGCGCACATTCAGGTCCAAACCATGGGCGAGCTGTGCTTGTCGATGGTACATCTGAATATGGAATAAAGTATTCCATTCCTTGACGCAACACATCAGAAATAGCTTCAGCGCAGGCGCTGGGATCGCTCGAAGAAAAACAAATTGACTGCCAAGGGAAAGATGCAAAGAATGACCGCATCTCATCCCAATCTGCTGACTTGTATCGCCACAACCGCCGCGAGTCCCTGGGGCTGGGATCAGGCGGGGAGTAAACGGATACAGATTTCACCAAACAGTGATCGGATTTACCTAGGGGCGACGAAATCGCCACCGAATATCTGTCTGGATCGGTTGTCATCAGAAGGTCTAGACAATAAGGTGTGTGGGAGTCAACATCCGGTACCCTAGTGGCTCCCTGGACTAGTTGGGTGAGATTTAACGAAAGGGCAAGCCGCTTCGTTTCTCTTCCCGCATGGTCGGTGTCTCGGTATGGATAGAGCCAATCTTGATGATGGCCATTAAAATCCCCAAGTAACACTAGTTGAGCCGACGGGTACTCCTGTTGAGCTTCATCCGCCATCTCGCTGAGGTAGTCAGTGAGCCTGGTCGTCTCTGAATCTCCAGTGTGCGAGCGGTAGACACAGGCATAGAGGATTTTCTCAATGCCAGTGTCCACCAGGTTCCATAAAACCGAAAAGCTTGGGTCCTCAAATTTACGGAGACGCCGAGAACAAATGTCATCGCGAGCGTATAAGCATACGCCCGCACGTGGTTTAAAGTTGTGCTCCAGGGTGTACCCTGGGTAGGAAAGGTACGACACGTCGGATGGACATCTGATCTGGGTCTCCGTTAGAAACAACAGGTGCGGCTTCTCTGTCTCGAGGTGATAGTGGACAGGAACGATGTTGGAGTGCAGGCCTCTGATGTTCGAGAGGTGCACTTTGAGTGAGAGGGAAGTGAACCGCTGTGGAGCACGTTTTCTTCTGTTGCTTCTCATATTGGGAGTTTTTGTAAAGGTAGGAAGTCGGCAGTAGAGCGAGGTGATGTGAAGTAGACCCAGTGAAGCATATCAACTAACCACGTACATCGAATGGGGACTAGTCTGGAGACCGCGGGGACGCCCGTGCCCCCCCGGAGGTGTTCATTGCGCCCTCTCGCCCGGTAGCCAACCGGCGCAATGACGCACCCCCGGGATTTTTCGTCAGTTGGCGGGACAGCCTCACGAGAGTGGCGGGCTCTCGGTTGGGTCCCCTTCTACCTGCGGTCGGCCAGCGGTGCACCGTGCCACGGATCCCGCTACCCTCCATAACTAGCCTCCCGATGCTTGTGGTTCGATACGCCTCAAGCTCGGTATGTACAATACATCACCGCTCTGACCCGACACCCATGAACGGTTTCACCGGACCACGCACCGGAACACGGCTGGGCCGCTTGGCGGTGCGACTTAGTCCGATGGGTGGTAACCAGCCACGGCCGAAGCCTACCACCGGTGTCGCCTAGTTTGCACCACCCGAGGACCACGTGTGGGGTTTCAAATCAGGGTATCCTCCCACGGACGGGGGCGATATGGTCCTCAAAAACTTTGGACAAACTATATATATATATACTGTCTCATCCCTATTATCTGAGGTCAGTCGACCACATAGAGTAGTGAGGTCCGCGTGAGATGCCTACTAATTGACTAATTGGGTTATATCACGCCTGTATAATTACTGCACAGCCTTTATACAACCTCTGTAATATGGTTTATACAACGTAGCATTCAATAAAAAGTTATTTGTATTTTTTATTGTTAATTATTAGTAAGAAACAAATTTAACAGGACAGTCTCGATTATCAGTAATAAATAATTGAAAACCGAGGAAACAATTTGATCACGTTACAAAAATATATTGATTGATGATTATATAAAAATATGCTGCCATAACCTTACAACTAATATAATATCACGTGTTCTTGTCTCATAATATTTTTTTATATTATAATAATGTCCAATATAAATCCATCTTGTTCCGATACCACGTTGTATAGTACTACGCCCACTAGGTATACAATACACAAGCCATGTATTGTACAGCAAGCACATTACAAATATGATTACAGCGAAGCATCACTGATGTTGATCTGGAGACAATATTACAATATGCAGTACGGAGTACATTATACATATTATGTATACCTACACATGTGGTCTTGCATTTACAGTACACATAACTTAATAATCTATCTGTGACAAATCTTAACTAAACTAAGAAAATATTTTGATGCAGAGTAATATTAGTGCTTGAAATGATATTCATATGTATATATGTAGGTAGGTACATAATAAGAATTTTCTAAAATAGGATTAAGTACATTATTTGTGTTGGCGTACGTTCAACATAAACCCTGAGCTCCACGCTAAGTCCCTTACGGAACTTGTGTTTGTGGAGCCACAGTATTCATCCCAATGTCAGTCCCAGTTTCACATAATTTTACACAATTTTTTTTTACACAATATCTTTACCTACTTTGCATCTTGTTTTACACAATTTGTTTATCTTTACTTTGTACAATAATGTTGCCAGCATATAATAAAAAGGCTAAATTGCATATAATAAAAAAGGCTAAATTGGAAATAAGTTAACAATATTTTGTTTTGGTTTTTGTAGTTGCTAGCATTTTCATAAACTATACATGTATTTAAATATGCTTTATATATATACGTATATATGTTTCATATGTGAAGTGTTGCTGAGTGATAAGGTGTTGTAATGTATGTAATATATTCGTGTATTCGTGTGATTGTTGTGGAAGTGGTGTATGTGGGGGCTTACAAGAAGTCATGGAAACATCAATCAAAATACTGTTACTTAAATATTTTTTTCCATCAATGACTCAGTGGAATTGTAGTTCAAGGTAAGAAGATATTTAGTTAGCTCTAGGTTACATCCATAGCCAGTGAGGTTTGGCATGTCAACTGTTTTTATTAATTTGTTGTACAGTCTGGGGCCCAAAACACTAACAGCGTTTATTCCAAATTGTGTACGTGTGGAAAGAGTTTTGAAAATGTTTTCTTGCCGTCTCTTCTGCCTATTCGTAACTGCTGGCGAGACGAGGCGATGTTGTAGTCTTATAATAGATTTTATGAATAACTGCCTAACATTCAGAACACAGCATTCCTTGTAAAGAGCTTCCGTGTCGTATAATCGTGGTTTAAATGTCATTACCTTAAGTAAGGCTCTTTGTGCCACTTCTAGTCTTTTTAAGTGGGTTTTCGCTGCTGAACCCCAAGCAATTATACAGTAAGATATTATTGATTGGGCAAGCGCATAATAGATTTTAGTCAACCACTCTTTATTGAGAACATGTCTTAGTGTTTTGAACGTAAAGATCAGTTTTTTCACTCGACCCGATAGTTTCTTAATGTGTTCTGACCATGTGAGATTTTTATCTAAGATAACTCCAAGATATCTTATGTCGTTCGTTCATTTAAGCTCATCGCAACTACACTTATCATCTATGTTGCATGTAGCTTTATGAATTTTAAGTCCGAGCTTATGTGCAGGTTGAGTGGCACTATTTATAGTGAAGGTTATGTATTTGGTATATGTATGTAATCAGAGTCTATTAGCATAAGCTTTTTAAAGTTTTATGACAAAACACAAAATTATGTCACTAAGCTTTTATAATTTAGCAAGTAAGCGAGTAAAAAATATGGTCAAATGAGGACAAGTAGGTGTAAAGTTCTATTAATATTATGTATGGTTTATTAATTCAGACACGTGTAAAAGTTGCTTTAAAGCGGATAATTTATTTAGTAGCCGTTAATTTTATGCTTTGTCATGCTAGTTTATGTCGGTATCACAAATCAGTACCTTTATCTTTTTGGAGTAAATTAACATTATTTGTAGAGATTTTTTATAGTTTTACAATTTAATTGTGAAATTTTACTACTAACCGGCAGATTTATAAAAATATATATTAAACCGTTTACTTTTTCTCAAATTGAAAGTTTAGAGCGAGTAAAAAAGTTACTTTCACTAAACAAAACTTTTAATCAGATTAGTTTTTATAAATAAACAGACAACAAATCGTCAGAAGCGACATTAATCAAAACGCGACGTTGATCGAAAAAAAAAAATTTGACCAATTATTTTTTTTGCTAGCATACACTACATACTAGTTAACACTACCTGGCCTACAAAACCTCAGCACTCATTGTATAACTTGTACCCACGACGTGGTGTTAAATCACACCGGCACAATGCGGCACGCGGCGCCACTGTCGCCCGCCACTTCCGCTGGTCACATTGTCTGGACACTGATTACCATGTTCTTCGATAGATACGTATAACTATATGCCGTCGGACGGCTGGCAGCAGAGGTACCGCTGGAAGGACGCCGTGGAGTCAGATTTGCGCAAACTTCAAGTTGCTGACTGGCGGAAAGCGGCTCAAGACTGGGACCGGTGGCGATCTCTTGTATCTGAGGCCAACACTCAATTCGAGTCGCTGCGCCAGCGGAGTAAGTACCTATATGCAAGTAAATACCTGATGCGTGTTGATGATACCTTCATGATGTGCGTGATTTCTCTCGGGAGTAAGTCACACCATGGTTTAGTTCGACAGATTTGGTTTAGTTCTAAAGAATATCAGAATTCTACATTTGGAATATTTGGAATCAAGTGAAATATTTATATTATAAAAAGGTGATTTGACAGGCAAGTGAAAAAACCAAAACAAAAGAGAAAATGTCGGCGCCTACTATTGGTTAACTCGGAGAACAACAACTAGTTTTTATTTTAATAAATGAAAGAATTAAAGCGGCATCCACTTTAGTAATCTATGTCTCATGGCACGTGTTTGTGGGCCAACTATTAACACCTCCAGCGCATTATTTTATACTTCCGCCCTTGGGCGCCATTTCTGCCTAGTAAATCAAACTTGCATTATGGTCATGAACGATATGGTATACCGGTATGCCGTACAAGGTGTGAGCGAATTCATTAATTAATTAAAGCTTAATAAAAAAAATGTAGAAGAATCGTTAGGTACTTGTGAATTTGATTAAATGCTGTGAGTTGGAAATAGTAGTAAGTATACTAATTGAACTTTAAACCTGGAGTTATTATTCACCATAGTTATATTTTATGTAAAAACCTAATGTTATCTTAAAATAGGAACGATATTTAATCATCATCATCGGGTGCAATCTCCATATTGAAGTTCGGAGGTCAGTTAGCAAAACTTCTTGCGATCCTATGCTGCTTCTTTTGCTGTTAGATGCGGGTAGCTTAGCTTAATACAAATAAGTAGTTATTAGTTACAAATATAATACAATTCTTAGTTATTTAATACAAATTGCATTAAAAGTACGGATACCAAATAACACTGAATAATGTTTACAAACGCCAAATTTTTAAATCTCATGACATTAGTTTTAATTAAAATAGTACAAAATGCCACTTACTGCCAAGCTACCCCACTCAAAATTAAAAATCTTTTGCCAAGCTGCTTAAGATATGTACCTACCGGAAGCTACTATTGGGAGCCAATTTCATTCCAACACATGCATGCTCCACTTTAGTAAACAATATTTACTTGTGCTTCAGGTGTATTTTTTCTTATACATGTTATATAATGATAATTCATTTTATGAAGACTATTTTAGGTGCTCAGAAAAAAAGAGAGCTTTATATTCCGTAGAATAAGAAAATACATTTCAGTTATTTTATTCTATAATCTCTACTATCTAAAATATTTCCTTTATTTAATATAATGTTAGCTGGAAGACATTATTTCTACTTGACTTGTATTTATTCTGATACTGTTGTAATATTTTTAGTTCTCGAGATAGTTTTGTAAGAAGTTGGATTATATTATCATTTCTTTGGTTTTTACGTTTTGTTTCTTATTATTCGTATATTTTGTATGATATGTTAGCTACAAATTTAATCTGCATCTCGCTGGATTAACATAATAAATATCATTCTATGTTAAAACGAATAAAAATATTAGAGAAATATATATTTTTTAGAACATCAGACGAGTTCTAGTAAAACAAGAGACCCTATCAAAATAAAACAGAGTACAACAATCCATATGTTAAAAATATTAGGCCAATTACACGATTTCTAAGTAATTATAGCACCAAAACAAAAATCTCAGTAAATACCTTCATATAATCCAAATTAACAGAATCATTAAACAGGTTAATCTGACACTCAAACAGCGTCAGTTCTACCCTCTATAGAATTAGTTAAATTGACATTTTCAATCGATGCAATAAATTTAGGCGAAATAGGGTTAAGCCTGTTAGATTACATCTGTCAAAATCTAACACAGTGCGTATATTTTTGTACATGTAAATCACCTTTTTAATTAATGTAACATAATTAAATTCTTGTTTGGAATATAAAGTATATAAGTATTATATCCGTTATCTAGTACCCACGACACAAGCGTTTGCTTAGTGTGGGGCTAGATGGCGCTGTGTGCAATGTCCCGGAATATTTATTACTTATTTATTTATTTAAAGTTTAATCTTACCGTAAAATATACCGAATTATGATTTAAATACGAGTACACTTTACGAAAGTCCATTTAAATTAGATAGGTTCACTGTTACTATAACAGATTTCATACAAACCTATCCTATTCCAAGGTTCAAGGTATACAAACTTTTTTTTCATCATCACTTTCTAATACCCTGGCAAATTTTAATGAGATACGAAATAGAGAATTGATAATAATTAGTAATTGATACATTGGGTTAAACGAAGACTACTTTATATTCCGGATAAACGCGGATAACACTACGGGACAAAACTAGTAAAATATAAAGAGGGTTTTGTCCTTAAACATAGAGGTAACAGCCTTTTGGAATTGCGTCGTGAATTGTTTAGCAGATAATGTGAAAGTTTAATAGTTTGCTTCAATAAAATTCAGGTAAATGGAAACGGATGCACTGTTTGAAAGCGTTTCTAACTAAGTAATTAAAAGTAATAAATCAAAGTTATAAAGCTGTCGGTTACTAAGTTGAGTTCGGGTTGAATTGATGTTCTATGTAACAGTTAGGAATAGTTATCTATAAAAAATATTCGGATTTGGGAGACTTGAAATAGTTAAATATCGATTCAATGAATAAACTAAATATATGAATTAGCCAAAAAAGATTTTTCTTTTTGATTTATTCTGTTTGATCAAACAGATTCTGGCTGTTTTGGCAGTTTATTTAACAAAGATTGACAACTAATTAGGTTATTATACAGTACTGCTGAGTAAAGGCCCCTTTTTGCTTGTGTGTACGCTTTTCTCGCAGTCCAGAGGTGTTTAACATCAATCAAACACTAAAACAAAGCGATAGCCTATCTTAAATATATATATATATTCACTAAAATGATATCTACCTATAGCTATATAAATATATAGTGAGCGTAACTGCCCGAGTATCCAAGTCAAACATTTGTCCGCGAGGGGCCGCTGCTAATGGAGCCAGTCAATTACTTAAGACCGGGGCCAACTCGATCATAAATCCGGGCTATCGATCAAAGTTCGTTGTGTCCGGGGCGGACGCTCCTTCCGGGGGACTACTTGGAAAAGTTATTGATGTCTTAATTATTATTTTTAAAAAAGGGCATGTTATGATACGACTTCTGAGATCTGCCGTGATGTTACTTTGTCAATATTTCGTTGATTAGTTTGTTGTTAATTCGTGAACTATCTTCTTCTTCTTATCGAATGAGAGTGGATCTTTGCTGTCATGAGTGAAGAGTTAAAAGTCAAGCTGCCTCAAGTCGAGTCTTTTGACATGATGAAATACATTGATCTAGACACGAAACACATAACAGAAAGTAACACAATATAGAGATACAAAAAATTAAAATCGGGTCATTAACCGGGCTTTAGCTCAGCATGTGCTGTAGCTGAAAAAATTTACACACGTCGATTTCAGTTTGAAATGTATGATTGCAACTCAAAAAATATATAAACAATATTAAACATCTAAAACTGTTAAGAATAACTATGTTAACCCCCCGTCCCGGGCACGGATCGACCCGTATTATATACGCTTTTGTGAACTTACACCGTCTCCCAACAAACGCAAGATTGATTTATTATAGCATCGGAGCCATTTCATCGGTCAGTTATTGAATTTCTTCAGGTTACGAGCCATTATGCGACCCGGCTGACAAATTTCGTGAGCCCATTTATGTGATAAAGTACGGTAGTGCCCATAGTAGAAGCTATGGGTTCTATAGCGGTACAAAGTGGCAAAAACCTTTACTGGGTTTAATCGCTAATAGTATAACTTATAAAGTAGCCTAGTAATATGGGCATGATTAAGTATAAAAAGCGTGATGTAATATATTAAATGGTTAATTGACTAGCCAACACATTTGTCTAAATCGACATTTTAGTTTAACAAAAAATGTTATCTTGAAGTATGTTCTTATATTTACATAAATAATAAACACAATGACAAAACAGAACATGTTTCAAAGTGTGAATGTTTATGACTTACTTACGTTCAAATGTCTAAACTTATGGTATGAAATCAGTGTGGACATAATATGTAGATTAGACCTAAGATTAACCTTAATTTTGGTTTTCGATTATCACGTGTAGAATTTATACCAAAACCATTGAAAACTTGCAAAAAAATACTGACTACCAAACAATAATTAAGAAAGAGCTAGAGGAAAGTTTTAAGTGTAATAATATACGAAACTGCTCGAGTATCTAATGAGAACGGGAAACTTATTCATAAATAACTACTGGCAAAGTAATCCCATTAAAACTTATCCCTAAGTAAACACGTGTAAGTAAATACTTACTTATTTTTTGCTACGAAGCGCTACGCCGTAGTATGCGTAGGCGAATGCTACGAATTTTGGCGGAAACAGATTTGGAAGAATTTGTACGAAATAAATAAGAAAGAAAGTAATTGTCTATTATGTTGCAAATAACCGTATTTATTAAAGAAATTAAATTTATATGTCGCAAACGAAAGCTATATTGAATACATACCACACTTTTTATTATAAATTTGTTAGCTGGTGTAATAAAATTAGGACAAAAACTTGATATATTGAAAATAATTCTTCAATCAATTAAATACTTTTGATACCTAAAAATCCTACTATTGTACAGGTAAAAACCATAGAAAGTTACTAGAGATATAGATCAGAGTCAATAATTTATTATGATTATCACATTGACACGAAGAATGCGTATTAGACCATTCCGAGGATAATATTCCTTGGCGGCTCGTAAAATTCGATAAAAATATGTAAATATCTGGAGATGATATTCAAATCAGCGATCCAGGGATTACTGCGGCCCTAGGTCGGCAAGTTAGGTATTTCGGGTGTGTGACCTCATTATTTTCTATCAGAATATTAGGAGGATAGCTTTCATGAATACTTATCACGTCTGTACATATTTGATTTATTTGGTTATATCATAATGTGACAATAACAAAAACTCAAAAGTCTTGCTGCTTTTTTGAGAGCCCGTTCTATTTTTGACTGGCCTAATAGCTTAGTTGGTAGTGGCTCTGCCTACTAATCTAGGGTTGCGGGTTCGATTCCCGCATGACGCAAGTTACTCTTGTGTGTAGTCTGGTCGTGTTTATGTATAATAAGTATGCAATTACAAAAGAATAGTATATAAGTATTATATCCGTTATCTAGTACCCACGACACAAGTGTTAGCTTAGTGTGAGGCTAGATGGCGCTGTGTGCAATGTCGCGAAATATTTATTTCAGTTTAAGTGTGTTTTACTTTGGACAACCAGTGTCGATTTTGCGATTGTCTACAGGTGACCAAGTGATGAAGTGGTGAGTGAGTTAAGTTAATGTATGACTATCAAAAATGAAACAAAGAATTTATAGGCTTATGGGTGTATTGCACCTCGGCATTTTCTGTTTAGTCCTAAAAACACGATTATAACTAGGACATTGTTGTTTTTTTTTTTTTAAGTACAATTGTCTGTTTCCCTCCGCGTGGCGGAGGCCTTTGTTTAGGTTTTTGGTTATATTTGCAAAGTATTTATATATATACATATTATATATGTGACCTTAAGGGTCTTAAGAAATTTTTATATATATATGTATATATATAGTGTACATGTTGATTAAATATAAAATATTATGGTATAAGTTTATATTACGAACTTGATTGTTAATTTATAACTAAAGGTATCTATCTGATACTGTTGCCGAAGTTTGATTCATTGCAACGTTTTAAGTAGCATGTGTACATACCCGTAATGCTTAAACTACGGAGTGTACACATTTTTTACAGGTTACATACAATACAATACAAATACGTTTATTGTTCTGACAAAAGCTTACATCTAGGTACATGTTTTTACTTATAAACAAAACAAACAATCAAAAGTTTATACCAAAAATTACTTACATTAACACCGAAAAAATTTTGACGAATAAGTTTTTTTTTGTACATAAGTATAATATTCGTGATTATATTTCTCAGTTATTAAGAAGATCTAAATTTATAGTTTTCTTTGTATTTTCTTCATTTTTTTTATAAGTTATCCAGGTTCTATTTTCTAGCTTGTGCTTAGTTTAGAAAAAAAAAGAAAGAAAAGTACCTGTGATGTGTTGTGCTCTGCAGTAGGTCTCTAAACGAGCCTGTAGGTTAACATTCAACGTTGTGACTCTCAGAGTCACCGCGTTTTATTTCTGTTCAAAGCTTCACCTGTGACTTTGATGCAGAAGGCGATGAGATGCGGTCTGGAATCCTTCCTAGCCATCAATTCACAGATTGATTCAGCCGTCAACTGGGATTGCGTTGCGATTTCCAGATCGCATCTATCCGCTTCGTATTTTGGGCACCTTAACAACAGGTGGAGTATCGTTTCTACTGTACCTTCTTCACAGATGCATCGAGGGCTCTCTTTAAGCTTAAAACGATGTAGGTATTCCGAGAACCCCCCGTGTCCTGTGAGCGCCGCAGTCAGAAGTGGCTTAGTCTTTATTTTTTTGATTACGAAGTAAGCTTTTGCGGCATCTGGGAAAAAATGTTTTGTGGTTCTCGCTGTTGTACCACTCGTGTATCTCTGGTTCCAGGTGTCGATGGTGTTTCTCCTTATTTCGGTCTTGGCGTGTGATACGGGGCATTTATCGTATTCGGCCGACCGTTCTGTGTCAAGTGCCGCTTCTTTAGCCAGTATATCCGCGCGCTCGTTTCCGGGTATGCCCACGTGAGCCTTCACCCAGTATAGTTGCAAGTTGCATCCCCTCGACTTAATGGTGTCTATGTTCCTTCTTATTTCGAAGCCCAGGGGATGAAGTATGTCTGGGTTTTGGACCATTTCAAGAGACGATCTCGAGTCACTCAGCACAGCCGCATCTTCCCACTGTTCTTCGAGCAGTAGCTCAGTAGCTTGATATAACGCGTACAGCTCAGCTTGGAAGACTGTGCAAAACGACTCAAGGCGTATCTTTTTTGTTTTGATTTCGCGGCCGTTCTTCCAGCAGGTGTATGCCGCTCCAACGTTCCCCTCCAGCTTGCTCCCGTCTGTGTATATCTGTACTTCAGGGAGCTGCTGTTGTTCCGAAGAGTCAGTTTGAGCTTAGGACATTGTTGTTAGTGTAACATACGATTTCGACAATATCTCTATTCTACATACTAGCATAATACTAAATTTGATAACTTCTGTTTTGATGTCTGCTAAAAAGTAACTCACTAGCATCATGCACCTTAAAACCCCAAACTATGTCAAAAATCCCTTTCAATCCATCATCGTGGTCCAGTGTAGGGCTACCCGCCATTATAAACTTGTTGTTGGCTTAAATAACTTGCCAACTATGCTTGTGAGAGACGAATGCGCCCACTTAAGAGGTTAACTACAAACTTTGCACATAATTACGAGACCCTGAAACTTTGAGGCGAGGTTTTTGACACGCAGAGTTTAGCGGGACACACTGCGTGGACTCGTGTTTGAAATAAATGAATGTCGAGTGAATTTAGTATTGTCAGTATGTAAATGTATGTATCTAAAACGAACGCAGACTCTAATAGTAATGTATATATAGATATACAGGCTATAGATAAATAAATTCCTTTCGACATCGCACGTTAAAATACGATCACTATTAAAAAACACAATGATTATATTAAGTCGCTACTTTGCGGCAAAAATATTCAAAGATATTAGCAATTAAAAAGTATAATTTATATGTTACTCTCATAATTAATAATATCTACTATTAAATAAGATATTAATTTTAAACATAGACAAGATATATATTGTCGATGTTTTTAAATACCTAACTAGAAATATAGTCATAGCAAAATTAATTTTAAAAAATCTTTAATCACCTAAAAGCTTGGCTAAACTTCTACGAATCACAAGTATTTCAAACGAACTTCCAATACAATTAACCTAATTAAAATTCTACCCACTTTAAATCATATTCATAATTCAGGATTTGTCTCTGCATTACTGTAATGGTCCATTAAGTGTAGTGCTTCCATCAATAATGTAAAAGATGAAGTTGGCGCTTGGCTTTATTATTTATTTAAGGGATGAACGAAGCAAAGTTCTGGCCAATGATTTTAAAGTCTATAGATGTCTCGTGGAGGAAATATATAGGATTTAAATTAATATCATTTAGAAAACTTGTCCTTATTTTGTGTTCAAATGGTTGAATAAAATTATGTGCTTGTAATTTGATGTGTTATAGTTTTTATGTGCAATAAACATAGTTTACAAATTTAATCTACAATTGGCTACACAGGCTGTGATAGTTAGACAGTCAACATTTTAAAATTCAATCTTCATCCTGTATGAAATCTGATACATCAGTTACAAATATTATGCGACACATCTCATTGCTGATTTGTCCATAACCAAGGTTGCGCAGTATAGGAACCTGAATGATAATTGGTTCATGCATATTATCTCTCTTGAGTCATTATTCGTTAGGGGAGTTCTCTTGGACAGTTACATCGTGGTGGGCGCCCCCGTCCTTCCACGGAAGACATGTACTCGGATATTGTGGTCTTCAAACATGTCGGTTTCCTCACAATGTTTTCCTTCACCGCTAAAAGCGAGTGCAAACCCGCACATAACTTGAAAATACAAGTCATTTGTGTAGGGCTAGATTCGAACCATGGTGCATCTGGATGAAAAGCTGACACCGGAACCGCTGAGCTACACTCGTTTTTTTGCATGCATATTATAGTTAGCGGAATAATTTTAACACAGAAACTATGGGTCGTTTCGGTATCTAATAATTATATTATCGACGGTCTCAACAAACTTTCGCTCGGCGTCCGCTCCCTTTCGCTCAATTAAGAGCCGCTCTTCTCCGCTTGAATTAGAACCGGTGATGGCGTGTTTAAATAGGCCTCAGGTTTTCAAACTTATATCCAACTTCAACTTAAACAATTAATTTGAATTAAAAAGAATTTGAGAACGTGACCGGCTTTTAGATTAATGAAATGAGCTGGTATCATATTATGAATTTCACTAAACTGGTTAACATAATTTTGAGTTCATCTGTAGTCTTCACGGTTAGATGGTTGTACCATTTTTTTATTAACCGCACTTCAAAAAAACGGAGGTTATCAAGTCTTCTGATTTTTTTTATTATTTGTTATTACCATACCTGTATAAGCCCGAAAGCAGTTCATATAATATATATATTATAAGTTCAAACTAACGCAAGTGAATACAACTTTAAATTAAATAACCCACTTAATTACATCAAAAGTAGACGGAAAAGCTCAACTCTTTCCACAAACAAAATATCATCTGCCAATTACTTGATCGCACCCAATTCGTCAAACAAAGGGCTCAAACAAAATGATACATCGATAAACTCCCTACGTTTCGATAAACATTTTTATCGAGTCACGAGAATCGATATGATCCAACGCCCACCTGCCATCTCCGTCAAAAGAGCGAGCCCAAAATCAATCGAGAGAGAAAAAAACTCCGATAATATAATAGAATTGAATTATCGCCAGGATAAAGACGACTCGGGAAGAGGGAGCGCTCGAAACTCGGATAACTCGATTGTGTTTGATAACAATCGGGTATCGAATCTATGTTTGTTTCCCCTCCCTACTTTCTTTCCGTGTAAATGCAATCGAGTGAATCGATTTGAGAGTTAATCAACAAACGATGTTTATTGTTCATTGTATATTTTGTCATAGTAAAATCGATGTTGCGGAAAATTGAAAAATGGGTTATGATGAACCTTAACGGTTAGAAATATGTTTCAAAGTTAAGACACTGTTTATTTTTAAAACGATGTATATAGTTTGTTTAAAGAGTAAATACACAGGAAACGACTGAGTATACCATTAAGTTTAACGGTGATAAAATATTATATGTTTGTTTCTGCTCGCGTAAAAAAATTACGTACTTACCTTGTTAGTCACATAGTATGAACATTAACTATTCGAAGCTAGCTCTAAACAAATAAACTCTAGTAGGCAGATTCAAAATATACCTGTCGCTTATATTTTGTACGGGTATTTCTTGTATCTTTTCGACAAATTAGGGCATTCCAGTCTGATCATCGTTTGTTTTTATATTTTAAAGAGCATTTTAGTATTTTCAATTAATGTAGGTATTCACTAAATTGCTCAAAAAGATGTAAGTATAATAATTGAGACTATTTTGGTGTAAGAAGAATATTGAACAGTCGAAAAGAGTTTGAAAACATAATTCGTTCATGTACATTAAGCTTGAAGTATATAATCGTTAATCGCGGAGAGCCGCGATTAACGTTCATTTTAATATTTGTTAATGGAACAATCTGACTAGAATACCCAATACAGAAACGTTCAAATGAGTAAACATATAAGACGCACTTACCCCGCTCAAGGTTTTGATATTGTGTAAAGCATCTTGGGCCTTTAACGCCGCCTTGCGCGTGAAAAACGTCACAAAACAGCACCCTGGAAACAAAAGCGCACGCTTACATACATACAAACACACACAATGTACGATACATGTTGCAACATTACATAGCACAGCAGTTTATTCTAAAACTTTTCAATTGGTAAAACTAAATCATACCTACAATTTTATAAAAGCGTAAGTTTGGTTCAGTTGTTTCGGTATATCGCCACAACGGAACGACGTATCGTCTTGAATTTACGTTTCTAAAAGTGATACTGGCTACTTTAAAATTCATTATGACGCAGGGGTGAAGCCAGGTGCGTTTACTTGTAGTTTTAAGCAAAAGTTTGACAAGTAAAATAATTGACATAAATCAATATTTCTCAGTGGTGATTTAAAATGCGTTCTAATATTTACCAGAAAAAAAAACGGTTTTGATAGAATTGTGATTAAGCTGTGATTAGACTACTAATGCAAGCTATGTAATGCTGTAATCGTTGCAGCCAAATACGTACATCACGAGAAATCATTAACGTACAAAGGGCAGCCTAGGACATACGCAAACATACTGACAAATGTCACTCTACTCTGCACTAACATTGGCAAATCAGACAAATTCAGACAAAAACTACTACTACACATTATTAGTTACTCCGTTGTATAAGAGAAGATTTATTAATATTCCTGTAAAATAAATTAGAATGTAACATCTTTTCGAAGTCAAAGTTTTTATAAGTACTATCATATAGAAGCTTTTTTATTCATAAAGGTACACACATCGTAACTAAACTAATTAAACAGGTTTACGGTCGACAATGGATCACGATAACGTGGCTGTACCGATTTAGGTGAAATTTGATACGGATTTGACAGATAAGTTACGTCTTTTATCCTAGATGAAGGCGTTACCAATATTAATACAGCAAAGAAAAACAAAGTGTAAACGTCGAGACGAGGCGAGGCGTCGCTAATAAATCGTTATTGTATATGTTCTTATCGCGTAAGCACGCTGCATCTTAGGCCATAGGCTTTGTTTACCATCAGGCAAACTATGGCCAAGTGCCACCCCTTTTAAGTTCAAAAAACATTAGCTATGTTTCTGGCAAACGCTAACAACACCCCAAAAATGCACATTCTATACTTATACTTAACACAGTTTACACACAAACTCCAAAAATCCATAAATTGGTCAGCCACTAACAAGGTTCGGTTTTCCAATCGGAACGACACGCGCAGTGTTTCACCTTAATCCGATCCACAATGCAATCAGAATAAAAGTTCCCTGCACGAAACTCTAGCGATGAAAAATGGAAAATAGTTCATTCAAATGAGTTTTCTTTTTACATTAGATGGATTGAGTTTGATACCATCTTGCCTGATGAGAAACGACTATGAAGTTAATATTGATTATTTATTCAAGCATGTTTCGAAAGGAGTAAACCTAAAATAAAGATTTTATTTACGTGAATTAGCTTTACGATAGATTTTTGGCCTTATTTGGTTGATATTAATTTTTTTTAACTAATTCATTTGTTTGTTTGATTGGTTAATATGATACATATAACTAAATGAAGTCCATTGATAGTTAAAAAATATAGTCTATACTGGAGTAAAGTAGTGGATCAATGAATAAGGTCCATCATTAAATTTTAATAAACATTGACCTGAGAAAACGATTCAAAATCAATCTTATCACTATTTTGATCAAATATGGAGAACCAACTGTGTTGTTACATGTCGTAGCTGTTGCTTTTGAAAACCATATACCAACCACTATTACCAATATTCTGATATAATAGAGAATCAAGCCGTTTAGAAAACAACCTACCTATAATTCATAAACCTTGAGTCAAATATGAAATATTTAAAAAAGTTACTTGAATATTTTTTCACATTTTATTCACGACCATTTTCTATAAGCAATGCGGTCTTATGAGAGTTTAAAAGATTGTGGTGAAGTGCAACGTTATTCCTATGTTTTTAATGTTATATCTGTAAATAGAGTTAAAGTTCACATTAAATTTCTTTAGATTTTAATATGACGAAGATCGCCAACAAACGATAACTGAAGCTAAAAGCTTGATTTTTTTGTTCTATAAGATGTGGCTTATCTAAGGATTACATTTTATTTGTTATCTAAGCCAAGCTATGTATAATAAACCAAATTAGTATACTAAAGCATTAAATTGACCAAGACTGTTTAAGTAAATCGCACTTGCAAGTTTATTTTCGCCAGTTTCCCAGTACTATACTTAATCTCACCTGAACCAGCATTGCAACATTATTCAAGAAATTCCATTACAATTAAAAGGTTTTTTTCGATAAAAGTAAGAAGGCGTCACGCCATGTGACATTTTTACTTTGAAGTTAAGGTGCTTAAAACACGCAAATACTCAAGTTAATTATTGAAACCATTGCCAGTTCGTGCTAAGTACTTATTACATTGGCTTAGAGTTTAAAAAAATGTGATTGAGAAGGTTTTTTTATTTTTTTTTCAGTAATGTTGATTACTTTCAAAGATGCACTCGAAAATAAGAAAAATAAAATTCATCAATAGTGTATGTTAGGCAGTGAGTTTATATTGTATGGTCTCGACGATCTAAATCCACTTTAATTGAATCTTTTCTGCAAATCTAGAGTAAATATGTTTCTTCTAGGCAAACGTACTACATCTTTGACTACATTGGTGGTTTCAGGCAGACTGTAGTGAAACAAAAGTCTATTCCGTGTTAAAAAACATACAAAATACCTTCTATTTATATTTTTACCAATTTATTCAAATAAATAAATAAATGCTGATAAAGCAATTATTATTTCTACCAGAATTTAATAACCTCAAAACAAACAAAAAGTTGTGCCCTTTTCCCAGCTACGTCGCCCATTACTAGCGCTATAAGTACACTTACATACAAAAGGCTACGTTTTGCATGAAACTGACAAAAGGAGCTTTTTCTGAACAAAAGACGGACAAAAACGAAACAAACAAAAATGTCAACATATATTGTAACATACGGGACCACCTTTTGTTATATGTTTTTGTGAAATTAAACAATGACAATGTGTTCACGAATGTACACATTTCTCTCTTTTGAGTAACAAACCAACATGCAAGATAATTAGTGTACATTGAAGTTTAGCTTTTCATTTTCATGCGAAGAGTTTTCTTTTGACATCACATTTTTTCTGTAGTTTCTTTTTTTAATGAACGAACGTAGTCAGTGTTTCGTGTTTGTGCAAGGTATCATCACAGAAAACAAAAAAAAATAACTCACCCCATAATTATGTTATCAGCTTGTTTCACCGATCGTAAATAAAGAACATTATTTGGTTATATTCTTCAGAAAAAAAACTCAGTTCTTGAGAATCTAGGACATTTCTAACATTAGACTCTGTAATAGCAAGCTAAGAATCAGACTATTTAGAATTGTCTGTGTAGCAACTTTTATTGCATAAAGGATCTAAGTTATGGCCTAGAAATTATCCACGTCCCTAACTTGACGGGTGACATCAATTTATAAACATATAAAAACCATTATTATTATTAATCACATATATTTATTCCTAATCCATACAGTCATATGGTATTGAAGTTAATTTTTCATCCTATAAAAATAACAGCTTATTGTTCAACAAATAATGAATCTACAATCATATTAAATGAAATACAAAGTCTCATTTTAATTAAAGTTGACATCGCAAATGATTCTCAAATTTTCATTAAAACATTGAATTAGAATGAAATCTGCTTTGCTGTGATTCGTCAGATAGTCTAGGAGTTCACGTACGATAAACTAGAAAATATTTTATGCTAACTCTAAAAAATATAGGTAATTAAACAAATAATTCAACATGACAGTTGTGTTATTTCATAGAATACGATAAATCAATTTAATTACTCCTATGCGACAATCCCATCATTAAAATCTTCTGTATCTTGCAATAAATAGTCAGATCGGAACTTCTGATTTCTAGAATCTATCAATCTATCTATCAGTTTTATTCTCCCGAACGGTGCACAGAAATATTTTGGCGATTTGAACTACTTGTCGATGTAGAAACCGATGGTAATCTTTATAATCTAACGTCAGTACTTTCAGGCCGACGTTCGAGGAGTCAACACGTCCTGAGGATGCCTCGTGGAGAAGCGAAACACGTGTTGACGATAATATTTTGCCGAAGGATAACTACAAAACTTGAAGAAACAAGGTGCGGTGTTGGTAAGATCTTGAGAGCCACGGAGGCCACTTTGGTTAAGAGGAGAGGTGTGGCGGTGGTACATGGAGGAACACAACTAAAAACCATCAAGTTGGTTGCTTGAAGTCGGATAAGGAGCAGTCGCAGCGGAAAAACACTATGAGCCTTATTACAAAACGTGGTTTAAATATAAGTCTAGACCAAGTCCGTTTTAGTTGTTCAAAAATTGTCTGTCTACTATCATAATTATCGAACTGTCATCAAAATGTACCAATATTAAATCAAGGTTCCAATTTGAAGTTGACATTTTGAATACTTGTATGTGATGTCGGAACAACAAGAACTCACTTTTTATTTTAAAGTGTTGGACTAATATTTAAACCGCGTTTTGTAATAAGACGGTTTATAATCTCCAGAGTTTCAGTTTCAATTAAATATATGTAAGTACCTTTACTGGAGCCAGTGATCTTGTCCCGCAGCACGTTGATCTGGTGCACGCGGCCGAACTCCTCGAACATGAGGCGCAGGTCGTTCTCATCCATACTGCGGGGCACCTGCCCTACGAACATCTGGAACGAGGCAAGAGAGGCAATCAGATATCTAAACATATATATATTTTTGGGTCTTCAAATCTAGAGTTAGTAGGTATCTTCTAGGTAAGCGTGTTACACCCTAGGCTGCAGCAATGCTTAATCAGGCTGGCTGTAGTCAAACGTTAACCTATTCCACGTAAAAAAAGCTGAATTTAGTCAAAAGTCTGTACATGGAAGATATAAAAAATATGTTTGGGTATTACTTTAAATCGATAATAAAAAAATATACTATTTAAGCTATTTCAATATCTCGATGAGGTTAACGAATCCTTAGGACCTCGCCTTTAGCCTTCGCCTTAATGAAAAGCATATTTTCAAAACTACTAGCATTTTTAGTTGTAGTTTGATTGCTTAATTCACTTGACTTCTTATTAAGTGACTGCTTTACCCATATCATCTTTTTAAAAAGTTTTGTTTAAAAAGTAATTATGCTACTCCAAAAAATAAGCCTACATTTATCAACAGTCAACATGATTACAACGAAATTAATTAAATATTATTCACTCTGGCACCCATTTAAAACAATATTGCAGCGGCGCGATATTTATAGCAAAATTAAGTTTTTATTATGTCTGAAGGTAATAAGTCAGGTTGACAAACGTGGTGCGAATAAAAGCAATCATGAGTCGTAATTGGGCGCCCACATCGAGTCGTGTGCCGGCGGTAGTGGAGTAGGGTTGCCAGCCATAACTTGTGTGCCTCATTATCATCGTCATCCTCATTCACAATCTTCTTTATCTCACAGCTGGGCATAGGCGTCTTTGAATGTGCATGTGTCAATCTTGTGCAGACCTCATCCATAAAGAAAAAAAATAAGGTTTTGTGCTTAGTTATAGAAAATGTATTCTACGTTGGAGATTAAAAATATATGTACGAGTATAATATCTTAAAGAAACGAAACGTTTAGTGACCCTTGGATGAATCTATATAATGCAGTATTTTTCTTAATTAGGTAACAAAAATGACTAACAAGCACAATTTGCCTTTTTTTCATAATAATATTGCAATTTTTAAGGCTAGTAGTGTTAATTATTTACAAAATTGGTTGTTATTTTTAACTTTAGTTCAATTAAATTTAAATTTTAACACAATTCGATCAATAGCATAACCATGTTATCTAAATGAGTGTCTATATTATTCTATATATTAACTGTAAATTATTGATTAATAAAAAACCATATGAAAAGAAAACAATTTAAATCAATTCACTAAACAGGCACATCCCTAGCTAGTTAAGCACGCAGGCGGCACTTGTCGAGGCGGAACCTTTTTAATTACGTCACTATATCACTTCATTTGCGAATTTAAAACCTTATTGGAGCCCTATTGAAGCTCTTTGATAAATAATTAAGTACGAGGGCTTGTACGCTGATTTTTAATTTGATGCAATAATGACAACGGATATTGTAATCAAAATAGGTACTAATCATATAATGTCTGTTGTTTTGAAGTCGGCGTTGTATATAAAGATGCATTGCTTACCTATCTATCTAATTCATAATAATAACTTAAGTGTCTACATTGAATGTGTTTACTTCATCATCACCATTATCATAATCCACAGCCGGTTTTGTCCCACTGCTGGGTATAGGCCTCTCCCATAGTATGCCATTGACTTCGTTCTTCTTCTTGTGTTTACTTACATGTGTTTTAAATTAAAACTTAAAGGAACGTCCACAAAATACTGTAAAATTGCTACAGGCAACATAAAGAGGTCAACGACATCGGTAAGTTACATATTTGTTTACTACATATCTCACTTAGGTATGACTAAGACGAGTATGTCGAGTAACTTTTGCTTAGTTTATTCTTGCTAACTATATGGATTATAACATTTTCAGTTAAATTTGATAGAATCGCCCAAATTAGTGTCTCGAGAATCCCGATTTAGATGACCAATAAGAATTATTTACTTAAGGGCCACTTCCATGAGCGAATACCTATATTTCAATATCCGCTAATGATATTATATTTTATCAATGTATATTTCGTGACATTTATAATTAAAATGTGTGGCCGCATAACACGGCTTTTTTTTACATACGCCTGTATCATAGATTATATATATTATTATAGACTATATCTTAGTATTAAAACTTTTTTGAGACAATTTTATCAATATGTTAACTAAACGGTTTTCACTCACGTGTAGTTCGCGTATAAATGTTGTTGTGAGTGCTGCCGCGGTCCAGAACGCACGTTCTGAAGATGGATGTCATTACATCCGAAACGCGTAAACAGCATACGCGAATTACACGTGAGTGAAAACCGTTTAGTTAACATATTGAAGTATGTCTTGCTGTGAAGCTCGCCCGAGTGTGATTTTCAAACGTGAATAATGTTCCTGTTTAGCAACCTGATTTTAGTATTTTTTTTTGCAGTAGAAAATAAGTTTACCTTGATATAATCCGGGTCCGGCATTTCCGTCTTCTCCTCATTGTTGTTGTTGTTTATGCTCAGGTTGTTGTTGTTAATGTTCATATTCATCCCACTGTGAACAACAAAAACACAACAACGTTAGTTTCCTGCATGTTTTATATTTACAATTGAAAGTTTTGTTGGCGAGCGGAAGGTAAAACTTCGGCATGTGAACAATACATGGAACCAATTTTATGGTGAACAAATTAAATGTAATTGATATAAATTGGGATAAAGAAAAGAGAAATATTGTAACTTCTATTGAAATATATGTGTCTATATTTTGTAGTAACACCTAACATGCTAAATAAAAGGAAAAAAACAAAGCATCATAATAATGGGTCAACTAGAAACATATCGACAAAATTTTTGTCGATTACTTCATAATTTTTTGGATTGACGTAAATAAATAAATGTGTAAGTACGTGTAAATGATTTACGAAATAAAATGGTTATGATTATGATATCAATCAGGGCATTTTAAGTCTTGATAGATATGTCTATTAATGAATAAAGTGACACTATTAATCACTTTAAAATAGCTATAAATAAATAATATTATTATGAAAACCAAAACCATAACATCAACAATATGCAAATTTTACAGAAAAATAAAATTTGTATTATTAGCAGAGAGGATGCCCAGCATAAACTCTGAGAGATGCGTAGTATTCTTCCCTTTAGTTTCGGCCAATCAGCGCCTTCCTAGGTCTCCGCCAATCACAGGTTACCTTGTCGTCCAATCAGAGCACCTGTCACCAAATTTTCTCTTTGGTCGCCAGAGAGGGTGGTGGATCACTTTCCGTCATAGAAGTCTCTCACCAGGAGCCCTTAAGGGGATGCTGGGCATTGTCTCTGCTAATAATACAAATTTTATTTTTGTGTAAAATTTGCATATTATTAGGCATGTGACGATGCCCAGCATAAACAATGAGAGATGTGTTTGTAACTCCTGGTGACCAAAGACGACGCTATGTGAGAATTGAGTTGGTTCATGAAGTGAAGGAAGACTTATCCGATCAAGGATTGAATACTTGGTTAATATACATTTCTAAGATCAATTGAAGAAATAATAATAATTATACAAATTATTCCCGTCTTAATTTTCGACCGTCTTCATCAATTAGCTATCGAAGCTTTTTGACTATACCTAGACAAACATTAGTAGGTATTAAAATAGTTATTCTATCATAATACTTGCTCGAAATTACTCGTAACAGTCACGTTACTCGGAGAATACTAGTTTACCTGCTCTCCTGCAGTAATAAAATTGAAATACTAGAATATATACTTTCCCTTCGGCACTTTTTCCGAGTTTAATATATCGTCGATAGTGAAATTATTGTACCAACTAAAAGAAGTTACCTTAATCCGTTTACTTACGACCAGGAGCGACGCTGCCATAGAGTTGTTTCTAATTGTGGCACATAGAGCATAGTTGCAATCAAAATCTACCGTGTGCATATTGGTACCAAGCTGGTCAACTTCTCAGATTCAGTATTCCAGGCATACATCTTATCCGTATCTTTTAACACCTTTCTGATTGAATAAGGCAATAACTTTCTCCCGAATAAAACTTTTCGGATACCCAGCCCAAGGCCTAATAAGGTTCATCCAATGCACGAACCAAGGGCTTCTCTACTCTTGGTATATGAAAAAAATAAAAATTTGCTCATATAATTAGCCTAATATGGAGCAATTTATACATCAAATAAACAATACAAAATTACATATAAGTATAAGGCATCATCCGCCACATTTTTATATAAATGAGGCACAACTAGTGGGTGTCTTTCCGTCTAATAGACTAGTTAAATTAAGACAATGAATAACTCAACACCAGAAAGCCTGCATTAACACCATGTCTGCAATAGTTATTTCGGCACCCTTACATTCACGTAATGTAATTATTTTACTTAATTTATGTGTATTAGGTATATTGTAAAAGGCGTGAAACACTTGAGTTGTCCATTATGTTCAGGGTACTGCCTTGAACAGATTGAGGCTTGTTGTTGGGGCTTTACAATGACGTATAATGCTAAGGTTTTATAATGCAGTATAGTGTTAACATTAAAGTTTTGTAATAGGCGATTCCACTCAGTGCAAGGTGATTTAATGCAACCTCAACCGTTGGGCTAGGCGCAAAGAAACGACACCGGTATAGGATAATCGAAATTTCACGAATAATTTGAAAGTAATTGTACTATATCACATGTCGAGCTACTTTTCGACGCAATTATTGAGGTAGAAGTAAGCTAGCCGTTTATTAATATTAAATGAATTTTAAAGTAACTTTAAAAATGATAACTTGCCAAATGCGGCCAGCTATTATAATGATTAGCGTGATATGCTTGGAAATATTCAACGATAATTCCCAAGTAACCGATCTGGTCTATCAAGCTTTGAATAAGAAAGGATTGATATTTTAGATATGTACACAAATCAAATTGGAATGGACTCACCAAATCACTTCCATTTCACCCAGATACTTGATCCTTCCAACGTTGAAGAAGAGTCCAACATCTCGTATATATAAGAGCACGGCCGCTCAGTAGGTACCGCGTCGCACGCGCTGCCGCTGCATTAGTGAGCCTGTGTGAAGCACAGCACGCAGGCTGTGCGTTTGCTGCCGAAATCCTGATCTGCTGGAGACGACATGATACGATCTTCCCCAACCCGATTATCGATGAGCTACCGGGCCCCGCGAAAACATTGTTAACCCGTATGCTATTGACAAATAGCACTTATTCACGCACTATGACAGTCTATCAGGTTTCCCGCAAAAAACCGTTGGAAATTAAATGTTTCAGAATAGCACTTAAGCACTCACTATCACAATCCATTAGGTTTTTACGAAAAACCGTTGGGTTTAAATAACTCAATATTGCACTTTTCACGCCCGAAATAATCCATGAGGTTTATCGAGAACACTATTGTATTTAAACTTAAAAATTCTCCAAAATAACACTTGACCGCGCACTAAAACAGTTCATACGGCACTTTAAAAACGCCGTTATATTCAAATTAAAAATGTTACAAAATAACACGTGATCGCGCACTGAAATAGTTCATACGGCCTTTCAAAAAATGCCGTTATATTCACATTTAAAAATGCTCGAAAAAGCACTAAATTGCGCACTCAAAGAGTCCATGCGGTTTTTAGAAAACGCTGTTATATTTAAAATTGAAAAATATTGCGGAATAACACTTCATCGCGCACTATAAATCACTAAATCATAAAATCATATCATATCATAAATCATAATGTTTATTAACCTTACGACATCGCGCCGTACAGGGCAAGTCAAATAACATAGGTAATCACTATGCTAGGTCTTTCCGAAAGACCTCTAGAAAGATTGTTCGGATAACAACCGATAAAGATTCTTTAAAACTTGAAAATTAAAAAGAAATTGATCGAAACACATTAATTCAAAAACGTGCGTTCAGTTTGAGAGGTAACGACGCTATGACGGAAAGTGATCCACCACCCTCTCTGGCGACCAAAGAGAAAAGTTGACAAGTGCTCTGATTGGACGACAAGGTAACCTGTGATTGGCGGAGACCTAGGAAGGCGCTGGTTGGCCGAAACTAAAGGGAAGTATACTACGTATGTCTCATTGTTTATGCTGGGCATCGTCACATGCCTAATAATGTGTGTTAAGTTTAACATAGGTTTAGTTAGGTTTTTTTTTGTTTCATCAATACACATAAAGAATACGATGTTTACAAGAATTATTACTGCATCTTTTAAGATATTGTCTTAGTGCAAAAGTCTTTTGGCATTTGTCACAAACGTTTCTAATACATTTAAGAAAATACGACGTAGATTATCAATCTGCAATCGCCACTCAAAATTCTTATAAGTATACAACATAAAGCCAAAGTATTAAATATAACTATTGGTAATGTGTTTAATTTTAAATGATTTATGTGTGACTACGCGTGCTTCAAGTAGCTGACTGGCGGGGAGCGGCTCAAGACCGGGACCGGTGGTGATCTCTTGTATCGGAGGCCAAGACTCACTTTGGGTCGCTGCGCCAGCGGAGTAAGTAAGTAATGAATGTGTTTAATACAGTGAGTACACAAACACAAATACAATGCAAAATAACCATTATGTATTTAAACTTTACGGCACCACATATATGACAAGTAAAATTACAACGCCAATCTGCCATCTTTCTTAACAGTACAAGTATGTACATGTCAATTACTCTCTAGCAAAATACATAGGTTAAGTACCTCATTATTTGAGAATACGGATCGTCGTAACTCCACACTTCGTACTTGAAGCACTTGTTTGCCTCGCTATCAGAGATAAGCGCAAACATCGCTCGATTGGGCCGCTCTTATCACACTATCAGTCGAACACAAACCACACTATAACTGGATTCTATTTTGGACGCGGCTGAGAACGTTCCCACTGAATGAAATGAAATATGACACAAATGCGAAGAGATTTCACGTACTGTCTAAAAATATGTCGATCTACCCTCATTTTTAGTCATAGTTGTGTTTGATACACGCCGTACTGAATTTCGTTCAAAAACTTGACAAATACGAATAGGAAATTGAAAAAAATGGCTTTTTATACTTTTTAAAACTGTAAGAGTATAATGATTACGGAGACACGCGCTCTGAGCCGATGGAGACAGAAATGGGTGTTGCTCAAGGATCCTCCGTGTCGAACATTCTTTTTTCTTTATTATTAAACGATCTGCCTGACTCTATCGTCTCGGGAGAGTCGTTTATGTTCGCTGATGATGTCGCAGCCGTCGTAACCGGCAAGACATCATCTGATTTACAAAATCGTCTGAATCAAACAGCGAGTGAATTAGCGCAATGGTTTAATCAAAACGGCCTAGTTTTGAACCTACAAAAGACGCATTTTATGTATTTCTCATTGTCAGGTCGAACAAGAGAGCGACTTAAAGTAATGATCGACGGAAACTCGATAGGAGAGGTAGCCTCTACTACGTTTCTGGGCTTTGAGATAGATCGCGGGCTTACTTGGTCGTCTCATATAGACAAACTCTGTGCGAGGTTGGGAAGTGCATGCTTCGCCTTAGGGAGACTTTCACGAGTGGTCTCTGCCGACGTAGTGCGGACGTGCTACTTCGCAACTGTACATTCGGTCCTGCAATATGGAGCCGAACTCTGGGGGCACGCCGCCGACAGGCTGCGTGCCTTCAGGATGCAGAAGCGGGCGATACGAGCAATAGCTCAAGTGTCGCGTCGCACGTCGGCGAGACCACGCTTTAAGTCACTGGGAATTATGACTCTGCCATCAATGGTTATTTACCAATGGGCTCTACATGTAAGGTCTAATCTGGATCTCTTTGAGACGCGTGGAGACCTGTACTCGGGTACGATGGAGCTCCGCTGCGCAGACAAGCTGGCCACGCAGCATGTGCGCCTCGTTCGCGCCGGGAACTTGACTCACGTGAAAGGACCGGACGCATACAATTGTCTTCCAGCTGTTATTAGGAATTCAATGTCAGACAACATATTTAAAAATAAATTAAAAAAGTGGCTCGTTCAAGAAACATACTATTCAATAGACGAGTTCTTCAAAACGAATAAAAAAAGCTACCTAAATAGGTATCTTGTAAAATAAATAATTGATATAATATAAGATATGTAATTTTATATATAATAATTTATGTTATGTAGAATTGTAATTTCTTATTGACGTGTAAGCTTTTGGTTACAAATAAATGGTTTATCTGTTTATCTGTTTATCTGATTAAAACATCAATTAAATTAAGTGTTGTGTAACGATGTCTTGCATACAATTTTAAGAGAATCACAAATTTCATGTTTAACTTGCCAGTGTTATGATCCAAAATGTATATTGCGTTTTTTAACAGATATCTTTTTTTATCAACAAAATTACTTGAGAATAATGTTCAATTTTTAATATCAATTACTCTTCACACCATGCCAAAAAATGCTGTCAAATATAAATTAATAATAATAACTGCGGTAGTGGGAAATAATCAACATATATATATGTATAATAAACTGGAACTGAACGAAGTAATGGAAAATGGAGTTCGTGTACATATCATTGTTTTCTCTGTGAGTATCAATTCATTTTTATTTGTAATATTTTTATCTAAGATATTGAATCAGGCGTTACTTTGCGGAAATCCATTGTTACTGAAACTCTGGAAAAACACTATATATTTTTCCAGAGTTTCAGTATATTTTTATCTGTTTGTAAGTGCATGTTTCCAACTTTTACGTTAATACTGGCTTAGGACGGAGTTTTTTAGTTTGGTTGGCCAATTTTATTTAGCAATTTTATGTGTGAGCGGTAAAAATAACAAAATCCTTGTAGCGATTAATATGTAAGAGTGTATGCGATGTATTTTTATCAAAGTATTGATCCAAAACTATCGGAAACAGGGGGGTGGGTGTTGTATGGGGTGATTCTTATCAGTAACAATCGCTTATCTCATATTTTTGTTTTATCGATATCTGCATACCCGAGTAAACAACACCTTTATTTACTGCTGTGAAAGGGATATGACCCCTTATTTATTGTCTGTCATTGGAGCAGTATAAAAAAGGTTATGTTATATTGATCATTGACATACGTACTTTTAAATACATATATCATACCATCAGATTTGCTATGAAATCATGCCTATATACAATTTATATTATTAAAAATAAAACTGAAAATCTGAAGCTTATTATGCACTCAAATTCAAATTCAAAGCATTTATTTGGACACACAGGACACAACAATATATACATACAAAAGTTAACAACAGATGGAATAGAAAGGTATTACGTTACATTGATGTATCCCGTGCGTCAAAAAAGGTCATACCTCAGCATTAACGCTGCAGATTGCTCTGCAGCGCGGATTTTCAGGTATGACCCTTTGAGACGCGCGGGGGCAAGAGTTAAATAAGAAAGTTACTACAGAACTTGTGCAAATAAATGATAACACCGTAGTTAGTAACAGTGGTGTGGTTTAATAAGAAACAAATTAATGTATTTTTGTTTAAAAAAACCTTGCATCACGGTTCATAGGCTGTCCTGCATGCTAACAAGTGATCTTTTACAGCTATTCTATTTACCGATGATTCATTGTTATAATGTATTAATTTACCATCGATTCATAATGACATACATTAGTTTGAAGGGCAAAATTAATTGTTTATTAGACCAGATTTAAGATATGAGTGCAAACTCATTGTTCAATTTGTGTTGGTATTGATCACTAATATATAATATGTTTATACCTCACCATCTTGATGTAAAGTCATTACATTCTAGTAAAATGAGGATGCTATAATAACTAATTAACCAGGTACCTATATGATTCAACATCTAAATTCATAGTTCTTTAGGTAAGAAGATTTTAATTTGCTAATACTAGTTACTTTTGCTAATGCTGTTGCAACCACAGAATGTCATTTCTTTGGTTTATTATTTTTACATATTTCTGTGTATATGACACAGCCAGATGGCAAACCATTGGCTTAGTAAATGCTACTTAACTGCTTATATTTTACACATCATTCTGTTCGCGTACATATTAAGTAGTAAGTTCAACTTATGATTACTCGAAATCTATGACACTCAGAATTCTGAAACCCAGTGGGCTGTATTCTATATATACATAGGTATGTATAGTATAAGTATTGTCACACCCTTCTGTTACACCTTGTATAAGCGAAATTTCACCGATTAAACTATAACGATTACGTTACCAATAGTATCACATATTCACCCAGCAATTTTCTCGATTTCAGATGCAGTTCGTTCCTCGTTACTGTGAAATCACGTCACACACACCCCTCACGTCGACACCATATATGAGAGGGGACATGGCGTCCTAATGGAGGATATGCATCTGTCATACATATCATATAATGGCACCCATGAAATAATAAGTTTTGCCACCCCGGTAACATGTTGCGAGACAAAATTGTACGAAAAAACAAGAACACTGCAGCTTGACAGGATTAATTGTTTCGAAAATGTAACAAAACAACTAACTTGATTTTATTTATTTAACTGCATATTCCTTTGTAAATTGTGTGTATGGAACGTACCAAAACTTAATAAAAGCTGTTTTGAAAATATGTTATATTATAAGTTAGGGCCATGTCGTTGCTATTACCTCCAAAACTAGTACATTATATACCCACGTATACCTAACTAGGCTATCACAGATACCGCTCAAGTGTAGCATCACAATATAAGGTGGCTATTTACATTGTGTGCGTGATAACGCGAGATTACACTCTTATCGCTCGCTGATATGTCGTAGCCTATTCATAATGCAACTTGTGGGTTTTGTGAACTGGATTTCCGTGATAGAATAAAAATACCATTCAGTATATTAATTATATCTAGGAACAATAATAATCTGTCTTTAGTTGTAAGCTATCAACATTGATTTGTATTTTTGAACCCAAACAAAAGGAGAAGGAGTTTTATATTGTTATGGTATTGATGTTTCTGTTTAGGCCCCTTTGTCTGTCTGTAGAATCGTAGCTTCTAAATGAATTGATCGATCTAGAAGTAGTTTTTATAAAATCAATTTTTATCCCTTTTCAGATGAACCTACAACAAACAATATACAAACAAGTGCAAAGCGATTTACTACCACATCTATTTATATGTACTGCAAAAGTTTGAAAGTCTGCATGATTTCCTGTTCGTCGTGAACTACATTAACGGCCATCAAAGCAATAGTGAATCCGTTCTTTTTGGGTAAGACTAAAGACAAACACTTCCTTTTCTAGGCCATAATGTTCGCTTACCATCAAGCGAACTATGACGTAATTCGAGCCATATTAGTATAGTGATTCCTGACGTATGACCACATCATACTTTGGCCAATATTTGCAGAGCCGATAGATTAGCCCGAGGTGACACCAACCGAATATGAAATCACATGAGTGACGTCACAGGTTACATACTATAAAACATATTTATAAAGGTACATGTTATAAACATAATATCATAACTGAATAGTTAATAGGCTAAAAACTTATTAGTTTCATTTATGCTTTTGCTTAGTATAGATGGCGCTATATAACATCAAACGAAAAATATACTTATTTATTTCAATGCCCACACAAAAACAGGATTCCGTTGCTGTTTATTAGTTTAGATACTAATCTATGCAATGATGTAAGGGATGAAGACTAGAGCATTTTTGTGTATGTAATACCACGTGGAAGACATACAGTAATAATAAATAAGAAGCGAACTAAATCAGTGAGTCAATACCAACGTATAATCTGATAACGAAAATATCATATTACGAATGAATATCACGAAACAAAAATATGTAAGAAGCAAAATAGTTTTTACACTCGCTGTAAGACGTAATTGATTGCTCCATACATAATATTACAAAGGTACATTAATTAACCGAAAAATAAAATAAATATCACCTTGCAAATTAACGTCAGAAACGTTCATTAAATGACACATCGTTATCTAAACTTAACCGAGTCGTTTACATCGACGTGAAGCTAAGAGACCGTGATATACGATTTAAAAATAAACACAAGCCGTGTTATTACAAAACAGGGTTTAAATTTTAGTCTAGAACTTTGAAAATAACAAGTCGGTCCTTGTTTTTCAAACATCACATACAAACTATTAAAATGTCAACTTCAAATGAGAACTTTGATTTCTCTCTCTTGAGTCGTATTTCCTCATGACTGAGGGTCGTGACTCCCCCGCAGAATTAATTCGTTAGGGGAGTTTTCTTGGGCAGATACATCGTGGTGGGCGCCCAGGTCCTTCCACGGAAGACACATGTCCTCGGATATGGTGGTCCTCAAACATGTCGGTTTCCTCACGATGTTTTCCTTCACCGTTAAGCGAGTGCAAATCCACACATAACTTGAAAATACAAGTCATTGGTGTTGGGCCGGATTCGAACCAGGGTGCGTTTAAATGAAAAGCAGACACTGGAACCACTGAGCCACACTCGCTTTTCTCACCAGAACTTTGATTTATCATTGGTAAAATTTTGACAATTTGATTATTATTTAAGAAGAAAAAAAATTTGGAACAACAAGAACAGACTGAATATTTTCTAATTTCTGGACTAATAGTTAAACCACGTTTTGTAATAAGACGGTTTGAATTAAGAAAAATTCTAAACCACCGTAAACTTATTCCGAGTTACTGATTCTGACGCCTCAACTTACATTTCCTGTAACCAGCCTAAAGCACTTTTCTGCTCCAGAAACTTTGGAGGTAATTCAAGAAACTGAAACTTCAAGTGGCTTCAAAAGTTTTACAAGTGAATATAGTTTATGTAGGCTGAAATTTCAAAGTAATAAATACTGTTTCAGCAACATAGGAGTGTGCTACAGTGGTTATGTTTAATTAGTTTTAAGCATGCTTTTTTTAAGTAGAAACCTGATACGACTGGTAAAATGGTCTTTCATTTATTTGTATTTTGTTTGTATATTAATGGTAAGTACTTAAAAGGCAAATTCAAAGGAAATACCTTCTAGGTTAGCATGTAGTATCATAATCTACAGTGATATTTGACATCATGCATGCATTTGTATAAAACAACTGATATTGCATAAGAAAATAAAACGATTTCACTAATTTACTTCAAAATTGTTTGGGTTTGTTTGTATGTGTGTATTGTATGTTTAAAAATGTTTTGCATCAAGGAGCAGAACCGATTCCGATGAAATTTGCTATAGACGTGGCTTGGCAAACTGCACATTGCTGCGAGTAGTACTTGTCTACATAGGTCCCCAAGTACACTCCAAAAAAAAAAATGGAATGTACATTATGGTATTGTTTCTTTTTGCTTCACCAATGAAAGTTGCCAAACTCTGGCGCCGTAAACTGCCGTCTGGAACTTTAACTGTATAAGGAAATGTGACTTACTTCGGTTTGGCGTATGGTGACGAAGGCGACGACGCCTTGTGGTTCCTGTTGGGGTGCGTGGCTCGGTTGGCGTTGGAATCGCAGCCGCCGCCCGGCGAAATCTTGCCGGCGAGTGCGTTCAGTGAATGAAGCATAGCGGGCGGCGGCCGTCCTTTCTGCGGCCTGGTCACAGCGATGCCTCGACTGCCTCTGCCCACCTGCCTCCAGCGAGCCACGGTGCCTTATCTGCTGATAAGAGGCGCGGGGGCACCTCACCCCCCCGCCTCATCGCCACCTGACACTGTCACTCACACACACACACGCCACTTCACAAACGTTATATTTTTTATTGAACACCGATGGGGTCAGCGTCCTGTCCGCCTTAGAAATCTTGTTGACATTTTTTCATCACTATTTCTTGCTGTGTGAACGACAGATGTACTATATTTTTCAGTATACTATGTAGTCTGCACTGGTTTTGTAATTTTTTTCACTTAGGTATCACTTGCTTATGGCAAAAGGTTGGTAGCTGTAGAAATAGCAAGAGATTGTAGTGACGTTGCGATGTTGAGCATTTTTGACGAAAGTAAAATTACGCTATGTTGCGTGTAAAGATTACGATAAGTATGTTTTAGACAAGTCATGATAAAGTAGATGGACCTTAGATAGCAGTGAAAATCAAACAACCACGCGTAAGTTATAAATTATTTTTGAGAGATAACTTTCATTTAAATCTTTAGGTGAGCTATCTGGCAAATCCCCTTGGTAACCATAATCATTGACATTAAATCTCGCTGTAATCCAAGGACAACAAAGATCTAGCATAAGAAAACGACGTACATTTAAAGAAAGCGCCTGAACAATAATAAAGAGCAAATCACATCCGTGCCGTAATGAAAAATGTGACCGCAGGCGTTTGCTTGAGAGCTTTCATTGTTTTTTGTCGTGGTTTTATTAAATTGCGAGAACGTGAAAATCTGTCGCAAGGTTTACATAATCTGTATGCGGCACGTGTACTTCGAAGAAACGAAATTTGCTTTTACAGTAAGGAATGTATTTGAAGAGGAGGCAAGACGCAATAAGACGATACGCAGATAACCTTAAAATATTTAAAAGAAATGTGTGCGATGTAACCAAGATATACGCGTGGAATAGTTATTTTTGGCAACCTTTTTAGCTTTATAAATTGTATCTGTTTACCCACGGCTTGAACCGTTTTCGTAGTGCACGCAACGGAAGCCTTAAAAGATGAATAATTTTCCCCATTTTTTCCACATTATCCATTGTTTCTTCGCTCCTATTAATTGCAGCATAATGTAATATAGCCTAAAACCTTCCTCGATAAAAGGTCAATTCAACCAAAACAAAAATATTTTTTCAATTCGCACCAGTAGTTCCTGAGATTAGCGCGTTCAAACAAAGAAACAAACTATTCAGCTTTATAATATTAGTATAGATAATGTCTGACGGTGTGTTAAAACGGCCGTGGAACTTTCCACATGTCATCACCGTAAAGACGGCCATCTATTTGCGTCCGTAGTATTACGGCCGCTATACGTTGGTACCGCTTTCCTAGGAAACCAAAGCTTTACTACCAAATTTTTTGTCAACCGCCGCACAAAAACAAAACACTGTTTGAACCGAGGTTTTCCGAATGAACCGTAAAACCGGATACCCAATTAGGGCAAATTATACCATCGCCCTCTAATCAAGCCATTAATACACAACCGGCGACCGCGCATTAGCGATCCGGACCTCCGGTTGCACTACCGGGCCCGGATCAACCGGATAAACAGACAAATTAAGGTGGCGCGTCCGGTGTGTGATCTTATTTATAGCATGGTAAGACTTATTTTTTTTTACGTATGAAAGATTAACGCTCAACTACAGCCCGCTTAATGAGCTACGTTAACTCAGAATGGCAAAAAGTATAGTACGAGTATTTCTTGCTGCAACCTTTGTAAATTTACAATCTACTTTAATATTCATTTCGTTTTTGATCTAGTTCTCAATATACCTATATTTTTCATCAGGTCGGTCGTGGTCGCAAACTTGCAAAATATGGCACAAATAAATTACAACATCTACATCAACATTTCTACAAGGTATATTATAAAAGATACTAGTGGCGCCCCGCATGTTATCCGTGTTTATCCGGGATAAAAAGTAGGCTTTTATGTTTATCCAGGTTCTTTAATTTCCATACAAATCAACTAAGTTAAAAACTAAAAAATATCGAGCAGTGAATTCGGTATCTTATTTAGTCGCGCATTACCATCTGCGGTGAGATTACAACTGAAGTGAAAAAACGTGACCAGAGTTCAATGGCGAGCACAAACTATTTTCGATGATTGTGTTTGCAACCCCCAATCTAAAACGAGGTGTAAAAGATATAACATCTAATACTGATAGTATCTTTTGTTTATTTTATAGATATTTTTTGGAAATTACAGATGTAATTAATTACATATTATGTGATGGAATCCAGTTTTTTTTCAGACAAATCCGATCCAATCATATAAATGCGTAATTATCTATGTTACATTACTTTAACAAGTGGGCTCAAAATTATACCTTCCTAGTCAATGCCTTCGTCGAATCGATTAAGAGTGGTTATGGTGAACTTGAATTTACTACATGCTATTAAACTTGTTCACAAACGAATTCCAACAGTAGATATCTTACTGCAAAATTAATTTCGCCCGAGTCAATAGTGTGAAATACTCATAGCCCGAGTCGCAGACTTCCAGCTAACAAGACTAGACTCCGTTTCTAGAAGTAGGACACAACTCAACTTAGACCGGAGGCTTTAGGGCGGATGCAGGGTATTTGAATCTGAATTATATTGTAATTGCAACGTGCGTGACATCGATTGCCAGTCCCAACGGTAGATCAGCGCTCGGTGCTTGCATCCAGCACATGCTGAGTTGGGGCCGGGTAGAGACACAAAACTTATAAATCGTTAAACTTAATCTTGACATATCATTGATGCTGTTGCTTGAGATCTGTTGTGTGTTTCTTATGTCAATATTATGTCGTGGCGCGCCTAATATTAATTTATTATTTATATAACATCTATTGTGATACCCATGTCTTGCTGCACAAATAAAAAAATTGAAATTGAAATAAATGTCGTTCTAATTTTATACAAGTCAAAATTCCAAAAAAGACTCTTCAATGGACAAACGTGATACTTTCCAGCAGTTATGTGACTAGTTTATGTCATTTGTCTATTTACGACAAAAAATACCACTGGTGATATTACTGAAATACCTTCTAAGCCCCCGACTCAAGTTGAAGCAGAGTTGCAGCAAGTTGCGCCGAGTTGCATTGCATCTGTTGTGCACCAAGATTTGCATCATGTGTGCAACTTTTCGCCAGTTGACACAATTTCAACGAACTTGCAAGTTATGAGCGCGTGACGTATTGTTGATGATATTATGTTTTTCCGAAAGTAGGTAAAGTATTCTGAAGAAGTATCTTATGTGTTATAGTTCGCGTAAGGCATGATTAAATTTAGTTGTATGTTGTAGGCTGGACGAGGCGGCCAACCGGGACGCACGTGCTGACTCGCCTGCTGATGATGGAAACCTCAGTTTTCCGAAACATGTCGAGCTATTTTCGACATAATTATTGACGTAAGTGCTAGCCGGCTATTACAACTAAAAGTATCCTATGTAGGTATTTAGCCGATAAATTGCCAGGTGCAATAAATATTTCCGTATAAGTTGCTTACTAATTTTTTTAATTCAATTGCGGTTATTTTGTAGAGCTCCCGGTCAATGGAATATACCTACAGCATGTTACAATTTTGATACGAAAAACTGGTTTTGTGAGATACAAAGATATTTAAAGTTTTCCAAAACGAAACAAACACTGTATTAGTACATATCGAGTGGTGATAAAACACTCGTAATCTGCAGCCTGACACTTTATATGACAAGGAAAGTCTAGTTCTACGTATTTTAATGCCGAGAAACAGTTCAAGTTCACCTCAACGCATGTGATTCGGCGCTTGAGAGTCCCATAACTTTTATTTTACGACGACACGAAAGCGAAACGGTCACGGTAAGAATGCATAACCCACTTACAGCTTTGGGAACAATAAAAATAAACATTTTTATTGTTTATTTACGTCCCGATATGTACGTAAACGCGAGCAATATGACGCTGTTAAAGTTACCTGGGGTTTGGGCTCCGGGTATCTATTGGACCGAATTAGCATTTTTATTTCGCACTAAAATGCTTCTCCGTAAATTCGATTTGGCAAGTGATGGCTTTCAACAAGATGAAGTGCTTTTTTACTTTTTGTTAAGTAAAGCAACATCATGATTCAAATTCTATTTAAAGTTAATTTCTTTCTACGATTGGTATGCTTTTGAAAGTCATTTTGTGTCAGTTTCAGCTAGAATCAACAAACGATATAATTATGTTACTACTTGTTGTCATTATACCTGAATTAGAGTCATGAATACAAGTTTTTTTTAACTAGAATGGATTTGCACTTGGCCATAGTTTGCCTGATAGTAATAAAAGGCTATGGCCTAAGATGGATGGATGGATGCATGCTTACCCAATAAGAACCGATACACTCAAAGTGTGAGTATATTTTAACTTTCAACTTGGGAATACAGGCATGTACATAATGTCTTTTTAGATATTAAAATACCGTTACCAACATGGATTGATTGCCTACTTACAATTCCTTGAAGAGAAATGTGTAGATAATCTAATACGTAATATAATCGAAAATTTTAATACAATGCCATGGAAAAAAGTCACCCTATAACAGTAGCACTCACATAAACGAGCATATCATCATTCAGGACCCTAATATCAATAATATTTCTATTATCATAAATGCTTAATACCTCGCCGAGGGTTGCCAAATCACGGTCTGCGATTTTGCGATTCTGTGCCAAAACCTGTACAGTTGTAAACACATCTTGTACTCATTATTATGTGTTTACATTGGTCGATATTTACGTGGTTATGGTCTGTGATTTTGTCTTTTTGGCTTAGCATTTGGTAATGTAACTAGTATTATTTACAATCATTGTAGAAGGGATGAATATTACTTACTTTTTAAAATGAATTGATCTGTTAGATTTATGGAGTAAATTTTAGCTTGAATATCATAGTTGCAAAGTTTAATTAACTGTCTGAAATATCTTATTAATAAAAATTTAACATCGATTTTAGCCATCTTCGATTCATGATTATTTTACCCAGCTATATTTTTTTTCAGCGTGAAAACATTTCAGCTGAGCTCTCAAACGTCTTTTATAGCTTAAAACGTACCAAGTCTCTCGTTCGAGATAATAAACTCAAATTTTACAGGCGTACGTGGGATGTGAAAAATCACTTTTTCTACGTATGAAATCACAACAAAGTATACCTAAAGGCATTCGGAAATTACATCACAGGTTCGCGTTTTTATTATGCTGGCGGTGGACGTATTTAGGAAACATTTTTTTATTTATTGGTATTGTTTCTAAGATTTTATACTTATACTAGTGGACGCCCGCGGCTTCACTCGCATTATTTTGAGATAAAAAGTAGCTCATAAAACTTCTAAGACTTCATAATACCAACATAAAAAATGTCAGGATGATCCGTCCAGCCGTTTTTGCGTTATGTGAGTTTAAATAAATCTAAAAACTGCTGAAACATATTCTGTTATGGATTTAAAGTACCTTCAGATTTTTGACTTTCTTCAGCTTTGTTATATGTAGATATTAAAAGATTTATGTAAAAAACTTATCGTATGAAATCTTACTGAAGTGAAGGCACCCATTTCCAAATGCTATTTGTGATCCGCATCTGCACAATGTGCATTATTACTTGCCTTTTCTAATCACGAACCAACCGAGCAGTCAGCAAAGCTGTACTACAGCAAATAAAATACCAGTCTGCAGACAAAACCGAGCGTGTAACGAGATTCAAAACGAAGAGATTCCGTGTACGGTGCCGTATTTTAATTGATACAGCGCTTTCATTATTTACGACTTTGACAGTCCCATTTTTCAGCAGCCCCTTGCTTCGTCCCCAAAGCAACTGTGGGGGGTTCGCGAATTACCCCCGCATTGCCTGCCTATTACGCGAACATAAATTGAGATTTTTTTTTATTAGGCACGCCAAATCGACAACGTCACGAATAGGGCGGCCTTACCGCGGCCCTTCCTCTGTTTCTTTTGATTTTGCTGAGGTCAAATGTTGATGGATTGCGCCACAGTTTTGGGTGATGTTATGTCATTTTTATGCTTCCCCTGTAAGTGTGGAATATTGTGTTTTGATCGATTTCACAAGAAGTTATTGTGCACCAAATTGTTTATGAGCTATTTCGCATATTCTATTTCTGGCAGTGACCACACTACCTTGACCTATTTCAAATACATTAAATAGCTTTTTCAATCAACAAAATCGTTATTTCCAATTTTCAAAAAAAAAAAAACCGGCCAAGTGCGAGTCGGACTCGCGCACCGAGGGTTCCGTACAAACCTGCAAGGTTAAATATTTTGTGATGTAACTAAAAATTTATGGTTTTCGTAATTTTTCCTTTATCTATGCTATAAGACGTTGCTTCGTACCAAATTTCAAGATTCTGAGTTCACGGGAAGCACCCTGTAGGTTTTGATTCCCTTGCAAGTGTCGAAAATTTGCGGCATAAATGGCTGTATCTTTTGATTGCGTTGGCTTAGAAGTTTGATTTTTTCACAGCTTCAAGGGACAGTAGACCTGAGTAATTGATATAAATTTCAGCTTCATACCTCTACGCGTTCCTGAGAAAAAGGGTCTTGACAGACGGACGGACGGACGGACAGACGGACAACAAAGTGATCCTATAAGGGTTCCGTTTTTTCCTTTTGAGGTACGGAACCCTAAAAACAATGAAATGCGCAAAGTTTCCAAAACATTTGTCCAGAAGTTTCCAATAGAACTGCATTAAAACAGACCTGACCTACATATATGTAAAACTATCCATCTACAGTCAGTACTTCTGTACACCGGGCAGTTATACAGAACAGTGGGCAAGTTAGTCCGAAACACATGCAATACAGCGCACATAAGTCAAGACGAACAAACCGGGGCGAGCTGGGTCGACGAGATATAGTCGCTGTGAGTTACTGGACATGCGATCTATGGATAACTGTATGTAAATGTGTCAATGGTATAGCATAGGTTCATATTGCTTGCTGTTATTTAACTTGGTTTTAATATTGAAATAAGAATCTATATCAGTGGCTCTGATGCTGTATTTTGTGCATAGAATATTGAAAATGATGCAAATCTATCAAATTATATAAATAAATTAAAAAAATAATAAATGACACTAATGACCTCTTACAGAGCGTCTGGGCTGTGCGTTGATAGATCACTATATCAGTCAGTCAATCAGTCAGTCAGTCACCTTTGAGTTTTATATATTTAGATGTATGGTATACCCAAATATTTTTCCTTATGTTTTCTATGTACAGATATGTGACCTTCTTCAGTTTTATTATATGTATAAATAGATACATAAGTCTCATAACATGCACCGGATTCACGCCGAGGTCACACACGGCGGGAGTTTCATTAATTTCCATTGAAACTACGCCCACAGACTTCACACAACCCTTACCCTGGCCTTGGGTTGGTGACACGCGTGGGCGACATTATTTACACGAATGAATTAGTGAATTAGCTTGCAGTGTTAGTAAATTAGTAGTGTGAAAGGGACAATTTTGGCCTATATTACATACGTAGGTAGATGATGACGTATATTTATAGATAGTGTTTTATTGAATAACTATAACAAAACAATAAAGAGATTACATGCTGCAAAACGAGGTTGCATTTGAATATAGATAGCCTGTTAGCTCAGTCGGCTTGCTTAGTATGGCGTTAGATGGCGCTGTATGCAATAAATATTTTTATAATATTTTGTTTTACAATAGGAATGGCGGTAAACTACAACTTTATGAGATCTACGATAGAGTGTGCTTACCTGAACCTTTTAATCTAGCGTAATCAATAACCATTGGATTAGGCCTATGGAAAGCATCTTCAAAGCGAGAATGATTCGGTTCTTACTGGGTAAGCACGCTCCGTCCTAGACCGTAATGATTGCTTAACACCAGGCGAATTACGGTCAAGTTCAAACATGTTCCTTGCTAAAAAAAAACAATAGGAATCTGCACAAGTATACAATTGAGAACCTATTGTATTAATTTGTTTACATTACAATTACTAGCACACCAAATTCAATGTCTGTACGCGCAACATTACTACAGTCATTAAGTTAATAAGTAGAAGATCAAGAACTTGCGTTACCTAGTAAATAAATAAACACCAAGTCAATAAAAACACCTTTGCCTTTTTCTGGCTCAACGTATCAGCATTGCCATCCAGCGTGGTAATGCGCCCAGTATGCTGGGCACGCTGCCCTCTGGTAGTGGGCTGGAGCACTTAGATTATCTTTAGGCTTTTCTAAAGATTTTCTAAGAGCCCCTTTTTTGTAAGAAGTAGTATGTTTAGTTTTTCTTCCCTTGTTTTTATATTTTATTATTGTAAATAAAGTATTTTCATACGCAAAAAAATAAATAAATATACTCTATTTATAACGTCTTTCACATTTACTCGTATTGGGCAAATCTAATTTGGCTTATTTAGTTTACAGGCGGTTCTAATTCCCCGCGTAGGTGGTCTTAATACGTCTTACACATATAAATAGCCTTTAAAGATTCATTGCTGCTTTGGTAACGATGTAAACCGGCAGTGTTAATGAGTCTATTTCTGCGTTTCTTCAGAAATAGACTACTCATGAATTAATTGAATTACAAAGCGTGGTTTAAATATTAGTCTAGAACTTTAAACATCAAAAGTCGGTTCTTGTTGTTCAAACGTTACATATAAACAATCAAATTAGAATTAGATTTTTCATTGGTAGCATTTTGACAGTTTGATTATTATGACAGAAGAAAACAAATGTTAAACTACAAAAACGGACTGAATATTTTCAAAGTTCTGGACTAATATTTAAAACCACGCTTTGTAATTCAAATCCTTTCAATCAAAAGAAGTCTATTTATATTTAAACTACATTTTATAGTAGGACCCTTTTGTGAACCTCTTTCTTTTTTCAAAACTGGGTACAAAAGGGCTATGTTATAAGCTTCTTCTAGCGTTATATAGTGACGCCAGTGTTTCATATTATTATATAACAGCAACACAGAGTTACGTTTCCAGGCTACACGGCTGAACGCGTCCGCGGCGGCCAAGCATAGCAGACTTCCGCTACACCATACTAAACTTTCATAGTAGGTAATAAGTTTGAGAACAGCAGCTTTATATAACACTAGCGCACGCCCGCGGCTTCGCTCACGTGTCGTTATTTTGGGGTAAAAAGTAGCCTATGACACTTCCGAGACTTCATACCAAACCAAAAATCATGATAACCTCAGATCATCATGATCCTCAGGTCATCATGATCCTCAGGTCATCAAGAACTCATGGAAACCTACATACCAAAAATTATTATATTTTTGCGTGGTGAACAGACAAACAGAGACAGAGAAACCGACAAAAATCTATATATTTTTTAATATCTTTAATGTTCAGACTTTCGACTCTCTTCAGCTTTATTACATGTATAGATAGATTTAATAATTTCGTTTTGTGTTTGTTCTCGTTTTAGTCTTTTCGTGACTTGAGATTAATTATATTTCTATGATTCACACCGCTCACTGTTGCCAGTTATAATATCAAACTACATATTAATTACATTACTTATATAAAAAAAACTTTCAAAAGACTTGATAACCTCCTTTTTTTGAAGTCGGTTACCAAAACTACCAAATAACAGGAGAAACGTCACAATATATTACAGGGCGGATATTAATATTTATCTCGCTCGATTGTCATAATAAATACGATATTTTCCCCAACACCATGGCAACACCGGCCCTCTAAGGCGCAATTATTTCACGCGTTGATTATTCGGTTGCCAATTACTTGTATATCTACCCTAATCGGGGACATGTAACGTATATTTTGTGGAAATCGTCACTTCTCAATTACTGCCCATGTGTCTATCTTAAAAACATTTACGAGCATCAGTGGAAATTATTAATTAGTACTCAATTAAAACAGAACATATGCTACAGTTGGATAGCCTTTACGCTTGACAACAATTACTTTGTGTATTTTACTTACGTGATTATTATGGCTCATATAAAGCAATTTTTGCCTTTGAATTTAAGAATTACATCCAACCTGTTGTAACATACCATTAACACTTTGAAGAGTTTGTAATTTAAAAGATAAACTGTCTATAAACAGTAGTATAGTATAAAAAATCACACAAACCTAATTACAAATATATCACGCCAAAATACATCAGATTTCCGTTTTGATCTTTAGATCGATCTAATCATAAATCAGATGTCCTCAAGCTTTGGTTTCCTAGGAAAGCGGTGCCATTGTATAGCGGCCGTGATATTACGGACGCAAAAATAATTAAAGTAAATTACGGTGCAAGTTACCGCTCTCCAGGAAACCGCGCCATTTCGTTAAAGCTTGGATTTCCTAGGAAAGCGGTTCCGACATATAGCGGCCGTAATACAGCGGTGAATGAACGTTGTCTATGTAAACGTAATGGCGCGGTTTCCTAGAGAGCGGTAACTTGCACCGTAATTTACTTTAATTATTTTTGCGTCCGTAATATTACAGCCGCTATATGAAGGCAACGCTGTCCTAGGAAACCAAAGCTTTACATAGACAACGTTTTAGTGACGTCATTCACCGCTGTATTACGGCTGCTATATGAAGGCACCGCTTTCCTAGGAAATCAAAGCTTCAATGCCTAACAAACCTCATTCCCTGTCGACTACAGTGGGTACACAAATCAACTAGTTTAATGATACCACCCTCGCGTTTCTCTTTGATCTTGGTTTAATGTACTGGGTTACTGATAACTAGATGAATATCAATGATTGAATAGATATTTTGTAGACAAAAAACATATAGGTTGTAGTTTCTAAAATTATTGTATAACAGAAATACCGATCAAAAGTTCCAAAAATATAACAAATAATTCTGTTCCACTTCCTGTTCCTGTTGTTTGTTGTTGTTTGTGTTGTGTGTGTTACTGTTGTTGTGTTATGTTTCCACCGTTGATATCGCGCCAAGGTTTTGAAACCGATTGGGTTTTTTATAACTAATATATAGGGTTACTTGACCACAATTTGCCTGATATTGAAAAAAAGCTTGATTTTGTTAGGAAAACTTATGCTTCACATTAAACAGAGAGAAATAAACAATTTTATTGCGTCCCTACACAATAAAATTGATGGTTTTTCACTAACAGATAATGTGTGAGCAAAGAAAAGTAAGCATAAAATCATTTTTTTATAGATAAAAATATTTATTTGCAGCATAATTCAGTCATACATTCATACAATTCATACAAAGAAGTTTTATCATATTATATTTGCCTATTCATTATATTATACGTCTTGCCTATTCATTATTTTATAAAATTTTCGAATTGCTTCCATTATGTTTTATCAATTTTCTCTATGCAAGTTGAATATGTTTGTGTTTGGATTAAAAAATCGAAATAAATGACATTTATTTATTTAATTTTTATTTATTTATGCAATAACCCTGTACATCCACATGTAACTGTCGGCAAACTTATGATAGCCGCCGCTGATTCGGCAAAGAGTTCCCCTTGAATCTCATTTTCGTAATCAACTTGGACCCGCGTAACTTTGATGTTAATTACATTTCCCCAATCACATTTTGTACGTGTGTTTTTCTTTTCATGTATGGTTTTCTGGTTCTGGAAAAGTTATATTAACGCGTGCTCCTGTTTAGTTACTTTTTTTAGGTTTGATGTGAATCCTGTTTGTATTGATGTATGTAAAAAGGATGAGGATTCCTGATAACATTTTTTTTTACCAAACAAAATATGCAATTAATCAAGCTAATTTTAACGATATTTCGCTTTGTATTTAGTTTCTAGATACGAGTTAATCCGCAACAAGCCTAAGGAAAAGGGATACAAAGTCCAATTAAACAATAAACCGTACTTGCAAAGTCTTACATGGTCCCGGAAAGCCCTAAGAAAGTGTCCGGAACTCCAAGTTCATATCTCTCTAATTATTTCCGGGTTAAAAAACTCTCGAGATTTCTCGCCCAAATAATCGCCGTCTGTTATGTGTTATATGTTTGTACTATGGTTTTGTTTGTTTACGTTTGCTACATGTTGTACATTTTTATCATGACTATTGTGTTCAAATCACTCTTTATTATATATACTTTTCGTCACGTTCGTGACGTCACCTGCCGGTTCCAACGGAAGACCAGCGTTGGATGCTTGCATCCAGCACATGCTGAGTTGGGGCCGGATTGTGACATGAAACGTGTGTACCTACTTGTTTATATCTTGTATTTTGTATCTCTTGTTTCGTGTCCCAATAAATGTATTTTATTTATTTATTTATTTATTTAAATAAGCTCCGTTAAAACATCAAGACTTTGCTGAATTGAATTTACTTTTGGGATTCGACTGAATCTTATTGAAGATAGAAGAGTCTTTGAAACAGAGTAATTCTGAGATGACTTCATAGATATTTCAGGCAAAATATGAGTCGCCAGGGACAGGCCCCGAATTTTACGGGCGTTTTTATTTAAGTTTTTATCGATTTGACGCAGAGGCGTGGGTGTCGAGAGTTCCTGAAAGGTTTTTGTTGTAAAAATATGTGTTTTATTTAGAGAGCTTATAAAGCTTCTTGAGTATATTTAGATGGAAGATTAGATTAGGGCACTGTGATACGCATTTTGGTCATCAGATTCAGTTATTTTTAGGTAACATTATTTGTGCTGTTTAGCATTTATTATAAATCTATAAATCAAACAAATTGATTCGTTATTGGTAAGTCATCATCTTTGTATCAGCTAGTAAGTATCGAAAAATATATTTAAAAATGCAAAATCAACTTCCTCATCCGTTACACAATTTTTACACGTAGCCGTAAAAGTTCAAGTTTGTAATTTAATTCACTCAATCCAAAGTTGCCGTTTTCAAAGCTTTTTAAAATAAAGTTCCGTACAGACTACCCGCAAAAGTACAAATTTAGCCGAGCTGTAGCCACTAAAAACCACTGTGACTAGCAACAGTATACTTTTTAATACAGTATTCAAGCTTTATTTTCTTTCTTACCTCCATATTACAAAAAAACGCGATAAACGATTAATAAATAATATAGCGATTAATTTTAGTAATTGAACTAGGTGATTAAATTTAAAAAATACTAACATTTGAGACTGTTATATAGCCAGCCTGTGTTTGCAGTTACCATGCGCATCGATGCCAAGTTAGCTAAGTGATTCTCATAACTTATGTATGTTAATCTTATTTTATTACGATTCAAGGAAAATTACGAATGTGAGTAACTTCTTCTTCTTATCAAATCAGAGGGTCCAATCTCTCAGGTCTGGTGTCGAGAGTTTATCAAGCCACCCTAAGGGTCTCTGACATGGCTAACTACGAGTACAATAATGAGACAACTTTCACACTTTGTGGCATAAAAGTACGTAATGGGTAGGAACACTACCGATGGCCAATAGGCGGATTTAAATCAGACTGAAACCTTTTGTTGAATTGCTTTACCTTAATTTTGTTTTAACATCACCCACTGCATCGTACTGCAGCAGGGCCGCTTCCACCAACTTTTTAATCCGAGATCTCAAGTCAAACAGTCGGCGCGTCCGGGCGAGCTAACCGGCCGCCGCCGGTTTACGGTTAATTAACTAATATTTACATTGCGTCGGTGAAACAATTTTCTGTAGCACCTGACTCGTTGAGCTGCCAGCATTGCTGCTGTTTTGGAATACACGGGGCGATATTTTTACCTGAACAATGTAGAAAAAAATGTTGTTTGTTTGTTCTATGCAATGCTTTATCACTGTGCACATAATAAACTTTTTTTTTTCTAAAGACAAGATACGAACGTTCCGCCTATATTTAAAAAAAAGCCTACTTAACTTATCTTATTTTTAACCATGCTGTCTACAATACAAAAGCACTTTTGACATTAATATAGCTCAGTTATAATTATTTGCTATAGTTTCCGTAAGGCATAAAATCTAGGTTCAGCGTGAGTTTAAGTGGTAGTCGGTGTTAAAGCCAGTGCATATTTTTTATTGTAAACCAACAATACAAGGATCACAATAACACTGCGTATGTTTCCTAAAGCTAACCGTGAAACAATTCGGCTGCACAATGTCCTGATTCCATTGTCACGATTTGCGATACAAGTGCCCTTTAAACTACAGTTTAAAGTTGATAGTTTAAACTTAAACTCGGTTTAAAGTTTGCATTCGGTGTTTGGTCTGGCGGTAACTAGATGGCTAGACTAGTTTAGCCAGAGACTTGTGTTTAGGTTAGATTAGATTTGTTTATCTTTTCTTTCAATAATAAACGAAAAATTATGCCCAGAATATTAAAATGGAAGCGCCAGCTTGTTTAACGTTTCCTTTCAACAAAGGATAATATTATTATTAAGAATATGAAGTGATTGTGTCATCAAATTTTTATAGAAATCGTTTAAACTTAGTGTACATAAATAAAAAAAAATTAAGACAGGTTATATTGCCAAAATAAGGTACTATAACGAAATAAAGAACCATATTCCTAGAACTATGTTATAAAGCTAGGTAAGTAAACTTGCCTGGCAAATATTTTGACTCCGTAATGAATTCTGAGAAGTTAGATTAATTTATATTTAACGTAGGCTTTGATACTGCTCAAATATAAATAAACTAAATCCGAGCACCGACAAAATGAATCATTTCATTTTACTGCCTCAGTTTTGTCTATTGACCAAGACAGAGTAGTAGAAAAGTAAAAATATCGTGAGGAAAGCGACCTTTTGAGAGTAACAAAATCTGAAAGAAGGACCTTGAGGAACCCTATGCATGATCAGCCCAAAGAAAAATACACAAAAAAAAACCTTCTGCGGAAGAGTCCACCATAAGTATGAAGTTTTAATCATGATTGAATTTGCCTGATTAATTATTTATATCTTGATAGATTGCTATACAGCAAACCAAACAATAAAAATAGGAGTTACAATGCATTTCTAATTCATCAATAGCAAGCAATAACATAACAATGTAATGAAAAACTAATCGAAAGGCAGCAACAAGAGATTTCCCTTTAGTAATCAAAGAAATATAATAATAACGATATTAGTTCCGTTCAAACTGAAAGGAAGCAATAAGGAGAATGTAACTTAAGTACGTTATTTCATACGACGCACAAGTGGCCTGAGCAAACAAAATTTTATACCATGGAGTTAAAAACTGTTATTGGCATTGTGTTGAGACAAAGTTCAGAACTATATCATGTACTAGAAACTCTACTAAGTAAGAATACAATGTTATTTGTGTGACAAAATCTACTTTAGTATAGTTTGCAGAAAGCAGTAACTTATTTTTTTTTTGCTTTTGAAAACGTCACATAGGCCTAAATTATTTCCATTACTACGAAGAATAATTTTGACGCTTTCCAAGTGCGTTTGGGCCAAAACTATTGTTATATCAAATTTTATTCACATGCATGTTGCCGTTTAAGTTTTGGTGTGATGTCTTGCAGCATGTTAGCCTGGATGAAAATAATCCTTCGGTTTCAAAGACAAAGGTTTGCCATTCTTAGGAAACACTTAGTCTTTATACTGCGCACCTACAACTTGAAAGACCATTCCAAGGCGAGTCAAGACAAGCTTTCTAACTTCATGATCAATACTAACCCCACAGGAATCTTATTAAAACTTGCCGTCTCTACGTCCGTTTGTTTAACTTTTATTCCCCGAGACCGGACAGAGTTGAAAATTGTGGAATTGTTCTGTTCTGAGTATGACAAGGTGCGGGGAAGTAAATTACAATTGGGACTCAATTGCGGCCACTTTGTTGCGTTTTAGTTCAGCCTTTACGGTCGAGGGTGTAATAAAAATAATCTCTCTTCTCTTGCTTTGTTGTTTTTATGTGTTTTATTTTTAACAATGACCTAGACCAGTAATATGACTTAAGGACAATAAGATGTTTTGACCAGTTTTCCTGTTTATTTAATGAACGAAATAATACGTTTTGTTAAATGTCGATTGTATTTCTATACTTCTATGCTAATTGATAAATCTTGTACTGACCGAACTTTTTAAGATTAATTCTACGAGTACGTAAATTTATTTTTTATTGCTTGACACCTATTTAAATGTTTTGGAACAATTCATAAGATCCTAGGACTGATTTCCCTACTCCCATATGAGATACCTAACCTGTTACAAAAAAGTTTTTATCGTAAGAGATTAATACTTTTGTTTACTCACCATTTATCGTCCCTATCCCGCTTGGTCATCAGGGACAGAACAATACTGGTGGCAATTAATACTACCATTATACTAACGACCCCGAGTTCGAACTGATCTGACACAGCGGAAAAACTTGAGGATTACATCCGTGTGATAGTGGAAATAAGGAGTGAAAATTACGCGCATAGGCGCAAGATGTCTACATATTGCTACTTGGTTAAATTTATTTGATTTTTGCTGATCGTAAAATATATAAGAAACACATCATAAAGAACGTCTTTAGAAGGTTTTGCTTACGAGCCATGACTCTCAAATTTAAGATAAACTTTAGATAAGAAGGGAAATAAATTTATAATGAATTAAGGACAAGGTGTAACCCGATTTGCCATCATGTCATCAAGTCGAGAGTAAACCGGTTTCTTCTAGGCAAGCGCGTTAGCTCGTAGATAACGTCGCTTAACATCAGGCAAGTTGTAGTCAAGCGTGTAAAAAAAAGAGTAATACTTTTATCGTTTTCTGTAAGGAATGACACTACACAAGTTTACCTACTGCATAATATAAAAGACTGCACCATCTCCGCTGGACGGACGGGCCCCGTCAAGTGGTGCTTAGTTTGAAATGTTACTTGTAATGAGGGAGCCCCGACCGCTTCCTTATAAACTGCCCTCGATTGGATGTACAGTGTTGTACAACCGTGAACAGATTATAGTTGATTGAAGAACAAGGCTTGGACAAGATTCGTATTTTCGTGGATAGTGGATTACTGATTTAAATATTTTAGAAATAGGTGAAACATTATTTTTCCTAGACCGTAAAGCTAGCTGTAAGCTAGCTTTTTTCATATGTTTGGTTTCTATCTATATTAATAAATTAATTATGCCATAAATTATATTACAATGATCACATGCACGCTCAGTTAATCAGATAATCCATGTACATTCTACGGATTTGTTACCTCAATGCTGGTATCACTGACCAAAAGTTTGTTTAAAATTAGCAAATAGCAATACATATTTTTGTTATCTTGTTATTTATTTTTAGGACAGTATAATTATGTTTTAAAACGTAAAATCAGTGTAAATATAGGCAAAGAAGCCTGCTGCGGCGGGAGGTACTGCATTCTTGCAATTAAAGACCCTTGAGGTACCTTGTACAAGACTCAGTAAACCTTACCAACGTATGACACCGATGTAATTTATGTAAGTTTTTATTACTCAAAGCTGTACAATACTGTATTTTATGCACAATAAACAATTTATTTATTTTATTTTTATTTATATAATATCTGTATTTGAAAGAAGTGTAAGTAAATACAAAAATGTAACAACACTATAATCTAGCTATACATCACAACAAGCTTCACATTTCAACAACCCCTCAGCGAGATCGCGGTGTCAAAATCCCCAAGAAAACATTTACATTCCCGCCTGACCATAAATCATATTTTTCCACCATTAAAATAATATTTTCCGTTCCAACATAACACTGCCCTAAACCGATGAAAAAACATCGACAAAAAGAGTAGAAAACACGAGGAAATTTTAATTACAAATTGAATATGAAAGTTAACTGAAGTCAGATGGACCGAGGGGAATTAAAAAACGTGTCTAGAGTCTACAGGCAGCCCTTTGCTTCCTTAATTAAAGCATTTCTAATTAAAATGCCGTTCGTCTGCAAAATGTGATCACTCTTCTATGGTTTCAACTTTATTTGTTTTGCTGTAAAAATAAGCCAGGCGCTATTCTAAAACTAATGAACTTATTTTACATTTCAACTAGTTGTTGACCGCGGTTACGCACGCGCTTTTGTATCGGTTAAATGCCCTGTTCCCAGAAAATTATAACTCAGGGGTTTTCAAATCTAGAGTAAATAGGTTTCTTCTAGGCAAGCGTGCTACATTTTAGACTATAGTGGTGCTTAACATCAGGCAGGCTATAGTCAAACGTAAGCCTAATTAATGTAAAAAAAAATGTCCTATCAAAGCTAATAAAAAACTTAAACCTTATACCAGTAGGTAAGTAGTTTAATAACCATATAAAGATAAAATCTAAATAAGGTTAACACCAATAACAATTTATAAGCCTAAATTCTTTAAATAAGCATAAAACCAATTTACTTTCTTAAATATTCATCATATTTTCTACGAATAGATAACAAACAATATTTTAACGCGAAGCCAACGGTAAATGAATTGCTTTCTGTAAAGTTCAGAAATCTAATAAATATAAATGAGATATTCATTGACTTGAAACGAAAATAACTTCGGCTAGAAATCAATTGGAATCGAAATGTCAAAAATCAAAAAGAAGCCTATTCTTTGTTGTATCTAGGCTATCAATAAACTTGTCTAGATTGATGTACCACATACCACAGCGATGAACAGAACTTGTGTCACATGTATTTTTTTATTATTCATTAACATCTGATTTTACAATCTAGTATGCTTGTGTAAAAGAAATCGGTTCATTCCCACTTTGAAAACTTCAGCTTAGTCCCAATTGTACCATGGACATTTCCCTTATTCTTAATTAACATTGTACCAGTAGTTAGTCCACTCGAAATCCTAAAACTTATTCGAATTTCATGTTCTTCAATACCGAGCTAAGTTTGTATATTTAAACTTATTTCGTTAGCCTCCTTTTCGCTCTGAATCTCGTTCCAGTTGTATACTAACTTGTTGTAAAATGAAATTAGAGTGATGTATCAGTTGAGCCCAACTCGACTGTCGACTCGATTCGCCGAAGTTGAGCTAATATTCATTCAAACTTTATCAATTTTCGGGCCAGCAGCCAGCCGCCGGGCCCGACTTTCCAATCAATTACATTCGGCTTTCGGTTTCAAAACTCTTGTTTTATATGAATAAGGGATAAAGTACATGCTTAGACATGTTTTCTGTGTGTGTGGGTTAAAAAGTTTTACGCAGGGATCCATTGAAATCGATTTTCGCTAAGTTGGGGATTTGTTATTACTTTGTCATACAGAGTTTTGATAAAAAAAATACTTAAAAAAATTTGATAGTGAGATGTATAACTTGATTTATTAAAGTAAACTTGTATATTTATAAATAGCAGTTAAAAATTATTCAATCCATTTACATATACAAAAACCATATTATGAGATATCGAACCCGAAAATTATTACATTATGTCACCATTATGTACAAAATTCAACTGGATTTTTAAACTGGTCAGCTCTAAGTTTACTGTTTCGGTTTAACTTTGTCCATTTACACAGTGTTGGTCTAACATCCGTTTCTAACCTACAGTTAGTGTTGCCAAGTTTAACCATAAACATTATCACAGTTAACGTATTTTCGTTTGACGTTGGTCTAAGTCTCAGAAGAATAGTGTGAAAGCTTGATGTACCTATATAAACTCCTAGTTAGTAAATACTAATTAATAATAAACTTAAGTTAACTTAATAAAAATTATAAGCAACAAACTACAATATGGGTGTTATATTTTAGTTGTTAAAAATCAAACAAACTGTAAAATTTTCTGAAAAGTCATGTCATGTGTATGTGTAAAAGCTAATAAACCTACATTTTATAACCCTACAAAATTGCTAAATCCGTAAAGTTGCAGAAATAAAAGAGAAACAGCAAAGAAATCACATAAAAAACAACACGAAAGCACACTTTCTTGCAAACACTCTTCACTCCATACTCGCGGAGGCGCAAAGTTTATGACTTTCACCACAGACTTGACAGTTCACATAGGCTATACAACGTGTATCCAAATACTGTCGTGTCTTTTACATACCCGGTTCATTAAACATAGGATTTTTAAATTATTCCTCCCGTTTTGTACCAATGGAGGAGCTATATTCTGCGAAAAGTGTGAAATGTTTTGCCCGTCTTTTATTAAGCCACGGGGTCGCCCCACACATTATTTGAAAAATAAAAGAATGTATGGCTATCCTTTATTGTTCTTTAAATTTCTATTAATCAAATTAAAAGAAAATAGTTACTTTGTGTAATACCACATCAGAAAATGGCACAAAAATATTATTTTAAGTTGATTGTAATGATTTAATTGAAAAGTATTGATAATAAATAGAACAAGCTGAAATTCAAAATTACACGAAAAAATCTTATTTTATTTTACCTACTTCGGATTCCAAAGCCACGTTGTATCTAAGACGAAGATTTTTCTACGAGACGTCTCGCCCCGTTTATTGCTTAAATAAGTAATTTTGGACGAATCTGCATAATACGAGGAGTGGAAAAAAACAACTTTGTTTACTTCTCCCCGACCCTTCGACCTACGGCCTGCTTCGGGGGTCGCCTAATGTAAACAGTCGTAAGGCAGAATGTGCTGGAAAATGCGTCTCGGTTACTTGATGATAGGAAAATTTATGATGCCTAATAATGTTTCGTATATTTATGGTTGGGGTGATATTAAAATTTTAGATTTAGTGGAATGTGTTCTAGAGAACAAAAATGGAAACAAGTTTAGAGCGTTAGCATTAAAAGAGCTGTATGTATTATAATAGATTTTTAAACATTCATATAAGTATTCAAAGTATTGACTCAATTAAGTATGTATTTACAAAAGAAAAGTATTTAAGTATTATATCAGTTATCTAGTACCCACGACAAAAGCTTTTGCCTGTGGGGCTAAATGGCGCTGTGTGCAATGTCCCGGAATATTTATTTATTAAATTAATTTATGAATTCAGCGAAAGTCGTACATAGTGTAAATGACTGATAAATAATTATAGTTAAAATGAGACTTTGTGATGTTTATTTATGAATACATAACTCAACAAAGTATTTATATCTTTAAAAAATAAGATTCCCTTTAAACCACTATTAAATGTAATCACCAACCAGCCAACTTAAAGAGACTACAAGAAAGAACGCAACTATTTATCTTAAACAATATACAACACTAGTAATATCTGAAGAACAAATAGCCCATAGTTAGTTTAACGGCAGAATTAATCGGTGTTTTGTCTGCTGCCCGCGGCCATCGAGATTTATTGGCTGACGTCACAGTAAGTGATTAAGCGAGGATACATCGCACGATTAGATAAATGCCCGTTGATGCGTTTAAATTGAAGCTCACCTTTTCTAAAATTATCTGTGGCTTAGTTGCCTAGACCAAAAAATTGAGTGTAATAAGGTTATGATAGACATTAAATAAAATATATCGCTAGTTTTTTCTAGACTTAACACTACTTTTTTATCCGCGATGTCTTCTAACAAATGCATACTCGATTTCCCGAAAATAATGATTCAAGAGTGAATATTATGTTTATTAGCAAGCGTGTTTCAATCGTTTTCCTTTTTACTTAGAAAGAAAAAAACTTAGGCGTCGGTACCACAACAAAGAGAAAAGTTTGTGTCATGGAAATAAATTTTAAACGTATGTTACTGAAACCAATACAACTTTTGTCACGATCAGATTCATGCTCCCAACTTTTTATCAAAATGTTCCTGCACAAATTACCATTCACCACCACACCACCACACTATGCAGTCCCACCGGACAGCTTCAATATAAACTATTTATCTCCCAGTAATAGATTGCGGTCCGCTTATCTTAACTGTTCAGACAATGGCCGCAAATTACTGCAGTCGTAGTGCAGTGCCAAATACACCCCCCGCGCTATTTAACTAACGGCTATAATGTTGTAACTAACGAGCTTAGTTATGTACTTAATTAGGTATAGGTAAGTGTTCAGATAGTTTGGGTAAAATAATGCAATGGGACGTAAACAACGACCATTTAGCCTATAGACATGCCCTTTGCTTAAAGTAAAAAATGTAAGAACTCATTTAAGAGCGTGTAATACTGTTTTGTTTGCTGACTGTCGTCTTCCATATTTTTTTACTACAAATTCAAATACAAATTATTTATTCATAACTCCATAGTTACAAGTCAGAAGTACCTAGATACATATTACCAATTATTTAATGTTTCCATGGTAAATAAATATATTATTGATTTTGTTTTTTTTTTTTAATTTCTTTGACATGTACATGTATTGTTTACAATTAGTAAACTAATAAAAATTTAAAAGTATAGTATATAAAAAAAAATAATGCAATATAGATTATGTCAAAATTATAAATGTCAATAATATCAAATACATATATATCAAAACAATATTTAGGTAGTACCTAAGCTTATTCATAGTCCGTGCTGTAAGAATTATGTTTAGTTACTAATGTTATAAATAATATCCATAGTTGCACAAACTATATACCCTCTCGGTCACCATAGACGTGACATGAGTTTGGAAGCTGCTTGGTACGTAACACAACGTAGTTCAGAATAGATCAAACAGAGGATACATACGCATTCGTAGTTAGGGGTCTTCTACTTATGTTGTCAACGAACAAAATAGTTAGTCAATATTATTTTACAGGATAAAATACTCATAAACGTGGTTAATATTGAGGCCTTAATATTTATAAAATTTCGTATATGTCGTTTGTCCCTGTAAGTTTTTTAGGTAAAAAATATGGAAACCAAAAGCATGAAGATCCGAAGCTCCGTTATATTGTGAAAGAGACTAAACAGACCAACAATAAAATCAACAAACACACTTATTAAATACGATGTTAATTATACATAAAACCTGTCTAAAGTGTCTAAGTGCGAGTTGACTAAAATTAAAATGTAAAACGTTCTTCAAAGTCATTATTATTTCTAGCCTTCAATTAAAATTAACAAAGTTGAGCTCAAAGTACTTTTGTCACGACGTAAATTATAAAATCGCGTGCCTTCTCAGCCCCAAGTCACATTTAAACTCGACGCTACATAACTAATTAATTTGAACAGCTACTGAATACCTGGCTTTCGCAAAGTCATTATGATAATTTGAAGTAAAACACGAAATTGTGAAATAAATATTTTTAGTTATTTTAACTACGAGAAGCTTAACAGCCTCCTTAGACAAGAGGCGTAGTATTTTAGTGAGCGTACTGACGCTCGCTTATGGAATAGAAAGACGATAAGAGTGACGTAATATTTCCCCCCGCGGAGCGCGTCGCGATGTCAATCCCATGCATTGTTCTTTCTATTCCATAAGTAAGCAACAGTACGCTCACTAAAATACGCCTCTTGTCTAAAGGGGCTGATCGAGGTGTTTATAGAGATTAGCAATTATTAAACATGGTCAGTCTTAATTATAGCTTTTGATGCGGGCTTAAAATATGATATTCATCTACGTCATACTTTTTTTTTAACATGAACGGGTTCGCGCTTGGCCATAGTTTACCTGATAGCAAGCAAAGCCTAAGATGGAGCGTGCTTAACCGATAAGAACTGATTCACTCTCGCTTTGAAGATCGCTGGATATGAGAATACACATTATATATTTAAAAATCTAGTAATTTAAATAGATACAATTTATTCATTTTAAGAGATTTTTCTCATATGCTACCTTTTTTTATTATAAATAAACGTTCCGATGGTTTGAATATTATTATAAGCATACTAAGACATCCAAATCAGTCAATTTTCAGCAACAAAGAGTCCACGAAGCCGTACTTCGTTCAAGCCACAGCAAACATGACACTTATACATAAAATTTTCGGCAAACAAAGGCAAGTCATAAATAAGACAGACATGGAAAGCGAGGCCTTTCAAAATTTCCATTTTTTTAGTGCTTATTTACGAGAAAAGAAGCTTCGTCCTCGAGTAGACTTCATTAAACGTCTCCTACAATTTCAACTTAAACGCTTTCAGATAAGATTGCAAATTTACTTTTGAATGTTATTTATTTGTTGGAGATTTCGAGAGGTTGACGGGACTCTTTTCTAGTCACGCAAACTTTAGGTTTCGGTCGCATGAATGTCGAATTGTAGTTCGTAAAAATTCAAGTAGGTATCGCGGGGTTTATAGCGAAATTGGGTTTGTTGGATTTTAAAAATGTAAGCGTTTTTCAGCTGAACACACTTGGTATGAATGAATTGTAAAGTTTTAAATATGTATAAGTTACGTAAAGATAACTCAATAAAATCAGAATCAATAAATTTCTCCAAGGGTAAAATATTTAAACTTCTTGTTATCATGACTTACATATCTAAACGACTTAAGAAAAAAGAAGCTGGTCTTATGGACATTGCAAATGATGGGTTCAATAAAAAAAGAACTATTTATTTTTTATCAATTTCTTCCTATTATATTTTAACTGTTAAGGTTTACATACACACAGCCAGACTCAACACTGAAAATTTCCATCTATTCCCAATTCATTCAAACGTACACTGACATTTCACACATCACACGCATCCATGTCACCGCGTCAACGTATGTCTGTTATCGCGTCAAGTGCTAGTTGTCACGAACTATTAACAAGCTATTGTGAACTAGGCTTTATAGTTTACGCGTAATTATTCAGGCCCTAATTATTGTTGACATGTTTGTAAGTGACTATTACATAGACTTATAAAGAAAGTATTGTAAATAATAAATTACTAATATATACATACTAACCAACTGACTAAAATAATATGAAATATGTACAACATCGTAACACATTAATAATTATTTCATGTAAATTAAACAAATGACATTCATAACTGTCACTCTATCCAAAATCTGAGAAAAAAAATATTTTTTTTGTTGATATTATGCGTATACATTTAGGAAGGCCATGACTTTAATGCAGTAACTGTATGCCCTTAGTGCTTAGACTGACAGGTGCATGAAAAAATACTCACCAGACATTCTTTACAACCGAATCGGTTTCTTTTAAGCAAGCTTTAAATATATATTGTAAAATTGTTTATCATCAAGCAATTTACAGTAAAAATCAAAATATCTTCTTTATAAAACGACAAAATTTTACAGAAATAAATAAAGTAAAACTCACTTCGGTAAAATAAGTGCAAAATTCTAGTGAAAAGTGCCTTAGTTTGACGGGTAGGTACACTGCCTTTGATTTCTTAGTCACGCAAGCTTTTACTTTGAACAAAAAATGTTTAACACTGACTTTAACAGCCAGCAAAGCTATTTATTTTCATTACACCTAGTCTGCATGCAAACTAGCTTTGCTTTTATATTTTTGTTGATATAACGCTAAATTAGGAGTGATTTTGATGTCTTATTAGTTTACATTATGTTTCACGAAACAGTGTCAGATTGTTGGAAAAAAGTTATGTAGCTAAAAGCGAAAATGACTTTTAAACTAGACGTACGTTGTATTAGGTATATCTATATATATAAAATTCAAAGGTGACTGACTGAATGACTGACTGATATAGTGATCTATCAACGCACAGCCCAAACTGGACGGATCGGGCTGATATTTGGCATGAAGGTAGATGTTATGACGTAAGCATCCGCTAAGAAAGGATTTTTGGAAAAGTCACTTTTAAAGGGGTGAAATAGGGGCTGCAAGTTTTACTTTCTAATGCGAGCGAAGCCGCGAGCTTCCACTAGTTATTAAAATAAAGGAATTGCTTCGATATACAAAAGGTACATTTTTGTATAAGTAATTACTAACCTTCTATTACCTAATGGTTAACCAGTTATGTTTAACAAACAGATTTAAAAAACACGTCGACGTGAAGAAGTATGTATAAAGTATCTTACAACAACGCGTGTACGGATTTACTCGCAAACGACTGAGAAAACGTGTGTGTGTGTGTGTGTGTTTCTTCATAGCCATGATACACATTTTACTGTGATCAGCTCCCGCTTCATCAGATTTGACAAAAAACTAGTCTGAAGCAAAACTTCTCGATTCGTTCTAATTTTTTGACAAAAAAGTGTCATAGGCTACTATGACACTTTTAAGACCCCATCAAGGTGTCACAAAAATAACGATGATCCGTTCAGCCGTTTTTGCGTTATGAGTAATTAAATAAACAGATAAACAGCCTAAAATTCTAAAAACTTCTGGAGCGTGTTCTGTTATGGATTTAAGATATACCCAAATATCTTCTATGTTCAGATTTTTGACCGTCTTCAGCTTTATTTTATGCATATATTTAGGCCATGGTGGTATAATGTAGTAATCTGTGAATGTTTAAAGCACCCAATAACACCGGTGGTCGTAAATCAGGAATGGAAATCAGCGTTCAATGATTTATCTTTGCTGATTTATGGACGCGGCTATCATATGACTCGATGATTCGAATCCCTGGAAACCTCGATATTGTAACCTGTATCATATTAATACTTAAATAACTGTGGTCATTATTAAGTTTAACAGTTATTTCATTTGTTCTTCTGAATCACTATTTTTCTACTTTAAGGCAATCTGATTAATTTTAAATATAAACTAAAAAAAATATACATTTTATACGAAAAAAATATCACAAAATTGTGTGAAATAGATTTGTATGCTACATAGATCATCAAGTCCCACAAAAACAATAATCCAACCTCTTTTAAGCTTTTTAATTTATTCTACAAAATTTTACTGTGGAACAAATGTATTTTATACATAGGTATATTGTATCTGAATTAAAAAGTTTAATATTATAATACATGTATTAAGATAACTAAATATTAGATTATATCTTCATCGTTCTGTTCATTATGAGAAAAAATAATTAACAAATTATACGTTGATTCTTAATTACAAGTAAAACGATAGGTAACTCCGTATACACAAAAGTCAACTATCTGTTACGTCTGTAACTATTCAATCCATCATGTACTGTATGTGTGGTAGATACGTTACCAAACGTATTGACTTGCATGTTTGTATCAGAGTATTGGAAACGTGAGAGAGTCCAAATTAGGCTCACTGTATGTCCCTAATAGAGGAACGGGTGAATAGACGCGTTCTAGGGATGGACAGTGTATAGTGGCAGGTAGAAATTGGCTGATTGAATAGAGCGAGTATTTTGTTACAGAGCAAAAATGTATAATTTTAATCTGTGAGTTTACTGTTTTGTAAGGATTGAATTTTTTAAGGTTCTGTACCCAAAGGGTGAAACGAGGCCCTAGTACTAAGCCTCCGCTGTCTGTCTGTCTGTCTCCAGGCTGTATCTCATAAACCGTGATAGCTAGTTATACATTCAGTGAGTGTGAGGTGTGAGTGCCTTGGATCGATTATAAAACAATTTAAAAGGCTACGGGTAAATGAATCCTAAATGAGTTCACACATCGTAACTTACTTGTTTAACGAAATGAGATTAGAGAACGATTGCGCACAAATAAAAAAAAAGTCAACATTGCAGCTACTCATGATCTAAAAATATATTTGATTGTTTAGTAACTTTATCAAAACCAATTTCGTCAAACCATAGTATGCAAGATAAAAGTGATCATATAAGTAATTTCCACGCGGCACTCAACTATAGGTTACATGACAAATATCATCATTCGTGTCACATCACTAGTAACGTCGCACGGAATTATGTGTATGAGGAATCAGTGCCACCGAACTGATCAATAGGGGATCTCGGATGTGGGGTGGTGTCTCTTCATAGATACTATAAATAAAAAGGTTTTTTTATAAATTTACTAGGACTATGTTTAGCATGTTATTCAGAACGAAAAGAAAAATATTTATGTAAATGTAGAATCTTATTTTTCTCTTTATCAAATCAGAACAGCAGTTTGAGCAAGAAGAACATGCTATAATATTCAAACATATTAGTCATAATTTTGCAAATAAATAAATAAATTGTAAATGCCGAGGAGTTACTTGTGTTATGTATGTATGTTTGTCACTTCTATGCGTTCAAACGGCTGAACCAATTTGAATAAAGTTCGGTAATGCGATAGATTAAGTGTTGGTATACCAATTACTTTTATCACAGATTAAAACTCATACATCGTATTACGCCGCTAGTTTTAAATAAAAAAAAAAAAAACAAAATTGCTGTACCTACATCAGGTAATCTACGTTCCCAATGAATCGTGTATCGGACACGCAGTAATTCCCAGTTCCCGTCACGTGCCGCGTCCGTGCCGGCGCCGTGCTCAGATTATGTCCGGCACGACTAACTTTCTGTTAAACGCTGTGCTGCTTTGCTATTTAAAGTTGTCTATCTTTCTTTGGTTAGCATAATTAAATGAGAGATATAGGTATTAAAAATAGTATTAATAATTAAGACTTAATTTACATCACATGTTATTGAAATAGATTGTTGTAGCTTAGTTTGTTGTTGTTTAATGAGCATAAAACTGTTTAATTGCAAAAAAATCTTAAAGAGTCAGGTTACAATCGTATCTTTTTAAAAAAAAACGACGTGTGATTTTTCGTAATAACGCGATCATATAAGAAAATCACGATTTATTTTATGTTGCCTTGTCAAATTGATAAAAGTTAGATGTTTTAAGGTTAAGACCACATATTATATTCATTTGCTTCTTAACTTTAATGAATTAACAAATATTTTTTTTATTTAGTTAATGAGCACCAAAGACAAATTGCAATCATTTATATTCACATTCTTTCTTAAAACAAACGACTGCCAACCTCACAAATCACGCTAATGTTAATTAATTTCTACCTACACAAGAATGTCACTTAATTAATATTGATAATGACACTAAATAATGAAATATTTTGTTACATTTATTAAAAAAGCTCAAATTTGTAGTAAGCTTCCACTTTATTGTGCATACCACAAATTTATTATGTTATGTAACTCTATGCCGGAGTCTTATGGTAAGTGAATTTATAAAATACCTTATTTTAGACTGTCATGTTACTAGCACAAATTTCAGACCTTCATGCTCTTTGTATTTGTTCAAATTTCAATAAAAACAAATTGATTTATATAAAACAACACACATTTAAAAAATGCTATATTAACCCATTTCCTTCAAACCATCATATTCCTCACATTATTTACCCCTACCGCGTTATTTCATTACGCCGTACAATTTCACATGAGACGCTACTATACGCCAAACTTCCGGACGCACTCGGCTGTGGTCGCACGATAACGAATTAAATTGCCCAAAGTGGGGGTAACAGCCCTCTGCAGTGTGTCAGGATAGTGTCTGTGTATTGGTTAGAGTGATTTTTGGAGTGTAGTGATAGTAAAATTATTAGGAGGTCGTTCAAAAGAGGTAAAGGCTATTGTCAGTAGTGTCCTTTTTAAAATCAAGTCCCTTCAAAGTGGGGGTTAAAGACCTCTAACAAAGTGTCAGTGTATCTGGTATATAAATTTGAGAAGAGTAATTTTTGAAATATAGGGATTATAAAATTATGAAGGTTTTCCTTCAAAACAATCTATGACACTTTCATCATTTATTTCTTATTGTTGTTATGCACAAAATTTTACAGATATTCCATTAAATTGTTTGTTTTAGCTGAAAGGTTATCGTTATCGTTCGATACGTTTGTGGCCTTTGAGATGGTTTGCAATCCCTCAGCACTGAAATTTGGCTACTCTCGTACTATCGTAAAAAGAAAAAAAACTTCCGGTATAACTAACGGTCTATAAAAAAGTAATTGACTTTCACATACTCAAAAGAAAAAATATGCTTTTATTGCTGTAGCTAGAGCAGTACGATAAATAATAATATGCTCATCATTTTGGTTGATTCAGCTCAATACGAGTACATATAAAACTGATTACTTTTTGTGCAACGTTTATGAAACCAAAGGGAACCAATCATAAATTTTAAAGGCTGCTTTAAAATTATGTAGAAAGAGCAAGCGAAGCTTAAAAATATTAATCTCAATCGAGTTTATTACCACAGCCAATGGCTACGCCGTAGCATCGTAGAGGTGTAGCCGCGTAGCAAACTGTCGTAGAGGGTAGAGATGGTAAGAATGGCCGATGTAGTTTTACATTTAACGCTTATAAATTATCGTTTACATAAAGGTAAAAACTTTAAGATATTGGGTTTTAGGAATTTAATAGGACAGTATATATGACCGGAGATTAAATAATTGTTACGAATTAATTGAGATGAAAATTTAATTTTTTGAGCAGCAATATGTTATAATGCAGCCGGCTTGTTTTTAATAATAATAATAATTAAATTATTATTATTTATTATTTTATTTAGTTTCAAAGACACAAATTCAAATTCTACGTGTTTTATAAGAAGTTTCATAGCTTTTAACTATAAAATACTTTCTTGTGTAAATGCTTTTTGATAAGTTTGTTACATAGCTCTAATATAACATAAAGTTCTCTATAAAAAAAAAACTGGTATAACTACATAAATGTTCACTGTAAAATAACAGTTAGTCTATTTTTTTCCTAATCTGTGGTCAGTAACGGCAACGCTCGTGGAGGCGGCCAACCGTTAAACGGAGCTTCGTCGTAAATAACGGCCGGGCAACGATAAATGAATAATTAACGGACGTTAAACGGTTTACTGTGGTAGGTTGTAGCGTCACTTGACCAGATGTGGGAAGCCAGGTAACAATATCTTTGTTCTGTTATCTTTTTACCCAACTTCAAAAAAGATGAGGTTTTTATGTTTGTAATATTGTCAGATTTCAATAAAATTTGGTGTGACAATTTTACAAATGGGTTAGATTTTGTTGTTGTATGTATATTTATTTCTTTTATCTTGTATGAGAAGATTCACGAACTATAAATAACACATGTATATATTAAATGAGTTAACCCATAAGTTATAAAATAATATACACAATGATTAATTTCAAATATTATTCCGGTTCTTTTTTACAAATTACCTATAAAATATGAAAATCAAGTGTATCGTTACTTAGTAACAGAATAAAAAACACTCTACAATTTTAAAAATCAAGTCACGTACAAATACGATCCTCACTAATAATTTTACAATATGTAAGATTGTTCATTACAGATATTTAATCTCCATGTCGGATCGCAGCTCCATTATACGCCCAAAGTTTGATAGTTAAACTCAAGTCGGGAGTTAGTCTAGAACAGAACGGAGGTAGACCATTCTAGGCATAGATTTATGAAGCCTATAGATTGTTCCAAAGTTTGATTTCAAAATTAAACACAAAATGTATCGTCGCATTCCTTGTTTCAAACTTAACAACGAGTTGACTACCAATACTATTTTTGTATCCTATTTTATTATTCAATTTTCATATCCTTAAGTAGAATTGAACACCTAACTATTGTAAGAAAACTTTGTTTTTAATATAATAAATTTTAATTTCTCAAAAAATCTAAATTTATTTTATGAAGTGATTTAGATCGACTTTGTCTCCCTTTCATCAACACAGACCATTGTTTAAAAATTCTTCTCGATAAATCTTTACTAATAATATTATAAAGCTGAAGAGTTTGTTTGTTTGTTTGTTTGAACGCGCTAATCTCAGGAACTACTGGTGCGATTTGAAAAACTCTTTTTGTGTTGAATAGACCATTTATCGAGGAAGGCTTTAAGCTATATAACATCACGCTGCAACTAATAGGAGCGAAGAATCAATGGAAAATGTGGAAAAAACGGGGAAAATTATTCATCTTTGAGGGCTTCCGTTGCGTGCGCTGCGAAAACGGTTAAAGATATCAAAATAATATGAATAAAAGAATTTTTTCTCCTAAAATTTTCTAACAAAATGTTTGCGACAGTATATGTATCTTTTAAGATTAACTCACTAGAACCGTTTTTATGGAAACAACTATTTCACGCGGACGAAGTCGTGCGCACCAGCTAGTTTAACATAAATTTAGTCACTTAAATATAAGACTTAATCAAACTGTTAAATATGTTATAAGTCAATAACATTGCAAGTCTAAGATTTCTCATAACTGTACTATTAGTCAGACTACTAGTTCAACAAGTTTATCGAAGAATCGATAGTCAATTATGCGACTTAGTATTGGAACTAAATATGAATTGGTCGAGACAGCTTCTATCAAACTACAACTATTTCAATAAACTTATAATTATCTTGAATTTGATATAGAATTGTACTACACTTATTGCGTTAAGAATGTAAATACTTAATTTGTAATTTGTTTTAAAATTTCATCATCAAATACTGGCAATTTTTTGCACCACTTATTTTTGTGTTGTTTTTCAAGTTAATTTTGTTTTGCTATGGTTATGATATATTTTGAAATGTGAAATGTGTATGTACTAAAGGTAGGAAATAAATGACGTTTACTGTGATATTTTTTCTGTTCAATCATCTTAAAACTGTATACGTTACCCACATTCGAAATGAGAAAAATGACTTTAAAAGAAATATAAAGTAAATATGTACTTTATTTTTAAATATTTTTATCACAAGTAACCAAGAGTCACTTAGTAAGTCACATTTACCTAAGTGATACTCATACTCTTATTAACTTCTGATAAAAAATGTACTCTCAAAAAGTACGTAAAGTACGTTCGTTGCTAAGTACCTAACCTTTAATACTAGCAGTCTCTTCACTTTACAGGTAAGTACTTTTAAAGAAGCATCTTAGAGCTCAACTTTCAAAGTAGATAAGTCAAATTTTATTAGAAAACTTTACAAAGTAAACTTCGAACTTAACGCTAATAAAAGCTTATTACAGGCAAAAAGGTTATTTAAAATGTCCTATAGAAAGGTAAGAGAAAAAAATGTTTAAACAAACCTTGCCTACCCAAATTGCGTACGAGAGGTGAATTTTGATGGACCTTCAAACTTTGGAGAATTAATGTTGGGTAGAGAAAAAACTCATTAGGGGAGCCCACTTTCGATGGAATCGACTTCGTAAGTTTACATTAGAAACAAGGCTTCGGAACAAGGCTTCGATTTTTCAGGAATGGGGAAAATTTCCGCTGCTTTTTCCTAAGTAATTACGTGCGTAAGCGGATACCGAATAACAAATGAACCTGGGTACATGTAATTTGAAAAGTTAATTGAAGAGTAATATTTTTTAAAAGAAATCACTTTCATTTAAAAAAATAAAACGTGTTTTTTTTTCAAGAATATCTACTTACCTATAAACGTATGTAACTTGTTTTTTTTATCTAGCAGCTATTAAATATATGCGGCATAACAATGAGTAACACTCAAACTATAGAACCATTGAAGTTGAAAGCACAAATAATCTTCTCAACGTTTAGAAAAAATTGCATAAATATAAGCCCTTTTCAAATTGTTTTCTACAATTCACCTTATTTAAGATAAATAATATTTCTTTTACAAGATTTTTTTGTCAAAAAGCCTCAAGCAAAAGCCAAACATCTTCAAAGTAAACACACCAGTTTGCTGTCAGTATATCAAGCAGCGAATGAATGCTCACTCTAGCTGTCAATTAGTGCGGCGCATCTCACTTACATGCCAATACCGTTTGTTTTTCTTAGATAGGCAGAGTTTTAAGTCATTTAATTTTACCTATTAAAAAGAATACATTTAACTACCACATTGTCTAAGTTAGGTAAATATTTCGTACTTTGATAAGGCACGGCAAATGTGGTGAAAACATTTTGAGAACAATTTCAAAGTTTTCTTTTTTATATAAACTAATTGTCAGATTGTATGCTCAATGAACATTATGCAACGCTTAAAAAAAGTTAAACTGCTGTCAAACATCACGAATCCTGGTGACACATGAATAAAAATCATGATTTTCAGTAAAAGTTGATACTCCATCCAAACTATTTATAAACCCAATAATACCGTACATACAATTTTTATCCGCAAACTAAGTAAATACAGCCTCCATTCGCCACAACCGGAGCGGCCAGTCGGTTGGTCTGTCAATTAGGCAGCCAAGTTACAGCCAATGCTTTTATACCGAGCTGTCGCAGGCTATTCTCAGTGCTTGAAGGGTGGATAAATAGAAACTTGGATTTTTGGGATTAAATTAGTGCTTATTTGGTTTCACGGTCTGAAAATTGTATCAGGAAATTAAAGATGGTAGACCATGTATGTATGTTGTTAAATTATGTATGAGTATGAGTATAAGACTGACGTATCAAAAATGGTATCGTATAAAACTATTGTGAATAATATATGATAATACTTAGAAAAATCTGATGGGAAAACGAAAAATTCTGTGAATCCCGTTAAAAACTGCCTATAATCTATCTATATATATAAAACTTAAAGGTGACTGACTGATTGACTAACTGATATAGTGATCTATTAACGCACAGCCTAAACCACTGGATGGATTGGGCTGAAATTTGGAATGAAGGTAGATGTTATGACGTAGGCATCCGCTAAGAAAGTATTTTTGGAAATGCCACTTCTAAAGGGGTAAAATAGGGGATGCAAGTTTAACTTCTTAATGCGAGCGAAGCGCCGAGCACCCACTAGTGCATGATAAATCAATTACAAGTACAAAACAATCCATATCATAATATGTATTGTCGTGAAGGTGACTGATTTTTCTATATCTAATAAACAAAAACCTGTCTCTCTCACGATAAAATCCGCAGCAAATAGCTATTCAATACACCCAGATTTCTGGAACAAGATTCATTATTCGCCCTCTCGCCGACAACACCACATTTATCTACAAAACGACCTTTAGAACCGTTCTTTCCTCACCTCGGCCCGATACCTGAATCACTTCTATCGATGTATTTACTCACTGAATGGGACCCGTAACTATATTTTATGAATAGAATACTCTGGAAGAACAATACATTTGTAAAGGACAAAAATAAAATGTAAGAAAAAATAAAGGATGATAAATATTTTTTTTATTAGGTATTTAATCTACTTAGAAGCTTTTGAACTTAGTTCAATGTAAGTTCACATTAAGCTTCGATAAGCATCCATGTTTCTTAGTTTTGTAATACTGCGACAATATATTCGAATGAGCATGTGATTCAATCAAAAATAAACTAAAACGCGCCAGTTTTTTTTGCGATATACTCGTATGTACAAAGTACCTACATGAAATAATAAGTTATTTCTTGTCAAACAAAACTGGGTGTGACTTTCTTTGCAACATATATCAATTTGAATGTTTTTATTTTCAATGAGTAATCCCTGAAACCCAATCGTCTCCTTAAGAACACTCTTACACAAAAATCGCGGACACGTATCTCGTTACGATGCCAATATTAAACGGCAAAAATCTGTTACAGTCGGCACAATTTCTTCTAGCTCGTACCAAACAAACATTTCCTCCCAATAAAAGGACGGTATCACAAACGCCGTATCGCCAGCATTATATTTAAGTGGGTAGTTTGCGCGAAAAACACCGTATTGTTGTCTGAATTGAAAATAACCTCGCGGCACGGTTTGGGACATATGACTCGCCGCTAGATGCGTGCTTGTGGTGCTGAGTAGGAGGTGAACAGAGGAATTACCTTTAACGATCATAGTTTTTTGTTTAACTAAAACGGTTTTGCATTTGGCCATAGATTGCGTGATAGTAAGCAAAGGCTATGGCCTAAGATGGAGCGTGCTTACCAGATAAAAACCGATTCATTCTCGCTCTGAAGTTCGCTGGATTATAGAGATTATAATGAGATTTGAACGAAAGTATCAGCATGATAAGATCTAGTAGCAAAAGTTACTGTCAATATAGAGAATAGTGCAGCTATAATTTTGATAGATTTTTAAATATAAATTAATTAAGCTGCTTATTTTTTACATAAACCTCACATCCACTCCTAATTAAAAAAATATTGTATTATTATTATTACATATGCCTTATTCGTTTTAATTATATAACAAACAAACATGTTCTGATTTCCAAAAAATCTGTAAGTTTTACGGCAAGCTTAGATTTTTTTTGTTTTTCAAAAAGGAAATAATAATACGAAACAATTAATTAAAACAATAATGTAATCGAGTAATTACAAATCAGTGGTACATAACCTCTCTACAATTTTCCTACTCAATTCCCACCTAGACACTCTCTAGTATAATATTAGGTGCGATTGTGTTTTGTCCTCGTGCCCTTATATCTTCCTGCCACCATATATCTCCACTGGGCACTTTAGGGTTTCGGATGTCGTGAATGCTCCAAGAAGAATAGGTAATTTATAGCGCAGTTAATGTCATTCGCCATTCTTTGTGCGTGAAAAATATGCCTTCCACTTAGGAATTTACTTAGCACGCTCGCTTTTGACCACCAAATTCTATTATTTTTATGGAGTCTCTTACGTTATTCTTATTTTGTGTTCCTATTCAATGAATAAAGACAAGCGATTAGTCATTGATAACAATGTGGATATAAAATCAAAAGCGTAAAAAAGATTTAATGATAAAATGTATTATGATAGGTGCCTAACAGACTAATAACATTCTCGTTCACCTAATATGTTTTGCTTCTAAACTTGCTCTGTTTTGTTAGTTTCAGTAAACTTTTGGCACAATTTCCCCGAGTTACAATATAAAACAGTTAAAAAGAGAAACAAACATAAACCTGAGCGAACAGTGGCGCCCTCTAAACAACTTTGTATATTATTAAAATAGAGTTCGTAATATTCCAAATGCACCATGAGCGTACGTCGCGAGCAAAATATGTTAGATAAAGGTAGTTGTATACTAGACAATGTGTCTAGTGTAATAAAAGTTAAAATGAATTTCTAGCCCGCATTGTAGAGACGATGATGCTACAAAAGCAGCGGTTGTTCTATATCTATAATTTCTTTTCTCTCTTCCTCAATTGGGATAAGACAAATAGTAAGTAAGATTGTCATAAGCAAATCATATAAGCTTAGTTATCTCCCATACCCAGTTGAATTGGATTGTCTAAAGCATAAATGAATAATTAATCCTGACGAAACAAATAAAACTATCCAAATCGTACCGTATATAAAATATACATTAAAAAGTTAGTATGTTCGTATAAGATTGTAAAACTTTGATGATGAGAATTTTGATTTCTACCCAAAAATTCTCAACATGGTATAAGTATATAACTATTGCAGATCAATGACCAAAAAACGAGACCTTCTATTTTAACGTCCTAATATTTCCGATTTTGAATACCACATTTTAAACTGCATAGTGCATCCCACCTTATCAAGCTATACACGTAAACAGAGTCAGCTTACAAGCTCGCACATATTCTGTGGCAGTATAATGATGTAAGAAACCCGACGCCCGCGCGCCCGTCGCCGCCCGCCTGTGCTGTGTTTCATACACAACTAGTTGTGTGTTATGTGTTGTGTGTTATGATACACGGCACGCTGTGTGTTGTGATACACGACAGGTTGTGTGTTCTGATATACTCGTGCCTCTGGCGCGTTCGAAAATATGCATCTTATGTTTATGAATAATATTCTGCGCTATACGAAAAGTTTAGTTTGGTAGTACTATAGTTTTACGGGTTTTACATATGACTACATCTAGCCAAATTGCACGTAATTTGGTGCGTGGCAGTTATTAAAAAAACTGCAAAATAAGTGGTTCAAGTAGTTTGGTTTTGTAGATAGGTAGGTAAGTAGACTCACAACACAAGCTTTGAAACTAATCGTATAAATTACGTTGCTTCATTAGTGTGAAGATTGAACTAAAGTTGTAGAGTTAGAATAAACATTTTTTCAGCCACTGGTTGCACTAATAAAACGTATACGTAGCATACATACATTGCACTATAAATTTCATTCCGTCGCCTGGCCTGGCACGAATTTCATTATTGTCAAGTGAAGTCGGCCGCAAAAACTAACCTAATGCATCCTTGAGGGTTAATACACTACGTTTAATATAGGTTTATGAACGTTACGAGTTTCTGAGAGAAGATGTTATTTAACTTGAAGATGAAAATTGTGATATTTTATGCCTAGGGTCCTATATATTATTAAGCTTCAAAATACGGTGGTTGTTATATTGATTTTGTACATAAATAAGACGGTATTCTAACTATGAGTCCAACCTGAAGTGCCTATTTTCATAATATACCCACCTAACATACCATATAGCTATTATTTTTCAGAAACAAAAAACTGACTTTTATTTTCTTCTTTTTGAAGAAAAAATCTAAATACCACGTAAAAACGGAATAAACTTAAAATAGCTAATTCCACTTATTCCCAAAACGAACGACACACGATCTTAATTAGATTACTGTTCCAACACCAAACGCAATAAAGTCAGTGCGGCTCAGATGTTAACCCTAAAACGGCAGCGGTAATCAGATTATCGCAATTATTTTTTCACCGGGCTCAAATTAAATCAGGCGAGGCTTATCCCTAATCACACACCCCCACTTTGTGAGCGCCAGCACACGAGATGGCACAGATGTGGATTTATATAGAATGGGTCAAAACGTGAAACAAATAAAATAAGAGTACTGTAAATGGTTGGTTATGAACACTTTATACGGAAGTAAAACTCAGTAATTATAATATTTTTGCCATAAATTTTCACAGTTGTTTACCTAAATAAAATACTGTAAACGTTTTGTTTTATTTTAAAATATATTGTGCTACATCGTGATGCTCTGACAAGTTCTCTTTTTGGTGATAAATAAAAAAATATGATCCTTTGAATTTGATAAGTTTATAGCATCAAAATCCAGTCTACCTACCAACAAAGACACCATTGACCACAACAACCAACCACAATCACGGACTACAACCAACCACAACCACAGACTACGACCGCTGACCACTGTGGCCTTTCTCCCCCAACCGAAATCTATGTAAGTAAACTGTGCTCACGAATTACAGTAATTATGTTCGCCGTGCCGCAGGGAATAATTTGTTGGTTTCGGACCCTTTCGAAATGTAACACCGTCAGAGGGGTCCGGCTTAGAGGGGATCGATAGCAAGGATGCGTTCTTTTTAGGGTTAGTTGTTTGATGTTAGAATGGTTAAGTAGTGCACGCTATTCGTAAGTTGAATTATGTGCTTTACCCAAATTGAAAATAAATAAATTTAAGTAAACAAATATTTTGACATAATTATCACAACGCCATCTATCCATACTAAGCAAATGCTTGAATCAGTGTATGTACGTGCCATAAAATATCATTGTGCGTTTTTGAGTGAATCATATTACACCCCAAAAATGTGACTTGTACAGATGTTTAGCATTGTTTCAAAATTAAACATCATTAGTTCTTAAATTATAAACTTTTAGAAATAAATGTATCGACTCACACAATGTGTAAATGAATGAAATGAAAAATCACAAATGTGAAAAATAGCGACATAAACGGGGCAAATTTCACGTAAATTCCAAAAATTGTTGATATTGTAAAATCGATGATTTATACAAAAGCTATTCAGTAATTTTCAATTAAACGCGATGTTGGATAAAAACCGCCGACGTGTCCGACGCAGCTCGCCCCTGGTCAGGGCGAAATTAATTAATCTCTAGTAAATGATTAGTTCAGTACCAGTATTTTGTAATGTAGATTGTAAGTCAGTTTCATAGATCTATGTAAAAATAATGTTTTTATGTTACATAATGTAAATTTTAAAGCGCCCGTATCTCAGCTGGCGGAGGCAATCGCATGTGATTACCAATGTTAAGCAAAGGTTGACGCGGTGTCATGGTTCTAATTAGAATAAATGAATTTGAATGGTGGGTGACCAAAAAGTGGCATTTCTTTTTGGGCGCTTTCGTGGGTCGAATGACACGTTAAATTGTAGGTCCCGGCTGTTTGTGTAGTACGGCAGTCGTTAAGCCATGTCTAAGGTCCTTGGGGCGGCTTGATAAACCCTTGACACCAAAGTTGACCACTCTCATTCGATAAGAAGAACATTTTCCACACAGAGCCACGACAACGTTGAAGTCCTATTAAATTCTAGTCCTAAGATAGAGCACTGCAATATTAGACGGTAGGTCGAACTAAACGCCGTCGGTCATTGGAAGGGTTCATAAATCATTATGTTAGGTCTCGGCCGTTCACTTACTCATCGACATAGGCCACTAAATAGACCAGCCTAATAAATAACACAGCAACATATTGTAATCTCGTGCACTAAGAAGTGTTATATCTATTATTTTAAGACTCTGTACTACATCTCGACTGTTGTTGCACAACGTTCCAATAATCTACAATATATCGCGCTTGTCTCGTAATAGCGATTAACTGCCTAAATGTTTTTTTATTTCTTTATTTTTTAATTATAAGTTACTTTGTATAAGACCGACAAATTTTATGAATCTATAATTTATTCATCTTCCGATAATACTATTAAAAGTTGTGTTACCATAATATGTTTTTGTAAAAAAAAGGTTACTAACATAATCCTTTACTGTATTATGTCGTCTGACTTAGTAAGGTTTACTCAGCGCAGGTCGTGAGTACATATTGGTCGAGTGTACCTAAACACACCTCCTACATTCTTAATAAACCGTGGGAATCTAATGAAACATACCTCAAAGGCAGACGGAATTCAGGTCTAGATTATTCAGGAATAAGTGACCTAAAAACATGCTGTTAAAATAATTTGATATATGTAAGTCTTAATTACTACATAGTATAAAGCAAAGTTGCTTGTCGCATCTGTGCGTTTGTATCTTTAAAACTACACTACGGATTTTGATGCAGTTTTTATAATACATATAGAGTGATTCAAGAGGAAAATTTATATGTATAATAACGCGTGCAAAGCCTCGGGAAAAAGCTAGTTTATAAGATTAATCTATTTTTCAACTCAATTTAGAGTAATTCTATACCTCAAAATCTCAATACCTACCAGAGTTAAGTTAGACAATAACAAACATAAGATAAATGCTAAACTAAATACTCGCATTACATTTAATAGCCCAACAGCTAGTTAAAATAACTTTAAACGGCAATAAATCAGCTGTAACTCGGCTCACTAACTTAGTCTTACAAAACAATAGCCTCGGAGCCACAGATAATGTACTAAGATGTTCGTAGACTGAGAAAATGCACAACAGATTAATGGTGGAGCAGTCAGAGCATACTTTCATACAAATATTTTGTATGGAAAGAATCAAAAAGTAAAAACATTTGAGTGATTAATTTCCGGTATCCTAAGATGACAATGCGATCAATGTAATAGAAACCGGGAACTATTATACGAAAAAAAATAATATCCAAAAAATACCGCATAGGGTAGGTATGAAACTTGTGAGTAAAATTATAAAATCTACCTCAGCCACCATTCGTACAAGTATTTTTGCTATTTATATCAATATTCAAGCTCTAAGGAAAACAGTATGTATACGAAATATCACAATTTAATATATTGGATTGTCTAAATTAAAAATATTATCTTAAAAATGTCAAATAAATCAAGTTCGATGCGATTTAACGCGTTATCTAATCGTACGCCACAAATACGTGCGATAAAATTCTATGCTTTTAAACGATGCAATTAGTCCAAGATTCAAATAACGATAGTAGTCTACGTGTAAACCTGCTTACTTTACACGCCAGTTTCTGTACAAAATGGCCGAGCAAGTTTAAAATTATCGCAGCTCCAACTTTACCCTCGACTCCTGTACTAAAATTATCTTGATCTTGTTTAGAATGACTATAAAACTAATTCAACCATAATAGAGACCATTACCCTGATCATACAAGCGACAGTTATTTACTGCACAACTTTGCTATTTAATTTTAAACTCTGCGATAAAGATGTTAAGACTCAAATTGCTTGTTGCAGTTGAGTGTGATTTACTGCGTTTTTGCTATAAAATTAGACGTTTATGACTTTTTACGGAGTTTGGATGTAATGTGATGTGTATTTGGGGAATAAACGATTCACTTTTGCATACTTATCGTGGCTCAAATCGGGGTGCTGTATTGTATTTGAAATCCACCTGAAACAAGATAAAAAAACTCGTTAAAAAGATCATAAACCGTATTCAAATAAGTACATAATAAAGCAGTAAATAAGTAAGTCAAATTTTATAGAAAACTATCTTTGTTGCTAGGAATGACGTATAAAGTTTCTCAAAACTTAAGTTGCAGTACGCCAGCTTTACGGATTTCCTCTAGTGTTGTCAACTAGGTTACCTGGAAGAGATCACTTTAGTGATAAGGACGCCCAATGTCCCTGATTACCTTCCACTTTTTTGTTAATTATGTTCTTTTTTTGGTGTACAATAATGTATATTTGATTGATTGATTGCATGCAGTTTCTCTAATCTCTAAATTATTATTTTATTATATATCACCAATTACGTACGAGTATATGACAAAAATGCCTTATTTAAATACTTGTTACTTGTAGTAGGCATACATACATACATTAAATAAACGTTTAATCATTACCATCAGCTATCTTCATTTGCCAAAGAGCCATGGAACGCAGTATTCTAGGCGTAAAGCTTATAGATTGCATCAGAAACACCATACTGCGTTCCAAAACCAACATTACCGATGTGACCCAGAAGGCTGCCAACTTAAAGTGGGATTGGGCTGGACACGTCTGCCGCATGCCCGACGACCTTTGGGCTAAGACAACGACGCAATGGTCACCAACACACAAAAGACGTCGCGGCACTCGCGGCAGACCCAGAAAGCGATGGAGGGATGACCTGGATAAACACCAACCAGATTGAAACGCAATAGCACTAGACAGAGATAAGTGGAAAGAGGGTAGGGAGGCCTTTGCCCAACAATGGGACACTTTAAGCTCTTAATAATAATAATAATAATCTTCATTTGGAAGTTTGAAGGTCAATTAGCAAAATTTTCTGCGATCCCATGCTGCTTCTTTTAGATGCGGGTAGGTAGCTCAGTTTAATAAATATACATAAAATAATTCCTTTATTTAACTACCCTCAAAATCTCTGGCACAAGCAGTGATTTCGAGCCCAATCTCGACTGTGTTGCCACCATCAAGTCGGCACTGTGTAACGGTTCATTTTAGGCCGTTAAACCATCATCATTATCATCGACGACTGAGAAATAATACATTAAATACTGTGCCGTTAAGAGCGGGTTCGAGTCCTACTCCAAGCAGATAAATCAAGCCAATTTCATCCGTATCGACATTTGAAAATATTCAACTTTATTTAACTGCAATTTCGAGCATTGCTTACCATTTTAATCGGAAAAATAAGTACACCAAATTCATCACTATCGGAAAAACCTTTCTAATGGTTTCATCATCATCATCTTGACTATAAGGATTATGATAAACAATGACAACGGCGGGTTCGAATCTTGCTTGGTATTTCATAGTAATTACATCGATCAAACAAATCTATGCCATAAACGGCTAAAACTGTGACATTGTTAAGGAGAGGTCGTGTTCCACGAAGTCCGAGTATTACGATGGTGGAATCGTTTCGATAAACGAAATGTATAAACATATTGCGATGACAGGACTACTATGTTAATGGTATAGGAGAGAAAGTTGGTATGTTTGTATGTCATAGCGATCCCTGATGTTCTAAGCAACGCGAGCAATCATAAAATTGGAGATATGAGAATGGAAAGTTGTATGTTGGTAAACCATTACGACTTTAACAGGTACTGATGACCTGGGCAGCGTAGCCAGATAAAATAGTAATGCGTGTATAAAACGTAGGTTTGTTTTGTGTCCAATATCCATACAGGCGAATCCGCAGGAGAGCGTGTACATGCGCGGGCAATAAATTATAGTTACAAATAAATCCACTTAACTGGATAGACAGTGAGGCCTAGGATTAGAGAAAGACAGACTATGTAAGCAGTAGGGTGGAAGGGATAACTATAAAAGCGAGTGTAGGCTAATTTTAAGGAGGGACAGGAACGGAAAAAAGGAACGGAGACAGAGATTCGGAGCGGTGCGAAAAAACTAAAAGAATTCAGAGTCGCGAGTGAGATTTTTATTTTAAAGTCGACGGCAACGGAGAATTTGGGTCCATGATAGGCTTCTAGACTGATCAGTTAACTTCTTTGCTTGAATAATTTGAATTCTATCTTTGAGTCTCTAGTGTGTGTGTTACCTATCAATAGTTCTGGTGAGCAAGAAAAATGTATGCTGTTATCCGGTGAGTCTGTTCCATTTTAAATGTACCTATCTGGAGTTGTTAATAATCTGTATGCAACAAAACATCTTCTAATAACCAGATCTCGATTTTTGTGTAATGTTAAAATCACTTTCATAAATAAGAAAGTGGGCTACGAAAATAAGCGTTGTATTACTACTTTTACACAATGTTATATTATAGATATGGACTAAAAATCATGTACTTTTATATTGTACGCATGTACGTATCTATTTTAACTCTTTACTACGGGGAATCTACCATCCTCCCATGCAAAGATTTAATATACCTACTAGGAGGTTACACTCCACTTTACTTACCTTATTTCAAACACATGAATCACGTAATATGCTACAATGTTACATAAGTGAAATAATAATTTTCATTCTATTTATGAGTAATACCATATTTTATTCAACTAATTTTCCTATTGGGATACTCAATAAACATTCTATTGTATTAAGATCATACACATAAAACTAAACTTTCTTAAAGCAAAATAGCTCCAGCTGGAGTAAGACTTAGAGAGAGACGAACTCTCTTAAACCTTATGTACGTAAATTCTACCTAGCCATGGGGAATTAATTATGCGAAGATGTCGCTTTGAGAAAGATCATCTCTTATTTCTCATATGCGGAAGATCACCGCGAGAAATACCTAAAGCGTGATATCTGAACATAATATTTTTTATCTACGGATACATTAACAAAATTTACAAATTAATGTCATCTCTCTTTGGCTATACAAAGGCTGGAACCATTTGTTGATCATTAGGTCACACTCTACCTACCTACTTTACGAGACATACAGTAGGTCGCGTGTCCTCTTGTCTCTTGAATAACTTACAGTTAATATTAACTTATTTACGAGTTAATTTGCTTAATAAAGCCCTCCTGCTAACCAATCAATTGGTGTTTCTGGGAGATTATCCACAATGGTTGAAATCTACAGTCTTAGGCGGGTCGGGGGCCTTTGACCTCTAATTATCAATACCATGACATTGATGGTTGGAAGGGAACACCAATACTTTGACAGTATAATAAATAAAGGATATGATTGAGCGAAAGTTTTACAATCCTATAAGTAGGTAATTCATTAAAGTTAACATTATTATAAAGCTTTATGTTAGCCCAGATTTATTATCATAATCTCTAATCTATTTTTGACCTTAACCTTTTAGTAATTACGAACTACAAATAGAGTATCTTCCGTTAGTCGAGTATTTTCCTGAACCTCAAAAAGAATTTGAGTTATTACAAACACAATGGGTCCGTATACTACTAGACGATATCACAGCCAAAATTAAAACAATTCATGAGCCAATTAAACATTTCAATGAGTTTTGTGAGACGACACAAAGCACTATCATACAATCTGTTTCTCTACGTCGCGACCGCACGCCCTTCCCCCTTACCCCTCTTCCCTTCTCCTTAGAGTATTTCACTTTAAGCGATTCTAATTGTGAGAATAGATAGATAAATTTAGTTCGAGAAGTATATTTGTTAGTAGACGCGTGTATCGGCGGGCGCAAAGCGCCAAGCGAGCGGCGCATGTTTAATAATAAGGAAATGTGTTTTATAGAGGGGCGATCATCTTGGTAGTGGTTTGATAATAATATGAAAAGAAAAAAGTAGCTATTAATTTGTTAGATTTTGGGGTGGTACATAATTTGAAGATGACGTGACCAGGATATAAGAGGTTCCTTTTTTAATTAATTGCTTTGTTGTTATCTTAATATCTTATAAAAAAAAATATGGGAAGCAGATTGATCGTAAATTGTTAAAAAAAAAAAAAAAAAAAAAAAAAAAAATTGCCAGATTTGGCATAATTTGCTGTCCGTGAAAATGGATGAGGTCAGGAAATACTCTTTTTATAAAATAATAGGCAATAGTTACTATGACTAACTTTATTTATTTTTCTCCATCCAATGGTTGCCTGGAGGAGATTGCTTTTGGCGGTGGCCTTTATTTGTGACATTAGAGTGGTTTGTGTGAGTGGGTTTATTAATTTTGATTTTGTATGTGTGTGACAATGGAGAGTTGTTTATTTATTTATCTACTTAATCCGTGTTAGTTACGTCTTATTTTCTTTGCACTAATTATCATATCTCCGCGCTTTCACTCCATAACATTATTTCATGAAATAATAAGACCTTGACTGGCCTGTTGGTTTGGTTGGTGGTGGCTCTGCCTTCTGGTCTGGGGGTCGCGGGTTCGGTTCCCGCGTGACACGAGTGGTTATGCATTATAGAGATTTGTAATCACTTGTGTTGGGTTTGGTCGTGTGTGTGTGTATAGTGGGTGTGTGTTTGCTAAGGGAGGGGTGTGTGAGTGTTGTGTCCGTTGCCTGGTGCCCACGACGCAGGCGTTTGCTTGGTGTGGGGCTGGATGGCGCTGTGTGCGGTGTCCCGGAGTGTTTGTTTATTTATTTATTTATTTACTTTGGGGTCGACTAAAATCTACTTTATTAAAGTTCGTAAACTACGGGGTCGAAAGTATATGTAGGTAAAACAGTTGTTATAAATATATACAACTCGACAGGATTCTGTGTAACATAACTGATCAAAATTGCAATCAGAGAATTTCGGTCTCGGTTTTATCCGCGCGCAGAGTTGCTTAAAACCTAGTATGTACATATTATATTAGGTAGGTATGTTTGTTTCTGGACTTAGGTTATGAAATCGATTAGAGTGCTGAGTACAAGTGCCGAGAGTGTAAATTTTAGTAGGCGTTGGCTGATAGCGTTGACTTAGGGAATGAAATTCTTTGCAGTAAAAATAAAATCAGGCGTGGAAAAATAACTCAAGTTAAGGTATAAAAACAAAACACTTACGGGACTTTTAGAGATCTGGCTATATAATAGTTTAGTATTCATTTATTTTATACATATAGAATAGAATAGATCTTTAATGTACACCATAAAACATAGAGGTAACAAAAAAAAAAAGCTTAAATATGTTGAGGTGATGCACATTGGGCGGCCTTGTCGCCTTGGGCGGTTTCTTCCGGGCAACCCTTTTATGGACATTACTGGGAATTATAGCGGGCGGTGTAAAAAAAAATATATATATATATAAATTAGATGCATACGTTAGTTAAAAGACCAATACATACTCAAAATATACATAAATAAATATATACATATTTCATACACATTACATATTAAAAGTCTTAATTGATGGGGTCGTGATAAATGATAAATGTAAATACAGCCATAGCGTAAACCTCACTTGAATGTATAGGAAATTAACTTTATGTTTATTCATAGCAATGGATTTTGTTGTATGTAAGTAATAGATGTTTGTTATATTAGTTCATTTTAGATAAACTACGTTTACTTAGGCGACTGTAATAAGTACTAAAAATACGAGCTAGGAAATATAATATATAGGTGTAATTCATGACTTCTGATAGTTAATTTTTATATGAATTCTAAGTAACATGTACGCACTTACTCTCACTTAGCTTTATATGTTATTTTCAATACAATAATTTTAAAAACATTTATTATTAATTTTTAGATCAGATTTCGAAGTTTATTTAGAGTAGGTTATAATTTTCATGCAACAATGGGACAAAGCCAGCTGTGGATGATGATATCTCTTGTAGGTTTAGTTAACAAGTTCAAACAAACATTTTGTATAGGGTTACAATGCGACAATACATTGCGAAGAAGTGAAAGAAGGTATAATATTACGCGTTTGATTAAATACCGACTCAGTATTTCGAAAGGTATTATAATTACATCCGGAAATTATTGGAAAAGGTTTAATTTATTTTAGTGTAACAATATGTAGTTAGAAAAGATGATTTAATCTTAGATAACTTTATGATGGGGTCGGAATTCATCTTAATGTTGGTTCATGTCAAGTGATTAATGAATTGGATATATATAAAATCTTCAATTTTGGGTGGCCTATTTTGTTTTCGGACATTTTTGTTTTATCTTTACAGTAAAAGTGAATCTTTACCAAAATCATCTGATGGATAATGTATCTTAAATGTTCTTTGTAACTTATATTTAATAATTGCGGAGCTTCTTACCATAAAAAAAAAAATAATCTAATATACATTTAATTACACAGCTTTTGATTTTATTTGTGTGGACAAACTAGAACGTTCTCACACGCAACACAATTTTCATATCCAGCCAGTGTTGCTAGAAAGAAAAGCTCATTCCGCGCTAACTGACAAAAAAAAGCGCTAGATTTGGATAATTATTATATTTAAAAATATTAGGTAGATAACGCACTAATGTGCTAGTTAAAAGCAAAACGACAAGAAAAGCGAACTTTATTTTGTAGGTAGGTATCCTTTGTCGATTTTCTTTTGTGCTCTGATATCGCAACATTTTGACGATAACATAATTTTCAACCAACTACAAATTCTCGTTTTAGCATGTCGTAATTAGCATAAATAACTACTATGAAAAAAAAAGGGGGAATGTGTTTTGCGCTCTAAACTATCTCAAAAGAACCAGATTTAGCGGAAAGCGCTAAAATGGCAGCACTTTATATTTTAATCAAATAAAATGCACATCGCCAAGACATCAGTCCACGACACGAACAAAAAACGAATAGGTAAGAGCGGCAACGTCTCACAAAGAATATTGGTGCACGAGCTGGCAACGTGTCATTATGTCATAATAAACAGCTAAGTCCCGAATATTGTTTAATAGCGCCATCTAACAATTTTGCACTGTACTGCAACGAGGCAAGATTCTCTCTTTAACCAACACTTACCAAATTAATTTTATATAGGTCTCCATTGCATACTAGTAGTGACAGCTAGTGATCTATATTGGAACTAACAATCGGCGTGCGCTCTAATGTATTGGAACTTACGATAGTAATATTTTCATAAAAGTTATTCTGAATGATACGGTAACTTTATCTTTGGAAAAGAAAAAAAATAGGAAAGTTATTTTATTTAATGGGGTCGTGTTTTATTTTAATGAATTTTCTCCTATTACCAGTTTTTTTATCTTTCATGAATTAATGTGTGTAACTTTAAAGATAACGCTACACAAGGAACTAACTTAAATTACTGTTATTTTATAAAGGCATGGTTCTGATGCTTGTTATTCATTCACTTGAACAAAATACTTGCTTACACAAAATCAATCATCTTTAAATAGTACAACAACCTACCTAACGTAAAAAAAAATAATAATACTACTGCTATTCAATAGATTAGCTATGATTATGTATGTGTTTCGATCGTAGAATTGGTAGATGGTATGACAACGGTAAAACGGCATCTAGAGTAGGATTGTACAACTTTTACACCAGCACGCACGAATGGTTTATTGTAGAAAAAAATATAATTAGTTGAAGCTTTTGTTGAAGATACTTTTCATTATTTTAGTAAAAGGTACTTAAACGATGACGGTAGGTCCAGTAGTTATGAATTTCAAAATAATTTTACTGCGGGGTCGGAATTTCCATTGACTTTTCTTTACTTTGTTACATATAGTTGAAATAAGTTAAAACTATTTTACAGTGGGGTCGACATTTCGTTATTTTATATTACTGTCAGGTTGTTTACTTACATCGTAAGAGATCAGTATTTTCAGGTGGTTTGGGGTCGTACTTACCATTTCATTTTATAAGTACAACATCATTTAGTTGTAAATTATTGTGACAGTAGATTCTAAATTTAAACAGTAATCTGGTGATTTTACTCTTATAGGATTAGATTAACGACTTCGGTATATCACTGAGTAATCACTTGTACCCACCTACTTCAATTATATTCATTGATCGTATTTTTCACATTTCAGGATAATTAGTTAGATTTTATAGGTCAGCCACCGACACGAGATCGGCTGAGTATCTTATTTTAGTAATGATCTACTTATCGGTAAGTAAATAGTGATGTTTTGTTTTATCTTTGCAAAATAGTAACAGTGTGTTATTAATTGATTGCAAAATAAACTGCGATTCACATAAGCAATAAAGTTTTTCAATTTGCGTTTTCTTAATAAAGCGGTTGGAGTATAATTTTGCGTAATGCTCAGGGGTGATGAACATTTTGCATATAGTATGTAAACTTTATAATTGTTATTAAATTTTGAAACAAAACAAGCTACCTTTGTATCATTTTTATGTTGTTTGGTAAAGGTAACGTTGTGTGGTATGTACCCATGGATGTCATAATGGGGGTAAACCAACTCAGTTCTCTGATCATTGCGAATATTTACTAAGTTATTGAGGTGTGTGAAAGGGCCATGATTGTAGAGACATATGAACAAATAAAAAAAAACAATGTAAGGAAGGGCTCAATGATTCAGTATGTTTCTGAGAAGAGAACAGTCTCTCGTTCTAAAAATATAATTGTTATCCATCACTCCAAATAATCACGAATGTTGGGACATCTTGGTGTTAGGATAAGTTTAAGTCCTTGATATATATCTACAACATTTGCGGTTATTTATTTGCATGATCAAAGGGTTATTGTTATGGTATGTAACTTCAATGCTGGGTAGAGGCATATCGTTCAAATTGGGTCGTTATAGCCTATGCGGTCCCTCTACGTGAGGCCTGACCTTAATGCGGGGTACTACAGTACACCTGTACTCTACTACCTTGATCCCTAAGATGTTGGTGCTGGAGATTAGAGGGCATACCGGGTAACTAAAGGGGTCGAAAGATTGGACCTGTCTTGAAATTACTCTTTATGTGTCACTAGGACAGAGTAGACTTGTCTACTTCCTTTTGGTCTTCGTTACTTCCGGAGGTTCTAAGGCCGTATGTCACCATTGGACTTTTATGATGATGCTCAGTGCTGGAGCATACGATAACACTTAGCCCATTGATAGTCCTTTTAGAATCCACTTACACCACATGATTGTATTTTGAAATGAGAGATTTAAGAGGTTTTGGTCTTTCAGTTATTACTTTTGTATTGATTTCTAAAAAAAAAAAAAAAATATTATGACGCCATGGGGAGGTAAAAGGTCGTAACGTAAGTAAAGGTAATTGTTTGGTAAGTTTTAACTTAAGACTATTATATATCATGATGATGGTTAGCTTAAAGCTAAATTCGTTACAGCTTTATGATAAACCTTCCACGACTTTATCTTGGGGTCGAAACTGTAACGGTTCATTTTAGGCCGTTAAACCATCATCATTATCATCGACGACTGAGAAATAATACATTAAATACTGTGCCGTTAAGAGCGGGTTCGAGTCCTACTCCAAGCAGATAAATCAAGCCAATTTCATCCGTATCGACATTTGAAAATATTCAACTTTATTTAACTGCAATTTCGAGCATTGCTTACCATTTTAATCGGAAAAATAAGTACACCAAATTCATCACTATCGGAAAAACCTTTCTAATGGTTTCATCATCATCATCTTGACTATAAGGATTATGATAAACAATGACAACGGCGGGTTCGAATCTTGCTTGGTATTTCATAGTAATTACATCGATCAAACAAATCTATGCCATAAACGGCTAAAACTGTGACATTGTTAAGGAGAGGTCGTGTTCCACGAAGTCCGAGTATTACGATGGTGGAATCGTTTCGATAAACGAAATGTATAAACATATTGCGATGACAGGACTACTATGTTAATGGTATAGGAGAGAAAGTTGGTATGTTTGTATGTCATAGCGATCCCTGATGTTCTAAGCAACGCGAGCAATCATAAAATTGGAGATATGAGAATGGAAAGTTGTATGTTGGTAAACCATTACGACTTTAACAGGTACTGATGACCTGGGCAGCGTAGCCAGATAAAATAGTAATGCGTGTATAAAACGTAGGTTTGTTTTGTGTCCAATATCCATACAGGCGAATCCGCAGGAGAGCGTGTACATGCGCGGGCAATAAATTATAGTTACAAATAAATCCACTTAACTGGATAGACAGTGAGGCCTAGGATTAGAGAAAGACAGACTATGTAAGCAGTAGGGTGGAAGGGATAACTATAAAAGCGAGTGTAGGCTAATTTTAAGGAGGGACAGGAACGGAAAAAAGGAACGGAGACAGAGATTCGGAGCGGTGCGAAAAAACTAAAAGAATTCAGAGTCGCGAGTGAGATTTTTATTTTAAAGTCGACGGCAACGGAGAATTTGGGTCCATGATAGGCTTCTAGACTGATCAGTTAACTTCTTTGCTTGAATAATTTGAATTCTATCTTTGAGTCTCTAGTGTGTGTGTTACCTATCAATAGTTCTGGTGAGCAAGAAAAATGTATGCTGTTATCCGGTGAGTCTGTTCCATTTTAAATGTACCTATCTGGAGTTGTTAATAATCTGTATGCAACAAAACATCTTCTAATAACCAGATCTCGATTTTTGTGTAATGTTAAAATCACTTTCATAAATAAGAAAGTGGGCTACGAAAATAAGCGTTGTATTACTACTTTTACACAATGTTATATTATAGATATGGACTAAAAATCATGTACTTTTATATTGTACGCATGTACGTATCTATTTTAACTCTTTACTACGGGGAATCTACCATCCTCCCATGCAAAGATTTAATATACCTACTAGGAGGTTACACTCCACTTTACTTACCTTATTTCAAACACATGAATCACGTAATATGCTACAATGTTACATAAGTGAAATAATAATTTTCATTCTATTTATGAGTAATACCATATTTTATTCAACTAATTTTCCTATTGGGATACTCAATAAACATTCTATTGTATTAAGATCATACACATAAAACTAAACTTTCTTAAAGCAAAATAGCTCCAGCTGGAGTAAGACTTAGAGAGAGACGAACTCTCTTAAACCTTATGTACGTAAATTCTACCTAGCCATGGGGAATTAATTATGCGAAGATGTCGCTTTGAGAAAGATCATCTCTTATTTCTCATATGCGGAAGATCACCGCGAGAAATACCTAAAGCGTGATATCTGAACATAATATTTTTTATCTACGGATACATTAACAAAATTTACAAATTAATGTCATCTCTCTTTGGCTATACAAAGGCTGGAACCATTTGTTGATCATTAGGTCACACTCTACCTACCTACTTTACGAGACATACAGTAGGTCGCGTGTCCTCTTGTCTCTTGAATAACTTACAGTTAATATTAACTTATTTACGAGTTAATTTGCTTAATAAAGCCCTCCTGCTAACCAATCAATTGGTGTTTCTGGGAGATTATCCACAATGGTTGAAATCTACAGTCTTAGGCGGGTCGGGGGCCTTTGACCTCTAATTATCAATACCATGACATTGATGGTTGGAAGGGAACACCAATACTTTGACAGTATAATAAATAAAGGATATGATTGAGCGAAAGTTTTACAATCCTATAAGTAGGTAATTCATTAAAGTTAACATTATTATAAAGCTTTATGTTAGCCCAGATTTATTATCATAATCTCTAATCTATTTTTGACCTTAACCTTTTAGTAATTACGAACTACAAATAGAGTATCTTCCGTTAGTCGAGTATTTTCCTGAACCTCAAAAAGAATTTGAGTTATTACAAACACAATGGGTCCGTATACTACTAGACGATATCACAGCCAAAATTAAAACAATTCATGAGCCAATTAAACATTTCAATGAGTTTTGTGAGACGACACAAAGCACTATCATACAATCTGTTTCTCTACGTCGCGACCGCACGCCCTTCCCCCTTACCCCTCTTCCCTTCTCCTTAGAGTATTTCACTTTAAGCGATTCTAATTGTGAGAATAGATAGATAAATTTAGTTCGAGAAGTATATTTGTTAGTAGACGCGTGTATCGGCGGGCGCAAAGCGCCAAGCGAGCGGCGCATGTTTAATAATAAGGAAATGTGTTTTATAGAGGGGCGATCATCTTGGTAGTGGTTTGATAATAATATGAAAAGAAAAAAGTAGCTATTAATTTGTTAGATTTTGGGGTGGTACAACTGTTCGAATTAATGAATAATTAATGATAAGTCGCCATGTTGATTCCGGATACCTACCGTTTAATTTTCATTTGATTGAGCTTCCCAGTAGGGTGACTATACTAACAAAAGTTAAGAGATAACTCAAATAATATCTAGTAAAAACAATAAACTAAAAAAAAAACGTTGATTGTTTCCATGTTGCTTAGATGCTGCGGGTTTATTTTCTTTTCAGTAGATATATATTTTACAAACATTATCTATATCTATTGTAATAGTTTTGTTACCGTCGAAAAAGGTTTTACCAATACATTGTTATAAATATTGTAATAGGTATGTTTTAGAAATATTAGTTGTGCAACCGCAGGCCCACCGCCTAAGAGTAAACTATATCAATTATGATTTCATTTCAATCATTTGTGATAGGCCCGCCGGTCTGAACTGAATGTATTTTTATGGTTTTTAATTAATAAATTTAATCAATTAATAATTTTCATGATTTGTCTCACAAATCCCAAACTTCATGGTGACAGCGCCACCTACCCACGTTTGATGAAATCTACGTCGCGTTTGCGAAGTGAAGCGTAAACAAAACCGTATTTGAGCGGTGATTAAATTTCACTAAATTATAGCAAACGCGGCTGATACGTGTGCCGGTGACAAGCTAGTAGTTCACACTGCCAAGGGAAGATTTATTAATATACCTACTTGTAGGGGCGGGAGGATATTTATGTACTAAATACTGAGATATAGGTAAGGAAGGGAACTAAAGTAGACCAAGAGATAGTCCAAATACAATAAGATAAAGAGTTATAAGAAACTCGATTGACGTAAATATAATAAAGAAAGGAAAAAAATCGGAAAGGTGCTTTTCAGAATGTCAGAGCATACAAACCTATAAGTTTGTAACAGTGTAAAGCGTTCATATCAGAAAATTACGATAGCATTTTTTTGTTATCTTTGTTAATTTACATTTTCGTTTTTTTTATTTACATTTTTTCGACCAGATTTCCGATTCCATATCTCTATACCAATTCTACGAATCCGTTCTACTTCAGCCACATCCTAGGCACTCAACTAATCTCATCCACAAACAAAGGGCAAAGACATGAATAGGCACCATATCGCTTGCGGCCGATCTTTCATACAAATCCCCAGCACCATGCGTTTCCTTTCCCGTTCAACTATAGAATCCGTATCAAAGGCCCCGGACCATTGACGCTTGTATTACAGCTTTACAGGCGTTGCTGTACGCAGAACCGGCAATGTACTGTGACACATCCAATGTGCTCGATACGGGAATTATGTAGTGAGACTCAATAGCGTTTTCAGGGACGCTTACGATGCATATTAATTTGAATGCTAGAATTTTAGATCTTTGAGGTAACAAAATTTAATATTGATACGTTTGTTATTTCATTTTAAACTGCATAGACAAACACCGTTTACGAGTAAATACAAATTTTAAAATGCCCACAATCATAATATTTGTGCGTGTGGTTTGTCTAATAATCTGTATACTGTATCTAAACTACTATCTAAAAGTACTGTAACTATTATCTAAAAGTGTATGCTTGCATATGTATTTGCTATACATATTACCATAGTCTTTAAGCTATATCAGACTATAAGGCTTTTATATTATGATTTTTTCTGTGAATGATGATGGTTTAATAATATTTTTGTCATTTATCAAAATATGGCGACTTAGCGTCGTCATTAATAAATGACATGACCGTCCCACCCTGGTAATTAAATACTTAAACACAAAGAAAGCCTTTTGTAGGAAATAACATACTTAAGTTAAAGTAACCCCATTATATCTATAATCCCATAACATCCATGACAGTAGGAGCGATGTAACCGCAAGACGCAGTTTGCCGGCGAGTCGCGATCGATTCCCAATCGCACTGAAATAACAATATAATTCAACTGGCTAGCCGGCCGGCCCCACCTGTACTCCCCTGTAGAGATGACCGGAGGACAATTTGGCCGGATTTACTGGGTAAATAGGTAGCCGGAACGCCTTTTTTTGCTAGATAGGTTTTTTACAATAACTTCATACATACCTACTAATAAAATTAATACTTGTATTCTGTAATACGCCGAACTATTACAACAATTACCTATTATGAGTTATTCTGGCAAGTGCTAAACCCGCACTTTGGTTGTATAACTTGAACTTGTGGTTGTTCAACATCGGCCGCTTAGTCTGAGTTTGGAAATGAGTGTGGATTTTCGCGCCTGGCAGTTAGTAGACCATAGTCGAGAGGTTTCAGGCATTCTGGTTGGTAATCAGAAATACGCAGGTTCGAAATTATATTCGACAATAACACATTCGAGTAATTACGTCATTTATACAGTTCTTATTTTTATCGACTACCATAAAAAGACAGGAGTAATAAGCTTTTTTATTTTCCATAACCGTGATTGAAGTTTTTATTTTGTTGAGTATTTGTTATTATGATTTTTAAATTTAAATGCTCTTTTACTTCCAAATATTTTTGTTATAAGCTTACAATCATTAAATTTAACACTACCGACGTAAAAAAGTCGTTCAATCCCTACCTGGATTCCCAAAGGAATACGGAAGAAAGGAGTAAAAATACTTGGAAAAGGAGGGGGGAGTGATAACTCACTATCACGAAGATGTGTGGCCAGCATTATGGGCGTTAGGTCGATGAATTTAAATTTATTCATAAAATGCTCGCATTTGTCAAGCAAGGCGTTTTCCGTACGAGATTCTCGTGATATATTTTATAAGGTTACATTTTCTAAAGGAGACGTTGTGGGGAAATTTCAGATTCATTATTATAGGTAGGTAAAATAGCGCCTGTAAAGGTGTGTGGTTTCTAGTTTTGGTTTAAAACTAAACATATAAATTTTCTTATGTTTTTTAGGGTCATCAACGAATACGTTATGTTAATATTATCAGAAAACAGCAACACTCTGTTATTACTGCTTTGAAAATGAACGCTAATTAACTGAAAAAATAGACAAGTATTGCATAAGAGGCCTTACACGATTATGTACTTTTCTACAAATAAAAACAAGTTTGTGTCCAATCTTTATCTCTATAATAAATATTTAATTTTGGACCCATTTTTACTCTAACACAACCAGGCAAAATAACAAACATTCTCTAGACCATTTCCACCGCACACTAGACCTCTGTATTTTACTATTATCCCCCAATAAACCAGGCCGATCATAATATTTATTCGACGTACTCTTTTTATTATAATCCTTCATCTCCATTCTCTGCTTAAGGTCTTAGTGGAGTAGTAAAATAACTTTTATACGAGGGCTGAAACTTGCGACATAATTTCGGGAGGGACGGGCTTCTGGGGGTAATCCAATGCAGGGCTATGATGATATGGTTATACATGTAGCGATTAGCGATCTATTTTGAAATTGTTTTTATTAATACTGATTCAATCACGCCAATATCTGCAATTACTAGTTTGTAAGTAGTTAAGTTTGTGAATTATTAAATTAGATTTGATTGGATTATGCCTATATGGCCATGATAAATTGTGTTGTGTTGTAATACAATATTACTACACTATTCTTTGCATCTTTGGCTTTAAATAAATAGTGTAGTTTTTTAACCTGTACTAAATCTACTTAATTTGAACAAATGAATATTCTAAAAAACCCGTCTGCAGTGTTACATTTATACCTATAATACAAAACAAAAATTGAGAGATTTATTTATTGGGTCGTGATTATTTTCGCTCATTTTCCAATAAAAGTTTAATTTAAAAATTGAGAGACTACAGTTCCTCAGAGCCCCGCTATTAGAGCGACAACGCCCTTACAATAAGGAAATCAGAACAAAATCAATAAATACGCAATAAATCTCGGGAAGCTTGACGTTTATATATATCCACCTGAATTATTATTGTAAATAATGGCACAAGTTTTTAAAAGACCAAAGTTTTAATGAGACATGAAGATGTTTTCTTGTTATAGCTAAATGCGAGTGGAATTAGGTGGTAACGCTCGTTCCGAAAAGTTTTTATTGAAGTTTCGAGATGTTCTTAAATAATATTTTATGGGGAGAGGTTTTCACAGGTAACTGACGGTATGGTATGCATGTATTGTTTGATCTGCTAGCCTTGTTGTGCTGCGCGCTCAGACAGCCATGGAGTCTGTGGTGGCACGCCTGCTCGCACAGCAGGCTAGCACTGTGGAGTGTGAATTATCCGTGCCATTATGTGCTATAAATGAAATGTTATGTTAAATGTTATCATTGTTTGTTGCTATAGATGAATCATGTTTTCAGATTCAGATTTTGGGTATAGAGCAAAACTTTGTGTTTAGGTTTAAAATGAGTCTGTGTTAAATCTTAACGGTAGCTACTATTACCTAGTTAATACATATATATATATATATATATATTTTATGTTGAATATAATTTTGACTCTATGCGACACAAAGCAATGATGAGATCAAATCTAGCGTGTGTGCTTGAAATAATTATTTTTGCCTTCTGGTGGCCCTTATCTATCTTATATCTATAAGTGACAGTAGGTACCTAGATTTATTTAAGTTGGCATATTGTATGATTACATACCTATTATTATGTTTGACATGATTTTAATAACAAAAATTTAAGTATGATAATAATAAAATTGACATTGTAATAATTTCTAAAATTTTATTAAAACTAAATGTTATAAATTCAATTTGACGAGATATTGTAATTTGTGTAGCATGTTTTATGATATTAGTACTTATACCTATGTTGCAACTTTACATTATCAATAAAGGTTCTTTATCTTTTATCTTTATCTTCAGTGTACAAAAAGTACTGCGTAAATTTGATTTAATGTATTTGAACTCTCTATTTTCATCGACACACCAATTCTTAAAGTTATTTATCTGCCTTTTTCTAATTAAGAGCTCGTTATTAACCCCCACTGTTCGCCGGTGGCGGGCAAATTACTCCCGAGTAGTGTCGACGACTTGCAAATATTTATTTCTCTCAATCTCGCCACTTGCCGACTTGTTGGAAATAATTAAATTCCGTTGCTGTTGCATTCCTTTATTATTATTTATTGGTAAGTGCTGGCTTCCTCGCGCCGCGGTGCAGTGTTACCACAGTGCAATTGTAATTTGGTAGTAAACCTTTGAATATCACAAACGAATGGGTCAGGTAAATATGTAATCTAATTAATAAATGGTTTAAGAGACTGAAATAAACTAAAATATAATTATTATTAAAAGCCGGTTCTGTCCCACTGCTGGGCAAAGGCCTCTCTATCCTCTTTCCATTCATCTCTGTTTATTGCTCTGTTTGACCAGTTTTGACAAAAGGAGTAAAAAGTAAAATAAAGTTAATTAGAAAAGAATAAGAATAATTTATTTACCTTAACAATTAACTTAAATAACATATTTGACTTATCTAACTAGGAATACTGCATTTTTGATATCCCTGTGGGTTCTGCACTAAGAAAATCCTGTGTCGCAGAAACCACGGTTGATTAAATAATAAGTATTAACACGATGCAGATACGGCAAAAATATATATCTGGGTAGTGGTTTATAGTTATACAAAGTAAATAGAATAAGTACTTAAAGTCAGTAAATAGCATGCTATGAGAGTACCGAAGACACATTTTGAGTGCTGTGTATGTATGGGTGTGTGTGTAAGTGAGTGTGTTGTGTGTGTGTGTGTGTGTGTGTGTGTGTGTTTGTAGGTTAGTATGAGTTGTTTAAAGTAAATAAAGGGTATTAAGTATGTAGATGAAGTTTTTTTTACTGTATAGTCCAGCAATTGACCATCAGGTTTTCTAAAGCAAAATCCACGCAAGCGATGTTGTGGTTTGAGGAACATATCTATAGTGGAATGGTACTGACTATTGATCATAAAATTTGTTATGAATTAATGTGTCATTTAAAAACACCAAACTAAGATGGGCCTTGTATATATAAATAAATAATAAATAAATAAAAGTTATTTATTTCAGGCTTGCACCCATAAACTTAAACTACTTAAAATTAATACACTGTATAGGGGTGAGTCAATTTAAAAATAAATATAGAATAAAATGCACATATGCGATCACTTTTTGTTTCGGCATAGAAATCAGGGACCCCCGCATCAGCGAACATGCCCGACGCGCTGCAGCACCGCGGGAGCCGCATAAGAGCCCGGAACGTACCATATACCACCGTAATATATGTACCTACATATATATGAAACTGTTTTTTTTGAGGACCCCGTTGAAAGTTCCATAACTATTCGCACAGCCATAAACTGGCAAAGTGGTTTTACTGCTTCACAGATATAATAAAGGCTAGCGCTACTGCGATTCCTACAGCGTTGTTGTTTTATGAAAATTTTTGTGTACAGCAACCCCCGCGTCTGAATACTGAGAATATTTCAGTACTAGCAACCCTGGGCTTGTTTTGCGCTGTAGCAAATATTTTAAATTGCTTGCGGATAGCAAACATTTTATGCATCGATGGCCGAAATGCTATTATGCTTTATGGCAAGACCAATATTTGTTTTGATTACATTTTTTGTAAATTGTATCAAAACTCATTGGATCATAAATGATAATTTCTTACCAAAAGTAATTTAATGCAAAGAGAAAATATAGTAAAAATACCTACGCTTTATCGCAAATATATAATATTTATTTTCATGCACTGTTCAACCATAATAAGGATAAGGAACAAATTTTTCTTTGGCATCGTTTTTCTAGATTTGATTGAAATTTCGATTCAATTCAACTAAAGCACCATAATTTTCATCTGCCACAATAACTTAAACCGACAGACAGGAGATAAAACTTCACAACGTCGGTCAAATACCATTCAAGCGACTCTCAGCTCTTGTTCAATTCAATTACGTGATAAAATCCAACAAGCGAGCAATTCTTCCAACATTCAATGCTGACTCAATATGTACTATTCAGACCAATGAAATCATACCCAGCAGACCCACCATTAGCCAAAGTTAGAACACTATCAAGTTAAACTATGTAAAAATGACATAAAAATATCAAATCACGCGATTGGTCACTACACATACTTGCAATCTAAGCGCGCGGCAGCACGTCAAGCCAAATTCAAACAGAGCAAATAAATTAGCAATCAGCACAGCATATTTATAGCTTATGTTGTGCTCAAATTGGTACCATATCAAATATTCACAAAGCCTTTTTAAAATGCTACTACAAACATGTCTATATCAAACGAAAAGGCCGTGATCAGATAAAAAATCATGCGTAATGTCTTTGTATTGACTGGTCTGTACTACGATTAAGCTCGTGTGTTTTTTTACTTGGGATAAGTTTATGTTTGACTACAGCCAAAAAATAAAGACGTAATTTATGTTTAAAAAATAAAGACTGTTGGTAAGCAACAACAAGGCTTAACATCAGCCGAGTAGTGGGCAAACGTCAGCCTAGATTGCTTTTAAAACGATCTTTAAAGAACATTGAGCAGTCTTGAGATTATTTTGTCTGTAACTCGAGAGACTATCTTGTGGTGATTCACGTTTAGCCAGAGATAAAATCTAAGCTTGGACCAGTGTAGCGTTTAGTACGTATTACAAGGGATCAACGATAGGACGCTGTGCTCTAACAGAGTTCAATTAAATGTAATTGAAAATGTTAAAACGTATTTTGATCCCGATTTTACGCTATGCAGTGATGTGGTTTATGAAATGGGGCATACATTTTTGTACATACATTTGATGTCTGCAAATTTCTGTTCATAAAATGATAATCTGTCAAATAACATGGTCGTTTTAAATAAGTTTATTTTCTCGCAAACATCACAAACCTTTATCTCATACAAAACGACAAAGCAGAAACGTCTATTTAATCGAGCAGAAATTTGCATTTAACTACTTACAAAGCAAATATACCTACATAAAGACCAAATACAAACATTGCTTTGCAGGGTTCTAATTAAAAAGAAATAAGAAATGTTTACAGTGAAATAGTTACAAGAATACGAGAACCAGTCCGGAGGGAAATCCGGTGCATTCGAGGAATCTACAATGAGAGCTGCATGTCTGCAGTTTTGAAGGAAATATAGCGAGTAGGTAATTTCAAAATACTTTTGTTACTAAGAACACATTGATGGACGATTGGACGGAAATACAAATTATATAAGAGTCTCAATAAATCCAGAAAATAGATAGTTATATGTGGAAGTATTTGATTAGATAACAATATACTCGTTCTTACAAAGATAAAATATCACCATTTTTTTTAAATTATATAAGTTAATATCTTAAGACTTAATTCACTAATCTTTTGCTTTACATATATCGCTGATCTACATTTTGTTCTGATAACATTTATTGTTCAAACTACATAGGTAATACGTGATATGAATACATCACTAATCCCACCAAGTGTTCAGAATCGCGGGACGACGACACAGTCTCAGGTGGTGTTTGCATTCAAAACCGAGAAAAATCACGTAGCACAAACACGCATCAATATTTCAAAAGCACACCTACATACATCCACATACACACATGTACATACATACATACACACAATACATACAAACGAAGAGTGACACCTTGAAGCGCCGAAACAAAACGGGGACGTCACAAAACTCGACACCTGGTCCATTTCTCGAGCGCAGAAAAGAGACGCACACATAAAAAGGCGCATAAAAAAGAGGGACATTAGCCAAACAAAAGGGAGCCTAGAGTGTCATAACTCGAGGCGGGTTTCCTTTGTCACGGTGACGCGGGCAAATCCGCCTGTGACGCTGTATTATTTACGGGCAGCTGAGGTGAAACTGGCCGGGCTCTATGTAACTGTATGTATGTTCGTTAGTCGGGTTAGAGGTGAATAGTAGGAGCAGTAGGTAATTTCGAAGATTGAATGATATAAATAAGTTTACCATTAAGTTTTGGCACGGAACATGTAATCTATTTAAATCTGGTTTCCTGTCTTTTATTGTTATCCTCCTCCTCCTTGCGTCGTAGTCCTCATTACTGAGGGTCGTGAAACCCCCCACGGGATATTAGTTTTTCCTTAATGATGTTCTTCCATCTGCACCTGTCCTTAGCGACGTGAAGAGCATCATATAGCTTGGTGTCCAGCGTTGAGCGTATTTGGTCGGACCACCTGGTTAGGCTACGGCCTCTCGGCCTTCTACCATCGACCTAGCCTGTGAGCATCAGCTGTTCGAGGTTATGGCCTTCTTTCCGGGCAATGTGGCCAAAGAATTCCAGGAACCTTCGCAGGCATAAGGTGGAAAGCCTGGTTATTATTGTTATATACTATATAATATGAAAACGTTGGTTGTATTTTCATATGTCTATTTTATAAATTATCTATGCAATTGTACTGGGTCATGGCATTTCTTCATTTTTATGGTCATATCTTCCATACTGAATTTAAAATGTTTGCAAAGGATTCACCGAGCCTATATAACACAATGTTAAATATTCAATAAACAAAACAGTTGAAAGGAACTGACTTGATAATGTTCGCTGACGACACAGTATTACTGTGCCATGCTAAAACATGGCCTAAAGTCAAACAAGTAGCAGAAACCTCTCTATCACATGTTACTAGTTGGTTAGACAAGAACCTATTAACGTTAAACACCTCTAAAACCAAATATCTTTGTTTTTCTAAGAGAATGACAGGGGCTCCCCAGAATGATTTCAAAATTATAATTCACACGTTCCCTTGTAACCAAAAAGAAGGTACATTTAATTCTGACAACTGTTTCTGTCTACCACTGGATCGTGTTGAAGTAATAAAATATCTAGGAGTACAGTTAGATGACAATCTTAAGTGGGATAAACATATAAATTCGTTATCTTCTCGTATTCGGCGACTTATTTATATCTTTAAGACACTCAGACATGTGGCAGATCTGCCCCTTATAGTACAAACGTATAAGGCAATGTGCCAATGTCTAATAAGATACTGTATTTGTGTTTGGGGTAGTGCCGATAAAACACATCTTATGGCTGCAGAGCGTGCACAGCGTGCTGTGCTAAAAGTAATGATGTTTTTACCGTACAGACACCCTACTACCGAAGTATATGACAAAGCAAAGGTTCTATCAGTGCGAAAACTCTTTATTTATGAGTGTATACGTAGGGTTCATAGAAATACTAGACCTAATAATGTGTGTACAATAGAAAGAAGAAGGCCAAAGACACTCTCTGCCCCTTTTGCACATAGAAGATATGCACAAAAACAATTTAATATAGTCTCTGTAACACTGTACAATGAGATAAACAAATCTAAAAAAATAGATTTTCTTACAGATAGAGAAGTCAAAAAGAAAGTAATTGAATGGCTTACTGATTTGAATTATAATGAAGTAGAAAAAATGTTAGAAAGCTTTTATTTTTGAATTACTCTTAATCATTATTTTAAACTAGTCTGTAGTAGTAATTTGTTGTACTAGCTTAGTCACACATAACAAAACACTCTCTCTCTCACACACACACACACACACACACACACACACACACACACACACACACACACACATATGTATGCTTAACATAAAGTTATTAACATCCATCCTGAAATAAAATATTGTTAAATACATATTCTTAAATAAATTAAATTAAAATACTAAAAAAATACTATTAAGTTATATGAATAATTAGAGAAAATTTAATTTTTTTTAAATCTTTATTAAATTTATAAACATAACTTTAATTTCATAAAAATATGCAAGGTTAAGAAAACTTATTATGTTTGATAAATCTTAATGTTTGTAATGTTTTTATTTAAATGTTACCATTTCTTAGTAAATTTTTTGGCATTCTGTTTATTTTGTGTGTTAATTGTAAGCAGGGAGAAGCCATCGGCTCCCGAGACACAGTGAAAACTAGTTCGGGAGGCTTTGGATTCCAATATCTTTTTGTGAAACTCAATTATGCAAAAATAAACAAATTTTATTTTTATTTTATTTATTTTATTTTATAAAAACACACTCTGTCCAGCATACATAAAAGCATGAATTATTAAATTTGTGTTAGTATAAACGCTATATAACTTACTCAGTACACAAAATTTAATTATAATTTCAAATAAAGCGTGCTAGGCAGACCTAATAACCGTCAAACCTAAAAAAACAAAATTCACGCACCCAAACGAGTAGGCCAATATTTTAAAAAGGGCATTGTGAAATTAAATCCCTCAAGCTTTCAACATTTTGAGCCCTTTTTTCACCAACAACCCACTTAAAGCGTCGCTCAAGGCAACTGTCAAATAAAACTCGAACAAAATGCTCCCAAAAACGTTATTCGAAAATAATCATTGCCCAATAAAATATCGGTCTGTCGATGAAATACACGAATTAACGACTGTTTGTATTTGACTGGCTTAAGGTTCTCTTTCATTCACATTTCATTAATTTCGTAAAATGACAATGCTTCGTAAATTTTTATTTAAAAGTAGTAGGTAGTATTTTTGAGTGACCATTTTATTATAAATAATCTGAATTTGAGTTTAAATATAAAAAAAGCAACTAGTGCTGCGAGCAAAATATTAGATTTCGTTGGACACATACTTATGAGGACTAGTAAATTTTAAACGTTAATTACAAAAACAGCAGCAATTTGGCATAAAAATATCATCCACGAGCGAAAAAATACAAAAAAGCCAAATTTTATTAACTCATACCTTAATATTTTTGGTATTATAAAACTTACTATATAAACACACAGTTATAAATACGTTTCAGTCCTGGTCAGATATATCTGCTCAGTGGAGACGCTAAGCGATAACGGGCTGATGATGATGATGATATAAAGCTGCTCATTATATTATATCACAAATCTTTCATAAGCTTTCAGTGTAACCTTGACATTAATGCTACTGTGTAGTAAAAAAAACGCCTGACCTATAAACGATAAATTAGCCCAATAACGATAATTTGGTAACATTTTTATTATTGCTCCTATTCTTTTGCCTTCGATAAATTGCGTGCGCCATTAAAACCGGAACGAAAAGGTTTATGTAGATTCAGACTACGCAAATAAACCCTTTTTAGTAACGTAATATTTGTATGTAGTTAAGTTTTGCTGTGTGTCGTTTGATTGACAGCTTTTTGATTATAACACACACGTTTAGAAATATTAACATAATTCAATTTTAACACATTGTCATTATCAGGAACTCTTTTTTGCCCACTGTTCAGTTGAACGCCTCAGATCTTGGTTCTGCTTTTTGTCTATCTATCAGCATCTATCTATAGGTATAGAGTTACTAAACACTAATTATATATAAGTACCAAACACCGCGTACCTACATAATTCAATGGGAAACTTAAACTTAAACTTTGGGATGCTCCATTGGTACAGAAGCAATTTAACTCTTTAAAACAAAATTTAATAGGTGACAACGATCGCGCAAGGCTTCAAGCAGTGTCTCAACACGAATCTGGCCAATGGCTACATGCCCTCCCTTCTGCCAACCTCGGTACACTTTTCGACAATGGCAGTTTCAGAATCGCTATCGGCTTGCGAATTGGAGCTGCTATTGTCGAACAACACAGTTGCACATGTGGTAGCGATGTCGATAGGAAGGGCCTCCACGGACTTTCATGCCTTCGCAGTGCAGGCAGATTCTCCCGCCACGGCTCGCTGAATGATATAGTGAGACGGGCACTTGCCACTGTCAACGTACCATCAGTTCTTGAACCGATTGGCATGGTCCGTGACGATGGTAAGCGCCCCGATGGCCTCACACTGATTCCCTGGGAGCGGGGAAAAGCTCTTGTATGGGACGCAACTTGCGTCGATACACTAGCTCCTTCTCGCCTCAGTGGAACAGTACAAGCGGCAGGAGCCGCGGCGGACGCAGCAGAAGAAGCCAAGCGGCGAAAATATACATCATTATCGACTGATTATATTGTCGTACCGCTTGGCTTCGAAACTTTTGGTCCGTGGGGAAAAAGCACGAAGTCTTTTATAAAAAAATTAAATAAAATGTTGATTGACATCACTAGAGACAAGAACGCTGGCTGGTTCCTTGCGCAAAGGATTTCTATAGCAATCCAGCGTGGGAATGCAGCCAGCGTTCTTGGCTCCATACCACATGTAGATTGTTTAAATTTAGTTTAGATGTAAATACTCTTTTTTAGTTCTATTAGTGTTAATATGTGTAAATATTGTTTCTTATTATTTTAATAAATTTGTTTAATTCAATGTATATAAGTTTTATCGAAAATATTGTATAATTCAAACATGCTTTTTTGTTTTTTTGTATTATATTTTTGTGTAGGTATGTCTATTTTAAAGTGGTAGTAGGTTTTATTTTTGTCACTAATGTTAAATTAGCTAGGTTCATTGTTTAAGGAAGCGTACATATCGTTATATATTTGTGTATTTAGTTATAAGTTTTAATTGTAGTACAATTCTGTTGATGAACTAAATAAAAAAAAAAAAAAATGCTTTACACCGATACTCTCGATGTAATACAATTAATAATAATGCTTTCACCTGAATACTCGACACTCTTTATGTCCCTATGAATGAGTTGTGTCACCTCTATTCCACAAGGTGACACTGATACAAGCTTTGTTATTTGTATCGTATAAAATGGAATACGCTTCATTACATTCAATTTGACGAGCGATTTGGTGAATTTCTTAATCAGATATTTAGTAAATGTATATACCTATACATATATATTTCAGGACATATCACACAGCGCCATCTAGCCCTATACAAAGCTTACGCTTGTATCATGGGTACTCGATAACGGATATAATACATATATACTTTTCTTTTTGTAAAATACTTACTTATTATACATAGTAACGACCAGACTCAACTCAAGTGATTACAAATTTTAATATTCATAATTATTTGTCTTATGCGAGAATCGAACCCGCACCCCTAGATTAGAAGGCAGAGCCACTACCAACTAAGCTAACGGAGCTGTCAAATGTATGCTACATATATTATTTAGATTTGGTTCTTAAATATACCTTTTTAAGTGGAGCTCGTATGCTTTTACTTTATACACGTAGTTTTCAATTCAGATACTTTAATTTGTATTGTTACTTCAAGTTTTAATAAACACTTGAAAAATATTTAGGCTACCGCGCCACCAAATGTGTTTATTTTAATTAAGTACTAACTATTCTATACGCATAATCTTATATTGTAGTTATTTGGCATATTTATTATCATTACCATTGTCTAAGTTATAGTTAGATATACTATGTCAAAGTTAGTCAAAGTAAGATCGAGATATATATCTACTATGAAATATTCTCGTACCAATAAAACCAATACCAATCCGACTAACCAAAAGAACCCGTCCGTATAAAAACTCACTGCCAAAGAACTTCTCTACAAAGTTAGTCGCACACTCGCTACTTTTGTACCGAATTCCGCCGTTTTATCAGCTGAAAAGTTCATTCCAGCGGCGAAGGTAACTTAAGCTCCACAACACTTGTTTATATCCCGGTGCGATACAGAGTTCAGTACAAAAAAGCTCCGAAAGCTTCCGAGCGCTGGGGGTTCTTGATACTTTCTTGTATCTTGCGCTTAGTTAGAGCGCTAAAGAGGCTTGGCTGCGCTTTCTTTTTTGAAAGGTGTATGAAAAACATACAGTACTGTAAAGCGCGCTGTAGAAGAGGCCTATACTCAGCAGTGGGTGGGCATGGGCTGACATGATGATGTTTATTAATGACATAAATAAATAAACAAGAATTATGACAAACAATTATAACGAACATGTTATTTGTAATTAAGATAAAGAATATTATAGTTAATCTATACTAATATTATAAAGCTGAAGCGTTTGTTTGTTTGTTTGAACGCGCTAATCTGAGGCACTACTGGTGCGAATTAAAAAATCTTTTTTTGTTGAATAGACCATTTAATAAGGAAGGCTTTAGGCTATATAACATCACGCTGCAATTAATAGGAGCGAAGAAATAATGGAAAATGTGGAATAAACGTCTTCGAGGGCTTCCGTTACGTGCGCTGCGAAAACGGTTCAAGATATCAAGAAAATATGTACGAAAGAAACTTCTATTGAAATTATCTAACAAAATGTTCGCAACAATACCTATATATGTCTATCTTTTAAGGTAAACTCACTAGAACCGTTTTTATGGTAATAACTATTTCACGCGGACAAAGTCGCTGGCACAGCTAGTTCAATTATAATCAAACATTCGTTTGGTTATCTATATTGTACATGTCTTACATTTTTCGATCCCTAAAAAGAACTCAACAAGCCGAGTTACGACCTTTTTCATATTTGGCAACTTGGAAACTTGCCTCTTAAATATTACGGGAGAGTTTTCCGAACTTTAAAGATGAGGGTCTCAATAAAAAGTTTCCATTTTGCTTGTCAAATTTTAACGTCTTCGGCTTGCGGTAGACTTACCTTTCGAGCTTAAGAAAGATTGATTGTTTCGTATTGCCTTCGGAACTAAGTGGTTACAATGATTAGCAAAAATGAACTTTGTGTCTATGGAGTGAGGGTTGAAAGGGTTATGACGGCGCGTCAAGGTTGAAAATAGTTTGAAAATACGTAGACAGATATTTGAAGAACTTTTCCCTAGAAGAAATTAACTTGAAATGTTGTGTACTTTGACCTAGTTTTACTAGGTTTGCAATCTTAAAATTAATAAGCATATATTTCACGTTATTTTTTGGTAGGTTGGAACTGCATATAGACTTCTTCTGATGTCAGTTTGTCTTATTAACGTATTATGAATCTGAATTTAGTGCAAAGTAAGTTTATTGAACATATCTTCCAAGCCTACACGTAATTATTTGAAAAACATAAATTTTCGTTTTTTTCCACGTTCCAGAATTTCAGGTATTGCATATTTAACCACTATTTTTCCCGAATTACGACCGGCACAACCAAACTTAAACTACTTAAACTTAGCAAAATCATTCTCACCAAAACCACACGTGAATCAAATAGAAAATCTTAACAAATGAGATCGTGTCCGTACACCAATTTACAATAAGACGTACACTCATAACTTACGCACTGCTTTTAAGGTGAAAAAGAGGGGGGTGGTAGGGGCGAGGGGGGGTGTAAAATCTCGAGGCGCATACGAGATTACCCCCACCTCACCCTTTCGGTACATTTGAATGTGGTGTATTAGTGAATGGTTAGATTTATCGTCGGCGAAACGGAGGCCCAACCTGAAATTTATGGCGGTTGAGTTACGCAACGTAAGAGGCAGCGGGATAATTTCCGGTTTGCGTGGAAATTTGAATATGGAAGCTTTAAAATATGATTCCTGAGCGAAACGAATCAGAAAGACTAAAGTGTGAATGTGAGATTTCGGTATTCTAGTCAGAATTTTACTAAAATGAAAAAAAAACCGGAAGTTATCTCGGTGCCTCTAACGTTGCGTTAAATAATGAATTTTGTGTTTTTTTTGTTATACATACATGTAGGGAGTAATTTTGTAAAGCCACTGTTGACTTAATTAATAATTTTTAAAATGTTTTAATAAATTCGAATCGTTGATAAAAGCATTTAAATATCCTTATATTTCCAAAAACCGTAGTGCATTTCGTAGACATACCGTAGCATTGCTACGCGACTCCGTAGCTACGATTTGTGTAGCTATTAAAGACACAGGGTCAAATTTATGCAATAATTTTGTTTTGCTGATAAATGATTTCTATTATACGTTTAGAAACTTTTATTATCCTACTGTCTCTTTTACCCTACACCATGGCGTACGAATCCTGTGGTGTGAATTCCGTTTCTCGCGTTACAAATGTGCTCGCCGATTGCCGTAGTCTTAAAACGTCTCGGTACATTTAATTTCACGGAGATTTATTCAGAGCAGAGCACTTTTTGCTCTTTCCTTTATCTTATTAGCTGGGCTCGTGAGCAGAGCAAGATGGAATTGGGCTATTCATTCGGGGAATATGGGAAAGCTTTTAGCTTGTATTTTGTGTTAAGTATTTATCAAGTGAAAAGAGAAGGTAATGTATAAAATAGCTTTTTAAAGAAAAGTCCAGTAAATACATTGCATTTTATAAAAACATGTATAGTTTTAATCAGAATCGACAGGCACACGATTGATTATAATTCCGTTTATGCGAAGCAATGTAGCATCTTGTGTTAGTCTGTTCGTAATCTGATGACATTTATTTTATTACTTCTTAAGAATCAATAATCAATAAAGTTAACATTATGCCATGTTATAATTAATACTTACGCTGGTTACCTATGTATGTTAAATTTTTTTCGTACATAATTATGTAAAGAGCCTGACAATTATAACTAGTTGTGTGCTAAGCAAGCTGCTCGCTCCAAACAAACACAAGCCGACATTAATTTACATAAACGAGCCGTGTAACGTTGCTAGCACGTACATATAACTTGATAGATTACTTACAGAGGGACAACTTACAGCAAAAATGTATTTTAAAATGTTGTCGGATATGAATTTGAGTTTTGTAAAGTTTTTTTTTCTATTTTATGTAAAAGACATGGCCACATAAAATATAGAGACATGCATTTAATTAGTTTTTGGAACTAAAAAGGGTTTGCAATTTTCCATTGTAATAATAAGGTGCAACTAAGACTTGCGGTATTTATGAAAAAAATGTTTAAATTAATGAATTAAATGATAGGCTACCCAATATATTTCAACCCTTATCATTATTATTGAGTATTGCGTGTCATGTATGTGAATGTTTCTTAATGTTTTATGTTTAAAGAGTAGAACCGATCAAAATTAAATTTGGTATGGATGTAAATAAGACCCTTGATTCCCTATAAGACTACTTTTTATTCTATATTACCGTCGGTAACATCGCGAGAAACTGCAAATACATTATATGTTCAGTGCTTATACATCTGTATTCCCAGCTAGTCCTCATCCGTCTAATTGCCGTAATATACGCTATCACGGTCTCACCTTGGGGTGTTGATAACTTTACGAATAGTTTCTTGTTATCAGCACCATCTCGTGGTGTCGTGCTAAATACCGCAAAGAACGTCATTTGGCTTGCATAGCGTTTTAAACTTGGAACTGCAATATGTTGCTTGTAAATGGTGACTGTTAGGAATGTAAGTTAGGGATGTTTATGTTTCAGCTAACATAAAATACAATTGTTAGCGTTGTTCCGTGAAGTGTTTCATATTACATTTTTTGCGTTAGACATATGCAATATATTATCAATCACATCATAAATCAGTATTTTTTAAATCAGAAATATTTAAATTACTGTGAATTTATCGCAGTCATTTCCGATTTATGAAAAAACAATTAAGTAATAAGCAATTTATTAACAACAAGAATAGAGTAATTATCAGTCAGTCATTTGTTTGTTACCTTTTTTAAGGAAAATAATACCATTTAACTAACTACTAGAACATTCAATTCCGATCTTGAAATAAGCTTGTAACTAATCATTTTACACATTTCAAGTACAACCCAAAACTTTGCGTAAAATCCACAGTTCCCACTGAACCTTAATAAATACCGTCCGCAGCGGCAGCGTTCGCTTTGTGTCCTAAAGTTATGTGATAGCAGTCGCGATCAACGCGTTTAGGCATATTTTCACTGTTAAATTGTTGCCGGCTTTTTCGATTAAACGTTCTAAAAAAAGTACCCGAAAAAGTACGTTTTTCCGGGATTGCGATGCGGGTACTACGCCCTTGTTTTGTTGATACCCTTTAACGTATGTCAAGCTGGTAAAACGGGAAGCAGGAAGTTATGGATTTGCTGGTCACAATCAAATCCGAGATTTGCAAACATAAAATGTTTGCAAATCTCGGATTTGATTGTGTGTAGCTATGTTATAATGTAATGAATGACAACACACACACAGTTAACAACCACACAATGCAGAGAAAATTGGTACATTTAAAAAAGCATTCTGGTTAAATGGTAAACGTTATTTTGGATCTACTTTTCTAATCTATTAATTAAATAATACGTACTCTACTCATTTGTAACAATAGTTCTTGCTGTATTTTCATTCCTATATAACTCAGTATAACGACTTTACTAAAAATAATATTAATAAATTGTTTTGGAGTACTTTTTATTCTAAATAACTTTAAAATGATAAAGATAAGTACATGAATCTTCTATGTACTATATACCATTCCCTACTATATATCAAAAATATTATGATTGTCATCTTTCATGACAGAACTCAAAAACCGATTGAGCATTTACTACAACAAAGCGCATTATCAACTAACGTTCCGCTCCAAACATTCTCAAAACAAAATGGCACTAGTCAATTAGAAGTTTCACCCCAACGGAACCAACACAACCACTCAAAATATTAAGTTACGCATCCTGTTAGATGCGACCTAACAATCGAGAACTTGTGGATTGGTTAGCAGATTGAGGAAATAAATGGTAAACTTATCTAGATTAAATCAATATTTTTGTCAATTTAATAAAATTTCTCGATGTGAAAAGCTAAGCAATTTAATTTGCTCATCTGATTGGGTTCAAGTTTAGTTACAAGATGCAACTTTACACTACAACAGCTAATTCGTAAATCATTTTCATATAACATAATACTAAAGTTTTACTCACTACCTAATCATCATACTAAACATTAAAATATTTGAAAAATATATAAATCAAATCCTTTCACTATAAAACTATGTGGATGAGTTCACATAAAAAACATTATAGTACTATCCAATCAATTTAAAAGAAATGCAGCAAAATGTCACAGAGATCGAGGCCAGTAAGGTATATATTATAGCAGTGATTAGAAACCTATAACAATCTGCTGACCGATTAATCCACACCCCATATAATTTTGGGGAGCGGGCGAGAATTTCTGCAGCATTTACACGGCATTCCACTTAAATTTAATTGCCAAACAAGAGTATTGTAATCGGATATCGCTTCGAGCGATACTTATATTCGCGATATTAGATTCTGGCGAGTGTGTTGCCCTTATTTACGGGTATCAGTCCTTCAGTAAGTATTAGTATAGTATTTGGAAATATTTTTACATTGCTTTTTAGTAAACAAAATGTTATATTATTCTGATGATATGTATGCAAGTCGTAAAAGAATTTAACTAAGATAGCATAAGTTGTTTTGACGCACTCGATAGTTTTTATGTCCTTTATTATTGATACCAGTAATATTAATTACTTTGGGAATTTTTTATAAAATCTCAGATGATTTTTGTATTCTCATAGTGAAAAGAAAATGCAGTAAAAATAACACGCTTACTCACTCTAAAATACAATATGTACGCTATAATTACTTTATAAACAATGAATCCGCTTAACTCAACAAAGATATACCCACAACCATTACTAAGCAATAACTGAAACGCAACTAAACTAAGCAATGAAAACAGCATAACTATTACAATCTAATTACTCTTAACGTGTACAAGTTCCGCGTGTAACCACCAACGTATGTAACTGCAAGTTTCGATGCTGACCAGTTTATTGCAGCACTAACGGGCTCGTTTGCTGGAACTAATGTAAATGTGTAACTTGGGATCATAGTATGGACAAAATAATTTTGTTTTCTGCTCTAAATGTTTATACATATTTTTTCTAAACAACGTTAGTATTGTTACGTATTTTCTTGGTTTATTCCTTAGCAATTTTGACTGCAACTCGTAGGTTTAGATTCGTTACACGAAAATATCTACTCAGTTGCCTACTGTCAGGAGATTGTGGTGTAGATCTAATATAAATTATTTAAAATAGTGTTACACGGACGGACTTAGTGTGGAATGTAGTACACCCAGTGTTTAATATCTATGTACCAATGTAGCCTATCTCGTAAACCATGTTAAATATTTTTAAGTATACTACATAGAATTAACATAATGTAACTAGTTTTTAAGTGCAAATAAAAATAAAATACTATTACAAGATGCATTTCAAAGCCATATGTTCAAGGTAAACGTTCTGAATTATTGGTGCGAGTGCAGTGTATGTTTTGTAATAACTAATTAGAAAAAAAAAACAATTTAATAATAACAATAATAACTTTTTATTGCAGTAACAGTTGCAATCATAAACAGATAATATATACAATTTTTTATACAATATTATTATATTAAGGTACATTTTAAGTTGCAATTGCTACCCATCGTGCATATGTTGCAGACAGCAGCTGCCGGTCCATACGGCTTCTGACAATCTTATTTATACACGTGTCAATTCTGGACATGAAGGATGCGATGCGTTTCCTTTGGATAGCGTTAAATGAGTCAACTCGCGAATTCGTGTACATTTCCGAAGCACTACAATACCACTTCAGGCCCATCAGGTGCCTGAAGACGTTGTTGTAGGCTACTCTTATTGCGTTGTGCGACATTATACCTATAGTGTAATTGGTCCAGAGTTGACACGTGTAAAAAGACTGACAATATGCCTTAAACAAAGAAATTTTGACATCCATGGAGGCTCTGTGAAAATTTCTAGCAATCATATTTCCTACAACACACAAAGCTCTTGTTTGGCGTTCAATGTCTTCGTCTTAAACACAAGCCTGGTGAAAAGGATGTGTGTCCAATTGCCTATTCTGCCTGTACAAGTTGACAATAGAGATGCAGTATGTAGATAGAATCATCCCATGAATCAAACAGTGATTCACTGTGTCCATACAAGACCCACGGGCCGTTTGTTCGAGCGAAGTCCGTTAAGTACGAACCTTTATTGCCAGCCAGCAACGTGATCCTTCAGCGCCTTTTTATTTCTGTGCAAATGACGATTAAGATGGCACATAGATAAAATTATGTACAAACTTCTCACTACTTATCATTTCTCTCTATATATGATTTTTCTTCAACCATAGGAAAAACCATTTGAAAATTATTTGAATGGACAAAAAAGTTATAAGACCAACACCGATGGCACTTAGGGGAGGAGGTCTATACCCAGCAGTCATAGTTTTACAAAGGCTGAAGATGATGATGATTGAATGGATGAATCATATAATTTACTAGCTGACCCGGCCACGTGTTGCTGTGGCTAAAGTTTTTGTTACATTAAATTTTTTTTTTTTTTTTTTTTTTTTTTTTTTTTTTTATAAAAAAAAGTGGCAAAAAGGCAGACGATCTGCCTGATGGTAAGCAATCATCGTCGCCTATGGACACTTGCAACTCCAGAGGTGCTGCAGGACTTTGCCAGCTTAGAGAGGTGTTTGTGAATACCCTTTTTAAATCTCCCCATATTGTAGCTCCGTGGAAAGACCTCAGGGGGTAGATCGTTCCACATCTTGCAAGTTCGCGGAAGAAACGAGCGCATGAAACGGACTGTGTGGGAGCTCCAATTTTGCAAGATGTGAGGATGAGCTCTTTCACGGTGCCGAGCAGTCCGGTGATGAAAATGATTTGCCGGAATTAAATTAAAAAGCTCTTTAGAACACTCCCCAAAAAAGAGCCTATAAAAGATACAGAGGGATCCCACATCCCTACGGAGACTCAACGGCTCCAACTTTTTTGTCAGCTTGGGATCATGGACAATTCGGACGGCTCTCCGCTGCATAGAATCTAGGGGATCTAGTTGATATTTCGGTGCACCATTCCACAAGTGCGAACAGTACTCCACGTGAGGGCGCACTTGTGCTTTATAAAGTAGAAGCCGTTGACCCGACGTGAAGTAACGTTTCGCCTTGTTAAGTACACCGAGTTTTTTAGAGGCTAATTTTGCCTTAGCCTCGATGTGTCCCCTAAATTGGACCTCGCTCGATATATCCATCCCAAGGATTTCCAAGTTCTTGGATACCGTGAGGGAAACACCTTGAAAACGTGGCGCTACAACAAAAGGTGTTTTCTTAGCGGTGAATGCACACACTTGTGTCTTAGATGGGTTAAAATTGACTAAGTTTATATCACCCCAGTGAGAGACTTTCTCCAGGGATGACTCAATGTCAGACACAAGCTTGCATCTGCTCTCTTCAACCTCTGAGCGCTTGTGGTTTACACGTCCACGGTAACATGCGTCACCCGTACTATCATCTGCATAACAATGAATATTACTAATCTGCAACATGTCATTGATATGCAGAATGAATAGCGTAGGAGACAGCACGGAACCCTGCGGGACCCCAGCATTGATCGGCTTAGCTTCGGAACGTGATCCGTCGACTACAACACTAATAGTACGACCAGATAGGAAGCTTGACACCCACGTGCACAGGCCGTTAGGTAGTCCGTACGAGGGAAGTTTGGCTAGAAGTGCTTTGTGCCACACCCTATCAAAAGCTTTCGCGATGTCTAAACTAATGGCCAGTGCTTCACCCCTACTCTCAATTGCCTCTGCCCATCGATGCGTTAGGTAAACTAGAAGATCACCAGCTGAGCGTCCATGACGGAAGCCGTATTGATGGTCACTAATCAGCTGGTGCTCCTCTAGATATCCAAGCAACTGCGAATTGACAATCCTTTCCATTACTTTGGAGAGAAGGGATGTAATAGCTATAGGGCGATAGTTAGACGGATTCGTACGATCACCTTTTTTAGGGATAGGGTGGACAAGTGCAACTTTCCAGGCCGATGGAACAAGGCCCGTGGCGTAAGAGAGACGAAATAGACGCGTTAAGACTGGAGCTAACTCTGGACAGCACTTCTTGAGGACGATAGCCGGAATTCCATCTGGCCCACTCGATTTACGCACATCGAGGGAAAACAGCTCATTGCGTACCGCACATTGAGTTATGCGTACATCAGGCATGGAACTTTCACAACGCGGCAGTACGGGTGGCGTTGAGTTTCCATCTTCAAGTGTCGAGTTGGAGGCGAACAAGGAACCAAGGAGATCTGCCTTCTCCTTCGCACTGTGGGCCAAACTATCATCCGGCTTACGAAGCGCTGGTAAGGATGATCTGCAGAAATTTCCCTCAGCTGCTTTTGCAAGGGACCAGAACGCTCTACTGCCAGATGGGTATCCGGCTAGCTGATCACCAATTTTACTAATGTGTACATACCTCGCACTAGCAAATACCCTCTTGCTGGATCGGGAAGCAGCATTATATTTCTTCTTGAGTGCACTACACTCTGGACTTTTCGACGTCTGTGCATCCGACCAGGCTTCGAAGGCTTTTTGTTTTGCCTTAACAGCTGTGGCACATGATTTGTTAAACCATGGTCTACTGCGCCCACCTATACGTACTTGGGAATTAGGAATAAAACATTCCATTCCTTGGAGCACAACGTCAGCCACAGATTCAGCACATACGTCTAGATCGTCTGACGAGAAACACAATTGCTTCCACGGGTAAGAAGAGTAGAATTCACGAAGGCCATCCCAGTCTGCAGCTGAGTAGTGCCAGACCAAGCGTTTCCCGGAGGGACGGTTAGGTTGGTCTATTGTTGGAACCTCGGAGCGAATCAGACAGTGATCAGATTTCCCAATGGGAGCTTCTACTCTGATAGAATATTGCTCCGGATGAGATGTCATTATGAGATCCAACAGAGCTGGGGTGTGGCCATCGATATCAGGAACTCTGGTATGGCTATCCACCAGCTGGGTAAGGCCATGAACCAGGGCAAAGTCATAAGCTGTACGACCCGCATGATCGGTCTTATTCGACCCGAGCCATTCCACATGATGACCGTTGCAGTCACCAAGTACAATTAGCTCTGCGGAAGTATACAGCTGCGACACTTGGTCCGCAGCTGAGGAGATAAGATCAAATAGTCGAGTAGTTTCCGCGTCACCGCTAAAAGACCTATAAAGACAAGCGTAGATGCGTGTCTGACCACCATAATCTACACGAGTCCAAAGTAAGGACAGGTTAGGTATTTCCAAACTATGGAGACGTCGACAACAAATATCCTCCCGCACATACAAGCACACTCCTGCCCGAGGCAGGAACGAATGTTCAAGACTGTATCCGGGGTATGAGAGGTAAGATGTGTCCGCAGGAGTAGATATTTGAGTCTCAGTCAGAAAAAATAATGCTGGCTTAGCCGTTTCAAGATGATGATGGACGGCGTTAAGATTTGAATGCAAACCTCTGATATTGCAATAGTCCACAATAAAAGTGGAAGTTTTAGCCGCTGAAGAACGTTTACTATTATTAGACTTGACCATGGAGATTATAAAGGGTAGTAAAAAAAGGGACTGTTACCACTCACACCTCCTCAGTTCTTAGGCAAAGATAAATGAAAAATAGAGCTCCACAGACGAACGGAGTGGTGATTAACTGGCGCAGAGAACGGAAGGGCCCCCGGTCCCCCCTGCGAGTGACGGGCGGGTTCCACTCCGGTCTCCTACTCCGGCACGACAGCCACTCAACAGGATTATGCGCCGGTTGGCGAGACAGCCTCCCGGGGCGGAGTTTAAAGGTGATCCCCGGGTTCGGGTCTCCTACTGACCAGCGGGCGGCCAGCGGTCAGCCGTTTCACCGAGTCTCCCTGGTCTCTGCGACAACCCTTCACATTCGTCCAGGATGAAAGAGCTTGACATTCACAAAACGGCCCAAGAAAAGCTAGCGGTGTAAGTGACAAGGAAAAGGGGGGGGGAGGCTGGTTCACTCGCAAGATTGACGGAACATGATATCACCTGAACAATATCATTTAACATTATAGTAAACAGCGCACCGCCATCTATTGAACTTATATGACACGTTCGTAGATTTACCATAGCAGCGCCATCTATTGATTACTTACTCAACCCAGTCGAAAGGTATCGAAATCTGTTAGAATCATTTGGAGTTAACAGATAATTGCTACTGTCAAATAATAACAGACAAATAATGAGCAATAAATTAAAATTGCGACTATAATTTGAGATTTAAACTATCCTATCTCTCAAGTTGGATCGAACTGCATATGGTGTGCGAATTTTATTATAATCGGTTCAGTGGTTTAGGAGTCCATTGAGGACAAACATTGTGACACGAGATTTATATATTATTATATTAAGATAATGACAAAACCAACGATTAATTAGGCCATGGCGTGACAACTCATAAAATTGCATGAAATTCTCATACACAGAATTAGGCCAAATCTGCCGTAGATGATGATGATATTTATTTCTCTCATATGTGGGGTCTATCTTAATGGTTTAATGACTATTAAGATGCGGCTATTTAACTAGGTACCGACATTAGAAGGTACATTGTACGGAATGGAAAGCAATAGAGTTGATGGCCTTTGTTTTTTGCTTACAGTGAGTTGTTTACGTTATGGACGTAAACATTTCTAATTCAGAGTTTTTACCACAATTGTGTTTTACAACAGCTAGTGTGTTTATAAGTCATGATGTTATATGATAGCCTTAATGAAAGAAAATGATTTACTTGGGGATGTAAAATTCATAGATTATAAATACCTACATAATGTTTGAGATTACTTAAGATATTTTTTGAATCCAAACCGAAAATACTATTATCAGAACAAAAATTTGGTAATTAGTCAATAATTTAATTATATCAAGTCATATTATTTACTTACTAAGCAACGAACAAAACAAACCACACACAACAATATCTAGAATTTAAACTTACTTCACCTTTACATCTGATTAGTCGCAACTCCAACAAACTAAAGCTATTATTTCATGGAATTTTCATCCCTAATGTTTAAACTTTAAGGGTGATAATAGCTTGTGAGAACGTTACCGCAGGTAGCGTTTGTCAGTTAGGTTGTATGCGTAATGGGTGTCCGGTTTTAATTAACTAAACGCCGCCTCTCGGTTGCGCTTCAAGCCATTATATTAACAGAAATGTGATATTTTCCTGCATTTTGTTTATGTCGAATAAAGTTTGCCCGTTTCAAATTTAGTTACGAAAAATATCATCATTATTTTTCAATTTTCTAATACTGACTTCGATTAAGACAGGTAAATAGCTTTTTGTCTGTAACTATAATGATAATAATATCATTACAATAATGTTATGTTATTATTTATGTATGTCAATAATTTTGTAATACCTTTTAATTATTTGTTTACGGTTAAAGAGGTTTTATACGTTCACTAGGACTAGGACTTATATAAAAAAGACAACTTTTGCTTCCGATGTCGCTATAATGCAAATTTGATATTATTATTATATTGTCTAAAATATATTTTTTTGCACCATACTTAGTAAAAACTATGATATCTGAGCACAATTAAATTTTTCAGCTATCGAATTACATAATATCATTGTGCAAAAAACATAACGGTATAAATTATAAAAAAAATATAAAGACTACTGTATTAATAGTACCCATAAGGCATGATTAAATTTAGTTGTAATAATAGCACTTACGTCAATAATTACGTCGAAAATTAGCTCGACACGTTTCGGAAAGCTGTGGTTTCTATCATCGGTAGGACAAGTCAGCACGCGCCTCCCGGTTGGTCATATAGTTGGTTGGATATATAGACTAGCCGGATAGTTAGTACTGATAGTAGTCACATGACAAAGCATGTCTCATCCCTAATACTATTTAGCTGGTCCCGTCACAATATAATGAGCACGGCGTGTACACCAGTCCGCAGGTTTGCCAAACAAAAGCTTCTCTCTAACATACATACATGTACTAGTACAAACTTGCTTTGTTTTACATTGTGCATATCAACTTTGTAATTAAATAAGTATTATATAGGTATTTCATTATATTAGTACAACGAGTATAGGTACCTAACAAAATACAATTAATCTGTACAATTATAATATTGAATAAATAATATTGTATAAGTCAAGAATAGGGGAGTATCTTCTCAGGAACCACTTTTTTTAGACAGTAAGTAATATTAGGTGAATTCTAATCAAGCATGAGTGCATATGCAATGCATTGCATCCAGTAAAATCCAACAGAACTCAAAACTACATATATTTAATTTAAAAAGCAATCGGATTATGCCTTATCCCGTATTATTATCGACTCCCTGCGAACTTCCCGTGTCCTCCGCTTGTGTATCCCTGACTTCAACCATTCCAACCTTGTCTACCACTCTTCTTTCACCATGCAAGCTATTCGCTTATGGAATGATCTGCCACTTCATATTAGGCAGGCCAAATCCCTTCCTATTTTTCAGAGCTTGGTTCATAATTATTATATGCATGACTAATTTGTGTTTTTTTTTTTTTTTCCTTCTTTTTGAGTAGGTTTATTATGTGTTGTTTTCCTTTCTCTGTTTGTAATAGATATAAATGTAGGCATTTTACATGTTTTTAGGTTTTTAGTTGTTCTTTTTGTTAAATTATTATTAAGTTGTATTAGTTTTATTAGGTACGCCAGCTTTACTGTTTTCCTATCGTTGTTTTCCAAACTAGGTTGCCTGGAAGAGATCACTCTAAGTGATAAGGCCGCCCTCTGTCCCAATATTATGGTTTTTTTTTCTTTATACTTGTGTTCTCTTGCTATATTGGTGTACAATAAAGAATTTTTGATTTGATTTGATTTGATTTGATTATGATGTACGGCACACTTTAAATTACTGATAAAGTGTTGTACTCGGAAAAATAAATATTAAAAACAACTAGCGATAGATCTTTGCGTTTGCATTTAGACTAAAAATTAATACACTCGCCTTGAAGATAGTAACTTTGTAGTCACTTTAGAATGCTACGGTTGTCATACAATAAATCAACGTATACTCTCAAATTATTAACATAGTAAAAAAAACTAATTAGGTTCCTACTTAAAATTTCGCGTACCGAAAATCTTATTCATTCATTCGTCTAGCATCATAAAAGTTCTCTTGAGTCTATAATACTATATTGCTATAATAAAGCCGCACTAATTTACCGAGATAATAAAAGTGGTTCTCTATTGGAGCTGGCACAGAAGAAACTACTTATAGACTCCTAGCTACTGCATCTTTTTGCAAATTGTTCCATTAGCTATATGTCATACTAGAATCCATGAAAAAAGATGCTTCTCTACAATTATCTACAATAGTTTTTTTACTAATGTAAAAGCAGAGGTACTTGTAATCTATAATATGTTATTTGTTTTTCAAGAAGCTCCATTAATATTAGAGAATGGAACTGAATGTATATACGCAAAGCATGTTAAGCTATTAGGATTCGATTTAGATCCCTCCTTAACATGGAAAGAACATATTAATAATACTTGTAAAAAAATGGCAAAAGGGGTTTATGCATTAAAACAGTTGAAACCAATAACAAGCCCAGAGCACCTAAAGGAAACTTATTATTCATACATACACTCTATACTTTCATACGGCATAAGTATATGGGGCAATGCGACAGACTTTGAAAGAGTGTTAATAATGCAGAAACGAGCAATAAGAGTACTTGTGGGAGGTAGATATAGAGAGTCTTGTAGAAACCATTTCAAAGAGTTGAAGATTTTGACGTCAGTGTCACAATATATATTAGAGATTATAAGGTTTGTAAAAAAAAATCCACATTTGTTTAAACTTAAGACTTATAACTCAAATAGAACCAAGATAAACAGAGTATTGTTGAAACCAACTGTGCCTAGGCTGTGTATGACTAAGAAACTACCCACTATAATGGGAGAGAAACTGTTCAATAAACTCCCCGCACACATTCAGTCTTTGAATAATGATCAGCAATTTTGCAATAGCGTCAAACAATTATTGTTAGATCAGACACTATACAGTTTTAAAGAATACTTTGAAAATGACTACAGTCAGCTAAAGTGACAGTACCAAGATTTATTTAAGTTGACATATTGTATGATTACATACCTATTATTATGTTTGACATGATTTTAATAACAAAAATTGTCATTGTTTTATTAATAAAACTAGACATATGTAACTTCTAAAATTTTATAAAAGCCTAATGTTATAAATTCAATTTGACGAGATATTGTAATTTGTGTAGCATATTCTGTGATATTAGTACTTATACCTATGTATGTTACAATTTTACATTATCAATAAAGATTCTTTATCTTTATCTTTACAATAAATTTAACTTTTTCTTATTTTTATATGCTGAAATCACAGCTTTGTGATCAATTACGTCTCGTTGCAGATAAAATGTTAGCACGCAATACCATGCAACTTAATTCATAGTAGAATTAGCCTCATCTTGCACACGGTACTTTTATGTTTTGGGCTCAGTCCAAAACATAAAGAGTAAGCTTAAAATTTGGCATATTTTGTTGTTTTTTTTTTCACCGTTATAAGCGTTCAACAAGATTCACTTAGCTAGTACGTACAAAGGATGGACTTTGAAAAATCGAAGCGTAAGAAAATTATATACGACGCTATGAACTATGAAGATTATTAGCAAGGAAACGTTTCTAAATGATGACATGAGTAAAACACTGCTATTTTTTAATTGAAAAGATCAAATTTCCACTGGTTTGGTTTTTATTACGTGACCTTAAGTGTTCTTAATTATTTTTTTCTGAGACATACAACTAAAGGTATCTGATACTATTGCCGAGTTTAGTGTACTTGCTACTTTATGACGATTAGCCGTTTACTGGTTCTGATGTCGTTGAAAGCTGGATATATTTATGTGAGTACCTGAAACAAGAAAACAGGCTCGTTAAATGTGCGGATTCCCTCGAGCAATAAAAGTTAATGCCCCCTAGTTAAACGGAAACACATTAATTTTATTTCGGTACCTATACTTAGATTGTAGCGTGGGAAAAACGATGGGTGTGTTTTATTTTCTACATTAGGCTTAAGTAAGGTTAGCATTAAATAAGATATAATCATATCAGCATTTTTGTTACTTACTAACTAGTTGTTATTATTATTAAAAGCCGGTTCCATCCCACTGCTGGGCAAACTGGACACCTCTATCCTCTTTCCACTCATCTCTGTTTATTGCTCTTTTTTTCAAACTTAGGTTAGTAGGTTGAAGATATTTTAATCTCTAATCTATGTATAAATTGGTTTCTATTACAAAAATATTATTTATATATTTTTAAACGAGAATAATAAAAAATACATAAAATAAAATCATTGAAATGTGTTATAAAAAAAACAAAATAGGATCTGTTGCCATCTAACCATCAGTCAAGAAGGCTCAACGTTTTCAGAGCTACATAATCAGGCACATTTATTTTCCTTCTGACTAAGTATCTACTTATCTTTTAATCATTCTGACGAAAGACATTGAAAGTCAAAGCGAACTTTATACTTTGATAGATAGATTAACTCTTTATTGTTGACACATATTAAAAAAACAGTACATAGAACAAATTGCACCTTAACTAGTGCCACAAGCGGCGGCCTTATCGCTGAAAGCGATCTCTTCCAGGCAACCTTCAGCTGGAGAGAAATAAGCAAAAGAAAAAAAAAAAGAAGAATGTGGTGTACAACAAAAAGGAAAAAAGAAATTTTACTAATATATATAGGTACATATATATATATATACATATAAATACGCAATACACATACTTAATATAATAAAATTAATGTTTATATACAAATACATATAATACACAACAAAATATTTAAAGGTGATAGTAGTAGAAATAATAACAGCAATTTTCACTGAAGGGAAGCGAGATAAAATTCCTTTACTTGTTTTTTAAAGGAATCAATTGTCTGAGCCTTTATACTTTATACTTTGGATACAGAAAGCACCTTTCAAATTCCAAAGAAACGTTCGGGAAGCTTTTAGGCCACTTAAACCTTTTTCGGTGGAGTTGGTGACTGAAGGAGTGAAGTGAGCGATGTATCGTGTATCTTTTTCTCCTTATCGAATGAGAGTGGCCATCTCTGGTGTCGGAGTTTATCAAGCCATTCTATGAGCCTCTGAATTGGCCTAAAGACTGTCCTACTTTTATAAACCGCCGGGATCTACAATATAACGTCTCCTCCAACCCATGGAAGCACCCAAATTGAAATGTCATCTATATTCGTGATATTGAAAGAGTCTACGTCGGCGATATTATTATTCAAAACCAATGATTTATCATAATTACAACAATTTATTTAAAGTTTAATATTTATATTGTTGTGATTTTGATGAAACTTTAAAAGCAGGTTTCATCCATGAAGACAAATAAAGCCATACTTTATGAAACACAATATGTCAAATATTTGTATATGAGAGATACGCAAACAGGCACAATAATAATGCACATAGTGTTTGTAAATAGATAATGCCATATGATAATACTTTTGATGCAGCGTATATGCATATGTGTATACTTAAATTTCTGCACCATTTGACTTTGATAGCTGTCAACATTTTTAAAAAATAAAGAAGTCATTTTAATTTTTACTCGTGAGGTGTACCATTCCCAGAATTTGTAGTAAATTATATTAAAAGGTTTCATGTGAATTCGTTCACCTGTCTTAAGACGAGTTGGGACAAAACAAACATTCTCGCGGATCCAAGGAAATGTATTTCGAGTTTACGGAGAATTTGAATTTGTTTACTTTCAAATTTCTGTATTGGTACTCGTAGGTATATATAGAACTTAGGTTGTTTACTGATTTTGATACGAGTGTTTATTTTGAACTGACATTAAAAATAGATTTAAATAAATGGTTTTAATTAAAGTGTTAGTAACTCAATAATATATAAACAAAATTTTCGCTAAATGCGCCTATTAATGCGTTGTTATGCAATCAAACCTAAATGTAATTTTGTCGTATTTAATTTTTATTTGTGCATTCAACATAAAAACATACTTTCCTTTACAAAAACTGTAATTTTTATTTTGATTGTGCATATCTCTCTCTCTCCCTCTTGAGTCGTATTTCCTCATGACTGAGTTTCGTGACTCCCCCTCAGAATGAATTTGTTAGGGGAACTCTCTTGACATGAGCAGATACATCGTGGTGGGCGCCTAGGTACTTCCACGCTAGACACATGTCCTCGGATATAGTGGTATAGTGGGTGGTAAACATGACGGTTTCCTCGCGATGTTTTGATTGTGCATATACGCAATTTATTTTTAGGTTAAAAATTAAAAACTAAACCGCGCCATACAAATAAATCATAAATCCCAGTCTAGGCGTATCTAGTACCCAAGCAGCAGACATAAAGCTGAATACACACCGCCATATTCCCTCCACCTGTGAGCATGTAATGACGCACGATATAGCTGATCCGTCTGGCTCAAATCCGCCACTTTAATAACCACGGTGCGGTGCGAACAGACACTCACATATTAACATAGAACAAATAGTGGACTGGCTAAAATAACTTATTTTGTAAGCGCACGAAAAAAATATCGGTCTTAAAAAACTCAACAAAAACATACTTCGTTCGGTTCTTGTTTTTGATAGAGGTTAGCTAGCTAAGCTGACTTTTTTATGGAAATGTATTAGTAAAGCCTGTTTATTACAGTACTATGTGAATGCTCTCACCTACACCATTCATATCGCAACGGTATTTGGCTAATTAAACCGCCAAATTCGCCGAGGAGCGTCGACGCGCTAATATAATAAAGTCGGTATAAACCGCACTAAACCGGTTTAATATCAAGAGGGGTTGGCTCACCGAGCGCAGCAAACTTTTCAGCGCGGTCGCGCCGCGAGTACATCTCAGGATTACCCGGTGTGTACTCGGCTTAACGTTCGCTTTGTTTGCCTTTATAATAACTCCGCTAATTACGCTAACTTTATTTGCCAATTTTCTTAATCAAAACTAAAGCAGACCATTCTTTTAATCAACTAAATAAAGACGACGAAAACATAAATTAAACAACTTTTTCGCTGACATCAGAGCCCAGATTTACATCTAAGCCGTCTGACTTTGCAAACTTGATAAGCTAAACGTTGATAATAAAATAATTATTTCTCTTTAACTTTGAATGTCGTCTGTAAACTTTTTATTTTTAAGGTTTACGTTCGCGAGTTGTAATGAAACGAACGAATCTTAAGAATAGACATAAAAACTTCGAGAAGCAATTTCACACTGTATTCTACCGCTCATCAGAGACGAAGTAAGATTTTAGTGTGTTTTAAACTGCGTCTCTAAGTGACGACATAAAATTTGGTATGACTTGTAATACATTAGAAATTTTATTACACTCGTTTGGATCAATTGTGATTTTTTGATAAATGCGTTTGACGCAGACATAAATATTTTGGTAGATGCTTTTTGCATAAGACAAATAGAAACTTTTTGCAATATAAGTATTTGTGTTACCAAAATTGGTTCTATACACATTTTTTTCCTTTTTAATTAATCTTTACTAGACATTTTAAAGAGGCTAATTTCTTAAATCTACAAAACAATTTTAGGCGGTTAATTTGATCTTCACAATACCTTCGAAAAATCGCAGGAAAACTAATCGAATTATCCCAACTGCGACATAATATCAGGTCAGGCTCCAACATAAAGAGGGCCCAACAAATTGAAACAGAGTCGAATCCGCGGAACCATAGGTTGTATGTGAAGAAACAGTACATAAGTTAAAAAAGTTAGTAAAAAAACGAAATAATGTACATCATATTTGTATAAGCTTATTAATTAACTGTTGGTATAGAAAGCATTAAATTGAAAACAGAAAGAATCTTGTCTCACTTTAAATTTAAAATATAGATATTTTCATTATACCGACAAATTGGCCTTTTTCACACGGAACTGCTCTGTCAGACATATGACCATTATATCACTTAAAACGGAACCTGAACAAAATGTATCCCAGGTAGAGCATGCATGTACTAAATTAGAACTAGCTCTCAAACAAGGCTACATTAGGCATTATTAATGCATTATCATTATTTTAGGCAATATAATGGTGATTAACCTGACTGTCTTGTGTAAAAAAATCAAAACAAGCATACACTTTTCATATCAGAAGCAACAATATACTGACACATGTTTCTATCGCAAGAACAGTCACCACAATGGCTGGGCGGGCGGGCAGTGAATGTGTTTATCGCGCGCCTGTCCCTTCCGCCCGCCCTTCGTCAGTGCCACCGTCAAGAAACTGACACAACGCACTGATTTTCAAAGATTCTATTTTGTGATTGTTTGGCAAGAATCACACGAAATATGAATTTTGGAAATCTTGTGTCTAGATTTTTAGTTTTATAGCAATTTATAAATTTCTTATAGCTAACGCTCTAAAAACTAAAAATCACGCCAACTACGAGACACCTCCGTAAGTACCATTCTAGGTTTTGTGTAATGTTGCGGTAATATTTTTAGGCACTAATCAGTCTTATTTTAATGTTAAGTAATTAATTAATTTCAATGTCCCGGAATATTTATTTTATTTATTTCATATTTTAAATTGTTTTGTATTTAATCGATCACTTATGAAATGAACCATAATTTGCAGAATAATTAAATTTCTCATATGTGTTTTATCTTTTTATCTTTAATGTGTAAAATATTCATGCGTATACGACTACTATACAGGTAAACAAATTACAACCTCAATAGTACTTGCTTATGTAAAAACAAAGTCCAAAGAAACTTTCATCACCATCTCTACTTCAATTACCAAACTCGGTATCTTACACAAAGTCTCCCGAACAAACATTATCACAGACAATGAAACTCATTCAGCACCACATTCAAAACAACGCTAAAAACTTGAAAACCGCAAACTCATTTCGTTAACACAAACATCAGCTCTCAGTCGACTAGACGTCTCAAAAGAAACGTCATTAACATACCTACAACTTAACACACGGTGACATAATAAGCGTGAAACTCCTAAATAATTAATAAAATAAAATAAACGTTCCGGGACATTGCACACAGCGCCATCTAGCCCCACACTAAGCAAACGCTTTAATTATTTATTCTCTATGAAAACGCTCTATATGCTACGAGCGGCAATTAGCATTAAGATCTAAGATCTGAATACTAGTTAATATTACAGCAGAATACTAATTTGGTAGCATTCTAATATCGATACAAGTGACATTACAGTCAAGTTGGGTAACTTTGAACAGTTTTCATGGATATTTTACGATTATTGAAAAATAATGTATCGGCCTAATTATGTTTTATTGGTTAATCAGTGTTCTTCTATACTCAAATTTAAAATAATTTTACTGAAAAGATGTAAACTACAAAATGAGGTTGAGTTAATGCCTATACAATCACCGTTCAAAGTTACCTTGACTTTTGGGTAACTTTGAACTTCGTTATTTTGTGCAACGAAAATTCTTGTTTTACGGCAATAAATACGTCTAGGATAAGATTGAACTCTTATTCTGAATAAAAAATACATAGATCTGTTAAATTCAATCAACTTGATACAACGTATAGCCTACCATTCAGTCAGAGTTACCACCTACAACTAATAGGCACCATATTGGTAGGAAAAAATTAAGAAAAGAAACACACTTTTGTAAAATTTTCTACAAATGTATTCAAAATTAAACTTAAGCATAAAATTCTGCAACCATTTAGCTGTGGAATGCCATCAACTTAAACCATGAGATCAAAAGTTACACAAGATAAAATACAAAACGAAAAAATTATTCTCCCCACTCCATAAACAAAATGTCGTCTTCTATGAAAATCTTCCCATCTTTTCTTGATATCTGATGCTCCTTTAGGATAGAAACAACGTTTTCTTTTTTTATTTCTTATGTACTTATTTTGTGATTTGTATGACCAAAATGGCTGCTCACACAACATCTCAAAGTTAAGTTCGCCTTATGAACAGTTATGAACATCAAATGGAGCAAGACGGGGCACCTCACTAGCACGAATGATGACCAATAGAGCAATGCTTTGACTGAATGGCCAAAACAGGTGCCCGGAACGTTAGGTTAATCAGGGCTATCAAGTGTTGTTGTCAAGTGAACCCATCTGGGTTGACTTAACACCATAATACCTACAACTAAATGTGTGTTATGTGGCATGAAAATAGAACAATCAGACAAAAACTTTCACATTCCTTGTCGATTTTTAACAAAATTAGACAAAGGTGTCCGTGCGTGTTTTTTTTTAATCCGTCCGTCTAGTGTTAACACTGAAGTTGTCTATTAGGCATAACGTCTATGTGAGCGCCCATTCAAAGCGGAAGGCGAAATATGCGTGAAATTGGGTTTGTTTCACGTCTGCCACCAGCTAAGAAGTTCGCGACTCAATTAGCCGCCGCTCCAATACGCGCCACAGGCCACCGGCGTGATAAGAAAAGGGGAAATGATGGGGATAATATGGAAGGTTTGAGCGAGAATGTAAATATGTGAAGAAAATTTAAAATATGTTAATACCGTAAACGGTTCGTAATGTGCATGTTTAAAATACACATTAATTTAATACATAAAATCAGATTATAGTATTTTGATTAAATTACCTATGGTTAAAAGCCTGATCAGTGATGAGACATTCGAACTAAAACGTTTAACACCCTATTTGTAATAAATGTTATGACAAAGAACCAGAGACAAAACACTGTATAACTAAGTAGCTGCCATGTTATATTCTGCAGCTTTCCTATTTGGGTGACTGAATACCACAATGAGCAATTTCCATTTAATAGAATTAAAAAAATGAGCTCTATTTTAACTGACAATTTCCAAAACGCTACAAGCCTACACCTCAAACCCATCCAGGCTAAGATCGCTACGCCCTAGGGAGTTCTCAGCGTGTGTGCGCTAGGTAATCCAGGGCGGTTCGCTCCAAGTTAAATTAAGAAACCGGCGAGAAAGCCTTTTCGTACGACTCCTTACGCACGCACCTCTGCGGCGCAAACACACTCGTGGGATAATGTGCTTAAATAGCAGGCTTGTTTACTAAAGGACTGTTTGAGATCATTTAGGGACGTGAGTGTAAATTGGTATAGGCATTCTATGAAGGAAATATAGATTTTTTTGTGATATGATTAGTGTCTTGCTGGGTAGGTCCAAGTTAAATTAAGAGACTGGCGAGAAAGCTTTTCCATACGACTCCTTACGCACGCACCTCTGCGGTGAAAACACACTCGTGGGATTATGTGCTTAAATAGCAGGCTTGTTTAGAAAAGGACTGTTTGAGTCCATTTAGGGACATTGTAAGTGTGAGGCTTTTTTATGATTATAACTTTTTGCTTTAGGGTTTGCTTATTTTTTTACGTTTTAGTTACTTTATATATTCGGTAAATTTAATACCCAAGAAGAGTATTTTGTTAATGGTACTGAACAATAAAAAACATATAACCTTTTTGGTTTGATATAAGAGCCACTAGAATATAAATACAACAAGAAATTTACAACTTGTTCTTACTTAAACCACAGCCAAAAAATGTAATTTCCCACCTTTTCATTCTCCGATAAAAATCTAGTCGCTGCGTTGCGTTCAAAAACTTTTCAAACAACAACGTGCAATATTAACAAGGCAAGATATCACAAGCTATCGCAAAATCCAATCCGCATTATCATACTAATCGCTAAACTTCAAATCCGGATTAAAATGCATTAACTTGAACAAACAAGCGTAATTATGAAAGTTGGTAAAGCTTAGCAGAAAAACTAATGATCATAAGCCTTAAATCTCGTGCGCTTGCAGTGCGAATTCGGATCGTGTTTGTGTGTGTGTAGTATGTATGTACTTGCCTAGGGTTTGTATGGACATGTGTATTGTGTACTGATCTTATGTGCAGAAGCAGTAAGGGCATTTATTACATGTTTTGTGTTGGTAATGTCTCTACCTACATACTCAACTCCCGATAGTATTTTAAAATAAACCTGATGGATGACGCGTTTAGGCGTAATTTGTTAGCGATTAAGCGTACTTGGCTAAAAGTTTTTAATAAAAAAATCTACAGCAAAATATGACACAAAGTTTTTTTTTTACATTTCTTGTACTTACTTAATCGTGTCTTTTAGTGTGTAAATACTGTTAAGAACATAAAAGCTAATCACATGAATGCTAAAGCTAAAGATCTACACATAAAAAACATCTTTAAAAAGCCACTAATAAATTAATAATCTAATCATTTCTAACAAATACCTACTTACTATTCTCACCCATACTGCTAATCACACGACATTTAGTATATAGTAAAGTTTCACAATCGCGTACAATCTGTCACGTACACGCACCGTGTTTGTGGAGTTAATATCGCCACCGGCACATCCGAGAGGTGGCTAATGCTCAGGGCTTAGGGCCGACACAATGCTAAGTTGTCGTTTGTAACTTGGGATTACTTTACTAGGGTTATTTAACTTATTGGACGCTTGCGATTATCAATGCAAAGCAAAGGTTTACGCGGTCATTTCTTGGATGGGTGACCAAAAAGCAATTCATTCCATTGTGAGCAAGCTTTCGTGGGTTCCGTTAATGACACGTTTAATTGTAGGTTCCTGCTGTTTGTCATAGTGCAGCAGTCGTTAAACCATGTCAAAGGCTCTTAGGGTGGTTTGAAAAACTCTGACACCAGAGTTGGCCACTCTCATACAAACTTACTTTACTAGGACTTAATTTTATTTTTAGTGTGCGTGCAGTATGTTTCAGATCTATGGCCAAAATAATAATTTGCTAGCTATCTTAACTCTAGTTTTTTTTTACTAAATATAGGAAGAATTGACAGATTATAATTAATTGACAGCAATTAATTATACTAAGTAGATATTATAATTTATAGTTATACTACTATTATCATCAAAATTAATCACGTCAATGAGAAACCAATTATGACTTTCATAAGCTAACACAATTTTCCGTTTGTGCTGTAACTTTGTTTCACATCAAATAATCGGGCATTCATACATAATTATTTTATTTGAACGGTGAACATATAAGAATTTTTGGTTATCTATTATTTTCAGTAATCTTACTATTGCTGTATTATAGTTCCCGTAAGGCATGATTTAATTTAGTTGTATTAACCGGCTAGCACTTACGTCAAAAATTACGTCGAAAAATTAGCTCGACAAGTTTCGGAAATCTGAGGTTTCCATCATCAGGAGAACGGGCGCAGAAGCGGGGGGGTGCGGCAGCGAGTCGGCGAACCAGTCTGGACGAGGCGGCCAACCAGGACGCGCGTGCTGACTCGTTCTCCTGATGATGGAAACCTCAGATTTCCGAAACTTGTCGACTAATTTTTCGATGTAATTTTTGACGTAAGTGCTAGCCGGTTAATACAACTAAATTAAATCTTACTATTAATGAAATTTCACAACGATGTATTATATCTCCATTGCATTTCTAATAGACAAGCCTTCAAACACTTGTATGTTAACAAACATGTTGTTATATCAAAACGTACTAAGGAAAGTTAGCTTGGATTTGCAATTACGTCAAAATAATAAAACAAGAAAAATGCTACAATTTTTTGTAGCATTTTTCTTGTTTTCGCTTAGTATCTGGGGTTCCAATCTTCATTAAAGCCCCTTTCACAATTGAGTCGGAATTCCACTTGTACCTTATGAGGGCTACGGCGGCATTTCTTTTTGTTTTACCCCTCCTGATAATTTACTGGAAAAGAGTTAGTTAAAATAGATGATAGAAAAGTAAGGTAGCTGCAAAAACTGGTACTATATTTCGTAAATTGTTAAGTTTTTATGTAAAATAACCCTATGTCACCAGCCGGTTCCAACGGAAGACCAGTGCTGGATGCTTGCATCCAGCACATGCTGAGTTGGGGCCAGATTGTGACATGAAACGTGTACTTGTATATATCTTTATATTTTATTGTGTTCCGTATCTCTTGTTTTATCGTATGATGGATTTTATTCTTATTCTTATGTAATAATGCTACACACAATAACGACTTAGGCGCACAACAAAAATAGACTCCAGAGGTCAAACCACTTACCTATTTTTTTTATTTCTGCTTCGTCGATTCTTATGACGCAAGAATCAATTTCTATTTATTTCGGTCTGTCGCACATCCCAATATAATAGCGTATCTAGGCCTTGGGATATTTCTGACCTGGCAAAATACCTACCAAAGGACGTAAGATAAATCCTGCCGAAATTGAAACAGGGGACGTCACGATAGGTACTCGGCGTAATATGAAGTAAGAAATATGTAGCTCAAGATAGGCGTAGGCTGTTGATATGTTTTGTGTAGATAACGTATGATAGATATTATAAAATGATATAAGGTATCTGCCACAGTAAGTATAAGTACCTTTTATTCCATGCCAAATGTCTCTACATTATCCAAATTTTACTAAAAAGAGATGATGTATCAAATTTTTGACACTTTCATGATCAGTAGTCAAATGGACGCTCGTCGTTTACCATTTTTCCAAAGACATGAAAAGTTGCATATCCTCTTGATCCTATACTAAAGCCTTCATAATGATTACAAATATTTCGTTCAGTGAAAGCGAAACATACATATAATATATCATTAATAGTATGATCCGTTCTTTGAATACTTCAAACCTTAATTTAAACTCGATTTAAAGGAATTGTGTTTGTCAAAATTGAAACACACATGCAAAACATATTACGTAAGAAGAAAGGGGTAGGCGCACCAATTACTTAACACATCATACCTTCCCCCAAACATCATTATATCCACCCTCAACAACGTGAATATATCAAGCATACTTCCTCTATCATCAAACGCGAAATAAATTAAGTTCCACAGATGTACCAAACGTTACAAGCGAGCCAAACTTGAGCTCGCAAATCTAATAAAAACTAGTCGCAAAGTGGGACAGATCAAAGTTAGATTGACATCGAAATTGGCCGCACCAAAACTGCCGGAATATGGGGAGGACTTATTACCGCCATGATTCAGATTGTAAACTTGGGGGTGCTTGATAATTAGTATCGAATGCGTCACGTCGGTGACTTTTATTATGGTGCTTGCTAAAGTGTACTAGCATAACGACTGATAAACGCATTTAGCTATTTACTACAATGTTTTAACGCTAAATGAAATTTAAAATTATTTTGTAGACATGTCTAATTTTTTTTAAACTTGTTTGATAGTCAGTACAGTACATGCATGGCAACAATATTTATGTTTGTGTATCTGCATATGAGCAGACTAAGTAATTATGATTATTTTATCTGTTGTCAAGTCTCATGATATCAATGAACATAAACTCATGTTGAGTTAAGTTCAGTTTCATCATAATCATAATTTTGTCTATTCATATATTTCAGCATCACCCACTACTGAACAAAACCCTACCTTTAACGTCTGTCCCCTGCAATAAATCTTACTGAGAGATAAAATGTAATTAAATTTATCATGAAATCAGTCCTTCCTAAGTAATCACGCTCAAAAGTTTCCGGATATTGTTTACGCTTGTCTTTCCCGAAACGATAAATTTTAATTCATCTCCATTTTAAATTACAGAACTAGAAATATAAATAAAGTTATGTAATTTCACGGTGAAATCTTCGAAACTCGAAAGGCTTTGCTGAAAATTCCACGAAACAAAAGTATCTTGTTTAACCAAAGCTTTTATAATATCTGTAAAATGATAAGGATACAATTCTGACGCACAATCTATCTTATCAATGTTGCAAATATTTGTATGATATTAACATTGAATTTCTAAAAAAAAAAAAAAAAAATTGTATATAGGATTAAATAAACACGGAGGAAATTGGTTACTATTTTAGAAATCACGTAAAACATAATATGTGTACTAATATGATATCTGATAAGTGCTAACAGGTAACACAATGTATTTGGGCAAAGACACTTTCCCAATGAATCATTTCTGCAGCATTGTCACATCGTGACCCTCAATTATG